>CM055118.1:958914579-960199579 GCA_029206835.1 Rana muscosa | reverse complement strand
ATTTCAAAAGTAACACTGGTCAAACTGCTAATTGTATGCCCTTGAAATGCCCTTGAAAATTATAAAAATAAACAAATAAATCAGACATTACTACCAAAAATGCATTGATCGTTCAAAAAAAAAAAACACACCTTTGACGCATATGCATCATAAGTAGTAGCAAAGTTATTCTTATGCAAAAAGGTCCATAGATGAAGTGTCAAATGGCTGGAACTGGTTTAAAGGACAGCATAGTAGACCAGGCTGTTTGAGGTGACAGAACAGTAGCAAGAGGGATGTCAAAAAATACCTTTGCTGCCGCATACAGGCCAAGACTAAAAACAGTCCAAAACATGTCAACTGGTATTAAAATAATGTGACTCCTGCGCCACCAATTACAAACTAACTATGATCCAGTGACTAATTAGCTGGTGCTAGCACCTGTGTTCCCACAACTTAAAATAATGAGTGAAAAAAAGATGCTGCACTGCTAAACAATCATAAATTACCACAATATGTGTATAATATAAAATATTTATCTGTGAATCCTCCAAAACGCACATACATCACAGGTAAATAAATAGTGTAAATCAGTGTAATAAATTCAAAACACAAAATGATAAATGCTGAGTAATATATAGTGATCAGTCTCATCTTAAACACCCAATAGTGATAATTTGTTTCTTCTTCTGTGATCTTAGATATCCCACACCAGTAATGATACCACGCGCTCCTATGGTTAAAACATATGTGCCACCACAGTGAGAGTTCTGTGAGCACTATGGTGGCACGCATGTTTTAACCATAAGAGCACATTGTATCTTTATTGGTGTGAGACATCACACATTTAAGGATTCACACATAAGTACTTTATATTATACACATATTGTGGTAATTTATGTTAATTTGATTGTTTAGCAGCACAGCATCTTTTTTTTCACTCATTATGTCAACTTGGAGTGCCACTTGTATGCTGAAATGACAAAGAAAGAGTTGTTGTTTTTTACCTGATATGCTATCGCCTTCTGTCATTTTAGTACAAAGTATGAAAAGGTAAGATGCATTAAGCAGAACAATCTTGTTTAAATATACCAGCGCCTTTCGTGTTCAAAAATTCCTCCTAGAAGCTTTTTTGCACTTTGGCTTTTTTTTTCTTATGACAGCAGGGAATTATGCAAAATACAATAATGCAAATAAAGACAAACTAGGATTAAGCATAAATTACTTCCTAATGTTGACTGAGTTGCAAAATTAGTTACCAGGCATTCTTCTCGATGTTTTTTTATTGTGCACACATCAACTTGCAAAGTCTTTTGATGTAACGCCGCAAGGGATACAGGTGCCAAAAACATTTCATTGAATACTACAATGTCTGATGCATCCACAGTTCTTGTACGGAACAAGCAGCTTGTGTTTTCAGAACAAGGAAGAATGGCAACACGGACATATCTATAAGTAAAGGCATTCAAATTAGTAAAATGAAATTGCTAAATCTTTTCATTTTTATTTTAGAATGATAAAACAAGATTATTGCAGAAATAAAGGATACTAAAATGAAAATGTTATACAAAAGTTATAGACTTAGTCTTTTAGCGACTTGTTCCTTTAAATCGTTTTTGGATGGTAATGGAAAAAGGTGTAAGCATCTTTTAGTTTGTGACATGCACGGCTGCATGAGTCCCTCCGTTAGATCAACACATTTCTGCTGGTTGGGACCAATTCTGGAATTCTTGACAATTGAGCACAAGACTGCTTTCTAAAGTTAGGCTGAAATCTACTGATTTCATTGGGTGTCCAGAGCAAGCACTGTTATGCCACGTACACACAATCAGACATTCCGACAACAAAAACGTGTTTTTTACAGATTATACACAGAAGCTCAGAAGAATAAATGGCAGCATTAAAGCGATGTGGAAAGAAAATGGTAAGTAGAAAGATTAGAAAAACAACTTTGATGCCCCCTTGAGGAAAGAGAACTACCTGGTTGAAATCTTCTGTGAAGACTGAAGCCTCGTACACACGACTGGTTTTCTCTGCAAGAAACAGCAAGAAAACTGCTGGGAGAGCTTTTTGCCGAGAAAACCGTTTGTGTGTATGGTTTCTCGGCAGGAAAACTGCCGGGAATCTCGACGAGAAAAATAGAGAACCTGCTCTCTATTTTTCTCGTCGGGATTCTCGGCAGAGTGTTTCCTGCTGAGAAACCCGGTCGTTTGTATGCTTACCTGTCCAGGGAAACCCGCGCATGCTCGAATAGACTTCGACGCATGCGCGGTAGCATACAAGGGTAGTGTAGGGTGTAGCAAGATGACGGCAACGGCATTGAATGTGACGAGCGCCGGCTCGTCGTAGTCGGCGACGTCACTGCGTTCTTGCCAATCAAAAGAACGGCGGTTCTTTTGAATGGTGCCCGTGTACACAGGGCTTGGCAAGACAAGCTTGCCAGGAATCCCGTCGAGAAAACCGACGGTTTTTTTTTTGACGGGATTCCCGCCCGGGTGTACGAGGCTTGATACTTCCAGGATTGTTGATCTCCTGCAGGGCTCAGTTGTTATCCCATCAACCTCTGTCACTACACAGATCAGCAGGAGGAACCACTTAATACAGAAGATCAGGAGATCTACACTCCCTGAAGGGTGAATTTCTTCAGACGACTTCAGCCAGGGATTACTTTGCACAACGTTTGGTGGAGCAGGCAGCAGGCAAGTATTAACTTGCATCTTTACAAGTACAGCTTTTATGGGCAATGTATGTTTTAAATCTCTTTAGCACATTCCTCTGGTTTAGGGGGGTGTACATTACTCGCATCACGTTTGGTGAGAAAACAGTGATAAGTCTGTGGGGCCAATTTATAAAGAACATGTACACATTTGTCATATTCTGTTGTGCATTATGGTATAGTCATGACCTGTTGATTTTAAATACTCCGATAATAGCAACAGCCAGGGCCGATCCTAGGGTCGCAGGCGCCTGGGTGCAGAAATATTTCTGGTGCCCCCACATGGGCGTGGTCATCCTACTAACTCCTCCCCTTTACAATGTTTCTGTGGCAATGACTCAAACACAGAAATGTTCCCCTAAAGAGTCTTTGTTACCCTGGGATCCTCCCAAAATCTCTTAACAATAAACAAAATACAGAAAGAGAGTACTCTAATGGGACCTGGAGGGGGGTCTCACTAATGGACACAGAGAGGGCTTCTGTTAGAGAGTCTGTTAGAAAGAGCCCCCAGACATACTGCAGACACACTACAGAAGATGGTCAGAGACTGCAGACATGATACAAGAGATGGTCAGAGACAGCAATCATAGTACAGGAGATGGTCAGAGACTGCAGACGTAATACAGAAGGTGGTCAGAGACTGCAGACATGATACAAGAAATGGACAAACTGCAGACATGATAAAAGAGATGGTCAGAGACTGTGAAAATAATACAAGAGACCAAGGCATCAAATGCAGCCTACCAGTGCCCATAAATTGCAGCCTACCATTTCCCACCTAATGCAGCCTTATCAGTGCCCATAAAATGCAGCCTACCAGTGCCCACCAAAAACAGCCTCATCCGTGCCCATCAAATGCAGCCTCATCAGTGCCCACCAATTGCAGCCTACCAGTGCCCACCAACTGTAGCCTGCCAGTTCCCACCAACTGCAGCCTGCCAGTACCCACCAAATGCAGCTTATCAGTACCCACCAAATGCAGCTTATCAGTACCCACCAAATGCAGCCTACCAGTGCCTACCAAATGCAGCCTATCAGCCTGCAAGTGCCCACCAAATGCAGCTTATCAGTGCCCACCAAATGCAGCTTATCAGTGCCCACCAAATGCAGCTTATCAGTGCCCACCAAATGCAGCTTATCAGTGCCCACCAAATGCAGCTTGCCAGTGCCCACCAAATGCAGCTTGCCAGTGCCCACCAAATGCAGCTTGCCAGTGCCCACCAAATGCAGCCTGCCAGTGCCCACCAAATGCAGCCTGCCAGTACCCACCAAATGCAGCCCTTCCAGTGCTCACCAATTGCAGCCTACCAGTGCCCCTGGTTTACACAGAAGGGCAACGATCTCTTGCTGTCACGGAGCTTAAATTTGAATCTGCCGGGTGGTCACTGTAACAAAGTCCTGCCTCCTAGACCAGCTCGCTGCTCCTATGATACACATCACAATGAATTTCACTGCACTGGATTAGTGTTTCATCTATTACAGGAGCCGGTCTAGGAGACGGGACTTTGTTACAGCGCTGCCCAGGGGCAGACTGACAACTCATGGAGCCACCGGGCAATAGGAGATCATAGCCCCCAAGGTTTAAAGATGGCTGTCACCATACCCTCTACACTCCTCTCCTGTACATATTGCCCAATGTCATACCCTCCACACTCCTCTCCTGTACATACTGCCAACTGTTATACCCCCACACTCCTTTCCTGCACATACTGCCCACTGGGCCACTGTCATACCCTCCACACTATGACAGAGGGCAGTATGTACAGGAGAGGAGTGTGGAGGGTATGACAGTGGCAGTATATACAGGAGAGGAATGTGGAGGGTATGGCATTAGCAGTATACACAGGAGAGGCGTGTGGAGGGTATGACAGTGGGCAGTATGTACAGGAGAGGCGTGTGGAGGGTATGACAGTGGGCAGTATGTACAGGAGAGGAGTGTGGAGGGTCTGACAGTGGCAGTATATACAGGAGAGGTGTGTGGAGGGTATGACAGTGGGCACTATGTACAGGAGAGGAGTATGGAAAGTATTACAGTGGGTAGTATGTACAGGAGAGGAGTGTGGAAAGTATGACAGTGGGTAGTATGTACAGGAGAGGAGTGTGGAGGGTATGACAGTGGCAGTAAAAACAGGAGAGGAGTGTGGAGGGTATGATAGTGGGCAGTATGTACAGGAGAGGAGTGTGGAGGATATGACAGTGGGCAGTAAAAACAGGAGAGGAGTGTGGAGGGTATGATAGTGGGCAGTATGTACAGGAGAGGAGTGTGGAGGGTATGATAGTGGGCAGTATGTACAGGAGAGGAGTGTGGAGGGTATGACAGTGGGCAGTATGTACAGGAGAGCAGTTTGGAGGGTATGACAGTGGCAGTATGTACAGGTGTGGAGGGTATGACAGTGGCAGTATATACAGGAAAAGCGTGTGGAGGGTATGACAGTGGGCAGTATGTACAGGAGAAGAGTGGCAGTATATAGAGGAGAGGAGTGAGGAGGGGATGACTGCATGCAGGAGGGAAGTGCAGATGGTATGAAGGCAGTTGTGGGGGGGGATGTCTTTTATTTAGGGAGATATTTCTTTTAGGCCACTTTCAGACTGAGGTGCTGGGCGCTTTAGTGGTAAAGCTTCGCTAGTTTTAGCGGTGCTTTACTGTAGTTTTAGCTGCGCTTTTCGGCCACTAGCGGGGCGCTTTTAACCCCCGCTAGCGGCCGGAAAAGGGTTAAAACCGCCCGCAAAGCGCCGCTCCTGAAGCGCCGCTCCTGAAGCGTGTTGCAGGTGCTTAGGCAGTGCTGGCTATTGATTTCTAAGGATGAGCTCCGGCGTGTTCACATAGAACACGTGCAGAGCCCGCCAGGAAGTCGGCACCGTGCTGCGCTAATCACAGACAGGGAGACATTTCCCGATCTCTGCAGCCGAGCATTGGGAAATGTCTCCCTGTCTGTGATTAGCGCATCGCGGTGCCGACTTCCTGGCGGGCTCTGCACGTGTTCTATGCGAACACGCCGGAGCTCATCCTTATTGATTTCAATGGCAGGGGCGTTTTGGGAGCGGTGTATTCACCACTCCTAAACCACCCCAAAGATGCTGCTTGCAGGACTTTTTTCCTGTCCTGCAAATGCACTGCCCCAGTGTGAAAACACTCCGGCTTTCACACTGGGGCTGCAGAAGAGGCAGTTTACAGGCGCTTTTCAGGCTCTATTTTTAGTGCAAAAACGCCTGTAAAATGCCTCAGTGTGAAAGTGGTCTAAGTGCCAGTGTCTGAGGGGTGAATATGGAGGGGTGAAGGGAAGGTAGGGAATGCATGGGGACTGTTCTGGCTCTCGTTGGTATTCTTGCTGGAAGCGTAAAGGGCGCACATTCTCAGTACAGAAATGTTTGCATTTATATAAGCATACAGCCAGCGGAAAGTGACTATGGACTATTATTTTATTTATAGAGTGTTTAGATAGGTGGTGAGTTTTGGATTGTACTGATTTTGGATAACACAGGGTTAAATAGGATGGTCATAAATGAAGTTCACATTAGCTGGACAGAGCAATTGGGGTTTGTTTATATAGAGAGGGCTGCATGTCAGTTTGGGAAATGTCTGCCAGCTCTGGGGGGTTGCTGCTAGCTCTAATCTCCATCCCCCCTCCTGTCTTTTCCAGTTCTCCTTGTCACCTAGGAGTAGGACCCTTCACTGCAAAACAAACCCTCCTAGCAGAAACTTTGCAGCTTATCTCCCCAGACTTCCCCCAGAACAGCTCAGCTCACCTTCCTGCAGTGTGCTCTGCCTCCTGATTCTCCCAGCACACGGCACTGCTGATGGGAGTGGGCGGGGGATGTGAAGCAGCAGAGATCACACAGCGAGTGCAGGACACTACGGGGGAAGGGGAAGAGACACACCAGGATCGGAGCTTCTAACTACTGTACATACATCGCTGGACAGTGTATGTAATTAGAAGCAATAACTGCTGTCCCCACAGTGGCAAGTAAGCTGACCTGAATGCTCAGTCCACCCCTGTCCGCCAGAACACCGGGCATGTCAGAGAAAAGCACACAAGGAGAGGAGGCGGGAGGGGAGCACTCTGGCACTTCAGCGCCCCCCCCCCCCTGCGGCGCTTGGGTGCACTGCACCCCGTGCACCCTATCTAGGACCGGCCCTGGCAACAGCAACAAGTGAACCATCTTTAAAAGCGGTGTAATAATTGGATGTGCCTCTATTTGGTACATGTGTCAAGTTACATTTGATTTGTCTTTGAAAAGTGGTGAATGTAATCAATAAATGCTGAACATAATGCATTGGGTGTCATTAAAAAGTGATGTGCTACCCTTAGAAATGGCAATTCTATTTAGCTGTTAAATTGACAGTGAAGTTCCACAGATTACATGGGGAGAGATGCTTTTGTGTTGCAGTGTGCAGGGTTCCATTACTTTGAGCATCAAGAGAACTGACAATGGGTCCGGATACAACTGATAAAGGGACAGCTTGCAAACCGACAGAGGAGCCATGCAGGTGAACATAGGCAATGTCAGAAACACAAGCAAAATGCTTTGCGTTAAATCCTAGCAAGCTAAGCTTTTTAATACATATAGAAAATGTGAGATGTTTAAGAACTTTGCCATACTTACAATGTCCTGTCCTGTTGTAGCAATAGAGCAGGCGAGTTATCTAGGTGAATAATAAATATAGCAAACACTTGCTTTTTCTGTTCATACCTGCAAATGGTAGCATAAAATTAATAAGCAAAATAAACAGTGGATTTTACTGCAATATGCAAACCAGGTCATCAGGTCAGCATCAAACTGCCCCCAAACTATCCTACTAAAATTGGTATGGATAAGCAAGGAGAATAAGAAGATAGTTTTCTTGTGCTAATCAATTTACAAACTCGTAATCTGTTGATTCTAGCACATATTTTCTACTTTGGTATGTATACTTAGCGTAGCTACGGTGTATGATTTAATCATTCTATTCTTTAAGACTGATAAGAATTCTTGCATTCTTGTTATCTGCATTAGTATTGCACGTTCACATACAGTTTTCAGAAATGCGTACAGTTGCAGTATTAAAAATCCTTTACAGGAAACATATACATCAAGCGTACTACATATATCAGACAATATGATTTATGCTAATAAAATCTGTGTTGCATTTTACCAGTACAGAAAACAAAGTTTGTGACAACAAATTATTCTTACTTCATTCCAATTTTGATTCTCGCAGTACCCAAACTCCTTGCATCCTCATTTTCAAAATCAACAAGTTCCAACACCTGCCTGAACAATGAACAATAATATATATATATTACATCTTTGTATTCAGATATATTCAAATTTCTAATGCCCTGTACACACAATCGGATTTCCGATGGAATAAAATCTGATGGATTTTTCCGTCGGAATTCCGATCAAGCCGACTTCCATCAGTCTTGCCTACACACCATCAGACAAAATTCCGACCGTTCAAAACGCCGTGACGTACAACACGTACGACGGCACTATAAATGGGAAGTTCAAATCCAATGGCGCCACCCTTTGGGCTGCATTTGCTGATTTCATGTTACCACGTGTTAGTAAAAGTTTGGTGTTAGCCGATTCGCGCTTTTCAGTCCGTTACAGCATGACGAATGTGCTATCTCCATTACAAACCCTAGTTTTACCAGAACAAGCGCTCCTGTCTTGTAATTTAGTCTGAGCATGCGTTAATTTTTCTCTGATGGAGTTCCACACAGACGATCGGAATTTCCTATGGTTTTTTTTCCCCATCGGAAAAATTGAAAACATGTTTTATTTTTTTACACCGATGGAAACAAGTCCGATAGGGCCCACACACGATCGTTTTTTCAGATGAAAAAAGTCCATCAGACTTTTTTCATCAGAAAAATCGATCGTGTGTACAGGGCATAACAGTGCCAACACTGTAGATGTATACTAGATTATGTAAGAGACTTTACAGCACATTTAAACACACTTATGCCTTGTACACACGATCGGAATTTCCGATGAAAAAAGTCAGATGAAATTCCGATCGTGTGTGGACCCCATCGGACTTTTTTCTATCGGTGTTTAGAAATAGAACATGTTTTAAATTTGTCGGATGGAAAAAAAAAACGATAGGAAGTTCCTATCGTCTGTGTGGAACTCCGACGGAGAAAAAACCTACGCATGCTCAGAATCAAGTCGACGCATGGCCGGAAGCATTGAACTTCATTTTTGTTGGCTTGGAGGAGTGTTTTAAGTCACCGCGTTTTGGACGGTCGGAATTTAGTCGGACAGTGTGTATGCAAGACAGCTTAAATGGAATTCCGATGAAAGATTCCATCTGATTTTAGACCATTGGATACTCTGATCGTGTGTACAGGGCATTAGAATATAAAATAAAATAGTTAAAGCCCAAGTTTAACTTCTATGCACATTAAAGAAATTTTTATTAAAGAAATTTAACAATACTGTTCATTCCATGCTTCTCCGTAAAGGGCATTTCAGGTTGGTGATGATGTATATACATATATTTAGATATTCTATTTAGATCTCAACAATGAATACAACATATCTAAAGAGATGTAGTAGAATGAAGTAGTGGTCCGAGAGAAAAAAATTAGGGGGGCTGGGGTGAAAAGGGTGTATTGTGTTGTGGGGATATAGCAATATGCCTTTCCAAAGATTATTACAGGCTTATTAGATGTCTATCAAAGTCTGCTGGGTGATCGTGTCAAGGGTTTCAGGTTTTAAAAAATCTAAAAATATTATCTGTAAAAAACTTGTTTTTAAATTGACTATCTACGTCATTCTATTCTTGAACGCTTCAAAACCGACTGCATAAATTTTCCATGATTTGGCAATATTTCTATTCTGCTGCTGTAAAAATGATCGCTAGCAGTTGAAAATGATGATTCCAGAGTCCCTAAGTAATACAGATGAAAATACAAATAAAATAAAGGATAAAAGTTGAACTCAATAACTAGTAACTACCTACATAAATAGTAAACACAGGCCCAGAGACTTTGATTTTCTAATACAAGATCAATTTCAAGAAGGGAATTTTAATGCTGTTATGACCCTACTGGGGAAATTTCTCTATTTCCTCTCAGGAGAGAAAAAAAATAGGAAATCTCTCCAACACGGACACAGACAAAAACACAATTTTAGTAGTGGGGAAAGGTTAGTACTTTTGACAACATTTTAGTAAAGTGTGTCCCTTCCTGTCCCGGGATAACAGCAAAGCAGAAAGAGAAGAGGAGATATTTGTTTATAAAACACCGGAATAATATGCATATTCAGTCTAGCAGAGAATGCTCCTGGCTGGCTGTCAGACTGTATGGCATCCTCTTTGAGGTATGACATTGACTGGATACAATTGTGGTTGATCTATACTGTATGTGTGTGTATATATGTATACAAAGGGGCCCCAAAAATGTATATACACTTCAACATGAAAAATATATGCATACAAATTTTATAACTAGATTTATATAAACATCAAAGGGTAGTTTTAGGTCATGTTTGAATTATGCAACCACATTAGGTGCTCAAAGTGGTCACCATTAGCATCCAGACACTTTTGTTTCGATTTTGGAGAACAACTGCATGGACAACATTGACTGAGTGTCCGCAGGAATTGCTCTGCATGATGCTTAACCACCTCAATACAGGGCACTTTCACCCCCTTCCTGCCCAGGCCATTTTTCAGATTTCAGCACTGTCACAATTTGAATGACAATTGCGCGGTCATGCAACACTGTACCCAAATTAAATGTTTATCATTTTTTCCCCACAAAATAGAGCTTTTTTTTGGTGGTATTTGATCACCTCTGCAGTTTTTATTTATTGCGCTATAAACAAAAGAAGAGGCACAAGTTTTTTTAAAAAAAAACCACAATTTTTTTACTTTTTGCTATAATATATATCCAATTTATTTTTTTTTAAACAATTTTTTTCCTCAGTTTAGGCCGATGCATATTCTTCTACATATTTTTGGTAAAAAAAAAAAATCACAATAAGCGTATATTGATTGGTTTGTGCAAAAGTTATAGCGTCTACAAAATAGGGGCTAGATTTATAGCATTTTTATTATTTATTTATTTTTTACTAGTAATGGTGGCGATCTGCGATTTTTATCGTGACTTCGATATTGCGGCAGACACATCGGACACTTGACACATTTTTGGGACCATTCACATTTATACAGCGATCAGTGCTATAAAAATGCATTGATTGCTGTATAAATATGACTGGCAGGGAAGGGGTTAACACTAGGGGGCGATCAGGGGGATTAATGTGTTCCCTAGGGAGTGATTCTTACTGTGGGGGGAGGGGACTGACTGGGGGAGGTGACCGATTGGTGTCCCTATGCACAAGGGACACACCATCGGTCTCCTCTCCCTGACAGGATGTGGATCTGTGTGTTTACACACACAGATCCACGGTCCTGCTTAGTTACTGGGCAGTCGCGGCCGCCGGGCACACACATCGGGTTCCCAGTGACGCGGCGGGGGTGACCCCCTAGTGGTTTGGGAAGGCGCAAAGTCATATGACGTCCGCCCAGAACGAGAGGCTCATCGTCCCGCCGTCATATGACGGCGAGTGGTGGGCTAGTGGTTACATTTCCTCCTGTAGTGCAGTGTAGGTGGTTTTGTTACAGTACACCACATTCTTTAGTGTTCTCAACAGATTCAAATTGAGGGGTGTTAAGTATTGGGAACGTGGAGGGAATTTAACAGCACCTCTAAGTCCTATCCAACGTCCTTGGCAGAAGGTCATCGAGATGGGCTCTCACGTCCCGGTGGTAGTGAGGTAGTGTGTCATCTTGCTGGAAGTAAAATTGCTAATTTTCTTTGACTCTCTTCTGACGGTCACATGACATTAACAATAGTGTGACTAGTGACATATTTAGGGGAAATATAATACTATATATTGCTGCCATAGTTCAATTTGGATTTTAAAAAGGGCATAGATAACAACTGTTGAAGGGTGTGTACATTTTTGTGGGTGCCTCCCTCTCTCTGTGTGTATGTATATATGTGTAATATATATATACATACATACACACACACATGTAAAAAGAAACAAAATATGACTGAAGTCCTTGGTAGCAAACCAAGTGTGTTAGGTTTCAGAAAAAAAAAAAAGGAACAAACAACATTAAGACATGGAAACTAACAAACCAAATGTTCTGCCTGATTTATAAATCAAATAAACAATATATCCTGTGGTTATGATACATTAGTGTCAGAATGTAAGGGTACAAACACAGTGGGGCTCCTGTAAAACGCTTTTCCCCTACCCGTTTCCCCAAAAATAAGCCCTACCCTGAAAATAAGACCTAGCTTTATTTTCAGGGATGGGTGCAATATAATTCCTACCCCTAAAATAAGCCCCAATAAAGTTCTTGTAAGAACATGCAATCCGTTTTGTAAAAAGATTATATAATGTGCAGTGTGTCTCCTTTTGTAACTTTATTGTGGAAAATACCTTATTTACAATACAGCGCCGCTGGGCACTTACATGACCCCCCTAAGCTCTTCTCTCCTCTCCTCCCAGCCCCTCCCTCTGTAGTGCTCGGAGCGTGGAAGAGGAGCTCAGGCGGGTCACATAAGCGCCCAGCGGTGCTGTAAATAAGTTTTTTTCCAGGAGACACACTGCACATTATATAATCTTTTTACAAAACAGATTGCATATTTTTACAATGACTTTAACCAAGGCTTATTTTTGGGATTTCAGAATGTCATAATGCTGACTCCTAAGCTGACAAGGGGAGAGAAGACAGGGGACACAGGAACTTTTTAAATACAATTTTAGTGTTTTATTCCAGGTTTTTTAGAACAAAGAAAGGGGTAAATGGCACAGAAAAAGCACTGTGCTGTCTATCATGCTTTAAAGGATCAGGATATTTCTTTTCTTTTTTTTCAGGGTTGCAACCACTTTTAGATCGTCATGATGACATGACTGTATTTTGAATAAATGTAGGATTATTGTACAAATGGTAAATAAAATACATCCCCTGAAAATAATGTTTTTTGTAGCCAAAATTAATATGACCCGGTCTTATTTTCGGAGAAACACGGTAGCAGGAGTAAAGCAGCTTCGAAAACATGCCTAGCCAGATTTTTGCAATTGTGTATAGGTGCATCAAGCTCTTGAGCGTTCATTCATTTCACTGGCCAGAATATTAATCCATTGAAATGAAAAAATGCTGAAGCGCTAAATGTGCCTAGTGCTTAGGCGCGTTTACACGTTTAGGAATTTATTTTCAGCCAAAACACTCCTCTTTTGAACACACAATTGAGTTTTTTTTCTGCCTCTAAACTCCTGTAAGGCCCCTTTCACACTGGGGAGGGCAGGAGCGGTGGCGGTATAGCAGCGCGATTTTCAGCGCTGCTATACCGTCGTTCTTACCGCAGTATGCGGTCGCTAGGGGGGTGAATTTAACCCCCGCTAGTGGCCGAAAAAGGGTTAATACCGCGCTGTCCCATTGATTTCAATGGGAGACCGCGGTAAAGGAGCGGTGAACACACCGCTCCTTCACCGCTGTAAAGAAGCGGCTAGCAGGACTTTTGGAGCGGTCCTGCTAGCGCACCGCTTCAGTGTGAAAGCCTTCGGGCTTTCACATTGAAGGCTAAAGGGCATGATTTTTTCATGCGGTATAATAGCGCTAATAATAGGATTTTTATAACAGCTTACCTGTAAAATCCTTTTCTTGGAGTACATCACGGGACACAGAGCGACATAGTCATTACTAATGGGTTATATAGTTACCGTCAGGTGCTGGCACTGGCAACTTCCATAACCGGAAGTACCCTCCCCTATATAAGCCCCTCCCATCCGGGAGCACCTCAGTTTTGTAGCAAAGCAATAAGTGTCCCCAAAGAGGGGCGGGAGCTCTGTGTCCCGTGATGTACTCCAAGAAAAGGATTTTACAGGTAAGCTGTTATAAAAATCCTATTTTCTTTCTCGTACATCACGGGACACAGAGCGACATAGTCATTACTAATGGGATGTCCTAAAGCAATGCCAAATGAGGGGGGGGGATACACCATATATAAGCTGAGCGCTATCAGACATGAGGATCTTTTGCGGCCTGCAACACACTGCGCCCAAAGGCGACATCCTCCTGACTTCTAATGTCCACCTGGTAGAACCTAGTAAACGTGTGTACCGAAGACCATGTTGCGGCCTTACAGATTTGAGCCAGGGAGGCCTGGTGATGCACTGCCCATGAAGTTCCAACTGCTCTCGTGGAGTGCGCCCTAACTTTGAACGGAGGCGGTCTACTTCTCAAGCTATAGGCTTGTATTATGACCTGTCGAATCCACTTGGCTAAAGTAGATTTTGACGCTGCCTGACCCTTTCTGGGGCCTTCCGGCAGAATAAACAAAGTATCCGTTCTGCGAATCTGAGCAGTGGCTTTTAGATAAGCTTTAACTGCTCTTACTACATCCAAAGAATGCAATAACTTTTCCTCTACCGAAGTAGGCTTGGGGAAAAAAGAAGGAAGAACCACATCTTGGTTCAAATGAAAACTCGATACCACCTTAGGAAGAAAGGCTGGATGAGGACGTAACACTACTCTGTCCTTATGGATAACCAGATATGGCTCCTTACAGGACATAGCTGCTAATTCCGATACTCTTTTAGCCGAACAAATGGCTACTAGAAAAATCAATTTCCTGGTGAGAAGCACTAAGGAAATATGCTGTAATGGTTCAAATGGTTGTTTCTGTAGAACCGACAGAACCAAGTTTAGATCCCATGGACATATGGGAATATTAACCGGAGGACTAATACGCATCACTCCTTGTATAAAGGCTTTGACTAGTGAATGCGAAGCCAAGGGCCTTTGAAAAAATATTGACAAGGCCGAAATCTGACCCTTGATAGTACTCAAGGCAAGCTTCCTATCTACAGCCCATTGTAGGAAGTCCAGAATCCTACCTATTACGTATTTACGTGGATGCCATTTCTTGGCTTCACACCAGGCGATGTACGCCTTCCAGATTCTATAGTAGATCTGCCTGGATACCGGCTTCCTGGCATTGATCATGGTAGATACCACAGCATTAGAGAGCCCTCTCTTTTTTAGAATGTGGGCTTCAATAGCCAGGCCGTCAAACCTAGGGCTGGTAAGGAAGGGTGGTATATCGGTCCCTGCGAAAGCAGGTCCGGACGATGTGGGAGGGTCCAAGGACTCCCCACAGACATTTTTACAATCTCCGCGTACCATGCTCTTCGGGGCCACGCTGGAGCCACCAGAATCACTGGTTTCTTTTCTACCCTGATTCTGCGGAGTAATCGAGGTAACAATTGTGGCGGTGGGAATGCATATATCAGCTTGAACTGATCCCAAGGGAACACTAGGGCATCCGAGCCGCACGCTAGGGGATCCCTTGCCCAAGAGACAAACCTGTCCACTTTTGTGTTGAATCTGGATGCTAGCAGATCTACATCCGGTGTTCCCCACCGCTGACATATTGTCCGGAAAACCTCGGGATGAAGGGACCATTCCCCTGGGCATAATTGTTGGCGACTTAGAAAGTCCGCCTTCCAATTCTCCACCCCTGGAATGAATACCGCAGATATGGCTGGGACATATCTTTCTGCCCATCTCAGGATGTAATTTACTTCCCTTTGGGCTGCACGACTCCTGGTGCCCCCCTGACGATTGATATATGCCACTGCTGTGGCATTGTCTGACTGAACTCTGACAGGGGACCCTTGGAGTTTGGATGTCCATGCTACTAGGGCATACCGGGCTGCTCGTATCTCTAAGAGATTGATGGGCAGGGCCTTTTCCGCATCCGACCATCTGCCCTGGAGAGACCATTGCTCCAGTACTGCTCCCCAGCCTATAAGGCTGGCATCTGTAGTGACCACCTTCCAGGAAATCGGACTGAAGGATTTCCCTCTTTCCAGATTCTGGGGAACCAACCACCAGCGGAGGCTCCTGCGAACGGAAGGGGACAAGGACATTGGTAAGTCCAGAGCCTGAACTTTTTTGTTCCAGGCTGACAGTATGGCCCTTTGCAACTTCCTTGAATGGAATTGACCGTAGGGTACTGCTTCGAATGATGCCACCATTTTTCCCAGCAGCCTCATGCACAGGCGTATGGATGGCTGTCTTTTTGAACCCACTAAGTGGATCAAATCTCTCAAAGACGACCCCTTTTCTTGAGGCAAGAAAATCTTTCTCTGGTCTGAATCCAGCCTTAGCCCCAAGTATTCCAGACTTTTGACTGGTTTTAGGGCTGACTTGTCTCGGTTGATAATCCAACCGTGATATTCCAGATACTTGATTGTCTCGTGAACAACCACTTCTAGTTTTTCCACTGAGTGGTCTATCAGCAACAAGTCGTCTAGATATGCCATTATCGTTACACCTCGTGTTCTTAGATTGGCCAATAATGGGGCCAGAATTTTTGTGAACACTCTTGGTGCTGTGGCCAGACCGAAGGGTAAGGCTCTGAACTGAAAATGGCGCCCTTCTACCGCAAAGCGTAGAAATTTTTGGTGGGCTGGAAAGATGGGGATGTGCAAATAAGCATCTTTGATGTCGATCGAGGCTAACCATTCCTCCCCTTGTAGGGCAGTGGCTACCGATCGGATCGACTCCATCCGGAAAGTCCTGATATGTAGGAATTTGTTTAGCCCTTTTAGATTTAATATGGGCCTCACGTCCCCGTTTGGCTTCGGAACTGTAAAGAGGTTTGAGTAAAACCCGAACCCCCATTCTTCCAGGGGAACCTCTATAATTACTGCTTGAAGCAATAATTGTTCCAGTGCCAACAGGAGGGATCCTCTCTTCTGGGGATCCCTTGGCACGTTTGACCTTATAAAGCGGGAAGGAGGGGAGTTTTTTAACTCCAATTTGTATCCCAGATTTACTGCGGAGAGCACCCATCTGTCTCGGATCGTGTCCCGCCAGGTTTCTGTGAACAACTGAAGTCTTCCCCCCACCCGATTGGGTGGGGGCAACCCTTCATGCATTTGACTTTGGGGGAGGTTTTGTACCTCTCCTGCTCCAGGGCTTCTTGTTACCCTGCAACTGTCCCTGATTTTTACCTCCGGGATTTGACCGGGGAGGCCGTCGGAACTGTTTCACAGCCGATGTCCTAGGGACTGGAGAAGCCGGCCTCTTAAAGGAGGGACCTCTAACTCTATTTTTAACCGGCAAAAGTGTACTTTTACCGCTGGAAATTCTCTGGATATACTTGTCCAGGTCTTCCCCGAATAAGCGCTCCCCATGAAATGGGAAGCTGACCAGCAATTTTTTACAGGGAGCTTCAGCAGACCAGTTTTTGAGCCATAGAAGCCTGCGCATATGTACTACAGACAGCGTAAGGCGGGAGGCCTGATGGATTGAATCCTTTATAGCGTCCACCGCAAAGCATAAGGCTCTAGGTAGATCAGCTAGGGCAAGAGCCTGCTGATCCGGCAAGTCTCTTAAGACCTGTTTCAACTGATCCTTCACTGCTTGGCAGACCCCTATAGCTGCCACTGCTGGTTGTGTCACCAATCCTGCTGTAGAAAAAGCAGATTTCAATAATGACTCCAATTTTTTATCTATTGGGTCCTTGAACATTTGGACATTTTCCACCGGACATGTCAGTGATTTATTCACACAAGAGATGGCTGCGTCCACTGTAGGGACCTTCCATTTTCTGATGAACTTATCCTCCATGGGATAGACCACCGGAAATCTCTTGGGGTGAGTAAATATTTTGTCAGGATGCTCCCAATCCTGGTAAATGAGCCCCTCCAGTAAAGGATGGATCGGAAAGGAACAAACAGTCTGGGGAGCTTTTAGCGACCCCAACGAGGAGACAGAAGTGGAGGATGGCTCCGCAAGTGGCATTTTAAATGCTGATCGGACCATATTAGTCAGGGACTGAACCCATAACCTCTCAGCATGTGATGCTGAGAACGGCTCTTCCACTGTTGATTCCTCTACAACCGAATCAACCTCATCCTGATCCCCCTCAGGTAGGTCGACCTCTGTATGGGATTGTTGCTCTGTTAACAGGCACTCTGAGGGAGGAGACGGAGATCGAGCGCTTTTCTCCTGTGACAGGGAAGCAGCGATTAATGCTGACAATCTCTCTTCCAGTCCTCCCAGAGCTGAGGAAAAAACCTCCTCTGTTACATACACAGGAGCAGGTGAACTGAGGACAGCCACAGTACCAGGTACTCCTGGGGGTGCCCTACGGTCACTAACCTCTGATTCTTCAGGGGAGACTGGTGCAGCCAAAGCATGCCCAAGATCCTCAGAGCCCGATGGAGACCCCCTATTCCTCCTGGAATTTCTAGTCCCGGAGTTTTTAGACGGCATATTCCTAAGCCACAAAGCTGAGGTATTCCAGCCGAAATACACCAGTTACTGATAATAGTCTAGCATAAATGCTGCTATAATAAACAGTTGGTGTCTACTAATGTGCCTTTCTAGGGGATGCCTGTATCAACCGCTTGCTGTATGCCTTTAAATGTTGCCAGCTCTGTCTCTGTACTTCATAGCCAGCTTACTACAATATTGTGGCTTTTTAAAACCTGCTGGGACGCCCGCACATGCGCAGAAGCGCTGCGGCGCGCACAGAGCGTCATCCCCCAGGCTCCGCCCCCTTTCCCGGCTCACCTCTATATATAGAGGCACGCGCACGCGCACGGCCACGTGCGCCCTCGGCGCTAATTTCAAACATGGAAACCAGGGACAGGAGCCAGAGCCCCTCTTTGCCGCAGGCCGGGGGATGGACGAGCACTGCAACATGGCAGAGGAAGCAGTTTCCTATAGGAGAACTCACCAACTGCCTGGACTTTGCTCTCTGAGAAGAAACTAGTCCACATGACAAGAAAACATTCCACAGCGGCCTCTAGTGGACAAACACAGGTACCGCAGTCTAATATACTAAATATATATAAAAAAACATTTTTTTTTTTTTTTTTTTTCTTGACCACCATTAAAAATTATTACATTTTTTTAGTAGTTACAGGCATGCACAGAATCTTGCGGGAATACCATTAGGTAACAGACAGAAAGACAAATTAGGCTTGGGGGTCCCCCAATAGAACCAAGTTCCTGGGGGCCCCCACTTACCTGTTCCTCGCCGCAGGACTTTGTTTGGTCCACAAAAGCCCAAACTTCACCTATCACGGCAGGTATTGTAATCAAACCTTCAGGGACCGGGTTCCCAAGGATTCCACTCCCCTGGACCTGTATAGCACCCTGCACAGAAAACATCTTGGTCGTGGGTATGACCAGAGCTCTGGATCCCAGGGTCCAGCTCTCCTAAGAGAAGCATTACAGGCAGAACCTTGCTCTTCTCTTTGCAAGGCCCGGGTACCGACCGTTTAGCTATGAAGCTTTTTTGGTCGGATCCGGAATAGCTTACTGAGGCCCAAAAGAACCTGTACGCAAGCTCAGTGAAAAACACATGTTTCTTCTTGGCCAACACCTTAGACACTGGCAAAAAACTGAGGTGCTCCCGGATGGGAGGGGCTTATATAGGGGAGGGTACTTCCGGTTTTGGAAGTTGCCAGTGCCAGCACCTGACGGTAACTATATAACCCATTAGTAATGACTATGTCGCTCTGTGTCCCGTGATGTACGAGAAAGAAATTAGCGCTAAACCGCATGAAAAACGCCCCAGTGTGAAAGGGGCCTAAAGGCCTGTGTGTGCATGGACATATAGGCAAAGATTTACTAAAAGTTGTGCACACAGAGTCTGGTGCAGCTGTGCATAGTAACCAATCAGCTTCTAGGTTTCATCATCAAAGCTCAATTGAACAAGCTGAAGTAGGATGCTGATTCGTTACTATGCACAGCTGCACCAGATTCTTTGTGCTTCAGTTTTAGCAAATCTCCCACAGTGGCCAACATTGAAGGGAGTTTAGAGGCAGAAAAAAAAAAAGTCAAAAACAGGCATTTTTTATTTTTTTTGGGAGCATTCATGAGGCCTAAAAGGTACCTTTGTGTGGTTGCTTCATATACACCACTGTCTCCAGCCATAGATTCATCTGATACCGCTGCTGATACACCAGAGACTTCCAACCCAGGCAATGGAAAGCAACCCAAACCTATAAACAAAAATAATAACATGCAGAATAATGCATCACATCCTGTAAATACAGCAAATAAGTAATGATGGAAAGTATGCAAAATCTATGATGGAGGGATATAGACGGTGGCACTGAAATTTGGAGGTGACCTCACAAACACGAAGACAGATTTTTACACATAATGACAAACACAGCTTGTATCTGATGGATGCAGATTGATGGGCATTGCTAGACCTAGACTATGGTGAAAAATTTGAATCTGTCAGCAATGCAAAAAATGATGCCCGCCATGGAAAGCTCATCCCACTTTTTATTCATGGTGTTGGCATGGCTTGTCATAATGGTTAGCAGTTGATGGACAGTTGGTGATGAACAAAACAATTTGTGTGAGCTGACCTTTACCTGATTGCCACAGATTTAATGCAGATATCCAAATAGTCTACATAATTTTTAGTTTCTAAAGATTGCTCTTGGGCTCTGTCATGCCTAATTATCTACCCTTGTGGCTGCCTGTACTTTCCACAGCGAGTCAAGAGGGGGTTTGTCAATATACGAAAGAAGAGATAGTCGTTCCCGTTTTTAAAATGTGCTAGCAGCTGGACAATTCCTCTTTACAGCTTCCAGCATTCACAGCATACACTGGGGACAGGCCTAGTTCATCATACTCCTCATATACTCCTAATTTGTTATATTGCAGTATTTACTATATCCTCTTGCGATTTTGTCTGAGAACAAATTATTAACATAATTCATTAAAGCCACAGTGCATTAGTTTGTTCAAAACTGTCATTGGTTATCACTTATTAGCAAGACAGAAATATGCAAGTCTACAATAAAATGTCTCTGGTTTCATACATTTATTGTTCAACGTAAACCCCAAAAGTGACATTTTGCTGCTATTGCAATATGTAAAATGCTTACTGTGCCTAAGCAGTGTCATAATTTTTCTTTACCTTTTGTCTTGAATTCTCCTTGAAAAATGGCAGTGCACTTTCTGCTATGTAAAGGTGCCTAGGAACTCCCGTGTCTGCAGCCTCATAGCTGTATATCTGCAGTGTGAGATCTAAGGTACTTCTGCCTCAGACTGCTGAATGGAGTGAGATTTGGCACGACTGTGCCGCTCACTGGTTTTCCTTTAGAGGCTCTAACACCAGGAAGCAAAATACTTTTCTTCTACCAAGAAGGTAGCCTCCAGACACAGACACAGTACAGAATAAGGTATGATAAGTCAGTAATGGGGAGAGATCAGTAGCAGTGAGCCCACATGCAATCCTGGTGACTATTCATTTGTCTGCCTTTTTTTTTTTTTACTTAAAACCCCCAAACATTAGATGCCTTGGATAATAAAACGGTGGCTGTTGCAATTTTTTATGTCACACAATATTTGCGCAGTGGTTTATCAAATGGGAATTTTTATGAATTTTAATGCACACAAACACAATATAATACTTTTTTTTGGTAAAATATAAGAGATGATGTTACGCCAAGTAAATTGATACCCAATATGTCATTCTTTAAAAAGGAGTACCCTCCTGTGGAACAGCGACAAACTACGGTACCATAAATTAACCACAGGCAACGATTTAAAAGCCTTTACAGGTTACCAGTCTAGAAATAAATCAAACAGGAGGTCTGGTACTAGAATTATTGCTCTCGCTCCGACATTCATGGCGATACCTCACATGTGTTGCGATCACCGTTTACCTATACAGTGGATATAAAAATTCTACACACCCCTGATAAAATTTCAGGTTTCTGTGATGTGAAAAAAAAAGAGACAAAGATAAATCATTGGGGGGGGGGGGGGGGGGGTAAAAACTTAAATAATGTGGTTGCGCAAGTGTGCATACCTTTTAACTGGGCATGTGTTCAGAATTAAGCAATCACATTCAAACTCATGTTAAATAGGAGTCAGTACACACTTGCCATCATTTAAAGTGCCTCTGATTAACCCCAAATAAAGTTCAGCTGTTCTAGTAGGTCTTTTCTGACATTTTCTTAGTCGCATCCTACAGCAAAAGCCATGGTCTGCAGAGATCTTCCAACGCATCAGAGGGATCTCATTGTTAAAAGGTATCAGTCAGGAGAACAGGAGAAGGGTACAAAAGAATTCCAAGGTATTAGATATACCATGGAACACAGTGAAGACAGTCATCAAGTGGAGAAAATATGGCACAACAGTGACATTACCAAGAACTGGGTGCCCCTCCAAAATTGATGAAAAGACAAGAAAAATGGTCAGGGAGGCTGCCAGGAGGCTTACAGCAACATTAAAGAAGCTGCAGGAACATCTGGTAAGTACTGGTTGTGTGGTATGTGTGACAACAATCTCCTGTATTTTCCATATATCTGGGCTATGGGGTAGAGTGGCAAGAAGAAAGCCTTTTCTTACCAAGAAAAACATCAAAGCCCGGCTAAATTTTGCAAAAACACATCTGAAGTCTCCCAAAAGCATGTGGGAAAATGTGTAATGGTGTGATGAAACCAAGGTTGAACTTTTAATTCCAAAAGATATCTTTGGCGCAAAAACAAAACTGCACATCACTAAAAGAACACCATACCCACAGTGAAGCATGGTGGTGGCAGCATCATGCTTTGGGGCTGTTTTTCTTCAGCTGGAACAGGGGACTTAGTTAAGGTAGAGGGAATTATCAACAGTTTCAAATACCAGTCAATATTGGCACAAAACCTTCATGTTCCTGCTGGAAAGCTGAACATGAAGAGAAACTTCATCTTGCAGCATGACAACGACTCAAAGCATACATCCAAATCAACAAAGGAATGGCTTCACCAGAAGAAGATTAAAGTTTTGGAATGGCCCAGCCAGAGCCCAGACCTGAATCCGATTGAAAATCTGTGGGGTGATCTGAAGAGGGCTGTGCACAGGAGATGCTCTCGCAATCTGACAGATTTGGAGTGTTTTTGCAAAGAAGAGTGGGCAAATATTGCCAAGTCAAGATGTGCCATGCTGATAGACTCATACCCCCAAAAAAACTGAGTGCTGTAATAAAATCAAAAGGTGCTTCAACAAAGTATTAGTTTAAGGGTGTGCACACTTATGCAATCATATTATTATTTTTTTTACCTCCCTCCACCTCAAAGATTTCAGTTTGTTTAATGTGACCTATAAACTGTACAACTCAATTGAAGGTGGAAAAAGTTCTGAATTTATTTTTGTCTCATTTTTTCTTAATCACAGAAACCTGTAGACTTTTTAGATCAACGGTACGTGTGGGACCTACGTGTGCATTTGCGTATGCACACAGGGGGCAGAGGGGCTTTAACATTTTTAAAATATTATTATTTATTTTCTGTAAAATACAGTGTCCCTTTCATATTTTTTTTTGGAATCAATATTATTGCTATCACAAGGGATGGACATCAGCATTCATCCAGCGGCTATAGCCGCCAGCAGCGATAATTGTGTTCTGCCAACAGGGAAGGCCCCCACTGGCAGAACACAATAGCGCTGTGGGAGGGATTCTTCCATCTACATGAACTGTGTAGATCGGGGAATCAAGCAATTTTGAGGGTGGAAGGAAAGAAAATTGCATAATCTGCTGCTTCAGAACTCGACATGAGGAACCAGATTAAAAGTAATTTGTAGTCAGAGTCTTCACTAGTGAATAGTCTTCACTTGGAAAAGTGATACCTAACTACCAAGGCCTGAGGTGTGCCTTAGCTTGCTGGTCAGTATGCCTAAAAGTGGGCAAAAGACCCAGAAGTAGGTGTGTGTTAAGACAATAGGAGGGCAGGTAACAATCGTCAGGTAGATTAACGCACGCCCGGATGGCGAAAATGAATGGATTCGGTACACATCCGTTACGACAGCAGAAACCAGCGACCTAAGAATTGATGATAAGAAGGGGCCCCACCCGTTGGAACTTGCAAGCCTGCCCAGAACCAAACGACTGTACTGTAACTGACTGGATAAGCCTACTACCAGAAAACACAGGCATGGGAACGAACCGCTAGTGGCGAGAGGATACGTGGGAGGAATGACACAAGGGCTGACCCGAGGAGCCCTAAGGAATAAGGCACGGGTAGAACCCAGCCAACAGGACGAAAGACAAGTACAGTAGGTGCCGCCGATATTGTGTCAATCTCGCCGCTTCTAGCGGCGAGATTGACACCCTATGAGCTCCGTCGCGAGAGCCAGCGCCGAGCTGTCTCGTCACCGGGAAAGGAAAAATGTTCCTTTCACGATGAGCGACACGCATTGCCGGTAGGAGAAAGGGAGCCGCTCAGGTGTGGAAATCCTTCAAATAACCTCCTCCCAGCAGCCGAGGGTGCAAGCAATGCTATTGACAGCAAACAGGAATGAACAAGTCTTCTGGACTGCAGCACTCCAAAAAATATAAAAGCCTTTATTTTCAAATAAGGAATCCAAAATACATGCTATACATCACGGCACACAGGTCAAAAAAATCTGGCTAACATGTTTCGCACTATGCTAGTGCTTATTCACAGATGTTGACTCGTCACTTCCTCTCGCAGTAATGCTAAATCTTCGGTCCACAGAGATTTATATAGGCTTCTCATGACGTCACAGTCACATGCTCCGGGTGGCCCCGGAGCATGTGACTGTGACGTCATGGTAACATGTGACTGTGAGGTCATGAGAAGCCTATATAAATCTCTGCGGACCGAAGATTTAGCATTACTGCGAGAGGAAGCGACAAGTCAACATCGAGGAGGAGAAGAGGGAAGAAGACGCCGACGGCGACGACGGGAAGATCGGCCCCTCCACTAGCAAAAGAGCTGGAAGAAGATAGTGGAGGGGCCGGCAGAAGGACAACGGAGAGCCGGACGAGACGACGGGGAAGACCGGGCCTCCGCTAGCAAAAGAGCTGGAAGAAGATAGCGGAGGCCCGGCAGAAGGAAGAAAGAACCGGAGAGGAGAAGAGGGAAGAAGGCAACGGAGAAGACTGGGCCCCGCTAGCAAAAGAGCTGGAAGAAGATAGCGGTGGCCCGGCAGAAGAAAGAACCGGAGAGCGCGGCGACGACACCGGAGACCCCCCGAAGTCGGAAGAAGACCCCCGGAGCTGTGCAATAAAATACTTTAAAAAAGCTGTGTGGTTTTTTTTATTTAAAGGGTAACAACTGCGCTAGCAAACAGTTAAAAAACTTCTAAACATTAGGCAGCAGAAATAGTGTGACAACACCTCAAACAGTAAACAAAGAAAAAACTGCGCCACTTTTAACCAAAGTCTATTAGGAATTCGGAACTTATTTAGATGTGTATGGAAATCTATCAGGCATCACACCAGACTAGTCCAGTGGCATTTAACCAAACATCTACATTAGTCCATAGGTCATTAGGGTGACCCCAAGTTTCACACCACCGTGATTACTCAAAGCAAGCCGTGAAAATTCCACCACCAAAGAGAGGGGGAGCAGCTTACCAGAAGCCAAACGGTTAATGGCATTGAACTTTTGACCCAGCTGCAGCCTTTGGTGATGCAAAACGTCCCTTCCACAGCCAGTATTCTCACAGAAATCCTGACTGTGTGTGTGGTAGCAGCTGAGCAGCCCCAGCGGAGAGAGATGATGACAGACACAGTCAGACACATAGGGTGGGGGGGCCGGGATCTGGGGGCCCCCTTATTAAAGGGGGCTCCCGGATTCCGATAAGCCCCATGCCCGCAGACCCCGACAACCAATGGCCAGGGTTGTCGGGAAGAGGCCCTGTCCTCATCAACATGGGAGCAGGGTTCTTTGGGGTGCCGCAGGTCGCCCCCCTGCCCCAGAGCACCAAACCCCCCATGTTGAGGGCATATGGCCTGGTACGGTTCAGGAGGGAGGGGGGGCTGCTCTCTCGTCTCCCCCTCTTCCCCTGCGGCCTGCCAGGTTGCGTGCTCGGATAAGGGTCTGGTTTGGATTTTGAGGGGGACCCCCACGCCGTTTTTTTCGGCGTAGGGTTTCCCCTTCAAATCCAGACCAGACCCAAGGGCCTGGTATGCCCCTGGAGGGGGAACCCATGCCGGTTTTTTCTTTAAAAATTGGCGTTGAGTTCCCGCTCAGGATTCATACCAAACACAGTGCCTGGTATTGGCGGGAATCCACGTCGGATCCCAGTTCAATACAGTGCCGCGTCTCCTCGCTATTGCAGCGAGCGCGAGATGTGTCGCCACCCTGTTGCCGAGATGTCGGCACCCCTGTCGCCGAGAATCTCAGCGATAGGATCGCGATGAATATACAATGTCGGCGGCACCTACTGTAGCTCTGTGAAACACCCACAACCCCTGGCCTAACTGTCCATACCTGGTAAGGGGACGCGAGGAGAGGTGCCAAAAAGGACGAACGGATAAGAGTGAAAGGGGTCCAAGAGCCGGATACCTGAAAAATGAGTTCGCTGGTGTTGACGGATGAGGCCAACAAGCTGTAGCGATATGCAACGATAACACACAGAACCAGACATGGCATGATACAACCTACCCGAGTGACTGAGTCCCCTTGGAACAGGCTGGGATCGGATGAAAGGTCTGACGTTCCTGCCCCGAAGATCCGGCAACCTGAAAACAAGAAAGCAGCACCAAAAGATGATATCGGCCCAGACCTACCAAAGTGGGCTGACACAGGGACATTGGTGTCAAGTAAGGACTGCATGGACCCAAGGGTAACCCGGCAGTGAAACCGACACCAACGCTGCTAATCGGCCCTGGCAGTGGGTAGGACCGATGAAGCAACAAGCAACAGTGAAACAGCTTGGACGGACAAAGCCTGTTGGCCCGCATGAAACTGCGCTTAAGACTAAAGCCCAGAACATGCTCCATGCTGGTACGTGGGAGTAGCTAGGATGGAATTGTAAACAAACTGAAGCGTACCGCCTACTCTGCTGTGGCGGGAAACGGAACCCCCTTGTTGACTTACCGCTCCGCAGAGCCAAGTATGGACCAACCCCTGTGCGCTGGAGCACTACCATGCTCAGAACCCCCATGTGGAGTAGCCTGGATGAACCAGAACGTGCTGCCCCCGAAACGTGCGGCATGCCCAACCCTAGGAAACACACAGAAAAAGACAACAGACAACCGGACATAAGACACCACCCCTCTGTACCTGCCTCGGACGCATGGATACCCGAACGACCGTGGAAGTGAAGCTACCCCACCAAACAGCACCCCTTTCTGAACAGCATCCCCCCACCCCTGGCTCTGAGACCCCAAGGTAGACTGGATCCGTTGAGCAAGATGCGGCTGTCTTGCACCGCCGGCTCGCAGAGCCAAGTCAGGACACCCCAGTATAATGCACGGAAAACTGCCAGTGTGACCTGTGCAGACATGGTGGACAACCCCTCCCAAGCTGCCAGCATGACCCCGGAGAAATGGTGGACAGCCCCCCCATGCTGCCAGCGTGACCCCTGCAGAGGTGGGTGGACAGGCCCCCCCCCATGCTGCTGGTGTGACCCCGGGAGGAGTGGATGATGCCCCCCCATACTGCCAGCGTGCGCCTGGGACGAATGGATAGATGCACTCCCCCCTCATAATGGCGGTGAGAGCTATGGAGGAGTGGATGGATGCCCCCCCCGTAAACAAACGCAGCCCAGCAAATTGACAATACCACCCGAGACATCCTCACGGGACATACTGAGCTACAGAGGGTACTCACCAGAAGACTGCACATGCTGCACTGGGCCTCATCCTCATGCCACACATACCTGGGTGAGAAAGCACGCTTCCCTGGACCTGATATGTACTTGCAAATGGAACCACGGAAATAGCCTGGCTGGGGGTGAAAACCCCCCGAAAGCACTGGCTGAGTGGAGTGTGCCTTCCCATCGTCAATGATGCTTGACATGATCAGCGGGAGAAGTAAGTGAGCAAGCGGGCGCTGTTCCTCGTAAGAGCAACGGGAGAAACCAGCAACAGCGCCCCCCCCCCGGACCTGAGCCTCCAAGGTAACTGAAATAGCATGCAAGCTACCGCTGGCTCGCTCCCCAGGACACATCACCCAACCAGTCCTCACTGGAATGTACTGGGAATGAGATGGGATGACCAGGACCAAAGAATAGAAATCCCCCGTCCCTCCATCCCAGGACAACAGCTAACCCCCCCCCCTCCAATACCTGATGACGTAGCGGGCAGGTGAACGGCCCCCCCCCATGAAGCCTGACGAGTGGGAGGTGAGAGCGCCCCTCCCCCACGTCGTCCAGCGTGGGTATGGGAAGAAGTGGGCGGGCGGCCCTCCATCTGAACCAATGGTGTGAGCCCTGAAGTGGACGGACGCCCCCCCCGCTGCGCAACCGGGAGAAGCCAGGTGATGCTCTGGCCGAGTGGGAGGAAGGGAGGGTGAGTATAGTACCTTGCAGGAGCTTAGCCCCCCCCCCCCCCGTGAGCACCGAGGGAAGCACCCTCGGATGGAGAACGAGCCCTGGGTTGCGGATGGACACCCCCCCCCCCCGCTGGCATGAGCGCCGGGAGAAGCGGGCGGGCATCCCCCCACGAAGCCGGTGGACAGTGGGATGAAGAAGGAGAAGGGGTAGGTGGAGGACGGACTGCCCCCCCCGCATGAGCACCAGGAGAAGCGGGCCGGCGGCCCCCACGACACTGGTGGCACAAAGAAACCGGAGAGGTGAACCACCCACAGCACCAGACTCCTGCTGCTCAGAGCTCCGGGAGAAACAGGCGGCTGACCGGGTGGGCCTCCTCCAGCGAGACGGAACCCTGGCAATGCTGGAGGGTAGATGGCCACCCCCCACCCCTCCCCCGGCGTGAGCACTAGGGGAAGCAGGCGGGCGGACTCCATGGAACCCCGAACCACGGACGTCTTAGAGTGTACCCAGAGGAGAGGGAGGGTGGACGGAGGGGCCCCCGCTCTTACAGCGAGGGCCCCCCAGGAGAAACGGGTGGACGAGTAGTCGGCCCTGCAAGGAGGCCGGCGTGCGAACGGAAATGAGCGGGCATGACACCCCCCCTCAAAGATACCGGTAGGTAGGCGGGCGGGCGCCCCCCCCCTGAAAATGCCCCGTGTAAGCACTGGGAGGGAGACTCCAGCAGCCGACCTGCTGCTCTGCACGAAACCGGAAGTGACGTCACACGACCCAGAAACCCAGCCGACACCTGAGACGAGGAGGGATAAATAGCCCCCAGACGACTCCTACAAATTCAGGCTAACCTCCGGCCAGCCTTCTAACATGTGTTGTGCCGTGCGTCTAATGTTTCAGCGAGCTGCATATTAATCCCTTAATAAATGTGGGTTGTGTCCCCCTGAGAGTCAGACAAGCAATAAATTGAGCCTTTTATCTGGTACCTTGTGTCAAGTCCTGAAATTGCCTCATCTATTTGAGAAAGAAACCGGAAGGGAGAGAAGAATAGGGTTGAGCTGTGCTGGAAAGGTAAGAGGGTTCCAAACACAGTTATGAAGTACTGTATTTATTGGCGTATAACACTCACTTTTTTACCCTCAAAATAGAGAGTAAACTGTGCCTGCGTGTTAAATGCAGGGGGCTGTGGAAAGTTTTTTTCTTGAAACTTGCCTCTTAAAGTTATGCGTGTTATACGCCGATAAATACGGTAATACTAATCATTACATTTTTTTAAATAAAAATAATAAAACATGTCTATACTTATCTGCTATGTGCAATGGTTTTCCACAGAGTAGCCCTGATCCTCTTTTCTGGAACTGCAGGCCCCTCCTCTTCATCAGGTGCCCCAACGGAAAGCTGTTTTTCATGGGGGACACCCGTGCGGGCTCGCTCCCGAGTCCTGCTGCTGCGTCCATTGACACAAACAGTGGAACTCCGCCCCTCATCACAGCTTTTGATTAACAGCAGCAGGAGCCAATAATCTGTCTAATGAAAAGAGTAACAGCGGCTGGAGCCGCTGCTCACGTGCACATTGCTGGATCGGTTCGGACTCAGGTAAAGAAAAGGGGGGGAGCTGCAGCACAGAAGGTTTTTCGCATTAGGAACGCATTATGGTGGAAAACCTTGAGGCTTTACAATCACTAAGTGTCCAAGGAAAGGATGCTGCACAACCTGTGAACTTGATAAGGGACAGGAACACCTGAAACTCATGTTTAGACAATAAATCCATTGTGTGTGTATTGTAATATTATATATATATATATATATATATATATATATATATATATATATATATATATATATATATATTATTTTTTTTATGTGGTTTTCTTTACCTTGTTCAATAGGTTTGCCTTCTACTTCCTGTTCATAGCTTCTTTCTAGTGGCTTCTTTACAGGCTCAGCATCAAGACTAAGTTCTATAAATTGCCTGCTTAAGTCAAAATCTTTAAAGTCCATATGGCTCAAGAAATCATCTCCGGTGAAAAGAGACCCAGTTACAAGGGGTGAAGAAGGAGGAGATGGTGAGGAAAAAGAGGACCTAGGAGATAAAGATGTCACAGATTTCGGAGTACCAGACAAAGACCTCAAGGCCTGGACACGGTTTGTGCAATCTGTCTTTTGAGATTTTACCACTTCATTTTCATGAATAGTGGTGATAGAGTCAGATGGTCTATAACCAGATGTCCCTTCTTGTAGCATAAATTCAACTTTGTTCTGGTATTCAGTATCTAGCTGATCCAAAGGTTCATAGTACAAATCCGTAAAACTTGCTGATGTTGAAGAGTCCTGGCTGGAGGTGACCAGTGATCCTCGACTTGAAGCAAGAGATCCAGGACTGCTCCCAGATGAAAGTGACTGAGTGCTAGTAGAAAGGCTAAAAACAAAAAAGGATAAGAACGGTTAAAAAAGCTTTAAAAACAAACCTAGAATCATATCTTATTTACTTGTTTCCTTTCCCTACATATTAATATTAACATTTAGCAGTAACTATACTATACTATTCAGCAGGGCTTTTTTTTCTTCTTCAGAGAATAGGTGCTGGAATTCCCCCTTTCCAATCATCCCTCGTCTCCACCACCTACCCACCTCCGAGCACCGTTCCTTGGTTCCACCCACCTCCGAGGACCTTTCCTTGGTTCCACCCACCACCGAGGACCTTTCCTTGGTTTCACCCACCTCCGAGGACCTTTCCTTGGTTCCACCCCCCCCCCCCTACCCACCTCCTAAGACCACCTCTTTTAGAGAATACAGCAACATTTGTGATACTAATTTGTATAGAACTTGTTAATAATAACAAGAACAGCAGTAAAATAAATCTGCATCAATAGATCCCCCCAGCAACAATGGATCACCCACAACAAAATATCACACTCCCCAGCAACAATAGACCCCCCTGCAGTAACAACAGTTACCCTTGCAGCCAGCATCGGTAAAACCACCTACAAGAAAATACCACCCCCTCCCTCAGCAACAATAAACCCCCGGCAGCAGGAAACAGGTCGTTCAGCAGCCAGCAACAATAGACCCTTCTCTCAACAGTAGATCCCTCCCAGCAACAACAGACCCACCCCCAGCAACAACAGACCCTCTGCAAAAATAGGTCCCCTCCAGTGACAATAGATCCCCCAGCGGCCAGCATCAACAGACCCTGCAGCACACCCCAGCAGCCCTTGCCATTACACACATTCAGTCCTGGAGGTACCGGAACTGTGTTCGTTCCCCTGCATTGCCACTGCTATTCAGACTGCCAAAAAAGCCCTGCTATTCAGACTGCCAAACTACAGCTAAAGACTAAAAAAATATCACTGCTGTTAATAGAGAGTAGACTATAATTCCTTAAATTTTGTATCCCAGCGTAATGCTCACTATAGTTTTTCTCACTGTTAACATGACTCCTATACAACCCTAGAAAATTGGACGAGGTTCAGGTAGTCTTTTGAAAAAGTTCTTGTACAGCAAGGTTTATAGTACAAAGGAGATAAGCTTAACAGATTTAATAAAACTACCCACCAATGTGGGATAAATTCTAAAAACTATGAGGTAACTAGAATGCTAAGCAGAACTATCAATTTGGATTTAATGCTGTATCTAATCATTTTTAATTATACCATTCATTTAGAAAGACTTCAGGCCTAACTGTATATTTACTAAAACACTGGTCCAATCAAAGCACTCCCAAAGCTATTTCTCATGTCAAACCTCCTCATTGTGACACTATTTTTAAATAAACAGTTACAATAAATAACAATTTATACACAGGCCATTCATAATCACCATACCTTTGCTAAACCTGGTAATCATAAATGAATGTTGTGTATAAACAGATGGCATGTGATCATGACCATGTGACTTTTGTTTATATACAAAATATATTCAGGATCACCAGGGTCAAGCAAGGATGCAGTGATATTGAATGCCGTATCACATTAACCATTTATGACCATAATGTCCTTGCTTGACCTAGTTATCAAGAATGGAAGTTCATAAACAAAAGCCACTAATGATCACTGGGTCATGTAAGAACATTGTGATCATTGGAGACTTAGGATAAAAAAAAAAAACTTAAAAATGTAAACATAAAACAGTAAGAATACGTAATAAAATGTACAGCACATCATTTTTGCCTTTTTTTGGGGGGGGGGGGGGTGTATGTTGCTGTTTGAGTTTGTTTAGACAATAAAAAAACAGCTACTCATTTTAAAGTGACACATGCAGTGCAGAAGAAGCCCTCCTGTACACTTAGAGGGTTTTCCCTGAATTTCTAAAGTTACAGGGTTTGGGGCTCATCTGAACTTTTAAGGTGTAGAGATGCGGGCCGATTTCAGGTCTCAAGGTGCAGAAATTGGGGTTATTATATAATATAGATTAACATGCCATTAGCAGTAAAACTACAAGTGCAAAAATTGAAAACTAAGGATTGCAATGTGCGATTGTGTTTTTTTTTAAACCATTAGACAGCTAGCGTGCCAGTAAACAATTTTCAAAAGTTTGCTGACCCCCGATTAACCCAGTGTTAATGGTCCAGGTTGTTACTTTCACATGGTTTTGCTTCATATTGGCTAAAAACACTCAAACAACAAAATACACCAAAATATAAGTGATAAGACACAGAATGTTTTAATTTTTTTAACTGAACATACACATGGTATTTATATATATATATATATATATATATATATATATATATATATATATATATATATATATATATATATATATATATATATAAAAAAACAGCTTAAACACATAAAAGATCTATGTCCATTCACTTGTGCAACCATAACTTTTTTTGGTGTAGTGCCTTTGTTCTTTGAGTCATTTTAAACAAAAGGGTATAGAAAAGACATCTTAAAAAATTTGAGAAAATTGTTTTTTGTTGTGTATTTTATATCTATATGTAAAAAAATAAATAAACACACACCATTAAAATACACCAAAAATATTTTAAAAAGCCACAAGGACCGTGTAGTCTTAAGAGCAGTCTCAATCAACCTTTATTTCTCCTGCACAGTTGACTTGAATGCATTGCACTTTTATGTTGACATTTTTAATAAAAAAAAATTCCAAGATATTGAAACAAAATTCTGGTGAAGTAAAATTAGTCAGTCAATTTTGTGTATAGCATTGTAGAAAAGTAATTACTCTTTCGTCCATGGACCGACACAGCCTCTCTATTGACAAAGTGGGTATTATCAGTTAATTAGGAGCGACTAGGCAGAAAAACTTGTAAAAAGTGTTGCATCACACCTTCGGCAGTCCCGCCCAGGGGGCGGACCCCCGGGTATATCCTCTCAGTCTGCATCTCGCAGATCAGTTTCTTTCTGTCTAGCAAGGAGTAGGACATGGCTCCCTTCGGGCCCATTGGTCCGGGGGAAAAAAGATATATATATATATATATATATATATATATATATATATATATTTTTTTGCTACATTTGTTGTTTCCTGTGATCTTCGATCAACTGCCGACTGGGTGACAGGCTGGATCCTCGATCCTTGTAGTCTCCCCAGTTTCGGCCATCGAGCGTGTGCCGACCCTAGCTACGCGCTGGGTTTTCCACGACATGCCCGTCGCTCCACAGGTGGCCGGTGAGCCTACGCTCCAGGGCCTGCATCGGACCGCTCAGCTTCGGCTGACCTTACGGCCGAGTCGCAGCAGCCTGGCCGGTGAGCTTACGCTCCAAGGCTTGCATCGGACCGCTCAGCTTCGGCTGACCTTACCGCCGAGTCGCAGCAGCCTGTCCGGTGAGCGCCACGCTCCAGGGCATACATATGATCGCCCCTTTTTGGGTCCAATCACAGCATGCCTGGCCAACAGTCACCTTCCGTGCGTGGACGATGATCTGTTTGGAATGTCTTCCAGCATAATACAAGCAGGATAGGTAAGTAAAACTCCCCTGCCTTGGCTGGGTGATTTAGCTGGACATTCCTGGAGAGATCAAGTAAGTGGTTGTGGCCCCTTTCTTTCCTCTCTCCCTGCCTTTCCCTCCTCCCTGGGCTTCTAGCTAAAGGTTGCTGGGTGCTGGGTGTCACCTAAGGGGTTCCACTGGAGCGGGGCTGGCTGTAACTAACATTTAAAAGAAATGTCATTTCTGCTTACCTGTGTGTGTGTGTGCTTCCTCCTCCATGCTGTCGGCGGCCATTTTGAGGTGGTCCATGCCGAGTTCGGCCTCTTGTGACTGCCCGGCGGCCATCTTCCTGTGGTTCGGCCACACCCACTGATCCCTATCAGCTGATCGGCGGCCATGTTTGTCCACCCTGTATGTATATATTACCATTCGGCGGCCATCTTTTTGTGGGCTACGGCTGCTTGACCTCTATCTTCGGCTCCGCGGCCATTTTCTTAGAGCCCACATTATCTTCCATACAGACGTTTTTGGCAGCCATTTTGCGAGAGCCTCCGGCCTCTAGGGTGCATTACACTGGCGCGAAAATTCACACAGGAAGTGCTGATAAAAGAAGCAGACTGACACAGCAGCAGTGGGACAGCATCACAGGCGCAGCCCACGGCAGCATAGCAGTACCGGTCCAGGGTGGTGAGTCCTCTGGGTAACCCAGCATCTCGGCAGCGCAGGAGGGTGGCCTATTGATATCTTGCCTGGAGCCCTGTGAGTGTCAGCGTGTGGTCAGCATGACATCTGAGCCAGATGTCTTCTCCCCTGAAACACCAGATTTAGCAGCTGGTGCCCCTGAGGTGTCTATGAACGCTATGACGGCAATCCTAGAGGCGTTTGTTGCCAGGGTGGAAGCAGCACACGGGAATACAGGGGGTAGTAAACGCCCCGTCCCCTGCAAGCTTCTGGGGATAATTCTGATGCAGAACCAGGTCCAGCTACGGCTCCGGGCCCAGATTCTGACGCATCAGAGACTGCAGATCGTGACCGGACAGTGAGGATGACTCCAAGTCCAGGTCAGTACGCGAGACGGCTTGGTATCTGACCTTATTACTGCAGTGCGGGATACGCTAAAGTTGGAAAATACTGCAGAAGCAGCAGAGACTCCGGTCCACTTGGGTTTCATAGACCTGCCCGCACTGCTAAGGTGTTCCCTTGTGTGTCTTTTGACAAACTCTTATACAAGGAATGGGAGAACCCACTGAGGGTCTTTACAGCCCCAAAGAGGTTTGCGGTACGGATCCCTTTGAGGAGAGTTTTCTGAAGAGATGGACCTCTCCCCCTATAGTGGACCCTTCGGTGTCCAGACTTAAGAGCCACCACAATTCAGGGGCTCCTGTTTTCAAGGACCCTGTGGATAAGAAGGCTGAAGCACTCGCTTGCTACCTATACTCAGTGGTAGGCTCGGCAGTACGCCCGGCATTGGCGGGGGCCCTAGTGTCTAACACACTTACTGAATGGGCAAGATTGCTACTCCAGGGGTTAAGGAGCGAGATGCTCCTCCTGATGAGATAACATTGGCCGACCTGTTGATCCAGGGCCTTAGGTTTGTCTGCGAGTCAGACATGGATACTATTCCCCTGCTGTCTAAAAGCTTCGGTTTATGCAGTAGCAATACGCCGCCTGATCTGGCTAAAAGGCTGGTCTGCGGACCAGACTTCCAAGAAGGCCCTGTTGGATCTGCCTTTTAAGGGCAACAGACTTTTTGGGGCTTCTCTGGATGACATCATCAAGGATGCCACAGGAGGTAAAAGCACTTTGCTTCCCCAAAATAGCAAGGGTAAGGGGCCACGCCAAGGGCAAGGGCCCTCCTTTACTGCACGCAAGCGGTTTTTTCGTCCCCCTAGGGCGACAGGGAAAAGACCCCAGGCCGATAAAGCGCCTGCCCAAGGACAAAAGCGTCCTTGGTCCCGCATACCCAATAAGCCTGCGGACAAATCTGCGTCCGCATGAAGGTCCGCCCCCACACAACTCTCGGGTGGGGGGACGTCTTCGCAAATTCGCGACTCAGTGGACAGCTCTAGTCTCCGACAGGTGGGTTTGCGAAGTAATCTCCTCAGGCTACAAGATAGATTTTCTCTCTTGTCCACCGGACAGATTCATCACCTCCAGTCTCCAGCTACTACCGACCCGTCGGGAGGCCCTGTATGGGGCGGTCCAGGGTCTACTGGAACGCAAGGTAGTTATTCCAGTTCCAGAACAGGAACGGGGTCAGGGTTTTTACTCAAATCTGTTCATTGTGCCGAAGAAGGGTTCATCCAATCTTGGATCTCCGAGCCCTCAATTGCTTTGTGAAGGTACAAAGATTTCGGATGGAGTCTGTTCGATCTGTAGTCACGGCTCTCCATCTGGGGGACTTTCTGGCCTCCTTGGACATCAAGGACGCATACCTGCATGTCCCAATATACTCCAGACACCAGAAGTCTCTGTGATTTGCTGTCGGGAAGAACCACTACCAGTTTGTGGCCCTCCCGTTTGGCCTTGCCTCAGCACCCAGGACGTTCACCAAGGTGCTCGCTCCGATTCTGGCACTTCTAAGACAGCGGGGTATCGCTAAATGGCCTAATTTAGAGGTAAGCGTGTCCATTACCTGTCAGACTCTTCGAGACTGTGGTTGGATACTAAACACGCAAAAGTCAGTATTGGTGCCCACGCAACGCCTAGTGTACCTGGGGTTGATTCTGGATTCCTCAGAGGCAAAAGGTATTCCTCCCTGTGAAGAGGTTGCAGACCCTCCGGGCTGCAGTACGGCAGCTGACTTCCAGGAATTGGTCGTCACTCCGTTTTGGCATGCGAGTGTTGGGCCTCATGGCAGCCTCCTTCGAGGCGGTCCCATATGCTCAATACCACATTCGAGTGTTACAGAAGGAAGTTCTGTCCAGATGGAACAGATGCCCTTCATCTCTGGATTATCGAATCCGAGTGAGCCACCTAGTCAGGAGATCCCTGGTATGGTGGCTGACAGCACCGGCTCTAATGGCCGGGAAGTAATTTCTTCCGGTTTACTGGATAGTGATCACGACGGACGCCAGCCTTACAGGTTGGGGGGGGGGGGGGGAGTCTGGGGTGTTCAGTCGGCGCAAGGTTGCTGGACCCCAGAGGAATCTCGCCTGCCGATCAATGTCCTGGAGATCCGGGCGATCAGGCTGTGCCTCTTCAAATGGTCTCAGAGGCTGCAAGGGCGTCCAGTCAGGATCCAGTCAGACAACGCCACAGCAGTGGCATATGTCAATCATCAAGGAGGAACAAGAAGCTCAGCTGCAGCGTCGGAGGTCGCTTGCATCCTGAAGTGGGCAGAGAGGAGCGTACCGGCACTGTCGGCCGGGTACATTCTGGGTGTGGAAAACTGGCAGGCGGACTACCTGAGCTGCCAGATGCTGGACCAGGGAGAATGGTCCTTACACCCGGAGGTGTTCCAACTCCTCTGCCAAAGATGGGGCACACCAGACGTAGATCTTCTGGCTTCCCGACTCAATCGGAAGGTATTGAGGTTTGTGGCCCGGTCAAGAGACCCATGGGCAGACGCAACGGACGCGTTGGTGGCATCGTGGGGTCAGTATCGGCTAATCTATGCCTTCCCTCCCTTAAGGCTTCTTCCTCTTCTGCTCCGCAGAGTGGAGGCAGAGGGAATTCCAATGATTCTAAATCGCTCCAGATTGGCCTCAGCGTCCTTGGTACGCCGATCTAGTACGTCTGGTAGCAGACGTCCCCTGGCGCCTACCACTACGGAAGGACCTGCTATCGCAAGGTCCCATACTCCATCCTGCTTTACAGTCATTGGCTTTAACGGCATGGCTGTTGAGAACCAGGTACTGAGAGACCGGGGCCTGTCAGATTCAGTAATCTCTACTATGAGAAGTGTTCAAACTGTCCTCTAGGAAGGTTTATCACCGCACTTGGAAGGCCTACATCTCCATGTGTGAGGAAATGAGATGGCATCCGCGTACCTATTTGGTTTCCAGAATCCTGCTGTTTTTACAGCATGGGGTGGACCAAAGGGCTTGCCCCAAGTACGATTAAGGGACAGATATCTGCCCTGGCTGTCTTTTTTCAGCGACCCCTGGCGGCTCACTCTCTCGTGAGTACATTTGTGCAGGGGGTTTGACATGTGGCACCTCCGGTCTGTCCCCCGCTACCTCCGTGGGACTTGAACCTGGTCCTCTCGGTGCTTCAGAAGGCACCGTTTGAGAATATTAGAGATATTCCCCTGTTGACACTTTCTCAGAAAGTGGTCTTCCTGGTGGCTGTTACGTAAGTTAGACGAGTCTCTGAGCTGGCAACCTTGTCCTGCAAGGCTCCCTATTTTGATTTTCCACAAGGATAAGGTGGTGCTGCGGCCACAGCCTTCCTTTCTTCATACCTATCTGCTACTTCCCTGTTCCGGAAGTCAGACTCACTGTTTGTTTCGGTGGCTGGTCCCTAGAAGGGCCAAGCAGTCTCGTCGGCCACCATCTCTAGGTGGATCCGACAGATAGTAATCCAGGCTTACGCCTTAAAGGGTCAAGCGCCCCCCTTTCCGATCACGGCGCAATCGACCAGGGCAATAGGTGCCTCTTGGGCTTTCCGACATCAAGCGTCTGTTTCCCAATTATGTAAAGCGGCGACTTGGTCGTCCGCTCACACTTTCACAAAATTCTACAAAGTTGATGTAGATGCATCTTCGGATGCCTCTTTTCGGCCGCAAGGTTTTGCAAGCGGCTGTTTAGAATTGCAACTCCTCCGTTGGAGGAGTGCCGTTTTGTGTTTGGGGTGAAGTTTATTTTTTATGCTGTTACCACCCCTCGTTTTTTCTCCGACACTGCTTTGGGACGTCCCACTTTGTCAATAGAGAGGCTGTGTCGGTCCATGGACGAAAGAGTAAATAGGATTTTTGTACTCACCGTAAAATCCTTTTCTCTGAGTCCATGGACCGACACAGCACCCACCTATCAGGTGAGTACTTACCGAGGCCGAGATGCCGAGAGTGGTCTACCCTTGCACCCAAGCGCACTCTGCCCCCTGGAGGTGAGACAGGGAGAAGACCGCACAAGGGAGCACTGGCAACCAGCAGGTATAGGTGTCTTGCTGACAGGTCCGGCAGGGGTGAGCTGACTGGAGAACAGGCTGAGGGTCAAGCACCACGGGAGGACCGGGTAGGACAGCAGCCGGCAGCGGAGGTACTAGTCCAGGCAGCGGTTAACAGCAGGTGCCAGTTCGGGGAGAAGCAACAAGCACAGGTTCGGGTAGAGCAAGCTCAGGTATGTTCAACAAGAAGTCCCGGGTACAGGCAGAGAGTCAAGGGTTGGAGATAGGCAGAGGATCCGGGTCACAGGCCGAGGGTCAAACACTGGAGAAGGGTGGAAGTCCGTTAATCAAGCCAAGAAGTCTGGTGCAGGAGAGCAGAAGGGTGGTCAAGCCGGTCCGGATCAAAGAACAGGAGATCAGTACTAAATTCAAACACTAGGAACACAGGAACTCTGACAAACCAGCAACCAGACAGAGTCACTGAGTCTGTTTAAATAGGCCCGCCTGTAATCCCATTGGTGGGCCATTGCGCATGTGCGTGCGCCGATTCACCTGTGCGCGCACCCGAGAACGTCGGAGCGCCATCCCGCTGCGCACGCGCATGCGCCGAGCAATCGCACTGACCGCGGATTGGTGACCACAAACGGGGAATTTCCCTGACACCACCCCTCCTTTTAAGTTTGTACTGCTTTTTGACGAACTGATCTGCGAGATGCAGACTGAGAGGATATACCCGGGGGTCCGCCCCCTGGGCGGGACTGTAGAAGGTGTGATGCAACACTTTTTACAAGTTTTTCTGCCTAGTCACTCCTAATTAACGGATAATACCCACTTTGTCAATAGAGAGGCTGTGTCGGTCCATGGACTCAGAGAAAAGGATTTTACGGTGAGTACAAAAATCCTATTTTCCTGCTCATGTGACTGACTTACTGCTCTCACAGCATTCTTTCTAAAAAAACAAATGGCATTGGTAGAAAGCAGAGATCCTCCTTAGAAAGTACCGGTAATAACTGAAAAAGCGTGTAATTGTTTGCACGACAGCACACAGCAGCAAGTAAACTCTAGAATAACGTTTTGCAATGTAAAAGAATGATCCTAAGGCCCCATGCACACAGGGCATTTTTTACAGCCGCTTTTTTTAGAGCTTAAAAACGCCTGTCCATGTTTTGTAAAAATTTTTTGACATTTTTTTGACCTTTTAAAAAAAAAAAAAATCCCGGACCTCAAAAACGCAAATCGCGGCGTTTTTTGCGCGTTTAATAGCGTCAGGCGTTTTTGCAGCTCGAACCTGGAGCTCCAGAACGCACTGGAATTGGGTTTTTTTTGCAGCTGAAAAACGCCTATGCCACTTGGAGCTCATAAAAGCTCTAGTGTGCATGACACAATAGAATAACATGGATGGGCGTTTTGAAGCTGTAAAAAAAAACGTCTAAAGCTGCTGTTAGCAGCTGCAAAAACGCCCTGTGTGCATGGGGCCTTAAGGGATTTTTTTTTTGGTCAAAAGTGAAGTTACATTTTAAGTATGTACTTGGCAAAATGTTTTTTTTTTTTTTTTTTGTGAATGACAAACACTTATTTTTTTAGGATTTTTATGCATATTAAGTTCTCTTACATAAATATTGACTGCTGCGTTAGGCTATACTGTGTGGTTAAGCATTTAGTGCTGGCCTCTCTTCCTGATCTCACAGGACAGACTGAGAATAGTGGGAACCATTGGCGCCTGTTGCTGTCAGTCAAATCCTATGATGAGGAAGTAGGGACATGGCCAAGCGGCACTGTGTGTGTCTATAGATTCACACAGCATGGCTTTGGAGTATACCTGCATATGTGTCTCAATAGCACACGGCTTGCTATGGGGCACACACAGAAGAAGGAGGAGCAGACAGCACCGGCAGGGGACTCCAGAAGAGGAAGGACCGCTCTGTGGAATATCCTTGCACAGAGCAGGCAAGTATAAACCCCTTTTTATTTTAGGGAAAGCAATAGGACCTTAAAGTGACACTAAAGGCTCGCTTTTTATGTTTTTTTAGAAAACATGTTACACTTACCAGCTCTGTGCAATGGTTTTGCACAGAGCAGCTCCAATCCTCCTCCTTCTTGGGTCCCCTGGTGGCTATCTGGACTCCCCCCCCCCCTCCGAGTGCCCCCAAAGCAAGCCACTTGTGTGTCCATAAGACACACAGAATGGATCTCAGCCCTGCCCCCCACTCCCTCACTGGTTGGGATTGACAGCAGCAGGAGCCAATGCTGCTGTGTCTGAGCCAATGAGGAGGGAGAAAGCCAAGAGAGCCTTGGCTCTCATGCACATCGCTGGATTGAGATGGGGCTCAGGTAAGTATTAATGGGGGGTCTGAGTGGAAGCTGCATACAGAAGTTTTTTTTACCTTCATGCATAGAATATTATCCATTTTAATATTACTTGATAATTAGGCTTAAAGCAGAACTTCACCCAAAAGGGGAAGTTCTGCTCTTCCTCCTTCCCCCTCCTCCTTTACATTTGACACATTATTTATCTTTTGGGGGGGAGCGGGTACCTGATTTTGACAGGTTTGACTTCCGGTCAGATCACCGCGGCAATCTGAGCAGAAGTTAGCCCCTTCTCTCCTGTCTTCTGGGACAATTTACAGGTCACAGAAGACTGTGGGACCAATCACAAAGCACAGCACAGGTCGAAGTTGGAAGTAGTCAAGATGCTGGCGCTGGCGCCTGCGCCCACGCCCAAAGCCGATTGAAGGATTGGCTTAAGTGAAGACATCGCTGAATCCAGAGGCAGGTAAGTGCCCTTATATTAAAAGTCAGCAGCTACAGTATGTGTATTTACTGACTTTATTTTTGTTGGGGGAGACTGGAGCTCCTCTTTAAGTGTCTACCATTTAACGGAAATTTTATTTTTCATACACATTCAAAAGTCATTTTTCATTAGGATCTGTGGCTCCAAAATGTCTGAGTAACAGGCTTGGAACAAGCATGAAGTCAGAACTCCTAGACTCCATACCTGTTCCATGTCTGTGGCAGAGCGTATTAAAGCCTTTAGATCAGCATGATAGCCAGTCAACGGTAGACTGCTTCATTCTTTCAGTACAGGTTTCCCTTATTACTGAACCAATAAACATCCACTTATTCATGCTTTAAATTGTCACAGCAGTGCATCCCGCGCACACAGGGATTCAATTACTTTCCATGTGCAATGGTACTACACAATGTCTAGCACAGTCAATTTGCATTGAATATACGCAATACTGCTTTACTTTCTGTATTACCTTCTCAGTTGTATGTGCAGTGTTGCCATTAACCTGGTTGTGTCTTCCAGTTCTCTAACCAACTGATTCCTTTTACTGCTCATCTTTAACCTGATGCAGGAAAATGTAAATGTTAGACATTATTATAATGTTTAGGTAATTAATGCATTCAAACTATAACCTATTTTCCCTAGGTTTTCAAGAAAAATCTATAAAATAAAAAGCATAAGTTTACCTTAAGGAACATTTTACCCCTGTACCGTATATAGGGAGTAACAGGTAACCGGTTCCAGTTCCTGCCCCCCATTGACCCTTTACCATTGCAATAGCGGGAAGGGGGGGGGGGCACAGCTGTACAGGGCTCCACCAGCACTGCTGCACCATTCATTCACAGGGATCTATGAATGGGTAAACTACAAGTCCGACTGCCTCCGCATCAGACAGCTTGTAGTTCTATATGGACTACAAGTGCACTGATCAGTCTATTTACCCTTCCTCCTGCTTTGTAACTGAAAGCCCCTATATAGGTACGGGCAGAACGCTAGAGGATGTGTTTGCAGAAGCCTGACATTGCACCTGCGAATCAATGATCACGGGTGCAATGCTTTGCAGGCTCCTGTAGAAAAAAAAAACAAAAAAAAAACACAGTTTTCTTGCGAAATATGTACATTTATTTTTTCCCCCCTAAAAGCTGAACTTATCCTTTAATTTCACACAATTATATCTAACAGTGTACCAGCCTGACAACTGCTAAAGTTTATAGGTTTACCTCACAGGAGACAACAGAAGACAAACAATTAAAAAATATTTTTAGGAATATTATCGTTTAGTCTTGAACATACACATACCCTTTAAAAACACCCGTTGGACCTTATGTATTTTTTTTTTGCAATTTTTTTTTTTGTAACTTCTTTTTTATTATTTTTTATACAAGTACAGAGCAGGAAAACAGTCCACAATGTTCAGCACTACAATACATCCGCACCAGTAAGCAATGCAGCTCATATTAGGTACATGGACATAACCATTCAAGGAGACAAAAACACAGTGGGGGTTATTTACGAAAGTCAAATCCACTTTGCACTACAAGTGAAAACTACAAGTGCAAAGTGCACTTGGAAGTGCAGTCGCTGTAAATCTGAGGGGTAGATCTGAAATGAGGGGAAGCTCTGCTGATTTTATCATCCAATCATGTTCAAGCTAAAATGTTTTTTTTACTTTTCCTTGCATGTCCCCCTCGGATCTACAGCGACTGAACTTCCAAGTGCACTTTCAGTGCAATTTTAAGTGCACTTTGCACTTGTAGTGCAAAGTGGATTTGACTTTAGTAAATAACCCCCAGTATGTTATAGACAGCTGTAAACTCAAATATACAATCCCCTCAAGGGCTGAGAACAAATATACAATATTATCACATGATCCCTTAAAGGCTAATATGTTCCCCCCTCAGAACTATCATAACAACATACCGATACGTATAAGAGTAAAAGCCGAACCGAATATAAGCCGAGGCACCTAATTTTACCACAAAAAAACTCAGAAAACGTATTGACTCGAGTATAAGCCTAGGGTGTCCATCTGCATGCCTCACTGTGTCCATGACTAGACTGACCTTCAACATGGGAGTCTATGGAAGGGGTGCCCGGATTTGAAAAATCGGTGCTCCCCGGCCGTAGGTCCCCCAGACAAAAAACTTTGCCCACTTAGAGGAAAAATGGGGCTACATGTGTGACAAGTTTCAGGTCATGGGGACCTACGACCGGCCAGTACCGGGTCCCCAAAGTCACCGGAGAAATGACCGTTTAACATAGGAGTCTATGGAAGGGGTGCCCGGCTTTGGAAAATCGGTGCTCCCCGACCGTAGGTCCCCTGGACAACAAACTTTGGACACTTGTAGAGGAAGAGTGGGGCTACTTGTGTGCCAAGTTTGGGGTCCAGTGGACCTACGGCCGTCTGGTACCGGGTCCCCAAAATCCGGGAGATCAGGCACAAAAAGGTGACTCGAGTATAAGCCGAGGGGGGAATTTTCAGCACAAAAAAATGTGCTGAAAAACTTGGCTTATACTCGAGTATATATGGTAATCAGATACAGTGAATTTATCAGTAATTCAGCCTCCCCACACCTTATCAAATTTGGTTGGTACTCCCCTATTGGCCTATTTAGCCTTGTACAAAAGGTAACGCTTTATTTATCAACACCTTCCAAGCCATTACAGAGGGGACTACAGGTTTTTTCCATGAAAGGAGAATTATTTTCCGCGCATAGTAAAAAAGTAATGTAAGTAGCGTACAAATCACCTTTTTAGGAGCTAACGGGTCAATCAGGCCCAATGGAAGGATGAATACGGATAGTTGTGACCGACCTTACAAATTGTACAACCTCCATTGTTTTTTGCAACTTTAACAAATTCACAGTGGGCTGCCTAGTGCATCCTTAGGGAACCACAGTACAAAGAAAAATCTGAACTTTCAAAGCACATATTTGTAAAATGCAGTGGTTTAAGACCAAGGTATTAAGCAATCCCTTTAATGATGTCCCTGGTTATCTGTAGTGTAAAGAGAATGTTTGTTCTTATGCTTTGTATTTAAACTAGCATGTGCATGGTAATAATTTGTATGCAAGTGCCTTGGTAAACTTCCTGGGAATTATTTTAGTGAGTTTGACCTTGTTGTTCTATGTTCATATATTTATCTGTTTTATACAGACTCTCTGCTAATAAGATAATTGTCAATATGTGGTAAAACTTTTAGTCACTAAAAAGAAACAAAACCTGCCTTGTTTTGGACATATTTAAGGTGAAACTATAGGCAAAACTTTAATGGTATTTTGGATAGAGTAAAGGAGGTTTAAAACCCCTGACAGATGTTAATTTTTTTTGCCATCTGTGTCCCATAGGGGAGATTTCTTGTCACTTCCTGTCCCATAGTCAAAACAGGAAGCCAAAACAGGAAGTGATAACAAATCCCTGCAAATTAAGGGAATGTCTTTGGGTCCCCCAGGTCACCAGAACTAGTGCCCCCATTGGAAGATTTCCCCTCTTACTATTCTGAGGCCAGGACAACCCAAAATATGGGATTTTCTTTTACTTTTACTTTAAGTAATATTGGTAAACAGCACACAGCGAGAGTGAGAGCTGGTTCACACTACCGCCACTGGGGATCCGGCTTGTGTCGCCCCAAGTCGCGCAACATGACAAATTATATTCAAGTGAATGAGAGCCGTCTTAATGTACACTACTGAAGTCGCTCCGACTTCAGAATAGGTTCCTGTACTACTACAAGGCGATTTCTAGGCGACCTGTACCCATTGATTTCAATGGAAGTCGCCTCCAAAGTCGGCTCAGTGTCTTAACTGAAGCAACTTTACAGGAAGAGAAAATAGTTTTCTCAGGCAAACCCCTCCCTCCCACAGAGCTGATGTTTGATTGGCCACTGGCAAAGTCGCCTGTCCTGGTGGCAACTTGAAGTTGCCTCGTAAAGTCACGCTGGAAGTCGTGTTGCCCCAGTGTGAACCAGCTCTGAATCTCCCTAAGGCCACTTTCACACTGAGGCGCTTTTCAGGCGTTTTAGCGCTAAAAATAGTGCCTTTAAAGTGCCTCTCAAGCCACCCCAGTGTGAAAGTCTGAGTGCTTTCACACTGGGGCGGTGTGCTTGCAGGACGGGAAAAAAAGTCCTGCAAGCAGCATCTTTGGGGCGGTGCGGGAGCGGTTTACACACCGCTCCTGCCATTGAAATCAATGGGCAGCACTGCCGAAGAGCCTGCAAAGCACTTTGGCAGCGGCTCTTTTAACTCTTTTTCGGACTCTAGCGGGAATTAAAAGCGCCCGTTAGCGGCCTAAAAAGCGCCGCTAAATCGATGGTAAAGCACTGCTAAAACTTGCGGCGCTTTACCGTCAATGCGTACATACTCGCCAGCACACCATGGATTGACAACTTCCGTCCAAAAGTTTTTAATGAAAGAGATCACATCACAAAGGAAACTGCAACGTTTCGGAGCCGCGCAGGTCTCCTTCAGGCATGTGATCACATGCCTGACGAAGGGGTCCTGCGCGGCTCCGAAACTTTGCACTTTCCTTTGTGATGTGATCTCTTTCATTAAAAACTTTTGGATGGAAGTTGTCGATCCATGGTGTACTGGCGAGTATGTACACATGTTTGATGTTTCCAGGACCCAACTGGTAATCACTGCAGCACCCACCATTTTATGAGCCATATCTGCCAGGAACATGTGCGATAGGAATATTGATTAGACTGTTACCGTCAATGCGGCCAGCGCCTCAGTGTGAAAGTGGCCCAAGAGAGGCAGAGGTAGCAATAAAAACTCTCCACTCCATCCAAAAAAGGAAAAAAAGTTTTGCCTTTACTTTAAAGAGTGAGTCTTTTAATAATTTTTATAAAAGCAAAAAAGACAAGCAGTCATTTTGTTCTAGACAAGAATGCCTGGTTCACACTTGTGTGGGTGGTTCCCACTGTGGGTCCGCACCCTATTCCCGCTGCAACCACCTGCACAGAAAACGCAACTGAATGGGCTGGCGTGTCCATGCTACATGTGGCTTGCAGAGCCGCAGTAGTATGAACCAGTACAAAGAAGAGTACCAACTACAGTGGGACATGAAGGGTCATTTGTATATCTCAAGGTGGCCGAAAGCGTACTCAGTGTGTGCCATCAATCTTTATTAACTGAGCTACCATACACAAACATAATGTATCCGAATTAAACTACAAACAATAAGCCTAAATTCTCAAGACAATATATATAATAGTTACAGTTTAATACTAAAGCACTGCAGTTGGAAATGTTACTTGGTCGGATGTAAGGGGGTACCCTGAGGTACAATGTCAGTTTTAAATGGTGGCAGTGCGAGTATAAGGAGACTGCAGGTGTGGTTTTATAAGGTTTTAAAAGAAGTAGAAACTGACATTTCAGGCTCTATATATAGCAGGCTTTGTACTCACCTGACAGGTCACAATGAGGGTGAGGTGCTGTAAACTTAATTTTTAGGGCTGGAGTTGGTTGACCCCAGCAGCAGCTTTGTCCCCTAGCAGTTTATCTTTCTGTCTCAGCAGCAAGTCTCTGTCCAAAACCAATGCAAAGAAAGCACTTAGGTAGGACTTAGGGCTCATCCACGCTTGTCTCTATTTTATCCATCCTCCTTATCCAAAATGCATTCCTCTACTGTTTTTTCAGTCTTGCATTCTGGCAGGCTTAGAATTAACCAGTTTCATCTTCAGATTGCATCTGTTTTCAATAGTCTTCATCCTAGGTTCACAACGGTGTCCTGCAGTAATGCATGTTTTTCTGCACGTTAAAGACAACCCAATCATTTGAATGGGCTGGTCAATGCACATAAAATCGCACCAAAATGCAGGTGTCCTTTTGTTTTTTTTTAAACGTAGTACACCACAATGCATGGCAATACAACCTCAATTCCGAAAAAGTTGGGACGTGGTGTACAATCTGCATAAAACCAGAATGGGCTGATTTGCAAATATCATAAACCCATAATTTATTTACAATAGAAAATAGAAAACGTATCAAATGTTTAAACTGAGATAATGTACCATTTTAACAAAAAATTAAGGACATTTTGAAATTGATGGCACCAACACGTCTCATAAAATTTGGGACAGGGCAATAGAAAGCTGGCAAAGTATGTGGTATTAATAAGGAAAATAAGGAAGAACATTTTGCTACTAAGTAGGTTATATGGTAGCAGATTAGTAACATGATTGGGTATAAAAAATTTTTTTAGAGAGTAAGAGTGTCTCTGAAGTAAAGATGAGCAGATCACCAATCTATGGAAAGCTTTGTCTAAAAATTGTCAAACAATTTCAGTATAATGCTTCTAGAAGTAAAATTGCAAAGACCTTATATTTAGTATCATCTACAGTACATAATATCAGATTCTGGAGATATCTCTGTGCTAAGGGACAAGACTGAAATGCAATATTGAATGCCCGTGATCTTCGGGCCCTCAGATGACACAGCATAAAGAACAGGCATGACTGACAGAGATCACTGTAGGGTAGGGTGACCAGACGTCCCCGATTTCCGGGGATAGTTCCCGGACTGAGGGGTCAGACCCCGTACCATGTCTGTCCTCGTTTTTGTCCCTGGATTCATGTAGTCAGCAGTGTGACCATCCATCCCGCACAGCCAGGGACTGGTGGGCAAGCCGGGGATGTACTGTGTTCTGTCAAATACTGCCCCCCCCTTGGAAAAATGCCTCCGATGGGTCTGTGCGAAAGGACAGTGAGTGGAGCGGTTAGATCGCAGCTGATTTCGGGGATGGGCAGAGCCGATATGCAGAGCTCCGCCCCTTTGTCACACTGCTCTCTCTTCCTGTATGTATGTGTGTACTGTGTGTTGAAGACCCGGCCGGGGCGCAGCCATGCCCACTCTAGTGGAGTCCTGCCGTGTGATCTCTTCTCTGTCTGTGCAACAGCCGCCCACCACCACCCAGGCAGGCAGTGACACTTCTGTTCAGGTTTCTGATCATATGACACCCGGACACATCAGCCAGTCCCTACCAACCTGTCAGATCTGTCCTCCTAGGATCTGAGCTTTTTACCAGCTTGTCTCTCTGAGTGCAGTACTGTCATGGGCCAGAGGGAGGGCCGGGAGGTAGGCTGCACCTTCTCTGATCCTGGTGCCTGGATGTCGACACCCACGGGACGATCTGGCTGCAGAGAGGCAACTCTTGTAGTGTGGGGGATGTGCCGGCCAGGAACTTCACTTTAGTACAGCAATGGTGAGGCATGTGCACTTGTGCAGGTTGGTGAAGCATTTAAGGGAGGGGGAGAAAATTTATTGAAGGCTATAGTGGGGATGTAAACATGGCTCAGAGCGGAGGAGGGGTGGATGGGGGGTCGGGTTCATGTGGATGAGAATGCAATGGAAAGGAGTAGTGGGTGAGAACTGAACCCTGCACTCTCTATATACTGTACCCTAACCCTGATGATCCCTGCACTCTATATACTGTACCCTGATGAACCCTGCACTCTCTATATACCGTGTCCTGATGATGCCTACACTCTTCTCTATATACTTTACCACAATGATGCCTGCACTCTCTATATACTGTACACTGATGATCCCTGCACTCTCTATATACTGTACCCTGATGATGCCTGCACTCTCTATATACTGTACCCTGATGATCCCTGCACTCCCTATATACTGTACCCTGATCCCTGCACTCTCTATATACTGTACCCTGATGATCCCTGCACTCTCTATATACTGTACCCTGATGATCCCTGCACTCTCTATATACTGTACCCTGATGATCCCTGCACTCTCTATATACCGTGTCCTGATGAACCCTGCACTCTCTATATACCGTGTCCTGATGATCCCTGCACTCTCTATTTAAAACGTACCCTGATGATCCCTGCACTCTCTATATACTGTACCTTGATTATCCCTGCATTCTCTATATACCGTGTCCTGATTGTAGTGATATAATATATAGTCCAGTAGATAATTGATATGTAGTTATTATAATGATGATATAAGTTATGTTTCCGCAGCAACACCCAAGTTCTCCAGAGAGTGCAATTTATTTGACTTCCAACACAGAACAAAGTTCAATACTTGCACAGATGACAACAAATCCAACAGAATATATATATATATAAAACCCAGAATAGTAGTTTTTAAAGTCCCATGTTCTTTAGATCTGTACCTTCATATCCATGGAGAACAACAAGACTGACTGAATGCCAGCTTGAATGTCTCAAATACTGGTCTGACACTGGGGGGGTGGGGGGGGGGGGTTCTGCCAGGTCAACCAAATGTTTCCCATGAATGAATACCCCCTCAAGTCTAATTAAATACTTCTTCTTTGGTCCTAAACAATGTACCCTTTAAAAATGTTAAATTAAGTTAACAAGCCACCTCACACACCTAGGTAGGCTTGCATAAGATTAGCACATCAGTCATGATCTGTCCCCTTTGATATGTGTAGTAAATCTTGTTTGGACACTAACCCCTTTGAGCAACAAACACCCTTTGATATGTGTAATTAGATTACGGATGCCAAGGTTAACTGAAATCTGGCCTGGTCAATCTTGTACTTCTACATATATATATAATAATATAATGTCCCACATAAATCGGCCAACATATTACAACACTGATGATCCCTGCACTCTCTATATACTGTACCCTGATGATCCCTGCACTCTCTATATACAGGGATGCAGCCAGCCAGTGTGGGAACTCAGCAGGGGTATCGTAAAACCCAGTGACAATTCCTGTCGTGCATGCCTGTGCTGTGCTCTCGTCTCCCCTGTGGCACCCGCCCTCCTCCTCTGCCAGTGTCATTAGTACAGTGACAGTGTACAGTATTATCACTGTATTAGTGTAACTAGTGATGTCAGTGTCAGTTAGTGTACCTCCCAGCGAGGGTCTGTTAGCACCAGATTTATCGCCACTATCACAATCATCACAAAGGTGTTCGGGTTTGGCTTGAAGAAAAGGTGGCAACCCTAGTGAGCGTGGGTGCAGGTCGCTGGGGAAAAGCACTGAACAACAGGACAGATGGAAGACAGTCCAGGGAGATGCTGAGTGACTGACTGAGTCTGAAGCCCTGTACACACGACCGGTTTTCTCGGCAAGAAAACTGCTGGGAGAGCTTTTTGCAGAGAAAACCATTCGTGTGTATGGTTTCTCGGCAGGAAAACTGCCGGGAATCTCGACGAGAAAAATAGAGAACCTGCTCTCCATTTTTCTTGTCGGGATTCTCGGCAGAGTTTCCTGCCGAGAAACCCGGTCGTCTGTATGCTTACCTGTCCAGGGAAACCCACGCATTCTCGATGAGATTTCGACGCATGCACAGTAGCATACAAGTGTAGTGTAGAGTGTAGCAAGATGGCGGCGTCAGGATTCGAATGTGACGAGCGCCGGTTCGTCGTAGTCGATGATGTCACCGCATTCTTGCCATTCAACTTTATTTGGAACTTGGGTTTTACTTTGCCAGCTTTCTGTTGCCCTGTCCCAACTTTGTGAGATGTGCTTGTAGGAAGCCTCCTTACATACTGCTGTTTTGTGAAATCCTGTTGAGGCTGTAACTGTTCCCTGAACTTGTCTGCAGCAGCCATCTTGGGGCAAACCTCATGTTCTGATTGGTACCAAGTTCTCTCGAGATTTTGTCTACCATTTTCTGTTAGCTTTGATATAAAAGAGAGCCCAGCCACCATTTTGAGAAACGTGTGTGTAATTAGTGAGGGAAAGATACACTGCTTGTGAGGGAAAGCTAGGCCTTACTCAGGGAGAGTGTTCCAGCCTGCAGGGACAGAACAGGGATCCTCAGGAGTCCTGCCTATCAGCACTGCTGCTGTACTTGTGAAAGAAAATCTGAGACAGTGTTTTTTCCTGGTAAATCATCTCTGCTGCATTGGTGGAACATGCTTATGGACACCAACCTATGGCAAGTAATCAATATGTGCCTTGTATACCACTGATGTGCCTGAAGAGAGCAATAATAACTACAGTGTCCGTTACAGTGAGCTGCATTCTGTATCTTTGGTGAATGGACTGTGAAGCTGTGCCTTATATGCTAACAAGAAAACCGTTTAATCCACTTTTGTAAATATCATTTTTCACTGTTGCTTATCTGACAATTAAAGTTGACAATAAGAAAATAGCTTTTAAAAATATAAAAATTAAGGAACACTATTGTCGTTTAAATGTTACAAAGAATACAACAGAATATGTAAAAAAAGAAATCAAGATCGCAAAAATTCTAAACGAATGACATATTGCAAAAGACAGTAGAACAAACCCCCAAAAATTCTTCAAATATATAATAGTAAAAAAGTCAGGTCTGGGCATGTAGGCCCTTTACAAAATAATCTAGAGTGGGTGACTGGGGACAAAGAGAAGGCACATTTATTAAATACATTCTTCAGTTCTGTGTATACAAAGGAGCATGGGGGAGTTCATGTCCATAATGGGGATGGTATTGACACAGCCCCAAATGATCCACAATGGCTCAAAAATGATATGGTATAGAAATATTTAGACAGAATTAAGGTGGATAAAGCACCTGGACCAGATGGCATCCACCCACAGATCCTAAAAGAATTGAGCTCTGTCAAAGCCATTGTTTATCATTTTTAGGGACTCATTAATGACAGGAAAAGTACCACTGGATTGCCGTAGGGCCAATGTGGTGCCTATATTTCATCATACATACTAGGGGGAGTACAACTGGTGGAATACATAGTGGAGAAGGATCTGGGGGTTTTGGTAGATCGTAAGCTCAATAATAACATGCAATCAGTGTTAATTTAGTCGACTAAAGTACGACTAAAACTAAAATGCCATTTTAGTCAAAAGACTAAGACTAAAACTAAATTGAAATTTGACTTTAAAATTAACACTGGTCTGTAGTTCATGTTCATACCTCAATACCATAAATAACATATTCGATTCTTCACTCCGGCAGTATATAACGAGTTTGGAAATTGCAGAGAAAGGTTAACTAATGCATTACAATTTAATTACACCCATTATATTTTAGAAGACTAAAATGAGTTTTAGTCGACTAAAATGTAGGACATTTTAGTCGACTAAAATCTACTGGAGATTTAGTCGAATAAATAGGACTAAAACAATTGCAGAAGACTAAAATGGGGCTAAAACGAAAATGCCATTTTAGTCCTAAAACTAAATCGAAATTTGCTGCCAAAATTAACACTGCATGCAATGCCAAGCTGCGGATTCCAATGCGAGAATATGCAGTTCAGTTTTGAGCAACAGTTCTTAATAAGGATATCGGGGAACTGGAGAAAGTGCAGAGAAGGGCAAACAAACTGATAAGAGGCATGGAGGAGCTCAGCTATGAGGAGAGATTAGAGGAACTGAATTTATTCACTCTTAAGAGGAGATTAAGGGGGAATATGATCAAGATGTACAAATATATAAGGGGTCCATATAGTGAACTTGGTGCTGAGTTATTCACTTTACGGTCAACACAGAGGACATGGGGGCACGCTTTACGCCTAGAGGAAAAGTAATTTCATCTCGAAATACGGTAAGGTTACTTCGCAGTAAGAGCTGTGAAAATGTGGACTGGACTCCTTGCAGAGGTGGTTCTGGCCAGCTCAGTAGATTGCTTTAAGTAAGGCCTGGATTATTTCCTAAATGTACAATCCGATGAAAATCCGATTGCCTCTTGGGGGGGGTCAGGAAGGATTTTTTTCCCCTGCTGTAGCAAATTGGATCGTGCTTTGCTGGGGTTTTTTCGCCTTCCTCTGGATCAACTGTGGGTATAGGATTGGGTATATGGGATTGTATGATATTATTTTTATTTTTTTATCGTTGAACTTGACTTTTTTCAACCCGACTAACGTATGTAAAGTTACTTAATTTACAAAACCATGCAGTGTGTTTCCCTCTATAATACAGCCACGCTAATTCCCCTGCATGCATGCTGCTGCCATCCATTTCAAAATTACACAAATTTTTTCTTAAAATGGTACATTTTATCAGTTCAGACAATTGATATGTTTTTCATTTTATGATATGTTGTCTATTTTAAATAAAATTTGGGTTTATGAGATTTGCAAATCATTGTATTCTGTTTTTATGTAGATATCACACAACAGCCCAACTTTTTTTTAGAACTGGGGTTGTAAGTAACCACAAGCTGTGGTGCACTGCAACACACATGCTTTAACAAGGGGTGCCATTAAAAATGAATGGCACAGCACCAAAAAAAACAAAACATGTACTGTGGGAATGCACACAATCACATACATGTTCTTGCAGCACACAGTTGTAAATAGAGCCTATTTTTCTGCTATAATCAATTACTAGAATTATTTTTCTGCTTGTATCCCAAGCCACTTACGCAACTCCTGATGTAAACCAATATTACTCGTTCCAACTTTATTTTGATTATGCTAATGAGATGATGTCATTACCTTATCCCACATGTAGATGGTGCACGCCTCTGGGAAGTTTATAAAGTTTTGTATTACACTGAAGAATGGGATAGTTGTCAAGATGGTGTTTGGCCACTAGATGGCCAACTGTTCCCTTTTAAATTTTGACATCATTGACAACTTACATAATACATTTTTTATACATACAATTATTTTTAATTATTATTATTCATTATAATTAATCATGATAACCATAGAAATATTTTATATTGACCATTTCCAAAAAATTCTTATACACGTCTATAATTTTTTTTATTTTTTTATCATTTATTACATTTTTAATCACCACATGCATTAAAATTGAATTTCAAATAAAAGGTAACATGAATCCTTTATTTAATCCTTTGGGACTTTTCATATCCATTCAAAAAACATATTTCACGTCAGAATGCAGCAACCTTGTTGCTAACACTCTTCTAGATACCTGACAGATAGTTTTACCCATATACTTAAGAAAGGGCTAGAACATTTCCCTACATACACTATTCCTGTAAAACTGAAGTTAAGTAAATGATTTAATTTCAAAAACACATATTTTTACTGGTGTGATGCGTTTCAAAAGAAAGCAACCATTGTTATATTTTGCAAGCCCCTTTTCTTGCTTTTATATGCAGTGACTATGTACTAGCCTGTCCTTAACCTCAGCACAAAGATCATAACATTGAGTCTGTAGGATGTGTACCTTGTGCTGACTCTTCTCATGTTAGTAATAATTCTCCTCTATCCTGCCCCACCCCCACGACCATAATCTTCTATAAAATGTAACAGTATTCAAGAATGGTAAACAGGCAGGTGATTGATAGCTTCACCCCCACTGTAAGATTATGGTGGTGGGGGTGGGCAGGACTGTGCAAAATTACTATTAATGGCAAGTGAATCAACACAAGGGACACATCCTACTGACTGTCCCTTGTGCTGATTTTTCTCATGGAACTAAAATCAGAAATATATCCATAGTCATTTAAACTACCCAAACTCATTATTTCAGGTCTTTACACCTCCAGAAAAAATGGGATTGGTTAGCATTCCTATAACTAGTCAGTAAACAAAGAACTCACTAAAACAATGATTCATAGATTCGTGAGGGGGGAGTTTGGGACTTTAAATGAGGCACAATAAATGTACCTCCATCCCTGATTCAGGTACGTAAGAAAAGAATGTGGGACTTTAAATGAGGCAATTGACTTGTGGAGGTAGAGTGGTTAGTAAACATTATTTGTAACAATAGTATGAAACAGGTAAAAAAGTATTTTCATATATATATATATATACACATGCACACATGGCATAAACATAATGGATACATATATATGTCCGCTTGGCAGCACATGAGAGATAGTGAATATTGATAAAATATAATACACAATATTTCCTATTGGCAGGCAGGTACACCACATACAAAAGAGCTACTGTAAGATAGATACACATACATATTAATAGTTACATAGTACTCAATGAATTTTGAATTTATAAAAGATATATGGGCCAGTGAATAGGTAATGAGCCAGACTTGACTGAGCACCCCATGGAAACTTGACGCATTTCATGGCTATATGCCATTCATCAGGAGTTGGGTACAGAAATAAATTGTAAATACAAATGGATATGTAGTATTAGTTAATATGTTCTACCCCTAAGGGGAGAAAAGACCCCATGGGGAGAAATAAATCTATACTCACAGGTCGGCTAGAGCACTGTGCTTGGCTAGCATCGAGGAAGATGGGGCCCCAAATGGTTGTCTGTTCCGGAGCTGAGGCCAAAGAAAACCCACCCCATATATGTGATATATATAGATATATATATATATATATATAAATAAATAAATAAATAAATCACACACGCATACATACATAACACTCATTAACCACTTGCCGACCGTTGCATGACTATATACGTCGGCAGAATGGCACGGCTGGGCAGATCGACGTATATATACGTCGCCTTTAAGACGCGGCATTGTGGGCGCGCATGCGCCCGCCACGAGCTCCGTGAGGTCGACCGTGGGTCCCGCGGATTCGATGTCTGCCAGGAGTCCAGCGATCGTCTCACGGAGAGGAAGAATGGGGAAATACTGATGTAAACAAGCATTTCCCCAGTCTTCCTAGTGACAGGACACTGATCTCAGCTCCCTGTGATCTGGAGCGGTGAGCAGTGTTGTGTCACACGTAGCCCATCCCCCCCTACAGTTAGAACACATCCCTAACACATTTAACCCCTTCCCCGCCCCTACTGGTTAACCCCTTCACTGCCAGTCACATCTACACAGTAATAAGTGCATTTTTATAGCACTGATCGCTGTATAAATGTGAATGGTCCCAAAATAGCGGCAAAAGTGTCCGATGTGTCCGCAATAATGTCGCAGTCACAATAAAAATCGCTAATCGCTGCCATTACTAGTAAACATTTTTTTTATAAAAATGCCATAAAACTATCCCCTATATTGTAGACGCTATAACTTTTGCGCAAACCAATCAAACGCTTATTGCGATTTTTAATTTTTTTTCCCCCAAAAATATGTAGAAGAATACGTATTGGCCTAAACTGAGGAAAAAAAATAGTTTTTTTGGGGATATTTATTATAGCAAAAAGTAAAAAATATTGCTTTTTTTTCCCCCAAAATTGTCACTCTAGTTTTGTTTATAGCACAAAAAACAAAAAAACAAACAAACAAACAAACACAGAGGTGATCAAATACCACCAAAGGAAAGCTCTATTTGTGGGGAAAAAAAAGGACGTCAATTTTGTTTGGGAGCCACGTCGCACGACCACGCAATTGTCAGTTAAAGCGACGCAGTGCCGAATCGCAAAAAGTGCTCTGGTCTTTGGCCAGCCAAATGGTTAAAAAAACAATTTAAAAAAAATATGTTTTCTTTATTCCAAACACTCATCATGTTTTTTCACTTTTCCCACTTTTTTCATACATATTTTTCACATATCTTTATACATTTTTTCCAGAACACCATACTTGCAATCATCCCCACACATGTGGAATGTGTTGTGGCGATCGGGCATGCTATGTGGGTGTTTTCTTGGCTGGGGTGGGGTGGGTTTTCCTTGCCTCAGCTCCAGAACAAACAACCATTTGGGGTCCCATCTTCCTCGATGCTAGCCAAGCACAGTGCTCTAGCCGACCTGTGAATATAGATTTCTTTCTCCCCATGAGGTCTTTTCTCCCCTTAGGGGTAGAACATATTAACCAATACTACATATCCATTTGTGTTTACAGTCTATTTCTGTACCCAACTCCTGATGAATAGCATATAGCCATGAAATGCGTCAAGTTTCCATGGGGTGCTCAGTCAATTCTTGCTCATTACCTATTCACGGGCCCATATATCTTTTATACATTCAAAATTCATTGAGTACTATGTAACTATTAATGTGTATGTGTATCTATCTTACAGTAGCTCTTTTGCATATGGTGTACCTGCCTGCCAATAGGAAATATTGTGTATTATATTTTATCAATATTCACTATCTCTCATGTGCTGCCAAGCTGACATATACAGTGGGGAGAACAAGTATTTGATACACTGCCGATTTTGCAGGTTTTCCTACTTACAAAGCATATAGAGGTCTGTAATTTTTATCATAGGTACTCTTCAACTGTGAGAGACAGAATCTAAAACAAAAATCAAGAAAATCACAATGTATGATTTTTAAATAATTAATTTGCATTTTATTGCATGACAAGTATTTGATCACCTACCAACCAGTAAGAATTCCGGCTCTTACGGACCTGTTATTTTTTTCTTTAAGAAGCCCTCCTGTTCTCCACTCATTACCTGTATTAACTGCACCTGTTTGAACTCGTTACCTGTATAAAAGACACCTGTCCACACACTCAAACAGACTCCAAGCTCTCCACAATGGCCAAGACCAGAGAGCTGTGTAAGGACATCGGGGATAAAATTGTAGACCTGCATAAAGCTGGGATGGGCTACAGGACAATAGGCAAGCGGCTTGGTGAGAAGGCAACAACGGTTGGCGCAATTATTCGAAAATGGAAGAAGTTCAAGATGACGGTGAATCTCCCTCAGTCTGGGAATCCATGCAAGATCTCACCTCATGGGGCATCAATGATCATGAGGAAGGTGAGGGATCAGCCCAGAACTACATGGCAGGACCTGGTCAATGACCTGAAGAGAGCTGGGACCACAGATTTAAAGAAAACCATTAGTAACACACTACGCTGTCATGGATTAAAATCCTGCAGTGCACGCAAGGACCCCCTGCTCAAGCCAGCGCATGTCCAGGCCCATCTGAAGTTTGCCAATGACCATCTGGATGATCCAGAGGGGGAATGGGAGAAGGTCATGTGATCTGATGAGACAAAAAGTAGGATTTTTAAAACAGCTTACCTGTAAAATCCTTTTCTTGGAGTACATCACGGGACACAGAGCAGCATAGTCATTACTATGTGGGTTATATAGAATTACCTTCAGGTGCTGGCACTGGCAACTTCCAAAACAGGAAGTACCCTCCCCTATATAAGCCCCTCCCATCCGGGAGCACCTCAGTTTTGTAGCAAAGCAATACGTGTCCCCAAAAGAGGGGTGGGAGCTCTGTGTCCCGTGATGTACTCCAAGAAAAGGATTTTACAGGTAAGCTGTTTTAAAAATCCTACTTTCTTGTTCATACATCACGGGACACAGAGCAGCATAGTCATTACTATGTGGGACGTCCCAAAGCAATGCCACATGAGGGGGGGGGATACACCATACATAAGCTGGGCGCCATCAGGCATGAGGATCTTTTGCGGCCTGCAACACACTGCGCCCAAAGGCGACATCCTCCTGACTTCTAACGTCCACCTGGTAGAACCTAGTAAACGTGTGTACTGAAGACCATGTTGCGGCCTTACAAATTTGCGCCAGGGAGGCCTGGTGATGCACTGCCCATGAAGTTCCAACTGCTCTCGTGGAGTGCGCCCTAACTTTGAACGGAGGCGGTCTACTTCTCAAGCCATAGGCTTGTATTATGACCTGTCGAATCCACTTGGCTAAAGTAGATTTTGATGCTGCCTGACCCTTTCTGGGGCCTTCCGGCAGAACAAACAAAGAATCCGTTCTACGAATCTGAGCAGTGGCTTTTAGATAAGCTTTAACTGCTCTTACTACATCCAAAGAATGCAATAACTTTTCCTCTACCGAGCTTGGTTTGGGGAAAAAAGAAGGAAGAACCACATCCTGGTTCAAGTGAAACCTCGATACCACCTTAGGAAGAAAGGCTGGGTGAGGACGTAATACTACTCTGTCCTTATGGATAGCCAGATATGGCTCTTTACAGGACATGGCGGCTAATTCCGACACTCTTCTAGCCGAGCATATGGCTACTAAAAATATCAATTTCCTGGTGAGTAGAACCAAGGAAATGTGCCGCAAAGGTTCAAATGGCTGCTTCTGCAGAACCGACAGAACCAAATTTAGATCCCATGGGCATATGGGAGCCTTAATCGGTGGAATAATACGAGTCACACCTTGCATAAAGGATTTGACAAGTGAATGCATAGCCAGGGGCCTTTGAAATAGTATTGACAAGGCCGAAACCTGGCCCTTGATAGTACTTAAGGCAAACTTCCTGTCTACAGCCCACTGCAGGAAGTCCAGAATTCTGCCTATAACGTACTTACGTGGATGCCATTTTCTGGCCTCGCACCAAGTGATGTACGCCTTCCAAACTCTATAGTAGATCTGCCTGGATACAGGCTTCCTGGCATTGATTATAGTTGATACCACAGAGTTAGAGAGACCTCTCTTCTTTAGGATGTGGGATTCAATAGCCAGGCCGTTAAACTTAGAGTTAGTAAGGAAGGGTGGTATATCGGTCCTTGCGAAAGCAGGTCCGGACGACGTGGAAGGGTTCAAGGACTCCCCACAGACATTTTGATGATCTCCGCGTACCAGGCCCTTCGGGGCCACGCTGGAGCCACCAGGATCACCGGCTTCTTCTCCAACCTGACTCTGCGAAGGAGTCGAGGCAACAATTGTAGCGGAGGGAATGCATATATCAGTCTGAACTGATCCCAAGGGAACACCAGAGCATCCGAGCCGCAAGCGAGGGGATCCCTTGTCCGGGAGACAAACCTGTCCACCTTTGCGTTGAATCTGGATGCTAGCAGATCTACATCCGGTGTTCCCCACCGCTGACATATTGCTCGGAAGACCTCGGGATGAAGGGACCATTCCCCTGGGCATAACTGTTGGCGACTCAGAAAGTCCGCCTTCCAATTCACCACCCCTGGAATGAAGACAGCTGATATACATGGGACATGCTTTTCTGCCCATTCCAGGATGTGACTTACTTCCCTCTGGGCTGCACGACTCCTGGTGCCTCCCTGATGATTGATATATGCCACTGCTGTGGCATTGTCTGATTGAATTCTGACAGGGGACCCTTGGAGTCTGGATGTCCAGGCTACTAGGGCGTACCGGGCTGCTCGTATCTCTAAGAGATTGATGGGCAGGGTTTTTACTACATTTGACCATCTGCCCTGGAGAGACCATTGCTCCAGTACTGCCCCCCAGCCTATAAGGCTGGCATCTGTAGTGACCACCTTCCAAGATATCGGGCTGAAGGGTTTTCCCTTCTGGAGATTCTGGGGGATCAACCACCAGCAGAGACTCTTCCGAACGGAAGGGGACAAAGCCATCGGGAAGTCTAGAGCCTGAACTTTTCCGTTCCAGGCTGACAATATGGCCCTTTGTAAATTCCTTGAGTGGAATTGGGCGTATGGCACAGCTTCGAATGATGCTACCATCTTTCCTAGCAGCCTCATGCACAGGCGTATGGACGGCTGTCTTTTTGCACAAAGCAGACGGACCAAGGCCCTCAAAGAGGATACCTTGTCTAGAGGTAAGAAAATCTTCCTCTGGTCTGAATCCAGCCGTAGCCCTAGATATACCAGGTTTTTCACTGGCTGTAGGGCTGACTTGTCCAGGTTGATGACCCAACCGTGAGACTCTAGATACTTGATTGTATCGACAATTACCACTTCTAGCTTGGCAACTGAGTGGTCCATCAACAACAGGTCGTCTAGGTATGCCATTATCGTTACACCCCGTGTTCTTAGATCGGCCAACAGTGGGGCCAGAATTTTTGTGAACACTCGTGGTGCTGTGGCCAGACCGAATGGTAAGGCTCTGAACTGAAAATGGCGCCCTTCTACTGCAAAGCGTAGGAATTTTTGATGACCTGGAAAGATGGGAACATGCAAGTAAGCATCTTTGATGTCGATCGAGGCTAACCATTCCTCCCCTTGTAGGGCAGCGGTGACCGATCGGATCGACTCCATCCGGAAAGACCGGACGTTTAGAAATTTGTTTAGACTCTTTAGGTCCAATATGGGTCTTATGTCCCCGTTTGGCTTCGGGACTGTGAAAAGGTTTGAGTAGAAACCCAACCCCCACACTTCCATAGGAACCTCCATAATTACTCCTTGGAGCAATAGTTGTTCTAACGCCAATAGGAGAGACCCTCTTTTCAGAGGGTCTCTTGGCATGCCTGACCACATAAAATGGGACGGAGGAGACTCTTTTAACTCCAACTTGTATCCCAGAGTTACTGCGGAGAGCACCCATCTGTCTTTGATCGTCTCCCGCCAGGTCTCTGCGAACAACTGAAGTCTTCCCCCCACCCGTTTGAGTGGGGGCAGCCCTTCATAGGCTTGACTTGGAGGCTGGTTTAGTACCTCTTCGGATCCAGGGCTTTTTATTACCCTGTGGCTGTCCCTGATTTTTACCTCCTGAGTTTGACCGAGGAGGCCGTCGGAACTGCTTAGTAGCAGACGTCGCAGGGATAGGAGAGGTAGTCCTCTTAAAAGATGGACCCCTAGACCTCTTTTTACTCGGTAAGAGAGTACTTTTACCACTGGAAATCTTCTGGATATACTTATCCAGGTCTTCGCCAAAAAGGCGTTCCCCATGAAATGGGAAGCTAACTAAGAGCTTCTTACAGGGAGCTTCAGCAGACCAGTTTTTGAGCCACAGAAGCCTACGCATATGTACCAAAGACAGCGTGAGGCGGGAGGCCTGATGGATAGAATCCTTGATGGCGTCAACCGCAAAGCATAATGCTCTAGGCAGATCAGCCAGAGCCTGGGCCTGCTGGTCTGGCAAATCCCTCAGGACCATTTTCATTTGATCCTTTAAGGCTTGGCAGATCCCAATAGCTGCCACTGCTGGCTGTGTAACAGCCCCTGCTGTGGAAAAAGCAGATTTTAATAAAGATTCCAATTTTTTATCCACTGGATCTTTGAACATTTGAACATTATCTACTGGACATGTCAGTGATTTGTTCACAGAAGAGATGGCTGCATCCACCGTAGGAACATTCCATCTCTGGGTGAACTTTTCCTCCATGGGATAGATCACCGGAAACCTTTTAGGCGGAACAAATAGTTTATCAGGATGTTCCCAGTCCTGGTATATAAGTCCTTCCAATAATGGATGTATTGGAAAGGAGCAATTAACCTGGGGAGCTTTTAGCGACCCCAATGAGGAGACAGCAGTAGTTGATGGTTCAACAAGAGGCATTTTAAATGCAGATCGAACCATGTCAGTTAGGGTCTGGACCCACAATCTTTCAGTCTGTGATGCTGAAAATGGTTCATCTACTGTCGATTCCTCAAAAACAGAGCTAACCTCCTCCTGATCCCCTTCAGGTAGGTCGGTCCCTTCCTGGGACTGTTGCTCTGCCAACAGGCACTCTAATGGAGGTGATGGAGATCTGGCGCGCTTTCTTTCCTGTAGAGAAGAAGCGATCAATGCAGCCAATCTCTGCTCCAATCCCTCCAGAGTTGAGGAAAAAACCTCCTCTGTTATATATGCAGGAGCAGGTGGACTGAGGACAGCCGCAGTACCTGGCACTCCCGGGGGTTCCTTATGGGTATTAACCTCTGATTTCTCAGGGGAGGAGGGTGCAGATGACTGCTCCAGATCCTCAGAGCCCGATGGAGACCCCCTACACTTCCTGAGAGGTATATCTCGGAGTTTTTTAGGCGGCATATTCCTTAGTTCAAAGCTGAGGTATTCCAGCCGCAATACACCCCTTACTGAAATAGTCTAATGCAATTTGCTGCTATGTACATCAGTGGGTGTCTACTAATGCGTCTTTCTGGGGATGCCTGTATCAACCGCCCGCTGTAAGCCCCTATACCATGCTACCAGCTCCTTTTCATGCTCTGTGTCCATAGCAAGCAGCGTGGACTGAGTCCTTTTATCTTGCTGGGACGCCCGCACATGCGCAGAAGCGCTGGGCGCACAGAGCGCGTCATCCGCCAGGCTCCGCCCCCTTTTTTGAAGCTAAACCTTATAAAAGGAAAGCATGTGTGCGCGCGCGCGCGCGCACGTGTGCGCTCTTGGCGCCATGTAGGGAGAGGAGCCAGGGTCCCTGTTTCACCAGGACTCGGGGATGGAAGGAAACTACTTGGCAGCATGACAGAGGAATGCAGCTTCCCTGATAGAGAGCTCACTCATCTGCCTGGACTTTCACCATGGAAGGAATAGTCCCAAGAAAAAAGACGTTCCACAGCGGCCTCTAGTGGACAAACACAGGTACCGCACCTTTGTCTTTTTTTTTTTTTTTTTAAAACCTCCTTTATGAAAAAACATTTCCAGGTTTACAGTTTTTTTAAAACTTCCCTTATGAAAAAACATTTCTAGGATTTCTTAGGCATATACAGCTATTAGTGGGAATACCCTTTAGGTAACAGGCAGAAAGACATATTAGGCTTGGGGGTCCCCTCAATAGAACCAAGTTCCTGAGGGGCCCCCACTTACCTTTTCCCCGCCGCAGGACTTTGTTTGGTCCACAGAAGCCCAAACTTCACCTCTCACGGCAGGCATTGTACTAGACCTTCAGGGACCGGGTTCCCAAGGATTCCACTCCCCTGGACCTGTATAGCACCCTGCACAGATAGCCTCTTGGTTTTGGGTATGACCAGAGCTCTGGATCCCAGGGTCCAGTCCTCCTAAGAGAGGCATTACAGGCAAAACCCTGCTCTTCTCTGCAAGGCCCGGGTACCGACCGTTTAGCTATGAAGCTTTTTTGGTCGGATCCGGAATAGCTTGCTAAGGCCCAGAGAACCTGTACACAAGCCCAGATGAATACATGTTAACCTTGGCCAACACCTTAGACACTGGCAAAAAACTGAGGTACTCCCGGATGGGAGGGGCTTATATAGGGGAGGGTACTTCCTGTTTTGGAAGTTGCCAGTGCCAGCACCTGAAGGTAATTCTATATAACCCACATAGTAATGACTATGCTGCTCTGTGTCCCGTGATGTATGAACAAGAAATCGAGCTTTTTGGTCTAAACTCCACTCGCCGTGTTTGGAGGAAGAAGGATAAGTACAACCCCAAGAACACCATCCCAACTGTGAAGCATGGAGGCGGAAACATCATTCTTTGGGGATGCTTTTCTGCAAAGGGGACAGGACGACTGCACCGTATTGAGGGGAGGATGGATGGGGCAATGCATCGCGAGATCTTGGCCAACAACCTCCTTCCCTCAGTAAGAGCATTGAAAATGGGTCATGGCTGGGTCTTCCAGCATGACAATGACCCGAAACACACAGCCAGGGGAACTAAGAAGTGGCTCCGTAAGAAGCATCTCAAGGTCCTGGAGTGGCCTAGCCAGTCTCCAGACCTGAACCCAATAGAAAAACTGGAGGGAGCTGAAAGTCCGTATTGCCCAGCGACAGACCCGAAACCTGAAGGATCTGGAGAAGCTCTGTATGGAGGAGTGGGCCAAAATCCCTGCTGCAGTGTGTGCAAACCTGGTCAAGAACTACAGGAAATGTATGATCTCTAATTGCAAACAAAGGTTTCTGTACCAAATATTAAGTTCTGCTTTTCTGATGTATCAAATACTTATGTCATGCAATAAAATGCAAATTAATTACTTAAAAATCATACAATGTGATTATCTGGATTTTTGTTTTAGATTCCGTCTCTCACAGTTGAAGAGTTCCTATGATAAAAATGACAGACCTGTACATGCTTTGTAAGTAGGAAAACCTGCAAAATCGGCAGTGTATCAACTACTTGTTCTCCCCACTGTATGTATCCATTATGTTTATGCCATGATGTGTGCATGTATATATATATATATATATATATATATATATATATATATATATATATATATATAAAACATACTTTACCTGTTTCATACTATTGTTACAAATAATGTTCACTAACCACTCTACCTCCACAAGTCAATTGCTTCATTTATAGTCCCACATTCCTTTCTTACATAATGATTCATAGATATTATTTTATTCAATATAATATATATTTTAACCACTTCAGCCCCGGACCATTTTGCTGGCCAAAGACCAGGCCACTTTTTGCGATTCGGCACTGCGTCGCTTTAAATGACAATTGCGTGGTCATGCGACGTGGCTCCCAAACAAAATTGACGTCCCTTTTTCCCACAAATAGAGCTTTCTCAGTTTAGGCTGATACGTATTCTTCTACATATTTTTGGTAAAAAAATTAAAAATAAAATCGCAATAAGCGTTTGATTGGTTTGCGCAAAAGTTATAGCGTCTACAAAATAGGGGGTAGTTTTATGGCATTTTTATTAATCTTTTTTTTTATACTAGTAATGGCGGCGATCAGCGATTTTTATCGTGACTGCGACATTATGGCGGACACTTTGGACACCATTTTGGGACCATTGTTATTTTTACAGCGATCAGTGCTATAAAAATGCACCGATTACTGTAAAAATTACACTGGCAGTGAAGGGGTTAACCTGTAGGGGGCACAGAAGGGGTTAAGTGTGACCTAGGGAGTGCGTCTAACCTTTAGGGGGCGTGGCTTGCCGTGACACATCACTGAACGCTGTTCCCGATGACAGGGAACAGACGATCAGTGACATGTCACTAGGCAGAACGGGGAGATGTTGTGTTTACACCAACATCTCCCCGTTCTTCAGCTCTGTGACCTGATCGCGGGACACCGGCAGACAGAGTCCGCGGGTCCCGCGGGCATGGTCACAGTGGCGGCGCGCGCATGACCACACGGCTCGCAAATTAAAGGGGATGTATATATACGCCCATTTGCGCAGCTGTGCCATTCTGTTGACGTATATCCTCGTGCGACGGTCGGGAAGCGGTTAATCACTGGTAAAGTAAAAACTCTAAGATTCAACAAGTACCACCCACTTGAATGGAGCTGAATCCCGGAGGTATGCAGTTTTGTTCCCTTTTTCTACATATTTACAGTTAAACATTTTCTGAGCTAGAGAAAGTGAAAAATTTATATAGAAAAGTTCCAATATTACTGTATATACTCGAGTATAAGCCAACCCGAATATAAGCCGAGGCACCTACTTTTACCACAAAAAAAAAAGAAGGGAAAAACGTATTGACTCGAGTATAAGCCTAGGGTGAGAATGCAGCAGCTACTGTAAGTGGAAAAGGGGGTCAACAATGCCCATTTGCAGCTTCACTGTGCCCATTTGCAGCCTCACTGTGTCCATCTGCATGCCTCAGCCTCCCTCACTGTGTCCATCTGCATGCCTCAGCCTCCCTCACTGTGTCCATCTGCATGCCTCAGCCTCACCCTCAAGTACCTGATCAGTGTCTGCCGTTGTGCCGGCGTTATACCCATCTGCAGCCTTATTATCTCCCGGCGCTGTGATATATTCAGTCTACTCGGCGGCCATGCAGTGTACCAAAGCCCCGCCTCCTCCTCGTCCGTGACAGAACACTGACTCGGTTTCCCAGCAGTGAGTCAGTGTTCAGCCTATCACGAACGAGGAGGAGTCGGGGCTTTGGTACACTGCACGGCCGCCGAGTAGACTGAATATATCACAGTGCTGGGAAATAATAAGGCTGCAGATGGGGACAGCACTGGGAGGACTCGAGTATAAGCTGAGGGGGGCATTTTCAGCACAAAAAAAATGTGCTGAAAAACTTGGCTTATACTCGAGTATATACGGTATTTCCTGCACCCCCAAACTAGGCTAGAAAATAGCAATGCATTGTAGAAGTCAGGCTTTCAAATGCATTTCAATATATATTTTTTTCTTCTGGAGGGTGGATTCACAGAAACCCTGTAAGCCATTTGTTTTTAAAAATTCACAGTCTTCAGACTGACCATATAGCATGCAGGGTCATCTTCCTCTTCTTTTACCAGTGAAAAGTCCCCAATGATGCTGATAACAGCATTGTATGCATCATTACACTGTAAGTGAAGGGGACGAGTCCATGACTCTATGCACATGCAGTATATTTTTAAGTCTTCCAGTTTACATGATTCTGCACGTAAATTAACCTGGAAGACTGAGAACATCCAGTGGTGGAATGAAAACAATATGGGTTACAGTGCCAAGAGGAGTTGAGCATTGCAGAGCTGCTTATTTTTTTTTTAAATACCTGCTGAGAACGATGCTAGATGACTGCCCCCTATTTACTGGAAGCGGATTCATGTACCTAGCCGAAAGGAAAGGATTAGGAAGATGGAGAATAAGGATGCTGAGGACTGGGTAGGGACATGCCGGGGTATGCGTGAGCGCTTCAACAGTATCTGGACGATGTGGCAAGATCTTTACTTGGACCCTGATCACGTCTCATCTAGTTTAGATGTTGCTCTGCTAGAGTTAGCAGATCTCTCGTTTAGATTGCGTTCTCTTTTCAAATGTTTTTATTGAGTTTTCCATAGTGAAACAAAATGTTTCATAACAGACATTTGAATAGGTCAATGAGTAAAGAGGTATTACATTTAAGTAGTCGTATAACATAGAAAAGTTATCTATTAGTTGAGTCAAGTGACAGCATATACCTTGGGCTCCTTTTTGACGATGGTGCCGCCTCCGCATTCCAGGCACCCCTATAGGGAACTGTGCCATAGAATAAAGGGCAACACCCCCTCCTCCTGCATAAAAGTGTGGTCATAAGACTACTTTGAAAGTTGTATTCAATACCTCTGTATGACATAACAGAAACTGAAATATAAAACAAAGAAAAACAAATAACTTGTACCATATTGACATATTTAGGTAGGTTTTGGGACCTCATAGCAAAATATTTTTCATATGTGTATTGTAATTTAACTCTATAAATTACCTCAGAGACATTAGGGGCCGTTGTGGACTTCCATTTAGATGTGATAGTTAAGTTTGCTGCTAGAAGAATGTGTGTAATCAGGGGTCTGAATTGTGTGGGTACCGAGTGTATATCTATGTTAAGTATAGCCATCTGTGGTGTCGGGAAAATAATTAGGCCTGTAACTTTAGTAATTAGGGAAAAGACTGCTTTCCAAAAACTTACTCCTTTGCACCTCCAGAGTATATGTAAAATGCCGCCTCTTTCCCCACATTCTCTCCAGCAAGTGGGAGAAGAGTCCGGGTAAATCTGGGCTAGTCTGACTGGAGTCAAATAGGTTCTGTATAGAATTTTTTTAACATCAGCTCCCAGTGGTACACACAGAGCAAGTAGCAATAATGAGATTGAATCGCTGTTTGCCATTCCTTCTGTATGTAGGAGGAATCCAATTATTTTTCCCAGTTTTGCATGCTGGAAGATTTTTGAAAGTCACTTCTATATTAAAGTCTGTTGTAGAACCATGATAGTTTTTGTCTGGTCATGGTTAGACAGCAGATATGTCCAAGTTTCTCTGTGAACTTTATAATGTATGCTCGGGTTGCTATTATGAAAGTGGGTAATTTGAATAGGAGAGAATGATGTGGGTCTGGGTTGTTTGGATAACAATTCTTTGTAGGTCAGTATCTTATCTTGTAACCAAGGTTGAATTTTTTAATTAGGTATTATATACTCGTAAATTTGTAATGGGAGGTCAGTGCATTTGTCCATTGTATCCTGGGGTACTATAGTATGTAGTTTGTTCTATGCTTGTAGTGTGGCGTCTATGGAGGGAAAGGCCCTATAGTTCAACTAATCATTTTCTGTGTCAAGCCTATGGACATGATAGATGAGTCAGATGTGATAGTAACAAAGAGGGTTAGGCTACTTTCACACTGAGGCGCTGGATGCGCTGGCGGTATAGCGGCGCTTTTTTTAGCGCCACTATACCGTTTTTTTGGCCGCGAATTGCGGGCGCTAGCGGGGGTATTTTAACCCCCGCTAGCGGCCGAAAAAGGGTTAAAAACGCCCGCAATAACGCCTCTTTGAGGCGTTTTGCGGGCGTATTAGAGGCGCTACCCCATTGATTTCACTCCTATTGCGCCTCAAAGATGCGGCTTGCAGGAGTTTTTGGAGCCTCCTGCAAGCGCAACGCTCCAGTGTGAAAGCCCTCGGGCTTTCACATTGGATAGTATTGAGAGGCTTTTTTGGGGCGCATTGCAGGCGCTATTTAGAGCGCAATAGCGCCTGCAAAGCGCCTCAGTGTGAAAGGGGCCTAAGTGTCTACTACCTACCATGTGTTTTTCAATTTGAACCCATAGTTTGAGTGTGGGTCGAACCATGCTTTGATCTGGTCTAAGAGGGCCGCATAATAGTAATTTTTAAAGTGGAGTGCCACCCTGAAGAAAAAAAATATTTCCCCAAAATTTTAAAAATAATAAAAAAATTATAATTTTTTCTCACCAGAAATAGCGGTTGCTACGCGGACGTCCCTAATCTTCCTCTTCATCGTCCACGGTAGGTCTGCTTCCTCTGTCCTACTCGCGGTGTCTTCTGGCGAATGGGGCGTGCTGCCTTCTGGGAACTGTGTGTATCTCAGAGAGCAGCCGGCCCATTCACAAAACGCCGCACAGCTCGCGCATGCACAGTAGGAAACGGGCAGTGAAGCCCCACGACTTCACTGCCTGTTTCCCTTACTGAGCATGGCGGCGCCGGGAGCTGCCAGCGCAGAGGGATCGGCCTCGGGGGGGGGGGGGGGCTGACATCGCGGGCGAGAAGGACAGGTAAGTGTCCTTATTAAAAGTCAGCAGCTACAGTGTTTGTAGCTGCTGACTTTAAAAAAAAAAATAAAAAATCGGCGGTGGACTCCCGCTTTAAGATTGGGAAGTTTACTCCTCCATTAAGCTTGCGTTTCAATAGTAAGGGAAATTAGATTTTGGCAATCTTTTTTCCCCATAGGAATTGTCTAACCAATTTATCCGTAACCTTAAAGAAGTGGTCTGGTATGATTATCGGTATAGTTCTAAAGTGATATAGGATTTTGGATAAAAAAATAATTTTCATAGCTGCAATTCATATCTGGATATAATAATATATATAATTCATATCTGGATACAATTCACATCTGGATATATGCTGCAGGTCTTGCTTGATTGCATCAAGCAGTTTAGAGAAGTTCGATTCATACGTGGAAGTTGATTGGGATGTTAATGTTACCCCTAAGGTAAAAAGGGAATACTGCGCTATTTGGACGATCTGGTAGAGCAGCAGCAATAGTGGTATACAACACAAACAGAATATATTAAAAAGAAAAGTTGCGCTAAAACTTGAGAATGATGATACCATACGTGACAGTGAATAAATAATATTAGTATACCATTGCGTGAAAGTGTCCAATTCATATGTGGTAATACAAAGGGATATGAAGTGAATAAATGAATCTCAATCAATAAATTGCTATATTAAATATAGTTCTTAATTCCAGGAAAGTCCAAACGTGAAGTAGACAAAGAAACTGTTGGTGTCAGTGTAAACAAATCCACAGTGCCACACTTGTCCTCAATGATTATGGAAAACGTGATGACAGTAAAGCACCTCCACCTCTAGCAAACACAGCCGCTTACCAGATGGACGTGATCTCTTGTTATAGGAGATCAAACTCGTATGGGCTAATGACCCAGCCTGGGATTCTTTAGGATGTGCACCTCAGCATGCAGCATACAGCTTGCAGGGATGTGAACTTCAACCAGTAGTACCCAGAGTCACGCCACATGAAATAACGAATAAATGCGCATAGCATAAAATCCTTTAAGCTTTTATTCTTAGGCAGTTTAAAATGCACTTACGATTAAGTGGATAGATAAAACATGGAAACAATCGAGCCGGCCGGGTCCTCGATAAGCAGCCCGTATCTTCCGGGTCTGTGGTCCCTCTTGTGACGAAACGTTGGGAGGCACGACGTTCTGACGTCACCGCGTTCTCATCACAGACCCAGAAGATACGGGCTGCTTATCGAGGAGCCGGCCGGCTCGATTGTTTCCATGTTTTATCTATCCACTTAATCGTAAGTGCATTTTAAACTGCCTAAGAATAAAAGCTTAAAGGATTTTATGCTATGCGCATTTATTTGTTATTTCATGTGGCGTGTCTCTGGGTACTACTGTTTGTCCGGTTGAGTACCAAGATCCAGAAAGTCAACCTTCCGGTGAGACCTCCAGTCTTGAGGGTATTGGAGATTTGAGAAGTTTTCGATCCATCGGTTTTATCCAGGATTGAGGTCATCTGATTGCCTAGCTGGTATACTTCATCACCCATCCGGTGACGTTCCTGTGGACAGCCGTTGGGGATACTCTTTAGCTCGATTGATCCACTGTTGTATGACTTTCGGGTCCAACGTTTCTGATAAGCACACATGTATGCCATCATTTACGGAAAGAATTTTATTAGAATCACTCCATCCATTCCATGCCATTTATTCACCTTTTTGGACACTCATCACTTTGTTTAGTGCTGTGGACACTTTATATATTGGGTTGGGCGTTCAGCCTGCCCCTTTTTGTTTGTGTTTCTTTTTATGGTCACATTTGAGTTACAGTCCAGTTTTTACTGGTCTATATGTAGCGCTGCACTATCACCTTCCATTTTGTTTGAATTTGTCACATTCCAGTACAGCTGCTTCACCTCCCTCTCTAGGGTTGTTATTATTTATGTATTTTTGGGTAGCGCATTTATTTCCTTTTACTATTAATATTATTTATTCACTGTCACGTATGGTATATCATCATTCTCAATGTTACCCCTAAGTATGCTAAATTGTTAGTGACCCATTGGAATGGAAATTTTGCTTCAAGTTGGTCTTTCATTTTCTGTGTCAAGCCTATGGACATGATAGATGATTTATTTGAATTCAACTTATAATAGGATGCTGAACCAAAATGATCTAAGAGTGTTTGTACCCTCAGATTGCGTTCTCAACCTCGGCAGCCATAGACTTGACCTTTTTTCTGCTTTTGAACCACCACACTTTTCTTCCTAGCACCATTTGCCAGTGTGGGAGTTCATGGTTATGGTGAAAGTTCAGGTACACGTCCTTTTCTTTTTGATTATACTGTTTTTCTCCTTTTTTTATGTAAAATTTTTAGCAGTAGAATGATATACTGTTTGCATACAAATGGATGCAAGACTACGTAGAGTTCCCTCCCCTGCGGCACCGGCCGCTCATACTTAAAATTACTGGTATCAGTCTGTACACGAGATAGAGTTCTCCATTTGCACTTTATATTGTCATTCATGGCCCTTCAGTGGGCCCCTCGTTATTGGTTCCCCACTCCAACTCGTGGGCTAATAAGAATTATGGTAATTCCAGCTTACTCCTCTTTGAATTCCTAGGTTCGCCCATAAGCTTAATAGGATTGGTTAACTTATGTGCCACGTGGGTGGTATTTACCTGCTCTTTTTGAATGTCAATATTACTGCTTTGTCTTGTATTTGTTTTGACCCCTGACAACTTTGCTACGTCTGTTAAAATGTTAGTTTTTTTACTTTTCCAAAATAAGATTACATAAAAAATAAAATAAAAATACCTGCTGAGGGAAATGTAAAAATACACAGACTTGGGCTTTAAAAGTTGTAAAGATAAAATATGTTTAACTCTAAGAACATGTGTTCTTTCTCAATTTGAGTTTGTACAAAACTATGTAATATTAGGATAATCCCTAAAGCTAGCTAACGTAAATTGTTTATTCAATTATGTCCTTACCTTTCGGTCAGTGCTTTGCTTTGGGTATATCTGGCAGCTTGCAAATCTTCTTCTAATTGTTTCTTTTCAGTCTCTAGTCGTTCCACATCAGACTGACTCCACTTTCTTGGACTAATAAAGCGCATTTCTTTTAAGAGCTCCTCTTTCTCATTTATTAAAATCAGTCGATCACGTTCAGAATCAAGAACTCCAGGCCAAGCTTCACTGTCCAGTTTTGCCAACTGTATTTTTACATTGGATATCCTAGGATGAGGTATGAGCAAATGTTTTACTACACATTTTTGACATTGGCCTGAGTATTTCAATTCTTTATGTCAACTGCATGATTTCTCATTGATTTTTAAAATTCTAGCCTGTGAGTATGACTGCAGAAAGACTAAATTAAATGTATTTTTAATTTTCCAATGCTGAACATCCAGCTGACATGAAGTATATCTAATGCAGCCAGACCTAAAACATGAGTCATTGTCTCCTATCTTGATAAAACAGGGTAATCATAAAACCATTAACAGCAAAAAAATCCTACAGTAGTAGACCTCATTTCTAAAAAAACAAACAAAAACAAACTGCCGATAATTAAACAGTCTCTCTCAGCCAGCAATTTTGAGCTCTAAATTTTCTTTTTTTTAAACTCTTTATAATTTTCTATAACACAACACACAGAAAGAAAGAAAAGGCATGAAAAAAAAATATATACATATATATATATATACACACACACACACACACATACATATATATATATATATATATATATATATACATATACACATATACACACACATACACACATATGAAAAATAAATAAGTAAATACATAAATAAATAAATAAATAAGAGCAGCTGCTCATGTCAGTGTTCCACACATCACATATGACCTACTTAATCAACATTATAAGAATATAAATATTTTACTGTAGCTTCCGAAAATATAAAGGTAATCAATTAACCAATATTTTCATTTTCCAAGTTAGTAGGTCTCGCCCACCCCATATTGGGAACAAACTGTAGGCGAAGACCCATCAACCTGTTGCTAAATTCGTTATAACAAATGTATTATCTACTTAGCTAAGCTTGAGATAGGTAACTAAAGAACTACAAAGAACAGTTTTTTAGATATTTAGAAGCTCTAGGGTGGACCATCCAATTTTGCCATTTTTCTTTAAAGTTATCTGTGTTGTAATTTTTGTATGCCAACATCAGTTCATATTGAGCTTGAATATTCAGTCTAATTATGACATTGGTTAGGTTTGGAGTTTCAAAGGATTTCCATAGACTGGATATTGTGAGTCTGGCTGCTATCAGTGTATGGGCTACAATAGTTCTATACATTATAGGGTATATGTCTAGATTTATTCCTAGAAGGGCCATGGCAGGGGTGAGATCCTGCAAATTGCCAGTGAGATCCGCTAAAAACACTGAGACAGAATTCCAGAAACTGTGTATATTTTTACAGCTCCATAGGGTATGATGAAGATTCCCTATTTGCTCATTGCATCTCCAACAGATCGGTGAAGCTGTGGGATATATCTTTGATAGTCTATATGGCGTCAGATACCATCTGTTTAAAATTTTTTGGGAGTTATCCCAGTGATCAGTACAAGAGGAAGCCTTCATGAATATTAAAATTGCTTTCCTCCATTGGGTACCTGTGAACGTCTCAGATAAATCTTTTTCCCACTTGAGCATATGGGGGTTTTTGTAGTCTGTGGGGTATGTGGTGAGAAGGTCATAAAATAAAGAGATACCCCTCACTTTTTGGTCTTTATTGTTTGTTAAATAATGCCAAATTGAGGCCGGAATATTTATATTGTTATGGGGAAGGAAGTTTTTTAGTCTAGAACATTTTGCTATTTTACCCATTACCAACTCTTTATATCTTACAGGTAGTTCATTATAAATGTTGTATCCCTGTTTGACCCATTCTTTTGATGTAATGCGGATTTTGCAGTAATCTATTATTTTCACTGGTATTTGTACTGTAACATTATTGTCCCAATTTTTTGTTTTGGATAAAACGTGTTTCCATGCTATCAAGGTGGCTCTAATACTAATTAGGTTGGGGATGTAGATTTTTTTAAGTAAGTGGCTAGCCATAGAAAGTGCATACAGGTCATATCCTAGTGTTGCCTCCCTTTCAATAGTTGCCCATAATTTATCCTCTGAAGGGGAGAACCAGTGTTTCATTTGATCTAATAGTGAGGCGTAATAGTAACTTTTTACTTCCGGTAATCCCATTCCTCCCACTGTTTTATTGGAAGTCAGTATGGAAAATGCCACTCTAGGTTTTTTTCCCCATTCCAGATAAAATTTTTGAGTTTCTTATTAATTTGTGTGAAAAATTTATTGGGAATAATAGTAGGGAGGGAGCGGAAATAATATAATATTTTGGGTAGTGTTTGCATTTTAAAGGCTGCTATTCTCCCTACCCATGTGAGTTGAGTTTTTTGTATATTTTGAAGATCTTTTTGTACTATTTCTAGGAGTGTGGGGAAGTTAATTTCATACATTTTGGAGGGCGGGTAAGTAAGTTTAATCCCTAAATATGATAAAGAAGTTGTATCCCAGTTAAAACCATATTTTTCTCGCATATTTTTAATTTGGTCAGGAGATAAGTTCATTGGTAATACATTGCATTTATTTTTGTTAATTTTGTAGTAGGATATTTTGCCATAATGGTCTAGTATATTTTGTGCAGCAGGTAATGATGCGTCTGGGTTAGTTAATGATAATATGATATCGTCCGCAAATAGTCCGATTTTGTGTTCGTATTGTCCTATTTTTATACCTTTAATGTACGGGTTTATTCGTATGGATTCTGCCAAAGGTTCTATCGCTAATGAAAATATCAGGGGGGATAGAGGGCACCCTTGTCTAGTTCCGTTAGTGAGATTAAATCTTTTAGAGATTGAGCCTGATGTAGATACTCTGGCTGAAGGTTGTGTATAGAGTGACATAATAGCAGTATGTATAAATCCCTTGAATCCAAATTTTGTTAATGCCTTAGATATGTAGTCCCAGTGCATTCTATCAAATGCCTTTTCGGCGTCTATAGCTAATAGAAGGGAAGGTGTTCTTTCGTTATCTATCTGGTTAATCAGGTTTAGAATTCTTCTCGTACCATCTGGTGCTTGTCTGCCCTTAATAAATCCTACTTGGTCAGGTTTAATGAGATAGGGGGTAGTTTCTAGCAGTCTATTTGCCAATATTTTAGCGTAAATTTTCAGGTCTGTATTCAATAACGAAATGGGACGGTAGTTAATGGGGGATGTAGGGTCTTTTTCTGTTTTAGGTATTGTAATTATGATTGCCTCTAACATTTCCTTAGGAAATTGACTGGTATTTGCTACATGGTTAAATAGATTGGTTAGATATGGAACTAAAATATCCACACAGGCTTTATAATATTCTGCTGATAAACCATCACTACCTGGCGCTTTATTTATGGGTAAATGTTTGATAACATTGAAAATTTCTATTCGCGATATTGGTTCATTGAGTTTTTCAAGGGTGGTAGGGTCAATTTCAGGAAGGTTTACTGATTTCAGGAAGTCAGAAATACTCTCGGGAGTAGGTTGAAAGGTATTTTTGTCCTCCTGAAGGTTATATAGAGAAGTATAATAATCTGCCAGTGAATCTGCTATTTCTTGGGGGTTATAATGGGTATTTCCTGTTTTATGGTGTATTATTTTAGATATTTTATTATTGTTTTGTCGTTGACGTAGTAGATTTGCTAATAGTCTACCAGCTTTATTATTCTGGGAATAATAATTTAGTTTTATTCTTTTTAGGTATCTGTCATGGTCTTCTAGCAAGGCGCATCTCAGTTCTAACCTGAGTTTGGTTAATTGTTGTATCAAATTGGAATCTTTGGGTTTTTTTTAATGAATTTCTTCCACACTTGCTATATCTTTTAATAAATTATTTATAATATTTTGTTTCTTTTTTTTTTCCCTTGCTGCTACCTGTATAAGAATCCCTCTAACAAAAGCTTTATGGGTACACCATAAATTTGCAATATTCAGAGATTCACCTTTATGGATATCAAAAAATTCAGTTAAATTCCTTTTTATTACAGACAGGTTCCTCTTTTGAGATAGAATGAACGTATTGTTTCTCCATAAGGAATTATTAGGACAGGTACCTCCTGTCTGGATTTCTAGTGTAATTGGTGCATGGTCAGACCAGGTTATATTATGTATTTTGGCATCTATTACTCTTTGTAGCAGGTGTTTGTCTGTAATAAAATAGTCTATCCTGGAAAATGATTTATGAACCTGTGAAAAAAAAGTGTAGTCTCTTTCAGTTGTGTGTAGACATCTCCAGGGGTCATAGAGGTCTTCATCTTGAAGCATCTTGTTCAGTCCATATCTGGTGGAATTTTCTTTTTTGGAAGTGTCCATAATGGGATCCAGAGGTGCATTAAAGTCCCCGCAGAGAATAAGTGGTCCTTTTTGTAGTTTCCTTGCAACCGTTATTATTTTCCGTATAAATCTTTGTGGGTGTTTATTTGGAGCATATATATTTATAATTGTATAATCTGAGTTGTTAATGGTTGCTACCAGGATTATATATCTACCTTGGTTGTCCGTTTTAAAGGTCCAATAGTTGAAAGGTGACTGTATCTTTAATTGCAATTACAACTCCTTTTTTCTTCTTATTATTGTTAGAAGTAAAAAATTTTGGGAACTTATGATGTGAGAATTTGGGAATTTTGTCTTTTGCAAAATGTGATTCCTGTATACACACTATATCACTTTTGTGTTTTAGTGCGTCAGTCCAGAGAGCTCTTCTTTTATATGGGCTATTGAGACCTTTGGTGTTGATTGACAGCAGTTTAAGGCCCATATTGAAGGAATTTGGTGCTTATTAATTTTGTCTTGTCATTATGCGATAAGAATATTATCTCAATACTGTTATTCTTACTGATACCTTTCTTGTCCAGTAGATGGTGGTAATGCATCTGAAAACTTATGAAGTGAAAACGCAACAATAAAACAAACAGTTTTAACAAAAAATAAAAATAAGAAATTTGGAGTTGGTATGCAACTCCTGTGTACATTGTGAATGTACCCTTTATCCTTAGGGAGGGGGAGTAACAAGACCTCCCAGACTTAGGGCCCCCCCCTGGATTTGAATCCCTGAGAATAGGATTTGGTATATATAGTGAACTGGAAATGGAGCATTTCTGTGAAATATATTTTTCAGTCAAAAGTTTCCTTGGCGGCAGCGGCCAAGGTTCTTCCTTGGTTAGTATGCCTTTGGGTCATTTTCCCTGATGGGGGATTATCCGAGATGTCCTCACTGTCGGTAGGAAGTATCCCCCATAGCTGTACAGTTTTTAGACCCTCCTCCAGGGTATGTATGGAATGCATCTTGCCCTCACGTTCTATCAGTAATTTTGTGGGGAAACCCCATCTATAAAGTATTTTATGGTTTCGGAGAATTTTTGTTATCGGGTTCAAGTTCTTGCGTGCCAATAATGTAGCTTGCGATAGGTCTGAGTAAAGTTTGATTCCTGCATATGGGTCAGGTAGCGGTAAGTGGTGACGTGCATATTGCATTAGTTGGTCCTTCACTTGGAAAAAATTTATTTTTGCAATTACATCTCTGGGTAAGTGCTCTGGTATATGCGAGGGCTTAGGCAATCTGTGTGCCCGATCAATTGACAGTTCATGTTGAGGGACCATTGGTAATAGTGCGGTTATCATGCCTTTTATAAATGTCTTCAATTCCTGGGGCTTAACATTTTCTGGTATACCACGAAATTTAACATTGTTCCTTCTACTTCTGTCTTCAAGGTCTGAGATCTTTAATTTTAGGTTTTTTAATTCCTCTTCCACATCAAAGTGGGCTTCGACTAGGTCATTGTGTGCCTCAGTAAAGTCGCACATCTTATTTTCTATGTAGTCTACTCTGTCACCAATTGCGTGAAAATCTCGCTTGGACTGTTGCATGAAATTAAACATATCTTGTTGCAGAGCCCCCCTTAATGACATGACTATCTCTTTAAGTGTGGAGTCTGAGACAGGCTGTCCTGAGGTGGGAATGGCATGCAGTTTTTCATCAAATGGATTGTTGTATACTGTCATGTCAAAGTTATGAGGAGATTCACTTACATTCTCTTCTGAATTTTCTAATCTTCTTTTCTGAGAAGGAGGGCTGTGAATTTCAGCTTGTGAGAGAGTGCTGTTTGGAAGCTGTATTTCCATAGCTGATTTCTGCTTATTCTCCTGAAGTGCAGAGTAGCGCCTTAAATTGTGCTGAGAGGCTGAGGGACCTGCGCCATCTTGTTTTCCCTGAGTCCTGTCAGGGCTCAGGAAATCACTCAATTTAAGGGGTTTATCCTTCTTTTTGTTCCCCATCTGCACCTTATGTTCTCCGCCGCTACCGGAGCTTATCTGAGTTCTCAGGGCTGCTTTTTGTTTGCTTCTAGCCGCTCAGGGGATTCCCGTTATCCTGGAGCAGGTTACAGAGCGACCATTCTCCCTCACCTGAGCTCTAAATTTTCTATACACATACATTAACCATTGTGCAGTTTTACAAGTGTACACCATATTTGCAAGTTATTTGTTCTTTCGGAAAGGAAATTCAAGAATGTATAGGTGCTGGAGGTATAGCCTGCAATATTATATCTGACACAGCTGTAAATTCCCATTACAGGAATGGAGCACTTGTCTTTAAAGCTACAGGCTTTACAATAATATAATATTTCTTAACTGAAATCTGACTTGCAGCATTTTGACTGAATACAAATTTGATACTTTAACTGTCCTAATGTTCATATTAATATAAAGGGTGGTCAGTAACTGTTGCAGATGAGTTGTAAGAGGTTCCAAAATTGTTAAACCCACTGAAGTTCAGTTTGTGGTATGCATTAACACCACACAAACAGAATATCTGGATGACATATGAAGATATTTGGATCTGATCACTAGGGTCCCAGAGTCTCTATACAATGGGGGTGACCCCCCCCCCCCAACTGAAAATTAAATCTTCTAAAACTTGGAAAATGTTTTATATATTAACTGGTTATATTATAGTTGTATAAGGATGTGCAGTTACAAATATGCATTTCATTTTTTTATGCATTCTCTAAAGTAACAACAAACATGTACATAAAAAGTTACAAACTGACCGGTTAGCAAAAAATATATATAAAGCCATCAAAAAAAAAAAAAACATAAAACAGCAATTACCGTCTCTTTGCCTCCTCATACTGAAGTTGTAATCTGACCTTTTCAGCAAACTGGTTACTACTTTTCAAAGCAAGCTGGAAAAGCAAAGTTATACATTTATTATGTTTAAGTTGTTACACTGATCTTGAAAATTATTTTATATTTAATCTTTTTAATTTATACATTACCCAACAAGAAAGGGGATTTGAAATCCTGTATGGCGGTAGAAAATCCCGCTTGGACCCTTTGTACGCTTATATAGGTATGCTTATAATAGGATTTTTATAACAGCTTACCTGTAAAATCCTTTTCTTGGAGTACATCACGGGACACAGAGCGACATAGTCATTACTAATGGGTTATATAGTTACCGTCAGGTGCTGGCACTGGCAACTTCCAAAACCGGAAGTACCCTCCCCTATATAAGCCCCTCCCATCCGGGAGCACCTCAGTTTTGTAGCAAAGCAATAAGTGTCCCCAAAGAGGGGTGGGAGCTCTGTGTCCCGTGATGTACTCCAAGAAAAGGATTTTACAGGTAAGCTGTTATAAAAATCCTATTTTCTTTTTCGTACATCACGGGACACAGAGCGACATAGTCATTACTAATGGGATGTCCTAAAGCAATGCCAAATGAGGGGGGGGATACACCATATATAAGCTGAGCGCTATCAGACATGAGGATCTTTTGCGGCCTGCAACACACTGCGCCCAAAGGCGACATCCTCCTGACTTCTAACGTCCACCTGGTAGAACCTAGTAAACGTGTGTACCGAAGACCATGTTGCGGCCTTACAGATTTGAGCCAGGGAGGCCTGGTGATGCACTGCCCATGAAGTTCCAACTGCTCTCGTGGAGTGCGCCCTAACTTTGAACGGAGGCGGTCTACTTCTCAAGCTATAGGCTTGTATTATGACCTGTCGAATCCACTTGGCTAAAGTAGATTTTGACGCTGCCTGACCCTTTCTGGGGCCTTCCGGCAGAATAAACAAAGTATCCGTTCTGCGAATCTGAGCAGTGGCTTTTAGATAAGGTTTAACTGCTCCTACTACATCCAAAGAATGCAATAACTTTTCCTCTACCGAAGTAGGCTTGGGGAAAAAAGAAGGAAGAACCACATCTTGGTTCAAATGAAAACTCGATACCACCTTAGGAAGAAAGGCTGGATGAGGACGTAACACTACTCTGTCCTTATGGATAACCAGATATGGCTCCTTACAGGACATAGCTGCTAATTCCGATACTCTTTTAGCCGAACAAATGGCTACTAGAAAAATCAATTTCCTGGTGAGAAGCACTAAGGAAATATGCTGTAATGGTTCAAATGGTTGTTTCTGTAGAACCGACAGAACCAAGTTTAGATCCCATGGACATATGGGAATATTAACCGGAGGACTAATACGCATCACTCCTTGTATAAAGGCTTTGACTAATGAATGCGAAGCCAAGGGCCTTTGAAAAAATATTGACAAGGCCGAAATCTGACCCTTGATAGTACTCAAGGCAAGCTTCCTATCTACAGCCCACTGTAGGAAGTCCAGAAACCTACCTATTACGTACTTATGTGGATGCCATTTCTTGGCCTCACACCACGCGATGTACGCCTTCCAGATTCTATAGTAGATCTGCCTGGATACCGGCTTCCTGGCATTGATCATGGTAGATACCACAGCATTAGAGAGCCCTCTCTTTTTTAGAATGTGGGCTTCAATAGCCAGGCCGTCAAACCTAGGGCTGGTAAGGAAGGGTGGTATATCGGTCCTTGCGAAAGCCGGACGACGTGGGAGAGTCCAAGGACTCCCCACTGAAATTTTACAATCTCCGCGTACCACGCTCTTCGGGGCCACGCTGGAGCCACCGGAATCACTGGTTTCTTTTCTACCCTGATTCTGCGGAGTAATCGAGGTAACCATTGTGGCGGTGTGAATGCATATATCAGCTTGAACTGATCCCCAGGGAACACTAGGGCATCCGAGCCGCAAGCTAGGGGATCCCTTGTCCGAGAGACAAACCTATCCCCCTTTGCGTTGAATCTGGATGCTAGAAGATCTACATCCGATGTTCCCCACCGCTGACATATTGTCCAGAAAACCTCGGGGTGAAGGGACCCTTCCTCTGGGCCTAATTGCTGGCGACTTAGAAAGTCCGCCTTCCAATTCTCCACTCCTGGAATGAATACCGCAGATATGGCTGGGACATATTTTTCCTGCCCATTTCAGGATGTAATTTACTTCCCTCTGGGCTGCACGACTCCTGGTGCCCCCCTGATGATTGAATTCTGACAGGGGACCCTTGGAGTTTGGATGTCCATGCTACTAGGGCATACCGGGCTGCTCGTATCTCTAAGAGATTGATGGGCAGGGCCTTTTCTGCATCCGACCATCTGCCCTGGAGAGACTATTGCTCCAGTACTGCTCCCCAGCCTATAAGGCTGGCATCTGTAGTGACCACCTTCCAAGAAATCGGACTGAAGGATTTCCTTTTTTCCAGATTCTGGGGAACCCACCACCAACGGAGGCTCTTGCGAACGGAAGGGGACAAGGACATTGTAAGTCTAGGGCCTGAACTTTTTTGTTCCAGGCTGACAGTATGGCCCCTTGCAAATTCCTTGAATGGAATTGACCGTAGGGTACTGCTTCGAATGATGCCACCATTTTTCCCAGCAGCCTCATATACAGGCGTATGGACGGCTGTCTTTTTTGTACCCACTAAGTGGATCAAATCTTTCAAAGACAACACCTTTCCTCGAGGCAAGAATATTTTTCTCTGGCCTGAATCCAACCTTAGCCCCAAGTATTCCAGACTTTTGACTGGTTTTTAGGGCTGACTTGTCTCGGTTGATAATCCAACCGTGAGATTCCAGATACTTGATCGTCTTGTGAACGACCACGTCTAGTTTTTTCACTGAGTGGTCTATCAGCAACAAGTCATCCAGATATGCCATTATCATTACACCTTGTGTTCTTAGATTGGCCAATAAAGGGCCAGAATTTTTGTAAACACTCGTGGTGCTGTGGCCAAACCGAAGGGTAAGGCTCTGAACTGAAAATGGCGCCCTTCTACTGCAAAGCGTAGAAATTTTTGGTGGACTGGAAAGATGGGAATGTGCAAATAAGCATCTTTGATGTCGATCGTGGCTAACCAATCCTCCCCTTGTAGGGCAGTGGCCACCGATCGGATCGACTCCATCGGAAAGTCCTGATATACAGGAATTTGTATAGCCCTTTTTGAATTAATATGGGCCTCCCGTCCGCGTTTGCTTCGGGACTGTAAAGAGGTTTGAGTAAAACCCGAACCCTCATTCTTCCAGGGGAACTTCCATAATTACTCCTTGGAGCAATAGTTGTTCTAGTGCCAACAGGAGGGACTCTCTCTTCCGGGGATCCCTTGGCACGTTTGACCTTAAAAATGGGAAGGAGGAGAGTCTTTTAACTCCAAACTGTATCCCAAACCTACTGCGGAGAGCACCTATCTGTCTTGATCGTGTCCCGCCAGGTCTCCTTGCGAACAACTGGAGTCCTCCCCCCACCCGACTGAGTGGGGGCTTCAATGAATTTAACTTTGGGGGAGGTTTTGTACCTCCCCTGACCCAGGGTTTCTCATTACCCTGCTACTGTCCCTGTTTTTTACCCCCGGGATTTGACCGAGGAGGCCGTCGGAACTGTTACACAGCCGATGCCCCAGGGACTGGAGAAGCAGGCCCCTTAAAGAGGGACCTCTAACTCTGCTTTTAACCGGCAAGAGCGTATTTTTACCGCTGGAAATTTTCTGGATATATTTGTCCAGGTTTTCCCTGAATAAGCGTTCACCATGAAATGGGACGCTAACCAGCCATTCTTTACAGGGAGCTTCAGCAGACCAGTTTCTGAGCCATAGGAGCCTACGCATATGTCTATAGACAGCGTAAGGCGGGAGGCCTGATGGACTGAATCCTCTATGGCGTCAACCGCAAAGCCTAAGGCTCTAGGTAGATCAGCTAGGGCAAAGCCTGCTGATCTGTCAAGTCCCTCAAGACCTGTTTCAACTGATCCTTCACTGCTTAGCAGACCCCAATAGCTGCTACTGCTGGTTGTATCACCAAGCAGATTTTCATAAGGACTCCAATCTTTTATCTATTGGGTTCTTGAACATTTGGACATTATCCACTGGACATGTCAGTGATTTATACATACAAGAGATGGCTGCGTCCACTGTAGGGACCTTCCATTTTTTTTTTTTTTTTTTTTTTGATGAACTTATCCTCCATGGGATAGACCACCAGAAATCTCTTGGGGGAATAAATATTTTCTCAGGACGTTCCCAATCCTGGTAAATGAGCCCTTTCAGTAAAGGGTGAAGTGGAAAAGAACAAACAGTCTGGGGGCTTCTAGCGACCCCAATGAGGATACAGTAGTGGTTGATGGTTCCGCAAGGTGCATTTTTAAATGCTGATCGGACCATGTTAGTCAGAGACTGAACCCATAATCTTTCAGCTTGAGATGCTGAGAAAAGGTTCCCCCACTGTTGATTCCTCTATAACAGAATCAACCTCATCCTGATCCCCTTCAGGCAGGTCGATCCCTGTATGGGACTGTTGCTCTGCTAACAGGCACTCTGAAGGAGGAGACGGAGATCGGGCGTGCTTTCCCTGACAGGGAGGCAGCGATAAATTTTGACAATCTCTCTCTAATCCTCCCAGAGCTGAGGAAAAAACCTCCTCTGTTACATACACAGGAGCAGGTGAACTGAGGACAGCCACAGTACCAAGTACCCCTGCGGGGTCTCTACGGTCACTTACCTCTGAACTTCAGGGGAGACTGGTGCAGCAAGAGTATGCCCAAGATCCTCAGAGCCCGATGAGACCCCCTTCGCTTCCTGGAAGATTCAGTTCCGGAGCTACTGGACGGCATATTCCTAAGCCTAAAGCTGAGGTATTCCAGCCGTAATACACCACTTTTACTGAGAATAGTCTAGCACAATTGCTGCTATATCACAGTTGGTGTCTACTAATGTGCCCTTCTAGGGGATGCCTGTATCAACCGCTTGCTGTATGCCTTTAAATGTTGCCAGCTCTGTCTCTGTACTTCATAGCCAGCTTACTGCAATAATGTGGCTTTTTAAAAACCTGCTGGGACGCCCGCACATGCGCAGAAGCGCTGCGGCGCGCACAGAGCGTCATCCCCCAGGCCCCGCCCCTTTTTCCGGCCACCTCTATATATAGAGGCGCGTGCACGCGCACGCGCGCGGCCACGTGCGCCTCGGCGCTAATTTTCAAACATGGAAACCAGGGACAGGAGCCAGGGCCCCCTTTGCCGCAGGCCGGGGGATAGACGAACACTGCAACATGGCAGAGGAAACAGTTTCCTGTAGGAGAACTCACCAGCTGCCTGGACTTTGCTCTCTGAGAAGAAACTAGTCCATATGACAAGAAAAACATTCCACAGCGGCCTCTAGTGGACAAACACAGGTACCGCAGTTTAATATACTAAACATATATAAAAAAACATTCCTTTTTTTTTTTTTTTTTTCTTGACCACCATTAAAAATTATTACATTTTTTTAGTAGTTACAGGCATGCACAGATATTAGCGGGAATACCGTTAGGTAACAGACAGAAAGACAAATTAGGCTTGGGGGTCCCCCAATAGAACCAAGTTCCTGGGGGCCCCCACTTACCTGTTCCCCGCCGCAGGACTTTGTTTGGTCCACAAAAGCCCAAACTTCACCTATCACGGCAGGCATTGTAATCAAACCTTCAGGGACCGGGTTCCCAAGGATTCCACTCCCCTGGACCTGTATAGCACCCTGCACAGAAAACATCTTGGTCGTGGGTATGACCAGAGCTCTGGATCCCAGGGTCCAGCTCTCCTAAGAGAAGCATTACAGGCAGAACCTTGCTCTTCTCTGCAAGGCCCGGGTACCGACCGTTTAGCTATGAAGCTTTTTTGGTCGGATCCGGAATAGCTTACTGAGGCCCAAAAGAACCTGTACGCAAGCTCAGTGAAAAACACATGTTTCTTCTTGGCCAACACCTTAGACACTGGCAAAAAACTGAGGTGCTCCCGGATGGGAGGGGCTTATATAGGGGAGGGTACTTCCGGTTTTGGAAGTTGCCAGTGCCAGCACCTGACGGTAACTATATAACCCATTAGTAATGACTATGTCGCTCTGTGTCCCGTGATGTACGAAAAAGAAAATAAAGCTTACTTGTAGGTACAATGAATATCTCCTGAAAGTAAACCATTTAGGAAATATTCACAAATTCTGCAGCCGGTGAGATCACCGATGCATGCACACTGCTCTCTGAATTGAGGGCACACTAAAATTAGGAACATGGTGCCGTGAGCGTGACTCTTGTGCGCATACGCAGGAGTGACATATTTGCGGCTGGACCATTCAAACAGCCAAGGCCATGACCCCAGAAGGAAGATCAGGTGAAGATGAAAGTCCTAGGAGCAGCAGTGAAAGTGCGCCATTAGAGGGATCCATTTTACAGGTAAGTCTGTCATTTCTTGCGGTGCAGGAACACAGTGGCTGCTGCACTGCTCTAGTAGCACTGGCCCTGGTGTGGCTAGCCATCAGGAACATTGCCGATGACTGCACTAATCTGGTGGTGAGCTGAAACACTGTTGCTGGATTACACTGGCCTGTGACACCGGGATTAGTGTGGCTAGCAATCAGGAACATTGTTGCTGGTTTACACTGTTCTGGTGACTGATGCTGGTGTGCCAGAACACTGTTGCTACTGACCTCTAAACTCTGTGATATTTCTACTAACTTCTAAACTTTGCCATACATACTACTAACCTCTTAACTCCACTTTGTTACTAACTCCTGACCCCTGAACACTGCACTAAATACTTATGCCCTTTGAACCGTGCTGTGCCAATTACTTTTGACCCCTGTACTCTGCATTACATACTTCTGACCTCTTAAATCTGTGTTACTTACGCATGACTCCTCAACAATGCATTACATACTACTGACCTCCCCTTGTGTTGCTTAATCCTGACCCCTGCACTCTTGCTGCGATGTGGAAGGAAATACTACTACAGTAAAGCAGAATCCGCCTGTAAGGGTGTACTATTTTCTTCCACATCGCAGCGCTCTGAGCACCGGAGGGGGATATATATATATGGATATTGTCGTCTATTGATAGTTAATGTTGGTCTTCAAGACCTAATGGCTGGTTAAGATGCCCTCTGCCTGTAACCCAGCAGAGGACACCACACAGCATCACTACAGGTGGACCGCCTGGATAGCCAAGTAAAGACGCGGGCATCCAGTCACGAAGACCAACATTAACTATCAATAGACGACAACATCCGTGTGTGTATATATATATATATATATATATATATATATATATATATATATATATATATATATATATATATATACATATATACACCCCTATGGTGCTGATAGTGCTGTGATGTGGAAGGAAATACTACTACAGTAAAGGAGAATCCGCCTGTAAGTGTGTACTATCTATCGTGGGATATACCACCCATCCAGTCGTCTCTCTCTATAGACCTATTACAACATACCAGTTATTTCATACATAGCATCTTGGATTTCCCCTAGTCAGCGGGGCATGCATGACCACCCTATATTTATATCACCAGGAAATACTACCACCTTTACTAAAGCCCTCTGCACTAGCGCAGGAGAATTTATTTTCTGTTTAAACATGTCTAAACGTGCCCCCTGTGCTCCTTCATCCCGAGTGTAGGCACTCGCAAAAAAGGTGGTGTGCTACTGGCCAGATCACCAGGTGAAAACAGAGGGGGGGGGAAAGTCTAAGAAAAGAAAATTGATGCAGCCACCATATCGAACGACTGGTAAGCTGCAATATATTAAATTTTTGGTTTTGGGTGTAATATATTTAATTTTTAAATAAAGCAGATTACCAGGAGCAGGAGACTCCTCAAACCCTACACGCAAGGCAACAAATAAATTGCAAATTGCAGATTTCTCAAACACTCTTTTCTGCTCACTCCATACAGACCCCCCTCCCTCCATCCCCAGGACACACTGCTGGATTGGCTCTCTCCGTCATATAAACTCCCTTGTCTGTTCAGGCACAAAATGGCCTGGACAGATTCATTCACTGTGCCTCTTTCTCCAAAAGATAGTAGACAAAGTTGCAGCTCCAATCCATTGAGGCCCAAGGACATTCAGGGGGACATTTATCAAGCAAATTAGTGATGCAATTAGTTGCAAATCTGAATGCTTCTCACTTAGCTAAATATATGCGAGTGTACATTTGTATTTGCATACCCTGCATCTAGAATTCTGGGCCGCCGAGACAGATTTAATACAGTAGATAGAGATTTTCTTTATCGTACATCATGGGACACAGAGCCTTAAGTAATTTACTTAATGGGTAATAGGCCTACCTTCAGGTGTTGACACTGGTAAACCCTAATTAAGGAAGTTTACTCCCTATATAACCCCTGCTCCTTCCAGGAGCACATCAGTTTTTTCGCCAGTGTCTAAAGGTGTTGGTCACGAGTGAAGATGTGCTCTGAGGAGCTCCAGGAGGGATCCATGCTGGATTTAAATTCCTCCATAAAAAGAAGCCAGATCCACCACAGTGCCACTGTGGCCTAAATGGATGGTACCTGGGACCTCGTATCCAAAGCACAAGGTTTTGCCTGTAACGCCTCTCTTTGTAGGGCTGGACCCCAGGAAACCAGGGCTTAGGTCTTGTTACATTACCTATTTGCTTCCTGATGGGGTGCTATACATGGCCCAAGGCAGTGGAAATCCCTTTTCAGGGACCCCCGTCCTTGAAGGTTTGGTTAAACACAGCCCACCGTGATGGGTGAAAGCTGGATTTTTTCTGTTAATTCAGAAAAATCCTGCGACGATGATAAGGTAAAGAAGAAACTTGGGTATTTTCAATGTCTATGTATTTCTTCCATTAAGGAAAAGAGATTGTCATGCCTTAAAGTCTCCACTAGAGGGAGCCTATGCACTTACCATACTCTGTCGTCTTCACTAAGCTCAGTCCGTGCTTGATTGGTACAGCAGGTGGAGGGGATATTCTTACCAAGGTAAGATAAAGCCTTTTAAAAGAGTTTTTTCCCCCCTCTGATGGGACCAGTGGGTTAGGGAGACAGCAGCGCTGCACCCCCCTTACTTACCCCCTCCCCCCGCCGTGGGGGACGCAGAGGTCCCGCTATGTACCACGATAGGATTGTCTGGCTGTTTTTTTGTTTCTCTGCCTCATTGCAGTCTCTGCTCCCCTCCCCCTCCCCTTCTCTTGTTTGGTCAGGGATCCATATAAAAAAAAAAAAAATATTTTTTTTTAAATGGAAAAAGGGGGCGGAATTTTTTCCGGAGGGGGCGGAGCCTAAACGCAGTACCGCGAAAATGGGAAACATATAGCCATGTCAGTCTCTCCTCCGCTGCTGAGGAGGAAGCATACACAGACACATGAGCTGTGAGACACGTATGGGTTGCACTGGCATTCCTGATTCAGGAAAGAAAGACACTCTTTTCAGCACTAGGCTGAAACTTTATAGCGGCTTTTAAAGTCATGACTATTTTCAGCGATTTAGTGCAAATTGTATAGCGCCTCTGTTTTTGTACTTCGGACTATGCCTACCAAAAAAGACACCTCAAAAGCCAAAAAAGCAAAGATTTCACCCCCAGGCATTGAGACTTCTAGCTGTAATTCCATGCTGTCATTCTCGCCTGAATTACCAATTATGGCAACACAGGGTGAGCCATTGGAACAAATTGATGGTGCAACTGCCTCTCACATCTCAGCACCTAGATATGTGACTGAAGATGCCCTCTCCTCCTCCCTCCAGGGTATGGAAGAAAGATTAGCGGCTTTAATCACATCCTCTATTCAGAGTGATAAGAAACGTACTAGCCCTTCCCCCACTTTAGCTTTACTAGGGGAACAGTGGACTCACGATGAGGTGTTACCCTCAATCGATCAGGAAGAAAGACAAACCGATGATTCCTCCTTGGAGGAGACAACGGTAGATGAACCTTTTTCAGCTTCCCAAACTGAGAAATTGCTGATACAATCTCTTACAGAAATTCGCTCCACCTTCATGCTGCCTCTAACAGAGTCTCATAAAAACCTGGAGGAAAGATTCTCCAAAAGATGGAAAGTACCAGCAGTTGACGCTGCGATTTCAAATGTGAATAATAACTTGACTTGTCCTGTAGACAATGCACAAATTGCTTAAGGATCCAACAGATAAGAAGTTGGAATCCCTGCTAAAATCTGCCTTTTCCATAGCAGGTGCCGTCACTCAGCCAGCAGTCGCCGCAATAGGCGTCTGCCAATCCCTAAAGGACCAATTTAAATTGGCCCTTAGAGAACTTCCTACACAACAAGCTCGGGATTTGGCTGAACTACCTAAGGCATTATGTTTTGCCATAGATGCCATTAAAAGATTCCATTCACCAGGCATCCCGCCTTACGCTTATGCTTGTACATATGCGCAGGATCCTGTGGCTAAAGAATTGGTCAGCTGAAACACCATGTAAGAACCTCCTAACTGGGTTTCCCTTCCATGGGGAGCGACTTTTCGGAGAGGACTTGGATAAATATATCAAGACAATTTCTAGTGGGAAAAGCACGCTTTTACCCGTTAAAAGAAAATGCAAACGCCCTTCATTTAAACGGGCCCTTTCCCCCTGCGCCAAGGGCTTCCGCCTCTAAGCAGTGGCGACGGCCTCCGCCGGCAGACTCTAGAGGAAGACCTCAGAGTCAGACCCAGGCTCAAAAGAAGCCCTGGGGTAGGAAATCTGCAAAACAGAATCCTAAAGCCTCGTCATGAAGAGGCAACCCCCCTCACCAAGGTGGGGGGAAGACTTCTGCACTTTTCAGAAGTCTGGAAAAAGGAAATTCAGGACACATGGGTCATCTCCACGGTAACGCTGGGATACAAGCTGGAATTCCGGAACTTTCCACCATCTCGTTTTCTAAGATCAAGCGTACCCAAGGATCCAGAGAAGAAACAATCCCTGTTTCAAGCACTAGACCGATTAAGATCTCAAGGGGTGATCATACAGATCCCCACAAGGGAACAAGGTCTGGGGTTTTAATTCAAATCTTTTCATGGTACCAAAACCAAATGGAGACGTCAGACCCATTCTAGATCTAAGAAAGCTAAATCAATTCCTGAAGATCTGCTCCTTTCGCATGGAGACAATCAGATCAGTAGTTTCTATCCTTCTAGGAGGAGAACTTCTCGCGTCAATCGACATCAGGGATGCATATCTGCATATCCCTATATTCCCTGCTCATCAAAAATTTCTGCGGTTCGAATTGGAACAACAGCATTTCCAGTTTGTAGCCCTGCCCTTCGGGCTAGCCACAGCACCCCGGGTGTTCACCAAGGTGCTGGCCCCACCTCTAGCCAGGTTAAGGGCACAGGGCATAACAATCATAGCGTACCTAGACGATCTATTACTTATAGATCAATCAGTGATTCACTTGGAGCAAGCTGTACGCACTACAACCGACTATCTGAAAGCATTGGGTTGAATTCTCAATCTGGAGAAATCTTCCTTAATACCGCTAAAAAGACTGGAGTACTTGGGTCTGATCATAGACACAGGCCAGGAAAAGGTGTTCTTGCCTCTAGCAAAGATCAACTCCATAAAAGAATTGGTACGGCGGGTCAGGTCAAATGGCAATCCCTCCATTCGCCTCTGTGGCAATCCCTCCATGGTGGCTTCATTCGAAGCAGTACCTTTTGCCCAGTTCCATTCAAGACTGTTGCAAAACAGTATCCTGTCTGCTTGGAACAAAACAATTCAAGCCTTAGACTCGCCAATGCGGCTGTCCCCAAGAGTGGCCCAAAGCCTCACTTGGTGGTTACTAACCCAGAATCTGCTGAAAGGAAGATCCTTCAGACCAGTTATCTGGAAGGTCGTAACGACGGATGCCAGCCTCTCAGGCTGGGGAGCAGTACTAGAAAGGACAACTGTCCAAGGACAATGGTCAAGGACCGAAAGAGGCTTGCCCATCAATATCCTAGAGATTCGGGCAGTACGTCTGTCTCTAAAGGCCTGGACTTCCAGGCTACAGAATTACCCTGTCAGGATTCAATCCGACAATGCAACAGCTGTGGCCTATATCAATCACCAAGGGGGCACCAAGAGTCTCTCAGCGCAGAGAGAGGTGAACCATATTCTAACTTGGGCAGAAAGGAATGTTCCTTGCCTTTCTGCAATATTCATTCCCGGAGTAGAGAATTGGCAGGCGGACTACTTAAGTCGCCAGCAGTTATTCCCAGGGGAATGGTCGCTTCACCCCGACATATTTCGGGCTGTTTGCCAAAGATGGGGGACTCCGGACGTAGATCTCCTAGCATCCAGATTCAACACAAAGTTGGTCAACTTTGTGGCCAGAACAAGGGATCCATTCGCATGCGGAACGGATGCGTTTGGTGACCCCATGGGATCAGTTCTCACTGATATATGCATTTCCCCCCATCCAGTTGCTGCCTCGACTTCTTTGCAGAATCAAGCTGGAAAGGAAGCCGATTATTCTGGTAACACCAGCATGGCCCAGAAGGTCATGGTATGCAGAAATTGTAAAGATGGCAGTGGAGGGCCCATGGTCCCTCCCACTACGGTCAGATCTGCTCTCTCAGAGACCGATATTCTATCCTTCCTTACGGTCTCTAAATTTAACGGCTTGGCTATTGAAACCCACATTCTAAAGAGACGTAGGCTTTCCGGGTCAGTTATTTCCACCCTGATCAATGCCAGGAAGCCAGCTTCCAGAACAATATATTATAGAGTCTGGAAGGCTTATGTTTCCTGGTGTGAATCCAAGGGTTGGCACCCTCGGAGATATATCATAGGCAGAATTCTTGCCTTTCTACAATTAGGGGTAGAGATGAAATTGGCCTTAAGTACTATTAAGGGCCAAGTCTCAGCTTTATCGGTCTTATTTCAGAGACCACTTGCTACTCATTCTTTAGTCCGGGGCTTTATACAAGGAGTAACGCGGCTTAATCCGCTCGTCAAACCTCCCTTGAATCTCTGGGACTTAAATTTTGTTTTGTCTGTGTTACAAAAACAGCCATTTGAACCGATACAACATATTCCCCTAGTCCTTCCGACAAGGAAGTTGGTATTTTTGGTTGCTATATCCTCAGCAAGGAGGGTATCAGAGTTGGCTGCTCTTTCTTGTAAAGAGCCGTATTTAATTTTTCATGAGGACAGAGTGGTACTACGCCCTCGTCCAGGCTTTTTGCCAAAAGTAATTTCAAGTTTTCACCTGAACCAAGATATTGTCCTGCCATCGTTTTTTCCAAAACCATGTTCCAGGGAAGAAAAGTCACTACATTGTCTTGATGTGGTGAGAGCAGTGAAAATCTATTTAAAGAAAACTGCTCAGATTCGTAAGACTGATGTCTTATTTATTCTGCCGGAGGGTCCTAAGAAGGGACAGGCAGCGTCGAAATCCACTGTCGCGAAGTAGATTCGGCAAGTGATAATTCAAACTTATGATTTAAGGGGCAAGATTCCCCCGTTTCGAGTTAAGGCGCACTCTACCAGGTCGGTTAGTGCTTCTTGGGCAGTGCGTCATCAGGCCTCCATGGCTCAGATCTGTAAGGCCGCAACTTGGTCTTCAGTGCATACATTCACAAAATTTTATCAGGTGGATGTAAGGAGGTATGAGGATATCGCCTTCGGGCGCAGTGTGCTGCAAGCAGCAGTGTAGATCCTCAAGTCTGGGTGTACCCTGCGGGTTGTTTCTCCCACCCCTCAAGTGGCATTGCTATGGAACGTCCCATTAAGTAAATTACTTAAGGCTCTGTGTCCCATGATGTATGATAAAGAAAATAGGATTTTTATTACAGCTTACCTGTAAAATCCTTTTCTTGGAGTACATCATGGGACACAGAGGTCCCTTCCCTCTTTTGGGATTTAGACATATTGCTTTGCTACAAAAACTGATGTGCTCCTGGAAGGAAGAGGGGTTATATAGGGAGTAAACTTCCTTAATTAGGGTTTACCAGTGTCAACACCTGAAGGTAGGCCTATTACCCATTAAGTAAATTACTTAAGGCTCTGTGTCCCATGATGTACTCCAAGAAAAAGGATTTTACAGGTAAGCTGTAATAAAAATCCTATTTTTACTTCAAATAAGTGCACAATTAGGAATTTGTTCGGGCCAGGTTATATTGTTGCAGTACTACTTTAGAACAGAAAAGGGAGGATTTTGAATTAAGCTGAACTCTTATAGTAAATCTATGTCTCGTAAGGACATACGGTTAGGTCCATATATATTTGGACACAGGCACCATTTTCATACTTTTGGCTCTGTATGCCAGTGTTTCTCAACTCCAGTCCTCAAGGCGCCCCAACAGGTCATGTTTTCTGGTTTTCCATTATTTTGCACAGGTGATTTGATCTGTTGCACTGCCTCAGTAATTACCACAGCCCTTTCATCCGAGGGAAATCCTGAAAACATGACCTGTTGGGGCGCCTTGAGGACTGGAGTTGAGAAACACTGCTGTATGCCACCAGAAAAAAATAAAAATGAAGCTAAATTAATTTGAAGTGCAGACTTTCTGCTTTAATTCAAGGGGGTTAAACATAAATATCAAGTATAGATTTTAGGAACTGCAACCATTTTTATACACAGTCCCCCAATTTTCAGGGGCTCAAATGTAATTTGACAAATATAATCATAAATAACATGTTTTTTAATATTTTGTTTAGAATTCTTTACTGGCAATGACTGCCTGAAGTCTGGAACCTATGGACATTACCAAAGTCTGTGTTTTCTCCTTTCTGATGCTTTGCCAGGCTCGAAATGCAGCTGTCTTCAGTTGTTCTTTGTTTGCGGGTCTTTGTGCTTTTAGTTTTGCCTTCGGCAATTGAAAAGCATGCTCAATGGATTTGAGATCAGGTGATTGACTCTGCCATTGCAGAATATTCCACTTCTTTTTCTTCAAAAGCTCCTGGTTTGCTTTTGAAGTGTGTTTTGGATCATTACCCATCTGTACTGTGAAGCACCGTTCAATCAACTTTGCTGCATTTGGCTGAATCTGGGCTGACAGTATATCTCTAAACACTGCAGAATTCATCCGGCTGCTTCTGTCTTCTGTCCCATCATCAATGAACACCAATGACCCAGTGCCACTGGAAGCCATGCATGCCCATGCAATCACACTGCCTCCTCCACCATGTTTTACAGATGGCGGCGTGTGCTTTGGATCATGAGCTGTTCCAAGCCTTTTTTCTTCCCGACATTCTGGTACAGATTAATCTTAGTTTCATCCATCCAAAGAATGCTTTTCCAGAACCGTCAGTCTAATCTGGCTTTTCTATTGTTCAGGCTTATGGTGAACCCTCTGTATTTGCTCTCGTGAAGTAATTTCTTGATTGTAGACTTTGACAATGATACGCCCACCTCCTCTAGAGTGTCCTTCACTTGTCTGGATGTTCTGAATGGGTTTTTCTTTACCATATAGAGTGGATCCTGCGATCATCCACCACAGTTGTCTTCCGTGGACGTCAAAGTCTTTATGTTGCTGAGCTCACCACCAGTGTGGTCTTCTTTCCTCAAATGTACCAAACTGTTGATTTGGCCACTCCCAATGTTGCCGCTAATATCTCTGATGGATTGGTTTCATTTTTGAAGCCTTACAACCGCCTCTTTCACTTGCATAGACAGCTCCTTTGAACGCATGATGTAGATGTAGATGGGGTAAATAGATTCCAAATGCAAATACCACACTTGGAATCCACTCCAGACCTTTTACCTGCAACTCCTAAACCCTTCCTCCAATTTGGATTTACATACCCTCAAATTAAACCGAAGTGTGTACTTTCAGCCCATATCTATTATATAACTATAGCTTGAATATGTTTTGGTAAATACCTAAAAAAAAAAAAAAAAAAAAAATTGTCCTGTTGTCCAAATATATATGGACCTAACTGTTTTTCTGAAGAAGTGAATCTGACATTCACCAAACTGCATGTCAATCTTCCAGGTACATGTATTTAAATGACGGTGACCGATTCACTTTCAGTCTTCTCTTTTTCTAGAACAAACACAACTATCCTCAGTCACCTTTTTCTGTTACAACGCTGCAGACATGCTTATTATATATAGTACATACAATTATTATAGTATATACTTACATTTCCTGAAATATCAGTCTGAGAACTAACATTTCTGTGCAAAGACAGAAATGAGCTATTCAGAGTAGTCTCACTGGTCCAGAGGTCTGACTGAGATCCTTTGTTAATGACAAAGCCATTTTTCAACTTGGCAAGACTCTGTAAATAAAAAAAATATCCAAACTATAAATCGTACTTATAAGTAGCATCATGCCAGTATGTGTTACTGGCATGGTATTATTCCATAATTCAATAAATGTTCAATTAATTTTCTAATTAAATTAACCTATTAGATCCACAAAAGCATAAAAAACAATGATTACTGATGAAGTGAATCAATAAGTGCAAAAGTTTCACTTTGCTAAAATTGTACAGGATCTAGATACTAGGTAATTAGGGCTTAGATCGCTTAATGATCAGGGTGCATTTAGGCCCCTTTCACAATGGGGCGGTAGCAGTAAAGCGCCGCTATTTTCAGCGGCGCTTTACCGCTAATTTTGCACCGGTATTCGGCCGCCAGCGGGGCGGTATTACTCCCGCTAGCGGGCGAACAAGGGTTAAAAACCACCGCAAAGCGCCTCTGCAGAGACGGATTGCCGGCGGTATAGCCGCGGTGCCCCATTGCTTTCAATGGGAAGGAGCAGTGGAGGAGCGGTAAACACACCTCTCCTTCACCGCTCCAAAGATGCGGCTAGCAGGACTTTTTTTCCCGTCCTGCTAGTGCACCGCTCCAGTGTGAAAGCCTTCGGGCTTTCACATTGGAGACACAGCAGCCGCTGTTAAGGGTCGGTTTGCAGGCGCTATTTTTAGCGCAATAGCACCTGCAAACCGCCCCAGTGTGAAAGGGGTCTTAATGGTATAATGTCTTCAAGTTAGTTACTTTGGCTTGGTGAAGACTTTGCATTTCTTACCCCGGCTGCATATAGGGCTTTGATTTACCTCTTGTTTAAAGAGTATGAAAACCCACAGCTTATTGTGGCCACTCACATGTAATTGCTCAGTTTTCAGCCGACAACAGAAATTTAGGAGCTTGCTGGCTTCCTGGCAGAATCAATAAATTTTCAAAATCCCATTTTAGACTAAATCACTGGAGAATATACACTCTGCCCTTCTGTTCTGGTCTTGAGACCAATGCTTTTGCCTGAGGCTTGTTGACATTTTTGCCCTCCCTCTCTTGCCACTCTTCTAGGGCTTATACAATAATGATATGCTGCACCGCCCCCCCCCCCCCACCGGCTGCACCTCACGGTGCAAAGAGCCTTGCCTAACTTTTGTGATGACTGCCAAGTGAAGAATTTTTTACCAAGTTTACTGGTGGACCATCTGCTTTGCTAATCTTTCCTCAAAGGTGAAGCATCTACGTCAGTTATTAATAGTTGCTTTTCTTTGCACTCTTTTCAGTTCCACAACTTTATTTTAGTGTACTGTTGTCCAAAACTGAGCTCATATTCAAAATAAGGATTTAATAAAGACTTTTCATAGGGCAAAGTTATGCCTCTCTCTCAAGCCTACTGGGAAAATATTTCTATACCCACTTAGGGGTATATTTATAAAGTATCATTAAAGGGGTTGTAAAGGTTCGTTTTTTATTTTCTAAATGGGTTCCTTTAAGCTAGTGCATTGTTGGTTCACTTACCTTTTCCTTCGATTTCCCTTCTAAATATTTTTTTTCTTTGTCTGAATTTCTCACTTCCTGTTTCTCCTCACTAAACTTCACACCATCATCCGAGTGGTGTGGAGTCAGCCAGAACAGCTTACTGAACAGCTTACTGAAGAGGAACAGGAAGTGAGAAATTCAGACAAAGAAAACAAAGAAAAAAAACATTTAGAAGGGGAATCGAAGGGAAAGGTAAGTGACCCAACAATGCCCTAGCTTAAAGGAACCTATTTAGAAAATAAAAACCGAACCTTTACAACCCCTTTAACAATCACAAACTAGACCACTGTGTTTGAAGGGGATCATCCAGGAAAATAAATACGCTCACTTTCACCTGACTCGCTTGCATGAAATCATATAGACACCGGAGATAAAATAGCCGTGTCATCACTGCTTGTTAGCTAAACTTCTAGCTTAGTAAAGAGTAAATAGAAACATGATGTGAGCAAAAACAAAGCCTATGCTAGAATGATACCACTTTTTTTAATTAAAGATGTAATTTTGATGCCGTGTTGTGAAATTGTGTTTTCTACAGACTGCAACAAAGCAATTCTCATGCATAGGCTACCTGTATTAGCTCCCGTTTCTCTTTTTCTCCTGAACTGATCGCTTTTTTGATAGCTTTCATTTCATTCAGAATAGCTTGAGCTTCATCAAGTTTATAACCACCATGGTTTCCTGACATTTTTAGGTCAATCCTGTATTTGTAAAGAGAAAGGAAGAAACACAAGGTCTCTTTAAAGAAGTAATAATTATTTTATCGATTCACAATATGTATAATTTAAAATTCAATGTGGATATGTTTTCATTTTATACACTAGTCGCATGATTTTAGAGACTAAATGAGGATTCCAATATTATCTTTAAAGTGGTGTTCCGGCCTGTGACGGGAAAAATAAATAAAATTAAAAGCCAGCAGCTACACATACTGCAGCTGCTGGCTTTAAATAAATGGAGACTTACCTGTCCTGCAGTCCCTCGATGTCAGCGCCGCAGCTGATGTTTCCCATCAGCTGTCGGGTGCTTCCGTCGCCATTGCGGGTAAGGGAACCCAGCAGTGTAGCCTTTCGGATTCACACCGGGAACCCTACTGCGCATGAGCGAGGCCCGCTTCCCTCTCCTATTAGCCCGGCGGCCAGGGGAGGAGGAGGAGGGAGCCCCGCGGTGATGTCACGGCCACGGCCGGACTCCAGGAAGTGGGAAAGGATACCTGTCTTTGACAGGTATCCTGTCCCCCCTCCCCCCCCCGAAAGGTGCCAATTGTGGCACCGGATAGGGGGAGGAATCCAATGACCGGAAGTTCCACTTTTGGGTGGAACTCCGCTTTAAACTATATTTAACACAGATTTTCGACTTGCACTTTGTACAAACTATCGACTGGCTATGGGTTTTTACCCCAAAGTAACGCCTCCATTGTCGCTATCAGAGAGGTAGCAGCCCAGAACCCCAATGGAGTCCATCAGCCACCAACTCATTGGAAGCAATTTCCTCCACACAGTTTCTTGCCGCTAGACAGCCTCTGGCGGCACCTGTCCAGCGCCGTCTTCCACTCAAACTGGACTTCCCTGCTCATAAAATTTGTGGTATAGACATCTAAACATTTGCTGTGTGTTTATCAGGGAAATAAGTCGATTTAGTGTGAAGGGCATTCAGCTGTCTTTTTTTGAAGGGGAGAATCATGGCTAAAAAAAGCTCCCTGTGTATCACTGTCTTATGTCCTCCGAGACCAAGTTTTCAGACAACTCCCTAGGGGCACGGATCTCAAAATACTTTTTAGTAGAACCCTCAATAGGTTCAACTGATGTAATATTATCCAAGTGTATTGTTAATTCACCATGACCAATCTTTGGGGACAGGATTGGGTAAATAAACTTGCATTACAGGAATGTGGTAAAAAAGTTTGATCTGCACTATTATCAGCCTTATTCAAGAAGTCTAGGTAGAACTAGTCAAGAGTTATATTCCAACTTGGGCCTTGTGTAATAGTAGCTATAGTCTCGAGTTAGTGCATGCATTAACCACCAGCAATCAAACAGATGGCTTCTCTGGGTTGTTTCAGAAAAATGCTTCAAGGCTGCAAACAAGGTGGAGATTTACAGCGGTATTGAGAGCTGGGTCTAGGTCCACAAACATTTTCCCCTCTAATACGAGAGGCTTAGTCAAAGTTTTTTGGATGAAAATAAAAAAGCTGTTGCATGTTTTGGGGACATAGATTGTTGGAAAATTAAACCTGGGCCATTAAGTGGACCTTTTACAAAACGGAATTGGTCCTAGGGATCAAGGTGTTGGTCCTTTGGTAAGAAAGGAAAGCTTCTGTAGCTAGCATCTGCTACAGGTGCTTGGATAATTTAGGGGTAAAAGTGGGGGTAAATTGGGTCTCTTGGGGCATTAACAGTTGAGGATGTAAGCACTGCATCTTTTGTGACAATCTATCCCTCGTGTTTGGAGAGCAGAGTCCTCTTACATTAACTGAAAGAATCTTTAGGTGAGCCATTGTGTTAATAATTGACAACACTGAATAAGAATACATAACCAGGTGAACTGCCCCTATACAATCACCATGTGTGACCCACATTGTAACAGTAGCAAGAGATTAAACTATAAACAGTAACAAACCAATAGCACAGAAACAAATCTGTTCAAGCATCTATAGTAAGTAGTTGCCCTTGGTGGAGGGTCCCCCATTGAGGTGTGGGGTATGCTCCTGACAAGGGTTTTTCCCTTCATAGGAAGTAATCCATTATATGGAGTAGGACCTCTTGGGAATGTGTTACAAGCCAACATGAACTGCCTCTCCTGGCTTCACTGGCACTTTGGAAGTATAAGTCATTTGGGTAGTAAGCGCATGGGGTGCATGTTAACCTGAAAAAAATGCTCTATGGGGAATACCACAGACATTTGGAACTTCCAGAATGAGGAGTAACTTTCTAAGGACACTGTAAAATAAACAATTCTGCTTTGTGCAGCTAATATTGTGAATAAACTAAATTTGTAAGATCAAATGCTTTAGTCTTATAGTTTAATGAGAACATTAATATCAGTGTTCTAGTTATGTTAGTTTTAATGTGACTCTTGTATATAATGGTGAAAAGTATTCTATTTTTATGTGATTTAAAAACATCAAATGGAATGGACACTGGCAGAAACAAACAAATATTCACTCCCATACAGGAAGTACTTCAGTTTTGTAGTAATCAACCCCCGAAGAGATGGGGGACCATTCTGTTCCGTGATATACTCCAAGAAATGGGTTTTATAGGCAAGTAGAAAAAAATCTAATTTTCTTTAGCCAACATCACGGGATACAGAGCAGCCTATAATCATGACCATCTGGGATATCCCAAAGCAATGCACTTGAGGAGAGGGAGACAGACAAAAATCGCTAATCAATCCTAAGGAACCCACTCTGCTGCCCGTAACACGCTGTGGCTCCCACATCCACTTGGTAAAAATTTAGAGGGCATATGCACCAAAAACTGCCTTGCAGACCTAAGCCACTAATGCCCGATAGCGGGTAGCCCAAGAGGCTCTAATACTCCTAGTAGAGTGTGCCTGTATCTGAAAAACACAGAAACTTACCCTTCAAGCCCCCAAGTTTGAGTAAAGAAAATGTTGCTCCAGATGCCGCCTGTTCACTTCTAGGATCCACTGGCAGCCAAACAATGAATCGGACTGCCTGATTACTACCAATGATTTTAAATAGGACCTGAGAGCGCAAACACCATCCAAAGTATGAAGAGCTTTTTCTCCCGGTGACTGTGGACTAGGAAAAAGGAGGGCAAGACAATGTCTTGCATCAAATGAAAACTTGAAACCACTTTTGGCAAAAAAAATGGGTGAGGGCGTAACACCACTTGTCATAGTGAAGGACCATAGAGGACTTCCTACAAAAAGAGCTGCCAATTCTGACACTTTTCTTGTCAAAGTAATCACAACCACCTTCCGAGTCAATAGGACTAATGGATTCTGTAAGAGAGACAGACCCAGATTCAAATCCCAAATAATACAGTGGAAACTTAACAGGCAGAACCAACCGGGTCATCCCCTGACCAAAGGTACAGATTGAGTTAGAACAATTGATCTTCTGGAAGGAAAACTGACAGAGCCTCCACCTGACCTCTAATCAAATTTAAGAACAAATTTATTTGCACCCCTGCCCGAAAGAAAGTCAAAAATGGAGACATGTACTTTCAGGGATGCCAATTACTGGTTTTACACCAGGACACATAAGATTTACAAGTCCTGTAATAAAACCTTCTAGATGCAGGTTGCTCCGCCTTCAGTGAGGTAGATAACCCAGCGTCTCCTCCAATCTTCAGCACCTGGGCTTTACTAGCCAAGCTGTCAATCCAAGCGGCTGAGAAGCAGACTACAATATTGGACCCGAGACAGAAGACCTAGCTGGGCCAGGAGTGTCCAAGGGGCATCTACCACCAAGTTTACAATGTCTGCGAACCATGTCCTCCTGGACTAGGCCAGTGCACCAAAATTACCAGCGTTATCTGCTTCCGGATCCTGTTGATAAACCCGGACACCGGGATATCCATATCCGGATTACCCTAACGTGGACAGTTTGCAGTGAACGCCTCGGGAAAAAGTGACCCTTTCCTCTGAACCAACAACTGGCGATTGAGAAAGACCGCCTGCCAGTTGGCATATGCCCAGCAGACAAAGCCAGAACATGATGTTCTGTCAGAATATAACTCAACACCTTTTGGGCAGCCTGACTCCTAGTGCCAGCCTACTGATTGATATATGCCACCATCTCAGCATTGTCAGACTGAACACCTACTGGAAGACCCAGCAACCGGCTCATCCAGTTATCCAGTGCACACCGAATAGCTCGAAGCTCCAGAAGATGTGGGCAGAACGCATTTCCTGGGGAGACCAAGATCTGTACTGTGGCAGATCCCAAAATGGCTCCCCAACCCGAGGGGTTCATAGACATCATCAACCAGACTACTGGAAGGAAATATTTTCACCTCTCCAGGCACTGAGGATCCATCTGTCAATCTAATGACCATAACTCACTGGGAGCTAGGGACATATAGGAATCCAGACGCGGAACCTTCCTGTTCATATGGACGGGATATTCATTTGTAATGGCCTGGAGAAAAATTGAGGGTATGGAATGGCCTTGAACACTATTCTCAGCAAGCTCATGGAAAAGACGCCTCAAAAAGGGAATCTTCACCTTATTTAGCTTTTAGCTTCCAGGACCTGATTTCTCAAAGACAGGCCTTTTCTGAAACTGTGGCCAGCCCTCTCACCCTTTGTTTTCCCTCTGGATCCAGATGCCTGTGGGTGCCGAAAAGACTACCTGGATGACAAGGTATCAGTCTGGGAAGCAACCATTCCTCTGTGAACTGGATGCCTGCTCTTCTTTTTTAGGCGGCAAAAAAGGGAACTCTTTCCCCAGAAATCTTAGATGTATTTGTCCAGTCCTCACCAACAGGCATTATCCATGAAAAAGAAAAAAATGCCAACCACTTTTTACAGGGCAGCTCAGCAGACTAGCTTTACAACCACAGAACCCTGCATCTGTGAACTGACAACAGAGCACAATGCAAAACCTGTTGGCTAGAGCCGCAAACCGCACAGCCTGAGGCGATTTCATAAATTCCTCCACGTGCACTGGTTTCATCTTTTTTTTTTTCCAGACTTTGGCAAACACCAATGGCTGTCACAGTGGGTAGCATAGCAGAGCCAGCAAAGGAAAAAGAAGCTTTCAGATAAGATTCCAGCCTCCTGTCGGCTGGGTCCTAAAAATTCAGACAAGTTCGATGTTGACGTCTAGAAGTCAGGAGATCACTGTATACTGCCCTTCTTTAAAAAGTTCTCCATCATATAACATCCATCCTAAGGTTTCTGACGGAGGCAACCTAAAACAAGAGCGTACCAGACAGGAACTGTACTAGCAACTTCTGTGCCCAGAAGCGATCACTCCGGCAATTCTAGACCCATCAATGCCACAGCCAAGTCATCCTTAGTGACACATGCTGGAGCCGACGTGCTAAGAGTAGGTACAATGCCAGAGAAACGCAGTGTTTCAGATACACCTGATGTTTCCGGTCTATCAGGAGATGAGGAGAGCACAGCAGATTTTGAGTCCTCTAGGCTTCACAATGGTGCACCTGCACCCCACCAGGCTGTGCTTCCCCCACTCCTCATTCTGGAATCCCTTAAATATTTTACAGGTAATATTGTAGCAACTTTGCTGCCAATACCCAATTATGCAGCTTTGCAGTTATGAATGTATGCAAGTACGCAGTTATGCAAGTATGTAGTATTCAAGCATATAGTTATGCAGGTATGCAAGTATGCAAGCATGCAGTTCTGCAGGTATACATGTACGCAGTTCAGCAGGTACACAATTATGCCATTTATTAGCAGTACCTATCAGCCAATAAACAAGCAAATGCAGTAACCCTTGCAGCAATTATGCACAATTATGCAGTGACAATGTGATAGAAAGGCAGTATAATAAGAAGTAATGCAGGGACCCCTGTGGCTGCCATCATCCGCCCCCCTTGATAGCACTTGTGATCCCCGAACCATCATTGAACTGTCCGCATTTGCCTCCTTAAGCATGGCCATGTAACAAGGCTTCAATGCATAACCAAGATGGCTGCTGGCCCATGTCCATGAAGGTACACACAGCTTCCTAAACCATAGCATACAAGGGCAATGAGTTTGATGAGGCACAACCCCAAATGTGAGCACACCTACTAACCCTAGTTGCCAACAAGGAGGGGGGCCCCTGGCAGCCCCAAAATGGTTTAAAAAGTGACCCTGCCACTAAAACGTACCAATCCTGCTGCAGAATCCTGTTTTAAAAAAAAACAGAGATCCAATCTTCACCCATCACGGCGGGCTTAGTCACACGGTCCCCCTTTTCTGCTCTGGGGTTCAATGCCTTAAACCTGTATAGCACCCTGCCAGAAGCTTTCTTGGTCAGTGCTGGCTGCCCAGGGTTCCGTAACGCAGGGTCCGGCACCAAAAAGCCGCATTACAGGCAATCACCGCTGAGTCTTCCATCTCTGCTATGGGGCTTGGGTACCATCCATTTTAGCGTCCAGTCACCCGAATGGATCCGATTATCCAGTCCTTTGATTCCGATTAGAACCATTTTGAGACCACCAGTATACTCACAGAGGGCTGAACTTCAGTGCCCATCACCTTCAAAACACTGGCGAAAAAACTTCCTGTACATTTTTGTCAGTGTCCATTCACCTATAGGTGACGCATTACCCAGATAGTCATGATTATATTCTGCTCTGTGTCCCATGATGTACGATAAACAAATAGCTTTTTCTGTACTAAAGATCTGGACTGGAAGCACTTGACAACTATGCTGATGATGTCAAAGGGATGCAGAGTACAGAGTCATTACCAGAATTAAAACAGAATTTTGAGGTTTAAAAATAAACAGTTATACTCACCTAGGTGGATGCAGCATCGATCTGATGCTGCATCTGTACCCAGCCACCTCTGCAGTGAGAACTGAGTGAACGCTGCTGATCGCACAGATCTCCCCCTCCGCTCTGAGCAGAGAGCCGGGACTGTCAGCGGCTCTTTGCTTTTTCTGCCAGCGCTCACTGGAGCACTGGGCTGTGGAGTGGGCAGGAAAGGCTTGCTCAGGCTCTCAGCGGATCGCCGAGAGGCTGAGCCAGCTGCCAGTTCAGGCTTCTGGGCAGATCCCAGCCATTTGGTCGGGATGTTTTCAGAGCCTGAACTGGCTCTGTGACGTCAGCGGGCTTCAGATGCACTCCTGTGGACCATAGGAAATGTATGGCCAAAAAAGCTTTGGCCGTACTTCTCTAAGTCTGCCATGAATCTTCCTTGTACAGCCAGTGCTCATGTCACAGAACATGTCTGGCATTGAAAATCATGCATGCAGAGGTAAAAAAGACATAATATTTAATGTTTCTATTTGCCATTAATGCAAAATCTAGTGCCCTGAATCCATGTTTTTATCTTGTAAGGAAATGGTCAGTGACTATGACTTGCTATTATAAACAGGGTTGGTTGGCTAAGTTGTTGAATTGTCCTTCTAAAAGTATTTAAATTATGTAGTTTTAACTGTTTAATACCCTCTGCAGGATACTTGGGTACTTTGCCGCCATCCGTGTTATTATGGAGCAAAGTCTCCAGTGTATATCTAGTTACATAGTAGGTGAGGTTGAAAAAAGACACAAGTCCATCAAGTCCAACCTCTGTGTGTGATTATATGTCAGTATTACCTTCTATATCCCCGTATGTTGTGGTCGTTCAGGTGTTTATCTAATAGTTAAGATACTTATGTGAGAATATATACACTGCTCAAAAAAAATAGGATTTTTATAACAGCTTACCTGTAAAATCCTTTTCTTGGAGTACATCACGGGACACAGAGCGGCATAGTCATTACTATGTGGGTTATATAGTTTACCTTCAGGTGCTGGCACTGGCAACTTCCAAACCGGAAGTACCCTCCCCTATATAAGCCCCTCCCATCCGGGAGCACCTCAGTTTTGTAGCAAAGCAATAAGTGTCCCCAAAAGAGGGGTGGGAGCTCTGTGTCCCGTGATGTACTCCAAGAAAAGGATTTTACAGGTAAGCCGTTATAAAAATCCTATTCTCTTTCTCGTACATCACGGGACACAGAGCGGCATAGTCATTACTATGTGGGACGTCCCAAAGCAATGCCCAATGAGGGGGGGGGGATACACCATACATAAGCTGAGCGCTATCAGACATGAGGATCTTTTGCGGCCTGCAACACACTGCGCCCAAAGGCGACATCCTCCTGACTTCTAACGTCCACCTGGTAGAACCTAGTAAACGTGTGTACTGAAGATCATGTTGCGGCCTTACAGATTTGAGCCAGGGAGGCCTGGTGATGCACTGCCCATGAAGTTCCAACTGCTCTCGTGGAGTGCGCCCTAACTTTGAACGGAGGCGGTCTCCTTCTCAAGCCATAGGCTTGCATAATGACCTGTCGAATCCACTTGGCTAAAGTAGATTTTGACGCCGCCTGACCCTTTCTGGGGCCTTCCGGCAGAATAAACAAAGTATCCGTTCTGCGAATCTGAGCGGTGGCTTTTAGATAAGCTTTAACTGCTCTTACTACATCCAAAGAATGTAATAACTTTTCCTCTACCGAACTAGGTTTGGGGAAAAAGGAAGGAAGAACCACATCTTGGTTCAAATGAAACCTTGATACCACCTTAGGAAGAAAGGCTGGATGAGGACGTAACACTACTCTGTCCTTATGGATAACCAGATATGGCTCTTTACAGGACATAGCGGCTAATTCCGACACTCTTTTAGCCGAACAAATGGCTACTAGAAAAATCAATTTCCTGGTGAGAAGAACCAAGGAAATGTGCTGTAATGGTTCAAATGGTTGCTTCTGTAGAACCGACAGAACCAGGTTTAAGTCCCAAGGACATATGGGAATATTAACCGGAGGGCTAATACGCATCACTCCTTGTATAAAGGCTTTGACTAGTGAATGCGAAGCCAAGGGCCTTTGAAAAAATATTGACAAGGCCGAAATCTGACCCTTGATAGTACTCAAGGCAAGCTTCCTATCTACAGCCCACTGTAGGAAGTCCAGAATCCTACCTATTACGTACTTACGTGGATGCCATTTCTTGGCCTCACACCAGGCGATGTACGCCTTCCAGATTCTATAGTAGATCTGCCTGGATACCGGCTTCCTGGCATTGATCATGGTAGATACCACAGGATTAGAGAGACCTCTCTTTTTTAGAATGTGGGCTTCAATAGCCAGGCCGTCAAACCTAGGGCTGGTAAGGAAGGGTGGTATATCGGTCCTTGCGAAAGCAGGTCCGGACGATGTGGGAGGGTCCAAGGACTCCCCACAGACATTACAATCTCCGCCTACCATGCTCTTCGGGGCCACGCTGGAGCCACCAGAATCACTGGTTTCTTTTCTACCCTGATTCTGCGGAGTAATCGAGGTAACAATTGTGGCGGTGGAAATGCATATATCAGCTTGAACTGATCCCAAGGGAACACTAGGGCATCCGAGCCGCAAGCTAGGGGATCCCTTGTCCGAGAGACAAACCTGTCCACCTTTGCGTTGAATCTGGATGCTAGCAGATCTACATCCGGTGTTCCCCACCGCTGACATATTGTCCGGAAAACCTCGGGGTGAAGGGACCATTCCCCTGGGCATAATTGTTGGCGACTTAGAAAGTCCGCCTTCCAATTCTCCACTCCTGGAATGAATACCGCGGATATGGCTGGGACATATCTTTCTGCCCATTTCAGGATGCAATTTACTTCCCTCTGGGCTGCACGACTCCTGGTGCCACCCTGATGATTGATATATGCCACTGCCGTGGCATTGTCCGATTGAATTCTGACAGGGGACCCTTGGAGTTTGGATGTCCATGCTACTAGGGCATACCGGGCTGCTTGTATCTCTAAGAGATTGATGGGCAGGGCCTGTTCTGCATCCGACCATCTGCCCTGGAGAGACCATTGCTCCAGTACTGCTCCCCAGCCTATAAGGCTGGCATCTGTAGTGACCACCTTCCAAGAAATCGGACTGAAGGATTTCCCTTTTTCCAGATTCTGGGGAACCAACCACCAACGGAGGCTCTTGCGAACGGAAGGGGACAAGGACATTGTAAGTCTAGGGCCTGAACTTTTTTGTTCCAGGCTGACAGTATAGCCCTTTGCAAATTCCTTGAATGGAATTGACCGTAGGGTACTGCTTCGAATGATGCCACCATTTTTCCCAGCAGCCTCATGCACAGGCGTATGGACGGCTGTCTTTTTGTACCCACTAGGTGGATCAAATCTCTCAAAGACGACACCTTTTCTTGAGGCAAGAAAAATTTTCTCTGGTCTGAATCCAGCCTTAGCCCCAAGTATTCAAGACTTTTGACTGGTTTTAGGGCTGACTTGTCTCGGTTGATAATCCAACCGTGAGATTCCAGATACTTGATTGTCTTGTGAACGACCACTTCTAGTTTTTCCACTGAGTGGTCTATCAGCAACAAGTCGTCTAGATATGCCATTATCGTTACACCTTGTGTTCTTAGATTGGCCAATAATGGGGCCAGAATTTTTGTGAACACTCTTGGTGCTGTGGCCAGACCGAAGGGTAAGGCTCTGAACTGAAAATGGCGCCCTTCTACTGCAAAGCGTAGAAGATTTTGGTGGACTGGAAAGATGGGAATGTGCAAATAAGCATCTTTGATGTCGATCGAGGCTAACCATTCCTCCCCTTGTAGGGCAGTGGCCACCGATCGGATCGCCTCCATCCGGAAAGTCCTGATATGTAGGAATTTGTTTAGCCCTTTTAGATTTAATATGGGCCTCACGTCCCCGTTTGGCTTCGGGACTGTAAAGAGGTTGGAGTAAAACCCGAACCCCCATTCTTCCAGGGGAACCTCCATAATTACTCCTTGGAGCAATAGTTGTTCTAGTGCCAACAGGAGGGATCCTCTCTTCTGGGGATCCCTTGGCACGTTTGACCTTATAAAATGGGAAGGAGGGGTCTTTTAACTCCAATTTGTATCCCAGACTTACTGCGGAGAGCACCCATCTGTCTCTGATCGTGTCCCGCCAGGTCTCTGCGAACAACTGAAGTCTTCCCCCCCACCCGATTGAGTGGGGGCAACCCTTCATGCATTTGACTTTGGGGGAGGTTTTGTACCTCTCCTGACCCAGGGTTTCTTGTTACCCTGCGATTGTCCCTGATTTTTACCCCCCGGGATTTGACCGAGGAGGCCGTCGGAACTGTTTCACAGCCGATGTCCTAGGGACTGGAGAAGCAGGCCTCTTAAAAGAGGGACCTCTAACTCTGTTTTTAACCGGCAAGAGTGTACTTTTACCGCTGGAAATTTTCTGGATATATTTGTCCAGGTCTTCCCCGAATAAGCGTTCACCATGAAATGGGAAGCTGACCAGCAATTTTCTACAGGGAGCTTCAGCAGACCAGTTTTTGAGCCATAGAAGCCTGCGCATATGTACTACAGACAGCGTAAGGCGGGAGGCCTGATGGATTGAATCCTTTATAGCGTCAACCGCAAAGCATAAGGCTCTAGGTAGATCAGATAGGGCAAGAGCCTGCTGATCTGGCAAGTCCCTTAAGACCTGTTTCAACTGATCCTTCACTGCTTGGCAGACCCCAATAGCTGCCACTGCTGGTTGTGTCACCAAGCCTGCTGTAGAGAAAGCAGATTTTAATAAGGACTCCAATTTTTTATCTATTGGGTCCTTGAACATTTGGACATTATCTACTGGACATGTCAGTGATTTATTCACACAAGAGATGGCTGCGTCCACTATAGGGACCCTCCATTTTTTGATGAACTTATCCTCCATGGGATAGACCACCGGAAATCTCTTGGGGGGAGTAAATATTTTATCAGGATGTTCCCAATCCTGGTAAATGAGCCCTTCCAGTAAAGGATGGATTGGAAAGGAACAAACAGTCTGGGGAGCTTTTAGCGACCCCAACGAGGAGACAGAAGTGGATGATGGCTCTGCAAGGGGCATTTTAAATGCTGATCGGACCATGTTAGTCAGGGACTGAACCCATAATCTTTCAGCATGTGATGCTGAGAATGGCTCTTCCACTGTTGATTCCTCTACAACAGAATCAACCTCATCCTGATCCCCTTCAGGTAGGTCGATCCCTGTATGGGACTGTTGCTCTGCTAACAGGTACTCTGAGGGAGGAGACGGAGATCGGGCGCGCTTTCCCTCTGACAGGGAAGCAGCGATCAATGTTGTCAATCTCTCTTCCAGTCCTCCCAGAGCTGAGGAAAAAACCTCCTCTGTTATATACACAGGAGCAGGTGAACGGAGGACAGCCACAGTACCAGGTACTCCTGAGGGTGCTCTACGGTCACTAACCTCTGATTTTTCAGGGGAGATTGGTGCAGCCGAAGCATGCCCAAGATCCTCAGAGCCCGATGGAGACCCCCTATGCTTCCTGGGATTCTTAGTCCCGGAGACTTTAGACGGCATATTCCTAAGCCCAAAGCTGAGGTATTCCAGCCGAAATACACCACTTACTGACAATAGTCTAGCACAATTGCTGCTATATAAACAGTTGGTGTCTACTAATGTGCCTTTCTATGGGGATGCCTGCATCAACCGCCTGCTGTATGCCTTTCTAAATGTTGCCAGCTCTGTTTCTGCCTTCCATAACCAGCTGACAACACCTAATTGTGCTTTTTATCATGCTGGGAAGCCCGCACATGCGCAGAAGCGCTGCGGCACGCACAGACCGTCATCCAGCAAGCTCCGCCCCTTTTTCCAGCTCACCTCTATAAATAGAGGCGCGTGCATGCGCACGCGCGCCTTCGGCCCTCTTTTTTGAAAGGAACTAGGGACAGAAGCCAGGGCCCTGTTTGCCACAGGGCCAGGGGATGGACGAGCATTGCAACATGGCAGAGGAAACAGTTTCCCATCCAGAGAACTCACCATCTGCCTGGATTTTGACTTGGAAAGAAAAAATCCACATGACAAGAAAACAACGTTCCACAGCGGCCTCTAGTGGTTTAACACAGGTACCGCGGTTTAACCATTTTTTTTCTTTTTTTTTTTTTTCTTGACCACTCTTAAAATTATTACATTTTTTAGTAGTTACAGGCATGCACAGATTTTTAGCGGGAATACCGTTAGGTAACAGGCAGAAAGACATATTAGGCTTGGGGGTCCCCTCAATAGAACCAAGTTCCTGAGGGGCCCCCACTTACCTTTTCCCCGCTGCAGGACTCTGTTTGGTCCACAGAAGCCCAAACTTCACCTCTCACGGCAGGCATTGTAATTAAACCTTCAGGGACCGGGTTCCCAAGGATTCCACTCCCCTGGACCTGTATAGCACCCTGCACAGAAAACATCTTGGTCGTGGGTATGACCAGAGCTCTGGATCCCAGGGTCCAGCCCTCCTAAGAGAAGCATTACAGGCAAAACCTTGCTCTTCTCTGCAAGGCCTGGGTACCGACCGTTTAGCTATGAAGCTTTTTTGGTCGGATCCGGAATAGCTTACTGAGGCCCAAAAGAACCTGTACGCAAGCTCAGTGAAAAACACATGTTACTTCTTGGCCAACACCTTAGACACTGGCAAAAAACTGGAGGTGCTCCCGGATGGGAGGGGCTTATATAGGGGAGGGTACTTCCGGTTTGGAAGTTGCCAGTGCCAGCACCTGAAGGTAAACTATATAACCCACATAGTAATGACTATGCCGCTCTGTGTCCCGTGATGTACGAGAAAGAAATTAAAAGGAACACTTTTGAATCAGAACTCCTGGGATATTGATCTGGTCAGTTAAGTAGCAGTGGGGGAGGGTGTATACAGAGGGGGTTGTTAATCAGTTTCACCTGCTTTGCTGTTAATTGAAATTAACAACAGGTGCACTAGATGGGCAACAATGAGACGACCTCCAAAATAGGAATGGTTTTTCAGGTGGAGGTGTCTGACATTTTTTCCCCCTATTTATCTTTTCTGACTGTTTCACTAGTTTTGTATTTGGCTAGGGTCAGTGTCACTACTGGTAGCACAAGGCGATACTTGGACCCTATAAAGGTTGCACAGGCAGTCCAACTCCTCCAGGATGGCACATCAATACGTGTCATTGTCAGAAGGTTTGCCATGTCTCCCAGCACACAGTCTCAAGAGCATGGAGGAGATTCCAGGAGACAGGCAGTTACTCTAGGAGAGCTGGACAGAGCCGTAGAAGGTCCTTAACCCATCAGCAGGACCAGTATCTGCTCCTTTGTGCAAGGAGGAACAGGATGAGCACTGCTGCCAGAGCCCTACAAAATGACCTCCAGCAGGCCACTGGTGTGAATGTCTCTGACCAATCAGAAACAGACTTCATGGGGGTGGCCTGAGGGCCCGACGTCCTCTAGTGTGCTCTGTGCTCACTGCCGGACACTGTGGAGCTCGATTGGCATTTTCCATTGAACACCAGAATTGGCAGGTCCGCCACTGGTGCCCCATGCTTTTCACAGATGAGAGCAGGTTAACCCTGAGCATATGTGACAGAAGTGAAAGGGTCTGGAGAAGCCGCGGAGAACTTTATGCTGCCTGTAATATCGTTTAGCATGACCGGTTTTTGTGGTGGGTCAGTGATGGTCTGGGGAGGCATATCCATGGAGGGACGCACAGACCTCTACAGGCTACACAATGGCACCCTGACTGCCATTAGGTATCGGGATGAAATCCTTGGACCCATTGTCAGACCCTACGCTGGTGCAGTGGGTCCTGGGTTCCTCCTGGTGCACGACAATGCCCGGCCTCATGTGGCGAGAGCATGCAGCCAGTTCCTGGAGGATGAAGAAATTGATACCATTGAATGGCCCCCATGCATACCTGACCTAAATCCAAAAGAACACCTCTGGGACATTATGTTTCGGTCCATCCAGTGCCGCCAGGTTGCACCTCAGTCTGTTCAGGAGCTCAGTGATGCTCTGGTCCAGATCTGGGAGGAAATACCCCAGGACACCATCCGTCGTCTCATTAGGAGCATGCCCTGATGTTGTCAGGCATGCATACAAGCACTTGGGGGCCATGCAAACTACCGAGGACCATTTTCGGTCGTTGCAATGAAATTTCAGCAAAATGGACTAGCTTGCTGCATAATTTTTTCACTTTGATTTTCGGGGTGTCTTTGAATTCAACCCTCTGTAGGTGATTAATTTTAAATTTCCATCAAATGATGTGCCATCCTTTCGTTCCTAACACATTACCCAGTCCATATCAGTATAGATATCCAGCATGAGATTTTTGCCCATTGAGATCTGATGTGTTTCCAAAGTGTTCCTTTAATTTTTTTGAGCAGTGTATATATCTCATATATGCGAGAATAAAAACTCTGATGCGGCGTACACACAATCGTTTTTCATGCCATTTTTTAAACAGACGTTTTTCTCGTCGTTTTTTTTCATGTTTCCTCTCAAGCCTGTCTTGCGTACACACGATCATTTTAAAAAACGTTCAAGCAAAGCGCAGTGACGTACAACACGTACGACGGCACTATAAAGGGGAAGCTCCGTTCGGATGGCGCCACCCTTCATGTTAGTAAAGTTTGTTGAGCGACGATTCGCGCTTTTCAGCCTCGTGCTTTTCAGTCCGTTACAGCGTGACGAATGTGCTTTCTCCATTACGAACGCTCGTTTTACCAGAACGAGCGCTCCCTTCTCATACTTGATTCTGAGCATGCGCGTTTTTTTCACCTCGTAAAAGCATACACACTATCATTTTTCACGTCGTTAAAAAAAACGACATGAAAAACGACGTGAAAAAATAGAGCATGTTCGAAATTTTTAATGGCCGTTTTTCACGTAGTTAAAAATGCTCTGGAGCATACACACGATCGGTTTTAATGCCCATTTTTAAAAATTGCATTTTTAACGGCATGAAAAACGATCGTGTGTATGGGGCATAATAATATTCCAGTTGTAACACAGAAAACATTTACCTTGTATGTCCTTTCCAGTCTATATACTGAATACAACTAATGTAGAATTCACTGGCTTCCTTGCTCTGCTGACTTCTATCATCCAATCATGAGCAAACAAAATAAAACATTTTTTTTAATAATTTTCTTTGCACGGTTGGATATTCTTTGCAAAGTGAATTTTTTATTTTTTTTAAATATTTTTTGTCATTAACAAAAACGAGAATTTTTTTTTTTTTTTTTACAGCATTCTTTCCTATGCAATAGGAAAATAATTTGACAAAAAGTTTATTTCCATCCTTCTTTCTACCTAAACCCAACCTACCCAATCCCTATAATAATCAGTTCCCCTCAAACCCCGCCCTCCCCACATCACCCCAACGTAAAAAAAGGGGGTCAGGAGAGAAGGAGAGCAAGAGAGGGAGGGAGAGAAAAAAAAAAAGAAGGGGGGGGGGGGGAGAGAGTCTATTGTCAACTTATTGAAATGTTAATTTCCCTTTTTAATTTAAACTATGTAACTATATAACAATATAGCTCCCATTATAAATGTCTTTATTTTACTACTACTCATGCTGACAGTAATCTCTTCCCAGTTTCAGAGTTCTTAAATCTGATCCAACTCAAGCAAGTTTGTTTATATTGGTTTTCCTTATTCTTAGCTGAGAGGACAAGGTCCTCCATAGCTTCTATTTCAAGAATCCTATTTAACCACTCCGAAATTGAAGGGGATCGAGATTCTCTCCAATGCAATGTGGTCCCTGCTTTAGCTGTATTAATCATATGACACATTACTGATCAGATTCTATAAGTTTGAACGGGAATCTGTGAACAATGAAGGAGGAGAAATGCAGGGTCATCTGGTATTGATAAGTCCGTTATGTCTTGTATAATTTTTTGAATATCAAGCCAATATTGCCTTACTTTTCTACAAGACCAAAATATATGTACTAATGATCCGCTTTCTTCTCCACATCTCCAACACTTGTCGAAATTTTCATTTGAAAATGTATTTAGTCGTGCGGGGGTGTATTACCACCGTGTCAAAAGTTTATAATTAGACTCCTGAGTCTTGCTACTTACTGAAGAATTAAAAGTCAGATAAATAATTTGTTTACGTTGCATTGGGGTAAAAATTCTCTTTAGATCTCTCTCCCACTTACTAAAGCACGGCATCGGATAGTCCTCGATGGGGTTGTTTAACAATTTATACATCTTAGAAATCCCATGTAATAATGGATCTTTCTCATTACAGTATGATTCAAAAGTTGTTAGTTGACGTCGAAAATTTATAGAGGGGCCTAAGGTTCTCATGAAGTGGCTAATTTGGAGGGCTTGCCAAAAGTTAATTTCAAATAAACCACCTATTTGAGTCAATGTTTTAACAGTTGGCCACGATTCAGATTTAAGAAAGTGTGAGACTTGGTATATACCCTTATCTATAAGATTTTGAAATGCTCCAGCTTCCATACCTGGAGTAAAACTTGGATTTCCCAAGATAGGGTATAAAGGTGTTTGTCTTGAGGAAAACGTAGCTGCTTGACAGATCTTTGCTGTAATCCGTAATGTCGTTCCAATTAGGGGGTGTTTAAGAGAAATTGGCAAATGCATAAAACACCATGGGGCTCTACTCTATAGAGGGATAGGACTCATCTGCTGTTCCAGGTCTACACTAATCTACTAATCTCAGTAGGTGAACAGCACGATAATATTTCGTTACATCAGGTAAGGCCATCCCCCCAAAACTCTTAGGCAAGGTCAAAAGATCACGGCCAATCCTAGGCCGTTTCCCTGCCCAAATAAATTTCATAAAAAGTGCACGTACCTGGTGTAAGAAAGCCTTAGGAATCGTAATTGGCAGTGCCTGAAGTAGATATAACATTTTTGGGAGAATGGACATTTTTATAATATTAATACGGCCAAACCATGAGTGTAGACCATGTTGCAATTTATCCAAAAGTGATCAAAATAAATTATATACCGGAGGAAAGTTTACCTTAAAAATATCTTCTTCCTTAGCAGGTATATTTATACCCAGATATTTGAGTGACTTTCCCCATTTGAAACCAAAATTTAACTGGATAGTATTTCGTAACTGAGGCAGCATAGCCACACTCATAGCTTCTGATTTACTATGATTTATTTTTAAGTTGGATAATGAGCCGTATTTCTCAATTTCTCGTACTAAGTTAGGTAAAGAGGTGTGTGGATGTGACATCGAGAACATTAGGTCGTCCGCATAAGCAGAAATCTTATACTGGCCCTTTCCTACCTTTAATCCCTGTAATGTCTGGGTTTTGACGGATTTTATTTAATAGGGGTTCTAATGACAGAGCAAAAGGTAGGGGGGATAGGGGGCATCCCTGGCGGGTACCATTCGAAACTCTGAAAGGCCTTGAAGAGACCCCATTAACCCTTACCGTAGATTGGGGGATCGTATAAACACCTGTGATCCAACCGATCATACGCTCCCCCAGACCTACCTGTTTCAATACCTCAAAAAGCTAACCCTATCAAATGCTTTCTCAGCATCAGTCAGTATTCAAAAACACACAAGGTGTATTTGTCTTATTAGCATAATGGACCAAATTAAGTACCTTTGTTGTATTGTCCCTCCCCTCCCTTGTAGGGACAAAACATACTTGATCCAAGTCTATTATATAGGAGAGCCATGGTTGAAGTCTGGTCGCCAATATTTTAGTAAAAAGTTTTAAATCCACGTTGAGTAATGAGATGGGTCTGTAACTCCCACACTCCGCCGGGTCTTTCCCCTCTTTGGGGACAACAAGAATATGGGCACTAAGAGTATCCCGGGGGAAGGCGGAAGTCAGGCCCACCGCATTAAAGACCTTTATCAACTGATTACTCAGTATCTCAGAAAATTCTTTATAATAGTTTATGCTAAAGCCATCAGGGCCAGGTGATTTTCCATGTTTAACTCTTTTTAACTACTTAACGACCGCTCACAGTATATATACGTCGGCAGAATGGCACCGACAGGCAAAGTCACGTACCTGTACGTGACTGCCTTTGTATAGTAGGGGGGTCCCATCGGACCCCTCTTCTATACAGTGAGCGGTCGTTAGTTGTTCGGGAGCGATCCGGGATGAGGGGACGGCCGTTCGATTCTGGCCACCCCCTCGCGATCGCTCACGGCGAATGAGAAAGCTTCCTCTGCCTGTGTAATGTAAACACAGGCAGAGGAAGTGATGTCATCTCTCATGCGGCGCTCACATATACCGAGCGTCGTACGAGAGAAGACACACAGGTTAGTGCACAAACACTACACTAACACCAGCACACATAGGCACATAAATCGCCCCCCCCCCCCAGATCACCCCCCAGCCCCCAGTCACAGTGTCACTGATTGCAGTGACCATTTATTTACTGATCACTGCAATCAGTGACATTTGTGACTGTAAAAGTGTCAGGGCAGAGTGTTTTAGGTCCAGTGTAGCCCCCTAACCCCCCCTAATAAAAGTTTAACCCCTTCATCGCCCCCCAGGTAACCCTTTCTCCCCCTAGCACCGCTGTCACTAATCAATCGTTTTTCTGATCGCTGTATTAGTGTCAGTGATGCCGATCGGTAGCCAGTTATTATTTTTAGGTTCGCCGCAGGTTTTTATAGCGTCAGGTACCCCCATATATTACCTAATAAAGGTTTAACCCCTTGATCGCCCCCCCAGGTAACCCTTTCACCCCCTTTCACCACTGTCGCTAAGCGATAGTTTTTCTGATCGCTGTATTAGTTATGCTGGTGCCGATAAGTAGGCAGTTATTTTTTTTAGGTTCGCTGCAGGTTTTTATAGCGTCAGGTACCCCCATATATTATCTAATAAAGGTTTTAATCCCCTAATTGCCCCTAGTTAACCCTTTCACCAGTGATCACCGTATAAGTGTTACTGGTGACACTGGTTAGCCAGTTAGTTATTTTGTTATTTAGGTTCCCCGTCAGGTTTTTATATAGCGTCAGGTACCCCCATATATTATCTAATAAAAGGTTTTAACCCCCTAATTGCCCCTAGTTAACCCTTTCACCAGTGATCACCATATAAGTGTTATGGGTGACGCTGGTTAGTTTGCTTTTTATAGTGTCAGGGCACCCGCCGTATATAACCCAATAAAGGTTTAACCCCCTAATCACCCGGCGGGTGATATCAATTAGGTTTTAGCGTCAGAGAGGGTCTGCGTCACAACCCAGGCAGCGTCAGGTTAGTGCCAGTAACGCTAACACCCACGCGTGAAGCATACACCTCCCTTAGTGGTATAGTATCTGAACAGATCAATATCTGATCAGATCTATACTAGCGTCCCCAGCAATTTAGGGTTCCCAAAAATGCAGTGTTAGCGGGATCAGCCCAGATACCTGCTAGCACCTGCGTTTTGCCCCTCCATCCAGCCCAGGCCACCCAAGTGCAGTATCGATCGATCACTGTCACTTACAAAACACAACACACATAACTGCAGCGTTCGCAGAGACAGGCCTGATCCCTGCGACTCCAGTGTTGTAGGAGGTGATTTCACCACCACAGTTAAAAAAAAAAAAAAAAAAAGCATATATGCCGAAGCATTGGGGCAGCAGGGGCGGAGGAGCGGAGGAGCGATTTTGCTCCTAATACCGCGTACATACGGTCGAAATTCCGACGGAGGCTTGCCCGTGGAAAAGTCAGACCATGTGTGTGCGGCTTAACTTTTGTGGGAGGATGCCCCCATGCTTCGGCATATATAAATGGTGCATGTATGCCCATCATTAGAAGTGGGTGAATGAAGGGAGGTATTCTAATGGTGGGCATACCCACCGATCAATCTCTTTTTTCGTTCAGCCAACAGGCTGCATGAAAAAAAAGATTACAATACATGTCCAACAAGGACCGGCAACGTACTGGTATGTTGCTGGACTTTGAATGGTTATACCAGATTGATGCCTGCGGGTTTAGGTATCATCTTGGTATCATTCTTTTCAGCCAGCGGCCGGTTTTCATGTAAAAGCAATCCTAGTGGCTAATTAGCCTCTGGACTGCTTTTACAAGCAGTGGGAGGGAATGTCCCCCCCCCCCCGGATTTAAAAAGCGCCATTGGGAAATTGGGAAAGCATTTTATCACACCGATCTTGGTGTGGTCAGATGCTTTGAGGGCAGAGGAAAGATCTAGGGTCTAATAGACCCCAGTTTTTTTTTAAAAAAAAGAGTACCTGTCACTACCTATTGCTATCATAGGGGATATTTACATTTCCTGAGATAACAATAAAAAAAAAAAAAAAAAAAATATGGAAGGAACAGTTTAAAAAAAAAAAAAAAAAAGCACCCCTGTCCTGCCCTGCTCTTGCGCAATGGCGAACGCAAGCGTCGGTCTGGCGTCATATGTAAACAGCAATTGCACCATGCATGTGAGGTATCACCGCAAAGGTCAGATCGAGGGCAGTCATTTTAGCAGTAGACCTCCTCTGTAAATCTAACGTGGTAACCTGTAAAGGCTTTTAAAAATGTATGTAGTTTGTCGCCAATGCGCGTTTGTGCGAAATTTTAAAGCATGTCGTGTTTGGTATCTATGTACTCGGCCTAAGATCATCTTTTTTATTTTATCAAACATTTGGGCAATATAGTGTGTTTTAGTGCATTAACCACTTGACCACTGGGCACTTAAACCCCCTTAATAACCAGACCAATTTTCAGCTTTCGGTGCTCTCACATTTTGAATGACAATTACTCAGTCATACAACACTGTACCCATATGATTTTTTGTCCTTTTTTTCACACAAATAGAGCTTTCTTTTGGTGGTATTTAATCACTGTTGGGTTTTTTATTTTTTGCGCTATAAGAGAAAAAAGACTGAAAATTGTGTAAAAAAATTGTTTTTTTTTTCGTTTCCGTTATAAAATTTTGCAAATTACTATTTTTTCTTCATAAATTTTGGTCAAAATTTATACTGCTACATATCTTTGGTAAAAATAAGTACAAATTGGTGCATATTATTTGGTCTTTGTGAAAGTTATAGAGTCCACAAGCTATGGTGCCAATATCTGAAAATTGATCACACCTGAAGTACTGACGGCCTATCTCATTTCTTGAGACCCCAACATGCCAGAAAAGTACAAATACCCCCCAAATGACCCCTTTTTGGAAAGAAGACATTCCAAGGTATTCAGAAAGAGGCATTGTGAGTTTTTTGAAGTTGTCATTTTTTCCCACAATTCTTTGCAAAATCAAGATTTTTTTTTTCTCTTTTTTTTCTCTCACAAAATTGTCATATTAGCAGGTTATATCTCACACACAGCATATGCATACCACAAATTACACCCCAAAACACATTCTGCTTTTCCTCCCGAGTATGGCGATACCACATGTGTGAGACTTTTACACAGCGTGGCCACATACAGAGGCCCAACATGCAGGGAGCCCCTTCAGGCGTTCTGGAGCACCGAGGCCAATTCTGACATTTCTCTCCTACATGTAAAAATCATCATTTATTTGCTATAAAATTACATAGAACCCCAAAACATTATATATGTTTTTTTAGCAAAGACCTTAGAGAATATAATGGTGGTTGTTGTAACTTTTTATCTCGCACGATATTTGCGCAGCAATTTTTTTAACGCGTTTTTTACGGAAAAAAAATGTTTTGTGCTTAAAAAAAAAAAAAAAAACAGTAAAGTTAGCCCAATGTTTTTGCATAATGTGAAAGATGAAGTTACGCCGAGTAAATAGAAACCTAACATGTCACCCTTAAAAATTGCACACGCTTGTGGAATGGCGCCAAACTTCGCTACTTAAAAATCCCCATAGGCGGCGCTTGAAATATTTTTACTGGTTACATGTTTTGAGTTACAGAGGAGGTCTAGGGCCAAAATGATTGCTCTCGCTCTAACGTTCGCAGAGATACCTCACATGTGTGGTTTGAAAACCGTTTTCATATGTGGGCGGGACTTACGTATGCGTTCGCTTCTGTATGCGAGCTCACGGGGACAGGGCGCTTTAAAAAAAAAAAATATTTTTTTATTGTTCATTTTACTTTATTTATTTTAGTTTGACATGTTTTTCCGCCCCAAAATTTTTTTTGATCACCTTTTATACCTATTACAAGGAACGTAAACATCCCTTGTAATAGGAATATGGCATGACAGGTCCTCTTTACAGTGAGATATGGGGTCAATAAGACCCCACATCTCACCTCTAGGCTGGGAAGCCTGAAAAAACAAACAAAAAAAAAAAAACAATCCTGGCTTTGATCGTAGCGGTGAGTCGGTAGAAGCACCGGAGGGCGGCGGGGGGGGACGGGGGGGGACATCCCCTCTCGCCTCCCGTAAGAATGATCAAGCGGCGGAACAGCCACTATGATTGTTGTTATGGTGTAGGGAATCACCAGCTGAAAAAGCTAATATCTGAATGATGCCTGTAGCTGCAAGCATCATTCAGATATCCCCACACAAAAGTCAAGGACGTCATATGACGGCCGGCGGGCGGGAAGTGGTTATTGCAGAGTATTGCCGGGCATTGCGGCGTATGGCAGGACATTGCGGAGTATGGCAGGGTATTGCACAGGGGGTATTGCACAGGGTATTGCACAGGGTGTATTGTGCAGAGTATTGTGCAGGGTATTGCAGAGTATTGCGCAGGGTATTGCAGAGTATTGCGCAGGGTATTGCAGAGTATTTTGCAGAGTATTGCGCAGGGTGATGCAGAGTATTGTGCAGGGTATTGCGCAGGGTATTGCAGAGTATTGTGCAGGGTATTGCAGAGTATTTTGCAGAGTATTGCGCAGGGTATTGCAGAGTATTGCGCAGGGTATTGCAGGGTATTGCGCAGGGTATTGTAGAGTATTGCGCAGGGTATTGCACCAGGGTATTGCAGAGTATTGCACCAGGGTATTGCAGAGTATTGCACCAGGGTATTGCAGAGTATTGCAGGGTATTTTGCAGAGTATTGGCAGGGTATTTTGCAGAGTATTGGCAGGGTATTGCACAGGGATGGCTGAGCAGGGATGGATGGATGGCTGGATCTGTGACTGCAATTGTCACAGGTCCAGCCCACAGTGCTGCTGCTGCCATCCGCTCTCTCCCCCTCCCCTCTCACACTGTACCGATCGGTACAGAGAGGGGAGAGAGGAACCGGCGTCATCACATGACGCCGGTCTGTTTACAAGTGATTGCTCCGTCATTTGACGGAGCGATCACGTGGTAAACGGCCGCTATCAGCGGCGATTTACCGCGATTCGTGATCCGCCGGGTCCTCTGGACCCGGCGGTCATGGAGTTTCCCGTGTGCGCGATTCTGGGAGGACGTTATATAACGTCCTCCCAGAGTTAAGCAACCACCTTGTCGACGTTATTTGTCGGCAGGTGGTTGTTAACTGGTTAAAATTAAAAAAAGTGTATTTTTTCCCCCAAAAAATGCGTTTGAAAAAAATCGCTGCGCAAATACTGTGTGGAAAAAAAAAATGCAACACCCACCATTTTAATCGGTAGGGCCTTTGCTTTAAAAAAATATATAATGTTTGGGGGTTCAACATAATTTTCTTGCAAAAAAAATAAAAATATGTTTTCATGTAAACAAAAAGTGTCAGAAAGGGCTTTGTCTTCAAGTGGTTAGAAGAGTGGATGTAAGCTTCCTAATGTTGTGTATAAAATGCCAGGACAGTTCAAAACCCCCCCCAAATGATCCCATTTTGGAAAGTAGACACCCCAAGCTATATACTGAGAGGCATGTCGCGTCCATTGAATATTTTATATGTTGACATAAGTTGCGGAAAAAGACAATTTATTTTTTATTTTTTTTGCACAAAGTTGTCACTAAATGATATATTGCTCAAACATGCCATGGGCATATGTGGAATTACACCCCAAAATACATTCTGTTGCTTCTCCTGAGTACGGGGATACCACATGTGTGAGACTTTTTGGGAGCCTAGCCGCGTAGGGGACCCCAAAAACCAAGCACTGCCTTCAGGCTTTCTAAGGGTGTACATTTTTGATTTCACTCCTCACTGCCTATCAGTTTCGGAGGCCATGGAATGTCCAGATGGCACAAACCCCCCCCCCAAATGACCCCATTTTGGAAAGTAGACACCCCAAGCTATTTGCTGAGAGGTATGGTGAGTATTTTGCAGATCTCGCTTTTTGTCACAAAGTTTTGAAAATTGAAAAAAAAAAAAAAATGTTTTTCTTTCTTCATTTTCAAAAACAAATGAGAGCTGTAAAATGCTCACCATGCCTCTCAGCAAATAGCTTGGGGTGTCTACTTTCCAAAATGGGGTCATTTGGGGGGGGGGGGGGGGGTTGTGCTATTTTGGCATTTTATGGCCTTCGAAACTGTGATAGGTAGTGAGGAGTGAAATCAAAAAATTTTCACCCTTAGAAACCCTGAAGGCGGTGGTTGGTTTTCGGGGGCCCGTACGCGGTTAGGCTCCCAAAAAGTCCCACACATGTGGTATCCCCGTACTCAGGAGAAGCAGCAAAATGTATTTTGGGGTGCAATTCCACATATAACCATGGCAAGTGTGAGCAATATATCATTTAGTGACAACTTTTTGTAATTTTTTTTTTTTTAGTCATTATTCAATCACTTGAGACAAAAAAAAAAAATATTCAATGGGCTCAACATGCCTCAGCAATTTCCTTGGGATGTCTACTTTCCAAAATGGGGTCATTTGGGGGGGTTTTGTACTGCCCTGCCATTTTAGCACCTCAAGAAATTAGATAGGCAGTCATAAATTAAAAGCTGTGTAAATTCCAGAAAATGTACCCTAGTTTGTAGACGCTATAACTTTTGCGCAAACCAATAAATATACGCTTATTGACATTTTTTTTACTAAAGACATGTGGCTGAATACATTTTGGCCTAAATGTATGACTAAAATTGAGTTTATTTGATTTTTCTTATAACAAAAAGTAGAAAATATCATTTTTTTCAAAATTTTCATTCTTTTTCCGTTTATATCGCAAAAAATAAAAATCGCAGAGCCAATCAAATACCATTAAAAGAAAGCTCTATTTGTGGGAAGAAAAGGACGCAAATTTTGTTTGGTTACACCATTGCATGTCCGCACAATTTCCTGTTAAAGCAGCGCAGTGCCAAATTCTGAAAACACCTCTGGTCCTTTAGCTACAAAATGGTCCGGGCTTAAGTGGTTAATGTCTCGTTCAGTTCTTCCACAGAGATAGGTTTTTCTAGATTTCGACGAGTTGGGGAGGGTAACCTAGTAAGACCGGTTGATGAGAGGTATTCTTCTATTAAAGGAATTGGGGTAGGGGTTTGTGCCAGGTTATAAAGGGTAGAATAATATTCTCCAAAGGTCTGGGCAATATCTTCTGGTGTTTGTTTTAATTGTCCCTCTCTTATTTGTGGTATATACGTTGATCTACCGTATATACTCGAGTATAAGCCGAGATTTTCAGCCCTTTTTTTGGGCTGAAAGTCCCCCCCTCGGCTTATACTCGAGTCAGCAAAATGTTTTACATTGAAAATAGTACCTGTAAAGACGTTGCGGCTGCGGCGTCCATCGTTCGAATTCCGCGGTCTCTTCCTGTTCCTTCCGTAATAGGAGATTCTCATCAGACACTCTCAGCCTATCACGATCATTCTCTCATCCTCAGTTTCCCAGACGTCTGTGATTGGCGGAACACCCAACACAGTGTCTGCCGCAACTTCTTTACAGGTACTATTTACAATGTAACATAGCGAGCTAGGGAACAGTGAGGATAGGAGAACAGTGAGGATAGGAACAGTAAGGATGACCCTCGGCTTATACTCGAGTCAGTAAGTTTTCCCAGTTTTTTGAGGCAACATTAGGTACCTCAGCTTATACTCGAGTCGGCTTATACTCGAGTATATACAGTACTTTTTTCTTTGAGTTTCCCTGCTAGCAAACAAACATTTATCTCCCAATTCATAATTTATTTTCTTACCTCGTTTAAATTAAGACTTTAGCTTTAAATCGTAAGATATCAGTTAACGATCTTCTCAGGTGACCTAATTCCCTTCCCACCAAGAAGGTTTGATTGTTTTTATGTTGCTTTCCAATATTTGAATTTGCTCAAGATCCCCCTAATCACTGTCTTATGTGCCTCCCACACCATACACGGGTCGCTTTCCGGGATATTGTTTATTTGAAAGTATGATATAATATCTTTAGTTACGTCTTCTCTTACTTCCGAATTCTGAAGTAGGCTTTCATTCAATCGCCAATTTCTTTCCCGGGAGTTAGCGTCTCTTGAATATATGCTACATCTGTTTCCGTTCGCTTCAGGTCATTCAAAAGCATTTCTTTTTTCCGGGACATTGAGTCCTTTAACATGTAAAGAAGTAAACTTAACTCTCTCCATCTTCCTTTCCCCCAAAAAAACAAAAAAAAAACCTAGTAGCCCCCCACCCGTTTCCCTCCCACTATACCCTTTATGCCCCTCCGGGGACACACCCTTTACTGAACCTTACTACAAAAGAAGGCTCGGTGGGTGTAAAACCTAATTGGGGCTAGGTCCAAGAGGACTGAGGATCTTCGGGTTTCCCTCCCCCCCAGCAGAAAATTTTAATTTTACATTTACATACAGAATCCATTTTATCCAAATTGTCCCAAGAACCCTTTGTATTCAAAGGAACTTCTTCTTAACAAGTATGAGCAAAAAAACCAAAAAAAAACGCGTCGCGTAGAATGCATGCATCTATTACCCACTGTAGAGCCACGTATCAGAGAGCATCCGATAATTGGCTTCCAGACCTAGTGAATGACATTATTGATCAAATAGCTCAGCCAAAGATTAGTGCTTAACAAGCCCCCAAACTGGGGGCGGGGGGTATACAGGGATAATAATGAATTTTGGCTGTAAACTTGGGGCCCCTAGGGTATTGTGCCGCTACTTTGACAGAATATTGGTAATTAACTGATATGCAAGTCCTATAAAGGAGATAACATGTAACCGCATGTAGGTTAAATAAAAAAATAAAAGATTCCAATTATACCATCCCTTGCTCTTTTTCTCTCTATCTCCTCCCACTCCTCTTCTTCATCCCCTCTTTCCTAAATATCACACAAAAATATTTCCACCTCCATTCAGTCTTTTATCTTCCTCTCCTCCCCCAATACCCCTCACCCCCCCCACCCCACATCCCCCACCTATGTACCTAGCAAGGTTAAAGGCTAGACTGTCCCCTTCTTCTCTCCCTTCTAGGTATTCATTTATAGCTTATTTAGCTAATAGCATATAACTTATTTAGGGGAAAGAAGAAGAAAAAAAAAAATATAAACATATCAACACAGTTCTCATGTAATAGATAGTTCATACTACTAACTCCCCCATTCCCTCCCCACCACCCCACGACTTCAATGTGTTAAAAAGTGCTTTATTCTTAAAAAAAAAAGTCAGTGTTTCTAACTGCTGTGTCTAAGAAAGTAGAAATAGATCATATCTGTCTAGTGTGTCTAAATATTTATAAATAATTAGCTAATTGTGAGTAGTGTACTGTGTGAGAAAAAAAAAAAGGAGAATTTTGTTCTTTTCTAAAAGTGAGCTAGTTATGAGCTAGGAGAAGCATCTAAGGTGGGGAGGTGGGGGGGAGTCAGCGTGGTCATCTGATTGAGAGGCCTCCTATCCCCCCCGAGAAAAAAAAAAAAAAGTATAAAAAAAACACTAGTTATACCAGTTATAGCTTTCTAAATAAAAAGTATCTCCATCTCCCGTCCCATAACCATAGGACGAGAGGGAAAAAATTAGGGAGACGGGGAGGTGGGAAGGGGCATGGAGAGGGGGGCAGCCGAACACCGGGGGGAAGACAAAGGAGGAGTAACCAAATCCCTATACATGGAAAAAAAAAAAAGAAGCAAAACCAAAAAAGTAAAAAAAAAAAAAAAGAAAGAAAAAAGGGGGAGCAAAAAAAGAAAAGGGCAATAACCAGGAGCAAAGAAAAACATATCTTATGTCCTTATTCCTAAGTTTAGACAGGTGTCTGCTTATCCCTTTAAAGGAGCATCCGCTGTCTGCCCTGTTCCGGGCTTCTGTATTGGTAAGTCCTTAGTCTCTATTAAATTTATTTTGTGTTTGGATAATCCTGGAATATATTGCAGCCAATTGGGTACTTCAAACGCCTCTATCTCCATAAATTCAAACAGGTCAGGTAAGTCTGTTAAATATCGTAAAGAAAATGACTGCATGTTTTTCTTTATGATAAGAGAGAATGGATATCGCCAACGGTAAGAACCCCCTGACTTTTTAATTGCTTCTAAAAGAGGACGCAGCATCGCTCTTCGTTGTAAAGTAGCCCATGAGAGGTCAGGCATTATCTTTATCTGGGCTCCCTCAAACAGAATTTCCCCAGTCTCCCAGGCTTTACGGTTTATCGTCTCTTTATGGGCATGTCGATGAAAGCAGCATATCACATCCCTAGGTCTATTTGATTCTGTTGGACGAGGACCCAAAGATCTATGAATTCTTTCAAACTCAAAGACCTGGGAATGAGGGGGGGTAACCAGCTGCTTGCAGATCGCATTAATAGTCTCTTGTAATTTCTCTCTCTCAATAATCTCAGGAACCCCCCTAAACCTCAGGTTCTTAGTGCGGCTACGCTCCTCAATTTCCTCCAGTTTCAATTGTACCGCATTAGTTTGAACTAAGTGATGCATCTGCTTTTGTTCTAAATGTATGATGCGTTCCTCTAACTAATTTAACCGTATTTCATCCTTATTTATTTTTTCTGCTAGTGAGAGTATATCCACTCTCATTACTTCCATCTCTTTACGATGTATTTCCTCTACTCGGGATATCATTGCCTCCATATCCTCCTCTACTCGTACTACAAACATCTCCATGTCTGCCCTAGATGGAAGTGCCTGCAAATCTTCACGAGTTGGGAGAGCTTGAATTAATGTCCTGAGGTCCAATTCCTGCTCCCAGGACTTAAAGATAATATTTTCAGGCTCACCTGTACATCTTGCAGATCCATCCTGCTCGGGGAAGACACTTCTGTTGACTCAATAGAAGGGGGGACTATAGGATCTGTAAAGTCTTTTTGTTCCCCCTTATTACTCTTATCTGCACAAAGTAAACAGTTCTCCGTGGAATCCTTTCGCCCTCTCCTGACACTTTGCGTGCTCAGCTCCGTGCTCTGCTCAGAGCGCGCTCCTGTGATCGTACTCGTATCACGTAACCCGCTCTCCACCTCCCGGGACCGCGCTGTAACCGCGCGAGTATGGGGAAAAAAAAAATCGACGAATCTCCGGCTGGAGAAGCTGTGGAGCCTGGGTAAAGGTATTAGAAGGCTTTGTTACTTTAGCCCGGGTATCCCTCGCCTTCATTCCAAAAAAAAAAACGCTAGTCATCAGGGACAAACCGGCATCTCCAGCCACAGCAGGCAGACTACAGACACTGCAGAAGACAGACGATGCAGACAGGCAGACAGAAGGCTAATCAGTCAGCAAGCGAGGTAAGAGGAGGTGAACAGAGGTAAGCTAAGTCACTGCATTTCACTTCCAGGATCCATGGAATGTTACATAGGTGCCCTGTGGATATCCTATAAATGCAGTTTGAGTGGAGGCAATTTTATAAGTATTTACCATTCATCATTCAGAGTTCCGTATGCAATGTACACATCTTCATATCTGCTGGTTAGGATCAGATGGAGGGAGCTCCGAACGTGTGTTACTCTACTCCGCCATCTTGTGACCACACCCCCCCCCCCCCCCTCGAACAGTGCAAAGTGAATTTTTACCACATTCACTAAACGTAGTAAAAATTCCCTTGCAAAGTAAGCACCATATTTTCCTTAAGTAAATCAACTCTTTAAACTTCAAAGTGTAAAGCAAACTTTCAGTATTCTTCATACAACTATATAGTCAGGAATATGTGTATATATACACTTCTCTGTACGTTCTTCATATCAAATCTTGGTAGGAGGATGCTTTATTACCTAAAGGGGTTGTAAAGCCTCAATGTTTTTTACCTTTATGCATTAAAGTGAAAAACCTTCTGTGCTGCAGCAGCCCCCCTTTTACTTACCTTGACCCATTCGTTCCAGCGTAGAGGACGAGCCCACCAGCTGAGGCTGCTGTCTCGGGTCCTCATTGGATAGATTGATAGCGGCAGGAGCGATTTGTTCCCGCTGCTGTCAATCAAATCCAGTGACACAGAAGCCGGGGGTCGAGTCCTGCTGTCTGTCAATGGACGCAACAGCAGGATTCGGGAATGCACCGGCACGAGGGCCCCCATGGAATGCGGCTCTCTGCGGGAGCACTCGATGAGGAGGAGGAGCCAGGAGCTCCACTCGGGCACCCCAGAAAAGGAAGATGGGGGCCACTCTGTGCAAAACCCTTGCACAAAGGAGGTAGGTATGACATGTTTGTTGTATATAAAAAAACAAAACTTTTACAATCACTTAGCTTCAGTTTTTTGCTCAACAGATACACAAGTGGCCTGTCTCTACAAACGGGAATACAGATGCACAGCATAATGTGTCCATGTGCCTAAGGAGACCTTCCTAGTCTCCTACTACCCTTAAATGGAATCTGAGAGGGCATTTCCAATAATGCCAAGCCAGGACCAGGGCCATGACATCATCAATCACTGCACAAAGTGGCAGAACTAAGAAACTTTGCTGGCAGGTGAGAAGAGTCACTTAAATAGCAAAAAGGAAAAAAACACTGAAGTTTCTATCACCTCACTACGCAGTGAAATCCATATGGCTCTTACTAAGTCCAGAACAAAACCAGCTAGTTATCCATTAAAGAAAAATTGCAGAGAATTATTGGTTTCAGGTTTTGTGACACCAGTATATACACATCATGGCATACATTGTTGACACATCTCCGAAACTGAACACACTGAAAGTATCGCTTTTAAAAGGTAAAAACACCATTTATTTTTTTTACTGCTAATGATAAAATTGTTCTATGTAAAATAAACAAAGGATTTTTCTACTCACGCTAAAATCCTTTAGTACGGGTAGTTCATTGGCGGAATTCTTCATGGCTTACTAAAGCCACGCTAGTATTTCAGTAAGATGAGTATAGCGGTTTAATAGGTTTATCAAGGATACAATAAGAGTAGAGAACGTTCTTTTTTGTCTGTACTTGGGAAATAATGCTGAAATACTATATGACAAATCATTCAAAAGGTATTAGTAACTACTTCAGGAGTTCTTTTATGCACACATTGAAGAAGGCTTGTTCTGAGCAATAAAGCCTTACTAAGCATTCCATGTCAATCATAGCAAGATCAAAAAGAAGCCTTCCTAATCCGCTTTCTCTATTTGATCTTCACTGAAATGTCAACTTCTACTGTAAATATGTATGTTGCAGATTAATTTTCTTTTGTTTTCAAAGCTCGACACCAAAAGAAACAACTCTGCTCACAGAATTGTTGAACGTATATAAGCGATTGCTTCAGTAAAAAGGAATTCAAGCAAACATATCATTGTTAATTTCTCTGCATTATTCATAGCAGTTAGTTGTTAATGTTTATGCAGTACTACCCTGATTTTATGCTAGCACAAAATGAATCCAAATTTGCTCTACTTAAAGCTCTATTTACATACCTAAACCCTTCTCTAGTATATGATTTTCTAGATATGTGGAGACAAACACTCACTTGGGTTACCATTCAATGCCACCAGGTCTGGGCTCCTCAGCACAGCTTCCCCAAACTTCCATTGGGAACAGCGTGCACCTAGTATCAGGTATCAAGGGACAGAGCAGGCTCCAGCAGCTGCCCATCAATTCGTTTTGGAGAAGAGAATAGGTGCTTGCCATGGGGCTATGCGTTTGCATTGATGCAAACGTTGTGGCACACAGCATATACAGCAGTGGTCATCAACCCTGTCCTCTGGGCCCACTAACCGCCCAAGTTTGAAAGATAACTGAAATACATCACAGATGATACAATTTGCTGCTCAGTGATTGCAGTATTATAGTCTGAATACTTTCCGTACCCACTGTATTACCTTGGGGAGATGCAGACCCCTTAAATTTTTCACTCTTTGTTATATTGCAGCCATTTAAGTTCATTTTTTTCCTCATTAATGTACACACAGCACCCCATATTGACAGAAAAACACAGAATTGTTGACATTTTTGCAGATTTATTAAAAAAGAAAAACTGAAATATCACATGGTCCCAAGTATTCAGACCCTTTGCTCAGTATTTAGTAGAAGCACCCTTTTGATCTAATACAGCCATGAGTCTTTTTGGGAAAGATGCAACAAGTTTTTCACACCTGGATTTGGGGATCCTCTGCCATTCCTCCTTGCAGATCCTCTCCAGTTCTGTCAGGTTGGATGGTAAACGTTGGTGGACAGCCATTTTTAGGTCTCTCCAGAGATGCTCAATTGGGTTCAAGTCAGGGCTATGGCTGGGCCATTCAAGAACAGTCACGGAGTTGTTGTGAAGCCACTCCGTTATTTTAGCTTTGTGCTTAGGGTCATTGTCTTGTTGGAAGGTAAACCTTCGGCCCAGTCTGAGGTCCTGAGCACTCTGGAGAAGGTTTTCGTCCAGGATATCCCTGTACTTGGTCGCATTCATCTTTCCCTCGATTGCAACCAGTCGTCCTGTCCCTGCAGCTGAAAAACACCCCCACAGCAAGATGCTGCCACCACCATGCTTCACTGTTGGGACTGTATTGGACAGGTGATAAGCAGTGCCTGGTTTTCTCCACACATACCGCTTAGAATTAAGGCCAAAAAGTTCTATCTTGGTCTCATCAGACCAGAGAATCTTATTTCTCACCATTTTGGAGTCCTTCAGGTGTTTTTTTAGCAAACTCCATGCAGGCTTTCATGTGTCTTGCACTGAGGAGAGGCTTCCGTCGGGCCACTCTGCCATAAAGCCCCGACTGGTGGAGGGCTGCAGTGATGGTTGACTTTCTACAACTTTCTCCCATCACCCGACTGCATCTCTGGAGCTCAGCCACAGTGATCTTTGGGTTCTTCTTTACCTCTCTCACCAAGGCTCTTCTCCCCCGATAGCTCAGTTTGGCCGGACGGCCAGCTCTAGGGAAGGGTTCTGGTCGTTCCAAACATCTTCCATTTAAGGATTATGGAGGCCACTGTGCTCTTAGGAAACCTTAAGTGCAGCAGAATTTTTTTTTTAACCTTGGCCAGATCTGTGCCTTGCCACAATTCTGTCTCTGAGCTGTTCAGGCAGTTCCTTTGACCTCATGATTCTCATTTGCTCTGACATGCACTGTGAGCTGTAAGGTCTTATATAGACAGGTGTGTGGCTTTCCTAATCAAGTCCAATCAGTATAATCAAACACATCTCAAGGATGATGAGAAATAATGGACAGCACCTGAGTTAAATATATGGCTGTCACAGCAAAGGGTCTGAATACTTAGGACCATGTGATATTTAATTTTTTCTTTTTTAATAAATCTGCAAAAATGACAAGAATTCTGTGTTTTTCTGTCAATATGGGGTGCTGTCAGGGAAGGCTTTACCCACTGGTGGTGCCGTCGGTCCTATGGATCGCAGTACTAGTGTCCAGCAGCATGTGTCCTCTCGCAGCCTGTACCTTTGACAGAGGATCTCACCTGCTGGTGGGAATGCCTGATCCATGGGCCGTAGTACTGGCGTCCACCAGCGGGGGTATTCTGGCAGTGTGGGACAGGCAGCACTTCCTGTGGTCAGCTGTGACCTGAAGCCTGATTACAAGACTTCTTTATATACCCGGCAAGTGCAACACTCCTTGCCCTGGTATCTCTCTTCCTGACCCCCTGGACCTGTGACCCGGACTTAGCCTGCATCTTATCCCAACCTGCACCCTGCCTGATCCGATCCGACCCAATCCCTACCTTGAACCTGCACCCTGTTTAACCACTTGACAACTGGGCACTTAAACCCCCTTCCTAACCAGACGAATTTTCAGCTTTCGGTGCTCTCACATTTTGAATGACAATTACTCAGTCATACAACACTGTACCCATATGAAATTTTTGTCCTTTTTTTCACACAAATAGAGCTTTCTTTTGGTGGTATTTAATCACTGTTGGGTTTTTTATTTTTTGCGCTATAAGAGAAAAAAGACTGAAAATTTTGTAAAAAAATGATTTTTTCTTTGTTTCCGTTATAAAATTTTGCAAATTAGTATTTTTTCTTCATACATTTTGGCCAAAATTTATACTGCTACATATCTTTGGTAAAAATAAGTACAAATTGGTGCATATTTTTTGGTCTTTGTGAAAGTTAGAGAGTCCACAAGCTATGGTGCCAATATCTGAAAATTGATCACACCTGAAGTACTGACGGCCTATCTCATTTCTTGAGACCCCAACATGCCAGAAAAGTACAAATACCCCCCAAATGACCCCTTTTTGAAAAGAAGACATTCCAAGGTATTTAGAAAGAGTCCTTGTGAGTTTTTTGAAGTTGTCATTTTTTCCCACAATTCTTTGCAAAAATCAAGATTTTTTTTTCTTTTTTTTTTTTTCCCACAAAATTGTCATATTAGCAGGTTATTTCTCACACACAGCATATGCATACCACAAATTACACCCCAAAACACATTCTGCTATTCCTCCCGAGTATGGCGATACCACATGTGTGAGACTTTTACACAGCGTGGCCACATACAGAGGCCCAACATGCAGGGAGCACCATCAGGCGTTCTGGAGAACCCAGGCCAATTCTGACATTTCTCTCCTACATGTAAAAATCATCATTTGTTTGCTAGAAAATTACATAGAACCCCAAAACATTATATATGTTTTTTTAGCAAAGACCTTAAAGAATATAATGGTGGTCATTGCAACTTTTTATCTTGCACGGTATTTGCGCAGAAATTTTTCTAACGCGTTTTTTACGGAAAAAAACTGTTTTGTGCCTAAAAGAAAAAAAAAACTGTAAAGTTAGCCCAATGTTTTTGCATAATGTGAAAGATGAAGTTACGCCGAGTAAATAGATACCTAACATGTCACCCTTCAAAATTGCACACGCTCGTGGAATGGCGCCAAACTTCGCTACTTAAAAATCCCCATAGGCAACGCTTTAAATATTTTTACTGGTTACATGTTTTGAGTTACAGAGGAGGTCTAGGGCCAAAATTATTGGTCTCGCTCTAACATTCGCAACGATACCTCACATGTGTGGTTTGAACACCGTTTTCATATGTGGGCGGGGCTTACGTATGCGTTCACTTCTGCATGCGAGCTCGCGGGGGCAGGGGCGCTTTAAAAAAATATATATTTTATTGTTAATTTTACTTTATTTATTTTAGTTTGACATGTTATTCCGCCCCAAATTTTTTTTTGATCACTTTTATTCCTATTACAAGGAATGTAAACATCCCTTGTAATAGGAATATGGCATGACAGGTCCTCTTTACAGTGAGATATGGGGTCAATAAGACCCCACATCTCACCTCTAGGCTGGGAAGCCTGAAAACAAAACAAAAAAAAAAATAATCCTGGCTTTGATCGTAGCGGTGAGTCGGTAGAAGCACCGGAGGGCAGCAGGAGGGGGGGGCATCCCCTCTCACCTTCCGTAAGAGCGATCAAGCGGTGGAACAGCCGCTATGATCGTTCTTATGGTGCAGGGAATCGCCAGCTGAAAAAGTGAATATCTGAATGATGCCTGTAGCTGCTCCCATCATTCAGATATCTCCGCACAAAGTCAAGGACGTCATATGACGGCCGGCGGGCGGGAAGTGGTTATTGCAGAGTATTGCCGGGTATTGTGGAGTATTGCAGGGTATTGTGGAGTATTGCCGGGTATTGTGGAGTATTGCCGGGTATTGTGGAGTATTGCCGGGTATTGTGGAGTATTGCCGGGTATTGTGGAGTATTGCAGGGTATTGAGGAGTATGGCAGGGTATTGCGGAATATGGCAGAGTATTGCACAGTATGGGCAGAGTATGGGCAGGGTATTGCACAGTATGGGCAGGGTATTGCACAGGGTATTGCACAGGGTATTGCAGAGTATGGGCAGGGTATTGCACAGGGTATTGCACAGGGTGTATTGCAGAGTATTGCACAGGGTATTGCAGAGTATTGGCAGGGTGTATTGCAGAGTATTGGCAGGGTGTATTGCAGAGTATTGGCAGGGTGAATTGCAGAGTATTGCACAGGGTGTATTGCAGAGTATTGCACAGGGTGTATTGCAGAGTATTGGCAGAGTATTGCACAGGGATGGCTGAGCAGGGATGGATGGATGGCTGAATCTGTGACTGCAATTGTCACAGATCCAGCCCACAGCTGACATGGGGGAGGAAGCGGACATGATCCGCTCCCTCCCCTCTCCTCTCACACTGTACCGATCGGTACAGAGAGGGGAGGGAGGAACCGGCGTCATCACATGACGCCGGTCTGTTTACAAGTGATCGCTCCGTCATTTGACGGAGCGATCACGTGGTAAACGGCCGCGATTAGCGGCCATCTACCGTGATGCGCCGGGTCTTCCGGACCCGGCGGTCACGGACATATCCTGGAGCGCGCCCCAGGGGGCGCGCGGGAGCAAGATTCTGTGAGGACGTCCCTGGGACGTCCACTCAGGATAACTCGACCGCGCTGTGGACGTCTTTTGTACATGGCGCGGTCGGGAAGTGGTTAACCCAATCCCTACCTTGAGCTTATCCTGTGTTTTGTCTCCCTGGTCAACCAGATCCCTGCTCTGCAGCCTACCCATCCGTCCCCTCCTTGTTCCTGCTTCTTCCCATCCTTACTGCTGGATCCCCTTGTGTATGACCTTGGCCTGGCTCTGTACTACGATTCCGGTATCTCCCATATTTGTATATATTGTTTATAGTCACTGCTTGTTGATTTATTCATTGCACTGTGTTCTGTTTGAGGTGGTTGTTTGTTGGTCACTTACCGTAATAAATGGTTATATTTTTACTACACTCGTTTGGGTCTCCTCTGTGCAGTCATACAGTCTGGTCTACTATCAATCTCTGACAGTATACCAGGGCCATCCCTGATCAGACGTGACTTCATTGGGGAACCATCCTGTTGTGTTTTGCTGATATGGATCACGATGAGATCCTTTACTATTCTCTGTTGGCGACAGAGGAGGGTGAATATTGTCGCCAGATTTTAAAGGGATGGACGAGTGACCAGCTGAGGGAAACTGTCCGATCTGCTAATTTCTGGGTGGATCAGGGTTACATGCAGCCTGAGGATGTTCTGCCGTTGACCCGGTTATGTGTAGAACCATCCCTGTCATTTGTTCCCGAAGGAAGTGATGACTTCTCTCCCCCTTTCAGTGGTGATCAAGTTGAATCCCTAGTTTGGTTATTAGAGGATGACCCAGCTTCTTTTGATGAGCATTATTCCCTCTGTTCCCAGCAGGTGTTATCTGAATGTGTTAGTTCTGTGCAGTGTCTGATTAGACAGGGTGTGTGCGAATCAGTTTTTGTTCAACCTGTGCTGCAGGCATGGTCAGATCTCCTCCTGAACTCAGCCAAGCCACAACATTTCAGCCCTGCCATTAATCACCTGCCTTCCCAAGAATATATCCGCCCATCGCCTATGGCAACCCCAGCTACCGCCCAGTTTGCTCAGCCCCCCAAATATTACTACCCAGTCTCTACCTGTTGCACCTACCCTGCCTTCAATCCACCTGCTTCTTCCCTCCTATCGGTAGCCAATCCACAAGCACCCCCTCTAGCCACTGTCCCTGCACCTCTGCCATTTTCTTCCATTTGCTCAATTCCAAATTTTTCATATATTCCCCCCGTTATTTGCAAACCTGCAGTGACCAAATCTAAGAAAAAGCGGAAGTACTTCCCAACCCACACAATCCAATCCGTAACCCAACCTACCTCCACACCCACCCACCTGCTCCAGCCTGCAGCTTCAGAGCCAGCCTTCCAACCTGCAGTTCCCGTGCCAGCCTGCCAACCTGCAGTTCCCGTGCCAGCCTGCCAACCTGCAGTTCCCGTGCCAGCCTGCCAACCGGAGGTTCCTGTGCCAGTCTACCAGCCTGAAGTCCCCGTACCAGCCTGAAGTTCTTGTGCCAGCCTGAAGACCCCATGCCAGCCTGAAGACCCCGTGCCAGCCTGCCAGCCTGAAGTTCCCGTGCCAGCCTGAAGTTCCCGTGCCAGCCTGAAGTTCCCGTGCCAGCCTGCCAGCCTGAAGACCATGTACCAGCCTGCCAGCCTGAAGACCCTGTGCCAGCCTGCCTGCTCTAAGTTCATGTGCCTGCCTTCCAAACAGAAGTCCTGATGACGGTGTCCCAGTCGGAAGATCCGGTGTCCCAGTCGGAAGATCCGGTGACTGAGACCCCGCCTGAAGATCCGGTGCCCGTTTCCCGGCCTGTGGTGCCCGTTTCCCGGCCTGTGGTGCAAGTTTCCCGGCCTGAGATTGTGGTGCCCGTTTCCCGGCTTGAGGTTGTGGTGCCCGTTTCCCGGCTTGAGGTTGTGGTGCCCGTTTCCCAGTCTGTGGAGCCTACTACCCAGTCTGACATGTTCCTGTCGGCTGCCCAGCCTGATGTGCCACAGCCTGCTGCCCAGCTCTATGACCCGGAGCCTGCTGCCCAGCTCTATGACCCGGAGCCTGCTGCCCAGCCTGAGGTGTCCCTGTCTGCTGCCCAGCCTGAGGTGTCCCTGTCTGCTGCCCAGCCTGAGGTGTCCCTGTCTGCTGCCCAGCCTGAGGTGTCCCTGTCTGCTGCCCAGCCTGACGACCCAGTGCCTGCTGCCCAGCCTGACGACCCAGTGCCTGCTGCCCAGCCTGACGACCCAGTGCCTGCTGCCCAGCCTGACGACCCAGTGCCTGCTGCCCGGATGTGCCTGCTTACCGCTTGGACGTGCCCCTGGTCCAGCCTAAAGTGCCTGATGACCAGGCTGAAGTACCCTCATCCTTGGTGCTACCCAATGCCCTAGACTTTGGACAATCAGGACTGGTTGGAGCGTCCGGAGGCCGCTCCTTTTGGGGGGGGGGTACTGTCAGGGAAGGCTTTACCCACTGGTGGCGCTGTCGGTCCTATGGATCGCAGTACTAGTGTCCACCAGCAGGTGTCCTCTCGCAGCCTGTACCTTTGACAGAGGATCTCACCTGCTGGTGGTAATGCCTGATCCATGGGCCGTAGTACCGGCGTCCACCAGCGGGGGTATTCTGGCAGTGTGGGACAGGCAGCACTTCCTGTGGTCAGCTGTGACCTGAAGCCTGATTACAAGACTTCTTTATATACCCGGCAAGTGCAACACTCCTTGCCCTGGTATCTCTCTTCCTGACCCCCTGGACCTGTGACCCGGACTTAGCCTGCATCTTATCCCAACCTGCACCCTGCCTGATCCGATCCAATCCAATCCCTACCTTGAACCTGCACCCTGTTTAACCCGATCCCTACCTTGAGCTTATCCTGTGTTTTGTCTCCCTGGTCACCCAGATCCCTGCTCTGCAGCCTACCCATCCGTCCCCTCCTTGTTCCTGCTTCTTCCCATCCTTACTGCTGGATCCCCTTGTGTATGACCTTGGCCTGGCTCTGTACTACGATTCCGGTATCTCCCATATTTGTATATATTGTTTATAGTCACTGCTTGTTGATTTATTCATTGCACTGTGTTCTGTTTGAGGTGGTTGTTTGTTGGTCACTTACCGTAATAAATGGTTATATTTTTACTACACTCGTTTGGGTCTCCTCTGTGCAGTCACACAGTCTGGTCTACTATCAATCTCTGACAGGTGCTGTGTGTACATTAATGAGGAAAAAATGAGGGTCTGAATACTTTCCGTACCCACTGTACATAAAATCTGGCCTGTTAGTGGGCCCTGAGGACAGGGTTGATGACCACTAATATACAGTATAGTCAACCCTAATTCTGGCCTTCAGCGCTCAGTCAGGAGTGGCTCCAGAGGACTGCAAAGGAAAGGAGCCACTCTAAAATGGAAAAGTATGAACAATGCTAAGCAGACCACCTTATTCATCAAGAAAATAAACGATACTGTACATCAAGATGCAGAAAAATGTGTAAGTTGATTCATCAGCATTTGAAATAGCTAAAATGTTTATGTACATAAAATGTCCTCTACCCGGACACCATTGTAAACTGCAGCCTGGCTAGATACCGTTAGTTGAAGCTTTGCTCCTATACATGAATATTGTAATAAGTGCAAAGGCAGTTCTAGTCTGGTTACCCACAGGCATGTTCCCAGTGGTGTGGTGGCTGAGATGGGCAGCAAAGCAGATCATGGTGGGGAAAAAGCAGGTTTGGAGCAAAACTATTTATTTTAAACAAATTAGTAGTGGTGAGGAAAGTGAGTAGTGGGAGTGGAAGACCGTACAATTTATAGAATGCATTTATGTTAACGGGCAGCAGAGACTGGAGCTGCGTTAGCAAGTGGTAGACAGGTGGTAATACAGCAAATGTTGGGAGAAGACAAGGTGCAGTAATGGTGGGCATCGACTATGAGGTGTAGTAGAATTTAAAGTTGTTGTAAAGGCTCAAGTTTTTTACCTTCATGCATATGGTAAAAAAAGGTAAAAAAATCTTCTGTGTGCAGCAGCCTCCCCCAGCCCCCTAATACTTACCTGAGCCCCATCTCAATCCAACACAAGAGAAGAAGTTTTCCAGGGTCTGTTCTTCCTCATTGGCTGAGTCAGCAGAGGGAGCCACTGGCTCTCCCTACAGTCAATCAAAGCCAGTGGGCCAATGGCGAGAGAGTGGGGCCAAGCTACACTCCTTGTGTGAATAGACACACAGAGCAGCGGCTCAGGAGCAAGCCTGCTCGGGTGCCCCCATAGCAAGCTGCTCCCTATGGGGGCATTTGGCAAAAGGGAAAGGGCAGGAGCACCGGCGGGGTACCCGAGAAGAGGAGGATCAGGGCTGCTCTGTGCAAAACCACTGAACAGAGCAGAGAAGTATAACATGTTTGTTATTTAAAAAAAAATGCCTTTAATATCCCTTGAAGTGCAACAGAGGTAGTGTTGCTGACTCAAAAAGGAAGCTACTGGTAAATAAAAAGGATTTTTTCTGTGTATGTAATGTTTTTAAAGATACAACACATGAGGAAATAAAGGGATTTTTATAACAGCTTACCTGTAAAATCCTTTTCTTGGAGTACATCACGGGACACAGAGCGACTTAGTCATTACTAATGGGTTATATAGATTACCTTCAGGTGTTGGCACTGGCCAATTCCAAACCGGAAGTACCCTCCCCTATGTAAGCCCCTCCCATCCGGGAGCACCTCAGTTTTGTAGCCAAGCAATAAGTGTCCCAAAAAGAGGGGTGGGAGCTCTGTGTCCCGTGATGTACTCCAAGAAAAGGATTTTACAGGTAAGCTGTTATAAAAATCCCTTTTTCTTTTTCGTACATCACGGGACACAGAGCGACTTAGTCATTACTAATGGGACGTCCCAAAGCAATGCCAAATGAGGGGAGGGATACATAAGCTGGGCGCCATCAGGCATGAGGATCTTTTGCGGCCTGCAACACACTGCGCCCAAAGGCGACATCCTCCTGACTTCTAACGTCTACCTGGTAGAATCTAGTAAACGTGTGTACCGAAGACCATGTTGCGGCCTTACATACTTGAGCCAGGGAGGCCTGGTGATGCACTGCCTATGAAGTTCCAACTGCTCTTGTGGAGTGCGCCCTAACTTTGAACGGAGGCGGTCTCTTTCTCAAGCCATAGGCTTGTATTATGACCTGTCGAATCCACTTGGCTAAAGTGGATTTTGATGCTGCCTGACCCTTTTTAGGGACTTCCGGCAGAACAAACAAAGTATCCGTTCTACGAATCTGAGCAGTGGCTTTTAGATAAGCTTTAACTGCTCTTACTACATCCAAGGAATGTAATAACTTTTCCTCTACCGAGCTAGGTTTGGGGAAAAAAGAAGGAAGAACCACATCTTGGTTCAAATGAAACCTCGATACCACCTTAGGAAGAAAGGCTGGATGAGGACGTAATACTACTCTGTCCTTATGGACAACCAGATATGGCTCCTTACAGGACAAGGCGGCTAATTCCGATACTCTTTTAGCCAAACAAACGGCTACTAAGAAAATCAATTTCCTGGTGAGAAGAACCAAGGAAATGTGTTGCAATGGTTCAAACGGTTGTTTCTGTAGAACTGACAGAACCAGGTTTAAGTCCCAAGGACATATGGGAATACTAACCGGAGGGCTAATACGCATCACTCCTTGTATGAAAGCTTTGACTAGTGAATGCGAAGCCAAGGGCCTTTGAAAAAATATTGACAAGGCCGAAATCTGACCCTTGATAGTACTCAAGGCCAGCTTCCTATCTACAGCCCACTGTAGGAAGTCCAAAATCCTCCCTATCACGTACTTACGTGGATGCCATTTCTTGGCCTCACACCACGTAATGTACGCTTTCCAGATCCTATAATAGATCTGCCTGGATACCGGCTTCCTGGCATTGATCATGGTAGATACCACAGAATTAGAGAGCCCTCTCTTTTTCAGAATGTGGGCTTCAATAGCCAGGCCGTCAAACCTAGGGCTGGTAAGGAAGGGTGGTATATCGGTCCCTGCGACAGCAGGTCCGGACGATGTGGGAGGGTCCAAGGACTCCTCACTGACATTTTTACAATCTCCGCGTACCATGCCCTTCGGGGCCACGCTGGAGCCACCAGAATCACTGGTTTCTTTTCTACCCTGATTCTGCGGAGTAATCGCGGTAACAATTGTGGCGGTGGGAATGCATATATCAGCTTGAACTGATCCCAAGGGAACACTAGGGCATCCGAGCCGCAAGCTAGAGGATCCCTTGTGCGAGACACAAATCTGTCCACCTTTGCGTTGAATCTGGATGCTAGCAGATCTACATCCGGTGTTCCCCACCGCTGGCATATTCAGTGGCATCACTAGGGTTGGTGTCACCCGGTGCAAAAAAAAAAAAGGTGTCTCCCCCCAACAACTATAGTCCCCCCTCAGTACAGACCCCCCTCCACTAACTACAGACCCCCCTCCCACAGTATAGATCCCCTCCCTCAGTACAAACCCGCTCCACTAAGTACAGACTCCCCGCCATCAATATAGACCCGCCTCCCTCAGTATGAACCTCCCCCTCAGTACAGACACCCCCACCTCAGTGCAGACTGCTCCATAAGTACAGACACCCCCACCTCAGTGCAGACCGCTCCATCAGTACAGACACCCCCACCTCAGTGCAGACCCCCTCAGTTACAGACACCCCCTCAGTTACAGACCCCTCTCGTACAGACACCCCCCTCAGTACAGACACCCCCCTCAGTAACAGACCCCCCTCAGTTACAGATCCCCCCTCAGTTACAGACCCCCCCTCAGTTACAGACCCCCCCTCAGTACAGACACCCCCCTCAGTACAGACACCCCCCTCAGTACAGACACCCCCCTCAGTACCAGACCCCCCCCCCTCAGTACAGACACCCCCCCTCAGTACCAATCCCCCCTCAGTACAGACACCCCCCTCAGTACAGACACCTCCCTCAGTAACAGACACCCCCTTAGTTACAGATCCCCCCTCAGTTACAGACCCCCCCTCAGTTACAGACCCCCCCTCAGTTACAGACCCCCCCTCAGTTACAGACCCCCCCTCAGTACAGACAACCCCCTCAGTACAGACACCCCCCTCAGTACAGACACCCCCCTCAGTACAGACACCCCCCTCAGTACAGACACCCCCCTCAGTACCAGACCCCCCTCAGTACAGACACCCCCCTCAGTACCAGACACCCCCCTCAGTACCAGACCCCCCTCAGTACAGACACCCCCCTCAGTTACAGCCCCCCCCTGGTGCAAACTCCCTCTTGTGCAGACCCCAGCAGTACAGACACCCCCTCCCCCCATCAGTAAAGATGCCCCCCTTACCTTTCAGACCTCAGAACAGAGCGGCAGATACACACAGCGGTGTGTCTCTCGAGCGCGGGCTCCTCCTCCTCCTCTGTGGATGTAAACATAGAGGAGGCAGAGGGGGCGGCGGCTTCCTTCCGCTCCGCTGAGGGACACAGCCGCAGCGTGAGCCTAAGGCACAGGGCAGCGGGCGGGCGATGTCAGTGTGGCCGCTGCGCTACCCACGGGTGTCACCCCTCTGGTGGGTGTCACCCGGGTGCGGCCCGCCCCCCCCCGCACCTGGCTAGCAACGCTAGTGGGCATATTGCCTGGAAAACCTCGGGGTGAAGAGACCATTCCCCCGGGCATAATTGTTGGCGACTTAAAAAGTCCGCTCTCCAATTTTCCACTCCTGGGATGAAAACCGCGGATATGGCTGGGACATATTTTTCTGCCCACTCCAGGATGCAATTTGCTTCCCTCTGGGCTGCACGACTCCTGGTGCCACCCTGGTGATTGATATATGCCACTGCTGTGGCATTGTCTGATTGAATTCTGACAGGGGACCCTTGGAGTTTGGATGTCCATGCTACTAGGGCATACCGGGCTGCTCGTATCTCTAAGAGATTGATGGGCAGGGCCTTTTCTGCTTCTGACCACTTGCCCTGGAGAGACCATTGCTCCAGTACTGCCCCCCAGCCTATGAGGCTGGCATCTGTAGTGACTACCTTCCAAGAAACCGGACTGAAGGGTTTCCCTTTTTCCAGATTCTGGGGCACCAACCACCAATGGAGGCTCTTGCGAACGGAAGGGGACAAGGACATTGGTAAGTCTAAAGCCTGAACTTTTTTGTTCCAGGCTGACAGTATGGCCCTTTGCAAATTCCTTGAATGGAATTGACCGTAGGGTACCGCTTCGAATGAAGCCACCATTTTTCCCAGCAGCCTCATGCAGAGGCGTATGGATGGTTTTCTTTTTGTACCCACTAAGTGGGTCAAATCTTTTAAAGACGACACCTTTTCTGGAGGTAAGAAAATCTTTCTCTGATTTGAATCCAGCCTTAGCCCTAAGTATTCCAGACTTTTGACTGGTCTTAGAGCTGACTTGTCCCGGTTGATAATCCAACCGTGATATTCCAGATACTTGATTGTCTTGTGAATAGCTACTTCCAGCTTTTCCACTGAGTGGTCTATTAGTAACAGGTCGTCTAGATATGCCATTATCGTTACACCCTGTGTTCTTAGATTGGCCAATAATGGGGCCAGAATTTTTGTGAACACTCGTGGTGCTGTGGCCAGACCGAAAGGTAAGGCTCTGAACTGAAAATGGCGCCCTTCTACTGCAAAGCGTAGAAATTTCTGGTGGGCCGGAAAGATGGGAATATGCAGATAAGCATCCTTTATGTCGATCGAGGCTAACCATTCCTGCCCTTGTAGGGCGGTGGCCACCGTTCGGATCGACTCCATCCGAAAAGTCCTGATATTTAGGAACTTGTTTAGCCCTTTTAGATTTAATATGGGCCTCACGTCCCCATTTGGTTTGGGGACTGTGAAAAGGTTCGAGTAAAACCCGAATCCGCTTTCTTCCAGGGGAACCTTCATGATTACACCTTGGAGCAATAGTTGTTCTAGTGCCAGAAGGAGGGATCCTCTCTTCTGGGGATCTCTTGGCACATTTGACCTCATAAATTGGGCAGGAGGAGTGCCTTTTAACTCCAGCTTGTATCCCAGACTTACTGCGGAGAGCACCCATCTGTCTCTGATGGTGTCCCGCCAGGTCTCTGTGAACAACTGAAGTCTTCCCCCCACCCGATTGAGTGGGGGCAACGCTTCATGCCTTGGGGGGAGGTTTTGTACCTCTCTTGATCCAGGGCTTCTTGTTACCCTGTGATTGTCCCTGATTTCTGCCCCCTGAATTTGACCGCGGAGGCCGTCGGAACTGCTTCACAGCCGATGTGCCCGGGACTGGAGAAGTAGGCCTCTTAAAAGAAGGACTTCTACCCTTGTTCTTAACCGGTAAGAGTGAACTTTTACCAGCAGAAATTTTCTGGATATATTTGTCCAGATCTTCTCCAAATAAGCGTTCTCCATGAAATGGGAAGCTAACCAGCAGTTTTTTACAGGGAGCTTCAGCAGACCAGTTTTTGAGCCACAGAAGCCTACGCATATGTACTATAGACAGCGTAAAGCGGGAGGCCTGTTGGATTGTATCCTTTATGGCGTCCACCGCAAAACACAAGGCTCTAGGCAGTTCAGCTAGGGCAAGAGCCTGCTGATCTGGTAAGTCCCTTAAGACTTGTTTCAACTGATCTTTCACTGCTTGGCAGACTCCAATCGCTGCTACCGCAGGTTGTGTCACCATGCTTGCTGTAGAGAAAGCAGATTTTAGTAAAGACTCCAATTTTTTATCCATTGGGTCTTTGAACATTGGAACATTATCTACTGGACATGTCAGTGATTTGTTAACAGAAGAGATGGCTGCGTCCACTGTAGGGACCCTCCATTTTTTTATGAACTTATCCTCCATGGGATAGATCACCGGAAATCTCTTGGGGGGAGCAAATATTTTATCAGGATGCTCCCAATCCTGGTAAATAAGCCCTTCTAATAAAGGGTGGATTGGGAAGGAACAGACAGCCTGGGGAGCTTTTAGCGACCCCAGCGAGGAAACCGTAGTGGATGGTGGTTCCGCCAGAGGCATTTTAAATGCTGATCGGACCATGTTAGTCAGAGACTGAACCCATAATCTTTCAGCCTGAGATGCTGAGAAAGGTTCTTCCACTGTTGATTCCTCCATAACTGAATCAACCTCATCCTGATCCCCTTCAGGTAGGTCGATCTCTGTGTGGGGCTGTTCCTCCACTAACAGGCACTCTGAAGGAGGAGACGGAGATCGGACGCGCTTTTCCTGTGACAGGGAAGCAGCGATCAATGCTGTTAATCTCTCTTCCAATCCTCCCAGAGTTGAGGATAAAACCTCCTCTGTTATATATACAGGAGCAGGTGGACTGGGGACAGCCGCAGCACCAGGCACTCCTGCGGGGTTTCTACGGCTACTGACCTCTGAATTCTCAGGGGAGATTGGTGCAGTACAAGCATGCCCAATATCCTCAGAGCCCGATGGAGACCCCTTTGGCTTCCTGGAAGACCTATTTCCGGAGCGTCTGGACGACATATCCTTTAAGCACAAAGCTGAGGTATTCCCGTCGTCATACACCAATTTTTGCTGGTAATAGTCTAACACAGTTGCTGCTATATACCAGCTGGTGTCCACTAAAGTGCCTTTCTATGGGGATGCCTGCATCAACCGCCTCTGTGTGCCACTGTTTGTTGCTAGCTCTGTTTGCATCCAGCTGACACTTGTACTGTGTCTTTTAACCATGCTGGGACGCCTGCACATGCGCAGAAGCGCCGCGGCGCGCATCGAGCGTCATCCACCCGCCCCGCCCCTTTTTTTTCATAGGAGGCGCGTGCACGCACCCGCGCGCGCGCCCGTGCGCCATTGGCGCCCTTTTCTAAATCAAACAGGGACTAGGAGCCAGGGCCCTTTTTGCCGGAGGGCCTGTGCGGTGGATGAGCGCAGAAACAGGGCAGAGGAAGTGGATTCCCACAGAGAAACTTACCAACTGCCTGGATCTTTTGACTTGAGAAAATCAAAGATCCACATGACAAGAAAAATGGACTACAGCGGCCTCTAGTGGTTTAACACAGGTACCGCGGTCCCTTTTTTTTTTTCTTGACTACTATTAAAATTTTACATTTTCAGTAGTTACAGGCATACACAGATATTAGCGGGAATACCGTTAGGTAACAGACAGAAAGACAAATTAGGCTTGGGGGTCCCCCAATAGAACCAAGTTCCTGGGGGCCCCCACTTACCTGATCCCCGCCGCAGGACTTTGTTTGGTCCACAGAAGTCCAAACTTCACCTATCACGGCAGGCATTGTAATTAAACCTTCAGGGACCGGGTTCCCAAGGATTCCACTCCCCTGGACCTGTATAGCACCCTGCACAGACAACATCTTGGTCGTGGGTATGACCAGAGCTCTGGATCCCAGGGTCCAGCCCTCCTAAGAGAGGCATTACAGGCAAAACCTTGCTCTTCTGCTGCAAGGCCCGGGTACCGACCGTTTAGCTATGAAGCTTTTTTGGTGGGATCCGGAACAGCTTACTAAGGCCCAAAAGAACCTGTACGCAAGCCCAGTGAAAACACATGTTACTCTTTGGCCAACACCTTAGACACTGGCAAAAAACTGAGGTGCTCCCGGATGGGAGGGGCTTATATAGGGGAGGGTACTTCCGGTTTGGAATTGGCCAGTGCCAACACCTGAAGGTAATCTATATAACCCATTAGTAATGACTAAGTCGCTCTGTGTCCCGTGATGTACGAAAAAGAAATGTATGTACTAAGACAGGGCTCAAAATTTCAAGTCTTGAGCCACTAGCCAGGCCTCAAGGGTTACTCGCCACCAGTTGCCCTACCCTGCTCCGCCCCTAATTCTACCTCTAATCACACCATCATAAATTATCTCATGAAAGGACACTTAAATGTTTTATGCAGAATTAAGTTACAAAAATAAATATTAACAACTTTGTCAGTTCCCCGCAGCACAGCCTCACCTTTGCCCATCAATGCAGCCTCACTGTGCCCACCATTGCGGCCTCACTGTGCCAAATTCTTGATTTGTCCCATAGTTTTGTTTCACAACTTACCCCTGGTGTCTTTTCTGCTTTTACCAAGCTATTGTCCCTTGATCGGTCTTCCAGCAAAATCAATAACATTAGCAAAGGAACATTTGCAGGTCTAAAAGAACTGGTGAGCCTAAATATTTCTGGAAATCTCCTTGGAGATATTACAATCAAAAGTTTTGAAAGCCTGTGGGCTTCCCCTCTTAAAACCTTGGATCTAAGGCCCCATGCACACGAGACGCCAGTACAAACGCTGCTGAACACATGTTTTTAAAGGCTGAAACCGGCGTTTAGAAACGGCCCTTTTGCCACGATTTTAGCGGCGTTTTTACCGCGTTTGCGCCTATAAGCGTTTAGTTAAGAAACATCATAAGACCCTCCCCTAAGCTCAAAAAACAGTATTATTTAACCATTTCAGCCATTTTGTGAGACCAGAGTGAGTAGTAGCAGCTGAGAGAGCAGCAGTGTACTTGTATTTAGCGTGTCACTTGCCACGTCACCTGCCACAAGCTGTGGATTTGTCCACCTTTCAATGTAGGTTATAACAGCGGGCTATACCGCTCTGCGATCCCGCGGCTCTCCTCTTCCTCCATGCTCTCTGCCACCGGGGCGATCACTGGGAGAACAGCTCCGATCAACCCCAACCGCCAGCGGTGCTCGCCCCCCCCCTACTCCCAGGCAGCCCAGCTCCTCGCCAGACCTAATTTTCCACTCGCAGAATGCGAGTAGAAAATTTGAGGTCTGTACTAAGAGATATTAATGTTTTTTTTTTTTTTACCCCCAGACATATGCTTTAGGGTCAGAGGTTGAGGGTTGCATTATCTTAAAATATAGAAACATTGTACAATGAAAGTGAAACCTTTATGAAGATATTTAAACCATAAATAATAGCATCACATGACAATCTCACTATAATTGCCACGGCAGGAAACAGGATGCATAACCCTTTGAAAAAAGATTGCTTATAAAAATGGTATGTAAATGCACAATACACAATAAAATTTAGTGCATTTAAGGAAAATAATTAAACTAGCTGGGCAAAAGTTGTATGTTTCTCAGCTGAGGACACACATGAATTCAGGCCTAACTGAGTGGCACTGCCATAGAGCTACAAAGAGAATACTCCCATAGTCCCAAACAAATCAGTTACTATACAGGTGCAAAATATAGAAGTAGCCTTGTGATATAGTCAACTATCCATTACCAACATGTTTTTTACCACTTTAATTATTTACAGTTCAGTAATTGCATTATAAAGCAGACAGAACTTACTGTCGAAGGGTTTGGTAGCCATTTTCCTTGTATTGTAGATCTTGCTGCATATAGACTACTTCTCTCTTCAGTTTGTTAACCTGCATTTGGGGATGTTAGAAAGTGTCAGCAGTAATTTACCTTATTCATTAGTAAAAACCAACATAAGACATACTGTTATTTTATTGAGGGGGATTGTGGTATTGAGGAGATTATATTTATGTGGTAGGTGCTTTTCCAATGAGTTGTGCCAGTCCAAACTGTATTTTAGGGCATTGCAGCCCACTTTTATTAAATAGATGGAAAGTTCACATAGATATTAGTTGCCCATGTTTGGGTTCTTCCACATCAATATGAACATTAATATGAACATTAAAATGAAAATAACGAGCCACACGACTCCCTTGCTGGCAGCAATGCTGCTCTTCTTACTAGTCCAGCTCTACTGGTTCACTTGGCTCTCTTAGCCTTTAGTCGCAGCGCCCTGCTGCATAGCCCAATCTTGGCATATGGATAGGGTTTTACTGGCACCCCAATAGGAGCCCACCTGACACCTGGAACGAGACCTCCTGTACCTGGCTGCTGGCTGGGGCTCCTCTGACCCCTAGGTGAGACCTCCTGTCTCTTCTTGGCCCTCTGATCCCTGGGTGAAACCCTCTTTCTCCCAAACTGGGAGCTCTGAGCTATCCTCAGGCTTGAGTATGTATGTTATGCAATATCAAAACAACTTTGAAAAGCCAGGCTTTTAATAAACACTCAGAGGGCCAAATATTCTTAACCACTTGCCGACCGGCTCACGCCGATATACGTCGGCAAAGTGTCACGTTCCCGCAAAACAACATATTGGTACGTTGTCCCCTTTAAAAGCCGCCGGAGGACCCGATGCGCTTGGCCGGCAGGCGCGATTACCGCCGACTATCTGCGATCGCAGGCACGAGAGCCAGAATGGGGATTTGTGTGTGTAAACACACAAATCCCTGTTCTGTCAGGGGAGAGGAGACAGATCGTTTGTTCCTAGTAAGAACAGCGATATGTCTCCTCCCTCAGTCAGTCCCATCCCCTCACAGTAAGAAACACTAACTAGGGAACACAGTTAAGCCCTCGATCGCCCCCTACTGTTAACCCCTTTCCTACCAGTGACATTTACACAGTAAACTGTGCATTTTTATAGCACTGATTGCTGTATAAATGTCAATGGTCCCAAAAATGTGTCAAAAGTGTCCGATCTGTACTCCGCAATGTCGCAGTACCGCTAAAAATCGCAGATCACCGCCACTACTAGTAAAAAAAAAAAAAAAAAAAAAAAATGCCATAAATCATTCCCATAGTTTGTAGACCTTTTGCACAAACCAAATCAATATACACGTATTGCGTTTTTTTTTACCAAAAATATGTAGAAAAAATAGGATTTTTTACTCACCGTAAAATCCTTTTCTCTGAGTCCATGGACCGACACAGCTTCTCTATTGACAAAGTGAGTATTATCCGTTAATTAGGAGTGACTAGGCAGAAAAACTTGTAAAAAGTGTTGCATCACACCTTCTACAGTACCGCCCAGGGGGCGGACCCTCTGGGTATACCCTCTCAGTCTGCACATCGCAGATCAGTTCGTCAAAAAGCAGTACAAACTTAAAAGGAGGGGTGGGTGCTGTGTCGGTCCATGGACTCAGAGAAAAGGATTTTACGGTGAGTAAAAAATCCTATTTACTCTTTCGTCCATGGACCGACACAGCTTCTCTATTGACAAAGTGGGACGTCCCAAAGCAGTGTCAGAGAAAAAACGAGGGGTGGTAACAGCATAAAAACAAACTTCACCCCAAAACACAAAACAGCACTCCTCCAACGGAGGAGTTGCAACTCTAAACAGCCGCCTGCAAAACCTTGCGGCCGAAAGAGGCACCCGAAGATGCACCTACATCAACTTTATAGAATTTTGTGAAAGTGTGAGCGGACGACCAAGTCGCCACTTTACATAGTTGGGAAACAGACGCTTGATGTCGGAAAGCCCAAGAGGCACCTATTGCCCTGGTCGAATGCGCCGTGACAGGAAAGGGGGGCGCCTGACCCTTTAAGGCGTAAGCCTGGATTACTATCTGTCGGATCCACCTAGAGATGGTGGCCGATGAGACTGCTTGGCCCTTCTTGGGACCAGCCACCGAAACAAACAGTGAGTCTGACTTCCGGAACAGGGAAGTAGCAGATATGTATACTCTCAAAGCTCGGACAACGTCCAAGGAATGCAACGCCGACTCCTTAGGATTCGACGGCTGAGGACACAAGGATGAAAGTACAATGTCTTCGTTGAGATGAAAAGCCGAAACGACTTTCGGAAGAAAGGAAGGCTGCGGCCGCAGCACCACCTTATCCTTGTGGAAAATCAAATAGGGAGCCTTGCAGGACAGGGCTGCCAGCTCAGAGACTCGTCTAACTGACGCAACAGCCACCAAAAAGACCACCTTCTGAGAAAGTGTCAACAGGGGAATATCTCTAATATTCTCAAACGGTGCCTTCTGAAGCACCGAGAGGACCAGGTTCAAGTCCCACGGAGGTAACGGGGGGCGGACCGGAGGGGCCACATGTCGAACCCCCTGCACAAATGTACTCACGAGAGAGTGAGTCGCCAGGGGTCGCTGAAAAAAGACAGCCAGGGCAGATATCTGTCCCTTAATCGTACTTAGGGCAAGCCTTTGGTCTACCCCATGCTGTAAAAACAGCAGGATTCTGGAAACCAAATAGGTACGCGGATGCCATTTCATTTCCTCACACATGGAGATGTAGGCCCTCCAAGTGCGGTGATAGACCTTCCTAGAGGACGGTTTCCGAGCACTTCTCATAGTAGAGATTACTGAGTCTGACAGGCCCCGATCTCTCAGTACCTGGTTCTCAACAGCCATGCCGTTAAAGTGACTGTAAAGCAGGATGGAATATGGGACCTTGCGATAGCAGGTCCTTCCGTAGTGGTAGGCGCCAGGGGATGTCTGCTACCAGACGTACTAGATCGGCGTACCAAGGACGCTGAGGCCAATCTGGAGCGATTAGGATCATTGGAATTCCCTCTGCCTCCACTCTGCGGAGCAGAAGAGGAAGAAGCCTTAAGGGAGGGAAGGCATAGATTAGCCGATACTGACCCCACGATGCTACCAACGCGTCCGTTGCGTCTGCCCATGGGTCTCTTGACCGGGCCACAAACCTCAATACCTTCCGATTGAGTCGGGAAGCCAGAAGATCTACGTCTGGTGTGCCCCATCTTTGGCAGAGGAGTTGGAACACTTCCGGGTGTAAGGACCATTCTCCCTGGTCCAGCATCTGGCGGCTCAGGTAGTCCGCCTGCCAGTTTTCCACACCCGGAATGTACACGGCCGACAGTGCCGGTACGCTCCTCTCTGCCCACTTCAGGATGCGAGCGATCTCCGATGCTGCAGCTGAGCTTCTTGTTCCTCCTTGGTGATTGACATATGCCACTGCTGTGGCGTTGTCTGACTGGATCCTGACTGGACGCCCTTGCAGTCTCTGAGACCATTTGAAGAGGCACAGCTTGATCGCCCGGATCTCCAGGACATTGATCGGCAGGAGGGCTTCCTCTGGGGTCCAGCGACCTTGCGCCGACTGGACACCCCAGACTCCCCCCCAACCTGTAAGGCTGGCGTCCGTCGTGATCACTATCCAGTAAACCGGAAGAAATGACTTCCCGGCCATTAGAGCCGGTGCTGTCAGCCACCATACCAGGGATCTCCTGACTAGGTGGCTCACTCGGATTTGATAATCCAGAGATGAAGGGCATCTGTTCCATCTGGACAGAACTTCCTTCTGTAACACTCGAGTGTGGTATTGAGCATATGGGACCGCCTCGAAGGAGGCTACCATGAGGCCCAACACTCGCATGCAAAAACGGAGTGACGACCAATTCCTGGAAGTCAGCTGCCGTACTGCAGCCCGGAGGGTCTGCAACTTCTCCACAGGGAGGAATACCTTTGCCTCTGAGGAATCCAGAATCAACCCCAGGTACACTAGGCGTTGCGTGGGCACCAATACTGACTTTTGCGTGTTTAGTATCCAACCACAGTCTCGAAGAGTCTGACAGGTAATGGACACGCTTACCTCTAATTCTGAGCTTGAAGGGGCCTTCAGCAGAAGGTCGTCCAAGTAACCTGTGATAGCGATACCCCGCTGTCTTAGAAGCGCCAGAATCGGAGCGAGCACCTTGGTGAACGTCCTGGGTGCTGAGGCAAGGCCAAACGGGAGGGCCACAAACTGGTAGTGGTTCTTCCCGATAGCAAATCGCAGAAACCTCTGGTGTCTGGAGTATATGGGGACATGCAGGTATGCGTCCTTGATGTCCAAGGAGGCCAGAAAGTCCCCCGGATGGAGAGCCGTGACTACGGATCAAACCGACTCCATCCGAAATCTTTGTACCTTCACAAAGCAATTGAGGGCTCTGAGATCCAAGATTGGACGAACCCCCTCCTTCTTTGGCACAATGAACAGATTTGAGTAAAAACCCTGACCCCGTTCCTGTTCTGGAACTGGAATAACTACCCCGCGTTCCAGTAGACCCTGGACCGCCCCATACAGGGCCTCCCGACGGGTCGGTAGTAGCTGGAGATTGGAGGTGATGAATCTGTCTGGTGGACAAGAGAGAAATTCTATCTTGTAGCCTGAGGAGATTACTTCGCAAACCCAACTGTCGGAGACTAGAGCAGTCCACTGAGTCGCGAATTTGCGAAGACGTCCCCCCACCCGAGAGCTGGGTGGGGGCGGACCTTCATGTGGACGCAGATTTGTCCGCAGGCTTGTTGGGTCTGCGGGACCAAGGACGCTTTTGTCCTTGGGCAGGCGCTTTATCGGCCTGGGGTCTTTTCCCTGTCGCCTTAAGGGGGCGAAAAAACCGCTTACGTGCAGTAAAGGAGGGCCCTTGCCCTTGGCGTGGTCCCTTACCCTTGCTAGTTTGGGGAAGCAAAGTGCTTTTACCTCCTGTGGCATCCTTGATGATGTCATCCAGAGAAGCCCCAAAAAGTCTGTCGCCCTTAAAAGGCAGATCCAATAGGGCTTTCTTGGAAGTCTGGTCCGCAGACCAGCCCTTTAGCCAGATCAGGCGGCGTATTGCTACTGCATAAACCGAAGCTCTTGACAGCAGGGGAATAGTATCCATGTCTGACTCGCAGACAAACTTAAGGCCCTGGACCAACTGGTCGGCCAAAGTTATCTCATTAGGAGGAGCATCTCGCTCCTTTAACCCCTGGAGTAGCAATTTTGCCCATTCAGTAAGTGTCTGAGACACTAGGGCCCCCGCCAATGCCGGGCGTACTGCCGAGCCTACCACTGAGTATAGGTAGCGAGCGAGTGCTTCAGCCTTCTTATCCACAGGGTCCTTGAAAACAGGAGCCCCTTCTACTGGAATAGTGGTGGCTCTATTAAGTCTGGACACCGGAGGGTCCACTATAGGGGGAGAGGTCCATATCTTCAGAAAACTCTCCTCAAAGGGGTACCGTACTGCAAACCTCTTTGGGGCTGTAAAGACCCTCAGTGGGTTCTCCCATTCCTTGTATAAGAGTTTGTCAAAATAAGACACACAAGGGAACACCTTAGCAGTGCGGGCAGGTTTACGAAACCCAAAGGGGACTGGAGTATCTGCTACTTCTTCAGTCCTTTCCAACTTTAGCGTATCCCGCACTGCAGTAATAAGGTCAGATACCAAAGCCGTCTCGCGTACTGACCTGGACTTGGAGTCCTCCTCACTGTCCGATCGGTCACGGTCTGCAGTCTCTGATGCATCAGAATCTGGGCCATGAGCCGTAGCTGGACCTGGTTCTGCATCAGAAATATCCCCAGAAGATTGCAGGGGACGGGGGCGTTTATTACCCCCTGTATTCCCGTGTGCTGCTTCCACTCTGGCAGCAAACGCCTCTAGGATTGCCGACATAGCGTCCATAGACACCTCAGGGACACCAGCTGCTAAATCTGGTGTTTCAGGGGAGAAGACATCTGGCTCAGATGCCATGCTGACCACACGCTGACACTCACAGGGCTCCAGGCAAGATATCAATAGGCCACCCTCCTGCGCTGCAGAGATGCTGGGTTACCCAGAGGACTCACCACCCTGGATAGGTACTGCTATGCTGCGCCTGTGATGCTGTCCCCTTGCTGCTGTGTCAGTCTGCTTCTTTTATCAGCACTTCCTGTGTGAATTTTCGCGCCAGTGTAATGCACCCTAGAGGCCGGAGGCTCTCGCAAAATGGTTGCCAAAAACGTCTGTATGGAAGATAATGTGGGCTCTAAGAAAATGGCCGCCGACAGAAGATAGAGGTCAGGCAGCCATAGCACACAAAAAGATGGCCGCCGAACGGCAATATCTGCATACAGGGTGGACAAACATGGCCGCCGATCACCTGATAGGGGCCAGTGGGTGTGGCCGAACCACAGGAAGATGGCCACCAGGCAGTTACAAGAGGCCAAACTTGGCATGGACCACCTCAAAATGGCCGCCGACAGCATGGAGACACAGAAACACAGGTAAGCAAAAATGACATTTTTTTTAAATGTTAGTTACAGCCAGCCCCGCTCCAGTGGGACCCCCTAGGTGACCCCCAGCACCCAGCAACCTTTAGCTAGAAGCCCAGGGAGGAGGGAAAGGCAGGGAGAGAGGGAAGAAAGGGGCCACAACCACTTGATCTCTCCAGGAATGTCCAGCTAAATCACCCAGCCGAGGCAGGGGAGTTTTACTTACCTATCCTGCATGTATTCTGCTGGAAGACATTCCAAACAGATCATCGTCCGCGCACGGAAGTTGACTGTTGGCCAGGCATGCTGTGATTGGACCCAGAAGGGACGATCATATGTATGCCCTGGAGCATGACGCTCACCAGACAGGCTGCTGCGACTCGGCCGTAAGGTCAGCCGAAGCTGAGCGGTCCGATGCAAGCCTTGGAGCGTAAGCTCACCGGCCAGGCTGCTGCGACTCGGCCGTAACGTCAGCCGAAGCTGAGCGGTCCGATGCAGGCCCTGGAGCGTAGGCTCACCGGCCACCCGTGGAGCGACGGGCATGTCGTGGAAAACCCAGCGCGTAGCTAGGGTCGGCACACGCTCGATGGCCGAAACTGGGGAGACTACAAGGATCGAGGATCCAGCCTGTCACCCAGTCGGCAGTTGATCGAAGATCGCAGGAAACAACAAATGTAGCAAAAAAATAAATAAATAAATATATATATATATATATATATATATATATATATATATATATATATATCTTTTTTCCCCGGACCAATGGGCCCGAAGGGAGCCATGTCCTACTCCTTGCTAGACAGAAAAAAACTGATCTGCGATGTGCAGACTGAGAGGGTATACCCAGAGGGTCCACCCCCTGGGCGGTACTGTAGAAGGTGTGATGCAACACTTTTTACAAGTTTTTCTGCCTAGTCACTCCTAATTAACGGATAATACCCACTTTGTCAATAGAGAAGCTGTGTCGGTCCATGGACGAAAGAGTAAATATATATTGGCCTAAACTGATGAAGAAATTTGTTTTTTAAAAACATTTTTGGGGATATTTATTATAGAAAAAATGTAAAGTATATATATATATATATATATATATATTTTAATTGTCGTTCTTTTGTTGTTTATAGCGCAAAAAACAAAACCGCAGAGGTGATCAAATATTACCAAAAGAAAGCTCCATTTGTGGGAAAAAAAGGACCTCAATTTTGTTTGGGTACAGATTCGCACAACTGCGCAATTGTCAGTTAAAGCGACGCAGTGCCAGATCGCAAAAAATGGCCTGGTCGTTGAGCAGGAAAATCTTCCGGTCTGTAAGTGGTTAAATCTGAAGAAGCAATTCAATTGAATTATATAGTATAACACTGTTCTATAATGATTTTCTAACACAGGGCTCAACATTTTAAGGATTGAGCTACTAGCCAGGCCTCAAGGGTTACTCGCCACCAGTTGCCCCAACCCCGCCCCTGCCCGCCCCCAATTCCACCCCTGCCCGCCCCGGCACTTAAATGTTTTATGCAGAATTAAGTTATAAAAATAAATATTAACAATTTTATCCGTGTCCACCAATGCAGCCTACCTGTGCAGGCGAGGAGAAGAACAGGAGAGCCACCCAGAGAACGGCTTTCATTTAAATTGCTGTGTTCCCGCCACTCAACGTCACATATAGTCCCGCCCCCTGGCCGGGGAACTTTGATTGACAGATCGCCTGTCCCGGAGGAGGGGCAGTATGTGACAGCGAGCGGCGGGAACACAGCAATTGAAATTAAAGCGGTTATCACCGTGTTCCCTACGCTCTGATCATCCGGGCGGCTATCCTTTCTCTTCCCCTCCGCTATCGCTGGACTCCCATTCAAAGAATGGGAGGAAGGACTCTCATTCAACCCAGGCTTTAAAATTCAAATCTTTCCCTAAGCTTGACTGACCTAATAAATTGAGCAAAAACACACTTACAAATGCTCCTTTGCAAATTAGCTCAACGTTTAACATACAGTACATTTGTCATTTTAAATAAAAGAAAAGTATGGCCAAATCTTTTGTGACCATACTTCTCTTCTGGGTCACTCCTGTGACCCAGATTCAACCAACAGCGGGCTAAAGCTTGTTGGCTTCCATCCCAGAGCTGCTCCAGTCTCTGGATGTATCCAGACAATAATGCACCCAGATGCCTGACCAGAAAGCTGGCTCAAGCATTTCAGCACAATGTTGAGAGCCTAAGCCAGCCATTTCCGCCCCCTCCACAGCCTGGTGCTCCAGTGAAGGGCAGAGCAGAGAGCAGTGACTGACAGTCACTGCTCTCTGCTCAGTGAAAGATGGAAAACGGAGTGATTAGCTGTCATGTGATCACTCAGTTCTTGTTGTAGAGCCAACAGGGACAGCTGCAGCATCGGACTGATGTTGCAGCCACATATGTATGTTTTTTTTTTTACATATTGCACTTTTCCTTTGTCATTTTAAAGGGGTTGTAAACCCTTGTGTTTTTTCACCTTAATGCATCCTATGCATTAAGGTGAAAAAACTTCTGGCAGTTACCGGCCCCCAAGCTCCTCTGTTTTAATTACCTGAACCCGCGAAATCATTTGGCGGTGACGCGCTGTCTCTCTTTCCACGGGGTCCCGGCTCTTGATTGGATAGATTGATAGCAGCGCAGCCATTGGCTCCCGCTGCTGTCAAATCCAATGACGCGGGTGCCGTGGGTGGGGCCGAGTCATACATTTGGCGGCTATGGACGCCGAATGCTGGACTTGGAAGCGCGCCCGCAAGGTAACCCCCTGGGAGAGCGCTTCTCCTAGGGGGTTATCTGATGCAGGGAGGAGCCGTGAGAGCCACCGGGGGACCTCAGAAGACGAGGATCGGGGCCATGGTGTGCAAAACGAACTGCACAGTGGAGGCAAGTATGACATGTTTGTCATTTAAAAAAAAGCTTTACAATCACTTTAAATAAGTCATAGATTTTCAAAAAAAAATATGGACATACCCTGGACTTTGCAGTAGCAATTTCAGCTTTCAGAATTTCAGGATCATATTTTGAATTAGAAGAGGAACTTGAAGCCACTAATATAAAAAAGGGAAAAAATACAAATACAACATTTCAGGTACATATAAATAATTATCTGTGTGGGGTAGTTCCACACAATTACAAATGAGAGAAGCTTTTTTTTTTGTGGGGGGGGGTTATGAGTCCATATTTCAAACAAATTTTCAAAGCATGTATTTTTACTGTGATAAAATAGTATAGCGTAGCATGAGGGTTTTAGTATTTGTGAAAATGTTTTTACTGCATAGCTCCTTCAAACTGTCCCCGATTGATCTCAGATGAAAATGCTGACTGACTATTATAAAACTGCATGCTAGTGTATTTTCAGATGTAGCAACCCCCCCCCCCCCCCCAGCACTGCTCCAAATGACAGCGCTGCTTAGGGAAAAAGAGTACCATTGACTGGAGCAGCGTTTGGAGAAGGAAGGTGGGGTGAACAGGCAAGATGCTACATTCAGTTCAGTTTTGGGCACCAGTTCTCAAAAAGGATATCGGGGAACTGGAGAAAGTGCCAAGAAGGGCAACCAAACTGATAAGAGGCATGGAAGAACTCAGATATGAGGAAAGATTAGAGAAACTGAATCTATTCTTTCTTGAGAAGAGGAGATTAAGGGGGGATATGATCAACATGTACAAATCTATAAGTGGTCCATATAGTGAACTTGGTGTTGAGTTATTCACTTTACGGTCATCACAGAGGACAAGGGGGCACTCTTTACATCTAGGAGGAAATACAGAAAGGTTTCTTCACAGTAAGAGCTGTGAAAATGTGGAACAGACTCCCTGCAGAGGTGGTTCTGGCCAGCTCAGTAGATTGCTTTAAGAAAGGTCTGGATTGTTTCCTAAATGTACATAATATAACTGGGTACTGACATTTATAGGTAAAGTTGATCCAGGGAAAATGCGATTGCCTCTCGGGGGATCAGGCAGGAATTTTTTCCCCTGCTGTAGCAAAGTGTATCATGCTCTGTTGGGGTTTTTCACCTTCCTCTGGATCAACTGTGGGTGAAGGATTGTGTATATGGGATTGGATTTTTATTTATTTTTTGGTTGGACTATATGGACTTGTGTCTTTTTTCAACCTGACTAACTATGTAACTATGTAATTGTTTAAGTGCTGCAGTCTGATTCTGTTATGTGCGGTCAGCATAGGTTATCCTTAGCAGTTGAAGTGGAGTTCTACCCTAATTTGCATGCACGTTGTCCGCATGTGTCCACCATTCCTTTTTGGATAATGTATTTTTTTTTTTTTTTAAGTATACAGTACCCTTTTCGCTAAAAAAGCTCCACTTCCGTCCTAACTTTGCCGCGGCGAGGTACATCATACCCTTATTCGCATTGGCTCATGGGATACCAGTGTAATCAATCCCAGGAGTCAATGGGTATCCTCCACGGCTAGCATTGCGTTATTTCTAAACCTGAAATGACGCAATGCTAGACTTCATTGCTATGGTTGTGGTAAAGTCCCACTGCACATGCGCGAGCCAGCAGCACCTTATCCTGGAAGATACGCCTAGTGGGCTTCAGATGCCCACACTTAGAATGGACACTTACTGGTTAAGGAGGGTACAGTGAGAACCAAAACATTTAATCACACAGAAAACCTTTTCAGATGTAGCATATGCCGATTTTTAAAACATAATTGAAGACCATCACCGGGTAATAAAAAAAAAGTCTGGAACAGGCTGGAACTCCACTTTAATAAAAGTAAAGGAGTCCCATGATTGCATTACACTAATAGACAGCAAGGCTTTATTTGGGCTTAAGTGGGTGAGCGCTCAGGTTTTTAATAAAAACACAATAGTCAAAAGGATCAATTACTTTAATTTTTTCTCCAATACTTACAACTTGGCTGAGATCCAAGCTTATGTTTCCAAACATCGTGGAGCTGCCTATATTCCTGCTGGGCTAGTTCAAGCCTTTGCTGTTTGACTTGGTAAATCTCTTTTTGAGCATCCAGAGCTTCCTGAGCAAGCACTAGATAGTCCTTTAACATGCACTCCTGTTGTCCTCTCCATTGCACCCGAGGATCCTCTATCTGTGTGGTTTCTGTAAAGAAATTAGCAAATATTCTGTATATTAAATACTGTAGACTCTCCCAGTTACATACATTTAAGGACCGTAAGAGTTTCGTGGTAGGAAACCATCGATGAAAAAATAGGACAGAGGCAGTAATTTAAATCAGTATCTAACCTCCCTTCATTCTAGCCAAAAAACTAAGTTTTGTACAGAATGTAGCTAATTTCCACCTGGCAATAATTGTGATCCATGATTCATAAGAAATAAATGCTTGCAATGGTTAAAGAATGGGTTACCCCAACATTTTATATTCCTGATAAGTGCCTCATATGAAAAAGTATCCTGTTCTCTTTGCATTGTTTCCTTTGGGTAATATCCCTGGTGTCCCTGCCAGTTCCTCTGCTTTCCTAATAAAAACTGACCACACTAGGCATGAGAGCACAAAATGGTCAGCGTTCTGGCGGTGCTGGGAACTGCTCTCCTCCAATGATCAGACATGTGCTGACACATCCTCCCTGCACAGACATTCCTTGGGAAGTTCAGTGGACTGCTGGTTTCTCCTCCCCTTGCAATCTGAGCTCTGTTTGCACCTAAGGGAAGAGGGTATATGATTTCTTACAGAAAAAAGGAAAAAAAAAAGAAAGAAAAAAAAGGGGTTTGTAATGAAAAGAAAGACGTGGGTGTATAGATAAAAAACAAAGAAAATAAAAGCACACATTATAAATACCTTTCCCCCTTTTTTATAAGTGATCACATTACCTCTGTTCTCAGCTGCATAAGAGCTGGGGGGAAGAGAAGCAGCAGGATCCTGAGCTTCCCAGTGAATGGCTGTGCAGCGGAGGCATGTCAGGACACAGGACAGGTCTGATCATTGGAGGAAAGTACACCGAGTTCCCAGCAAAGCTAGAGATCTGACCACGGTGTGTTCTCCTGCTTAGTGCAGTTTGTTTTTAATAGGAAAGCAGAGGGGTTGGCAGGAACACCAGGGATTTCACACAAAGGAAGTAATACAAAGTAGAGTTGCACGATTCTGGCTAAAATGAGAATCACAATTTTTTTGTCTAGAATAAAGATCACGATTCTCGTGGCGCAACATCATCTTTCACATTATACAAAAAAATTGGGCTCACTTTACTGTTTAGTTTTTTTTTATTGATTAAAGTGTATTTATTCTGAAAATATTGTGTTTGAAAGACCGCTGCGCAAATACAGTGTGACATAAAATATTGAAACAACCGCCATTTTATTCTCTAGGGTCTCTGCAAAACCCATTATATATTTATATATATATATGTGTATATATATATATATATATATATATATATATAATTATATTATATTACATGTTTGGGGGTTCTAAAGTAAATTTCTAGCAAAAAAATACAGATTTTAACTTGTAAGCAACAAATGTCAGAAAAAGGTTTAGTCTTTAAGTGGTTAAACTTCCTTCATTTACAGACCGAAGTTCATTCCTTTGATCTCTAAAAGAATGAAATATTACAATGTTTCTCTTTATCTTGCCTGAGCAATGTTGTGATAAACTTGGCAGGCTGCCGTTTATTTGACAGCTGTCAGCTTGAGCAGAGAACGTTCTGCACTGAATAGAGGAAATGCTGTTAAGATTGTGAGGGGGGGTTAAATCGCAATCTCAATTCTTTAATGATTACTTGTGCAGCTCTAATACAAAGAGAAAAGGATACTTTCTCATAAAAGTACATGGTACAGCAGGCACATATCAGGAATATGAAGTGTTGGGGTAAAAAACACTTTAAACTGAATGGGTTGTTTTTACAAGGTGAGGGTTTACATACTGTATACTTTAAACAAATTTAATCACACAGCTTAGCAATATTTACATTTTAATGAGAACATTATCATAAAACAAACAACTGTGAAAACTGAAGCATCTTAGTGAATTGACTCCATTAAACATCATAATGGCACATTTATATTAGTGCTGGAAAGCATAGTAATTTTGCAGGTTTGGACTTCCTTTACATAAGTTATGCTATACAAGAGATCTGAATAAGGCACGATAGATAGATAGATGCTAGTCTACCAGTAATTCAGAAGCTACGTAAATGTCATGGGGGGGGGGGGGGGGGGGGAATCCATTGTTTGTGTATTACCAGTAATTCAGAAGTACCACCTAATTTTTTTTCATGCTGCACCAGACACAGGAGGAGCAATGCAATTTTTGTTGGGAGTCTAATTTGGTAAAAAAAAAAAAAAAAAAAAAAGTATGCAACTGTAAATAATACATCTGCTTTTAATTATCCAGGCAGCAAAAATTGCATTTTAAAGTACAGTATATGTTCACCCAACCACTAAATAAGTATATATTCATGTAAAAATTATTTCACAGTAAGTCTTTACATTTTTAAATCTGCAGCTTTCATTAAAACAACATCTAGGGATCCTACCATAAGGCCTGGCTCACACATGCATTTTTTAGTGCATTTTCTGTTTTTCAGAAACACACAACAGTCCATTTAACATGATTTCCTATGGGTCACGTTCACATCTATGCAGATTATGGGGGCCAGGGACTATTTTCTGTTTTTTGGTTCCATAGACTTCAATGAATCGAAATTGTATATTGAAAAAAAACGCAAAATGCACCTGGAATATGCAAACTGCATAGGTGTGAATCAGGCCTAAAAAGGTACTGAAGGCACGTCCTCTATAGGAGTAAGAATGCCCTGTCCCCATCTCCCAAATTTGTTCTTGCATTGTAACCATGTGACACTTGGCTTTTAAGCAGAGAAAGATCATTTCACAGAAAAAAAAAATATAGCAACTGCAAAAACAGGGGATCAAGGGTCAATAAAGTGTACCTGTCACTGTTGTTCATCCCTTCTGATAGCAACGAAGTTGAATCCAATTTTTTTTTTTTTTTACAAAAAGTGTAAGTAAATAAAATAAATGACATAAAAAAATGTAAAGGGCCCCTGTCCCACCTTGTACGCAACATGTCCTGCACGCATTTGTGTGTTCCGCACGCATATGTAAATGCTGACTGCACCAAACATGTACGGTATCGCTGTGAACGTCAGAGTGAGAGCAATAATTCTAGCACCAGAACCCTAGATATTTCTGGATTCTTCTGCAATAAAATAATCGTACCCGACTGCTTGCAGTGCCAGGATGATTGAACTGAACGTGCGCAGTAGATACATCTAGAACCAGCCAAACAAGGTGGCCAAACACCGGCACCCGGAAGAAGACAAGGAGAAGGTGCCAGTGCTGGCAAAGCAATTGTGGACATACAGCCATTTGCTCAAAGACAACTACTGTGGACTTTCGTTATGTTTTGTTTTAAGATGCAAGACTGTATCACCTATAGTGTGCTTGAGACAAATTTAATACATTGCCTTTCAAAGGAAAAAAGCTCCTTCACATTGTCAGAATGAAGCCACAATTTACAGGTTGTTTCCAGTTCTCATTGAGGAAGGTTTTACATACTGAATGCATTGGGAAGGTCTTTGTAGTAACAGCTCTAAAAGACCATGTCCAGAACAGCAGGCTTATCCTTACCTTTGCATAGTACAATGCACTGCATCAATAAAATGAACAAGAACTGCTTGTAAGACCTCATGCACACTGGACGCTATAAAAAAACAATAGCGTTAGCTGTAGCTGTAGAATGAGTTTTGCAGTAGCGTTTACAGCATTTTTTTGCAAAACTATACTCCCATTAAAGCTTATTGCTCAAAAAGCGTTTTTCAGCGTTTATTAGAGCAGCTAGAGTGTGTATTTACTGCTGAAAAACTCCTCTTCAAACCTACTAGTTCGGGGGGGTTTTTCCAGCCAGAAAAAAACCCTGCCAAAAAATGCTGAGAAAAGCCAATGTGTGAATGGACATATAGGATAACATGCAGGGGAGGTTACTGGTTGCAGAAGAAAACACCTGAAGGCAAAAAAACAGCAGCTGTAAAAACGTTCAGTGAGCATGAGGCCTAAAGGGGAGTATATGGGACTTGCTGAAATACAGACTCTTTAGGGGAAAGATGTGAATACTCTGACTCACGGATGGTAACAGGGGCCTCAGACGGACTTATGAGTCTATGTATAAAAAATTGCTATACTCCCTCTATTATGTAAGATTCCTTATATCATCAGTGCCACCTAGATTTATACTTACCTAGGTGGATGCAGCATCAGTCTTAGCCTCATGCTGTGGACCTGTATAGGACTCCAACAAAGATGACCCTATAACAATGAAGATAACAGGGTTTATGTTACAGGCATCTATCTCTTCTGGGAATACCAAGAAGTCACCCCAGTCAACAATGGTGGAGTATGGGCTGAGGTCACCTGTTGCAGTGAAACTGTCTTCTGTGCATCTTTAAAAAGACATGTCGCACCACGTAGCAGAAAACCATCAGGCCCATAGTGAGGCAAAGCTTTGCATACATAAAAATCCAGGCAGCTGGTGCTGATGAGGGTTGTAGGTGGCTGGAGGTGACAAAGTTACTGTAGGAGGATAGCAGAACAGCACCAGGGCCAATGGTCTATGGAGCACTTCAGAAGCAGGAACAGCAGTAAGTAGATGCTTCCTCTAGGCCTGAATGGTGGGAGAAAGAACATGGATCATGAGTGCACAAAACCCCACCTAGCGAAAGATGTCAGCACTCAGTTCTCTCAGCCTTACAGTCATCACTGTAAGATATCATGCCAGGAAGTTTAAAATGGAACCCAACGCTACCAACCGTGAGCTAGTTTCCAGTGCTTCTGGAGCCCAGTGCAGCTAGTCTTGCTCAATATTTAAGTCCTTTGAGTTTTAGAAAGAGCCAATGCCCAAAGGTCATTTTCCCAGGCAAACCCCCAATATTAAGTGCAGATGCAGCTTACTAACGCTGATCTAGTTCAGGCCAAATCGCCTCATTTCCAAAAGAGTCTACGGGGACTGGGTTACATTGCGGGTTGTGCCATAGCTCTGAACCTGGAGAGCACACAACAAACAGTACACAGAGGTCTAGAAAGTGCAACAATATGGAGCCCAGTGCCTGGAGGTCACATTTCAGGAGAACCTCATAATGTTTAGTCCAGTGGAATTAGAGTACAATCTTTAAAGCTGTTGCTGAGGCTAAGCTGATATGATATGAAACTAGTGTTTCTTGAAGTTTTGATACAAATCACCTGAGAAAAATATCTACAAACACACTTCAAAGAAAGAAAAAATTTAAAAGAATAAATGGAAAAAAAATAAAAAAAATTAGAAGGTTTGGAGTTTTTCCTCAGCAGAGAGGAGGAAAATGCATTCTACCTCCTAGAACACTAGGTGGGGCTATACAGGGATGGCTTAACATTTCTTTTGTTTTGCCAGTGTCACATACATAGTAGGCGAGGCTGAAAAAAGACACAAGTCCATCAAGTCCGACCTATATGTGTGATTTTATGTCAGTATTACATTGTATATCCCTGTATGTTGTGGTCATTTAGGTGGCTATCTAATAGTTTTTTGAAATTATCAAAGCTCTCCGCTGAAACCACTGCCTGTGGAAGAGAATTCCACATCCTCACCGCGCTTACAGTAAAGAACCCTCTACGCAGTTTAAGGTAAAACCGATTTTCTTCAAATTTTAGTGAATGGCCGCGTGTCTTGTTAAATTCCCTTTCGCGGAAAAGTGTTATCCCTATTGTTGGGTCACCAGTACGGTATTTGTACACTGAAGTCATATCCCCTCTCAAGCGTCTATTCTCCAGAGAGAACAAGTTCAGTGCTCATAACCTTTCCTCATAACTAAGGTCCTCCAGTCCCTTTATTCGTTTTGTTGACCTTCTCTAAGCCCTCTCTAGTTGTAGCACATCCTTCCTGAGGACTGGTGCCCAGAACTGGACAACATACTCCAGGTGAGGCCGGACCAGAGTCTTGTAGATTGGGAGAATTATCATTTTATCTCTGGAGTTAATCCCCTTTTTAATGCATGCCAATATTCTGTTTGCTTTGTTTGCAGCAGCTTGGTATTGCATGCTATTGCTGAGCCTATTATCTACTAGGACCCCCAGGTCCTTTTGCATCTCAGATTCCCCCAGAGGTTCTCCCCCTAGTGAGTAGATTGCATTCATATGTTTGTCACCCAAATGCATTATTTTAAATTTTTCTACATTTAACCTCATTTGCCATGCAGTTGCCCACCCCATTCATTTGTTCAGATCTTCTTGCAAGGTTTCCACATCCTGCGGAGAAGTTATTGCCCTACTTCGCTTAGTATCGTCCGCAAATACAGAGATTGAGCCGTTTATCCCATTCCCCAGGTCAATTATGAATAAATTAAATAGGATAGGTCCCAGGACAAAACCCTGGGGGACCCCACTTTCCACCCCTGACCATTCCAAGTACTCCCCATTTGCGTGTCCAAAACTATAACCCGAATGTCAATGAATTACTATCTTCTGGTGTCCACAATGGATGAAAGTAAAATCAACCACGCACATGTACAAATAAGAAAAATAGAATTCTTCTGACACAAATGTTATTTGCAGATTTAAAAGTAGGCTATTCCAAGCTGTGGGCACCCTGGCACCACTGGAGGTCAGGTAGGAGGGATAGTTGATTATTGATAACCAAGGGACACTATATTAGCTGAACAGGGCATAGGTTAATGTTACTTGTTATGTTTGTTCCTTGTTACGATATTTGGATTCAGATATCAGAGTGCATTATATTATAATATATGACTACAGGGATCCACCTTTCCTTATCTGGAGTTGACTACTGCAACCAATTAGAGAGATCGTATGTGGTTGACCATAGCCAGTACCCAAATAGGGGAGTCACCCGTTATCCCAACAAATGTTTTGGCAGGAGTTACTAGGATTGTAAAACAATGTTACTGGACAATCTATTGTATCAAAGAAACATGTTCTTTATTTTGAAAGATAGTTTGAATGTATCATCACACATAGTGGTACTGTGGATACATAAGGTAAATGCGTGCTGCGTCCTATAAAGTATTGAAAGAGGAAAAGGCTTATAACAAGGCCCTACGCCAGTCTCGCAATTTGCTACTTTACAAGACTAAAATCAAGAAGACGGACCAGCTGGTCAGATTTATCACCAGATACTCTAGCCAACATTATGAGTTACATAATGTATTAACTAACAACTGGTCACTCTTGACAGAGTATCCTATTCTTGCAAAGTATATCAACGGTAAACCGGATATTACATTAAGAAGGTCACGCTCGCTACGTGATAAGCTGACATCCAGCCATTATTTGCCCTCATGTAACCTTAAGGACCTCCCTAATGGTATCGGAAAGTGTGGAAAGTGTGCATTTTGCCCATGGATTAACAATGGCACCAGCTTTATACTCCCCAACGGGGAAACCTTTATACCCAATTTCCATGCAAATTGTGAGACTCAAGGTATAGTGTATCTAATGTCTTGCCAGTGCAAGGCTTTCTATGTGGGTAAAACCATCCGACAATTCGGTTCTCGCATTAAAGATCGTGTGTATTACTCAGCAGAAGGTAAAATGGTCACTTCTGTAAGCAGACACTTAGATCTTTACCATAGATTCGGCACCTCATTAATATCGTTCATTGCTCTCGCAGTGATCCCTCGTGAGCCACGAGGAGGAAATTGGGATAAACAGATACTCTGCAGAGAAACTCTTTGGATAGAACGCCTGAATGCACTATGTGCTCCAGGCATTAATGAAGCCCATTCCTACAAATCTTTTCTCTAATTATCCCAATTAAATTAATTATACAATTTTTAGTCCCCTTCCCTCCCCCCCGTTTCCCCCTCATTGGCAATTGTCTATTATTCATCTGAATACCCATGCCTGTCTTATGTCCATATTGCACACCTCCTGTCCTCCATTAGTTTAAATTCTTCTTTTTCAAATTTGGGAAATAATTTATATATATATATATATATATATATATATATAAAATGTATCAAAAAATTAAGAACAGAGTCTATTTGATAAAACAGCGCTTAGTATTGGATAATGTCCAACTTCAAAAAATGTATGCGGTATGGTGGAAAAGAAATAAAATCACAAAGGATGCAGTAAAGTCACAGTTCTTAGTGTGGTAGGTGTTTCTAAGAGATGGATGAATCATGCACCCTACACCAGCTCCCAATCTTCACCACAGATGTGATATAAGGTCCCCCGCTGGGGTTCAAACTCACCAGAACAGTAAATCAAATGAGCCTTGCAAGATAAATTCCTCCTAATTCAAACTTCCATCACCACCTCAGGAATCGGTATGGGTTAAAACTTGTATTGGCCACCTGTTCAATGACACCAGATAAGACTCCACACCAAATGTCATTCAGGCTGGAAGTTCACACAGCTTGGAATGTGTAGCTGCTGGCTGTGTTGTTCTTCATATCTCCCGCGCACATGTGCATGGAAATACAAGTTTTAACCCATACCGATTCCTGAGGTGGTGATGGAAGTTTGAATTAGGAGGAATTTATCTTGCAAGGCTCATTTGATTTACTGTTCTGGTGAGTTTGAACCCCAGCGGGGGACCTTATATCACATCTGTGGTGAAGATTGGGAGCTGGTGTAGGGTGCACGATTCATCCATCTCTTAGAAACACCTACCACACTAAGAACTGTGACTTTACTGCATCCTTTGTGATTTTATTTCTTTTCCACCATACCGCATACATTTTTTGAAGTTGGACATTATCCAATACTAAGCGCTGTTTTATCAAATAGACTCTGTTCTTAATTTTTTGATACATTTTATATATTTACTGTTTTATGGGTGTCAGTTTCTTTCATCTATAATTTTAAACAGCTGCTGCTATTTCTTATAAGAACACCTTTTATCATTAATGTGATATTGGTTATATCTAATTTTATATATATATCTGTATGTTATCTTTTTACTCTATTATTATTCTGATCTCAGAATAAGTTAATTGGTAAACCGTTTCCCTTGGCGCCGAGAAGTGCACTTGTGGGCCCCTATAGTTTATGTGCACCTTTTTTAGATATATATATATATATTATATATTATATATCTTGTCTGCATTGCCGCAGATAGTTTTGATTTGATTACAGACTGATATCTATTGATATGTTTATATGTGACAGTGCATATATTGATGTGGCCGCATTCATGGCCACATAGCTTGAGAATTGTGTTTTTTTGCAACAACAATAACTAATATTGCTCTATTTAGTATTATTTTCGGTCTTGGTCCAGCTGTGCCGGCCGGTGCCATTTTTTGCGAAATTGGACATGTCTCTTGTGCTCCTTTTGGATTATTTACAAATCATGCGGCCGCTCAGCGTCATCTACACACCCCTTTCCCTCCCCTCCCCCCTCCCCCGGGGGTTGATGACGCTTCCATTCATCTCCTGAGAGCAACTCCTTAGCTCTCGTTGATTGATTGGTAACACTGCGCTTGCGTAGATTCAGCTGTTCATGGGTTCATGGGTACTTCCCATTGAATCAGCGGCTCTCGCAGCGCCTGTTTGGCCGACGCATGTGACGTCATCTCGTCCATGACGGGCCGACTCACCTGCGATGGGACGTGGCTACTTAAGCACGCTGTTTGCAGTGTGCTAGACAGTCTACCTACACTCATCTCCCTGTCGCTCTGCTGCCAGCCGTGTCGATGCCTCAGGTATGCCCCTTCCAGGCTTGAACTTTGTTTTTATCTTTTATCTTTGATCAATGATGTTTTGGAGCTAACTCTCTGTGCTTTTCACAGGGCTCTTTCATCATACTTTATTATACATTTGTCCTGCAGCTTTTCAATTCGCTGCATATAGCTTATATTTGCTAAAACCCAGGCTAATCACCTTCTGCTGGCTATTTTGGTAAGGATGCGTTTTGATTTATTTATTTATTTAATGTGCAGTTTTGAGCTGCAAGCATACCTTTTGAAATATATTATTTTTGATAAACTATACCCTTGTTTTCCTTTCCCCTTTTTTCTATTTCTAACAGTGAATGCATCTCGTCTCCTTAGCCATTCTGGTAAATTCGCCTTTACTACATATTGCGGCTTCTATTATTTTCGCAAAATTAATATATATCTTATCGAATTTTGCCATTGACTATTTTGACCATCCTGATATATCTGTTGACCAAATCTGTTCAACTCAAGGTATATAGGGTGAGTACCTCAGTGCTGAGTCTGTTACCCCAGGTAGGCACTTATATTAAATATATTAAAGTAATTTACTAAATTGTTTTTTGTTATAATCTAGCACTCGCCTGACTTCATGCCCGATTATTGGCTCGGCTGGCATCGGTTCTGAGTTTTACCCTATCGTTAACCCCCCCCTCCCGTTCTTTACCTTCCCCTCATTTTCCCCACCCCCTTGTCCCCTTCCCTTCTTGTCCCATCCCATTCCCCCTTTTTTTCCCCATCTCTTATTTTCCTTCCCCTCCCTTTCCTTCCCCTTCTCTCCCTCCCCCACCTCCCGTTCCCCCATTTCACCCCCAGCCGCCTTCTGAAGGGTTCTCCCCCCCTTTGGAGGTTGTTTGAACATAAATTCAGTGACATTCAAGTTTAAAGACTCCGTTTTGTGAGTATAATTTTATATTTAGATGTTGATCACCATTCAATTACAAAGCTTTTTGTCTATATAAATATTAAACATATCTTTGATAAACCCTCTTTTTGGGATGAACTGAATATATTCTAATCTAGTTTAAGCTACTAATTTTTTGATAACCTTTATACATCCCCTTATTGTTTACCACGCCCCCATGATTTGTTCTATCCTGCCTGGATTGCGGGATCCTTCATGTTCCTCTGTTGTTTTTTATGTTGCTGGCTCATCGATTGGATGTGTCCGAATATCTATACAAATATTGTCTATGTTTTGTATATCTATTTGATGTATTATGTACCTATGACATTGCTAATATATTGTATTCTTATTCACTAGCCTTTTATGTTGTCGCTTTCTGAAGAAGCGTGACTCCACGTGAAACATGTTAAAGCTGTGGATCTCACTGGGTACAACAACTCCATCTTCCACTGTCGGTATCTAGCCATCTTTTAGGGCCCTATGTTTTTAGAGAGGGCTTCCTCCCCATGGCTCCATTATTGTTACCAATAATTTGGCGGCTCCTTCAATGACTGTACCTGGTTGGTCCATATACATACACTAATTGTTTTTAGAGATCTTTTAATGTCATATTTTGTAAATCAATAAATTTGTTATATTTTTTCATAAATGCATCTTGTTAATTTGTGCCTACAAAGTCCAAAGTCCCCCATATTTTCCTCTTTCATGTTCTTTATTTTGCTTTATGTATAATGGAAAATTCAATAAAAAACTATTGAAACTAAAAGTAGGCTATTAAAGATAAGGAAACCTGACTTCACATCTAGGTAGGGATGCTGTTTTTTTTTCTTTACTTTTTTTGGGACTTTAGGAAACCCATGTTCCGTGCGCGGTTTCCCGAACCTCGTTAAAAAAGCACTGGGTGTGCGATTCGCTGAGGGTGTTAATGTAACCCTAACGACACCTCAAACCAAAACATGTGCACATGAAGCTACCATGTAATAACATGACCAACTATTTTCATTAAAGAAAAAAAAAATATTCACCCATCGTTGAATTAAAGCACAATTTTTAATTTCTGAAAAACAATAATGTAAAACACATATGCATTTTCAAACACACAGACGTGAACAGACCCTTAAAACTCCATGTACATTTCCCATTCCCGTTACACTATCCCATCTGGTGTAACAGGTCACAACTTTACTGTACTACTTCTTGATTTTACATGCATGCAACTTTTGTCTTTCCTCCTATTTTTAATGATGTAGAGTGCTAGAACTTGGATTTTACAAAGATACCAGACATACTGTACAAAACTTTAGCAAAGGCTAAAGTTTTTTTTTTTACCTTAATGCATTCTTAGCAGGGCAATACAATTTGGTGGATAAAGAAAATATGGCACATGCCCACAAAACCTTTTTCACATTTAACTAATTTATAAAATCAGTGGCTGGACCAATGGAAATACCATCAACTCTCAAGGTTCGTCAAATCTCTACCACAACCACTACGCTCCCTATCGGCTCTAACGCCGGTAGAGAGATTATTTGTTGATGATCAACCACCCGAGAAACCTATCTCATACTTCTACCAGGCACGCCTGGCCCTAACTTCACCGACTCAACCTGCATTCCTTTCTAAATGGGAACCAGATTTTCATAGCCCTCGCTCTGAAACACAGCGCTCAACGATACTTCAACTAACCCACATCTCTGCCACATCCTCCAAAGCGGCAGAGGTAAACTATAAAATGTTGACGGGGTGGCACTATACCCCTGTGGTGCTGCACAAAGTCTTTCCGTCCATATCAGCGCTATGTTGGCAGGGATGTTGAGACCAGGCAACACGTGCTCAAATCTGGTGGTTTTGCCCACACATCTGACCATATTAGTCTACTATATTATATTGGATCAAAAAAAATCCATAACACCCCACCTCTTGAACGCGGCCAAGGCACTTATTCCCAGACTGTGGAAACAACAGAATAACCCTACATTATGCCAATGGCTTATGGAGGTAGATCACATATACCATATGGAAGATAGCACTTACTCCCTCAGACGTAAATCAGACCCATCCAAGAAGATATGGTCCTGTTTGTTTGCCTTTAAATTCTCAGCCACACATGTAGATATCATATCTCAGACGGTATAATGCTGATGACTAGTTTATTATTGTATAAGCAGGTGTCATATTGAGGCAGGATCTATACAGTTTTTTGTTTTAAATTCTTGATTTTACCATGTTGTACGTCAGGACCTCTTAAGACAATTACTTCTGCATTTTGTACCATACCCAACCAAAGAGTAACGCTGGTCCATGTCTAATGACCAGCCCTTAGTCCTTAATGGCGTTAAGTGTACACATTCTGATCCCACAAGCTATTCCCATTCCATGCTGTAATGTGTGCCTACTGTGTTGGCCTATTGGGGAAATGTACCCATATTTCATTGTAAACTGTTTTATACCTTACAATAAAAACGTATTAAAAAAAAAAAAAAAAATCGGTTGCTTCCCTGTTGCCATTTTATTTGGCCTATACAATGTACGTATTCCAGTAAATTGCCAGCATCTTGTAAATGAAAACAATAAATAGCAATCACACACTTCCAAAGACACATTACTACTTAGAGGTGCTTACAAGGGCAAATTCACACTATATGTGGTAACAGATGTTTTACTGCATGCTAACACATCTGTTACCACAGGGAAACACAGGAAACAATTGTTCCATCACACAATAAAGCAGCCTAGTGCTGCAGTAAAATGCAGACATGCTGCATTTTATTGCAGCAGGCTGAACCGCTCTGCAGTGTCGGCACTTTGCAGTGAATACACTTCAAATAAAGCTTGCACAAAAAAAAAAAAAAAGGGAGCCTTGTGATGCGCTTAATTGTGCTGGAGCAGTGTGAATTGGCCCTAACATTTCCTACATGAGTAGAATTTTCAACTTACTGTTGGAACATATGCCTCTAAAGAAAAAGGTTTACTTATGAACAGCGTGGATTTGATTTAAATCAAGTCGATTTAAATCACTAGTCAAAAGGCTTGAATGAAATCAACTCAATTTAAATCACAATTTTTAAAGCGCAACTGTCATCTTTATCCCACAGCGGCTCCTCCTCTGACCCGCTGTTGACTCACCGACAGTCTCATTCACTTTAATGGGACGGCTGGTGATGCGGCAGTGACACAACAAGGTGAGGGACATGGCAGCAGCAGGTGAGTGGATGCCCGCTAACAGGCACTGCCATTATGCGTCTGAAATGACAGGGGCTCCAAATGTAAGGACTTATTCTTGCTGGTAGTTGGAATCTTTAATATTTGCAAACAAAATGAAGGTTTCCCATTTAGAATAATAAGCTGTCAGGTTAGTAAAACAGCGATATCAGAACATATTCAATCATACAGTTTGTAATGTACATTGATTTACAAAACAATGGGATAAAAGAATATTCCTGAACTTTGTTTTTTCTCATGGTTACTGTGAAATTGTATGAACGCATCAATGCAGTGTAGGTTATCTCAGCTTGCAGAGCTGGGATTTGTTGAATGAGTTTACCAAAAATTTAAATATTGAAGAATATACAGCCTCATACTACATAACTAAGCTCCATTTCATGCTGAATAAACTAAATTATTAATGTATCTTAAATAGAAAACTATCTTTAGATAAAACGCTTTTGGAGTAAACATCTATTAAAATAAATTTAATAACAATCAAAAAAATCATTGATTTATATCCACCCTGCTTATTAACATTCACATTATGCAATACTCGTTAGGGAATTGGCACAGTAATATACAGTATTATAAATAATACACAAAAACGTACGATTGTTATGGTCAATGTAGAATACACCAACTTGAGTGTCATAGACTTCTTCCCATCCAAGTGGCAACTCATCACCAATACAGTCAGCAAAGGTTAATGGTTTTGTATATCTGGAAAACAAAATCAGTATTTTATTACCATTAACAGACAGTACTGTATGTACTTAAATATATGTATGTACAGAAATATTTGACTACATTTGTCATTACTTAAGATAAAGTAAAACATATTTTTATTTATTTTTTGGTGATATTGTCCTTCATAAATTATTTTATTTTCTATGCAATCTATAGACAAAAAGAACCCCCAAAACATAAAATATATTTTTTTTAAACTGAGCTACTGTAGATAAAAAGTAAAGATTTTAACTTTAGAATTTGTCCTTTTTATAATTACACTAAAGATTGAGATTCTGGCGCAAAACATTGCAACCTATTTACATCCTAAAGCGGAGTTCCACACATTTTTTAAATTTACCAGCATCCACATGCCTATCTGCAATTACAAACGGCTAATTATTATTTTTTTTTTTTTTCGAAATACCTTATTTTACATGTGTTAATGTGGCACTTCCTGTCCGGCCGCCTAGGCGTTTCCCATGGACTCCTGGAATGTCGGCGTCATCTATCCCAGGAGTCAATGGGAATCGCCTAATAATGAAATCTCATGTCATTTCTGGTCTGGGAGGACTTGGGTGCCATTTTGCTATGGCAACCTGTCAGGAAGAAACAGCACTGTGGAGTGGCATTACTGCACATGCGTGACATCAGGAGGTGTATGCTAGGTAGCCAGGTGCACTGAATCCCAGAAAAGAAGACAAGCGGGCTCCAAATGCCCACTACAGCAATGGACCCTGCTTGCTTCCAAGATCAGGTTAGATTTTAACAATTTAAAAAGAAACAAGGACCACATTCCTGACAGTATCTAAATGTTACAGTAGAAGTGGTAACAATGACGGGCGAGCATTTAAAAAAAAAAAATCGAATTGGGGGACTGGAACTCCACTTTACATAAATGTGTTTCCTGCTTTAAGATTTTGTGCATTTTATATAAATGAGTCACAAAAAAACAAACAAAATGAATAATGATGAAAAATATTAAAATATTTATGTTAAAGAATTAGTAATAAAATATCAAAAGAAAAATAATATCTGAGGGGAGAAGGGAAGGAGGAGTTATTAGAGCTCATACTGGTAACTAGGAGTTATAAAAAAAAAAAAAAAAAAAAAAAAAAAAGTTATTTTTTTTAAATGTTTAATTGTCAGGTTGCTGTCATGACAACACAGGTAGATCAAATGTCACCCCTCTGCATATGAATTAAACAGTACATACCGAATAGTACCAATGTTGCTACATTGTACTTCTCAAGCTTCTTGAGAACATGCGATCTTACAGCGCAGAGGCTGCTTAAGGGCCCTTTCACACATGTTGTCTTAAAGCATGTTATACAGCATAGTGCTTGTGCTGTGTAATTTGGCCCCCTGTATCACAAGAAATACCTGGCTGATCCTGCCTGGTTCTGTCCTCCCTTTTGTAAACTGACCACAGTGTATCATGGCTGCTGAGCCCAGACACCATGGTCAGTTTACGTGGCTCTGTCATCCGCAGCTTTCCTCCGTCCTCCTCTCTCCCCTCCCTCCCTGCCTAACTCTTCCTGTGTCAGTGCCCACCCCCCTCCCCTCTTACTGCTAAACTTTCATTTAAACTTTATCCCATCCCATCTGTTTAATAATCCTTTGTCCCCCTGTGCCTGTGTTTTATAAAAAATAAGCTGTTCTTTACCAGTTTTCATAGTGCTGATCACCGCTCACGTGACCCGCCGCCTCTCTCCTTCTCCCGACTGACGTCAGCGGGGAATCCTGGGCCCCGCCCGTTGCAGCTGTCAGACAGGGAGAGGAGAATGCCGCCGGGCGATCTGCGCTATAAAACCTGGTAAAGAATGGCTTATTTTTCTAAAACACAGGCACTGGGGCACATAGGATAATTAAACAGTCAGGATGGGATGAAGTGCATTAAAGGAGAAGTATGGGATGGGTTAAATAACTAGTACATATCACATTAGTCACATATCAGCTAATCTTTCTTTCCTACCTCTTTTAGTTTTTACAGCATGTGCACATGAACTTTCCTTCAGCTGGCAAAAACGGTCCATTTTCAGTTTGAAAAGTTCTCAGGGGGTGTGTACATCTCCACCAACACACCCCCTGCCTCTGTCCCCCCTCCCCTAAGATACGTGGCTGTGCTGATAGATAGAAATATATTGTGTAGATTCTCATACACAGCACTATCAGTGACTGCTCTCACATTACACTCACTGAAGTGCTAAAATCTCTGCCGACTCTTCTGACCATTGAAACATGCTGCAGAGGAGGAGGGAGGGGGAGGAGAGAGGAGTGAGAAGGGAGGGGGGAGCAGCTATGCTCTGAAGTCTCAGGAACAAGCAGAGGGAGGAGAGCCCACATCAATCAAGCAAAATGACAGGAAAGGGGGTGGATCCAGACTTCATATCCAGGCCATTGTCAGGATGATGCTGTATGAAAGACTGTAGAACCTCCCACAGGTATTTATCTTGATTTTAACAGAATGGGGGCACTTCTGAGAGGGCTGGAAGGGTTTATAGATATCAGCAGCTCATATAGAATAGATGTAAGTAAAAAAAAAAAAAAGGAAATTCATACTTCTCTTTTAAGTGGCTTAACAACCACTTTAAGCTAGGTTCACACCTATGCATTTTGCAGTGCCATTACATATTTGCAGAAACACACTAGAGTAGATTTAACATTAGTTCCTATGGCTCACATTCACATCTATGCAGTTTCCACTGATGCGTTTTTTTGCAAAGGTGCAGAGACCCAACTGTTTTTTTATTTTACACACAGGATGGTGCATTTTTGTAATCACATCAAAAACATGTGAAAAATGCATGGTATTTGTATTTTTTGGTGCGTTTTAATGCATGACAAGACATCTCCTAGCATTTACACATCCCAAAAACACAAAATACATAAAAAAAAAACGAGTAAAAAAAAAAAAAGAAAAAACACAAACCACTCCAAAAAAAGGCACCAAGAAAATGTATCAACTGCAACCTGCACAGGTATGAACCTAGCCTTAGACAGGGGGAGCGGCAGTGTAGAAGGGTAGGGCATGCATTCCCTTTTTACTTAAAATACATTGAAGACCCAATCTCCAAAGCTGGTTAAAGTGGCCCTTGAGGTAAAATGCAAGGTTCACTTTAACTGTCCGGGCCACTTCCACATTCATAAATCACCCACAATTAGTAGATGTAAAATGTACCTGTAAAAAATAAAATAAAAATGTTGTGGTTTTTATGTACCTCAATATAGCCTTCTGCCTGCGGCACATAGGCCAGGATGTCACACTCCTGGCTAGATCATGGGCAATACAGAGCAGCTGAAATCCTGCAAGAAGGCACTCCTGCAATGTACTTGATTACCTAGTCATAAGATTTCACCTGCTTTGCTCTCCCCAGAAAATCCTCCCGAAGTGCTGCTGACTTTAGGCTTCATGTACACAGGACATTGTTCAACCTCTCCTGAACGATTTAACTTGACAGCTAGAAACCCACGTCTAAAAACGTCCGTTTAGCCGCATTTGCGTCTAGAAACGTTTGGGAAAAAAAAAAATTTGGGGGTTAAAATGAAAAACGTCTGTAAAATGAAACGCTGCTAAACGCGAGTTACCGCGTTTGGCGCTTGAAATGCCCCTGAACACAGCTTCTGAATGCATTTTTTGGGGTTCCAGAAAAAGCCTCTAAACTCAACTGCCTAGAAACAACCATAAACAGTACTAATAAGATAACAGAGGAGAGTTCAGGAGCAGTTGAAAAAAAATGTCCAACTGCTCCTAAACTTCCACTTACCAGCAGCAGTGTGCATGAGGCCTTATTGTCGATGCAGAAGACTGGGGTGAGGAATCAAAATTCTTTACAGATACATTTTGTAGCTTCCAATTTTTCAAAGGGGGGAGGGGGGTGGGTGGCAGTTATTATATGTGGACTTTGCATTAGATTGCAAGGTCTAGTTTAAAGAGTAACTCGCTTTTGTTGTTAAAAGAAAAAAAAAAAAAACCTCTGGGTGATATAGGTATATTGAAGGGATTTTAACAAGCTTTGTTGCAGATTCCTACCTTTTGTTATTCTGAAGAAATCCCTGTGTGTTTCTCTGTGCCCATGTACTCAGTGAGTCTAATTGGAGTGGTGGTTTCATAAATATCAAATAGCTGTGGCACCTGCAGGCCTCTAATGAGGAAAATTGCAGTGTCTGCGTCCCATTAGGTGTGATTTCCTATTGGAAGTATCTCACCAAAAAATAGGATTTTTGTACTCACCGTAAAATCCGTTTCTCTGGCATCCATGGACTGACACAGCGTGTCTTATACACCTTTACACGTGGGTTATGTCCCTGCCTGCAGGAGAAGACCTAGGCAGAATGTGAGATGTTATACATACATTCTAAACAGCCAGAGCTGAACAGCCCCGCCCAGGGGGGCGGTCCCTCAGGCATAACCCTCCCACTGCAGTCAGCAGACCTCAGTTCGTAACAAAGCAGTACAAACTTAAAAAGAAGGGTGGGTGCTGTGTCAGTCCATGGATGCCAGAGAAACGGATTTTACGGTGAGTACAAAAATCCTATTTTCTCTTGTCATCCATGGACTGACACAGCGTGTCTTATACACCTTTACACGTGGGATGTCCCAAAGCAGTGTCAAGAGGGATGGGAGCAGTATAAATGGAAAACCAAAAACTTCACTCCAAACAAGGCAGAGCTCCTCAACGGAGGAGTTGCAACATCAAACAGCGGCCTGCAACACCTTGCGGCCGAAGGAAGCATCCGAAGATGCAGCCACATCAACCTTATAAAACTTAGAAAAGGTATGAACAGACGACCAGGTCGCCGCCTTGCACACTTGTGCAACCGACGCTTGATGTCGGAAAGCCCAGGAAGCTCCAATTGCCCTGGTGGAATGTGCCGTAACCGGAAAGGGAGGCGCCCGCCCCTTGAGAGCATAAGCTTGAATGACGGTTTGTCTGATCCACCTAGAAATGGTGGCAGACGAATCCGCTTGGCCCTGTTTTGGACCAGAGACAGCCACAAATAGTGAGTCAGACTTCCGAATAGAAGCAGTAGCAGACAGGTACACCCGCAAGGCTCGTACCACATCCAAAGTGTGAAGCGCAAACTCTCTGGGATGCGATGGGTGAGGACACAAGGACGGGAGGACAATGTCCTCGTTTAAGTGGAAGGCCGAGACCACCTTTGGCAGAAAGGAAGGTCGCGGACGTAACACCGCCTTATCCTTATGGATGACCAAAAAGGGCGACTTGCAGGACAAGGCCGCCAATTCAGACACTCGTCTAATGGAAGTAATGGCCACCAAGAAGGCCACCTTCTGAGACAAAGTCAAGAGGGGAATATCTCTAATATTTTCAAAGGGAGGTTCCTGGAGGACCGAGAGCACCAAATTCAGATCCCACGGGGGGAGAGGAGGCTTGACAGGGGGGAGCACATGGCGAACCCCCTGCACAAAGGTGCTAACCAAGGGATGACCCGCCAGCGGTCGCTGAAAGAAGATGGCCAAGGCCGAAATCTGACCCTTAATGGTACTCAAAGCGAGCTTTTGGGTCACGCCACGCTGCAGAAAATGCAGGATTCTGGGAACGGAATACGTTCGTGGGCGCCAGTCCAGCTCTTCGCACATGGCGATGTAAGCTCTCCAAGTACGGTGATAGATCTTTCTGGAGGAAGACTTCCGTGCCCTTAACATGGTCGAAATGACCGAATCCGAGAGACCTCGGTCTCTCAGCACCTGGCTTTCAATAACCATGCCGTTAAAACCAGAGACTGTAAAGCAGGATGAAATATAGGACCTTGAGACAGAAGGTCCCCCCGTATTGGTAACCGCCAGGGAACGTCTGCGACGAGACGTACCAGATCGGCGTACCAGTGACGCCGAGGCCAATCCGGAGCAATGAGGATCACCGGAATTCCCTCGGTCGCTACCCTGCGGAGCAGGTGAGGGAGCACTGCAGCGGAGGATAAACGTATATCAGGTGATACTGACCCCATGGGGCCACCAACGCATCCGAGGCATCCGCCCAGGGATCCCTGGATCTGGCCACAAACCTCGACACCTTGCGATTGAGTCGAGAGGCCATCAGGTCCACATCCGGCGTGCCCCACCGTCTGCAAAGGAGTTGAGTTGAAAGACCTCCGGGTGCAAGGACCACTCTCCCTGGTCCAGCGTCTGGCGACTTAGATAGTCCGCCTGCCAATTGTCTACGCCCGGAATGTAGACGGCCGACAGAGCCGGCACGCTTCTTTCGGCCCACCTCAGGATGCGGGCGACCTCGGAAGCCGCAGCTGAGCTCAGAGTCCCCCCTTGATGGTTGACATACGCCACTGCTGTGGCGTTGTCCGATTGGATCCTGATGGAGTGACCCTGTAGTTTCTCCGACCATGAGGAGAGGCACAGCCTGATTGCCCGTATCTCCAGCACATTGATCGGTAAGAGGGCTTCGTCCGGAGTCCAAAGCCCTTGGGCCGACAGGACTCCCCAGACTCCCCCCCCAGCCCGTCAGGCTGGCGTCCGTCGTGATCACCGTCCATTGGATGGGGAGGAACGACTTCCCGGACTGAAGAGCCGGGGACCTCAACCACCACGTCAGGGACGCCCTGACCAGGTGACTCACCTGGATCTGAAGATCCAAGGACAACGGGGATTTGTCCCAAGTGGACAAGATCTCTTTCTGTAAAGCCCTGGTGTGCGCTTGGGCATAAGGAATGGCCTCGAAGGAGGCCACCATGAGTCCAAGGACTCTCATGCAAAAGCGGATTGACGACCATTTTCGGGACGTCAGCACCCGTACTGCAGACTGAAGTGTCAGTAGTTTGTCTGGAGGTAGGAAGACTCTTGCCTCCAAGGAGTCCAGAATCAGACCTAGATACTCCAGACGCTGAGTCGGGACTAGAACCGACTTCTGAACGTTCAGGAGCCACCCAAACTCCCTGAGGGTCTGACTGACGATAGTCACACTTTCTTCCAATTCTGAGCCACTGTCTGCTCTTAGAAGGAAATCGTCCAGATAGCCCACGATAGCAATGCCTCGCTGTCTCAGCAAAGCTAGAACCGGAGCAAGCACCTTGGTGAACACCCTCGGTGCCGAGGCTAGGCCGAAGGGAAGAGCCACAAATTGATAGTGGACTTCGCCGACCGCAAAGCGCAGAAACTTCTGGTGGCTTGCGCAGATCGGAACATGCAAGTAGGCGTCCTTGATGTCCAAGGATGCCAGAAAATCCCCTTGATGGAGTGTAGCGACCACCGTGCGAATGGATTCCATGCGGAATTTTTGCACCTTCACGAAGGCATTCAGGGCCTTGAGGTCCAGGATTGGCCGAACCCCGTCCTTTTTTGGAACAACAAACAGATTCGAGTAGAACCCCTGAAACCTCTCCTGGGACGGAACCGGCACAATTACTCCGGACCCGATCAAATCCTGTACAGCCCCCAAGAGGGCTGCCCGACGGGCAGGAAGGAGAGGGAGATTTGAGGGAAAGAATCTGTCTGGGGGCCAGGAGCGGAACTCTATTCTGTATCCTGAGGTGACCACCTCGCACACCCACCGGTCGGAGATCCGGGAGGTCCACCGATCCGTGAACCTGCAAAGTCGTCCCCCCACCCCAGAGACGGGCGGGGGCAAGACTTCACGCGGAGGCGGGCTTGGGAGCCGGCTTGTTCGGCTTACGCACCCAGGGGCGCTTGTGCCCGCCAGCCGCACTGTTGTCAGTCTGGGATGGCTTACCCGTGGACTCGGACGGACGAAAAAAAACCTTTTTTGCTGGAAAGGAAGGACCCGGTTTACGTCGGGCCTCCTTACCCTTGATAGTTTGAGGAAGGATAGTGCTTTTACCTCCCGTGACATCCTTGATGATGTCATCCAGAGCAGCACCAAAAAGTCTACCACCCTTAAAAGGTAGATCCGTCAGGAGCTTCTTAGAGGCTAGGTCAGCAGACCAGCATTTCAACCAGATGAGACGACGCAATACCACCGCCGAGACAGAGGCCCTGGATATTAAAGGGGCCGCGTCCAACGTGGCGTCGCACACATATATCAGACCCTGCACCATCTGGTGGGCCAGAGCAATAGTGTCTGGAGGAAGGTTATACTCCTGCACAGTTTGGTGCAAAATTTTTGCCCATTCCGTGAGTGTCTGAGACACAAGGGTCGCCGCTACTACGGGCCGTAGGGCGGATCCCAACAAGGCGAACATGGCTCTACTCACCACTTCTGACCTCCTGTCAGTGGGGTCCTTAAACGCAGGAGTCCCCTCCATCGGGAGAGTGGTGGCCTTGTTTAAACGGGCGACTGGAGGGTCGACCACCGGGGGAGAAGCCCACTTTTTAAGCAGGGCGTCTTCAAAGGGGTATCTAATAGACAAACGCCGCGGGACCATAAAAGTCTTCTGCGGCTTTTCCCAGACCTGGTCAATGAATTGGTCAAAGAAAGGTGCATATGGAAAAACCTTTTTAGAAGGCTTGGTCTTAAAAGAACCGAAGGAGACTGTATCCGCCTGAGGTTCTGCGGTCGCAGCATTTAGCTTGAGAGTGTCCCTCACAGCATCAATGAGTTCACTAACAAGCCCCTTGTCATTTACTGACTCAGAACTGGAGTCTTCCTCACAAGGAATGTCCTGTTCAAAACCATCCAAATATTCAGAGCTAGGGTCCTGAGCAGCAATAGCTAGGCCCATATCTGAATCAGAGCACTCCCCTTGTGGAGATAAAGTGGGGAGAGGGTGCTTTTTTGCTCCCTTGTGCTCACACAGAGCTTCCATCCTGGTCAGAAATGATTCCAGGACTGCCGACAACTGGTCCATAGGGACCGCAGGTGCTGGAGCACTGGCTGCTGCCTCTGGCATGTGAGGGGAAGCTGGTGACTCTGACTCCATAATGTCCCTCTCAGACCACCCACAGGCTGTGCTGACTGAAGTAGGGGAATGCCCAGGGAACCCACCAACCTGACCAGGACCGCTCGGTTCCGCCGCTCTGTCTCACTGCGCCGCGCTGCTCAGCGTGAGTGAGCTGAGAGGAGAGAGTGTGAGGAGATTCGCGCCGTTCCCAGCGGCGCTAGAGGCCAAACTAGTGCCAGAAAAACGTGCGGCTACAAGAAAATGGCCGCTGCAATGTGCTCCGGCGGGCCCCGGCAAGATGGCCGCCAATGTAAAAATCAGCACACACACAAAACATGGCGCCCAGGCCCCTCACATCCAAAAACAAAACAGCCCCAGCGAATGCAGGACAGTATGGCCCCCAGGCACCCCCCACAGTACAGCGCCAGCACTAGTGAACAGAGAGTGACATTAAAAAACACAGGGGGAGACAGGGAAATCCCCCCACACAAGAAACACACAGCATGTACTCACCTGCAGCCAGGAGAGACTACTTACCCGTCCCCTGAGGGACCCGCTGGTGTGTTTCTGACAGAACTATCACAGTGCGGTACTGAGTAGCTGTCGGCCCGGTCCACCGCGAAAGATACAGCCGGACTGTTCTATCTTGAGAGGACCGCGGAGCTGGAAGCCCACCGGCCACCCCTGGAGTCGTGGGGCATGTCGTGAACTGAGTCTCACGCACACAAGGCGAGGATCAGCACGCTCGATGGTCGGACAGGGAAGACTACGAGGATATCTTGTACCCAACCTGTTGCCCAGCCGACAGTTGATAGAAGATCTCAAAAGAATAAAATAGGAAAAAAATTCCCAAAGGAATAAAAATAGGTCAGGAGACTGACTCCTGAGAGAGCCACGTCTTCTCCTTCTGCTAGGCAGAAAAAAACTGAGGTCTGCTGACTGCAGTGGGAGGGTTATGCCGGAGGGACCGCCCCCCTGGGCGGGGCTGTTCAGCTCTGGCTGTTTAGAATGTATGTATAACATCTCACATTCTGCCTAGGTCTTCTCCTGCAGGCAGGGACATAACCCACGTGTAAAGGTGTATAAGAGACGCTGTGTCAGTCCATGGATGACAAGAGAAATGTCATTTTTGTTGCAGGGGATGCCAAAAATCTGACTTGCATCTTAGTGCAGACTTCTGGGAAAATCTGTGAACCAATCACGCACACATTTTGTGTACAGAACACCTCCAGGTAGCCATATTGCATTTTACAGAAAATTACAGAGCTGCAAGTTAAAAAGGAAAGGTAATTTTTATTAACCTTAAAATTACAATAGGACTTTTTTTTTTGCCTTTTTTCCCCCAAGAAACTGGAGTTACCCTTTAAAGAATGAGTGCACTTTTAGACAAAGCACGCTCGTTCTTTTATCCTCTTGTACCCAGACTTAAACACACTCCCATTCCACAGATGAATATTTACCGAGATACGGCACTCCACTGTTTTGTTTGAATAGATTGGTGAAAGACGTCAACGGGGCTCATGTACCTCTTGTCTCTCAGCCACAGAAGTGTATGGTGCTAAACTGCACAGGTGGGGCCAGGAGAGGGAGCCTTTCACCAATGGATGTAAACCAACAACGAAGGCCACAATTAACTGTCATTCATGGGGGGGTGGAATCGCTAGGTTAGGGCACAGGGGCAAAAAGAAATGTCCTTTAACCCTTTCACTGCCAGGTCCGTACGGCGTACGGACCTAAAAAGTGCCTGCAGGTGGCCAAGTCTGTACGGACCTCATTTCTCCCTCTCCTATAAGCTTATGGTTACTATAATGACCAAAAGCTTCTATTAGAATTGTTCAGCAGACTCTGCTGAACAATTATATAACTCTGATCAGCGGATTACAAACCGCTGATCAGAGCAAAAGTAATTAACCTCTAATGTGACCGCCGCACCCCCCCCCCACCCACACCCATGCCGCCGCTTCCCTGCTTCTCCACCTCCCGCCGCTCCCTTCCATCTAAAACTGCCCCCCCCCACTCTCCTCTCTTCTTCACCCCCTTCTTCCTCCCAGCACTGATTTACCCCCCCCTCCACCTGATCCCCGGAGCTACCCTCATTAGCCGGCATCCCTCCTCTTCCACTCCCACTGGCTTCAGGTGCTGCATGGGGCTTGGCGGGATCCAGATACCCCCCATCACTCACATGGCCCCCCGTATTGCCCCCGCACCACGGCATCCCTCCTTCCCTTTCGCCACCTGCATGCTTCTCCCTGCACTGATCTCCATGATTTGTCAGGCGGAGGAGCCCGGTGGTGGGGGGGGGGTGAAGTTGGGGCTTGGTATACATCATGTGCTTACCAAGCCCCCTCCCCTGGATATAGGCAGCGATCGTTCCTATATCCACTGACAGCTGATACATAATAACAATTGCGGTTTACTATGTATCAGACTGTCAGTTTATAAACGAGTGAGGAATCTCTATACAGATTCCTCATTCATTCAAGTAAAGTGCTGCAGAGAAAAGGGACCATCTTCAGTCCCTTTCTCTGTCTCAATAAAAGAGATATGGGGGTCTGTTTAGACCTCTGATATCTCACCAAAGGTTCCCCAGCCCCACAATGTTTCAAAATTGTCGCCCTTTGTTTATAGCGCAAAAAATAAAAACCGCAGAGGTGATCAAATACCACCAAAAGAAAGCTCCATTTGTAGGGAAAAAAAGGTTGTCCATTTTGTTTGGGTACAGTGTTGCACGACTGCGCAATTGTCAGTTAAAGCGACGCAGTGCCATATCGCGAAAAAATAGCCTGGTCATTAAGCAGGCAAATCTTCAGGTCTGTAAGTGGTTAAATAAGTATAGAAGAAGTGGTAGTGCCTAGCTTCCCAAAAGATACTACATCTAAATGTCCCTATGAGGGAAATCCAGACCTGTCTGTGCTATAAAGTTATTTAAATCTATGAATACAGTATAAAAGTATTGAAATTTTCGAACATTTTCCACATTTTGGAAATTGCTCAACCTGAGCACCTAAAATGAAGTGTGGTAGACCCCTTTCACACTGAGCCGCCCATAGAGTCAGCGGTAAAACGCCGCTATTTTTACAGCCGCCGCTATGGGTGGATTTGCGGCGCATTTCGGCCACTAGCGGGGCGCATTTAACCCCCGCTAGCGGCCGAGAAAGGGTTAAAACGCAGCGCATTGCGGGCGGTATAGCCGCGCTGTCCCATTGATTTCAATGGGCAGGAGCGGTGGAGGAGCGATAAAACACATCGCTCCTTAGATGCGGCTAGCAGGACTTTTTTTTACCGACCTGCTAGCGCAACGCTCCAGTGTGAAAGCCCTCGCCTGCAATGCGCCCTCAGTGTGAAAGGGGTATTATGCTTAAGATACACACATACTGTATAATTATAGCTCTTAGGTGCTTGATATTCTAAGAACAGACCTCTTTTGCAAAGCAAAAAGTTACAATAACAATTTTGCCATTTTACAGTACGCAAAGAAAATCAATAATAATGACATTTACAAACTACATATTTAACCACTTGACCTCTGGAAGGTTTTACCCCCCCCTCATGACTAGAGCATTTTTTGATATTCAGCACTGTGCTACTTTAACTGGCTATTGCTCGGTCATGCAACATGTACGCAAACTTTAGATAATTGTTTAGGGCTGCAACTAACGATTATTTTCCTAATCGATTAGTTGGCCGATTAATGTTTCGATTAATCAGATAACCACCTTAAAAAATGTGTGGTGTATAATTTAGTTAATATGTAACGTTTAAAAAAAAAAAAAAAAAAAAACAACACAATTTATTCTTAAATATCTACCATATATGCAGTGGTAAATATAAATAGCCAACTATATGGTTTTAATTAGAAAAAAAAATTAAAGACTGTTTTGGTGATTTTCACACAGAACTGTAATATATTTATGTATGACAGACTCCCTTGTCACAGGCAGGTGGCTTGAATTAAGCTCCCTGTGCCTGCTGTCACTTATGCTGGCCATACAAAAACAATGTCTTCCAATGTCTTCTTTCTAAAAAAATTATTTTAAGAACATTCGTTCAATTTTCTAATCGTTAGTGGGCTCAAATCGACGTTTATTTTCCACCACAGTGACGGGAAAATCGAAGAAGCAGAATAGAAAACTTCTTTCAGAAATAACATTCAGTTTTAAAATGAATGTAAATTTACATTTTCAAACGACATTCTTTCATTCAGTGAATGTACAGTACAAAATTTTTTGTGATAAATATTCTCGTCCAAAAATCGATACATGCATGGCCAGCATTAGGCTTGGTTCACATCTATGCAGTTTGCTTTTGATCCGTTTCTGCTGTGCGCATTTGTGCACTCGATTTTGCGGTGATTTGTATTTTTTATCCTTTTATTGTTGTTGGGCAGATTAAAGAAATCAAAACTGCGGCAAAAACGCCCAATAGCAAGCTGCAAAGTATAGTATAGAATGCCCCTATAGCAAAGTAAAAAAAAACTGCTGCCTTTAGAACCACTCACTTCCTGGCCAGGACTACATGTCCCATGACGCATTGCTCCGCACACATTCACAAGTTCTCAGGCACTTACTGACATGTATGGACGGTGTACTGAGCTATATGTGTGCTGCACTGCATTTCCTGACATGTAAACAAATAATGCATTCTGTATGCAGGCCAACTAATCGGCTGACCAATTATGAAAACAGTTGACAACCATTTTCATAATCGATTAGTTGTTTCACACAAATAGAACTTTCTTTTGCCGATTTTGTGGTGATTTTTTGTATTGTATAAAATTTCAAAAGAAAAAAAACAATATTTTCTACATATACTAAAACAATATTTTTCTACTGTACATTTTTTTCACACAAATAGAGCTTTCTTGTGGTAGTATTTGATCACCACTGGGACAGAAAAATGGGAAAAAAAAAAAAAAAAAAAAGAGAAGTACTTTCTGCTATAAATCATATCCAATAAAAAAATAAATAAAAAAATGTATAGGTGGGTGTGTGTGTATATATATATATACATATACACATACATATATATATACACATACATATACATATATATATATATATATATATATATATATATATACACACACACACACACATTATATATATATATATTGTGACAGCAGGAAGGTAAAGTCACCTGGTTGCATCCAGGGGGGTAGATATATTTCGCCCAGATTCAGGCTTTACGCCGACGTATACAACTAGGTGGAGAGTTGTATAAGCCCAGCTAAGGCTAGTGGGCTCATGGATGACTCATACCTCTAGGGAGAGTGTGGGGCGTCGTGCAGACAGGGAGTTGATGAGACCAGCTGAAGCTTGTCAGCTCATTTAGGCCTCTATAAGAACTCCCAGCTTCATTAGGGGTTAGCTCATGCCTGGACCCAGACCTGTGTGGACTGTCTAGGGAGAGTGAACCCCTGTGCGGTGAGACAAAGCCTGTGTGGCTATTTGCTTGGACATTTAAAACCAGGGACTTAGGGACTAGGACAGCACTAGGCTGATCCCAGTTGTTAGTTAGGAAACCTGTATGTTTAGTCAGAGGTCAAGTTGACCAGGATTTATTTTGTTTATGTTTCTTTTGGCTTTGCTGTGTTTTGTCACTGTAAATAGAAAATAAACCGCACCTTTTTTGATTTTGAAAACCACAACCTCCGTTTGCTGGGCCTGTTTTTGTGTGGGGAGCCCATCCCGGGGGTCACACACACCCGCTGCCGAGCTAACCCCCTCACAATATATATATATATATATATATATATATATATATTACACACACACACACACACACACACACACACACACACACGGCTTACCTGTAGGTGCTGGAAATATCTCCTAAACCTCCACGGTTTAGGAGATATTTACAAAAGAGACGTGCGCCGTAGACAAGGGCGCAGGCGCACTTTAGAAACGCCGATCGTGCCGTTTCTAAAAGAGGGCATGCAGTGACTGGCGGCTCCCGCGCGCATGTCACAGAGCCGGAGTTTGCGGCCCCAGAAGGAAGAGGGGTGAAGATGAACGCTCACTGCTAGTGGCCCATTATGCTTTACCTTTGCAGGGAAATAAAGAGGAAGTAAAACCCATCAGGGTTTACTTCCTTTTTAACCACTTCAACACCGGGCTTTTTTTTACCACATCAATACCGGGCCTATTCTGGCACTTCTCTCCTACATGTACAAATCATCATTCTTTTGCTAGAAAATTACTCAGAACCCCCAAAGATTATATATGTTTTTTTAGCAGACACCCTAGGGAATAAAATGACGGTCATTGCAACTTTCTTTCTTGCACGGTATTTGCGCAATAATTTTTCAAACGCCTTTTTTTGGGGAAAAAAATGGTTTCATGAATTAAAAAATAACATAACAGTAAAGTTAGCCCAATTTTTGGGGAAAATATAAAAGATTATGTTACGCTGAGTAAATAGATACCTAACATGTCACGCTTTAAAATTGCGCACACATGGAATGGCGCCAAACTTCGGTACTTAAAAATCTCCATAGGCGACGCTTTAATTTTTTTTACAGGTTACCAGGTTAGAGTTACAGAGGAGGTCTAGTGCTACAATTGTTGCACGCGCTCTAATGCACGCGGCGATACCTCACATATGTGGTTTGAACGGCGTTTACATATGTGGGCGGGACTTGCGTGTGCGTTCGCTTCTGATCGCGAGCTACTGGGGGCAGGGGCGTTTTAAATTTTTTTTATTATTATTTATTATTTTTTTTTACTTTTTTTTTTCTGACACTTATTTTACTTTTTTTTTTTTATCACTTTTATTCCTATTACAAGGAATGTAAACATCCCTTGTAATAGGAATGTGTGTGACAGGTCCTCTTTATTGAGAGATGCAGGGTCAATAAGACCCCACATCTCTCCTCCAGGCTGGAAAGCATGAGATCAGTGAATTTTTTTTTCACTGATCTCATACTTACTAGCCGCAATGGCGGCTTTGTTTACATTTGAGGACCCGGCGTGACGTCATCACATCGCGCCCGGGCCTCCGACAATCATAGAGATGACTGGTGACCATCTGGTCACCAGTCATCGCTATGCTCGTCACGTGACCCACCACCGGCGCTGACGATTCTCTTCGGGTCCCTGATGGCACGGGAGAGCCCGGAGAAGCACCAGGAGGGGGGGGGGGATGTCCCCTCTCGCCAGCCTATAAGAACGATCAAGCGGCGGAACCGCCGCTATGATCATTCTTATGGTGCGCAGAATCGCCGGCACAAGAAAAGGATATCTGAATGATGCCTCTAGCTGCAGGCATCATTCAGATATCCCCCCTCAAAGCCGAGGACATCATATGACGTCCACCCAGGATGAGAGATCCCATCTGTGGACGTCATATGACTATGGGCGGTAGGGAAGTGGTTAATGGCAGTGTGTTATTTTGAGGGGACAGCAAATTTACACTGTTATACAAGCTGCACACTCACTACTTTACATTATAGAAAAGTGTAATTTCTTCAGTGTTGTCACATGAAAAGATATAATAAAATATTCACAAAAGTGTGAGGGGTGTACTCGCTTTTGTGAGATACTGTAAAATTTATATATATATTTTAAAATAATACACACACACTATATTACCAAAAATATTGGGACGCCTGCCTTTACACGCGCATGATCCCAGTCTTAGTCCACGGGGTTCAATATTGAGTTGGCCCACCCTTTGCATCTATAACAGCTTCAACTCTTCTGGGAGGGCTGTCCACAAGGTTTAGGAGTGTGTCTACGGGAATGTTTGACCATTCTTCCAGAAGAGCATTTGTGAGGTCAGGCACTGATGTTGGATGAGAAGGCCTGACTTGCAGTCTCCGCTTCATCGCAAAGGTGTTCTATCGGGTTCAGGTCAGGACTCTGTGCAGACCAGTCAATTACTTCAGCCCAAACTTGCTCATCCAGGTCTTTATGGACCTTGTTTTGCGCACTTTTTTGATACTGATACTGTTTATTTTATGTCCCATGGAATTCAAATAGGGTGGTGCTATTGCTATAATGAACAACGGTTATTGTATTTGCACATATTTTTGCAATCTGATTAAAGTTTTATGGTGGTTTAATTATTTACCATCTTTTTTTGGTTGACTTTTTAAAAAGGGACGGTGCATCAATTTTCACCTAGTTTATAGTAATGAATTAATTATAGAGTGCTGCCGTCCATTGTATTTATTTTTGTTATACCAAGCGCAGAGTTTTCATTTATAGTTTTGGTAAGTAATAATTAACCAGTAATGTTTTGACTAGCTTTATATGATGTTAAAAATTAATGTCCCGTCTTAAGTATGATTCTACATTCGAAACCCACCAAGACTTGAGCTTTAACATTTGAATTTTAATGTAAAAAAAAAAAAATATTTATTTCATGAACACATACAGTATATGGTATATTTTGTATAATATAAAGAGGAAAAGCTCAACTTTTAATGGCAGTGGTAAACCATTTATCAGACGGGGCACCCAGAAACCATTTAGAAGCAGGTTTGTCCATTATTGTTTTCAGCAAAGCAGTAAACACAGTTCACTGCAGGAAGGCTTTGCACAGCAAGTCTATAGCAAAAAATGAACAAAGACATTTGCTTATCTAAGCCCCTAAGTAAATCCACGCCAGCTCCTGACTAACAGGGTGTCCACTGACAAACTAGCAACACATACCTCTTTAGTATTGTGTCAGCAGTCAGCCTTTTAAGCCAGCTGCAAAAGCTCACAGAGGAGAGAGAGAGTGAGGAAAAGAGTGAGAAAGAGCCCCCAGTTCAAACCTTGGTTTGAGAGTGTTTTGCAAGACAAGCAACATTTTTAAACACATTTTGACTTGATATACAAGCAATGTTTTGATATACAAGTACCGTCACGTCACAACTGAGTATAAGGCCTCATGTACACTGGACGTTTTTTGAAGTTTTAACAGCGGCTGTTTTTGGCTGTGGATTATTTTTTCTACAGTCATTAAATTCTCCATCATGTTATTATATGTGTCCATGCACACATAGGCTATCAGCTGTTTTGGGCAGTGGTGTTTTTGAGCCCCAAAACTAGTGGGTTCTGAAAAATGTTTTTCAGCGGTAAAAACGCTCCAACGCTGATAAACGTCAATAAACGCTCAAAAACATCGCTCACTAGCGTTTTTGATCGATTGAAAAAAAACACGCTAAAAAATGCCAACGCGGAAAAACGCTAATAAACGGTAAAACCGCTATTCTAAAAACATACCACAAAGCTACTGGCGTTTTTATAACGTTATTTTAACGTCCAGTGTGCATGAGGCCTAAAAGAGAAGAGAGGCGCCTCCAAGTGTAGCAATATGGTTACATTTAATGATGGCACAACATTCAGCAACTTACATGGTTGATTAATAAAAGAGGCACATCTAAGTATGCAGACATCCGGGGTAAAGCTGTCCACATAGACCATCCTCCGGACCACCATCAACGTCGTCCCTTCTACGCTACGCTCCACGAGCGATTCAAGCCTCGCTTTCAGATCACTCTACTGCAGGGTAGTCTTGCTGGTCATGATTGCAGACTGACAGCGGTGAGAGCCGGCTGTGCAGAGGATGGTCTATGTGGACAGGTTTACCCCAGATGCCTGCATGTGATGTGCCTCTTTTAATCATCAACCATGTGAGTTGTTACCTAGACCCCAAAGTGGATAGACACCCCCGGTGATGCCCCCTAAGGGCAACCAGGGTACGGCTCTTGGACGTCTGATGGAGGAGGTGGGGTGGGTTGACATCTGGCGGGTTCGGAACCCCAAGTGTAAACAATTCTCCTGTTTCTCCAAGTCACATGGTTCCCTCTCCCGTATAGACCTTTGTCTGGGCACTCCCAACATGGTTAGTTGCACCTCTAAGGTGGAGTATTTCCCACGGGGGGTATCAGACCACTCTCCGCTAGTACTTTGGCTGGTAACTCAACCGTCTAGCTCCCTACCTAGAGCCCCATGGAAACTGAATGCCTATTGGCTCAAACTGTTTACATCCCCAGAACGTATAGAAACCAAGATTGAAGTCTTTCTCCGGGCCCATGAGCATTACCTAGACCCACTGCTAAAATGGGAGACTTTGAAAGCCTATCTTAGAGGGGTATTTATCGAGGAAATACACATTGTCAGGAACAACTCCTCTGCCTTGGTAGAGCGGGTGGGAGACCAGGTGAGACAGCTGGAACTCGCTTATGTGATTAGCCCCACTGACTCGGCCAGGGAGGCTTGGATGTCGGCCCAGGACTCTCTGGACCGTCTGGGATCCTCAAAGGCAGAGCGGAAGAGGTTCTTTACCAAACTTGCATTTTATGAGGAAGGGGAACAAACTGGGCGATTGCTGGCCAAGATAGCAAGGTCTCAAGCACAATCCCCGGCCATCAGTGCTATATGCGCCTCTACAGGTATAGTGGTTAATGCCCCTGAAGCCATTGTATCCGAGCTGGCATCCTTCTATGAAGGCCTTTATGGATCGAGGGATGCCTACTCGGATGAGGACCTTGAAACATACATGGCTAGTATTGATCTGCCTGCTCTTTCCACATCTGCCAGAGAACAATTAGATGCACCAATTACTCTGGGCGAGCTGCAACTAGCGGCAAGCTCTTTTCCTACATGTAAAGCCCCCGGAGAGATTGCCCATAGGTAGTGTACACTCAATTTGGGGAGCAGTTGTTACCTGAACTATTGAAGGTCTTTAACGCCGCACTAGAGGGTGGTCAGCTGCCTGGCTCCATGGCCAGGGCTAATATCATTTTACTGTTGAAGCCGGGGAAGGATCCGGTTGACCCTGGCTCCTATAGGCCTATATCGTTGCTGCAGAGCGATGTAAAAATCCTTGCAAAGGTCCTGGCGCGCAGGGTTAACGGGATAATCACGTCTATTATCCATCCAGACCAGGCTGGTTTCATGCCGCAGAAGTCCACCGCCACAAATTTGAGGCGCATGTTCTTGAACATGCAGGTGCAGGCAGACAATGGGGGCCGTAGGGCGCTCTTATCCCTTGATGCCAAGAAGGCATTTGATAGTGTCAGTTGGAGGTTCCTCTGGGCGACGTTGGCCAAGTTTGGCTTTGGGGACAAATTCATAGAGTGGGTCAGGCTGCTGTACGCGTCCCCCCAGGCGACCATTAGGGTCACGGATAGGATGTCACCGGCCTTTGCTCTGGGTAGGGGGACGAGGCAGGGATGCCCCCTGTCCCCCCTGCTCTTCGCGATCACTATAGAGCCACTGGCAGCCCTGGTGCGGGCTAGTGCCCGCGTCCGGGGATTCCAATATGGCACGCTGCAGAAAAAAATCATGCTGTACGCGGACGACATGCTGCTGTTCCTGGAGGACCCCACGCACTCCATCCCCGGGGCTATGTCAATAATAGAGCAATTTGGTCACTACTCGGGATTGACCATTAACTGGTCGAAATCCGCCCTGATGCTGTTGGATGAGGATGGTGGGGTAGCCCTGCCGGACTCTTGTCCCATCCCAGTTGTATCTAGCTTTAAATATTTGGGGGTGCAGGTGTCGCCCAGGCTGGAGGACTACTGCTCCCTTAATGTGCACCCATTGCTGTCCCGGTTTAGGGACAAAATTAATACCTGGAACACCCTAAAAATGTCACTTGCAGGTAAAGCCAATCTGATCAAAATGATTTTAATGCCACAACTACTCTACTTTCTACATAACTAGCCTGTAGTGATACACCTGAAAATCTTCCGCATAGTGAACACTCTCTTCCGACGGTTGTTATGGCATACTAGGCCCCCTCGGATTAGACTGGAACACTTGCAGCGGGGCCAAGGACAGTGGGGGGCTGGCGGTTCCCAACCCTTGGCTGTACTACATAGCGGCCCAGTTACAGCATTTGATCGGCTCTATGTCCCAGGACCCGGGGAGCTCTGCGGCACGACTGATGCTATCGGCCACTGGCGCTGAGACTGTCCCGATGGGGCTGGAGGCGCAAATGTTCCTAAAATCCAATAAGCAGACCCCGACGCTCGCACTTATCCAAAAAGTCTGGAATAAGGGCCGACAACTCCAGGGAGTGCAGGGATTCACGGAAGACAGCCCAATATGGGGCAATAGGTCTTATGTGGAGTTGGTGAAGCTGCAGCAGGGGCCCAGATGGCGTGCCCATGGTGTGGCTCTGCTGTCCCACATTTTCGTTAACGGTAGGCTTCTCACTTTCCCCGAACTGCAGGCCAGATTTGACCTCCCAGCTCATATGCATTATTATTACATGCAGCTTCAACATGCGGTTGCTGCACACGGGAATGCGGTGGAATGGGTTCAGTCGCCCGCCCCGGTGTTCCGTGTGCTGCACACTAGCACTGAAACAAAAGGATTTATCTCACAATGCTACCAGATGTTACTGGCAAGTCACCTACAGGCATTCCCGAGCAGGGCGGAATCCATGTGGGAGAAGGACATAGGTACACTGTCAGGGGACCAATGGGAGGAGGCGTGGCAGTCAGTCACCACCTGTTCTTTAAATGTTGCGCAGAAAGTGTCACAGTTATATATATTATTGAGGGTACATTACACCCCGCTGAAATTATATAAGATGGGTAAGCTCGGGGACCCTGTGTGTGGTAGATGTCAGAGGCACAATGGAGATCTCATTCATCTCCTGTGGAGATGCCCTAAGCTTCACAGGTATTGGACTGAGGTGGTGGGTACAATAAACAGTGTTTCAAACTACGATCCCTTTGGACCCTAAGTGCTGCCTGCTGGGGGTCTTGGAGGAAGCGATCCCTGGGGAGTTGACCAGGGTCGCGGTCTCTAGGGCCCTGTTTCAGGCCAGGAAGCTTATTTTGATGGGTTGGAAGTCGGTCTCACCGCCTACCACCACCTCTTGGGTAGCACACATGGGGAATACTCTAATGGAAAAGTACATATACCAACACAGGGGGAGCCCGGGTAGGTTTGAGAGAATTTGGTCCCAATGGCTTGATACCCCTGGCCTGAGCCCCAGGGAGCTGGTGATGTCCCGACTTTTGCAGTAAATTTGAAACCAAGCGGCCAAGGATTAATATGCTTATATATGCAAGATTGTGGTGCTGTTCTTATGTGATCTTATATGTTGTTTTACAGTTCGCCAGCAGAGGGAAACCTTTGCTATTTTTTGTACAATGGAAACTGTTGTGATCTATCTGGTGTTCAATAAAAACCTTTTTGATTAAAAAAAAAAACAAAAACATGTGAGTTGTTAAATGTTGTTCCTTCAATAAATGTAATCATATTGCTAGGGCTGCAACTAACGATTATTTTCATAATCGATTAGTTGGCCGATTATTGTTGCGATTAATCGGTTATTAACCGTAAAAAAAAAAAAAGTAATTTTGCTGCGATTTGCATTTTTTCATTTTTTTTTTGGCCAATTTGTTGTTGGGCAGACTAAAAAACACAAATTGCTGCAAATACACATTACATGCTTTTCTGCAGCTTCTCCATTGAAGTCTATTGAACCAAAAAAAAAAAAAAAATAGCACCGTTTTGCGTTAAACAAAGTACTTGCCCTTTCCAAATACGCAGCAGCTGAAAAAATCATGGATGTGAACGTGTCCCATAGGAAACCATGTAAATTAACTGTAGTGTGTTTCTGCAAAAAGCACCAAAAAAACACAGAGGAGTGACCCAGGCCTGAGATGTTTAGTAACATAATGGTGTTAAAAAAAAAAAAAAAAACATTTGTACAAAAAGAGCAAATAATCGCTACTGTGAGGGGTTAATTTTTTTACTGTGGGACAGTGAAAGTAATATTTACAGTAGCGATTTGCTCTTTTTGTACTGTAAAGGGCTCATTTTAGTTTTTTTTAACCCCATTATGTTACTGGCCGATTAATCGATTATGAAATTAATCGATTACTATTTTCATAATCAATTAGTTGTCGATTAATCGATTAGTTGTTTCGGCCCTACATATTGCTACACTTAGAAGCGCCTCTGTTCTCTTTTATACTCTGTAGCTCCTGCTGGATTTTGCTTCTAATCCCCTTGTGGAGGCTTCCATTTGTGGATGGACATTTTATGGCTATACAACCTATCACATTGCTATAATCTTTTTATAAGGACTATAAACTGAAGGATTTATGAATAAATGGTTGTGGAACGAATCATTTGAGTTTCCATTATTTCATATGGGGAAATTCGCTTTGATATACAAGTGCTTTGGATTACAAGCATGTTTCTGAAATGAGATATGCTTGCAATCCAAGGTTTTACTGTATGTAAAATGCCTTTCACCAGAGGTTGTCTGGCTACCAGATAAGTTGAAGGCCTAAGAATGAAGGCTTTATTCTACCCAAAGTTCTACAAAGACTCCAGCTTCTAGGATGCAGAAAAAAAACGTATTAGGATTATGAGAAAACAAAAACGTTTATTTTCTCTATAACAGACACAAATCCTGAAAGCGCTCACCTTGCATAGGTAAGAAACTCATATACACCATCCATTAGATTGTAAGCTTGCAGGAGCAGGGCCCTCTTAACCCTTTTTTATTGTTGCTGTATTGTCTTCCTTTATATTGTAAAGCGATGCGCAAACTGTTGGCGCTATATAAATCCTGTATAAGATTACGATAATCCACAATCCTGCTAGACAGTGCCTCACAATACACACACACAGTATCTCACAAAAATGAGTACACCCCTCACAATTTTGTAAATATTTTATTATATCGTTATGTGACAACACTGACGAAATTCGGGGTACTTTGTCGCAGTAAGTGGGCTTAGCACTATATGACCATATAGTGTGACCAAACCTCTGTATTTTTTTTACTATGTTCAGGTGTTTTTAACTAGCCTTGTGGGATAAATGTCATTCTTGAATGTGTGCGCTGTAATCTGTTTTGGAACACTGAAGAAATTACACTTTGCTACAATGTAAAGTAGTGAGTGTACAGCTTGTATAACAGTGTAAATTTGCTGTCCCCTCAAACTCAACACACAGTCATTAATGTCTAAATCGCTGGCAACAAAAGTGAGTACACCCCTAAGTGAAAATATCCAAATTGGGCCCAAAGTGTCAATATTTTGTGTGGCCACCATTATTTTCCAGCACTGCCTTAACCACTTACGGACCGCCCACCGCAGAAATACGTTGGCTGTTTGAACAGGAATACCATTGTTGTGGTAGCAGCTAGCTACCTTCCATAACCGGATACGCCGCAAGATCACTTTTATCAGCGACGGGAGAGGGCCCCCCCCTCCCTCCCGTGCCCTCCGCCGCTTACCGGAGCTGTCGGTAGCGGCGGAGGCGATCGGGTCTTCTCCCTTGCGGTGTATGGAGACAAGTGAAGGGAAGATGCCCCCACCCGTCTCCATATCACTGCAGGGCAGAAGCAACGTCAAAACGTCACTTCGCCCATAGCTCTTAAAAGGGATTTTTTTTTTTTTAATGACAATTTTTTTTTTCATTGCATTTTAGTCAAAATATGAAATCTAAGGTCTTTTTTACCCAGATCTCATATTTAAGAGGACCTGTCGTGCATTCTTTTTTTTTTTAAAACAGTGTCAAAATAAATAAAGTAAAATAAATAAGAAAAAAATAATGTTTTATTAAAGCGCCTCGTCCCGATGAGCTTGTGCGCAGAAGCGAACGCATACGTGAGCAGTGCCCGCATATGAAAACGGTGTCCAATGCACACATGTGAGGTATCACCGCGATCGTTAGAGCGAGAGCAATAATTCTAGCACTAGACCATCTCTGCAACTTAAAAAATGCAACCTGTAGCGTGACATGTTTGGTATCAATTTACTTAGCGTAACATTATCTTTCACAATATAAAAAAAATTGGACTAACTTTACTGTTGTCTTATTTTTTTAATAAAAAATAAATAAAAAAATTATATAAAATATGTTTGGGGGGTTCTAAGTAATTTTCTAGAAAAAAAAATATGTTTTTAACCACCTCAATACAGGGCACTTTCACCCCCTTCCTGCCCAGGCAATTTTTCAGCTTTCAGCGCTGTCACACTTTGAATGACAATTGCATGGTCATGCAACACTGTACCCAAATGAAATTATCATTTTTCCCCCACAAATAGAGCTTTCTTTTGGTAGTATTTGATCTCCTCTGCGGTTTTTATTTCTTGCGCTATAAACAAAAGAGGGACAAGTTTGAAAAAAACACAATATTTTTAACTTTTTGCTATAATAAATATCCAATTTTTTTAGGTCGATACATATGCTTCTATATATTTTTGGTAAAAAATAAATAAAAATCGCAATAAGCGTATAGTGATTGGTTTGCTCAAAAGTTATAGCGTCTACAAAATTGGATATAGATTTATAGCATTTTTTTTACTAGTAATGGCGGCGATCTGCGATTTTTATTGTGACTGCGAAATTGCGGCAGGCATTGCAGACACTTTTGACACATTTTTTGGACCATTCACATTTATACAGCGATTGGTGCTGCAAAATGCATTGATTACTGTGTAAATGTGACTGTCAGGGAAGGGGTTAACACTAGGGGGCGATCAAGGGGTTAATGTGTATCCTAGGGAGTGATTCTAACTGTGGGGGGCGGGGACTGACTGGGAGAGGTGACCGATCGGTGTCCCCATGTACAAGGGACACACCATCGGTCTCCTCTCCCTGACAGGACGTGGATCTGTGTGTTTACACACAGATCCACGGTCCTGCTCAGTTACTAGGCAATCGCGGGTGCCCGGCGGACATCGCGGCCGCCGGACACACGCATCGGGTCCCCAGTGACGCGGGAAGGCGAAGACGTCATAGGACGTCTGCCCAGAACGAGAGCTGTCTCATCCCGTCGTCATATGACGGTGGGCGGGCAGCTAGTGGTTAAAACTTGTAAGCACCAAATCTCAGAAAAAGGCTCAGTCCTTAACCCCAATATAAAAAAAACCCTGCAAGACAAAAGGCATAATGAGCTAGTATGCATAGCAGGGCTCAAAGTTTCAAGTTCTGAGCTACTAGCCAGGCCTCAAAGGTTACTCACCACCAGTTGCCCAACCCAACCCCTACCCTGCCCCGCCCCTAATCACGCCCTCATAAATTATCTCATGAAATTACACATTAAATGTTTTATGCAGAATTAAGAAACTTTATCCATGCTCATTAATGCAGCCTCGCCCGTGTCCACCAAAGCAGCCTCAAAAGCAGCCTCGTCCCGTGTCCACCAAAGCAGCCTCAAAAAGCAGCCTCGTCCCGTGTCCACCAAAGCAGCCTCGTCTCGTGTCCACCAAAGCAGCCTCAAAAAGCAGCCTCGTCTCGTGTCCACCAAAGCAGCCTCAAAAAGCAGCCTCGTCTCGTGTCCACCAAAGCAGCCTCAAAAAGCAGCCTCGTCTCGTGTCCACCAAAGCAGCCTCAAAAAGCAGCCTCGTCTCGTGTCCACCAAAGCAGCCTCAAAAAGCAGCCTCGTCTCGTGTCCACCAAAGCAGCCTCAAAAAGCAGCCTCGTCTCGTGTCCACCAAAGCAGCCTCAAAAGCAGCCTCGTCTCGTGTCCACCAAAGTAGCCTCAAAAGCAGCCTCGTCTCGTGTCCACCAAAGCAGCCTCAAAAGCAGCCTCACCCGTGTCCACCAAAGCAGCCTCACCCGTGTCCACCAAAGCAGCCTCACCCGTGTCCACCAAAGCAGCCTCACCCGTGTCCACCAAAGCAGCCTCACCCGTGTCCACCAAAGCAGCCTCACCCGTGTCCACCAAAGCAGCCTCACCCGTGACCACCAAAGCAGCCTCACCCGTGACCACCAAAGCAGCCTCACCCGTGACCACCAAAGCAGCCTCACCCGTGACCACCAAAGCAGCCTCACCCGTGACCACCAAAGCAGCCTCAAAATCAGCCTCACCCATGTCCACCAATGCAGCCTACCCGTGTCCACCAATGCAGGGGGAACAGAGGAGAGGAAGAGCATTAGCCGGCCGGATGATAAGAGCGCAGAAGGACAGCTTTGATTTAAATCACTGTGTGTTCCCGCCGCTCGGCGACACATACAGCACCACACCCTGGCCGGGGGAACTTTGATTCACGTCACTCGTCCCGGGATTGGACAGGTGATCTGTCTATCAAATTCCCCGGGACCAGGGGGCGGGGCTGTGTGTGACAGCGAGTGCCGGGAAGATTCGGCTATTGCAAAGAAAGCCGCTAGTGATATCCCCCGCACTCAGAATCATACAGCCGGCTCTCTCCTCTCCGCAAGCGCTGGAAGAAGAAGGACTCCCACTCCCATACAACCCGCCAGCTGGCAGTGCTCGCCCCCTCTCTCTCCCAGGCCACCCTTCCTCGCCAGACCAGGCGAGTGGATTTTTTGAGGGCTGTGCATAGCATACTAGCTCATTATGTATTACTTACCTCAGATCTAAGCCCCTGTAGCGGTCCTCGTCTCCCCCTCCGGCCGCCGACATCTCTCCCGGAGTGACTTCCGGGTATCGCTGCCCCGGAACTGTGATTGGCCGTAGCCGCGATGACGTCACTCCTGCGCATAAGCGCTGGAGCCGACGGTAACCCGCCACACGGACTTAAGCAACAGCACATAGGTGCCATTGCTTCAGTTTTCCCCAGTGCGCATGTGCCGATGAGATCGGCACATGCAGGGGACAGGTAATATATCTCCTAAACCATGCAGGTTTAGGAGATATCCTTGGTAGCTACAGGTAAGCCTTAATATAAGTTTACCTGTAGCATAAAGTGGTTGTAAAGGGTTTGCTACCACTTTAAGTGGTAGCACCGCCTTATCCTTATGGAGAACCAAGTATGGCGGTTTGCAAGACAAGGCCGCCAATTTGGAAACCCTTCTGACAGAAGTAATGGCTACCAGAAAAGCCACCTTCTGAGATAAGGTTAAGAGAGGAATCTCTCTGATGTTCCTGAAGAACCAAGAGCACCAAATTCAAATCCCAAGGAGGAAAAGGTGGCTTAACAGGGGCAAGCACATGTCGGACCCCCTGTATGAAGGTAGTAAATCAAAAGAATGGCCCGCTAGCGGCCTCTGAAAGAAAATAGCCAAAGCTGAAATCTGACCCTTAATGGTGCTTAAGTCAAGCACGCTGTAAGAACAGCAAGATTCTGGGAACGGAATACGTCCGTGGACGCCAATCCAGCTCCTCGCACATAGCGAAGTAGGCCCTCCAGGTACGGTGGTATATTTTTCCTCTCTCAGCACCTGGCTTTCAATAGCCATGCCGTTAAAGCCAGCGACTGTAAAGCAGGATGAAGTATGGGGCCCTGAGACAGAAGGTCCTCCCGCATCGGCAGTCACCACAGAACGTCCTCCACGAGGCGCACAAGAACGGCGTACCAAGGACGCTGAGGCCAATCTGGAGCGATGAGGATCACCGGAATCCCTTCGGCCTCCACCCTGCGAAGCAAATCGAGGAAGCAGTGGAGGATAGGCATAAAACAGCCGATACCGACCCCACGGGGCCAACAACGCGTCTGCCCAGGGATCCCTGGACCTGGCCACGAATCTCGACACTTTCCGATTGAGTTGAGATGCCAATAGGTCCACATCCGGCGTGCCCCACCTCCGGCAAAGGAGGTGAAATGCCTCCGGATGCAAGGATCATTCCCCCTGGTCCAACATCTGGCGGCTCAGATGGTCCGCCCGCCAGTTGTCCACTCCTGGAATGTAAAACAGCCGACAGAGCCGGCGCGCTTCTTTCCGCCCACCTTAGGATGTGAGCGACCTTGGACGCCGCAGCTGAGCTCCGAGTTCCCCCCTGATGGTTGACATAAGCCGCCGCCATGGCGTTGTCCGATTGGATCCTGACCGAGCGTCCCTGCAGTCTCCTAGACCACGAGGAGAGGCACAATCTGATAGCCCAGAGTTACAGGACATTGATCGGCAGACGGGACTCGTCCGGGCTGACAGAACTCTCCAGACTACGCCCCAGCCCGAAAGACTGGCGTCCGTTGTGATCACAGTCCACTGGACAGGAAGGAACGACTTCCCCGACCGAAGGGCCACCACTCAGGGATGCCCTGACCAGGTGACTCACCTGGATCCGACGATCCAGTGATAACGGAGACTTGTTCCAGCAAGATAGGATCTCCTTTTGTAAGACTCGCGTGTGGAATTAGGCGCACGGCACCGCCCTCGAAAGGAAGCCACCATGAGTCCCAGGACCCTCATGCAAAAACGGAGTGACGACAATTTGCGTGACGTCAGCACCCGTACCGCAGATTCTGTAATTTTTCTAAGGGTAGAAATACCCTCGCCTCCAAAGGAGTCCAGGATCAATCCTAGGTACTCTAGACGCCGAGTCGGAACCAGGACCGACTTCTGAATGTTCAACAGCCAGCCGAATTCTGAGAGGGCCTGACTGGCTATCACCACATTTTCCTCTAATTCTGAGCCAGAGTCTGCTCTCAGAAGAAGATCGTCCAGATAGCCCACGATAGCAACGCCTTGCTGAGTCAGCAAAACTAGAATCGAGGCAAACACCTTAGGGAAAACACGCGGTGCTGGCGCTAAACCGAAGGAAAGAGCCACAAAGTGATAGTGGTCTTCGCCTATCGCAAAGCGCAGAAGCTTCTGGTGACCCGCGCAGCTAGGGACATGCAAGCAGGCATTCTTGAAGTCCAAGGACGCCAGAAAATCCCCCAGGTGGAGCACAGCAAGCACCGAGCGAATGGAGTCCATGCGGAATTTCCGAACCAGTACAAAGGCATACAGGGCCTGGAGGTCCAGGATTGGACGGACTCCGTCCCACCTTGGGACCAGGAAAGATTCGAAGAAAATCCCTGCAACCTCTCCTTTGACGGTAACGGCAAAATTACCCCACACCTCAGCAAATCCCGCACTGCCCCCAATAGGGCAGCCCGACGCGCTGGGAGGAGAGCAAGATTTGAGGGAAAGAATCTGTCTAATGGCCAGGAAAGGAACTCTATCCTGTACCCCGAGGTGACCATCTCGCATACCCACCGGTCGGAGATCCAGGAGGTCCATCGATCCGTGAACCTGCAAAGTCGTCCCCCCACCCCAGAGTCGGGCGGGGGCAAGACTTCTTGCGGTGGCGGGCTTGTTAGCCGCTTGATTGGCTTACGCACCCAGGGATGCGTCTGTCCTCCAACTGCACTCGTCAGTCTGGGAGAAATTTCCCGTGGGCTCTGACGAAAAAACACTGCCTCTGCGCGGGAAAAGAAGGGCCCAGGTTAACTGCGCGGCACCTTCCCCCAAGTAGGCTGAGGAAGAAGGGTGTTCTTACCTCCCGTGACATGGTAATAATGTCATCCAGGGAAGCACCAAACAGTCTTCCGCCTTCAAAAAAATGAAATCTATCAAAAGTTTCTTAGGTCAGGTCAGCAGACCAGCACTCCAACCAGACAAGGCGACGCCAAACCCCCGCAGACCCGGAGGCCCTAGAAAGTCAGGGGGCAGCGTCCATAGTGGCATTGCAAACATACACCCGGTCTTGACCATGTGGCAGCCGGTGCGATGCCCATTCCGAGAGTGTCAGACACCAGAGTCGCCGCTACAACAGGACGTAGCGCGGATCCCAGCATGGTGAACATGTCCCTGCTCACCACTACCGACCACCTATCAGTATGGTCCTTAAAGGCAGGAATCTCCTCAACTGGGAGAGTTCTGGCTTTATTCAACCGAGCGACCGGGGGGCCGTCAACCGGAGGAGAGACCCAGTTTTCAATCAGACGCTGCGAGACCGCAAAGGTCCTCTGCGGTCATTCCCATACCTGCTCTATGAATGTGTCAAAGAAAGGTGCCTAGGGAAAAACCTTCTTAGAAGGATTAGTTTTAAATGAACCAAAAGGAGACTGCCTCCACCGGAAGCTCCACAGCCGCAGCATCCAGCTTGAGAGTGTCCCTCACAGTAACCATGAGTCCACTAACAAGCGTCCTGTCATTTACTGACCCAGATAAGGAGCCTTCCTTATAAGGAATGTCCTTGGTAAAAAAATGATGGGGGGAGAGGGCGCCGCTCAGCCCCCTTGTGCTCGCACGCTGCTTCTATCCTGCAACAAATGATTCCAGGAATGCAAAGTGACCATATTGATCGCAGGTGCAGTAGCCCTGCCTGTTGCCTCTGACATGAAAGGGGAAGCAGGTGAGACTGACTCCATAGCAAACAGCACCCTCTGTGACTTATATCATGAGAGAACAAAAGTCCACCCACCTGCTGCACTGACTGTGGGGGAGCTACCCAGGGAACTCACCAACCCAGCGCAGGACCGCTCAGCGCCGCTGCCTGTCATTCCGTCCGTCCATATGTGAACAGTGAAGGAAACTGAGGAGATTTACTGCACGCCATCTGAGTCAGCACTAGAGGCCAAAATAGCAAAAAGAAATAAAAAGCGGGACAACAAAACGGCCCCCGCAATATTAAATGCGCCATAGCGAATCTACCGCAAAATGTCCGCCATGCGGTATTCAATAGTGAGGAAAAAAAACACAGTAAACATGGCGCCAGACGGCGCAAATACCGACAATAGGCCCAGGCAGGCATATTAGGCATCCCCACACAGAATACAGGCCCCTGACACCACAGACCCCCAGTGGGACAGCATGACCCCCAGGCACCCCCCAGTCAGCGCAATGCACAGAGTAAGGTGACAGAGAGTGAGAAAAAAGGGGGACAGGAAAACACCTCACCATAAGAACACACAGCATGTACTCACCTACTGAGGCAGGAGAAAACAGTACTTACCCGTCCAGCGAGGACCCACTGGTGTGTTCCTGACAAGCATATCACAGTGCAGTACTAAGTAGCTGTCGGCCAGTCCACTGTGAAAGATACAGCATAACTGTTCAGTCATATGTGGACCCTGGAGCATAAAAGCTCACTGGCCACCCCTGGAGTCATGGGGTATGTCGTGGACTGATCTCACGCTGAGCGAGGATCAGCGCGCTCAATGGTCGGACTGGGAAGACTACCAGGATAGCGGACTTCCCCTTACCTGTTGCCCAGCCGACTGTTGATAGAAGAATCTCAAAAATAAAATAATAAAAAGTTCAAAAGAACAAAAAATTTCTTCAAGAGACTGGCTCTGAAGAGAGCCACGTCCTCTCCTCTGCTAGGCAGAAAAAAAACTGAGGCTGCTGGCTGCAGGTAGGAGGGTTATGTCCGGAGGGACCGCCCCCTGGGCGGGGCTGTTCAGCTCTGGTTTTGGAATGTATGTTAAAACATCTAACATTCTGCCTAGTCTTCTCCTATGAGCAGGAACATAACCCACTTTGTCAAGATTGAAGATGTTGCGTCAGTCCATGGACGGAAAGAGAAATATTACATTTTTTTTTATATATAAAAAATAAAAAATGCAGAGGTGATCAAATACCACCAAAAGAAAGCTCTATTTGTGGGGAAAAAAGGACGTAAATTTTGTTTGGGAGCCACCGCGCAATTGTCAGTTAAAGCAACGCAGTGCCGAATCGCATAAAGTGGCCTGGTCTTTGGCCAGCAAAATGTTCCATGGCTTTAGTGGTTAAGTAAAGAAATAATTTAGGTGCATGTCGATTTGATTTGTTTTGGAGGAGGTTGTAGAAAAGGGCGATGCCTTTAGCAGGTTGCATTGATAAGGTATAGAACTGCAAGATGGATGTGAATTGGGGGGAGAGGGTGAGAAGACATGAAATGTTTTATATGTATAAATGTAAAGTATTCAGTTTCAGATAATCCATAATCCTTTGAGATTACAGGTGATTAATCATGCAAACGTGCATCAGGAAGATTCACCTGCTGTGAATATTTGGTAATTGTTGCCTACCAATTTATAAATATGCTCCATACTCTTTTGCAAATGTAAGTAATGTAGTGTAATAACTGCTTGTACATGTGACATTGTCACTGTTAGCGTGGACAAAATCCTGTCTTTGCTGAAATGTAAAAACATCATATTTGTTTTAAAGTCCAAAGCACACAGTTCTAAAATGTTCCCATTTAAAAGGATTTCAGAGAAATGACAGTACATGGGAAAACATGAATACTTTTCTTACAATCATCAGAATCAGCATAGTCACCATCAGTCACTAAGTTATTGTCAAGCTGTTCACAGGCTGGAAAGCCTGCATGATCTCATAGTAGCAGCTCAAAGAGGTCTCCCAGCAACCTATGTGTAATGAAATGCCTGAGCGTTAATGAAGCATGAATAAAAAGGGAATTAATTGGCAGCTTCCAGGACAAATGCTATACTGTGACAAGCGCATTCATTCCAGATACTGATTCCATCTAAACCCCGACTATTATTTTACATTAACAATAACACGTTTACAGTAGCTAATACCACTGTTATATTGTGTCTGGAAGATAACATGAACTCCTTAGCTACTTTCATAATAAATGTGCGGTTTTTATATTTTGTATTGTATCGTGCCTGACAAATTACGGTAGGTTTTGAAAGCAACTAAGCACAGACAGTAATTTACACTAGCACATGTGTGCCTGTTCGTAAAAATATCATTCAGAATGCCGTTAAAGCCCCCTGCACTGCTACGGTTAAGTGACTCAAGTGAAGATTATCCTTACCTACTATGTGTAATATTTCACAAAGAGGTGCCCTACCTCTTCTTTGGTGTTCCCCCTGCCAGTGCCGTCCTTTCCTTCTCCCTACAAGTGCCCCCATAGCAAGCCGTGTGCTATTGGGGCATTAGTGTGGGCATGCACCCAAGCCAGGTTCTGTGCTTCCATGGACACACACAGTATGGCTTGGCCGCACCCCCATTTCCTCTACACAGGATTTGACTAGCAGCAGCAGGAGCCACTGCCGTCTTCGTCTCCTGTGAGATCAAGAAGTTAGTGGAGTGGTGCTTCAAACAGGGACAGCGCTGGGAGGGGGTCTGGGGGAACTAGTGGAATCTTCCTTACATTAATGCATTAAAGGATAAATTCACCTTTGGGAATATGTTACATGTTTCACCCTAAAAACTGGTCATGTAACAGGTCCTGCAGCCGTTTCCTGACCCACCGCCTCTAGGTCGTGCGGGGCTTCGCCAACACAGCCGTGTCATTAATTTACAGAGTTCTGTGAATGAATAAACTACAAGTACCGACAGCCTTTGTACATACAAGGTACAGGCGGACAGCTTACACAGTCCGCAGGAGTCTTGTATTGCAAAGCTTGGCAGGCTCCTAGTAAAAAAATAAATAAAAAATAAATAGCAAATGCACATTTTTTTTACCTGCAAAAAGATGTGCATTTTTTTTATTTCATTTTTACAAAAGGTAAACTTTTCTTTTAAGGTTAAAAAATGTTTTGCTTGTAGAACCACATTAACAATACATTAAGCTTAGGGGGTAGAATGAGAGGCTTCATTAACTTACTTTACGCCCCACCCCAGCCAACTTTCAGCACTGTTCTCTTCTTCCCAAAGCTCCAGCCTATCTGTGGTCCCTTGGAGTATTCCCATATAATGCAGGGCGCTTGTGGATTAGAAGGGGGGGGGGGGGGCAGAACACAACCGAGGGCAAGAGAATTCCTTAGAGACGAGGCTTCAATACAGTCATTAGTTGCTAGGACCGCCAGCGTCCTAGCAACTGATGACGCACTTTACAGGCCACGTGACCTCCCAGCTCTGCCCAATGCCTTCAGCTTCCTTCCTCTCCATAGCTCCCGCCTTTGAAGAGGAGCCGTGAAGTAGCTTCAAAGTGTGTCAGGACACAGACGGCCCTGTGAGAGAAGTACAGAGACCGGAGCCATCCTCTCTGCTGCCTCTGCAAGCCCAGCCGGCGATCTGGTCAGTACTAGCTAGAGGTCGACCGATATGGGTTTTTCTCTGGCCGATACCGATATTTAGAAATCGCTGCGGCCGATGGCCGATATATGGGCTGATATGTTAGGCCGATTTTTTTTGATTTTATGAGATGAAGGGGGGAAAAAAAAACTAACAGTTGGACCCCTTTCACACTGGGGCGTTTTTCAGGCACTTTTGGGCTAAAAATAGCACCTGCAAAACAGCTCCCCTGCAGTCTCAGTGTGAAAGTCAGTGCTTTCACACTGAGGCTGTGCGCTGGCAGGACGTTAAAAAAAGTCCTGCAAGCAGCATCTTTGGAGCGGTGTATACCGCTCCTCCACCACTACTGCCCATTGAAATGAATGGGCACTGCTGCCGAAGCGCCTGCAAAGCGCTTCTGCAGCAGTGCTACACAGGCGCATTTAACCTCTTCATCGGCCGCTAGCTGGGTTATAAGCGCCCCGCTAACAGCCGAATATCGCCGCTAAAATGATGGTAAAGCGCAGCTAAAACTAGCGGAGTTTTACTGCCAACGCCTGCCCGCTCCAGTGTGAAAGCAGCGGAGTTCCGCCCAACAAAAAAAAAAATTAAAAAAAAGTCAGCAGCTACAAATACTGCAGCTGCTGACTTTTAATATATGGACACTTGTCCTGGGTGCCCGCGATGTCGGCACCCGAAGCCGATCTTTCTCTTGGCTCTCGGGTGCCGCCGCCATCTTCGGTAAGGGAATCAGGAAGCGGGCACAAAAACAGGTAATCAAAACTTTGATGGAAAAAAATAGTTTAGTTTTATTTAACATTTATTAAAGTGTATTTTTTCCCCAAAAATTGCGTTTGAAAGACTGTTGCGCAAATACCGTGTGACATAAAATATTGCAACAACCGCCATTTTATTCCCTAGGGTCTCTGCTAAGAAAAAATATATAATGTTTGGGGGTTCCAAGTGATTTTCTAGCAGAAAATACAGGATTTTTACTTGTAAGCTACAAGTGTCAGAAAAGATTTAGTCTTTAAAATGGTTAAACTGAGAACTTCTACACAGAGTTCAGTTCATTGATAAGAAGAAACATTGTTTATCTTTTCTCTCACTTGGCAGGCTGCCCAGAGTCACTCCACGGGAAACGTCAGGCAACTTGTATTGACTTCTATGAAAGACGTTATTTGCAAGCCGCGCTGAAGTTTTTTTTTTTTTAAATCGGCGTTTGTTTTCAGAATAATCGGCCAAAAAAAGGGCCAAAAATCGGCCGATATATCGGCCGGCCGATATATCAGTCGACCTCTAGTACTAGCATTACTTTCTTTCCATATCCCCTTTCACCACTGACCCCCCTCTGCCAACATCACTCCTGTTCCAACACGAACATCAGCCGGCCGATCTGCTGATCCCTCTCACGCCACCGCAGCCAGTTGCACCGGCCAGATTTACTTCCGCACCAGCATCTCCAGTCGGAAACACTCCGTCCAAGCCGAGCAGCACGATAATTCCTCTCCCACTGTCACCGCTGCTTGATGCCTCCCTGCCTGTCACATTAATGAATTCCTTCACTCTGTCTGCCACTCGCAATCATTTGCCCTCCGTGCAGCACTCTTACATAGCCGACAGTGTTGGATTCCCTTGACAGCTGTCACAACTGCCTCATGTCTCCCAGCATCTTCCCTATCCCCCCTTCATTGCCCCCCAGCATCTTCCAGGATCCTCTTCCATTCCCACTCACCAGCCAACCTTGAAATTCATCCTCTAGCCCAGCCCTCACACCCCACTAGCCTGAGTCATTGTTTTAAGAGCCGCCTCCAGCCACCAAGCAATCTTCCCAAAACCCTCCCATACTTCAATACTTTCCATTTCAAAACACCCCTTCCTCTGCACCCACTTACCCTTTCACCATTCCTACCCTGCCCCCACTTACCCTTTCCCCACCCCAACCCACACACTAGCCCCGCCCCACCATCCACCTATTTGTGCTAGAAATGGAGATTGGGGGGGCTTGTACTTGAAGAGGGGGAGAGAGATTTGGTTGGAAGGGGGGATTGGAGGAAAGGAGGCTTTAGGCCGGGGGGAATTTGGGGAAAGGGGATTTTTACTGGAAAGGGGGGTTGTGCCGTGAGGAAGAATTTGTGGGGTTTAAAAGGATTTTTTTTTTTTTTTTGGGAGAAGGGATTGGAGAGAGGGAGGATTTATGCTGAGGGAAATTAAAGGGGGTAAAGGATTTGTTCGGGGGGGGGGGAACTGAGGTGAGTGGGGATTTTTGCTGAGATGGGGGAAGAATGGTAGATTGAGCTGGGGGGGGGTTTCAGGGTGGTGGAAGAAAAATGTGTCCTGGGGAAGTGGAAGAAGATTTGTGCTGGGGGGGGATTTGTGGTAGAACTGAGGAATGGACTTGTGCAGGCAAGGGGGATTTGGGGAAAGAGGGTTTGTGCTGGAGGAGGATATGTGCAAAAATAGGGATTGGGGGAGACTTTTACTTGAAGGGGGGAGAGAATGTTTGCTGGGAAAACAAATCCCCCCAAATGTATTGTGTTGGGAAGGAGGATTAGTGAGGGAAAGAAGATTTGTGTTGGGGGATTTGGAGAGGGGGAATTGGGTGGGAGAGGATTTGTGCTATAATGGGGGGTTGTGCTGGGACGGAGGATTTGGGGGGTTGAAAAGGATTTATTCTGAGAGGGCTACTGGGGGGAAGGAGGGTTTTTACTTTGAAGGGGAACTTCGTGTTAGGAGGGGGTATTTGCTTGGGAGGATTTGTTCTGTGAGGGGAGAGAGGATTTGTACTGGTGGGGGGGGGGGGGCAGTGTTCAAATTAGAGTTTTGTTTTATTATTTTGCAGAGGAGGGGGGGGATTTTGCACCTCTAAACTGTGCGTTACAAACCCCACTATTTTTGTTTTGTACTCATGATTCCTACTATGCATTACACATTCCTGACCCCTCTATTCTGTGGATAACACTCATGTTCCCTGCATTCCGTGCATTGCAGACTCCTGGACCCTGCTCTGTGTGCCATGTATTCCTAAACCCAGTACTGACTACAGCCCTCTCTGCATTACATACTCCTGATCCTTGAACACACCCTGGAGCCCCGCGTTATGTAAATCTGACACTGACTGCAGCACTTCCCGACCCTGTGCTCTGCCTTACACACTCCTGCACTATACACACACACACACACACACACACACAATACTGTACATTGTATACTTCTCACCAAAATCTTATTGTCTCTACAGTTGCTGGTTGCTATTCAGTCCCTGATTATTTCAATGAAGTTCTTCTTTAAGGTAGGCTCAGACAAAAGCAATCAAAGCATATTGTATAAGTACAAGGAAGCCTGGACTTTGTTTAACCCCTTAAGCCTCTCCCACTGGTAAGACTTTGGTCACACCCACCTCTTGCTGCGGCGTGCTACGCGCAACACTTGACGATCAGATCACTCCTTCCCTCAAGTGTCCCTCATTCTGAAGTCAAAATGTTGGGAGGTAGGAAGGTTTATAATGCCTTAAAAAGGTCAGCTTGAGATCAGCCGCTGCATTGCTTTTATTCCTCCATACAGGTCAACAAGAATGCATGGCAAATACACAGTAAATAGATCCCAAAAGCCTGTATACACTAGCCATAAAGTGAATCCTTTCTTTTCCTGGCCCCAGCCTTACAGATGGCTGTCCTGGGCAAATGGATGGTCACTATCCTCTATGGAAATAGAAAGCACACACACACACACATACACACACACGCATGTATTTCTTTATGGCTAACTTTGGTAAGCATTCTGTGGTGGAAGGAAGGCATGGGGGGATTCAAATATACACTTACACTTTCACCGCTAGAGTCGGATTTGCATTTATTGAAAATGTGTTAAAAGGCCTGAAGATTAGTAAAAACTGACACCTATCTGAGAGCAGGGGCCCTGAAATTTTTTTTTTTAACGTTACATGATATTATCAAAACTACCGTAACTTTAAGAGGGAAGTTTCAGGGAAAAAACTTTCCAAAGCCCCCTGCGTATAACACGCAGGCACAGTTTACCCTCTATTTTCAGGGTAAAAAAGTGAGTGTTATACGCCAATAAATACAGTATGTTAAAAAAGCATATTTTGGATTTTTGTCAAAAATACAAAATTTAAAAGTTTTTTAAAAAAGGCATATTTTTGGGGTGACCTGTGGAAGCGATAAATCGCTTCAGCCAACAGTAAGCTTAACAAGTACGCACATTCTCCCACTGGCTGCAGGGGCCATTGCCACCAATTTAAAAAAGGATAAGTTCACTTTTAAAAATAAATAAAATGCACTTTTTTTTGCAGGCAGGAGCCTGTAAGTAGTTACGGTAATTGAAAACTCCAAGCCAACCACCGCAAAGGATGTCGGAACTTATAGTTCATTCGTACGCAAAGCTGCGTGTATGAATAATGCAGCCATGTGGGAGGAGCCCTGCGCGGCCGCGCTGTTTTCAAAAAGTGAAAGCTAGCATGGGGAACTTCTCCATGTTACATGTTCCACCCTAAAAACAGTTGAAACATGTTCCCAAAAGGGGAACTTGCATCAGTGGCAACAAAAAGGATTAATCTAGCATAGTTGCATAGTTAGGTTGAAAAAAAAAAAAAAAAAAAAAAAAAAAGACACAAGTCCATCCAGTTCAATTAACAGAAAAAACTATAGCCAGAGTTGATCCAAAGGAAGGCAAAAAAAACCTATAAAGCGTGGTCTAAATTGTCCGATTCTGGTGGAGAACACAACCTATATTTACACTGTACACTGGAGTATAAATTGCAATGTTTTGGTCTAGAAAGTGTTAGAGCTGGTCAAATTGATCTCCATACAACTTTATAACACATGCCTTTGGGTGAACAGACTGCAGATATGGCATGTGGTGGTAATAAACCAGCTATCAAAGGCTGGGTGAGTAGTGTCACTGGATTAATCCATGGATAGATGAATACCATGCATATTTCTGGGAAGAGTCATTGATACATTGGCCAGCCCTGTGGAGGACACACCTGTTTAGCTAATCATCTTCACAGAGCATGCCAGAGTCTGAGCCAAGGAAGAAGAAGAATGAACGTTTGTATGACCTGTTGGACAAGTCTTCCATAATCCTGCAAGTCTGGTAGGAGTGTTCCAAGAAAAAAAAAAAGATAGAGGCATTGTAAGCACGAGTTGTGGTGAGAATAAAGCTTTTTTCCCCTGCCACCCTGCCAGCTTTGTTACCCTTACTTTTTATTTTCCCGTATATTAATTTTTATGTATATCCCTATTTGTAAATAAACAAAACTTTTTTTTTTTTTTTTTTAGTATCCCAATTTCCATAGCAACGACCACAAATCCTTACAAAAAATAAAAAAGTGAAAAGGTGTACAAAAATGTGTGTTATGTTTTTTGTAGGACTGTTACTGATTAAAATTTTCGAGTTCGATTAATCGGTTTTTTTTTTAATCGATTAATCGACTAATTTCGATTAATTATAACACATCATGCAAGCAGAAAAACAGTCGGTTAGCACAGACCAAAGACTTCCTTCACGTCTCCTTATTACTCAGCAAGGGCACCGCATCATAAGTATAAAGAAAAGATCTAAGTGCTCACTGTATAACATTAAAAATATATTAAATGTGTTTAACACGAACTACTCACATAAAAACGATAGAATACAGCATGTATCATATGTCCGTATCTCTTCCAAAAACAGCAGCGGGTGACGTCATACGCAGCTCCTCCCCCGTACGCGTTACATTCCTTAAAACTTCCTCAGTGGGGCGGAACTACGGCGTCACCCGACAGACTACTTATAGAGAGCCGTCGCCATAGCTACGGCTGAAGCCTGACACAGCGAGGCACTCCTGAGACGACACACGTCAACCTACTGCAGCGCACCGCTGTCATAGCAACAGCAGACGTCACAAATCCACAGCTTATCAGCCAATAGGACAAAATATACACTGTCCAGTGACGTCACGGACTCCTCCCCCCTTCCCTTCGTTAGCAGATGGAGGAACTTGGGGAAGGGGGGAGGATTCCGGTGACGATGTCTGTGACGTCACCGGATCTCCGACGGAACTCCCTGAAGACCCTGAAGCCGGCAGAGAGGTGAGTACCGATGAAAAGAATTTTGATCGATCAAAAAAATTAAAGATTAATCGAGGAATTAATCTTTAATTTCCACAGCCCTAGTTTTTTGCCAAAGTGGCTCCACCCAATCGATGCTGCTCTGGTATTAGGCCAACACAAAAAAGTCATAAGCCATCCAAGTTCAGAGTTCCTTGTAGGGTAGTCATGTAAATTTTTTATTTCCCCCCCAACTCTTTTTTATTCTGAGTGTTTAAAATCTTAAAAGCTTCAGTAAAACCAAACAAACAATTTGCATTCTGTGCAATCTGGAGTACAATTTTAAATGGCAGCTCCAGAATATAATTTTTGTGCAATTATAGACCATATGTAGGCCATACCACTAAATTAGATGTCAATAATTTTATTAAACACCAAACTATACTTTCACTTACGCCGGTCCACACCAAAATGCATGAATTGTTATTAGCACCCCAAACAACCCTGCAAATGCCATGTGTTTGCAGGCACTAAATCGCATGGTACCGCAGTTCCATTTAGTTTGGCGCAGTGCATTCTGAAGAAGTAGTGCTTGCACCAATTTCTCCGTGTTCCAGTGCATTTTGCAGGCCATTCAAACAAATGGCCTACAAAACCGGATCATATAGGAATGCGCTCTTCAGTCTGAAGAGCGCATATTTTGTAAAAATTTTAAATCCTATATTAATTTACACATTGCATTTCTATTATTTATAGCCTACTCCTATTAATATGAACAATCTTTTTGAATAAGCCCCACAAATTTAATTCCTTGAGTACTGTGACATTCATTATGCCCTGTAAATTTGCACTACCATGACACACATTTCACAGCCTGCCTTCTAACCTCCAGAGGTGCTGAGCAGAGGAGTTTCAGCAAGCAGAATCTTTACTTGAAATCACAGCTTGCAGGCAGCAAGGTACTGTGGGATATGGAGTCCTTACAAATAGAAAGTAAAACAAGCGAATAAGCAAATGAGAATCTACAAAGCATGTAGGGAATCCAGAAAGTCATGGAAAGAAATGACCTGCAGACAGGCAGCAATCAACACGAAAGGAGATGTTTCAAGCAAGCTTAGATTGGATTGTCAAAAATAAAGTGTTACTAAAACCACAACAGTAAAATCAGTCTGTATATGCATTAGAGCTGCATGATTAAATCGTTAAAAAATAAAATAAAAATCGCAATCTTGATTCGACCCCCCTATCATGATCTTAATCCGGCATTTCCACGATTCATGCAACAAGTGCAGAGCAGTTCTCTGCTCAGGGCTGTCAAAAAAAAAAAAAAGCTGGCAAAGTTTATCACAACATTGCCCAGCGCTGAAATAAAAATAAACATTTTATCATATGGTTCTTTTAGATCAAAAGGGATGAACTTCGGTCTGTAAATGAGGGCAGTTTAACCACTTAAAGACTAATGCCCCATACACACGATCATTTTTCATGCCGTTAAAAATGCCATTAAAAAAAATGGCCATTAAAAATGATCGTGTGTCCAGAGCATTTTTAACGACGTGAAAAACGGCCATTAAAAATTTCGAACATGCTCTCTTTTTTCACGTCGTTTTTCATGTCGTTTTTTTTAACGACGTGAAAAACGATAGTGTGTATGCTTTAACGACGTGAAAAAAAATGCGCATGCTCAGAATCAAGTATGAGATGGGAGCGCTCGTTCTGGTAAAACTAGCGTTCGTAATGGAGATAGCACATTCGTCATGCTGTAACGGACTGAAAAGCACTAGACTGAAAAGAGCGAATCGTCTCTCAACAAACTTTACTAACATGAAGGGTGGCGCCATTCGAACGGAACTTCCCCTTTATAGTGCCGTCGTACGTGGTGTACGTCACTGCGCTTTTCTTGAACATTTTTTAAAATGATGGTGTGTACGCAAGACAGGCTTGAGAGGAAACAAGAAAAAAAATGACAAGAAAAACGTCAGTTTTAAAAATGACATTAAAAATGATCGTGTGTATGGGGCATAAGCCTTTTTTCTGACACTTGTTGCTTACACGTTAAAATCAGTGAAGAGGGATGCGCCAATACTCAAAATCAGTATTGGCGCCCCCCACTCCCAAAGCACCTTGCCCCCATGTTGATGGGGACAAAGGCCTCTTCCCGGCAACTCTTGTCTGAGACTGGGGGCTCCCTTTAACAAGAGAAGCTCCAGATCCCAGCCCCTCCCTGTGTGAATGGGTATCGGATACATCTTACCCCTACCCTTTTATCAAAAAAGGCAGTGAAATGTAAAAAATAAAATAAAAAGTGTATATATATATATATATATATATATATATATATATATATATATATATATTAAATATAAAGGAATTGTCAAAAACTGGCTCTTATATATATATATATATATATATATATAAGAGCCAGTTTTTGACAATTCCTTTATTAACAGCTCTATCTTCTCCCATTGCCATCCTCTCCGCAGCCATCTATGATCCAATTGAAGTGGTTTTGAGGCGCTGTGGACATATCATGCTTGTTTGACCACCTGTAATCCAGTGGTCCGTGTTTGCTTTGGTAAGAGGCCCGGTGTGTTGATGTTCGGTGGAGGATAAATTTCATGCTCACTAGGGATGAGCTTCGTGTTCGAGTCGAACATACGTTCGACTCGAACATCGGCTGTTCGATCGTTCGACGAAGATCGAACGATTTGGGGCGTTCGCGCCAAATTCGAGTGACGTGAACGGCCCACAATGCACTACGCCATCGCAGTGTCATCCAGGCGCTGTGATTGGCCAAGCATGCACTGTGACCCCGCATGCTTGGCCAATCACAGCGCCGGCAGCGAGGAGAGCAATGATTGGCCACAGGCAGGATGCCTGTGGCCAATTTTCTTTTTCGTACATCACGGGACACAGAGCGACTTAGTCATTACTAATGGGTTATATAGATTACCTTCAGGTGTTGGCACTGGCCAATTCCAAACCGGAAGTACCCTCCCCTATATAAGCCCCTCCCACCCGGGAGCACCTCAGTTTTTTGCCAGTGTCTAAGGTGTTGGCCAAAGAGTAACATGTGTTTTCACTGGGCTTGCGTACAGGTTCTTTTGGGCCTTAGTAAGCTGTTCCGGATCCCACCAAAAAAGCTTCATAGCTAAACGGTCGGTACCCGGGCCTTGCAGCAGAAGAGCAAGGTTTTGCCTGTAATGCTTCTCTTAGGAGGGCTGGACCCTGGGATCCAGAGCTCTGGTCATACCCACGACCAAGACGCTGTCTGTGCAGGGTGCTATACAGGTCCAGGGGAGTGGAATCCTTGGGAACCCGGTCCCTGAAGGTTTAATTACAATGCCTGCCGTGATAGGTGAAGTTTGGACTTTTGTGGACCAAACAAAGTCCTGCGGCGGGGATCAGGTAAGTGGGGGCCCTCAGGAACTTGGTTCTATTGGGGGACCCCCAAGCCTAATTTGTCTTTCTGTCTGTTACCTAACGGTATTCCCGCTAAATATCTGTGTTTGCCTATAACTACTGAAAATGTAAAATTTTAATAGTAGTCAAGAAAAAAAAAAAAAAAAACAGGGACCGCGGTACCTGTGTTAAACCACTAGAGGCCGCTGTAGTCCATTTTTCTTGTAATGTGGATCTTTGGTTTTCTCAACTCAAAAGGTCCAGGCAGCTGGTAAGTTTCTCTGTGGGAATCCACTTCCTCTGCCCTGTTGCTGCGTTCATCCACCGCACAGGCCCTCCGGCAAAAAGGGCCCTGGCTCCTAGTCCTCTGTTGGTTTTCGAAAAGGGCGCCGTTGGCGCACGGGCGCGCGCGCGGGCGCGTGCACGCGCCTCCTATGAAAAAAAAAGGGGCGGGGCGGGTGGATGACGTTCGATGCGCGCCGCGGCGCTTCTGCGCATGTGCGGGCGTCCCAGCATGGTTAAAAGACACAGTACAAGTGTCAGCTGCATGCAAACAGAGCTAGCAACAAACAGTGGCACACAGAGGCGGTTGATGCAGGCATCCCCATAGAAAGGCACTTTAGTGGACACCAGCTGGTATATAGCAGCACCTGTGTTAGACTATTACCAGCAAAAATTGGTGTATGACGACGGGAATACCTCAGCTTTGTGCTTAAAGGATATGTCGTCCAGACGCTCCGGAAATAAATCTTCCAGGAAGCCAAAGGGGTCTCCATCGGGCTCTGAGGATATTGGGCATGCTTGCACTGCACCAATCTCCCCTGAGAATTCAGAGGTCAGTAGCTGTAGAAACCCCGCAGGAATGCCTGGTGCTGCGGCTGTCCCCAGTCCACCTGCTCCTGTATATATAACAGAGGAGGTTTTATCCTCAACTCTGGGAGGATTGGAAGAGAGATTAACAGCATTGATCGCTGCTTCCCTGTCTCAGGAAAAGCGCGTCCGATCTCCGTCTCCTCCTTCAGAGTGCCTGTTAGTGAAGGAACAGCCCCACACAGAGATCGACCTACCTGAAGGGGATCAGGATGAGGTTGATTCAGTTATGGAGGAATCAACAGTGGAAGAACCTTTCTCAGCATCTCAGGCTGAAAGATTATGGGTTCAGTCTCTGACTAATATGGTCCGATCAGCATTTAAAATGCCTCTGGCGGAACCACCATCCACTACGGTTTCCTCGCTGGGGTCGCTAAAAGCTCCCCAGGCTGTCTGTTCCTTCCCAATCCACCCTTTATTAGAAGGGCTTATTTACCAGGATTGGGAGCATCCTGATAAAATATTTGCTCCCCCCAAGAGATTTCCGGTGATCTATCCCATGGAGGATAAGTTCATAAAAAAAATGGAGGGTCCCTACAGTGGACGCAGCCATCTCTTCTGTTAACAAATCACTGACATGTCCAGTAGATAATGTTCCAATGTCAAAGACCCAATAGATAAAAAATTGGAGTCTTTACTAAAATCTGCTTTCTCTACAGCAAGCATGGTGACACAACCTGCGGTAGCAGCGATTGGAGTCTGCCAAGCAGTGAAAGATCAGTTGAAACAAGTCTTAAGGGACTTACCAGATCAGCAGGCTCTGGCCTTAGCTGACCTGCCTAGAGCCTTGTGTTTTGCGGTGGACGCCATAAAGGATACAATCCAACAGGCCTCCCGCTTTACGCTGTCTATAGTACATATGCGTAGGCTTCTGTGGCTCAAAAACTGGTCTGCTGAAGCTCCTTGTAAAAAACTGCTGGTTAGCTTCCCATTTCATGGAGAACGCTTATTTGGAGAAGATCTGGACAAATATATCCAGAAAATTTCTGCCGGTAAAAGTTCACTCTTACCGGTTAAGAACAAGGGTAGGAGTCCTTCTTTTAGGAGGCCTACTTCTCCAGTCCCTGGCACATCGGCTGTGAAACAGTTCCGACGGCCTCCGCGGTCAAATCCAGGGGGCAGAAAATCAGGGACAATCACAGGGTATCAAGAAACCCTGGATCAAGAGAGGTACAAGACCTCCCCCTAAGTCATGAAGGGTTGCCCCCACTCAGTCGGGTGAGGGGAAGACTTCAGTTGTTCACAGAGACCTGGCGGGACACCATCAGAGATGGGTGATCCCCGCAGTAAGTCTGGGATACAGGCTGGAGTTAAAAGACATTCCTCCTGCCCATTTTATAAGGTCAAACGTGCCAAGCGATCCCCAGAAGAGTGGATCCCTCCTTCTGGCACTAGAGCAACTATTGCCCCAAGGGTAATCATGAAGGTTCCCTTGAAAGAAAACGGGTTCGGGTTTTACTCGAACCTTGTCACAGTCCCCAAACCAAATGGGGACATGAGGCCCATATTGAATATAAAAGGGCTAAACAAGTTCCTACATATCAGGACTTTTTTCGGATGGAGTCGATCCGATCGGTGGCCACCGCCCTACAAGGGCAGGAATGGTTAGCCTCGATCGACATAAGGGATGCTTATTTGCATATTCCCATCTGTCCGGCCCACCAGAAATTTCTACGCCTTGCAGTAGAAGGGCGCCATTTTCAGTTCAGAGCCTTACCTTTCGGTCTGGCCACGGCACCACGAGTGTTCACAAAAATTCTGGCCCTACGATTGGCCAAACTAGGGACACAAGGTGTAACGATAATGGCATATCTAGACGACTTGTTGCTGATAGACCACTCAGTGAAAAAAACTAGAAGTGGTCGTTCACAAGATAATCAAGTATCTGGAATCTCACGGTTGCATTATCAACCGAGACAAGTCAGCCCTAAAAGCCTGGAATACTTGGGGGCTAAGACTGGATTCAAATCAGAGAAAGATTTTCTTACCTCCAGAGAAGGTGTCGTCTTTGAAAGATTTGACCCACTTAGTGGGTACAAAAAAGAAAAACCATCCATACGCCTGTGTATAAGGCTGCTGGGAAAAATGGTGGCTTCATTCGAAGCGGTACCCTACGGTCAATTCCATTCAAGGAACTTGCAGAGGGCCATACTGTCAGCCTGGAACAAAAAAGTTCAGGCTTTAGACTTACCAATGTCCCTGTCCCCTTCAGTCCGGTTTCTTGGAAGGTGGTCACTACAGTTGCCAGCCTCATAGGCTGGGGGGCAGTACTGGAGCAATGGTCTCTCCAGGGCAAGTGGTCAGAAGCAGAGAAGGCCCTGCCCACCAATCTCTTAGAGATACGAGCAGCCCGGTATGCCCTAGTAGTATGGACATCCAAACTCCAAGGGTCACCTGTCAGAATTCAATCAGACAATGCCACAGCAGTGGCATATATCAATCTCCAGGGTGGCACCAGGAGTCGTGCAGCCCAGAGGGAAGCGAAATGCATCCTGGAATGGGCAGAAAGGTATGTCACAGCCATATCCGCGGTTTTCATCCCAGGAGTGAAAAATTGGAGAACGGACTTTTTTAAGTCGCCAGCAATTATGCCCGGGGGAATGGTCTCTTCACCCCAAGGTTTTTCCAGGCAATATGCCAGCGGTGGGGAACACCGGATGTAGATCTGCTAGCATCCAGATTCAACGCAAAGGTGGACAGATTTGTGTCTCGCACAAAGGATCCCCTAGCTTGCGGTTCGGATGCCCTAGTGTTCCCTTGGGATCAGTTCAAGCTGATATATGCATTCCCACCGCGATTAATCCGCAGAATCAGGGTAGAAAAGAAACCAGTGATTCTGGTGGCTCCAGCGTGGCCCCGAAGGGCATGGTACGCGGAGTTTGTAAAAATGTCAGTGGGAAGTCCTTGGACCCTCCCACATCGTCCGGACCTGCTTTCGCAAGGACCGATATACTACCCTTCCTTACCAGCCCTAGGTTGACGGCCTGGCTATAGAAGCCTACATTCTAAAAAAGAGAGGGCTCTCTAATCCTGTGGTATCTACCATGATCAATGCCAGGAAGCCGGTATCCAGGCAGATCTATTATAGGATCTAGAAGGCGTACATCACGTGGGGTGAGGCCAGGAAATGGCATCCACGTAAGTACGTAATAGGTAGGATTCTGGACTTCCTACAGTGGGCTGTACATAGGAAGCTTGCCTTGAGTACTATCAAGGGTCAGACGGCCTTGTCAATATTTTTTTTTTCAAAGGCCCTTGGCTTTGCATTCATTAATCAAAGCTTTCATACAAGGAGTGATGCGTATTAGCCCTCCGGTTAGTATTCCCATATGTCCATGGGACTTAAACCTGGTTCTGTCGGTTCTACAGAAACAACCATTTGAACCATTGCGGCACATTTTCTTGGTTCTTTTCACCAGGAAATTGATTTTCTTTGTAGCCATTTGTTCGGCTAAAAAGAGTATCGGAATTAGCCGCCTTGTCCTGTAAGGAGCCATATCTGGTTATCCATAAGGACAGAGTAGTATTACACCCTCATCCAGCCTTCTTCCTAAGGTGGTATCGAGGTTCCATTTGAACCAAGATGTGGTTCTTCCTTCCTTTTTCCCCAAACCTAGTTCGGTAGAGGAAAAGTTATTGCATTCTTTGGATGTAGTGAGAGCAGTTAAAGCTTATCTTAAAGCCACTGCTCAGATTCGTAGAACGGATACTTTGTTTGTTCTGCCGGAAGGCCCCAGAAAGGGTCAGGCAGCATCAAAAATCTACTTTAGCCAAGTGGATTCGACAGGTCATAATACAAGCCTATGGCTTGAAAAGGGGACCGCCTCCGTTCAAAGTTAGGGCGCACTCCACAAGAGCAGTTGGAACTTCATGGGCAGTGCATCACCAAGCCTCCCTGGCTCAAGTACTGTAAGGCCACAACATGGTCCTTAGTACACACGTTTACTAGATTCTACCAGGTAGACGTCACAAGTCAGGAGGATGTCGCCTTTGGGCGCAGTGTGTTGCAGGCCGCAAAAGAGCCTCATGCCTGATGGCGCCCAGCTTATGTATCCCTCCCCTCATTTGGCATTGCTTTGGGACGTCCCATTAGTAATGACTAAGTCGCTCTGTGTCCCGTGATGTACGAAAAAGAAAAAGGGATTTTTATAACAGCTTACCTGTAAAATCCTTTTCTTGGAGTACATCACGGGACACAGAGCTCCCACCCCTCTTTTTGGGACACTTATTGCTTGGCTACAAAACTGAGGTGCTCCCGGGTGGGAGGGGCTTATATAGGGGAGGGTACTTCCGGTTTGGAATTGGCCAGTGCCAACACCTGAAGGTAATCTATATAACCCATTAGTAATGACTAAGTCGCTCTGTGTCCGGTGATGTACTCCAAGAAAAGGATTTTACAGGTAAGCTGTTATAAAAATCCCTTTATTGCTGAGGGGGTTTAGTACACGCCCCACACTATAAAAGGCCGCCAGCGCGGCGGCCTTGTGTAGTGTGTTCCGGACCGGAGTAGGGAAAGAGAAGCATAGGCAGGGACAGTGTCATTATTTTTCCTTTACATAATCCTGGATTCCTTGTGTTTAGGGACAGATAAGGATAGGTAGGGAGAGTGTCAGTGACAGTGTGCTATTCTGTGCTAATCCTTGTTTGTAGGGACAGAGAGGTACAGTGAGGGAAAGTGTCAGTGTGCTATTCTGTTCTAAACCAATCTTGCTGAACCATATTTTCAATCCTTGAGTTTAGGGACAGGGAAGGACACTCGTAGAAATTATCAGTGTGCTATTCTGTGCTAAATCTTGTTTGTAGGGAGGGACAGAGTAGGACAGTGAGGGAAAGTGTCAGTGTGCTATTCTGTTCTAAAACTATTTTGCTGAACCATATTTTCAATCCTTGAGTTGAGGGACAGAGAGGTACAGTGAGTGAAACTGACAGTGTGTTGTTCTGTTCTAAACCAAATTTGCTGTTCCATATTTTCAATCCTTGAGTTGAGGGACAGAGAGGTACAGTGAGGGAAAGTGTCAGTGTGCTATTCTGTTCTAAAATTATTTTGCTGAACCATATTTTCAATCCTTGAGTTGAGGGACAGTGAGTGAAACTGACAGTGTGCTGTTCTGTTCTAAAGCAAATTTGCTGTTCCATATTTTCAATCCGTGAGTTGAGGGACAGAGAGGTACAGTGAGGGAAAGTGTCAGTGTGCTATTCTGTTCTAAAATTATTTTGCTGAACCATATTTTCAATCCTTGAGTTGAGGGACAGAGAGGTACAGTTAGTGAAACTGACAGTGTGCTGTTCTGTTCTAAACCAAATTTGCTGTTCCATATTTTCAATCCTTGAGTTTAGGGACAGAGAAGGACACTCGTAGAAATGATCAGTGTGCTATTCTGTGCTAAATCTTGTTTGTAGGGAGGGACAGAGTAGGACAGTGAGGGAAAGTGTCAGTGTGCTATTCTGTTCTAAAACTATTTTGCTGAACCATATTTTCAATCCTTGTGTTTAGGGACAGAGAAGGATAGGCAGGGGACAGTGTCAGTGTCATTGTTGCTAAGCCTCCTGCACAGTATACACCTGAAGGTAGCCCTTATTGCTGTTTTTCCCATCTCCCTGCAGGCCATCCATTAAAATGTCTGGAAGGCAACCAAGGAGAGGCAGACAGTCAGGAGGCAAAAAAAGAGGGCAAGCAGGCTCTGTGTCTGGGGGCAACAGTGCTGGTCGTGTACGCGGTGCATTGTCATCAGCACATGGCCATGGGACACGCTTGTCCTTGTTTTCGGCAGCTGGACATGTTGAGCCACATCATGCCGAAGACTTGGTAGAGTGGATGACCAAGCCCACCTCATCCTCTCTCACCCAGGCTCAGGGTAGTGGCAAAGCAGCTGCCAAAGCGTCCTCTTCTCTGGTATCATTATCTTCATTAGTCAATCCTTCCCTAGACCCACCATGCCCTCCTCCTGAGGAGTCCCCCGAACTGTTTGAGCACAGTGTTGGGTACATGCTCCAGGAGGATGCCCAGCGTTTGGAAGGATCTGATGATGATACCCAGCTAGAGGAAGGCAGCAGCGTGAGAGCAGAGAGAGGGGATGCTCAAGAAGGACACCAATCTGGCAGTCATGCTCCAGCAGCTGCAGCATATTGCCAGATTGGCTCCAGTGATGAGGAGGGAGGGGATGATGAGGTCACTGACTCCACGTGGGTGCCTAATAGGAGAGAGGAGGAGGAGGAGGATGAGGAGGAGGCACATCTCCAACGAGGCAGGATGCCCTTGAGTGGCCAGCGTATGGGCAGCACACCGACGGAATCACACCGCAGAGCTCCGCCTGTGCAGGGCGCTGCCTCTGCCCGTCATGCAAAAAGTTCTTTGGTGTGGGCCTTTTTTGAGGCGAGTGCATCAGATCGCACAGGTGCTGTTTGCAACATATGTCTCAAGCGTATATCGCGTGGCCAAAACATCAGCCGCTTGGGCACCACATGCTTGATCAGACATATGTTGACCTGCCATGCAGCTCGTTGGCAAGCCTACCTTAAAGACCCACACCAAAGAACAAAGCTGACCTCTTCTTGCACCGCATCAGCTGGGATCTCCAACCCCACTATACCTTCACTCCTCTCTGAAACCTGCTCTGAGAGGAATGAAGGTGTAGAATTAGGTGTGTCACAGGCAAGTACTTGCGGGCACTCTGCTAGCAGTACACCAACGTCCGATTCTAGCAGGCAAATTTCCCTGCCCCAGCTGCTGGACCGTCGAAAGAAGTTCACTCCCAGCCATCCACATGCCCAGCGGTTGAATGCTAGCTTGGCTAAATTGCTAGCGCTTCAACTGCTGCCTTTTCAGTTGGTAGACTCGGCCCCCTTCCGTGAGTTTGTGCAATGTGCGGTTCCTCAGTGGCAGGTTCCCAAACGACACTTTTTCGCACGGAAGGCTATTCCGGCTCTCTACAGGCATGTGGAAGGCAATGCCTTGGCCTTGCTGGACAGGGCGGTCAGCGGTAAGGTGCATATTACCGCTGACTCATGGTCCAGCAGGCATGGACAGGGACGTTACCTTTCTTTCACGGCCCATTGGGTCACTCTTTTGGCAGCTGGGAAGGATGCAGGACAAGGTGCAGTAGTGTTGGAGGTTGTTCCACCGCCACGCCTCCAAAATGCTACTACTGGTTGTGACACACCTCTCTCCTCCACCCCCTCCTCTTCTTCTTCCTCCATGGCCTCTTCCTGTGGTTTGTCCTTGGAACCAGCGGTGCTCCGTAGGCGTTCAAGGGGCTACGCAAGTAAGCAGGCAAAAAGATGCCATGCCGTGCTTGCGCTGGTGTGTTTGGGGGACAGGAGCCACACTGGGGCAGAGGTCCTGTCTGCTCTGCAGGGGCAGGCCGAGAGGTGGTTGACGCCACGTCAGCTTAAGCCAGGAATGGTGGTTTGCGACAATGGCACCAACCTCCTCTCCGCCCTCCGACAGGGACAACTGACCCATGTGCCCTGTATGGCTCACGTCCTTAACCTGGTGGTGCAGCGGTTCTTGGGCAGGTACCCGGGCTTACAGGATGTCCTGAGGCAGGCCAGGAAAGTCTGTGTGCATTTCCGCAGATCTTATAATGCCAGTGCTCGCCTGGCTGAGCTTCAAAAGGAGTTGAACCTGCCCAAGAACCGCCTTATATGTGACATGCCCACCAGGTGGAACTCAACGTTGGCCATGCTGCAGCGGCTGCACACGCAGCAGAGGGCCATCAATGAGTACCTGTGCGACTACGGCACCAGGACAGGGTCAGGGGAGCTCGGGTTTTTTTCACCACGCCAGTGGGGCATGATCAGGGATGCATGCACTGTCCTGGCACCATTTGAGGAGGCCACGAGGATGGTGAGCAGTGACAGTGCATGCATCAGTGACACTGTACCTCTTGTCCACCTGTTGGAGCACACGCTGCGTGGAATAATGGACAGGGCACTTGAGGCAGAAAGAGGAGGACTTCCTTGCCTCTCAAGGCCCCCTTTACCCAGACAGTGTTCCTTCTGTCCCACCCATCGCACAGGAAGAGGAGGAGGAGGAGGAGGAGGAGGAGGAGGAGGAGGAGGATTGTGTCAGCATGGAGGTGGAGGCTGGCACTCAGCATCATCATCAGCAGTCTTTTAGGGATGATTTACAGTCCCAAGAAACCAGTGGACTTGTACGTGGCTGGGAGGAGGTGGCTGCGGATCATGTCGTCCTTAGTGACCCAGAGGACTCCGGACTGAATGCCTCAGCTAAACTACGCTGCATGGCCTCCCTGATCCTGCAAAGTCTGCGGAAGGATCCTCGTATTCTTCGGATCAAGGAGAGGGACCATTACTGGCTGGCCACTCTCCTTGATCCACGGTACAAGGGTAAGGTTGCGGACCTTATCGTACCGTCGCAGAGGGAGCAGAGGATGAGACAACTCCGGGAGGCCTTGCAGAAAGGTCTGTGCAACGCGTTCCCAGAGACTGGGAGGTTACAAACTCCTGGTCCTGGACAACGAGTTGCTGAGGCTTCAGGCAGTCAAAGAAGGAGCGGTGGGGAAGGTGGCCGTCTGACCGATGCGTTCAGACAATTCTTTAGTCCGCAGCCCCAAAGTATGATCGGTTCCAGCAACCATCGCCAGCGTCTGATATACATGGTGCAGGAATACCTAGGGGCAAGGTCAGACTTGGACACCTTCCCCACCGAAAATCCTCTGGCTTACTGGGTCTTGAGGATGGATCACTGGCCAGAGCTTGCACAGTATGCAATTGAGCTACTGGCCTGTCCTGCATCCAGCGTTCTTTCAGAACGCACATTCAGTGCTGCTGGAGGATTTGTCACGGATCACAGGGTGCGCCTGTCCACCGACTCGGTTGATCGACTGACTTTCATCAAGATGAACCAGTCTTGGATCACCACCAGCTACCACACACCAGATGCTGATATAACAGACTAATTGATTTTAAAATGTCACATCCCTTCAAGACTGATGCTGATGCTGAGTGCCTGTGCTGTTATGTTGACTGGCTATCCTCCTCCTCCTCCTCCTCCTCAATGATACGATTAACGATGATAGCTTGGAAGATCATTTTTGTTTATGGGTGACGCCACCAGTGGCTAAGGCCCAATTTTTCAGCCCCTGTTTAACAGGGGCGTGTAATTAAAAATTTTGATGCAATACTTTGCAACAGGCCTCATTGCTGTGCTCCAAGTACAGTATCTGTGAGGGGTTGCAGTGTTGTGCCACCAGTGCCTAAGGCCCAATTTTTCAGCCCCTGTTCAACAGGGGCATGCAATTATAATTATTGATCTAATAATTCACAGCAGGGCCCATTGCTGCGCCCACCAAGAGTAACTGTCAGGCCTTACAGTGTTGTGGCACCAGCACCACCATCACCACCACCACCACCAAAGGCCTAATTTTTCAGCCCCTGTTCAACAGGGGCATGCAATTACAATTCTTGATCTAATAATTCACAGCAGGGCCCATTGCTGCGCCCACCAAGAGTAACTGTCAGGCCTTACAGTGTTGGGGCACCAGCACCACCATCAAAGGCCCAATTTTTACTACCACTGATCAACAATTATATGTTATTACAATTCCTGATATAATAGTTGACAGCAGGGCGTTCCAGCACCCACCAAGAGTAACTGAGTGCTTACAGTGTTGTGCCAACACCAACACCTAAGGGGCCAATTTCTGCAGAGTATACACGGCAGGTCCCTACTTTCAAACATCCAACTTACAAACGACTACTAATTGCAAACGGAAGAAGACAACAGGAAGTGAGAGGAAATCTACCCCTTGGAAGGAAAATTCTCTCCTGTAAGAATTAATATGGGAGAAAGGTGTCTCCTCTCTACTGATGCTTTATCACCAATCCTTGTTTCAATAAAAACACCACATTTCAAAAACAGTTATCATTGGGACGCAAAGTGAGGTGAAATGTTCTGAACAGGGGCACAGACAGCAAAAAAAAAAATGTGACAGGGGTGATAACCATTCCCTATGTTTTACAAAAAACAAAAAAAAAGGAATTTGCCATGGAGCTCCACTTAAACAATGCAGCTGTTCAAAATTATAAACAGATTCTACATAAGAACAAACCTACAGTCCCTGTCTTGTATGCACCACCTGTATACGACTGTTCAGAGTATATAGGTCCTTTTTTATTTTGTGTGCAGGGTTCCCCTTAACCACTTAACGACCGCCCACCGCCGATTTACGTCGGCAGAATGGCACCGACAGGCAGAATCACGTAGATCTACGTGATCGCCTTTGTGCAGTTGGGGGGTCCATCCGGACCCCCCTTCACTGCAGTGAGCGGCCGTTAAGTGTTCGGGAGCGATCAGGCATGAGGGGGGGGGCCGCTCGATTCCGCCCCCCCCCTCGCGATCGCTCCCGGCCAATGAAAATGCTTCCTCCGCCATGTGATGTAAACACAGGCTGGAGGAAGTGATGTCATCTCCCTCGCCGCGGTCTTTTCGTTCCCGGCGCCGAGCAGAGAAGAAGCAGGTTAGTGCACCAACAGTCCACTGACACGTAGGTACACATAGGCACACAAATCACCCCCAGATCACCCCCCAGGTCACCCCAAAGCCCCCAATCACAGTGTCACTGATTGCAGTGATCATTTATTTTACTGATCACTGCATTTAGTGTCATCTGTGATTGTAAAAAGTTGCAGGGCAGTTAGGATTAGGCCCCTTTAGGTCCAGGGTAGCCCCCTAACCCCCCCTAATAAAGGTTTAACCCCTTGATCACCCCCCAGGTAACCCTTTCACCCCCTAACTTCAGCGTCACTAAGCGATTGTTTTTCCGATCGCTGTATTCGTGTCGCTGGTGTTTTAGATAGGCAGTTATTTTTTTTTAGGTTCGCCACAGGTTTTTGTGTCAGGTACCCCCATATATTATTTTAACCCCCTGATTGCCCCTAGAGTTAACCCTTTCACCAGTGATCGCCGTATAAGCGTCACTGGTGTCACTGGTTAGCCAGTAAGTTATTTAGTTATTTAGGTTACCCGTCAGGTTTTTATATAGTGTCAGGTACCCCCATATTTAACCTAATAAAGGTTTTAACCCCCTGATTGCCCCTAGTTAACCCTTTCACCAGTGATCACCATATAAAGGTTACGGGTGACGCTGGTTGATTAGTTTGCTTTTTATAGCATCAGGGCACCCGCCGTATATAACCCAATAAAGGTTTAACCCCCCTGATCGCCCGGCGGGTGAGATCAATTAGGTTTTAGCGCCAGAGAGGGTCTGCGTCGCCCCAGGCAGTGTTAGGTTAGTGACAGTAACGCTAACACCCACGCGCAAAGCATACACCCCCCTTAGTGGTATAGTATCTGATCAGATCTGATCAGATCTATACTAGCATCCCCAGCAGTTTAGGGTTCCCAAAAACGCAGTGTTAGCGGGATCAGCCCAGATACCTGCTAGCGCCTGCGTTTAGCCCCTCCGCCCAGCCCAGCCCACCCAAGTGCAGTATCGATCGATCACTGTCACTTACCAAACACAACACACATAACTGCAGCGTTCGCAGTGCTTGGTTTTTGGGGCCCTGTACGCGGCTAGGCTCCCAAAAAGTCCCACACATGTGGTATCCCCGTACTCAGGAAAAGCAGCAGAATGTATTTTGGGGTGCAATTCCACATATAACCATGGCATGTGTGAGCAATATATCATTTAGTGACAACTTTTTGTAATTTTTTTTTTTCTTTTTGTCATTATTCAATCATTTGGGACAAAAAAAAAATATTCAATGGGGTCAACATGTCTCTCAGCAAATAGCTTGGGGTGTCTACTTTCCAAAATGGGGTCATTTGGGGGGGTTTTGTGCCATCTTGGCATTTTATGGCCTTCAAAACTGTGATAGGTAGTGAGGAGTGAAATCAAAAATGTATGCCCTTAGAAACCTTGAAGGCGGTGCTTGGTTTTTGGGGTCCCGTACGCGGCTAGGCTCCCAAAAAGTCCCACACATGTGGTATCCCCGTACTCAGGAGAAGCAGCAGAATGTATTTTGGGGTGTAATTTCACATATGCCCATGGCATGTGTGAGCAATATATCATTTAGTGACAACTTTGTGCAAAAAAAAAAAAAGTTTGTCATATTCCCGCAACTTGTGGCAAAATATAAAATATTCCATGGACTGAACATGCCTCTCAGTAAATAGCTTGGGGTGTCTACTTTCCAAAATGGGGTCATTTGGGGGGGTTTTGTGCTATTTTGGCATTTTATGGCCTTCGAAACTGTGATAGGTAGTGAGGAGTGAAATCAAAAATTTGCGCCCTTAGAAATCCTGAAGGCGGTGCTTGGTTTCCGGGGTCCCGTACGTGGCTAGGCTCCTAAAAAGTCCCACACATGTGGTATCCCCGTACTCAGGAGAAGCAGCAGAATGTATTTTGGGGTGCAATTCCACATATAACCATGGCATGTGTGAGCAATATATCATTTAGTGACAACTTTTTGTAATTTTTTTTTTTTTGTCATTATTCAATCACTTGGGACAAAAAAAAAATATTCAATGGGCTCAACATGCCTCTCAGCAATTTCCTTGGGGTGTCTACTTTCCAAAATGGGGTCATTTGGGGGGGTTTTGTACTGCCCTGCCATTTTAGCACCTCAAGAAATGAGATAGGCAGTCATAAATTTAAAGCTGTGTAAATTTCAGAAAATGTACCCTAGTTTGTAAACACTATAACTTTTGCGCAAACCAATAAATATACGCTTATTGACATTTTTTTTACTAAAGACATGTGGCTGAATACATTTTGGCCTAAATGTATGACTAAAATTGAGTTTATTCGATTTTTCTTATAACAAAAATTAGAAAATATCATTTTTTTTCAAAATTTTCGGTCTTTTTCTGTTTATATCGCAAAAAATAAAAATCGCAGAGGCAATCAAATACCATTAAAAGAAAGCTCTATTTGTGGGAAGAAAAGGACGCAAATTTCATTTGGGTACAACATTGCATGTCCGCACAATTTACAGTTAAAGCAGCGCAGTGCCGAATCCCAAAAACAGGCCTGGTCCTAATGGCCCGAAATGGTCCGGGGCTTAAGTGGTTAATATCCATACAAGACCCAAAGGGGCTGGTAATGGGCTGGGGTAGGGGGGGGGGGGGTTGATGGGGTAGCTATGCCATTTTTCCTAAAGATTTTCATCCATATTACCGGGACCAGACATTGCATTAAAGCCGCAAGCAGTTTTAAATGACTTTTTTCCCTTTAGAAATGTTATTTTGTGCAGGGACAGTTCTAAACACGGGAAACACGTGGCACTTCACAGGCATACTTTAGACACCCCCCAGGTACAATATTTGACTTTTTTTTTTTCACTTTATGCATCATTAAAATGACTGCTCCCGGAAAACGTCCGTTTTTAAAACTTCTTTTTGCATTGATACATGTCCCCTGGTGCAGAAGCCGGGTTCCCAAACTCTGTTTCGGACAATAACATGGATAATAGTCATTATAATTAGCACTTTAGAATCCGAACGTTCGCATCCATTGTATTTAATAGGGTTCTAATGTTCGTGCGAACTTTCGGTCCGTTCGCGGGTTCTGGTGCGAGCCGAACCCGGGGGTGTTCGGCTCATCACTAATGCTCACCTGATTGTGTCTTTGTTTACACCGTGGGTGATTCCAGCTTCCTTTCCTGAACAAGGACTTTACTTTAAACACTATGGACTCTTACCTTTAATTTTATGCTACTAGCACAGCATACACCAATTTTTTATGCTTTTTCATTGTCGCCATACAATTTATGCCAGCTGCTTTTATAATACTAGCGCAGTGATTAATCTTGAATTTATTGTCAGTCAACTGTATACACATAGCTGTACTGAATAAAGCAGGACCAGAACAGAAAGTAAGTCCATCTACATGAAAAGATATTAATAATGCATACTTTTCATGAAAAGTCACAATCCTTTTCTTGACAGATGTACCGAGTCTGGCAAGGGAAGATTCTCGTATAAGATGTTTTAGCATTCAGACATAAAATTAGCCGGAGTGACATAGTTGTTCTGTGCATATGCACATGTACAGATTTTTGAAAACACCTCCGCCCAGAGAAAAATTCAATTTCCAGGGACTCCTGCCATCTGTGATCTATTAAACACTTACATTTCTAAATTAGGCTTACATCTCTCAAGAGCAAAACAAAAATCTACAGAAAATGTTTTATGGTCTTTTAATTGATAGAACCTAAGCGACACAGAAATTGTGCGAGGATTGCCAATATAGTCCAAGACCACCATAAATGTGCTGTTACTAAAGCCCAACTGTAGCTTCATTTGGAAATAATAAAAAGCAACTCTCACTTTACTACTCATTCTGAAAACCAAACCCTCAACTTCCAAACCAAATAACACTCAATGTCATTCAGCCCACTTGCTGTAAATCAAGGGTACCAAAGACTCACACCCAAGGAGCACATCATCAAAAATGCCCTAAACTCAAAAAGAGACTGTTACAGTTTTCTGCAGAATTCAGGACCACTGACAGATGACAGAATGAAGACAAAAAAAAAAATGTAAATGTATAAAAAAAAACAAAAAAAAAAACAACAACAACAAGGGGGAGGCATTGCACCAACAGGGTAATGGGATATTCACAGAGTTGGGACATTCACGTTTCTCCTTTTGTACTTCCCAGGGAGTATCAATTGAAGTTAGAATATTTACATCATGTAAATGTAATGGGTATTCTTTTTTTTTGGGGGGGGGGGGTTCTTTGTGTTTTTTTTGGCAGCTCTGCTAATGACAGGTCATGCTCCAGCAGCCACCTTGGATAACCGTGTCACATATCCCAGGGGTAGCTGTGGGAGCCCATTTACTGAGCAGTTGAGGAGGCAGCATGCATCATAGGGGGCAAGATTGTCTTTGGCTGAGAGCGCCGATTGGGAGTCCGTTGGCTGCTGATTTTCCAGCATGTACGTCCGACAGACTAACATACACACAGGCAGAATGCCGGCCGTTTTTTTTTTTTTAACTGGCAAATGTTTCCCGACATTCTGCACATGTATACGGGGCTTTACCTGCTTAAGTGTTTGCCTTTGTTGATCATGTTAATTGCAAGGATCTGGGTAAACAGGCTTTTGTTCATAGAAAAATCTCAGCCACCACATACAAAACAAGCCCAGCGGACCTCCATGACTAAGCCCTGTGGATGGAGCGAAACAGGTCAGGGGCATGGCCTGGATAGAGTGCGGCTGAGGCTGCCATCACTTATTACACGCTGGGCTTGTATGGTGTGCAGTAGATGAGATCTGTTTGTTTTGTGGATTACATGGAGTCAGATTGGTCTCCTAGCATGACCAGCACCCTCAGTGGAACACAATGAATGGGGGACATGCTGGAGAGGAGACCATAAAGTTGGTTTAGGCTTTTGTTCATGTCAGAACTACATCTGTACCCATACAAGTCTATGAAAGACAACCTGTAGGTCAAATGCACCTGTCAAATTTTGACTTTACAAAATTAAAAAAAGTTTGACACTTCTGAACGATCTTAGAAGCATTTCAAACTGATCTCAAAATCAAGCTGCAACTGCACATCAACCAGCGCAAAGCTTTTCATCAAAAAAGGCCTTTATAACTATATACAGAGATTATTAAAGTGTATCTGAACATACATTTTTTAAATTGTAATATAATAGCTTACCCTCCACTACTTCCATTGTTGTTCTTTCCATCTAATTTCCTTCTCTGGGTGACAGGAAAGCAGAACCAAGTGCACTCATGTGACCCTCAAAAAAGCTTTAGTATGGCTTCTTAACTTCCTGTCTTAGAGTGAGAATTCTTTCCAAGCGGCCCCCTAAGCAGGAACAGTACTGTCACCCTAGCATAAGCACTCCTGCTGCTCCTGGTACAGCTGCTTACTCAGTAAATGGTAAACTCCTGCTGCTCCTGGTGCATGTATTGGCTGCAAGTGTTTTACTGAGGCAGTTACATTACAAGAGACATAGACCCAGGTCTATGACACCAATGCACAGCATAGAAAATTCCAAAGAAGACAGGATAAAGTAACAAGAAAAGTAATTAAAAAAAAAGTGGCTTATCACATGGGAGGGTTTTAATTCTACTGTTAACTCAAAAGCATCATGTTTTCATCATGTTTAACTCTAGTTCTTAAAACTGAATTCCAGGAATTAAATCACTTTATAAAAAGTGCAGGCACAGTATGAGTTAAGGCCCCTTTCACACTGCGACTTTTCCTGCGTCTTGGGACTGCAAAGTTGCATGACACGTTGTACACCATGACTTCTTATGAGTATTGTTCATATCTGTGCAACTTCAAAGTAGTCCCTGCCCTATGTTGGTCCAACTTGAGGTACATAGACCACAAGATTATACAGCCATTGCTTCAAACCACACACACAACATGTTCCCTCCCCACCCCCTCTGCTGCCCATTCACAGAAGCCTTTGTATTTCCAATACAAAGGCTTCTGTGACTGGGCAGGAGGAAGGGGAGAGGCAAGCACAGCAGCTGAATAAACTCTACTGTTTAGGATGCCCAGACCAGAGGGCTGGGCTCCCGGATCTACAGCGATGGGGTCTATCAATATTTGTTACTGCTGTAGCTATCGCTTTCAGTACATTTAAAAGCAGTATTATTCAACTCATTGGAGATACCACACCTCCTGAGACAAAATCACATCACCACAGCCTACAATTTGTTCTTATAATTGAAAAAATAACAAAATAAAATTAAGCACAAATATTTACGAATATCAACATCTGTTTTATTTCAGGTAAATGTAAAATTTCTATGTTGGATTTTTTGAACAATACTAGAAAGCAAGTGAATCTCATTTTTCCTGCTGTCAGAAAATCTGCTGGGTCAGCAAGGAATGGTGTTGGATCAGCAACCTAGGGCAGCCTGGCAGAAATTCATCTTTGACATATTTGATCATACTTTGACAGCTAGCACAAGTTAAATAGAAAGTATACTTGCAGAATTCTCAAGCTATAATTGATTTATTGCATTATAAATATTGCCTTCGCAAAATAGACAGACATGAAAATATTACATTAAAAAAATCATGACTCGAAAATGTAAGATGGGATAACTTACATTCTAAATGTGTCGCACAAATTCATTATAAAAGCATGAGGAACAACACTAGAATACAAAAAAATGGTGGCACATTATTCGTTTTTTTTTTTGGTAAAGTTTTTTAAATTAACAATTAATATTGTAACCAACGCTGCCACCTGCGACAAATAACAGTATGTTCCTAGCTCAACAGAATGGTCAATAGTACAACAGAGCAGTACCTAAAGAACCCAAATATGGTGAACCACCTTATAAATCCAGAGTTTAACTGATATAATCCCCATCAACTGCAGAGGTAAGAAAATCCCAAAATAAAAAAAAAAGTTGAAAAAAGGCCAGGATCCTTGTACAGCATAAATACACCCAAGGCATTTCACATGGCTAGTCAGACACAGTAGAAGGGGAACTTGTCAAACTTGGATGCTTCTCCTCAGTTGGAATAAATAACTTTGTAGAAGGGTAACACTGTATTAACTAGAGCATTCCAGGCCTGAAAAGCTTTCTAGCATAAAGAAAAAAGCAGCAAGGCAAGTAGGGTATGGATAGCTATAGTGGGTGCTAAAGTATCTACCAAGCTTAAAAGGCAAACACCTGTGGATGGAGTGAGAGGTATGATGGTAAAGGACTGAATACGGGTTAAAATCAGGTACACTTTCTGTAGGAATTTGTAGTGAACCAGTTGATCTCTGCCTGATACCAGCCTCATAAAGGGGCTTTCCATAGTTCCTCCCAATCATTTTTAAACAATAAAGCTTTTATTTTTCCTAAAAGTAGCATTTGTACAATCATACTAACATTTGTATAAAGAAATTGCATAGAAATTATAATATTGTATAATTGAATTCAGCAGTAGAGTATTTTAATAGGAAAGGCAATGTTCAAGCCGATCACATTATTATATTGTGCTTCTACATTTAGTATTCGTGGCCTGGATGAATCTTCACTCAAATAGAATGCGGTAAAAACTGGCTGATTGTGAAATCGATGCTCTATTTGGAAAATACTCTGATTTTTGTAGAGAAATCTGTTATTCGTTCCTCCCAACCATCATCTAAATTCAGAACATTAAAGTGTCACTAAACCCACATCATAAAAAACTATTGATAAATGCTGCGTTACATGCTGTTCATACTCAGTCACTATGGGGATCGTCTTTTTTTTACATAGTAGGCGAGGTTGAAAAAAAAGACAAGTCCAACCTACATGTGTGATTATATGTCAGTATTTTATTGTATATCTCTGTATGTTGTGGTCATTCAGGTGCTTAGCGAATAGTTTTTTTAAATGATCGATGCTCCCTGCTGAGACCACCACCTATTTTCAGTATTCTACAAAAATCCTGAAAGATCCTGCTGTTATCCGTCTCCCCCCTCTTGATGACATCCCCAATACAGTTGGGAATTTTGCAAAGCATTGTTGGCAGTTTCTGCACATGCTCAGTTTCAGTGAGTTTCTATGTTTAGCATTTTCTCCCCATCACATCTGAGCAGCCCATGTGACTATAGAGTCACACATGTGGGCGCATACACCGTGGTAAATTACACTCCCCTCCCTCCACCTCATCCATGCTCACTAACTAGCTAAACACAACGGGGTGGGCCATTACAGTGTGTGTTTAGTATCACTTTACCTACCCACAATGACCGACGGATCTGTAAGAGTCTGCTTGTTTCTGGGAACAACTGCTTATAAATAGTGGATTCATGTCTAGTTGACGGAACAGATATAACTGGGTTGTCTCAAACTGTGCATGAAAGGCATACAGGAATTGTATATAGTAAAAAAGGTGGGAATTAGGTAGCTGGTACAAATTTTTAGATGTATGGATCAGGAAATTAAAAAAAAAATTAGGCAAACATGGACTTCCCCATACTGGCGTATTTGGAGATAGACGTAGGGACACTCGGATCTAACCCATCAATAGTTTTATAAGCACTAATGCCAGATTTCAAGCAGCAGATTTGTGGGTGCTGAGACTTCAAACTAGTCTGTAAACAAAGTGGATCAAAGCTTCATAGGATCCAACTACCACTGTGTCTAGAGATAAATCGCAGCATCATCCAACAAAGAAATCAACCATCTATGAGCAAATACCATTTGTCCAGGTAAAAAATATTTATATAAAAAAAAAAGTTTGGTACTGCCAATCCTCCTTTACAGGACTGTTGTAAAACAGCCAAGTGGATCCTAACAAGCCAAAGGTCGGTAACAAGCAGAAGCATACCCAAGGGAACAAGCCAAAAGGTAGGTAACGAGTGGCAGCAAAGATACGAGTGGTGGCAGGTGTGACAAGAGCGAAGTACTGGCTGGAGAGAGCGCAATAATCTGGCGAACAGGAAGTGCAAAAGCATGGCTAAAATAGGGAGTTCATGGGAGGAGCAAAGGGTTCAAAGTTGAAGAGAAACAAAGTATATGGCAGGATTGTTTAACCACTTCCCGCCCAGTCAATAGGAGATTGACGTCCGGGAAGTGGTTCTGTTATCCACACTGGACGTCTATTGACGTCCTGCAGTATAACAGCCGCCGCGCGCCCGGGGGGGTGCGCATCGCGGCGATCGGTGGAGCGGTGTGTCAGTCTGACACACCGCTGCACTGATCTCGGTAAAGAGCCTCCGGCGGAGGCTTTTTACCACATGATCAGCCATGTCCAATCACGGCTGATCACGATGTAAACAGGAAGAGTCGTTGATCAGCTCTTCCTCACTCGCGTCTTACAGACGCGAGTAGAGGAGAGCCGATCGGCGGCTCTCCTGACAGGGGGGGTTCGCGCTGATTGTTTATCAGCACAGCCCCCCCTCGGATACCCACACTGGACCACCAGGGATGCCCCCCAGGACCACCAGGGAAGCCCCAAGCATGTGGATGGCCAGGTAAGTCCCCCATGGCCATCCACATGCACAAATACATAAAAAACATATGCCAATCAGTGCCCACAAACGGGCACTGACTGGCACCATCATGGCAAAGCCAAAATGTATGATGCCCAGCAATGCCAGCCACCAGTGTCATCAGTGCCACCTATCAGTGCCCACCTATCAGTGCCCATCCGTGCCCACCTATCAGTGCCGCCTATAAGTGCCCATCAGTGCCGCCTATCAGTGCCCATCAGTGCCGCCTTATCAGTGCCCATCATTGAAGTAGAAAAGGTACTTATTTACAAAAAAATTATTAACAGAAACAAAGAAAAACTTATTTTTTTTCCAAATTTTCACTCTTTTTTATTTGTTATGCAAAAAATAAAAAAATCGCAGAGGCGATCAAATACTACCGAAAGAGAGCTCTATTTGTGGGAACAAAATGATAAAAAAAATTGTTTGGGTACAGTGTTGCATGACCACGCAATTGTCATTCAAATTGCGACAGCGCTGAAAGCTCAAAATTGGCTTGGGCAGGAAGGTGTATAAGTGCATGGTATTGAAGTGGTTAAGGAATTGTCCAGAGTGCTGTCCAGCATCTCAGGTGGCTCAGAAAGAAAAAAAAGACACTGCCAGACACAGCAGAAGTTGCAGGTTCAGAACTAGGTCCCGACAGCAGGAGGCAGAAGATCAACTGTAATAGTGCTGCTGCTCAAAACAAGAAGACCAGGGAAATGGCAGCATAATTTAGATATTGACTAGAACTGCATATAATAAAGACAGAAAGTTTAAAACGTAAAAAAAAAAAAAAAAAAAAAAAAAAAAAATAGGATTTTTGTACTCACCGTAAAATCCATTTCTCTGACATCCATGGACCGACACGGCGTGTCTTACACTTTACACGTGGGTATATGTCCCTGCTTGCAGGAGAAGACCTAGGCAGAATGTTAAATGTTAAAACATTCCAGAACAAACCAGAGCTGAACAGCCCCGCCCAGGGGGGCGGTCCCTCCGGACATTACCCTCACACCTGCAGCTAGCAGGCCTCAGTTCGTAACAAAGCAGCACAAACTTAAAGGAAGGGTGGGTGCCGTGTCGGTCCATGGATGTCAGAAATGGATTTTACGGTGAGTACAAAAATCCTATTTTCTCTTATCATCCATGGACCGACACGGCGTGTCTTACACTTTACACGTGGGATGTCCCAAAGCAGTGTCAAGAGGGATGGGAGCAGTATAAATGGAAAAACCAAAAAACTTCACTCAAAACAAGGCAGAGCTCCTCAACGGAGGAGTTGCCATTTTAAACAGCGGCCTGCAACCCCTTGTGGCCGAATGAAGCATCCGGAGATGCAGCCACATCAACCCTATAAAAAACTTAGAAAGGGTATGAACAGACGACCAGGTCGCCGCCTTACACATTGTGCAACCGACGCTTGATGTCGGAAAACCCAGGAAGCACCAATTGCCCTGGTGGAATGCGCCGTAACCGGGAAGGGAGGTGCCCGCCCCATGAGAGCATAGGCTTGAAAGCCGGTTTGTCCGATCCACCTAGAAAAAGGTGGCAGACGAAGCCGCTTGACCCTGTTTCTGACCAGAGACAGTCAACCAGAGAGTAGACTTCTGAATAGAAGCAGCAGACAGGCACACCCGCAAGGCTCGTACCACATTCAAAGTGTGCCGCGCACACTCTGGGATGCGATGGGCGAGGACTCTAGGACGGGAGGACAATGTCCTCATTTTAGGTGAAAGGTCGAGATCACCCTTGACAAAAGAGAAAGTTGCGGATGCAACACCGCCTCATCCTTATGGATGACTAAACATGGCGACTTGCAGTACAAGGTCGCCAATTCAGATACTCGTCTAACAGAAGTGATTGCCACTAAAAAGGGCCACCCTCTGAGACAAAGTGAAGAGGGGAATATCCCTGATATTCTCAAAAGGAGGTTCCTGGAGAACCGAGAGTACCAATTCCGATCCCACGGGGGGAGAGGAGACTTGACAGGAGGGAGCCCATGGCGAACCCCCTGCACAAGGGTGCCAACCAAGGAATGACCCGCTAGTGGTCACCGAAAGAAGACGGCCAAGGCCGAAACTGACCCTTAATGATACGCAAAGCGAGTCTTTGGGCCACGCCATGCTGTAGGAAACGCAGGATTCTAAGGACGGAATGCCCCCCAGGAGCATTCCGTCCGAGGAGGTCAGTCCAGCTCTTCGCACATGGCGATGTAAGCTTTTCCAGGTACAGAGATAGTTCTGGAGGAAGACTTCCGTGTCCTTAATATGGACGAAATGACCAAGTCCGAGAGACCTCGGTCTCTCAACACCTGGCTTTAAACAAACATGCCGTTAAGGCCAGAGACTGTAAAAGCAGGTGAAATATATGACTGAGACAGAAAGTCCTCCCTTATTGACAACCATCAGGGAACGGCCGCGACGAGACGTACCAGATCGGCGTACCAGTGAAGCCGAGGTCAATCCGGAGCAATGATAATCACCGGAATTCCCTCGGTCGCCACCCTGCGCAGCAGGCGAGGAAGCAACTGCAGCGGAGGATAAACGTGTATCAGGTGATCATGACCCCATGGGCCACTGACGCCTCTGAGGCATCCGCCCAAGGATCCCTGGATCTGGCCACAAATCTCGACAACTTGCAATTGAGTCGAGAGGCCATCGGGTCCACCTCCGGCATGCCCCACCATCTGTGTGGCAAAGGAGTTGAAATACCTCCGGGTGCAAGGACCACTCTCCCTGGTCCAACATCTGGCGACTCAATAGTCCGCCAGTTCTATGCCCGGAATGTAAGCGGCTGACAGAGCCGGCACGCTTCTTTTAGCCCCCCTTCAGGTTACGGGGGACCTCGGAAGCCGCAGCTGAGCTCCGAGTCCCCCCTTGATGGTCGACATACGCCATCACCGTGACTTGTCCGACAGGATCCTAATGGAACGATCCTGCAATCTCTCAGACCACGAGGATAGGCACGGTCTGATGGCCCGTATTTCCAGAACATTGATCGGCAAACGGGCCTCGTCCGGAGTCCAAGCCCTTGGGCCAACAGGACTCCCCAGACTACACCCCAGCCCTTCAGGCTGGCGTCCGTAGTGAACACCGTCCATTGGACGGGGAGGAACGACTTCCCGGACCGAAGAGCCGGGGACCCAAACTCCATGTCAGGGACGCCCTGACCAGGTGGCTCACCTGGATCGGAAAATCCAAAGACAACATGGATTTGTCCCAAGGGAACAAGATCTCCTTCTGCAATGCCCTGGTGTGTGATTGGGCATACGGAATGGCCTCGAAAGAGGTCACCATGAGTCCCAGGACTCCCATGCAAAAACGGATTTACGACCATTCTTTGGGATGTCAGCATCCGCACTGCAGACTGAAGTGTCAGTAGCTTCCCCGGAGGTAGGAATACCTTTTGCCTCCAAGGAGTCCAGAATCAGACCGGGATTCCAGATAGCCCACGGCAGCAATGCCTTGCTGTCTCAGCAAGCTAGAACCGGCACAAGCACCTTGGTGAACACCCTCGGTGCCGGGGCTAGGCCGAAAGGAAGAGCCACAAATTGATAGTGGACTTCGCCGATCGCAAGCGCAGATCGGAACATACAAGTAGGCGTCCTTGATTTCCATGGTCGCCAGAAAATCCCCTTGATGGAGTGTACTGACCACCGTGCGAATGGATTCCATGCAGAACTTTTGCACCTTCACGAAGGCATTCAGGACCTGGAGGTCCAAGATAGGCCGAACCCCGTCCCTTTTTTGGGCCGACAAACAATTAGAGTAGAATCCCTGAAACCTCTCCTGTGACGGAACCGGCACAATCACTCCGGACCTCAAACCTGAATAGGCCCCATAGGGCCACCCGACGGGCAGGAAGGAGAGAAAGATTTGAGGGAAGAATCTGTCTGGAATTAGGAACGGAACCTATCCTGTAACCTGAGGTGATCACCTCGCACACCCACCAGTAGGAGATCCGGGAGGTCCATTGATCCGTGGACCTGCAAAGTCCCCCCCCCCCACCCCAGAGTCGGGAGGGGGCAAGACTTCACGCGGAGGCGGGCTAGGGAGCCGGCTTTTTCGGCATACGCACCCAGGGGCGCTCGTGTCCACCAGCCGTACCGCTGTCAGTCTGGGAGGGCCTCCCCGTTGATTGACGAAAAAACCCCCTTTTTTCTGGAAAGGAAGGACCCTGCTTATAGCGGCCTCCTTGCCAGCCTGAGGAAGAACAGTGCTTTTACCTCCCGTGACATCCTTGATGATGTCATCCAGCGCAGCACCGGAAAGCCTACCACCTTTCAATGGTAAACCCTTCGGAGGCTTTTTAGAAGCTAGGTCAGACCAGCATTTCAACCAGATCAGACAATGCAATACCTTGAGTTATAAGGGGCCGCGTCAAACGTGGCGTCGCCACATAAACCAGGCCCTGCACCATTTGTGGGCCAGAGCAATAGTGTCTGGAGGAAGATCATGCTCCTGTATTAGTTGCCCATCCCGCAAGTGTTGGAGACACAAGGGTCGCCGCTACCACAAGCCGTAGGGCGGACCCCAACAAGGCAAACATAGCTCTACTCACCACTTCTGACCTCCTGTGAGTGGGGTCCTTTAATGCAGGAGTCCCCTCCACCGGGAGAATGGTGGCCTTGTGCAACCGGGCGACTGGAGGGTCGACCACTGGGGGAGAAGCCCACGTTTTAAGTAGGGCATTTTCAAAGGGGTATCTATAGGCAAACGCTGCGGGACCATAAAAGTCTTCTGCGCCTTTTTTCCCAGACCTAGTCAGTGAGCTGGTCAAAGAAAGGTACATATTGAAAAAAAACACTTTTTAGAAGGCCCGGCCCTAAGGAACCAGAGGAGACCGTCCGCCTGAGGTTCTGCATCCGCAGCATTTAGCTTGCGAGTGTCCCTCACTGCATCAATGAGTTCACAAAACAAGCACCCTGTCATTTACTGACACAGAACTGGAGTTTTCCTTGCAAGGAATGTCCTGTTCAAAACCATCAAATATATATTCAGAGCTAGGGTCCTGAGCGGTAGTGGCTAGGCCCTTATCAGAATCAGCGCACACACCCCCCCCTTTTTTTTTTGTGGAAAAAAAGTGGGGATAGGGGCTTTTTTGCTCCCTTGCGCTCACACACTGCTTCCTCCCGGTCAGATTAATGATACCAGGACTGCCGACAACTGGTCCCTAAGGACCGCAGGTGCAGGAGCACTGCCAGTTGTCTCTAACAGTGTGAAGACACAGGTGAACCAGACTCCAATATTGCCACGCTCTGAGACCTTATTCACCATTACAGTGAATAATACAGCCCACCCACAGGCCGTGCTGGGGCTGAGGAGGGGATACCTGGAGTACTCACCACCCCTAGGGACCGCTGTATGAGCCGCGCTGTAGCGCTGGTGCAGCCTGAGGTGAAGAATCTGTGAGGATGTGTGTATTTCGCGCCGTACAGCAGCGCTGCTAGAGGCCGAAAGTGAAAGTGCCGCGGCTACAAGAAAATGGCCGCCGGGCACCAGTATAACTATGCATTAAGCCCCAGCCAAAATGGCCACCAATGGCGCTCTTTTAAAAAAATAAAACACTGCGCCAATGGCGCACAGAAAACAACACAGCCAGTCCCCCAGAACACTTCCCAAACAAAATAACAGTCATGGAGCGGCCCCCCCAGGGCAGAGTGACCCCCCAAGCATCCCCACACAGCACAACAGGGTGCAGAGAGCAGCATAACAGGGAGAACCCCCCACACACAGAAACACAGCCAGCATGTACTCACCTTGCAGCAGGAGAGACTACTTACCCGTCCCGCAAGCACCTTGGAGAACACCCCCGGTGCCCATAGAGGGACTCACTGGCTTGTTTCAGACAGGCCTATCACAGAGTCGTACTGCGTAGCTGTCAGCCCGGTCCACCGCGAAAGATACAGTAGGTACTGTTCGATCTTGAGAGGACCGCGGGAGCATGAAAGCAACCCGGCCACCCCTGGAGCCATGGGGTATGTCGTGAACTGAGTCTCACGCACACAAGGCGAGGATCAGCACGCTCGATGGTCGGACAGGGAAGACTACGAGGATACTAGTGTACCCAACCTGTTGCCCAGCCGACAGTTGATTGAAGGTCTCAAAAATAAAATAAAATTCCCAAAGGAATAAAAATTAAAAGTAAAATCTTGCAGGAGACTGGCTCCTGAGAGAGCCACGTCTGCTCCTTCTGCTAGGCAGAAAAAAACTGAGGCCTGCTAGCTGCAGGTGTGAGGGTAATGTCCGGAGGGAGCGCCCCCCTGGGCGGGGCTGTTCAGCTCTGGTTTGTTCTGGAATGTTTTAACATTTAACATTCTGCCTAGGTCTTCTCCTGCAAGCAGGGACATATACCCACGTGTAAAGTGTAAGACACGCCGTGTCGGTCCATGGATGATAAGAGAAAAAAAATTGTTCTAAATGCAATGGCAACAAAAATTTTGAGGGGGTTTACTGACACTGACAAATTTTATCATTCCTTCTGCTGGGTTCTATGAAAAATAACAACTGTTCGAGGCGTTTAACTCCAACGTAAACGGGTTGAGCTAGTTTGGTGTAAGGCTTAATGCTTAAAGTGGAAGTAAACCCTCCTATTGGTTTTCAGCCAAGGAAGCTGCCATCTTGGCCTCTGTTTCCTCCACAGCCCAGCCCAGCAATTTAGTGAGCGCTGGAGGGGAGGGGCGGGGCAGAGCAGAGTCGGTGACTGGTAGTGACTGACCCTCAGCTTAGAGCGGAGGGAAGAACTGAGTGATCAGTGGTGTTTGATCACTCAGTTCTCAGTGCAGAGCCGGAGGGGGATCAATGCTGCATCCACCTAGGTGAGTAAAAAAAAAAATTGTTATTATAAATCTGAACTTCTCTTATAATATACAGCAGAAGATGGATTTTATTTATGACATTTAGGCCAATCCAAGATAAAAGCACTGTACATGTCATTCAGTCTCTGGGTTGCATTTTCAAACCTGGAGTCAAAATTTTATAGCCAAAACATAATTTTATAAACAGTATGGTGGGATGGATAAAATACCTATTATTTATTCATTTAGCCATCTGTGCCCCATTTGAGAGAATAATGTCCTGTATAAACAAGCCCCTGTGAGAGGGTACCCGGAACAAATGCCTCCATTAAAAGATTTCTACTCTATTCGAATTCTGCGGACAAATCAAAATGTTTACTTTTCCCCCACTTTTAGTCCTGGCAACTTATGAATGCCACCAGCAGGCAGCGAGGACAAACAAAGCAATAAACCTGAAAAGGCTTCAAAATGATTTATTTCTTCAGGCATTAACAGTATATAATGCAGACAATATACACAACACTTTACATAATGTACATTCACATTAGTACCTGGTGTCAAGGAGCGTACAGTCAAAAGGTCCTTACCTCACATGCATATATACAGATTCTAAGGCCAATTCAGACAGGAGCCAGTTGACCTACCAGCGGCAGCATGTTTTTGGAATATGGGAGAAAAACTGAGAACTTGGAGGAACGCATGCAAGCACAGAGAGAACTTCCTAGAAGAAATGCTATTTTTTTTTTGTTCATTTTGGTTAGTAATGTATGAAGTGGGGAAGGTTTATATTAGGGGAATCTCTTCACCTTCCGTATGTAGACAAAAAAAATAAAAAATCAGGAAGTACGAGGAGCTCATTCTTAAAGAGAGGGAAGCCATTTGGAAGATATTCCACTGACAGCTCAAATTTGGCGGATTTTCTCTAGCAGTGGCAGTGACAATGACAGTGACTAGGGCATATTGAAGGGGTATATATCTTCTCAGCGGAATACATACAGCAATAGAAAATCAGGGTTGATTACTAGTCTCTACTCTATCTTAAACTAAAAATGTTGGCTTTAGATACAGTTATGTCTTTAGTTAGAAAAAAAAATATTTAAAAAGTGACTTATTCAGTTGAGACTGCTTTTTCTCACACTGAAAAATAAAAAAAAACGGAACTCTGTCATGAGCCAAACCAAACACTAGACATGTGCGAGAGGGCTGCCAAGACATCTGTTTGTGTGAGCAGTACCTGAAGGTCTGCCAGAAAATATGTCTTTTTTCAAGGAGTGAGATTTTTGCATAAATCAGCCCTTCTTTGGCATGAGCAATATGGTTACGCCGTACATTGCATGTTGCATTGCATTGCATTTCCGGCTCAAATCCTAGCAGACTTTTGTGCTTCAGTAAAACTCAGTGAAATATTTTGAAAGCAGTGAATATGACTTTCACCAAACATTCACTGGTGATAAATCAATCACTATCATTTAAAACATATGTGCTTGGAACATTTGGTGAATGTGAGAGTCACTGCTGTATAAAAGTATAGAATGGGTATAGGGTTACAACATTTCGTTTTTTTATTTGCCATCTGTGTGCCATTGGGGTGACTACCCTTCATTTTATGTCCTGTAGATACAACAGGAAGAGAAAAGAATGCTGTGAAGGGTGTCCCAAATGGAAGATCTGCCATTCCCTTTGCTGCAGAACAAAACAATAAAATTGTTCCCAGAGGTCTTCCAGTCCCTATTATATCTGTTGTCCTTCGATTTCCTGAGGACTGGTGACCAAAACTGGACAGTATACTCAAGATGCGGCTGAACCAGAGTTCCGTAAAGTATTAAAACTATAGTTTTATGTATTGAGTAGATACCCTTTTTAAATGCATGCTAATAGTCGGATAGCCTTGTTTGCTGCAGCAATTGCTGAGCCTGTGAGCTACTAGGACCACCAGATCCTTTTCCGTTCTTGATTTTCCCAGATGTTCTACTCTTAGTGAGTAAGTTGCATTCATATTTCTAGCTCCCAAGTGCATTACTTTCGATTTTTCAAAATTAAAGCTCATCTGCCAAGTAGCTAACTACCCCTTTATTTTATTGAGGTCTTCTTGTAGAGTCGCTATATCTTGTTGTGAATTTAATACCCTGCTTAGCTTTGTATCATCAGCAAACAGAGATTGAACTAATTATACCAACGTCAATATCATTTATGAACAAGTTAAACTGAATTGGTCCCAGCACAGAGCCTTTGGATATCTCACTTACCACATGTAAGAGTATACAGGTCCTTCTCAAAAAATTAGCATATTGTGATAAAGTTCATTATTTTCTGTAATGTACTGATAAACATTAGACTTTCATATATTTTAGATTCATTACACACAACTGAAGTAGTTCAAGCCTTTTCTTGTTTTAATATTGATGATTTTGGCATACAGCTCATGAAAACCCAAAAATCCTATCTCAAAAAATTAGCATATCATGAAAAGGTTCTCTAAACGAGCTATTAACCTAATCATCTGAATCAACTAATTAACTCTAAACACCTGCAAAAGATTCCTGAGGCTTTTAAAAACTCCCAGCCTGGTTCATTACTCAAAACCGCAATCATGGGTAAGACTGCCGACCTGACTGCTGTCCAGAAGGCCATCATTGACACCCTCAAGCAAGAGGGTAAGACACAGAAAGAAATTTCTGAACGAATAGGCTGTTCCCAGAGTGCTGTATCAAGGCACCTCAGTGGGAAGTCTGTGGGAAGGAAAAAGTGTGGCAGAAAACGCTGCACAAGGAGAAGAGGTGACCGGACCCTGAAGAAGATTGTGGAGAAGGACCGATTCCAGACCTTGGAGGACCTGCGGAAGCAGTGGACTGAGTCTGGAGTAGAAACATCCAGAGCCACCGTGAACAGGCGTGTGCAGGAAATGGGCTACAGGTGCCGCATTCCCCAGGTCAAGCCACTTTTGAACCAGAAACAGCGGCAGAAGCGCCTGACCTGGGCTACAGAGAAGCAGCACTGGACTGTTGCTCAGTGGTCCAAAGTACATTCGGAAATCAAGGTGCCAGAGTCTGGAGGAAGACTGGGGAGAGGGAAATGCCAAAATGCCTGAAGTCCAGTGTCAAGTACCCACAGTCAGTGATGGTCTGGGGTGCCATGTCAGCTGCTGGTGTTGGTCCACTGTGTTTTATCAAGGGCAGGGTCAATGCAGCTAGCTATCAGGAGATTTTGGAGCACTTCATGCTTCCATCTGCTGAAAAGCTTTATGGAGATGAAGATTTCATTTTTCAGCACGACCTGGCACCTGCTCACAGTGCCAAAACCACTGGTAAATGGTTTACTGACCATGGTATTACTGTGCTCAATTGGCCTGCCAACTCTCCTGACCTGAACCCCATAGAGAATCTGTGGGATATTGGGAAGAGAAAGTTGAGAGACGCAAGACCCAACACTCTGGATGAGCTTAAGGCCGCTATCGAAGCATCCTGGGCCTCCATAACACCTCAGCAGTGCCACAGGCTGGTTGCCTCCATGCCACGCCGCATTGAAGCAGTCATTTCTGCAAAAGGATTCCCGACCAAGTATTGAGTGCATAACTGAACATAATTATTTGAAGGTTGACTTTTTTTGTATTAAAAACACTTTTCTTTTATTGGTCGGATGAAATATGCTAATTTTTTGAGATAGGATTTTGGGGTTTTCATGAGCTGTATGCCAAAATCATCAATATTAAAACAAGAAAAGGCTTGAACTACTTCAGTTGTGTGTAATGAATCTAAAATATATGAAAGTCTAATGTTTATCAGTACATTACAGAAAATAATGAACTTTATCACAATATGCTAATTTTTTGAGAAGGACCTGTATACAGTTAGGTCACACACAGGCACAATTTACATACTTTTAGCGCTGTATGCCTCCAGAATAAAATTAAAATGAAACAATCCAAATTAATTTGAAGTGCAGACTTTCAGCTTTAATTCAAGGGGTTGAACATAAATATCAAGTACAAATTTTAGGAACTGTAACCATTTTTATACACAGTCCCCCCATTTGCAGAGGCTCAAATGCAATTGGACAAATATAATCATATATAAAATTTTCATTTTTAATATTTTGTTGAGAATTCTTTACTGGCAATGCCTGAAGTCTGGAACCCATGGACATTACCAAAGATGTGTTTTCTCCTTTCTGATGCTTTGCTAGGCTCTACCTGCAGCTGTCTTTTTCGTTTGTGGGTCTTTCTGCCTTTAGTTTTGCCTTTAGCAAGTGAAATGCATGCTCAATTGGGTTGGGATCAGGCGATTGCCTCGGTCATTGCAGAATATTCCACTTATTTTCCTTAAAAAGCTCCTGGGTGGCTTTTGCAGCGTGGTTTGGATCATTGTCTGTCTGTACTATGAAGCGCCCTCCAATCAACTTTGCTGCATTTGGCTGAATCTGGGCTGACAGTAGATCTCTAAACACTGCAGAATTCATCCGGCTGCTTCCGTCTTCTGACACATCATCAATAGACACCAATCACCCAGTGCCACTGGAAGCCATGCATGCCCATGCCATCACACTGCCTCCACCATGTTTTACAGAGGACGTTGTGTGCTTTGGATCATGAGCGGCTTCAAGCCTTCTCCTCACTTTTTTCTTCCCATCATTCTGGTACAGAATAGGCTTAGTTTCATCCATCCAAAGAATGTTTTTCCAGAACTAGTCTGTCTTTTTTTAGATGTTTTTTGGCAAAGTCTAATATGGCTTTTCTATTCTTCAGGCTTATGAATGGTTTGCACCTTGTGGTGAACTCTCTGTATTTGCTCTCGTAAAGTCTTCTCTTGATTTCAGACTTTGACAATGATACGCCCACCTCCTGGAGAGTGCCATTCACTTGTCTGGATGTTGTGAATGGGTTTTTCTTTACCATAGAGAGGATCCTGCGATCATCCACCACTGATGTCTTCTGTGGACGTCCAGGCCTTTTTATGTTGCTAAGCTTCTTTCCTCAGAAAGTACCAAACTGTTGATTTGGCCACTCCTAATGTTGCTGCTATCTCTGATGGATTTGTTTAGTTTTTGAAGCCTTACAATGGCCTGTTTCAATTGCATGGACAGCTCCTTTGAACGCATGATGTAGGTTTACAGCAAGAGATTGCAAATGCAAATACCACACTTAGAATCAACTCCAGTCCTTTTACCTGCTTAATTGATGAAGAAATAATGAAGGAGTAGCCCACACCTGGCCATGAAACAGCTTTTGATTCAATTGTCCAATTACTTTTGGTCCCTTAAAAAAGGAGGGTGGCTATTCTTAAGAGCTGTAATTCCCTAAACCCTTCCTCCGATTTGGATGTACATACCTTCAAATTAAACCTGAAAGGGTGCACTTCCAGCCCATATACATTATAGAACTATAGCTTGAACATGTTTTGGTAAATACCTGAAAAATCTAAAATTGTGCCCGTGTCCAAATATATGGACCTAACTGTACATATAATCTTCATTGTGAGTCTCTGTTACTCCCTCCCTCACTCATACTCTTTTTGGGTTGGACAATCTTTTCTCCTGCATGGTTGTCATCTACCCTAATGAATGCTGTAAGAATCTGTGTTTAGCTATGGTTACCACCTTTTGCAATGCCCTTTTCCGCTTCCCAGTATATAACAAACATAACATTAAATAGCTGTATAAGACCATTCTGTGTAACTAAATAAATTGGCAAAAAAGTACATTAGATTATAATGGGTCAAATGGGATGAAATGGGAGAAGATATGGAGAGGGTCATGGTAGGTGATAAGGAGAGTCCTATGCTACAAAACACTGAATTACTATATAATTATTTGTTGTACAAATAAGACTATTTATCAATGTGTTAACAAAATGGCAGATGTTTTGGGGCTAAAATTGCAGATATGGAATCTCTGATGCATAATGAACACTATAATGTAATTTGTATTGCAAAATCTTGGCTTGAATCTTCAAATGGTTGGGCTGTCCCTGGCTATGTTTTTATTTTTTTTGGGAGAGACAGGGTAAAGAGAAAAAAGGTTGTAACATCCGTCTCCATGTGAAAAATAATCCAAGTGACTTGATGAAAACAGCATGCAAACTTTATTCCTATGGGTAGGCTTACCAAAAGTCCTGTATTTGGTGGTCCACCAAAACATTAGCATTTTTAGATTGGATAGAGTCAGATAAGTTTGTCTCTTCTCACAAACTGGTCTTGTTAACCTTATATTGACGTGATTAGCAGGTCTATGATGTGGCGATTGTAGACTAGCTAAAGAACTACAGTAAAAAGTACCCACATTCATGAAAATATATTTTTATCTACAACTCCCAGCGTGAGGAGAGAAAAAAAGCCAAGTTATTCCTCTAATGAATTAGCTATGCTCAGAATGGAAAGTTCAGCAATTCCCTTGATAATACAAGACCAAAACGAGATTCCAGGATTCTATATGTGTTACAGGAAAAAGTATTGCACCTAAAAAAAAAACACAAACACAAACACAAACACAAACACACACCAGATTGCAGCTTACCAATCCTTAGTGATGGCTGCATTGTTTTTTTGAGGGCTTTTTGCCTTTATTTTTACCTGTAAGTCTGTTATTTTTCAATATCCTTGACAGACCAAGCTGTCCAGGACAAAAGTGACAGTTAGGGGGTGGAAAAATACCTTATGGTCTGGTTCAGCTATCTGCTGGAGACCACCCCTGGTCCATGGGTCATACCCATCTGCTTTCCCCCCTCTTCAGCTAAATCTGACACAGACATGCTGGACTGCTCTAGTTAGAGTAAGAATCCTGCTAATAAATTACGCCCACATCTAATAATGGTCAGATTTACATTTTAGTGGAATTGATCGCTCATGCTTATCTGTCAAACCATGGCCATTTAACCATTGCATACATATGGACAAACTGTTGCAATTTTTCATTTCAGTTGTGCCAGTCTGCTAAAAGTTCCAAGCTATTGCATGGTTATCCTGTCTGCCTGTTCCCCTGTCAGGAGACTGGAGTTCCAACCTTCCTTATGGAAGAAGTCTAAGCAATAGACTGACAAATCTTGCCCTCACTGTTAAAGCGGTTGTATACCGCAAAACGTTTTTTTTTTTTTTTTTTTAAACATGCAAGGCAAAGGCATAATGAGCTAGTATGACTAGCATACTAGCTCATTATCAATTACTTAACTTAGATCCAAGCCCACACAGCGGTCCTCGGACACGTCCTCCGTCGCCGCCATGATAACCGGAGTGACTTCCGGGTATTGCCGCTCCGGCGCTGTGACTGGCCGGAGCGGCGATGACGTCACTCCTGCGCGAGGAACGGCACGATCCCCGCGCAATGCGCGAGTTCCGGCAGTGTCCGTTGGGCTCCCATTCAAGTGCCGCCGCGCTCAGTGCGCCTGCGCCGTTATCTACGGCGCGCATGCGCCGTAGATATCGGTACAGACTTTTTTTGCAAATATCAGGAGATATTGCAAGCACCTACAGGTAAGCCTTAATGTAGGTGCATGTAGTATTGTAGCATGTAGTATTTGAGGGTATACAACCGCTTTAACCACTTCAATACAGGGCCTATTCTGGCACTTCTCTCCTACATGTACAAATCATCATTCTTTTTCTAGAAAATTACTCAGAACCCCCAAGCATTTTATATGTTTTTTTAACAGACACCCTAGGGAATAAAATTATGGTCATTGCAACTTTTTATCTTGCACAGTATTTATGCAATAATTTTTCAAACGCCTTTTTTTTTAAAAAAAAAGGTTTCATGAATTAAAAAATAAAACAGTAAAATTAGCCCAATTTTTTTGTAAAATATGAAAGATGATGTTACGCCGAGTAAATAGATACCCAACATGTCACGCTTTAAAATTGCGCACACTCATGGAATGGCGCCAAACTTCGGTGCTTAAAAATCTCCATAGGCGAAGCTTTGAAAATTTTTACAGGTTACCAATTCAGTTACAGAGGAGGTCTAGTGCTAGAATTGTTGCACACACTCTAACGCACGTGGCGATACCTCACATGTGTGGTTTGAACGGCGTTTACATATGTGGGCGGGACTTGCGTGTGCGTTCACTTCTGAGCGCGAGCTACCGGGGACAGGGGCATTTTACATTTTTTTTTTTTTTATTATTTATTTTTTTAGTTTACTTAATGTTATTTATTTTTACACTTTTTTTTTAATCACTTTTATTCCTATTACAAGGAATGTAAACATCCCTTGTAATAGAAATATAGTGTGACATGTACTCTTTATGGAGAGATGCGGGGTCAATAATGTGGCTTTGTTTACTTCCGGGTACCCGGGCGTGACGTCATAACATTGCGCCCGGGCCTCCGACGGTCACCGAAATCTCTATGCTCCTCATACGGCGCCGGACGATTCTTTCTCCGGGCCCCCGATGGCACGGGAGAGCCTGGAGAAGCACCAGATGGCGGCGGGAGGGGGGGGGATGTCCCCTTCAGTTGCCTATAAGAACGATCAAGTGGCGGAACTGCTGCTATGATCGTCCTTATCGTGCACAGAATCGCCGGCATGAAAGAATGATATCTTAATGATGCCTCTAGCTGCAGGCATCATTCAGATATCCCCCCACAAAGTCAAGGACGTCATATGACGCCCACCCAGGATGGGAGATCCCATCTGTAGGTGTCATATGACTATGGCTGGGTATTGAAGTGGTTAAGAAATTTAAAATTTTCTTCCACCTTATCAAGACCCTCCAAGCCAGGTTCCGGGTCAGTCTGCAAGGTCTGTTACTCAAATTCTACTTTAGACAAGGCATTCCTTGAAATAAAAGGTGTGCCCCCCACTTTCAAGATTTGGGGATGCATGGACAACTTGCGTCTAACACTTGGGTGCAGGAGGTGGTATCTCAGGAGTACAAATTGAAATTTCGTTCTCTGCCCTCTTTGGTTTTTCACCTCCAACCTTCTGGTGTCTCCCCACAGATTAGCAGATCTCCATTGAGCCATCTTTGGTCTTCTCGATCATGATGTCAGTGTCCTAGTTTTTGGGGCAGAATGGTTTCAGTGGGTTTCTCTCCAACTTGTTCACTTTTCCAATACACAATAGGGGGCATACGCCCAATCTGAAGCTCTGAACATCTTCCCTTTAAAACTAGGAGATCTGGCATGGATTCCACCATATCTATTACTTCACTTCGCTAGGCAGACTTTCTGACTCAAGCATGCGCACCTGCATGTTCCTATCTTTTCAGCACATCCAAGTTCTCTTATGCATTGCTTGGGGGCCCCCTAAGTTACTAGAAGAAGTTATTTTGGCCAATAAAATATTTTTGTTTAGGTAATATATGCAATAAATTAATATGTGGTTAATATGAGATACATACAAAAAGTATGGATATGCGTGTCACCCAAGGTGCCTGGCCTGTTATTTACAAGAACATCAACTCTCTCTCAAGGAGGGTATATTTTTCCGTTTGTTTAAAGACAAAATGTTGAGGCCAGTGTTGTCTCCATGAAGGTCATATGGGTTTGGTATGCTAAGCCAATCAACTGATTGTTCACAGATCCATGTGTAATGTCAGGAGATTACACTTAAATGTATGCTTGCAAAAGACATCATGTATACCAGCGAGAGTAATATTGAGTGGTTATAACAAAGGGGGCTTGAGTTACCAACCGTTCATTTTCACAAGAAACATAATTGTGCCATATGACCCAATCATAGATTCTCCAATGACAGTGAATGGAAGTAACTAAGATAAGAATGGGGAGAGTGAGGCACACTGGGAAAGACCTGACAGGGACATTCACCTGGGGGCAGAGTACACTTCTAGGTCAGGCAAATAGAGGGAGCCAGAAAGACCAGCAATTGTTCCGTTTTCATGGGACAACTCAATCAGGTCCCTGAACAGATCAATTTGTTTTAGCACGGAGAACCAGGTTGTCCTTTGCCTGGTGATTCAAGAAGCCAGCTTTCGAATCGAGGAATTCCTTCATTCCTATATTCTTAAAGATTTTTATGATAGATGCCACTCTGTCAGGCTGGGAAGGAGTCCTGGGCACCCTGTCGATGCAGGAGACATGGTCATCGGAGGAGCCTCAAAATTCTAATTAACCTCCTAAACCTTTAGGTTATTTGTCTGTCTCTGCGACATCGGACCATCCTGTTGGAAGGTCATCTGATCAGGATTTAGTCAGTCAACACCACAACATGGTATACATAAACCTCTTCAGAAGGTAACAGGAGTCTTGCAACGGCAGGACAAGCGATTCAGATTCTGTCCTGAGCAGAACTTAATGGTCCGGATTTTTTACACGCTGGTGTAGGAAATTGATAGGTGGAGTAGTCCCTATACCTGGAGGAATTTGAGGACCTGTGCCTCAGCCCGAGGACACGGAGTGTGGACAGGATTGTCTACAGGTAAAGGGATCCTCTAGCATAAATTAGTAGATGCTCTGGTGATTTCATAAGATAAGTACACCCTGATCTATCCTTTTCCGCTCTCAAATTGTCTTCCTTGTCTGCTTTGCAGGACTGAAATATAGGGCATTCTGGTAATCCTCATTGCTTCATATTGGCCTAGGCAAGTAGAGACTCCTGGCAGATGCTCTGTGAGCTCTGTCCGGTCTTCAGAATCTTCTGTCCCAAAAAAACACTTTTGAGTTTCATATAATGCCAACAGCAAGAAAGGCTACTTCCTGTAAAGCAGGAATCTCTAAACTATGGCCATCCAGCTGTTGCGGAACTACATGTCCCAAGAGGCATTGTAAAACTCTGTCATTCACAGACATGATTAGGCAGGATGGGAATTGTAGTTCCTGAACTACTGGGCCATAGTTCTGCCGTCTGTATGCAGAACAAGTTCACGGCCAACACCCTTCGCACAAAATTCCACGGATTTGTCCGATGGAAATCCGATCGTGTGTACAAGGCTTAAGTTTCCACGTTCAGTCTCTTGTTAAAAAAAAAGTTCCCAGGTTCAGGCCTGCCCATTAAAACAGAAATGCCCAAAAATGTAAAAAAAAAATATATCGCACAGTTAAGCGTTTTGGCTTGTGCAAACACATGCACCTTAGCAAAATGTGTTGGGCTGCCATTAAGAATTAATGGCACTGCCGCACATCTGTAAAAAGATCAGTGAACTTTTTGCGCTGAGGGAAAGTGCATGATTTTTGTTCCCACAATGCAACAAGTGTAAACGAAGACTTGGTCCCCTTTCATACGGGCTTTCCGATCAGGTCCACCTGTCCCGTTTTTTTAGGCGGACCTGATCGGACCCTCCAGTCTCTTCTATGGAGCGGCGGATGTCAGCGGACACGTTTTCCATCCAAATGCCCCGAGAGGAGAGCAGGACCGTGTCCGTGCATGCTCTGCATAGCAGTGCAGACACAGAATTATCATCCGCCTGCTCAGCGGGGATCAGTGGAAAGATCCCCCACTGAGCACACGGATTCCGCTTAGCAGAGCAGAGGGGTCTAAGACGTCTTTCTTTTATGATCGATTGTTGTTAGTAAATGTTACATTCACACTGAGAAACGCAACAAATAAGAGACTGGCATTTCAAACATATTACAAACATTACTGGTATTTGACACTTCTGTGCAAAGGCTGAGACATTCACAAAGCATTATATATAAATAAAAAATCTATCCCATGTAAACACATGGAAAAGCTCAAATGGTAGCCTTTTTCTATGAAATCATGCTGCATTTGACTTGCAGTCTTAAACTCATGTAGATAAACTCAAATTCTCTGAAATTGCCAGCTCTAATTCCCACCACAGAATAACTTAATTTATGAGATGTCGTATGTCCCCTGCTGAATGCTCTATTTTCTTCCACTCTTAACTCACAGAGAAATATAAGCAACATAAACTGCAACTGTGTATAGGTTACTGCTGCAGCACTCTACTTTTTCAAATACAATTTTATATAACACACACACACACACACACACACACACACACACACACACTATATATATATATATATATATATATATATATATATATATATATAAAGGCCTGCAGAACACCCACTCAGCGCCAGATCAAACCCACAGACCTCTAAGCCAGGGGCGGATCAGGGGGGGGGGGGCAACAGGGCAATTGCCCCCCCCCGAGACCATCTGTCACACTCACTTGCTTGCTCTTTTTTTTTGGCGCCTGATCTCCCAAACTTTGGGGACCCAGTACCGGCCGGCTGTAGGTCTCCTGGACCCCAAGCTTGGCACACATGGAACCCTCATGTCTCCTCTACAAGTGTGCAAAGTTTGGTGTCTGGGGGACCTACGGCCGGGGAGCAATGATTTTTTAAAACCGGGCACCCCTTCCATAGACTCCAATGTTAAACGGTCATTTCTCCAGTGAATTTGCAGACCCGGTACTGGCCAGTTGTAGGTCTTCTGGACCCCAAACTTGGCACACATGTAGCCCCATGTCTACTCTATAAGTTTGGTGTCTGGGAGACCTAGGGCCGGGGAGAACCGATTTTTCAAAGCCGGGCACTCCTTCCATAGACTCCCATGTTAAACATCAGTCTAGTCATGGGCACAGTGAGGCATGGGCACAGTGAGGCATGCAGATGGACACCCTAGGCTTATACTCAAGTCAATACGTTTTCCCAGTTTTTTGGGGTAAAATTAGGTGCCTCGGCTTATATTCAGGTCGGCTTATACTCGAGTATATACAGTACTTGTTCTGCGGCTGCCGCTGCCTCTCTGAGACTCTCTCTCAGTTTCTAACATCAGCGGCACAGAGAGAGAGACTCGTCTAATGTAGTTACGTGGCGCACTGACATGATACCAGGAGCGGAGGAGGAGGTGGGTGGAGCCTCTTCCCTGCACTCGTTGCTAACGCCTGGGCCGCTTGGCGTCTAGCAACGAGTGACGTCAGTGAGTCACGTCAGGCCGCTCTGCGGGCAGGTGCGATAGCGTGCGGCTCCGCTTGCGGCGCGGTTTGTTGTCAGGGGGTGCCGTGGTTCGTGGGCAAGGCAGGCAAGTTAGTGACAATCCGCAAGGTGTGGCAGGCAACGTGGCAAGTGACAATCCGCAAATTGGGTCAGGTGACGTGGCAAATTACAATCTGCATCTGGTGGCAGGCAAGTGACAATCAGCAAGGTGTGGCAGGTGACGTGGCAAGTGACAATCCGCAAGGTGGCTAGTGACAATCCGCAAGGTGTGGCAGGTGATGTGGCAAGTGACAATCCACAAGGTGTGGCAAGTGACAATCCACAAGATGTGGCAGGTGACGTGGCAAGTGACAATCCGCAACGCTCAGGGCTCCCACTAATTGCAGTCGACAGTGGCAAGTGACACACTCGGGGCTCCCACTGATTCTGCATTGAACTATTTAATTTCATATTACAATGTAATAATAGAAATAATGCGCTTCAATCATCCTGACACCATAACAACCATGGTGCCGGGATGATTGAAGCGCCGACACCAACCATTTCCCCGATAAATTTCACACAAAAAAATCATTTTTTGGCAGTGCCCCTCCCGAGAACAGACTCTGGATCCGCCCTTGCTCTAAGCAGTACAAACAGATTTAAAAAAAAAAAAAAAATGGTAAATAGATTTTCCAATATAAAACCACTGAGCAGCCGTTTAAAAATTAAAATAAAACCACGGTATAAGAATAAAACAGTTCAGTCTCTGTGATATTAAAATACACAAAACATCGCTTAAAAATCAATGATAGACTCGTGGAAAAAAACACTGAATAAAGAAAGTCTTATGCTGCGTACACACATACGTTTTTAATGCCATTTTTTAAGCCAACGTTTTTCTCGTAGTTTTTTTTTTTCTTGTTTCCTCTCAAGCCTGTCTTGCATCCACACGATCATTAAAAAAAACGCTTGAGCAAAGCGCAGTGACGTACAACACGTACGACAGCACTATAAAGGGGAAGTTCAGTTCGAATGGCGCCACCCTTCATGTTAGTAAACTTTGTTGAGCGGCGATTCGCGCTTTTCAGCCTCATGCTTTTCAGTCCGTTACAGCATGACGAATGTGCTATCTCCATTACGAACGCTAGTTTTACCAGAACGAGCGCTCCCGTCTCATACTTGATTCTGAGCATGCGCGTTTTTTTTCCCCTCGTAAAAGCATACACACTATCGTTTTTCACGTCGTTAAAAAAAACGACATGAAAAACGACGTGAAAAAATAGAGCATGTTCGAAATTTTTAAATGCCGGTTTTTACGCCGTTAAAAATGCTCTGGAGCATACACACGATCGGTTTTAATGGCCATTTTTAAAAATGGAATTTTTAACGGCATGAAAAACGATCGTGTGTATGCGGCATTAGATGTAGTCAGGTGATGTAAGCAATCCAAAGTGCTGAATGGTGTTTTAGTAGTAATCCTAGCGTGCACCTTCCACCAGGGAGAAACAATCTCAATCCACTGCGTGATACACTCTCCCCGAGGGGGTTAAACTCACCAGAAGATTAAAAAAATCAGGCTCTGATTTTTTAATCTTCTGGTGAGTTTAACACCCTCGGGTAGAGTGCATCACGCGGTGGATTGGAGATTATTGTTTCTCCCTGGTGGAAGGTGCACGCTAGGATTACTACTAAGACACCATTCAGCACTTTGGATTGTTTACATCACCTGACTACATCGAAGACTTTTATTCAGTGGTTTTTCCACGAGTCTATCATTATTGATTTTTAAGCGCTGTTTTGTGTATTTTAATATCACAGAGACTGAACTGTTTTATTCTTATACCGTGTTTTTTTATATAATTTATATATATATATATATATATATATATATATATATATATATATATATATATATATATATATACACACACACACATACACATACATACATATACATATACACACACAAATATTGGGACATCAACACAATTCTAATCTTTTTGGCTCTATGCACCACCACAATGGATTTCAAAAGGAAACAAACAAGGTGTGCCTTTAACTGCAGACTTTCAGCTTTAATTTGAGGGTATTTACATCCAAATCAGGTGAGCGGTGTAGGAATTACAACAGTTTGTATATGTGCCTCTCACTTTTTAAGGCTGGGTTCACACTAGTGCGACACGACATCTGTCCTACTTTGGATCCGACTTTGCCCTGCGACATGAAGCCGACATATGTCCGACTTTCAATGAACGGGGATCCGACTTGGATCCCCGCCAATATCAGGCACTGTGTTTGGTATGAATCTTGAAGGGGAACTCCAGGCCAAATTTTAAATAAAAAAAACGGTGCGGGTTCCCCTCCAGGGGCATACCAGGCCCTTGGGTCCGGTCTGGATTTGAACAGGCGCCCCTACGCCGAAAAAACGGCGTGGGGGTCCCCCCAAAATCCAAACCAGACCCTTATCCGAGCACACAACCTGGCCGGCCGCAGGGGAAGAGGGGGGGACGAGAGAGCGGCCCCCCTCCCTCCTGAACCGTACCAGGCCGCATGCCCTCAACATGGGGGGGTTTGGTGCTCTGGGGCAGGGGGGCGACCTGCGGCCCCCACACCCCAGAGCACCCTGCCCCCATGTTGATGAGGACAGGGCCTCTTCCCGACAACCCTGGCCGTTGGTTGTCGGGGTCTGCGGGCGGGGGGCTTATCGGAATCCGGGAGCCCCCTTCAATAAGGGGGCCCCCAGATACCGGCCCCCCCACCCTATGTGAATGAGTATGGGGTACATCGTACCCCTACCCATTCACCTGGTGGGAAAAAATTGCAATAAAAAAACACTACACAGGTTTTTAAAGTAATTTATTACACAGCTCCGGGGGTCTTCTTCCGACTCCGGCGCTCTTCTTCCGACTTCGGGGGTCTCCGGTGTCGTCTCCGCGCTCTCCGGTTCTTTCTTCCGCCGGGCCTCCGCTAACTTCTTTTTAGCTCTTTTGCTAACAGAGGCCCGGTCTTCCCGTTGTCTCGTCCGGCTCTCCGTTGTTCTTCTGCCGGCCCCTCCACTAACTTCTTGGTAGCTCTTTCGCTAGTGGAGGGGCCGGGCTTCCCGTCGCTGTCGCCGTCGCCGTCTTCTTCCCTCTTCTCCTCCTCGATGTTGATGCGTCGCTTCCTCTCGCTGCAATACTGGCTCTCCGCTCCGCTCCGCATTAATATAGGCTTCTCATGACGTCACAGTCACATGTTCCGGGGCACATGGCCCCGGAGCATGTGACTGTGACGTCATGGGAACATGTGACTGTGACGTCATGAGAAGCCTATATTAATGCGGAGCGGAGAGCCAGTATTACAGCGAGAGGAAGCGACGCGTCAACATCGAGGAGGAGAAGAGGGAAGAAGACGGCGACGGCGACGGGAAGCCCGGCCCCTCCACTAGCGAAAGAGCTACCAAGAAGTTAGTGGAGGGGCCGGCAGAAGAACAACGGAGAGCCGGACGAGACAACGGGAAGACAGAACCGGAGACAACACCGGAGACCCCCGAAGTCGAAAAAGACCCCCGGAAGTCGGAAGAAGAGCGCCGGAGTCGGAAGAAGACCCCCGGAGCTGTGTAATAAATTACTTTAAAAACCTGTGTAGTGTTTTTTTATTGCAATTTTTTTCCACCAGGTGAATGGGTAGGGGTACGATGTACCCCATACTCATTCACATAGGGTGGGGGGCCCCCCTATTGAAGGGGGCTCCCGGATTCCGATAAGCCCCCCGCCCGCAGACCCCGACAACCAACGGCCAGGGTTGTCGGGAAGAGGCCCTGTCCTCATTAACATGGGGGCAGGGTGCTCTGGGGTGGGGGGGCCGCAGGTCGCCCCCCTGCCCCAGAGCACCAAACCCCCCCATGTTGAGGGCATGCGGCCTGGTACGGTTCAGGAGGGAGGGGGCCGCTCTCTCGTCCCCCCCTCTTCCCCTGCGGCCGGCCAGGTTGTGTGCTCGGATAAGGGTCTGGTTTGGATTTTGGGGGGATCCCCCACGCCGGTTTTTCGGTGTAGGGGTGCCCCTGCAAATCCAGACCAGACCCAAGGGCCTGGTATGCTCCTGGAGGGGGAACCTACGCCGTTTTTTTTATTTAAAATTTGGCCTGGAGTTCCCCCTCAAGATCAGCAGAGCACAAGTCGCATGCCAAAGTCAGACCATGCAAGACTGCAGTCCGACTTTGATCCGACTTCAATGATAGTCAATGGGCTGAAGTCGGATCAAAGTCGGACCAAAGTAGTACAGGGAGCATTCTCAAAGTCGGACCGACATGTGTCGGACCAGTTAAGACGGCTCCCATAGGGAAACATTGATTTTCACACGTCATGCGACATGAGCTCCCAATGTCGGAGCGTTTGTCGCCCCAGTGTGAACCAGGCCTAAGGGACCAAAAGTAATGGGACAATTGGCTGCTCAGCTGTTCTATGGCCAGGTGTGTGTTATTCCCTCATTATCCCATTTACAAGAAGCAGATAAAAGTTCCAGAGTTTATTCCTAGTGTGATATTTGCATTTGGAATCTGTTGCTGTCAACTCTCAATATGAAATCCAAAGAGCTGTCACTATCCGTGAAGCAAGCCATAATTAGGCTGAAAAAACAAAACAAACCCATCAGAGAGATGGCAAAAACATTAGGTGTGGTCAAATCAACTGTTTGGAACATCCTTAAAAAGAAAGAACGCACCGGTGAGCTCAGCAACACCAAAAGACCCAGAAGACCACGGAAAACAACTGTGGTGGATGACCGAAGAATTTTTTCCCTGGTGAAGAAAACACCCAACAGTTGGCCAGATCAAGAACACTCTCCAGGAGGTAGGTGTATGTGTGTCAAAGTCAACATTCAAGAGAAGACGTCACCAGAGTGAATACAGAGGGTTCACCACAAGATGTAAACCATTGGTGAGCCTCAAAATCTGGAAGGCCAAATTAGAGTTTGCCAAACATCTAAAAAAGCCTTTACAGTTCTGGAACAACATCCTATGGACAGATGAGACCAAGATCAACTTGTACCAGAGTGATGGGAAGAGAGGAGTATGGAGAAGGAAAGGAACTGCTCAGGATACAAAGCATACCACCTCATCAGTGAAGCATGGTGGTGGTAGTGTCATGGCATGGGCATGTATGGCTGCCAATGGAACTGGTTCTCTTGTATTTATTGATGATGCTGACAAAGGCAGCAGGATGACTTCTGAAGTGTTTCGGTCAATATTATCTGCTCATATTCAGCCAAATGCTTCAGAACTCATTGGACGGCGCTTCACAGTGCAGATGGACAATGACCCGAAGCATACTGCGAAAGCAACCAAAGAGTTTAAGGGAAAGAAGTGGAATGTTATGCAATGGCCAAGTCAATCACCTGACCTGAATCCGATTGAGCATGCATGTCACTTGCTGAAGACAAAACTGAAGTGAAAATGCCCCAAGAACAAGCAGGGACTGAAGACGGTTGCAGTAGAGGCCTGGCAGAGCATCACCAGGGATAAAACCCAGCGTCTGGGGAGGTCTATGCGTTCCAGACTTCAGGCTGTAATTGACTGCAAAGGATTTGCAACCAAGTATTAAAAAGTGAAAGTTTGATTTATGATTATTAATCTGACCCATTACTTTTGGTCCCTTAAAAAGTGGGAGGCACATATACAAACTGATGCAATTCCTACACCGTTCACCTGATTTGAATGTAAATACCCTCAAATTAAAGCTGAAAGTCTGCAGTTAAAGGCACACCTTGTTCGTTTCATTTCAAATGAATTGTGGTGGTGTATAGAGCCAAAAAGATTATAATTGTTTCGATGTCCCAATATTTATGGACCTGACTGTATACACATACACGCACACACACACCCTGGCAGAATTTATGATTTCCTGGCCATTTTTCAGAGAATATGAATGAAAACACAAAAAAACTTTTCTTTCACTCATGGTTAGTGTTTGGCTGAAGCCATTTATCATCAATCAGCTGTGTTTCTCTTTTTAAATTATAATGGCAACAGAAACTACCCAAATGACCCCGATCAAAAGTTTACATACCCTGGCGATTTTGGCCTGATAACATGCACATAAGTTGACACAAAAGGGTTTGAATGGCTGTTAAAAAAGGTAACCATCCTATACATTCATCTAATGTTAATATTACTATCGTAGTCACACAGGAGCACATTCAATAGTTCTTAGAGTTCTTCAGAAAATTTGAGGCCCTAGGGTGATTAGTCCATTCATTCCAATATTTCATGAATTTAGTTATGGAACCTTTTTGTATAGCAGTGGTCCCCAACCTTTTTGGCACCGGGGACCGGCTGCGTGGAAGAAAATTGCGCCAAGGCCCGGTTGGGGGGAGGTTGGGGATGGCACGCGGGGGGTAAGCAGTTTTTCGCGGGCAATTTGTCAGCGCATTATTTCTATTATTACATTGTAGTAATAAATTAAATAGTTCAACCCACCATAATGCAGAATCAGTGGGAGCTTTGAGCGTGTCACTTGCCATGTCGCCTACCACCAGATGCGGAATGTCACTTGCCACGCTGCCTGCCACCAGATGTGGTAAGGCCCCAACAGATGAAGGCAGTGCCCCCACAGATGAAGGCAGCCCCCCCTCCACAGATGAAGGCAGCCCCCCCTCCACAGATGAAGGTAGTGGCCCCCCCTCCACAGATGAAGGTAGTGGCCCCTCCCCAGAGATGAAGGTATTACCCCCCTACAGATGAAGTACCCCCCCACAGATGAAGGTAGTGCCCCCACTAGGCCCTGTACACTCCATGCACACACACGTGTCCCAGTCAGTCCCAGTTCACACTCACCCTGTCACTGGCAGTGTTGTCGTACTCGGGGCTCCCCCGTGCCTCTCCTCCGGAGCTCAGTCAGGTTGGTGTGTGTTCGGTGATGAGGGCTGAGGATTAGCAGCAGGTAAGTGTATGGAGGGATCAGAGGGGAGGGGGCGGCTCCATGCTTTCCTGGAAGAAGTGTGGACTCGTCTCCTCTCAGCTCTATCAAGGGACACCAGTGGCTTCCCTGTTACTGTGGGCTGTCCTGGAGGTGACGGTGTGCTGCGCCTTCCCCTATGACAGAAGGGCGGGGAAAGCTCAGTGAGGAGGCGGCACGTCCATTCACACTGCACGGGGAGTGTCCGTGTGAGAGACATAGGGAGGGGCCACGGTGCATAACAAACAACACTGTGTGCTTCACTCTCACCTTCCCCGACATTGTTCATCCACTCTGAGGAACTTCACATCCTACAGCTGGCCGCCGGGCTTTCTCATGCCGCCCGCCCGCCCGCACCCACGGCCCGGCTGCAGAAGGGCCACGGCCCGGTAGTGGGCCGCGGACCGGGAGTTGATGACCCCTGTTGTATAGGATAACTTCCATATCATCCCCTCTCCCCTCCCCTCCCCTCCCTTCCCTTGCAGGTTTATGTAGGTTTTTTTTGTTTTTTTTTATAGAGTCATAATCCCATGTTTACAGCATGACCCAATCGGGGTAAACCGGGATTTATATTTACCTGATTAAGCACTTGAACAATATTTAGATGGTTAAAATTTATATTGCTAATGCCAAGTTACGTTGGATGTCTGACACCTAATAGATACCTTGATAATAACAATAACAATGTACGAATAAGAATTTGAAGTATTTTTGGTACTAAATTGCTTTGTTTTTAGTGCTTTCTTTTTTAAATTCAATAAAAATCTTTAACGATAAAAGAAAAAAAAAAAAAAAGTAACCATCCTCATCTGTGATCTGTCTGCTTGTAATTAGTGTGTGTGTGTGTGTGTGTGTGTGTGTGTGTGTGTGTGTGTGTGTGTGTGTGTGTGTGTGTGTGTGTGTGTGTATAAAAGGTCAATTAATTTCTGGACTTCTGACAGACCCTTTTATCTTTCATCCAGTGCTGCGTGGATGTTTCTGGATTCGGAGTCATGGGGAAAGCAAAAGAATTGTCAAAGGATCTGCAGGAAAAGGTAGTTGCACTGTATAAAACTGGAAAAGGATATAAAAATATAGCAAAAAGAATTGAGAATGCCAATCAGCAGTGTTCAAACTCTAATCAAGAAGTGGAAAATGAGGGGTTCTGTTGAAACCAAACCACGGTTAGGTAGACCAACTAGAATTTCATTGGACATTCCAATATGACAATGATCCAAAACACAAGGCCAAGTTGACCTGTCACTGGCTACAGCAGAATAAAGTGAAGATTCTGGAGTGGCCATCTCAGTCTCCTGACCTCAATATCATTGAGCCACTCTGGGGAGATCTCAAAACATGCAGTTCCTGCAAGACAGCCCAAGAATTTACAGGAACTGGAGGCTTTTTGCCAAGAGGAATGGGCAGCTTTACCATCTGAGAAGATAAAGAACCTCATCCACAAATACCACACAAGACTTCAAGCTGTCATTGATGTTAAAGGGGGCATATACACGGTAAAACTGTATGTGTATGCTTTATAATAATATATATACACACACACACACACACACACATATACATTATATATATATATATATATATATATATATATATATATACATATATATATATATATATATACATACATATACATATACACATACATATACATATACACATACATACATACACACACACACACACACACACACACACACACATACATACATACACACACAGTTGCAATAAAAAGTATGAACTTTTTTGGAATGATATGGATTTCTACACAAAATTGGTCATAAAATGTGATCTGATCTTCATCTAAGTCACAACAATAGACAATAGACAATCACAGTCTGCTTAAACTAATAACACAAAGAATTAAATGTTACCATGTTTTTATTGAACACACCATGTAAACATTCACAGTGCAGGTGGAAAAAGTATGTGAACCCCTAGACTAATGCGATCTCCAAGAGCTAATTGGAGCGAGGTGTCAGCCAACTGGAGTCCAATCAATCAATGAGATGAGATGAGATTGGGGGTGTTGGTTACAGCTGCCCTGCCCTCTAAAAAACACACACCAGTTCTGGGTTTGCTTTTCACAAGAAGCATTGCCTGATGTGAATGATGCCTCGCACAAAAGAGCTCTCAGAAGACCTACGATTAAGAATTGTTGACTTGCATAAAGCCGGAAAGGGTTATAAAAGTATCTCCAAAAGCCTATCTGTTCATCAGTCCACGGTAAGACAAATGGCCTATAAATGGAGAAAGTTCAGCACTGCTGCTACTCTCCCTAGGAGTGGGCGTCCTGTAAAGATGACTGCAAGAGCACAGCGCAGACTGCTCAATGAGGTGAAGAAGAATCCTAGAGTGTCAGCTAAAGACTTACAAAAGTCTCTGGCATATGCTAACATCCCTGTTAGCGAATCTACGATACGTAAAACACTAAACAAGAATGGATTTCATGGGAGGATACCACAGAGGAAGCCACTGCTGTCCAAAAAAAACATTGCTGCACATTTACAGTTTGCACAAGAGCACCTGGATGTTCCACAGCAGTACTGGCAAAATATTCTGTGGACAGATGAAACCAAAGTTGAGTTGTTTGGAAGAAAACACACAACACTATGTGTGGAGAAAAAGAGGCACAGCACAGCACAGCACAGCACACCAACATCAAAACCTCATCTTAACTGTGAAGTATGGTGGTGGGGGCATCATGGTTTGGGGCTGCTTTGCTGCGTCAGTGCCTGGACGGATTGCTATCATCAAAAGAAAAATGAATTCCCAAGTTTATCAAGACATTTTGCAGGAGAACTTAAGGCCATCTGTCCACCAGCTGAAGCTCAACAGAAGATGGGTGTTGCAACAGGACAACGACCCAAAGCATAAAAGTAAATCAACAACAGAATGGCTTAAACAGAAGAAAATACGCCTTCTGGAGTGGCCCAGTCAGAGTCCTGACCTCAACCTGATTGAGATGCTGTGGCATGACCTCAAGAAAGCGATTCACACCAGACATCCCAAGAATATTGCTGAACTGAAACAGTTCTGTAAAGCGGAATGGTCAAGAATTACTCCTGACCGTTGTGCACGTCTGATCTGCAACTACAGGAAACGTTTGGTTGAAGTTATTGCTGCCAAAAGGAGGTTCAACCAGTTATTAAATTCAAGGGTTCACATACTTTTTCAACCTGCACTGTGAATGTTTACATGGTGTGTTCAATAAAAACATGGTAAATCACAGTCTGCTTAAACTAATAACACACAAATAATTAAATGTTGTCTATTGTTGTGACTTACGTGAAGATCAGATCACATTTTATGACCCAATTTGTGCAGAAATCCATATCATTCCAAAAGGGTTCACATGTTTTTATTGCAAGTGTGTGTGTGTGTGTGTGTACACCCCCTCACATTTTTTGTAAATATTTTATTTTTATTTTATATATTTTCATGTGACAACACTGAAGAAATTACACTTTGCTACAATGTAAAGTAGTGAGTGAGTGTACAGCTTGTATAACAGTGTAAATTTTCTGTCCCCTCAAAATAACTCAACACACAGCCATTAATGTCTAAACCACTGGCAACAAAAGTGAGTACACTCCTAAGTGAAAATGTCCAAATTGGGCCCAAAGTGTCAATATTGTTAATATTTTGTGTGACCACCATTATTTTCCAGTACTGCCTTAACCCTCTTGGGTTGCCACTGGAGTCTTCTTCCAATCCTCCATGACATCACAGAGCTGGTGGATGTTAGAGCCCTTGCGCTCCTCCACCTTCTTATTTAACCACTTAACGACCGCCCACCGCCGATTTACGTCGGCAGAATGGCACGGACAGGCAGAATCACGTAGATCTACGTGATCGATCGCCTTTGTGCAGTTGGGGGGTCCATCCGGACCCCCCTTCACTGCAGTGAGCGGCCGTTAAGTGTTCGGGAGCGATCAGGCATGAGGGGGGGGGGGGCGCTCGATTCCGCCCCCCCCCTCGCGATCGCTCCCGGCCAATGAAAATGCTTCCTCCGCCATGTGATTTAAACAAGGCTGGAGGAAGTGATGTCATCTCCCTCGCCGCGGTCTTTCCGTTCCCGGCGCCGAGCAGAGAAGAAGCAGGTTAGTGCACCAACAGTCCACTGACACGTAGGTACACATAGGCACACAAATCACCCCCCAGTCACCCCCAGATCACCCCCCCGGTCACCCCAAAGCCCCCAATCACAGTGTCACTGATTGCAGTGATCATTTATTTTACTGATCACTGCATTTAGTGTCATCTGTGATTGTAAAAAGTTGCAGGGCAGTTAGGATTAGGCCCCTTTAGGTCCAGGGTAGCCCCCTAACCCCCCCCCTAATAAAGGTTTAACCCCTTGATCACCCCCCAGGTAACCCTTTCACCCCCTAACTTCAGCGTCACTAAGCGATTGTTTTTCCGATCGCTGTATTCGTGTCGCTGGTGTTTTAGATAGGCAGTTATTTTTTTTTTAGGTTCGCCGCAGGTTTTTATTAGTGTCAGGTACCCCCATATATTATTTTAACCCCCTGATTGCCCCTAGAGTTAACCCTTTCACCAGTGATCGCCGTATAAGCGTCACTGGTGTCACTGGTTAGCCAGTAAGTTATTTAGTTATTTAGGTTACCCGTCAGGTTTTCATATAGTGTCAGGTACCCCCATATTTAACCTAATAAAGGTTTTAACCCCCTGATTGCCCCTAGTTAACCCTTTCACCAGTGATCAACATATAAAGGTTACGGGTGACGCTGGTTGATTAGTTTGCTTTTTATAGCATCAGGGCACCCGCCGTATATAACCCAATAAAGGTTTAACCCCCCTGATCGCCCGGTGGGTGAGATCAATTAGGTTTTAGCGCCAGAGAGGGTCTGCGTCGCCCCAGGCAGTGTTAGGTTAGTGACAGTAATGCTAACACCCACGCGCAAAGCATACACCCCCCTTAGTGGTATAGTATCTGATCAGATCTATACTAGCATCCCCAGCGGTTTAGGGTTCCCAAAAACGCAGTGTTAGCGGGATCAGCCCAGATACCTGCTAGCGCCTGCGTTTAGCCCCTCCGCCCAGCCCAGCCCACCCAAGTGCAGTATCGATCGATCACTGTCACTTACCAAACACAACACACATAACTGCAGCGTTCGCAGTGCTTGGTTTTTGGGGCCCTGTACGCGGCTAGGCTCCCAAAAAGTCCCACACATGTGGTATCCCCGTACTCAGGAAAAGCAGCAGAATGTATTTTGGGGTGCAATTCCACATATAACCATGGCATGTGCGAGCAATATATCATTTAGTGACAACTTTTTGTACATTTTTTTTTTCTTTTTGTCATTATTCAATCATTTGGGACAAAAAAAAAAAATATTCAATGGGGTCAACATGCCTCTCAGCAAATAGCTTGGGGTGTCTACTTTCCAAAATGGGGTCATTTGGGGGGGTTTTGTGCCATCTTGGCATTTTATGGCCTTCAAAACTGTGATAGGTAGTGAGGAGTGAAATCAAAAATGTATGCCCTTAGAAACCTTGAAGGCGGTGCTTGGTTTTTGGGGTCCCGTACGCGGCTAGGCTCCCAAAAAGTCCCACACATGTGGTATCCCCGTACTCAGGAGAAGCAGCAGAATGTATTTTGGGGTGTAATTTCACATATGCCCATGGCATGTGTGAGCAATATATCATTTAGTGACAACTTTGTGCAAAAAAAAAAAAGTTTGTCATATTCCCGCAACTTGTGGCAAAATATAAAATATTCCATGGACTGAACATGCCTCTCAGTAAATAGCTTGGGGTGTCTACTTTCCAAAATGGGGTCATTTGGGGGGGTTTTGTGCTATTTTGGCATTTTATGGCCTTCGAAACTGTGATAGGTAGTGAGGAGTGAAATCAAAAATTTGCGCCCTTAGAAATCCTGAAGGCGGTGCTTGGTTTCCGGGGTCCCGTACGTGGCTAGGCTCCTAAAAAGTCCCACACATGTGGTATCCCCGTACTCAGGAGAAGCAGCAGAATATATTTTGGGGTGCAATTCCACATATAACCATGGCATGTGTGAGCAATATATCATTTAGTGACAACTTTTTGTACATTTTTTTTTTTTTTGTCATTATTCAATCACTTGGGACAAAAAAAAAAAATATTCAATGGGCTCAACATGCCTCTCAGCAATTTCCTTGGGGTGTCTACTTTCCAAAATGGGGTCATTTGGGGGGGTTTTGTACTGCCCTGCCATTTTAGCACCTCAAGAAATGAGATAGGCAGTCATAAATTTAAAGCTGTGTAAATTTCAGAAAATGTACCCTAGTTTGTAAACGCTATAACTTTTGCGCAAACCAATAAATATACGCTTATTGACATTTTTTTTACTAAAGACATGTGGCTGAATACATTTTGGCCTAAATGTATGACTAAAATTGAGTTTATTCGATTTTTCTTATAACAAAAAGTAGAAAATATCTTTTTTTTTAAAAATTTTCGTTCTTTTTCCATTTATATCGCAAAAAATAAAAATCGCAGAGGCAATCAAATACCATTAAAAGAAAGCTCTATTTGTGGGAAGAAAAGGACGCAAATTTCATTTGGGTACAACATTGCATGTCCGCACAATTTACAGTTAAAGGTGCAAAAATACACAAAAGTATATAAAAATTATAAATTTATTAATGGTAGAAAAGCATTATATATATAGAAAGAATAAAAAAATCCATCCAATTAGTTGAAAGTGCAGACTTGCGACAATTTCTCTACATATGTTTCGCCAATTGATTTGGCTTCTTCAGGGAGAATGAATTAGTCAAGCACTGTTTACTAGAAATAGAAAAATATAATATCAAAAAACAAAAAAACAAAACACATACACATCTAAAATGTACACAGTGAATAAATAGAATACAATAGAGATTCATATACCCTATAGGCTGGGACCCGAATAAAAAGACCAATCACCAAATAGATGGCTAAGAAGCCAGGAGATCAAAGAGAACCCTATCCGAAATTGGATCATCTGGTATACCACAGAGGCTGGTAGATAAATATAGAGCCCTTTTGAAGGCCAGATCCTGGATCTGTTTGGGATGTCTGAGGGTATGAAAAAGGCAAATAGTGTGGAAAACCAAAAAGTACAATGAAAAAAGGGAGGGGGAGGGGAGGGAAGAAGGGGATTGGGGTACCTTGCTATTGCATATTTTGTACCTTTTTTAGATTGATGACAAAAGGATGAAGCTAATAACTGATGCTCTTCCAAATATTCTGAAGATCCAACCAAGATCTGTCAAAATAAGGCAAATCAAAAACAGGGCAGGCCCAAAAAGAAACCCAAAAAAGGGGAAAATGCATAGAACCAACCTGTATGGCTGTACTAATTGTATTCTATATTGAATGGAGTTTTATCTTTCTATACTATGCTTTTCTACCATTAATACATTTATAATTTTTATATACTTTTATATATTTTTGCACCTTTAAAATCCCATTCCTATCCTACAATAATTCACTTAATTAAGGGATGTGGTGCCAATCAATGCAGTTGACGAGAATTATTCTTGTTTACAAAAAAAATGTGAGGGGTATACTCACTTTTGTGAGATACTGTGTAATACAGGGGGTGTCCAAACTTTTTTCAAAGAGGGCCAGATTTGATGAAGTGAACATGCTTGCCGGCCGACCATTTTGCCTGACATTCGTTAAACCATTAAAATTCGGTCTAAGTGTGTTCCTCCGAGCACTAATACGCTGCCCAACAAGAACTCTCTTGCCTTTGTGGCCGTGTGGTGAAGAGATGAGCTTGGGCGTAAAATCTTAAATTTTAAATAAAGAACTGTGAAGCAAAATAAGGGTCAGTGCCCATCAATGCAGCCCAATCAGTGCCCATCTGCAGCCTCACCGTATTGCCATGAAAGCGGCACCCACCGTATTGCCATGAAGGCGGCACCCACCGTATTGCCATGAAGGCGGCACCCACTAAATTGCCATGAATGCAGACTCACCATTATCGTCAGTGCAGCCTGCAGAGGCGACAGGGAGGGGGCGGGACGAGTGCCAACAGACAAACAGGAGAAACTCCTGTTTTCTCGACGGGCCTCTTTAATTTAAAGTCCCGCCTCCTGTGATGGACAGAACAGTTGTCCAATGGCAGTGCAGGAGACGGGACTTCCTTTTACACAGGTGCAGTGTAAACAGGAAATACTCTCCTGTATGCACGGCACTCGTCCCTCTCCTCCAAGGCAGCCAGCATACTATCTTTTGTGGTCACAAAAGAGAGAGAGATTATATATATATTATATATATATATATATATATAATCAAGATCACCAGGCGGGCCATCCGAAACCGGGCCGGACTTTGGACATGCCTGGTGTAATATATATTACATACAGACACACAGACACACAGACACACACACACACACACACACACACACACACGGCCCAAAATTTCAAGTCCTAAGCTACTAGCCAGTCCTTAAGAGTTACTCGCCACCAGTTGCCCAACCCAACCTCTACCCTACCCCTCCCCTAATTCTGCTCCTAAACACGGCTATGTAGGGGGTGGGGTCGGGCCCCGCCAGCAGGCGTGATTCAATGGGAGACGATTCTCCTCCCAGCCTCTGCCCCCTGTCTTAACGAGCCCCTGCAGTTTACCCCCCACGCACACACACGCACAAGCCATGGACAAAAGTATTGAGAATGACACAAATATTCATTTTCACAAAGTCTGCTGCCTCAGCATTTTTAGATCTTTGTCAGATGTTATACTGAAGTATAAATGCAAGCATTTCATAAGTGTCAAATTATTCAAGTTTTTGCAGAGTCAATATTTACAGTGTTGACCCTTCTTTTTCAAGACCTCTGTAATTCGCCCTGGCATGCTGTCAATTTCTGGGCCACATCCTGACTGATGGCAGCCCATTCTTGCATAATCAATGCTTAGAGTTTGTCAGCATTTGTGGGGGGTTTTTGTTCACCCGACTCTTAAGGATTGATCACAAGTTCTCAATGGGATTAAGTTCTGGGGAGTTTCCTGGCCATGGATCCAAAATGTCAATGTTTTATTCCCCAAGCCACTTATTTATAACTTTTTTCTTATGGTAAGGTTCTCCATCATGCTTTAAAAGGCATTGTTCATCACCAAACTGTTCTTGGATGGTTGGGAGAAGCTGCTCTCAGAGGATGTTTTTGTACCATTCTTTATTCATAGCGGTGTTCTTAGTCAAAATTGTAAGTGAGCCCCCCACTCCCTTGGCTGAGAAGCAACCTCACATGAATGGTCTCAAGATGCTTTACTGTTGGCACGACACAGGACTGATAGTAGCGCTCACCTTTTCTTCTCTGAACAAGGTTTTTTACAGATGCCCCAAACAATCAGAAAGGGGATTCATCAGAGAAAAAGACTTTACCCCAGTCCTCAGCAGTCCAATCCCTGTACCTTTTGCAGAATATCAGTCTGTCCCTGATGTTTTTCCTGAAGAGAAGTGGCTTCTTTGCTGCCTTTGACACCAGGCCATCCTCCAAAAATCTTGACCTCACCGTGCATGCAGATGCACTCACACCTGCCTGCTGCCATTCTTAATCAAGCTCTGCACTGCCGGTGCCCCAGTCCCGCAGCTGAATCAACTGTAGGAGACGGTCCTGGCGCTTGCTGAACTTTCTTGGGCACCCTGAAGCATCCTTCACAAATGCAGTGGAAATGTTTTTTATGGGATGAAAGTTCATTTTCATGGCAAAGAGGGACTTTGCAATTAATTGCAATTCATCTTATCACTCTTCATAACATTCTGGAGTATATGCAAATTGCCATCACAAAAACTGAGACAGCAAACTTTGTGAAAATTTATATTTCTGTCATTCTCACAACTTTTGGCCACAGCTGTATATATATACACACACACACACACACACACACACATACATACATACTGTGTACAGGACACCAGGGATCATCATTGTTTGGGTTATGGTCCCTTTAGTAGAATGATAAAGAACAGCTTTGGAGTACACAGAATTAAACTCACCTGAGACAGACCTGAAAAGGAAAGGAAGTAGCCAGCAAGTCAATGAGGTGTGGAGCATGACAAAGTGGGGTTGATTTACTAAAGGCAATTAGCCCAGGTTCACACTGGGCTGCGAGAGTGAAGCCGTGTGAGTTCAGCTGAACTCGCACGATTTCACTCCCGCTGGTCAGTCCCGATTTCACCCGCGATTACAGAGATATTTGTGCAGGTTTCTGCACAGATGTCAATGTCATTGCCGGCAATTTGCGGCAAATACCGCCGTTTTGACATGCCAAAAACCAGTGTGAACCAGGGCATAGACTGTGCAGTTGCCTTCTGCAAGTGAAGTTGCTCCAGAGCTTGGTAAATGAGGTAAAGCTTCACTTTGCAAAGAATACCCAATCACGTGAAAGAAAAACAAACAAAACAAAACAAAAAAAAACAAACACACACTGCATTTTTGCTTGTACATGATTGGATGATGAAAGTTAGAAGAGCTTCTGCTCCTTTACTACGCTCTGGAGCAACTGCACAGTCTATTTGCCTTTAGTAAATCAACCACAGTGAGAGGCATATGGGCTGTTTGGGTGACCAGGACACTGCTGGACTTCTGTGCCCCTTTTCTGGATCTATGGAACAGCTAGAACTTCCAAAATATAGCCCTCCTGCATCATAATACCCCTACACAAAGCACTTTTCTGCCCCTCAAAACTCAGCCATCTTTCCCCCACATTAAACATATCTGCCCCCAAGAACACAACCATCTTCCCCCTGCATCATTCATCCTACCACTGGAAGACAAATCCGTTTCTCAAAGCCACTCTCCATTATCCGAGCTGCAGCAGAAACTCTCAGCCGTGTTATTCTAAGGCCAGGTTCACATGAACGCGATTTCTGATGCGACTTTGAGTCGCACAGGACAATGGAAATCTCATTGTTTTTAATGGTGAGAGTGCACATCGATGTAACTCAGCATAAAGCAACAAGTTTCATAATACTCTGTAGGTGCTGCATCTTTTTTTTTTTAACAGAAAAGTTTGTTTTATTGACACATCAGCATTACAATAGGTCCAACATTCGACAATAAGGGGTTTCTCAGTACATAGTCAGTCCAATATATTCAGTACATATATATCATCATGCAAGTCCAAAAGGTCTGCTGCCCACAATTTTTCTCAACAGATGCATCCAAGTGTAATCCCCTCCAAGACCCATCCTCAAGAAAAGAAAAACTAAAGGAAAAAAGAGAAAGGGGAAAGAGAAAAGACAGTAGAATACACCATCACCTCTCCGTATTAGACTAATTGGTATCTAGTATGAGAGTGTCACCTAATCAGAATAACACACTCTTCCCTGGGAGCGGTCGGGCAGGGTCCATCGCGTGGCCAGAGGGGGGGGGGGCAATGGCCCCCAGGCCGAGCAGGGGGGGGGGAGTCCAGCACTTGGTCCCCCACCTCCCCGGCACCTCAACCACGCGCGTCCACCCACGCCGACCAAACCTTGTCAAATTTTGCAGGGCATTGTCTACTTTCGTAGGTAAGCTTGTACAGGGGCAACACCGGGTCCACTGTCTTTATCCAGGCCGTGAGTGTAGGGGGTTCGGCCGCCTTCCAGTGTAACAGTATTTTTCTCCTAGCGTAAAACAGTGTGAAAGTGATACAAAGCTTAGTGTATCTGTCCCTTCCACCTCGCCCAAGTAACTTAATAGGAGCACCATGGGGTCCACTGGAACCCTGGTTCCCCCTATTTCTCCAAGCACTTCCGCCACCCCAGCCCAGTATGCTCTGAGTCTGGGGCAAGCCCAGACCATATGCCAGAATGTTCCCTCCTCGGTCCCACACCTGAGACAGTTTGGGTCAGTCTGGGGATAAATTCTTGATAGTTTGTGCGGGGTAAAATATGCCCTATGTATAAACTTGAGCTGGATGAACCAGTCTTTGGCAGCTATCATAGTTGGGATGTAGGCGAATATAAAGTCTTCCCATTCATCCTCCCCCAGGGCCGGGATGTCCTCCCTCCATTTGTCCATTGAGCGGGTAGGTTTGAGGTCGTGGGCTACCGTCAGGTATAAGTACAAAGTGGAGAGGGGTTTCCCCATCCTACTTGAAGTCAGCAGTCGTTCAACTGAATCCGGTTCCAAAGTTAACTCGTCCGGGAACTCAGCCTTCATAGCGTGCCTCAATTGCCAGGATTTAAATTCAAAGAACCCGGGCAGAGAGTACCGCTGTTTCATGTCCCAGAAGGGCATGATCCTGCCATTAGCCATCACATGTTTAAGGGTGGTAATCCCCCGTTTGGCCCATTGCGAGGGGTCCGGGATATTCCAGAGGTGGGGCAGGGTGGGGTTACCCCACAATGGGGTGTGTGGAGACATGATTTGGTTTAGCATAAATGGCCCTAGCCTCCCGCCACACCTTGATGGTTGTTATCACTGCCTCCAAGCGTTTAAAGAAGGATCTAGGTATGTGGGAAGGGGTGTTGTGGAAAAAATAAAGAAATTTAGGGAGGAACACTATTTTCAGAAGATTGACTCTCCCCACCGGTGTGAACGGGAGGGAATGCCACGCTGTACACTTGACTGTAAGATGAGAGAGAAGAGGCTGCACATTCCTTTCCATGTATTCCTGTGTGGTATTGCTGATCTTAACGCCCAGATAGGTAAATTCCCCCACCCATTGAAGTGAGGTTCTGGTATCTGCTCTAGGGACCGAGGGGTGTAGTGGAAAAAGGACCGATTTGCCCCAGTTTATGCGGATGCCAGAGAATCAGGCAAAGCTGTCAAATAGTTCCAGTGCTTTTTGCAACGATTGTGAGGCGTCCGCAAGGTAAAAGTAGGGTGTCGTCGGCATACAGGGATACTTTCTCTTCTATCTCCCCCACTACTATGCCTCTCACCCCTGCCTCGGCCCTCAAAGCAATGGCAAATAGTCCCGGCGACAGAGGGCATCCCTGTCGAGTGCCCCTGCCCAAGGGAAAGGTGTCCGAGAGGGCACCATTCGTGCGGACCCTCGCCTTTGGCTCGGCGTAGAGCATCTGCAGCCAGGACATAAAGTTTTTCCCAAAACCGAATTGCCTAAGCACTCCCCACAAGAACTCCCACTCCACCGAATCAAAGGCCTTTTCGGCGTCAAGTGACGCCACCACCCCCGCTGATTCCAGCTGTGCTCTGGCCATATGCGTGAAAAGTCTTCTTAGGTTGATGTCCGCCCCCTCCCTGGCATAAATCCCGTTTGGTCTGGATGCACCAGAGCAGTTATGACCGTGTTGAGTCGCATGGCCAATACTTTAGCAAGAATTTTTGCATCTACGTTCATCAGGGAGATGGGACAGTACGAAGAACACAAAGTCGGGTCTTTTCCCGGCTTGGGGATCACCACCACCACCGCCTCACTTAGGGAATTTGGGAGCTTCGTCAGCCTGTGTGCAGTGGAGAGCATGGCATGCAGTTTGCCAACCAATTCTTCAGCGTATTGTTTGTAGAATTCCACCGGAGTACCGTCGGGGCCAGGGGATTTGCCCGATTGTAGCGTGTGAAGAGCTTTTAAAATCTCATCCGTTGTTATAGGGGCGTCCAGCTTCTCCCGATATTTGTCTGTCAAGACTGGGATGTCGATCGGGTCAAGGTAGGAGGTCAGGTCGTCGGGGGTGTACGCGGCTATCAAGCTGTAGAGGTTGCCATAGAAGGAGGCAAAGCAGTCATTGATTTCGTCAGGGAAAAACAACAGGTCTCCGTCTGGGCCCCGAATGCAGGGCACGCACATCCCCCCAGCTTGTTCCCGAGCCAACCAAGCCAGCAACTTCCCAGACCTCTCCCCCTGTTCAAATATATGTTGCGTTTGAGCAAGCAAGCGTTTGAGTGAGAGAGGTACGAATTCGTAGAACCTCTCCAGTCAGAGACTGAAGTACGCTATAGTCTGTGGGGTCCCTGGATCTGACAAACTGTGCTTCCTGCCGGTCAGCTTCCCTCTCCGCTCTAACCAAGTCAGCTCTCCTCTCCCTACGAACCTTAGCTATGATAGCTTGATCGCTTCCCCTGGTATAGGCTTTAAAAGCATCCCATACCGTCAGCGCGTCCGTCGACCCAGGATTGACCGCCCAATAGTCCCGATGTGCCCCCTGGAACTGTCCGTCCACCACCTCGTCAGACACCCAAAACCTGGATAGTCTCCAGAGAAAACCATCCGGAGCCGAAGAGAGCTCCAGTGTCAGGAGAAGTGGCACATGGTCAGATATACCCCTGGGAAGTATCTTGATGTCTGCTACTTTAGACAGAGCTAGGCCGCTCAGGTATGCCAGATCTATCCTTGAGAAGGATCTATGAGATGCGGAGTGGCATGTGTATGCCCTGGAGTGCGGATTCCTCCAACGCCACACATCTGCCAGTCCATACAGCTCAGCCCATTCCACTAGCCCCGAGTGAGAGTACCCACCCGTGGACATCCGATCCAAATTCAGGTCAGGAACCATGTTAAAATCTCCCAATATAGCCATGTTGTCATTGGCCATCACCGCTATTTTTGAAGTGATCTGATGCAACAGAGTCAGTGATGCCGGAGGGGGCAGGTAGACACCCGCTATTACCCACTTCATAGATCGAATCTGAGCGTGAATTATCACATATCGACCCTCCGAGTCCAATACCAGGTCCAGTAGCCTGAAGGGGAGGGACTTGTGCACCAGAATGCTAACCCCCCGTGCAAAGTTCGAGTATGTGGAGTGGTAGTGATACCCGATCCAGGGCTTCTTAAGGGCCAATGTTTTACTTCCCACCAGGTGAGTTTCCTGGATAATGCAAATGTGTGGATTGTGTGCCTTGATAAATTGGAACACCAGTGACCGTTTAACCGGAGAGTTCAGGCCCCTGGTGTTCCATGAGAGTATGTTAAGGGACGCCATACATGCGTCTGGTAAAGGGAATAATTGGATGGGAGAAAAGTCCCCCCCCCCCAACTCGCATGGGGTCACACAGGTAAATGAATGGTACTGACATTTGTAACGCTAAAACAGAACATGTGTCATTTAAAAAAAAAACACAACAAAAAAACATAAACCAGCCCCTATTGCGTCTCAACCGAATAAATCGGGAAAAATCATTACTTTGTTGTTTTGGTGTCTCAGCTCCCCTCCGCTCTGGATGCACGGAGGACCTCGTCCCTGTCCCGGAAGTTGAGGAGCCGCAGAATGAATGTGCGGGGGGGTACCCGGGGGACCAGGCCTAGGCGGGATCCGGTGTGCCCGCTCCACTGCATAATGAGGCGAAAAGCGGGCATCAGGCAAAAGGTTGCGTAACAAATCTTCCACAAAGCCCGTAGGATTATTGCCTTCTACACCCTCCGCCAGTCCAACTATGCGCAAGTTATTGGGCCTGTTCCTATTCTCTGCATCTTCTGCTCTATATTCCAGGGCTTTAACCTTAGTCTGGAGTGTATGGAGAGCTGCACTATGTTCAGCAACTGTATCTTCTGTGGCACCAACCCTCTGCTCTGTCTCTGCCACCCTGGATCTGAGTTTGTCCATATCATGTCTCAGGAGGCCTACATCCATCTGAACAGCCTCTATCTTGGCAGAAAGCGTGGACTGGCATGTAGCTATGGCCGCCATCACCTCTGCCAGCCAGGCGGGCCTTGCTTCTTCAGCAGCCATTGGGCTTGTCTGTGACGCCCTGTGTGTGTTGCGGGTCTCCCGGGGGGTTCTGGTGGTGAGGGGGGAATATCTGAGGGGGGAGGGAATTTATATATTTTCCCCTTACCGGTCAGGTGCTGCATCTTTTACAATCTAAATAAAAACTACAACTGAAGCAAACTGAAAACAATAAAATTTATTAGGTCACCATACACGTGCCTTTACCTGTATCTAAACAGTAGTACATCAAGGCTGGTCATTTGCACCTGTCCACCAGGCACAGGATACATAATGTGTAACACCGACCGAGTAAAATTAAGAAAGCACCATTTGGCAAAGAAAGTTAAAGAAAATCTCAAACGTGAAAGAATTGCCCCATTTTACAGTTGTCACTGGCACAAGTGTCTCCATTAGAATATTTTCCCCATCTATTTCTGTTCTGGTAACAATTCACAATTTTGGATTTCTCCTCATTATTAAAATCACAGTAACAGCAGTTGCCATGACAAATAGGAAGAGTGAATGTCCCCAAACAGCGATTAAAATCCGACAGGGATTCTAACCCTTCACCAATCTAACCAAAATACTGACTGGTTAATGTAGTTTCAAAAGTTGTTTTTAGTGTTTTTTCAAATTTGCAGCTTTCATTAGGAACATTTGGTGTTCTTGACATAAAATACTTTGTTCTTGCACTCCCTGTTATTAGCAAATGACTCTCAAGTGTGTTCCTGGGTTGTAGGCTTTGCCTGATGAACCATATGAACCCCTTGCAGGTTCTGAAACATATATTTTTGCATGTGACACATTTGACCAACACTTAGAAATGTGATTTTACTTCAGCAGATTGCAGTGTACAGGGGAAAGATTTTCCTTGTTCACTGTGGCTCCATACACCTGTTGCTGCAGCACCCCACAATTGTGGGCATACCTATCCAGTCCAGTGTGTGATGGAGGTGTATGTCATTGTCAACCAGTCACATTTGCCAGTGGTGAAGCCAATAATTTCCTGCACCAAAAAAAACAGTGAAAGCCATTCTCCATTGTTGTCACTATCCAGGAAGCTGGCAATACACAGCTGCGATGTGCAGCCAATCTTTTAGACCGGAAGCAATTGAAAGACTGCAGGGGATCAGTAGCACTGAAGTTTATATGCATTATGCAGTTCAACAAAAAGGTTAAGGAGCCATACTCCTGCCTTTGTAAATAATTAAGAATTTTGGGTGGACTGCTCCATCATCTTGTGCGCAAGTCTGCTTTTTTCCCAGGTCTTTCCTCTGTTACATAAATACAATATAAAAAAATATTTTTTTTAATAGTAAGTAGAAGGCTTCACACAGGAGCAGAGTTCCTGACAGCCTCAATAACAGAGCACCACACATACTGCATTGTAACCACAAAAAACACAAATTGGTTGATTCTTCATATATTAATAAATGTTTAGTCCCTCTCTATCCAAGGTTATGCTTTGTATCAAATGACAGCAACAAAGTTGCTAAGACAACTGAACAAATGAAAGTGTTGAACACACATCCAGTTACCGTACTTTAGACGGTACCTGCCAAGCCTAGCAGAATGGAAAGAAATATAAAGAACAGTCATTTTCATTTGCTCATGTAACCACATACACACAGCGCAGGTACACTTTAACCTGTTGAGGACCATGGCCATACTTGAAGGACGTATCTTGGGTGACACAGCACGCCATGTTCCCTTTCTCCCTGCCAAACACCCTGGCTGAAAGCCAGCTTCTTAACAGTGTTCAGAAGCTTAAAGTGTATCTATAGCCAACATTTTTTTTCTCTCTTATGTTTTGGACAGAAATAGGGAAGAATTAAAACCCGTGCCAGGTTTTACGGATGTCAGGGGGTCCTGTTAAATAGCTTTCACCTTACTCAATGTCTTAGGGACAACCTGTTCACCATACAGGAAGTATCCTTGTTGGATTTTTATTGTTGTGTGGGTCCCTGTTGCAGATTTTTCCTTACTTCCTGCCTGGTAAAATGTGGCCCCAGATGAGGAAATGAGAGAAAATCTCAACGCATCCTGGTTTGCAGAAAAACCTGACAGGAGTTCTAACCCCTCTCCACTCTATCCAAGACAAAAACAGTTTTGACTATAGATACTCTTAAGGATAACTCCACTTTCATGGGGGGGGGGGGGGGATAGCAAATGAAGAAAAAATAATATAGCACATATGTTTGCGGCACTAATCATTTTGTAATTGAAAGTTATTAAAAATTACCTTTCCTTTTCAATCTGCAGCCAATGTAATTTTCTGAGAATACATTGCAATACGGCTACCTGAAGTTTTCTGTACACAGGAGTGTGTACTGACCACTCCCCAAAAACATAATGTCCTGCTCGTGTGATTGGCTCACCAATTTTCTGGCAAAATGCAACAAAACTAGAAGCCAAGAGTTCAAAAATAGAAATTAGGCATGGCTGGCCATGATATTTTTTTTTTTCCCCTTTTATTTGCACTAACATTCACATTTACAGGACAAGCTTTCAGGAATACACCCTAGCGATAGCAAACTGAATGTTACAATGGGCTATGGATGCTGGGGTCCTTTTAAAAAGGAGTATAGAGCAATCAGGAGGCATGCCTTTACACAGCTCACCTGAACAAATAAGACAGACAGTCTGCTCACACCTGAAAACTTGAAAGGGTTCAGTGGCACTGAAATCCAGACAGGACTGCAGGAAAAGGAGCAATAATAATAATAAAAAATAAAAAAAAAGGCACATAACAGGACCAAGGGAAACAGAAAGAGCCCCAGCAAGTACAACGGGTAGTCACAGTGAGCAGAGCACAGGTAGGTTCCCAACAATGGCAAAGGTGGCACTGGAGTCAGGACCTGTTTTCCAAGTGTGGGAGTGTTCGTGGAATGCCAACTCTGGAGAAGATGTGGCCAAGCTTTAAAATAAACTAGGGTACATGCTCATAGATAATTTCATTTTAGCAATGTTAGGTAGAGTTCACCACACATCAAGCAGCATAGCTGCTGGGTCTGCCTCTTTCTGCGAGTGAGCAGGTAACAAAACTCCACTATTGTGTATACTAAATTATTCAATGGTTTCAAGCTTGAAAGAAAATAGCCTTGTTGTAACCTGTAGCCTAGGTCAGGTCTGCAGTGTTTTCTTCCTGCAAGTAGACTTTTTTCACCAGCAAACTGTCAATATATAGATCACATTGGCTACTAAACAAAATAAATAAATATATCCCATAGCTTGTAGATGCTATAACCTTTGCGCAAACCAATCAATATACACTTATTGGGATTTTTTTTTACCAAAAATATGTATAGCAAAATACATATTGGCCTAAATTTAAGAACTTCGATGTTTTAAAAAATTTTATTGGATAGGTTTTATAGCAGAAAGTAAAAAATTGTTTGTTTTTTTTCAAAATTGTTCGGTTTTTTGTTTATAGCGTGAAAAAAAAAACAAAAAAAAAAAACCACACACCGCAGAGGTGATCAAATACCACCAACAGAAAGCTCTATTTGTGGGGGAAAGAAAAAAAAAAAAAAAAGAAGACATACATTTTATTTGAGTACAGTGTCGCACGACCACAAAATTGTCCGTTAAAGCAATACAGTGCCGAATCGCAAAAAACGGCCTGATCATGCAGGGGGTAAATCTTCCGGAGGTCAAGTGGTTAAGGACTTTTAAACAAAATTAGTTGACTAAGAATGTTCTGTCGAATGATTTTTCTACAAATATTCAAATAAAATTCTAACCATGTATGTGTCAGCTTTACTTGCAGACAGTTTTACATCATATGCTATGTCTGGCTGGATTGCTTACGATTGGGACAGGTTCATTTCAGGGTATGCAACGGCTATTTATGTAAAAGACAAACATATCACTGCTCAAAAGTAATTATAGGTTAGTGGCTAGATCACCTCATATAGTTCACAAGCCGATTATTAGTTCATATTGGGACAGGCTCAATTGTAAATATTTGGAGACCTGCTGTTTGTGCCACCCGTTGGGGAGATTCACTCTCGATTTTTCCTGCGGAGTTCTGTGTGAGACATTAAAGGAGTAGTAAAGTTACATGTTTTTTCACTTTAATGCATCCTATGCATTAAGGTGAAAAAACATTCGACAATACCGCCCCCCCCCCCCCCGAGCCCCCGTTTTTCTTACCTGGCCCCTCGAAAGTCCCATGCTCGTCCCCGTCATCCTCTTCGTTTTTCTGCCTGGCCGCCGATTGGCTACACTGGATAGATTGAAAGCAGCGCAGCCATTAGCTGGCGCTGCTGTCAATCACATCCAATGACGCGGCACGCCGGGGGGCGGGGCCGAGTGATACAGTCGGCGGCTATGGCCGCCGCTGTATCACGGGAGCGCGCCCGCAATCACTCCACACCATGCGAGCTCACTCGCATTAAGGTGTGGAGTCCTTGCGGGGAGGAGCCAAGACAGCCGCCGAGGGACCCCAGAAGACCAGGATCGGGGCCACTGTGTGCAAAACGAGCTGCACAGTGGAGGTAAGTATAACATGTTTGTTATTTTTAAGCAAAAAAAAAAAAAAGAAGGTTTAGTGCTCCTCTAACCACTTCCTTACCGGGCCATAGTAATATGACACCGGCAGGAACCTTCTCTTCCTCCGGGTGGACGTCATATGACGTCTGTGCTTCCCGGCTGTCTAGGGAGCGCACGCCTTGTCCTGTTGTCCGTCGGGCACCCGCGATTACAGCAGGACCGTGGATCTGTGTGTGTAAACACACAGATCCACGTCCTGTCAGAGGGGAGGAGACTGATGTGTGTTCCTAGTACAGAGGAACACAGATCAGTCTCCTCCCCTTGTGAGAGTTCCCTCCCCCTACAGTTAGAATCACTCACTAGGGAACATATTAACCCCTTGATCGCCCCCTAGTGTTAACCCCTTCCCTGACAGTCACATTTACACAGGAATCAGTGCAGTTTTACAGCACTAAATCGCTGTATAAATGTGAATGGTCCCAAAAACGTGTCAAAAGTGTCCGATATGTCCGCCGAAATGTCACGGTCACAATAAAAATAAAAAAAATAATCGCAGATCGCCGCCATTACTAGTAAAAAAAAAATTAAAAAAATTTAAATGCCATAAATCTATCCCCTATTTTGTAGACGCTATAACTTGTGATTTTTTTTTACCAAAAATATGTAGAAGAATAAATATCGGTCTAAACTGGAGGGGAAAAAAACGTTTTTTTTTTAAATAAATAAAAAATTGTGATAAGTATTAAATCAAAAAGTAAATACTATTGTGTTTTTTCAAAATTGTCGCTCTTTTGTTTATAGTGAAAAAAAAAAAAAAAACGCAGAGGTGATCAAATACCAAACGAAAGCTCCATTTGTGGGGGGAAAAAAAAAAAGATTTCATTTGGGTACAGTGTTGCATCACTGCGCAATTGTCAAAGTGCAACAGCGCTGAAAACTAAAAATTGGTCTGGGCAGGAAGGGGGTGAAAATGCCCGGTATTGAAGTGGTTAAACAACTGAAAATCTAATATTATAGTTTTCAGCAGAATAGAATGAGATTAGAAACCTCCCAATGGGGGTACCTGTTCTGGGGAGAATTGTCTTTGGAGAGATTTCCTCTGAATTCATGGGATAAGCATGCTGTTCAATGGCAAAAAAGTGTAGTGCAGGGGCTGGTGTGCAGTACGATCTGGCTGACAAGTCGTTTCCCATGATTTCCAATGACAACCATTCATATTAGTACGACTTCAAGTCGTTCCGACTTCAAAGTAGTCCCTGCACTACTTCGGTCCGATTTTGATGCCACTTACACAGGCATTCACTGAAATTGCGGCAAAATTGCGGTGAAGTCGCAGTAGTGTGAAAGGGGCCTCAAAGTTAATTGCTGGCCTCTCACAATGCTGTGCTAAAAAGCAGACATGGGAGCAAGTCACACATGTGCAAGTCACAAGTCTTAACCTTCAAGTCTCAAGCAAGTCCTAAGTTACTGTGACGAAAAGCAAGCAAGTCGAGTCCCTGCTAGAAGTCAAGCAAGTCAAGTCATTTATTTTGGTCAAGTCACAAATCAAGTCAAAATACTGATCTACCCCATACTGTATACAAATAATAAGAGGGAGAACAATAAATAATATTGGTTATGTGCCCATGCCTCACTGTGCCCAATGCCTCACTGTGCCCGTCAGCCGTGTACCTGATCGGCGGCCATTCCAGTATTCAAAAGCCGCGCCTCCTCCTCGTCTGTGATAGGCAGAACACTCAATTTCCCAGCATTCAGTGTTCCGCCTATCACGGACATCCGCTCATCCTCATAACACAGATGAGGATAAGAGGATGTCCGTGATAGGCTGAACACTGCCTGCTGTGAAATTGAGTGTACCGCCTATCACAGACGAGGAGGCGCGGCTTTTGAACACTGCAATGGCCGCCGTCTGTCTGCATGACACACTGATCAGGTAGGCAGACGGCGGCTTGCGGTTAGTGTTAGTGGTGCCAAGTCATTGCAAGTCATATAGCCCAAGTCAAAGTCAAGTCGCAAGTCATTAGTGACAAGTCAAAGTCAAGTTGAGTCATTTATTGAATTCTGTCAAGCAAGTCGCAAGTCCTCAAACAGGTGACTCAAGTCTGACTTAAGTCAAGTTATGTGACTCAAGTCCCCCACCTCTGCTAAAAAGTACTGCAGCGCACTGTGTCCGCACACCTCACACAAGTAGTGTGAATCTGGCACACGGGAGACCAGGCATTTTGCCTTGTCCATGCAGTGGGACTGCGCTGAAATAGCCTCCCAACACAGTCCCACCACATCTGGTGTGAACCAGCCCTTACCCTAGACACCACTTTGCCTTTGCCTAGACCAGGGTCATGCCCTTTGGCTTCTCTGCCGCCTCCTGAGAAAGTGGATAATTTTCACATCAGCACGATTCTGGACCATATTCTCATATGCTTTTCCAGGATCCCACAGATACAGTGGGGAGAACAAGCATTTGATACACTGCTGATTTTGCAGGTTTTCCTACTTAGAAAGAATATAGAGGTCTGTAATTTTTATCATAGGTACTCTTCAACTGTGATAGACGGAATCTAAAACAAAAATCCAGAAAATCACATTGTATGATTTTTAAATAATTAATTAGCATTTTATTGCATGACATAAGTATTTGATACATCAGAAAATGAGAACTTAATATTTGGTATAGAAACCTGTTTGCAATTACAGAGATCATACGCTTCCTGTAGTTCTCGACAAGGTTTGCACACACTGCAGCAGGGATTTTGGCCCACTCCTCCATACAGAGCTTCTCCAGATTCTTCAGGTTTTGGGGCTGTCGCTGGGCAATACGGACTTTCAGCTCCCTCCAAAGATTTTCTATTGGGTTAAGATCTGGAGACTGGCTAGGCCACTCCAGGACCTTGAGATTCTTACGTAGCCACTCCTTAGTTGCCCTGGCTGTGTGTTTCGGGTCGTTGTCATGCTGGAAGACCCAGCCATGACCCATCTTCAATGGAGTACCTATGATGAAAATTAAAGGACCTCTAGTCTATATGCTTTGTAAGTAGGAAAGCCTGCAAAAATCGGCAGTGTATCAAATACTTGTTCTCCCCACTGTATGTTCCTAGCCTTGTCACAAAAAAAATTTATACATATTGCCAATTTTTTTAAAGAAAATTAACACACCATAGGAGGAACCACATGCAAACATAGGGAGATCAAACGCTCGACAGTATCTCTAGTTGGAACTGAACACAGGATCCCAGAGCTGTAAGACCTGTGTTGTCATCATAGGTGCTAAACGTCAACTTATGGCGCATTGCTTGAAAATAAACTGGTCTTTGGAATACAGTACTGCTGAACTTCTTCTATTAGTTGCCTGTCTGTCATACTGGACATCTGGTTTTCATTCTTTCCATGTCACTGATCTGTAACAAATAAGCTGGACACTGAAGTAAGAATTCAGTAACGACATACTTGCTCCAGGTCAATGACACATAAAGCAGTGAAACAGATGGATCACCTTGACAGGCAGGCATCTAGCATTTTTAAAAAGGAATGGTTAAAAAATGGCAGTCTACATTTGTCTCTTAGAACTTGTAACTGCCTAAATGGGTAATGTTATTTCCCCCATTACATACAAAATAGTGAAATATCTTTATAAAAGGATTCTATAGTGTTGTATAATGAATATGCATTACTTGTATTATACCCATTAATAAACATGATACCATTACTTAGGCAGTACTTTTTAATACCTTCATGGAACACCATGCATATTGCCAGCACACCAGGGATCTTCAAATAACGTCCAAAAAGTTTTATTCAAGATAATCACATCACTGCAGGAAAATGCAACATTTCGGAGGACCCCCCTAGTCAGGAATGTTACCAGCATCAAGCTGGCAATCATTGCAGCAGCCAGTTACTTCTCAGCCTACCACAGGACCGTGTGCAATAGGAATAGTGTTTGCTTGAATACCTTCATGTACATAATACCCAAACATTGTACTGAATGTACAGCGTGTCGAAAATAATGACAGTCTGAGGCAGTAATTAAGTAGTGTCTGATGCAACAAGTAATACAAGGTCTGACCTGAGAAAAAGGAAGATAAAAAAACAGAGGAAAAGTAAGATACTGTCAAATCAATTAACAATCTGTTTGTTCCATTCATAGAGCTGCTAATAGACTGTGGATTTGATATTGATCCCTACACTAAACAAACAGGTCCAATGGCCCCCATAGCAACATTCTAGCAATAGTTGTCCACTTCCTACTAACCCCACATATGCTGATTATTCTATGTGCAGGAAATTTTAAAAGACAACCCTAAAATAAAGTTACTGACGTTCAAATTGGAATGGGAAAAATAGGATTTTTGTACTCACCGTAAAATCCATTTCTCTGACACAGCTGGATACTGTAAACGTGTGGGTATATGTCCCTGCTCGCAGGAGAAGATCTAGGCAGAATGGTAGAAACATTCTAGAACAAACCAGAGCTGAACAGCCCCGCCCAGGGTTCCCTCCAGACATTACCCTCCCACCTGCAGCTAGCAGACCTCAGTTCGTAACAAAGCAGTACAAACCTTAAAAGGAAGGGTGGGTGCTGTGTCAGTCCATGGACGTCAGAGAAATGGATTTTACGGTGAGTACAAAAATCCTATTTTCTCTTATCGTCCATGGACTGACACAGCTGGATACTGTAAACGTGTGGGACGTCCCAAAGCAGTATCAGAAGGGTGGGAGCAGTAGTAAAATAACAACCAAAACTTCACTCCAAAACAAGCAGAGCTCCTCAACGGAGGAGTTGCAACATTAAACAGCGGCCTGCAATTCTTTGCGGCCAAAAGGGAGCATCCAAAGATGCAGCCACATCAACCTTATAAAATCTTGAAAAGGTATGAACGGACGGACGACCAGATCGTCGCCTTGCACACTTGTGCAACCGACGCTTGATGTCGGAAGGCCCAGGAAGCACCAATTGCCTTGGTGGAATGCGCCGCAACCGGAAAGGGAGGCGCCCGCCCCTTAAGGGCATAGGCCTGTATGACGGTCTGCCTGATCCACCTAGAGATGGTGGCAGACGACACCGCTCGCCCCTGTTATGGACCAGGCACAGATTTCCGAATGGAAACAGTAGCAGACAGGTACACTCGTAAGGCTTGTACCCATCTTAATGCATGAAGCGCAAACTCTCAGGGAAGCAATGGGTGAGGACACAAGGACGGAAGAACAATGTCCTTCTTAAGGTGAAAGGCCGAGACCATCCTTAGAAAAGAAGGACGGTCGTGGGCGCAACACCGCCATATCCTTTTGGAGGACCAAGTAAGGCGACTTGCCGGACAAGACCGCCAACTCAGACACCCGTCTAACCGAAGCAATGGCCACTAAGAAGGCCAACTTCCTGGGACAAGGTAAAGAGGAATCTCTCGGATATTTTCAAAGGGATGTTCTTGGAGAAGCGAGATGCAAATTCAGATCCCAAGTAGGGAGAGGAGGCTTGACAGGGGGGGGGGGGGGAAACACGTGGCAAACCCCCTGCACAAAAGGTGCTAATCAAGGAATGGCCCGGTAGCGGTCGTTGAAAAAGACAGCCCGGGCCGAAATCCGACCCTCAAAAAAAAAAAAAAAAAAGTATGCAAGGCCAGATTTTGGGTCACACCACGCTGTAAGAACAGCAAAATCCTGGGAACGGAATACATCCGAGAACGCCACTCAAGTTCCTCACACATAGTGATGTAAGCCTTCCAGGTATGGTGAGATATCTTTCTGGAGGAAGATTCCAGTGTCAACAACATAGAGGAGATGACCGAATACGAGAGAACTCGGTCCTTCAGCACCTGGCTTTAAACAGCCATGCCATTAAAGCCATGGACTGTAAAGCAGGATGAAGTATGGGATCATGAGACAGAAGGTCCACCCCAATAGGCCGTCACCAGGAACGTCTGCGACTAGCCGAAGTAGATCGGCGTACCAATGTCTGGAGCACTGGAATGGCCTCAGCCCCTACTCTGCGAAGCCGGCGAGGCAACAACTGTAGCGGTGGGTAAGCATATATCAGACTATACTGCCCCCACGGGCTTCCAACGCATCTGCCCAGGGATCTCTGGACCCGACCACGATCTTGCCACCTTGCGAGTGAGTCGAGAGGCCATAAGGTCCACTTCCGGTGCCCCACCTCCGGTAAAGAAGGTGGAAACAACTCCGGATGCAAGGACCCTTCCCCTGCAATGCACACGGCCGACAGGACAGTCTTGCAGCGAGATGTATGAAAATCCCAAAGAGACTCCGCAATGTATCGGAGAAGGGAGGCCCCGGTGTACAGGGTGCCTCAACTGTTGGCCAATAAAGGCAACTTGACGGAACTTCCCTAGAAACTCGGTCAGAGGACTAGTACCTCAGCCTCCACAGGTGGCGCAAACCCAACCCGGGCACAGAGACCCTAAAGGATAAAGCAGTTGTAGTGCACCTGCTAGACAACTGATGGATGAAGCAGAGGCTTTTGCCCAGTCATTGAGCTACAAAAAACGCCAGAGACGCAGCCACTAACGGGCGTAACGCTAACCGCAGTCTGGCAAACAGTCCAAGCCAGCGCTTCTGATCACCACTGAAAGCAGGTGGAAAGTGATACCCCTGAAACCAGGGATCCTTGTGACAATGCTCCATCCAGCAGCTACCCATGGATAAGTGCTGATTGTACAAACACATAGTTTATACTATGTATTGCGTCAAACGTGCAAATAGAGGGTGTGGGAGGAAACCCACCCAGCCACAAAGAGCATAATACCACCACATACGGCGTATGTAGTTTAGTATGTGTGGATAAACCTATTAAACACGTATATACTGTGCCAGCGACGAAGGCGCGCACATCATCGGGGCTGGGACGTAAACCAGCCACGCAGATTGCGTACACAACCGTGTAGGTATGTTAGCCTGCGAATAAACAAATTGCACATGTTTATACTGTGCATAGCGCTGAGAATGCGCACACCATTGGAACGCAGGGGAGAAACCTGAGCACCCGGATGAAACCCATGCAGACTGCATACGCATACTGTGTATGGTATTATAGTATGTGTGCTAAACATTTTGCACAAGCCCATGTGTGCATAGCACCGAAGGCGCGCACACTGTTGGCGTGTGGGAGGAACCGAAGTACCCCACGCATACTCAGAGAATGCAATACCTAAAACTACTGTAAATGTATTTAGTGTAGTGTATAGACATAATGTGTATGTTTACACCATGCATTGCACCAAAGGCATGCATGTCATGTAGCGTGGGCAGAAACCCACGCAGACTGCATACGCATACCGTGTAGGTATGTTACCAATGGAGTGTGGGAGGGAACCGGAGTACCCGGAGGAAAACCACACAGACTGCCTACACATACCGTGTAGGTATTATAGCATGCGTGATAAACATTGAACATGTTTAACTGTGCAGAAGGCCAAAAGGCGCACATACCGTAAAGCGTGGGAGGAAACCGGAACACCCAGGAAGAACTCCACGCAGACAGCACACAGATACCGTGTAGGAATGATAGAATGTGAATCAACATATTGCACATGTTTATGCTGTGCATTTCCATTGGAGCGTGGGGGGAAACCGGAGTACCCGGAGGAACCCCACGCAAACAGTATACCCATACTGTAAACATGTATAGTATGTGCAATAAACATATTGAACATGTCTATACTGTGCAGAGAGCCGAAGCGCACATACCATGAGAGTGCGGGAGGACACCGGAGCCCCCGCCGACCCAGAGAGTGTAATACATACATATACTGTGAATGTATCTGGAGTCGTGCATAAACATATTTTGTACGTTTATATCATGTATGGCACTGAAACACAGCATTGGAACGCGGGGGGACACCCACGCAGACACAGAGACCAATAACACATACATACACTGTGAATGTATACAGTGTAGAGGTATAGGATGATTTTAAATTATGGCGCAGAGGCGCATAATCTTCTCTGCATCATTCCAACCTGCTTGACTGTGCTGCCGAAGCAGCATGCAGGTAACCTCTGATCCTCAGACCGTGTGTCTGTCAGAGCTTAAAGCATTCCCCAGGAAAATGGTGGGAAATGTTGCCTCAGGATATCACACAGAAGGCTCACAGGGACTAGAGACATAAATGAATAAAGTCCTCCCCCCCACCATGTATCATCCATGCTGCTCTTGAGGCAGCGTGTGAGGAAACCAGTGAGGAAGCTGTGTAAAAGAAAGGCTTGTCACAGCAATTCCAGCTTGAGAGTGTTCCTCACATCATCAATGAGATCACTTACAAGCACCCTGTCATTCACTGACACAGAACTGGAGTCTTCTTCACAAGGGAATGTCCTGTTCATAAACATTAAATATTCAGAGCTAGGGTCCTGAGCACAGTAGCTAGGCCCATATCTGACTCAGAGCACTCCTTCACTAAAGATTTTTGTGGGGAGAGGGGGCTTATAGCTCCTTTTGCTCACACACCGCTTCCATTCTGACAAGGAATGATTCCAGGACTGCTGACAACTGGTCCATAAGGACCGCAGGTGCAGGAAACATATTAACATGTTTAACTGTGCAGCACTGCCAGTTGCCCCAGGCAAGTGTGGAGAGCAGGTGTATCGGACTCCATAACGCCACCCTCTGAGACCTTATACACTGAATATACAGTCCACCCACTGGCTACGCTGAGGCTGAGGAGGGGATACCCAGAGGACTAACCAACCCTTAAGGACCGCTCAGTCTGTGAGGAGATTGTGAGGGGATTCGCGCCGCCAGAATTGAAAATAAATGCGGGGCGGCCACAAGAAAATGGCCGCCGGCCGCAGCTATAACTGCGCCATTGAACACCAAGATGGCCGCCGAGCGCGAAATTCAAAGCTCTAATGCGCGCCAATGGCGCACGCAATAACCACCTCAAAAGCGCTACGGTGCACGCAATAATCACCTCACACACCAGAAAAAACTGCAGACATGAGCGCCCAGCCAGGCCAGAGTGACCCCCAAGCACCACACAGCACAGCACCAGTACAGGGTGCAGAGAGCAGCATAACAGGGGGGAGACCGGGAGAAACCCCCCATATAAAGAAACACAGCCAGCATGTACTCACCTGCAGTAGGAGAGACTTACCAGTCCCTTTCAGGGACCCACTGGCTTGTTTCAGACAGACCTATCACAGAGCAGTACTGCGTAGCTGTCGGCCCGGTCCACCGCGAGAGATACAGTCAGTCAGGTACTGTTCAATCTTGAGAGGACCGCGGGAGCATGAAAGCAACCCGGCTACCCCTGGAGTCATGGGGCATGTCGTGAACTGAGTCTCACGCACACAAGGCGAGGATCAGCACGCTCGATGGTCAGACAGGGAAGACTACAAGGATACCAGTGTACCCAACCTGTTGCCCAGCCGACAGTTGATTGAAGGTCTCAAAAATAAAATAAAATTCCCAAAGGAATAAAATTTAAAAGTAAAATCTTCCAGGAGACTGGCTCCTGAGAGAGCCACGTCTTCTCCTTCTGCTAAGCAGAAAAAAAAACTGAGGTCTGCTAGCTGCAGGTGGGAGGGTAATGGCCGGAGGGACCGCCCCCCTGGGCGGGGCTGTTCAGCTCTGTTTTTTTCTAGAATGTTTCTAACATCTAACATTCTGCCTAGATCTTCTCTTGCGAGCAGGGACATATACCCACACGTTTACAGAATCCAGCTGTGTCAGTCCATGGACGATAAGAGAAATAATGTTTCACTACAATTGTTTTCCACAGACACTGAAATTGAAAATAAAATGCTTGTACTGTATGTTTATTACTCCTTAGAGGAATACTCCTCTTTTTGGCCTGACAATTGCGTTCCGATCCAATTGCTTATTACCAATACCTCTGCCTTTAACTTAAAAAGGGGTACATATACATATATATATACACACACACACACACACACACACACACACACACACACACACACACACACACACACACACCTACCGTATAGCCACTATAGGAGGCAATGGCAGCTGCATCAGATAACAGTTCACATCCCTTACCTGGCAGTTCATGATTTGCACCTTGCCAATCTAAAGCCGACTGAGCATAACGTATCTTTTATTTTATTAGCTATAAATGTGAGCTGCACCCTGTTACAAAAAACAGCTGTCTCCACATCTCCAGGAGAGCAGCAGTCCCCCCAGCCTTTCTTGAAACCAAGGGGTGGTGGGGGGTGGTTTGGTGGACAGGTCGGGGGATGGGATATTCACGGAGTCTGTCCTCAGCCCCCCTTCACACCACAATGCCCCTTTATATCCGTATCTACACTTCCCCTTCTTATCACAGCCCCACTTACTTACATTAATGTAAATGGGTACTGTAGTGTAACAGGGACTGCTCTGTGACGTAAAGGGGACACTGTACATTTTTGGCACTGGGATATAAAAGGGGACTGCACTGTAATGATTATAGTGCAGTCCCCTTAATATCACAGTGACCCTAGCAATCACAGTGCCTCTGCAGTCTCTTCCACCCCCCCCCCCTTCCTCTATGACATCACACATCACTAATTTCTGCCTCCCCTGCACAGGATTCCTACCTTTGGCAGGGCAGAGGCTGTGATCAGTCCGTGTCTCCTCCCCTAGCTCCCCCGTCAACCTGACAATGTCATCCTATCAACAGGGCAGGGGGCTGAAGGAGCTCTCCATTCTGATCTGCAGCTCCTCCTGCCCCTTGCCCTGCTGATTGGATGACATCATCGGCTGGGCAAACGAGCCAGGAGAGGACACATGGGCATGACTTACAGCATGAGGTGAGCGGCGAGAGCAGTCTGCGATAGCCCTGTGCAAACTGCGGTTGCCACTCACCTCCTGCTGTGCGGCCCGGTCTTTAACAGGGGGTTGGTACCCCTGCAGTAGAGGGACACCACTTGCAATATTTATTGGTTTTGCTGTTAGAAGAATGTATAGCCTGAACATCTCCATTTATGTTTAACAAACACTCCTAGATCAGAACTCGATTAAGGGCTTATTCACACCAACCGCTACGTTACAATGCAGTGGTTGGTGGTGTGGTGCTGTCCAGCTGGTTCAGCACAGTGCTGATGCACCAATCTTGGCGCAGAGCACGGTTCACTTGTTTTTAAAAACAAACTTTATTGAAATGTCAAAACAGACATTTCATAAAGTTCATTTGGACACTTCACGTTGCGAGGCAGTGGATTGCCTCTCACAGCTCTGAACTGATTAAAAAGAGAGAAGGAAAAGAAAGTCAGGCGCATGGATGTGTCCAAAATGCCATATGAATGGAAAGTATTAAACCCCGGCCACTGCTCCCAAACTCAAGAGACCAAATCAGGAGCAACATGAAATGTTTTATTTTTTTCCCCTTTTATGAAAATCAACAAAAGTACTGCATTGCACTGGTTTGAACTGGGCACATAAGGAGACAAGGCATTTTACCTTGCCTTTTGTGGTGGGACTGTGCTGAAATAGCCAGCCAACGCAGTGTCACCACATCTGTGATGTGGCCAGCTTTACATTTTAACCCCGATAAAAAAAAATTTTTTTAAAGGAGAACTGTACCTTTTTTTGTACAAGTTGTCTTCAAGGCATGCTCTGTCCCACCCCCATATTAATTGTGTAGATTAAATGTTAGATTTGTTTATCCCCTGAAACCGTACACCATAGAGCCATAGAGGATGTAAAGCAAAAATGTTTCCTTTGGATAGAGTGGGGGGAAGGGTTTGGAAGGTTTAGGAGCTCTGTCAGCTTTTTAATGTGGTCTGTGGCCCTGCTGGGGAAATTCAGCCCCACTGTTGGTCTTGTTGACCATTGTCTCCAATACAGAAAGTGATTTGAAATTCAAATCCTAGAGTTGTCACACAACAGGAGGTGAGGGGAAATCAATGCATACAGCTGTTCCGGTGACAAAACTAAGTGGTGACGTTGTGAAGCCTCACGCCCAGCGCGTGCATGGTTCTAAAACTGTCTGCCTTTTTGGGGTGGCTTTGGGACCTCTGCACATGTGCCGGTGTTTTTCATGGTGACATCCTCATGCCGGTGCATCCGATGCATGCACACCTTCCACCTGTCCGCCATTCCGGAGGCAGCCCGTCGCCCCTCCACACATGATGCTGTAGGCAGTTTACTCCTCACCTGACAGATTAGGTCACCGATGGCTGTACTGTATACGATCTCCCTTGGGGACTTTGACTAACAGGTAACTTTATGGTTCACTCTCTTTATGTATGCATCTTTTCACAGTGGTTCCTATTCACGGTTGCAGATCTTTCTTATGCCATATGGGGCATGGCCTAATCTTTGGCCAGTATCTCCTCCGTTGCACACTTCATTACACACCTCTTTAGTAATCTCTTCACATAGGATACTCTACTTTTTAGGCATTCATAAATTATATTAAGTAGCCACTTATAAATTGGGCTTGTGACTTGATTTACATTTTTTACCATTATGATGGAACTCTTAATGCACCTTCTCCCTTTTCAGGTACCTGCTTGTCTTACTTGATGCATGTCCCTACTTCACATTCACACTTTTTTCCTATTGAGGGCTGCATCCTGCTATGTTTATTGTCTCAAACACTCTTTTGGAGACCTATTGTAATAATAGGATTTTTTTGTACTCACCGTAAAATCCATTTATCTGACGTCCATGGACAGACACAGCATCTTCATTCTTGACAAAGTGGGTTATGTTCCTGCTCATCCGAGAAGACTAGGCAGAATGTTAGATGTTTTAACATACATTCTATTACCAGAGCTGAACAGCCCCGCCCAGGGGGCGGTCCCTCCGGACATAACCCTCCTTACCTGCAGCCAGCTGCCTCAGTTCGTATCAAAGCAGCACAAACAAAGAAGGAGGGGTGGGTGCTGTGTCAGTCCATGGACGTCAGAGAAAAAGATTTTACGGTGAGTACAAAAAATCCTATTTTCTCTTTCCGTCCATGGACTGACACAGCATCTTCATTCTTGACAAAGCAGTGTCAAAAAACGAGGGGTGGGAACAGTATCAAGGAAAAAAAAAAAAAAAAAAACAACAACAAGCAGAGCTCCTCAACGGAGGAGGTGAAACTTTAAACAGCCGTCTGCAAAACCTTGCGGCCGAAGGAAGCATCAGAAGATGCGGGCACATCAACCTCATAGAACTATGAAAAGGTATGTGCGGACGATCAGGTCGCCTCCTTGCACACTTATGCAACAGACGCTTGATGTTGGAAAGCCCAGGAAGCACCAATTTCCCTGGTTGAATGTGCCATAAAAAGGAAAAAGGGAGGCGCCCGCCCCTTAAGGTCATAGGCCTGTATGACAGTCTGTCCGATCCACCTAGAAATGGTGGCAGACGAAACCGCCTGGCCCCGTTTTGGCCCAGACACGGACACAAACAGTGAGTCAGACTTCCTAAATGAAGCCGTAACAGACAGGTACACCCGTAAGGCACGTACCATGTCTAATGTGTGAATCGCAAACTCTCTGGGATGCGATGGACGAGGACATAAAGAAGGAAGCACAATGTCCTCATTAAGGTGGAAGGCCGAGACCACCGTCGGGAGAAAAGGCTGTGGGCGTAGCACCGCCTTATCCTTATGGAGGATCAAGTATGGCGGTTTGCAAGACAAGGCCGCCAATTCAGAAACCCTTCTGACAGAAGTAATGGCTACTAGAAAAGTCACCTCCTGAGATAAAGGTAAGAGGAATCTTGCTGACGTTCCCAAAAGGAGGTTCTTGAGGAACAGAGAGCACCAAATTCAAATCCCCAAGAGGGAGAGGTGGGTTAATAGGGGGGAGCACATGGCGGTCCCCCTGTACATAGGTACTAATCAAAGAATGGCCCGCTAGTGGCCGCTGAAAGAAAACAGCCAAAAGCTGAAATCTGACCCATAATGTCAAGCAAGCTTTTGGTCCACACCACGCTTTAAAAACAGCAGGATCCTGGAAACGGAATACATCCGTGGACGCCAATCCAGCTCCTCGCACATAGCAATGTAGGCCCTCCAGGTACGGTGGTATATCTTCCTGGAGGAAGATATCCGTGCCATCAGCATGGTCGAGATGACCGAATCCGAAAGACCTCGGACCCTCAGCACCTGGCTCTCAATAGCCATGCCGTTAAAGCCAGCGCCTGTAAAGCAGGAGGAAGCCAAAAAAGCGTGCGGCTCCAACAAAATGGCCTCTGCAATTATAAGTGCGCCACTGCGGGCCCACGCAAAAGGGCCGCCAAGCGGTTTTTACACAGATACACAAAACATGGCGCCTGACGGCGCGAAAACTGCGATAAGACCCAGGGCTGACTAGCGGGCATCCCCCACACACATGGAGATTTTTAAGTACCGAAGTTTGGCGCCATTCCATTAGTGTACGCAATTTTAAAATGTGACATGTTAGGTATCTATTTACTCTGCGTAACATCATCTTTTACATTATGCAAAAAAATTGGGCTAACTTTACTGTTTTGTTATTTTTTAATTCATGAAACCGTTTGTCCCCAAAAAAGGCGCTTGAAAGATTGCGCAAATACCATGCGAGATAAAAAGTTGCAATGACCGCCATTTTATTCCCTAGGGTGTCTGCTAAATAAAAATATATAATGTTTGGGGGTTCTGATTAATTTTCTAGCCAAAAAATTATGATTTTTACATGAAAAGGAGAGAAGTGCCAGAATAGGCCCGGTGGAGAAGTGGTTAAATACAGTATTTGGAAATCCGACGGACTGTTTACATGTTAAATGTAAAAATCAGAGGTGCTCTGTCACATTAGCAAACATGCAAGGTCAGCAGGTTTGGTGCTGCTTTTAAAATTTAACATCTAAACAGTCCGTCGGATTTCCAAATACTGTATTTAAGCTTATAAGCTCAGTTTCCTGTTAAAATTAACTGTGAAATGCAAAACTCCGGTGGGTGTAAGAAGATGTCCGCTTACCCCCTTCTCGGTGTATCATTACTATGGAGGAGTGCGGGGTGTAGCAAGATGGCGGCGACGGAACGTCACTTCCGTAGCCAAATGAGATGGGTAGCCGAATGCGACGATACAGCGGCAGGCCTCCGCAATGACTCAAGCTCCCAGGAGACATTGCGATTGAAAGGAAATTACAGAATACCTGCAGAATACCCGCAGAATACACAGACAGGAAACAGAGGGGAACATCAGCTAAACACAGGTACCGTACAAAAGAAAAGAAAAAAAAAACTTCCATTTTTAACTTAATACATTGCTGCAGTATGTTTAAGCTAATGTTGTAAAATAGGGTGGAGCTCCGCTTTAATTCACATATTACGGCAGTCATGTCTAGTGTAATGTACTGTAGTGTGTATATTAATGCATTTTTTTTTAAATAATGTTGTTTTTCACTATTTTTATACTATATATCAAATGTGAACAATAAAGTTATAAAATGCTTTTTACATAATTGTCTGTAACTCTTTGGCCCAATCTCAAAAGTCCCATGGGCATATATTTATGTGTAAAGATAATTCCCCTCACTTGGTTCCTGTTGGATTTCTGGGACAGGAAGTAAATGGCAATCTTACCAAGAGGACACAAACCTTTCCCTATACTGACAGTTTAAAGGGCAAGTTCAACTTTACAGAAAAATCTGTAAGGTAAACTTACACTGAACCCATCGCACCGGGTCCTGCTGTACCTGAGGCTGGCAATCACCTGCACTGACAGCTTTACTGCTCCGGGGATCTGAAATCCCCCGTGGCATAATTTCCTAAAGGTACCTCGTAAAAGTGTGTATAGGAGGCATTCTAATGGGTGGCGCCAACCAATCAGAACACGCGTAGCCCGTCCTATCCGTGCTGGAGAAGGGGAGAGAAAGCCGCTGGGATTTCAAATCCCCAGACTGGTAAAGCGGCTAAACAAAGTGCAGGAGATCGCTGGCCTCAGGTACAGCGGGACCGGGTGCGATGGGGAGTAGGTCCAGTGTAAGTTCACCTTCAGATTTTCTGTAAAGGTGAACTTACTTGGTATCTTGACATTTGTCTTTGTAGAACAGTTATTACAGCGCACGGCTACACAAGATGACAAATGAGCCAGGTTGACATATTATTCACATGCTTAAAAGAGAAAGATAGAACCAATGCTAAAAAGTTGACCAAGGAATTTATTTAATATTAAGATATGGTAAACCTACAACAGGAAATAGCACACAATACATGCAGTAGTATATACAACGTTGGAACAGGACACAAATAAATCAGATACAGAGGTCCTTTACCAATTATTACAAATTCCTCGAAAAAAGGTTACCCCCAAACATAAGTTCTGTAATGGTTCTGGAAATTACTCTGTGGACACTCTGGGACCAGTCAGAGTGTCACCCTCAGGCCAACACATCCCAGGGGGAAGACATGTTATCTGGTTTTCCCAGACAATTTTTACAATACTTCTGGGGAGGTAAGGCAAGCACCAAAGAGGTCAGTGTATAAGCAGCCACTACAGAAACATTGTGGATATTCCAACCTTTCCCATACACGTTTCTTGTTGAAATGAGTGACAGAGGTTTAGAAAACAACATAATTTAAGAAAAAATTTATCACAACTAATTCCACTTCTAATTCTGCTTCTTAAGGCACTGGCCCATGAGAGACTTAAAGTGATTCTAAAAAGGCAGAAGGTTTTTTATCTAGCACTCTATGCATTAAGATAAAAAAACCTTTGTGTGCAGCAGCCCCCCCCCCCGGCTGACCGGGACTCTCCCTCCTCAATGGCTGAGACAGCAGTGGGCTCCATTGGCTCCCGCTGCTGTCAAAGTCAGTGAGCCAATGAGGAGAGAGAGGGGGTGGGAGCACGCCACAGCTCTGTGTCTGAATGAACACACAGAGCAACAACGTAACTTGCTCTGGGGGCACTTGGCAGGAGGAAGGGGCCAGGAGTGCTGGCGAGGGACTGAAGAGGAGGATCTGGGTTGCTCTGTGCAAAACCATTACACAGAGCAGGCAAGTATGACATGTTTGTCATTTTTAAACAAAAAGAACAAGACTTTAATATAAAAAAAACTTTAAGCCAGCCATACATGGAACAAATTTTGGCAAGCTCGGCAGGGATCAGCCAAATTCCGATCCACGTATGAACAGGGTAGCTGTACAGAAGTCAATCTACCGACTGCTGTACAACAGTCCTGTCCGATTTTTGCCACTCAAACAGCACCCTTGACTATAGCTGGCAGCGCATTCAGACAGCAGGGAAGTCTCCCCACGGTCAGAATACAATACCTCAGAAGGGAGGATACCCCCCATCCACAGTGGGCAGATGGGGGAAATCAAGTAACACACTGGTTGAAAAAAACAACAAAAGGGACTCATGGTAAAGACAGAGATGGGGGGGGGGGGGCGCGCACCCAAGTGTGTAAAGGCAGATTAGATCCAGTTTTTAAGAGTAGCGGAACGAAACAGAAAACTAGTGGGATAATTAAGATAATATCTGTTATAATCTGTGTACTATGGCAAAACAGAGAACAGCTTTTTTTCCCCCCTTCTTTTTTTTTTACAATGCATCTTTAAATAAATAATAAAAAAAAAAAAAATACATGAACATGCTCAAGTGTATGGGACTGGTATACCTCATACAGAATGGATTCTTAATTTTAGCGTAATATAGCCAATACTGTCAAAATATCTTTAGTGACATGATCCATGACTGAATATACTGCACATCTCTGGCTTGCATTAAACCAGTCCACACCATTAGGTTCTAACACCAAGGAAAGAAATCAATTACACACTCAAAAGCTCAGTGTACATTGCACAGCACGACATCAATTTAATGAGCTTCGAAAAAATAAAAGTGGCCAAAAAAAAATGAAAAGTTCTCATAAAAATAGTTTAAAAATAGACACAGATAAAAGATTTATAGCAAATTCAAACAATTTTTTTCCTTCCCCACAAACAACGTTCTCGCAAGACGTATTTCTCTGTAGTTAATAAATAATGTGCTGGCCACAGGAAGATTGAACCAAAGTAATAAAAGAAAGAGAATTGGCCATCTGTTATTCTACGTGTGACCATTATGAGTGTAGGAGGCAAGACCACTCTAGCCATGGGTAGAACTGGGCATCAAAGTGGAATGTCACCATCAGTCTGGGGAAGATAGAAGTGCGATTGGAAAAGAGAGTAAAGAACGCACACAAAAATGTATTATAGAAAACATGTTGATATACAGCGTGAACTGTATAAATCATGTGCATGTCTAATTTTCCAGTTAGTAGAAATTGGCTGCAAGAAAATGTATTTTGCTGTTCCTCTAGGTCAGTGTTTCATACACTATAGGTTGGGACCCAGACTGGGTGGCAAATGTGTCTGTGATGGGGTGGCATATATGTGTCGGTGATGGGTCGCCACTTGACCGAGTAGCCTAGCTTTCCCAAAGCATGAAATCAGTGAATTAGTGGAAGAGAGCCAGGGCCGTCTTTAATATTGATTGGACCCTGGGCAAACATTTTATTTGGGCCCCCAGCTTCCCCCGCCCCCCCCCCCCTACTCAAAATCAGTTTACTGTAGCAGATCAGGCAGTGATTGCGATTGGTTGTCAGACACAGCATATCATTACCGCTCACTGACGGGATGCTAGAGGTTACAGCACACATTACGACTCACCAATTAGTTGCTAGGTTACAGCACATCATTTCTGCTTGCTGATTGGTTGCTAGAAGGTACTGCACATCATTGCTGCTAACCAATTGGTTGCTAGAGGTTATATGCTTACTGCTCACTCATTGGTTGCTAGAGGTTACTGCGCATCAATACAGCTCATTGATTGGTTGCTAAAGGTTACAGCACATCATCTCCCCACTGCCTGCACACCATGGATTGGGGAGGTGAGGGGACCCACCAATATGAGCAGTATCCCTGAGGAAAGGCTCCCAGAAATAAAATGACTGGTCATGCAGTAGAGCAGTCTTGAGGGGTGAGTTATGTAGAGTGCAGGGTTGAGAGGTGAGGAGGTGAGCTGCGCGTACAGAGTGCAGGGTTGAGAGGTGAGCTGCGCGTACAGAGTGCAGGGTTGAGAGGTGAGCTGCGCGTACAGAGTGCAGGGTTGAGAGGTGAGCTGCTCGTACAGAGTGCAGGGTTGAGAGGTGAGCTGCTCGTACAGAGTGCAGGGTTGAGAGGTGAGCTGCTCGTACAGAGTGCAGGGTTGAGAGGTGAGCTGCTCGTACAGAGTGCAGTCTTGAGGGGTGAGTTATGTAGAGTGCAGGGTTGAGAGGTGAGGAGGTGAGCTGCGCGTACAGAGTGCAGGGTTGAGAGGTGAGCTGCGCGTACAGAGTGCAGGGTTGAGAGGTGAGCTGCGCGTACAGAGTGCAGGGTTGAGAGGTGAGCTGCTCGTACAGAGTGCAGGGTTGAGAGGTGAGCTGCTCGTACAGAGTGCAGGGTTGAGAGGTGAGCTGCTCGTACAGAGTGCAGGGTTGAGAGGTGAGCTGCTCGTACAGAGTGCAGGGTTGAGAGGTGAGCTGCTCGTACAGAGTGCAGGGTTGAGAGGTGAGCTGCTCGTACAGAGTGCAGGGTTGAGAGGTGAGCTGCTCGTACAGAGTGCAGGGTTGAGAGGTGAGCTATGCGTACAGAGTGCAGGGTTGAGAGGTGAGCATTCTCCCACTTTACTGTGGATTTCTGCGGCTCCTCCATGGGCCTCTTAGCCGCTTCTCTGATTAATGCTCTCAAACTACAAGTCCCATCATGCCTCTGCCTGAGGAAGTCATGCTTGTAACTGTCGGCCTTGCAATGCCTCATGGGACTTGTAGTTTCACAACAGCTGGAGGGCCGCCAGTTTGAGACCCCTGGTTTAGGTGGACGGCCAGGTCTTGGTAGGTTTGCAGTTGTGCCATACTCTTTCCATTTTCGGATGATGGATTGAACAGTGCTCTGTGAGATGTTCAAAGCTTGGGAATTTTTTTTAAAACCCAACCCTGCTTTAAACTTCTCCACAACTTGATCCCTGATCTGTTTGGTGTGTCCCTTGGCCCTCATGATGCGGTTTGTTCACCAAGGTTCTCTAACAAACCTCTGAGGGCTTCACAGAACAGTTGTATTTATACCAAGATTAAATTACACACAGGATGGACTCTATTTACTAATTAGGCGACTTCTGAAGGGAAATGGTTCCACTAGATTTTAATTAGGGGTATCAGAATAAAAGGGGGCTGACTACAAATGCACACCACACTTTTTACATATTTGAAAAAAAAAAAAAAAAAAAAATTGAAAACCATCTAGCATTTTCCTTCCACTTCACAATTATGTGCCATTTTGTGTTGGTCTATCACATAAAATACATTTACGTTTTTGGTTGCAACATGACAAAATGTGGAAAATTTCAAGGGGTATGAATACTTTTTCAAGGCACCATATGACGATACAGGTGAGAATAGGTGGAAAAGACCCATTGTTGGGCACAAAAGGTAAAACGTTTTATGTCGCAAGTTTTCAGGCTTTCCCATTGCCTGTGGGGCCAAAAACATGTAATTCTGCCCAACCAAAAACTCATACTTTTTTGTACAAGTGGCAGAACAGCGTTCAGATGTGACGGGCACCACTGAAAATAATGGGAAGCTTTATTAGAAGTGTTCTTGTGCCTCACAAAACGTCCAACAAATCTTTCCGGTGTGAAAAGGCTTAATTGGAATTGGTTTGACACTGGACTGTAAGGTACAGAATATAAGCAACTAAAATAGTCTCTGAAGTTTACACTTGAATCCTGACAAATACAATAAAAGGTAGTTTGCATAGATTGCCAAAATGGAATGTCTATTTAAGGAACTATATAATGCAGTGCCATTTTACACTTACTTTACAATTAAAACAGCACAGGTTATTATGCTAAGAAAAGCTTTGTAAATAGCAGTCACCCTATGAAACAAGGCCAAAGTCGTATACATGCCTTTGTCTTCTATATTCCTGTCATATCTTTTCCTAGTAATGAAAATGAATTTCCATTTCCATGGCGAGCAGCAACAGGACGACAAAACTGACAAGCCTACTTACATTTGCTAAAAGAGAAACAGAGGATAGAATTTTCTACCCCCAGCAAACAAAACCTGTAGTCAACAAGTACACATACCACTAGGCTATGCCAAGAATGCACAAATCCTTTTGCAAAGGCTGAGCGCTGGACTAATCATTCATCCGGACCATAAAAAAGAAAACAACTTGGTTAACCATTCATCAACCTATCGAATTCCTCAGGCAGCGCGCTGTTAGGGAAAGAAGAATTTGAAGTTAAAACTCCTGGAGAAAAAAAAAAAAAAAAAGAAGATTGGGTGACATTTTTCATCTATTAATCCGGCACAAAGCCAGCATGGTCCAACTGTTTCAATACACGACAATATCTGTTAGCACTACACTTATTGTAGGCCTAGGGCTTTGTCATTCTTTTCAAATGCAATTTTATTAGTATAACAAAAGGCCACAGTTCTTTTGAGCACAGAGGCGGTAGGTACATTTGCAATATAAACATTACAGTATTCAAGTCATACAACCACTTCCCTCCTGACTACTCCAGAGGCCTGCTGCATATAACACAAAGTGTACACTTTCAAATCCATTTATATAGACTTCAAACAATACTGCATTAGGCTTGAAGCTACACAGGCAATTAAAATCACTAATGAGTCATCATTAACCACTTGCCGACCGCCCCATTACAGATTTACTACTACAGGGCAGCCACGCTGTGCAGAAACACACACACACACACACACACACACGATTCTGCACTTCTGGATTTTTGGCGCGAGTGCGCGCTGCCGGAGGCTCGCTCCTGCTGTGATATTACAAAGTGGGAAATGATCAGCGGGTCCCGCGGATCTGATGGCGGACATCACCCCTTGATCGTTTGGTACACTGACAGAATGACAGTCTGCCTATGTAAACAAGGCAGATTGGCATTCTGTCAGTACAGAAAGCACGGATCCTGTAAAGAAGAAACACTGATCCATGTCTTCCACTAGTAAAAGCACCTCCCCCCGCTACACTGAAAGGCACACAGTTAACCCTTTGTTCGCCCCTGACATTAACATCTTCCCTGTCTGTGTCATTAGTACAGTGACAGTGCTTATTTTTAGCACTGATCACTGTAATGGTGTCACTGGTCCCCAAAAAGGTGTCCAAAGCGTCAGTTAGGTGTCCGATTTGTCCGCTGCAATATTGCTGACAAGTTCCTGATCGCTGCCATTTTTTACCAAAAATATGTAGCAGAATACATATTGGCCTAAATTGATAAAGAAATTAGATTTTTTTTATTGGATGTTTTAGAGTAGAAATTAACAAAATTAATATAAGTATATATTTTTTTTAAATTGCCTGTCGTTTTTTGTTTGTAGCGCGCAAAAAAACAAACAAAAAAACAAAACACAGAGGTGATCAAATACCACCAAAAGAAAGCTTTGTGGGGTGAAAAACAAAAAAGGACATACATTTTTTTATGGGTACAGTGTCGCACAACCACGCAATTGTCAGTTAAAGTTATGCAGTGTCGTATTGCAAAAAAAAAAAAATGGCCTGGTCAGGAAAGGGGGTGGTATAGGTAAAGTGGTTAAAGGACGCACATCTTTTTGCAGGTAAAAAAAAAAAAAAAAAAAAAAGGAAAAAAGTGTTTTTTTTTTCCTTTTATACTAGGAGCCTGCAAAATATTGCACCTACAATCAGCAGATCGTGGGTGAAATGTAGGACTCCCGCAGGCTATCTGTGCAAGCTGTGCTCGTTCCAGCGGGCAGTTACACAATGACAGGAAGAATCAATGATCTACCCAGAGTGCTCAACAATGCCCTGGCTGTTCATTAAAGAACTACAAGCCGACAGCCACAAAAAGGTACTTGTAGTTTCTTCATGAATTCACAGAACCCTTGAATTAAAAGCGGAGGTCCGCCAAATTTTTGTTTATTTAACATCAGCAGCTATAAATACTGCAGCTACTGACTTTTAAAATATGGACACTTACCTGTCCAGGGCACCCACGATGTCGGCACCCGAAGCCGATCTATCGCTCGGCTCTCGGATGCTGCCACCGCCATCTTCGGTTTCCCTTCCTGCTTCCCTACTGCGCATGCGCAACTTCACTGGTCCCTGCTGTCTTTTGGGACCTGTGTGTTTCCCAGAAGACAGTGGGGGGGAACAAAGGAAGTGGCGTAGATACCCGAGCCATCCGCAGGTATCTATGCCTGGAAGTGGGAGCAAATACCTGAATTACACAGATATCTGCCCCCCCCCCTAAAAAGGTGGCAAATGTGACACAGGGGGGGGGTTCCAAAAATCGGAAGTTCCATTTTCTGGTGGAACTCGCTTTAAATGACGTGCAATGGTGGGCGGAGCCTTGCACGGCCACATTTTGTTTTTAAATTGTGACAGCTAATTCGGGGAGAAGATCCCTAACTCAATGTCACTAGAACTGCATGTGAATCACACAGGAACACACAGTGTGAACCGGCCCTAACAGATTCCATCCTTTCAAAATGTTATTAACCAGTTCCCACCCAGACTATAGCTAAACAATGGCTGGGCAGGACTTTCGTCAATCCAGGTGGACGTAAAAAATTTTTATGTATGTATGTATGTATGTATGTATGTATGTATGTATGTATGTATGTATGTATTGTGAGGGGGTTAACTCGGTAGCGGGTGTGTGTGACCCCCTGGTTGGGCTCCCCACACAAAAACAGGGCCAGCAGACGGAGGTTGTGGTTTTCAAAATCAAAAGGTGCGGTTTATTTCTCTATGTACAGTGACAAAAACACAGCAAAGCCAAAAAGAAACATAAACAAAATAAATCCTGGTCAGTTTGACCTCTGACTAAACATGCAGGTTTCCTAAACTAACAACTGGGATCAGCCTGGTGCTGTCCTAGTCCCTAAGTCCCTGGTTTAGTAAAAGTCCAAACAAATAGCCACACAGGCTTTGCCTCACCGCACAGGGGTTCACTCTCCCTAGACAGTCCACACAGGTCTGGTTCCAGGCATGAGCTAACATCTAATGAAGCTGGGAGTTCTTATAGAGGCCTAAATGAGCTGACAAGGTTCAGCTGGTCTCCTCATCTCTGTCTGCACGACGCCCCACACTCTCCCTAGAGGTATGAGTCATCCATGAGCCCACTAGCCTTATACAACTCTCCACCTAGTTGTATAAGTCGGCGTAAAGCCTGAATCTGGGCGAAATATATCTACCCCCCTGGATGCAACCAGGTGACTTTACCTTCCTGCTGTCACATACCCCCCCCTCTTGTTTTAACCTCGGGGTTGGAACACCAGCAATCAGGCATTCATGTACTCGAGACAAAGCATCCACATTCCCCATTTGAACGCCAGGGCGATGCTTTACTGTGAAGTTGAATTCCTGGAGGGCCAGGAACCACCTATTCACTCTTCTATTTGTTTCCTTGTTTTGAGCCATCCACTTTAACGGAGCGTGATCCGTAACCATGTCAAAGTGCCTACCTAGCAGGTAGTACCGAAGGGAATCTAGAGCCCACTTCACCGCTAAACACTCCTTTTCAACGGTGGCGTAATTTACCTCATGGGACTTCAACTTCCTGCTGAGGTAAATGACTGGGTGCTCTTCCCCGTTCCAGACCTGGGACAATACTGCTCCTAACCCCACATCTGACGCATCACTTTGTACGACAAAGTCTTTAGAGAAGTCGGGTGAGTACAACACTGGCTGGCTACATAAGGCTTGTTTCAAGAATTGGAATGCTGCCTCAGCCTCGGGGGTCCATTTAATCATGACCGACCCTTTCCCCTTCGTCAGGTTGGTTAGGGGCACAGCCTTAGAAGCAAAGTGGGGAATGAATCGCCGATAATACCCAGCGATTCCCAGAAAGGCTCGTACCTGCTTCTTGCTGTTGGGACGTGGCCAACTCTGGATGGCCTCGACTTTGTTGAGTTGGGGTTTTATTACTCCCCTCCCAATGGTGTACCCAAGATATTTGGCCTCCTCCTGCCCAATGGTACACTTCTTGGGGTTAGCCGTAAACCCCGCTTCCCGAACAGAGTCCAGGACTGCTTGCACTTTTGGCAGATGTGAGGCCCAATCTGTGCTATGGACAATTACGTCATCCAGGTAAGCCGCAGCATACTTCCGATGGGGCCTCAGCATCTGGTCCATTTTCCGCTGGAATGTGGCCGGCGCATTCTGTAACCCGAACGGCATTCTTTTATATTGGAACGCCCCGTCTGGGGTTACAAATGCGGTTTTCTCTTTGGCCGACTTGGCCAGGGGGATTTGCCAATACCCTTTTGTGAGGTCAAGAGTCGTCATGTATCGGGCTGTTCCCAGCCGGTCGATCAACTCATCTATACGTGGCATGGGGTAGGTGTCAAATTTTGTAACTTTGTTCAACTGACGAAAATCGTTACAAAATCGCCAGCTCCCATCCGGTTTAGGCACCAACACGATGGGACTAGACCAATCACTTTGGGACTCCTCTATCACCCCTAAGTTCAGCATTTTCTGTACTTCCTCCCGTATTGCCTCCCGTCGAGCCTCTGGGATCCGATAGGGTTTTAACTTCACCCTTTCACCGGGCGGGGTAATGATGTCATGCTCTACCCCAGATGTTTGTCCCGGCAGCTCAGAGAATACCTCCTTGTTGCGAAGCACAAACTCCTTAACCTCCTGTTGTTGGGGTTGTGACAAGGTGGCTGCTATTCCAACCTCAGGAATCACGCAACCAGTTTGAGCTGGTGACCAAGTGTCTGCGACTAGGGACTCTCTATCCCTCCAGGCTTTCAACAGATTAACGTGATAGATCTGTTCGGGCTTTCGCCTTCCTGGTTGTCTGACCTTGTAATTCACTTCGCTCACTTTTTCCATTATCTCGTAGGGGCCTTGCCATTTGGCAAGGAATTTACTTTCAACCGTAGGGACAAGTACCAATATCCTATCCCCCGGGGAAAAGGTACGGGTCTTGGCTCCACGGTTGTACACTCTCTGCTGTGCCAACTGCGCTTGGGCCAAATGTTCCTTCACGATGGGCATTACCTGTGCAATTCGATCTTGCATCAGGGCGACATGCTCAATCACACTCCTGTGGGGAGAACTCTCACTTTCCCAAGTTTCCTTGGCAATATCCAACAGCCCTCTTGGGTGTCTCCCATACAGTAACTCAAAGGGGGAGAATCCCGTAGAGGATTGGGGCACCTCCCTAATAGCAAACATCAAATAAGGAAGTAAACAGTCCCAATCCTTTCCATCTCTATCCACCACTTTCTTCAACATTTGTTTTAGGGTTTTGTTGAATCTTTCAACCAGCCCATCGGTTTGGGGGTGATACACAGACGTACGCAATTGCGTCACTTTGAACAATTTACACAGCTCTTTCATAACCCGGGACATAAAGGGTGTACCTTGGTCCGTAAGCAGTTCTTTACAAATACCCACCCGGCTAAAAACAAGAGATAGCTCTTTGGCTATGGTTTTGGCCGAGGTATTTCGGAGAGGGATCGCTTCTGGATAACGGGTGGCATAGTCCATTATAACTAATATGTACTGGTGCCCCCTAGCGGACTTGATTATAGGACCTACCAAATCCATGGCGATCCTCTCAAACGGGACCTCAATGATGGGTAGAGGGACCAGCGGGCTACGGAAATGTGGCATCGGGGCCAACCTCTGACACACAGGGCAGGAGGAACAATAATTTTCTACGTCCTTCATCACCCCCGGCCAATAGAATCTCTGTAATACCCTCTCTCGGGTTTTCTCTGTCCCCAGATGACCTCCAAGAATGTGCCCATGGGCCAACTCCAACACCAACTTCCTGTAAGGTTTGGGCACCACAAGCTGCTCAACGGTTTCTTCTGCCCTTTTTGCCACCCGATACAGTAGGTCCTTCTCTACGCTGAAGTATGGGTAAGTGCAGGTATTATCTGGGTTCACTAACTCACCATCTATTTTCACTACGTTTTCCCGTGCCTTTATTAGGGCGGGGTCTTTCAACTGTTCTGTGGCAAAGTTTTCCCTGTGAACCTCAAGATCAGAAAACTCCACAGACGGTAGGTTTTCGTCTGAGGAGGTGGGCTCCTCTCCAGTTTCTTGAGTCTCCCCTGCCAATACTGATAAGGGAAATTCCGGAGAGTCCTCACCACTCTCAGGGGAGTTCTGGCTATCACATTCCTGGTACATAGGGGCACCAGTGAGGGGCTCAGGATCATCCCACAGTTCCCAGAACTTCGGAAAATCCCTTCCCACAATGGCGTCATGCGGTAACTGAGATACTAAGCCCACTGGATGAGAGAGGGTACCTTTGGGGGTCTCGAAACACACTGTAGTCACTGGATACTCTCGGGTGTCCCCATGCACACAAATAACAGCTACCTTGCTATTCCCAGAGACCTCTGTTTTAACTAACTCAGCCTTTATCAGGGTCACAAGGCTACCTGAATCCAGCAATACCACAACATTTCTACCATTAACACACATTTTGCATAAATGTTTCTCAGTTCCTCGAATGGCAGTGCATGCGACTGTCGCACACAGCGACTGACGTCTGCCCGTCAGAAAGTCACACTGCATGGGTTCCTCCACAACCGGGCAATTGGCTGCAATATGTCCCGCTTGCCGGCAGCGGTAGCAAACGATCCTTCTTGCGGCCTCTTGAGCCGCTGATTTCCCAGGCTGTTCTCGCCAAACTTGGGGTAGAGCTCCCACCCTCTCACTCTCTCCACCCTCACCCCTTGGAATCCTCTTATCCGCCCCTGGGGATGGTCTGGTCTTAGGGTGGAAAGTCCGAGTGTCTCTGGAAGAGGCCGTCAGGTTCTCTGTAGCCAAGTATTTCTCCACACGATCCACAAGACCATCGGCCGTCTCTGGGTCTCCATGGCTTACCCACTTTTGGATGGCAGTAGGAAGAGCTCTCAAAAACCGATCCATTACAACACGTTCCACAATCTTTGGTACGGACAAAGTCTCTGGCTGTAGCCACTTTCTGCTCAGGTGAATGAGATCATACATTTGAGACCTGGGGGGTTTTCCAAGCTGGAAAGTCCAGTTATGCACACGCTGAGCCCGGACAGCCTGGGTGACACCCAGCCTTGCCAATATTTCAGCTTTTAGCATCACATAGTCTTTTGCTTGGTTAGGCTCTAGGTCATAGTAAGCTTTCTGCGATTCACCAGTTAACAGAGGAGCCACCAGTCCAGCCCACTGCTCCTCAGGCCACTTTTCTCTTTCAGCGGTCCTTTCAAATGTGGTCAAAAATACCTCTGGATCATCCTCTCCAGTCATTTTTGTCAATAAACGACTCACCCCAAAGGACGCGGTATTAGTGGGACGGCTTTCCTCACTGGTCTGCGGACGTTGCTGCATTACTGCTTCCATCTGTTGTTGTAGTCTCTGCTCTTGCTTCTGCAACAGGTCTATGAAGCGGGCCTCAGATTGCTGCTGGGCTCGTTGCTGAGCCTCCAGACTCTGTTGCAAAGTTGCGTTTGTCTGCTGCTGGGCTGCAAGGCTCCTTTGCAAACCTGCATTTGTCTGCTGTTGATTGGCATTTGCTAGAGCCAGCTGCTTCAGTATCTCCTCCATGCTGGCTTAAAAAAAACTGCCACTGGTTCTCCACCAACTGTGAGGGGGTTAGCTCGGCAGCGGGTGTGTGTGACCCCCGGGATGGGCTCCCCACACAAAACAGGCCCAGCAAACGGAGGTTGTGGTTTTCAAAATCAAAAAAAAGGTGCGGTTTATTTTCTATTTACAGTGACAAAACACAGCAAAGCAAAAGAAACATAACCAAAATAAATCCTGGTCAAGTTGACCTCTGACTAAACATACAGGTTTCCTAACTAACAACTGGGATCAGCCTAGTGCTGTCCTAGTCCCTAAGTCCCTGGTTTAGTAAAAGTCCAAACAAATAGCCACACAGGCTTTGCCTCACCGCACAGGGGTTCACTCTCCCTAGACAGTCCACACAGGTCTGGTTCCAGGCATGAGCTAACATCTAATGAAGCTGGGAGTTCTTATAGAGGCCTAAATGAGCTGACAAGGTTCAGCTGGTCTCCTCATCTCTGTCTGCACGACGCCCCACACTCTCCCTAGAGGTATGAGTCATCCATGAGCCCACTAGCCTTATACAACTCTCCACCTAGTTGTATAAGTCGGCGTAAAGCCTGAATCTGGGCGAAATATATCTACCCCCCTGGATGCAACCAGGTGACTTTACCTTCCTGCTGTCACAATATATATATATATATATATATATATATATGGTGGAGCTACAGATTCGGACGTCACTACGCTACAGCTGACTGCAAACCAGCAGCTGAAGTACGACCTGTATTTTTTAAATTGCCGCTGTTTTCTCTGCGCCAAACTTCTCGTTAAGTGATTTTATTTCTTGCCCGAATGCAATAAAAGGGTATCTTACTTTAACATAAATAGTACTGCACCATGAGATTCTTTTCTTTTTAATTTTTTTACCCTCTGCCACACGGGAGAGTGAATGCTTCCTTACATCCCGCTCTGAGGTTTCTGGAGGATCGAGATACCGGGAGATCGCTACATGTCAGTGGATATCTGCACACAGGCTCTTTAAGATCTCCGTCATAGAGATCCACCTGAACGGGTAAGCCTCCATTATCTTCACTATATATTTGTGCAAGTTGAAGGATTTCCTGTTACTGGGTTCTCAAGATTTTTGCCTCTTGTTTCACCGAAGACTATCAGATTATACCTGCATGAACTTTGGATTCATATGAACTTTATGTTTTGATAGTCCTATCCTTAGTGGATAGCACTCGTGGTTGATTTATTTTTTTATTTTCATTATATATATATATTTATATTTATTTATATTTATATGGCACAGCACTTTGAAAGGGCACGTTCATAGTGTTCCCATTCACATGTTTGCATTTTATATATATTTTTTTTTGGGAACGATATAACACTTTGTTGGTTCACCCAAAAGGGTTGCGCATTGATTTTCTCTTTTTTAGATTTATATATATATATATATATATATATATATATATATATATATATATAAAATCCTGATCACTTCCCGAGATTAGTACAATGTTACTATGGTAACATTACAGTTGCAATAAAAAGTATGTGAACCCCTTGGAAGGATATGAACACCTCCAATCTCATCTCATTGATTGGACTCCAGTTGGCTGACACCTCACTTCAATTAGCTCTTGGAGATCTCATTAGTCTAGGGGTTCACATAATTTTTCAACCTGCACTGTGAATGTTTACATGGTGTGTTCAATAAAAACATGGTAACATTTAATTCTGCGTGTTTTATTAGTTTAAGCAGACTGCGATTGTCTATTTTTGTGACTTAGGTGAAGATCAGATCACATTTTATGACCAATTTGTGCAGAAATCCATATCATTCCAAAAGGGTTCACATATTTTTTATTGCAACTGTATATTGCTCTGGTCACAGCAGTCAGTGTCCCTGAACAGCGCCACACCAGTTATAGAATGATGCTGTACTGCACTGGTGACCGTACGTAAAAAAAAAAAAAAAAAAAAAATTGTGAATTTTTTTTCTTCCATTGCTTAATTTTCAAAAATATTCTGACAAAAAATAAATAAATTACAGCTTAAAAAAACAAAACAAAACACACACCAACTCACCATGCCTATTACTAAATACCTTGAACGGTCTACTTTCCAAAAAGGGGTCATTTGGGGGGTTATTTCTACTGTCCTGTCATTTTCGGGCCTCAAGAAATGAGATAGGCCATCAGGATTGATACATGTTCAGATATATATGCACACCATAGTTTGTGGACTTTGCTGCAGACTAAATATACACCGATTTGGGTTATTTTCACCAAAAAGACGAAGCAGAATACATTTTGGCCTAAATTTATGAAGAACAATTATTCTTTTGCAAAATTTTATTAAAAAAAACAGAAACAAAGAAAAATATAGGTTTCCTTTTTTCAAAAATGTCAGTCTGTCAAAAAACCCGGTGGTGATTAAATACCACCAAAAGAAAGCTCTATTTGTGTGAGCAAAATGATAAAAATTTAGTTTGGGTACAGTGTTGCATGACGGCGCAATTATCATTCAAAATGCAACAGCACTCAAAAGCTCAAAATTGGCCTGGGCAGGAAGGGGATGAAAACGCCCGGTATTGAGGTGGTTAAATACTTGTCAGATGGAGCTATGAAAAAAGTTTAAAAAAAGTATATAAATTATTTTCTGAAAAAAGGTATCTACACTGTTTTTTCACATACCTGTACGCATTTTCACATGTTAAAAAAAAAAAAAAGGGGGGAGACCAATGGCAGTGTAAGAGAAGGAAGTACATTGGAATTGAGTTTTCTTCCCATAGTTGTTTTGTATTTTCCATTTTATTATGGCAGCCAGTGTCGCCTATTCTGCTATGCAAAAATCAATAGTTAAATAAAATACAGTAGCTGTTATATAATATCTGATGCAGGAAGAAAAAAGTACAGCGATTAGAACATCAGTTATTTAATAAACACACTGGTTGTCATATACACAATGTCCTCTGGTGATGTGACCCAATAAAAGCAGTTTGGCCAATCACACCCAAATCAGTGGAACAGCCTAGTTATGCAATATTTCACATAGCTTTACACTGAGTCAAACATCGTATCATAAAACAAATCATTTGCTACTTTTGTAAGCTACTGGGCAAACATAAGCGAATGCAAAAAATCTTGGAAAAATAAAGTTTTATCACATGGGATATAAAAATAGACTATAATTAAACTGTATTCATGGGACCATAGTATTCATGGACTGTCATTTTTTTAAAACCCCAACATCTGGCCAATCCGACTATAGGGGTTCTTAAATGTTTAAAAAAAAAAAAAAAAAAAAAAAAAAAATATAATATGAAGAGGAGCTCCAGTCTCCCCCCCCAAAAATTAAAAGTCAGCAGCACCACACATGGGGCAGAATGCATCCAAGCAGATGATCGCTCTGCTGAACCCCGCTGAGCAGGTAGATGACAGGTCCATGTCCGCACCGCTATGCAGAGCTGACACGGACACAGCCCATTGTTCTCTATGGGGCAGTCGGAAAAGGACTGCCTGTCCATTTCCATCCGATCCGCCGGATTGATGGCAAACGTATCCCCACCTGTCTGATTTTAGCAGGCCAGATTGGATCAGATTCCGGTGGGTTACAGCAGACACACGTCCGCTGACATTGGCCATCCCATAGAGAACAACGAGTGGTCCAATCGGGTCCACCTGAAAAGTGGACAGGTGGACTCCATTGGTCTGCTGGTGTGAAAGGGGTCTTAGGGCGAAGTTCCGCTTTAGGCTGGGTTCAGATATGAACATGCAGCAGCTCGCAGCAGGAGTCCAGTGCGTCCTCGTTCACCGTTACAGGTCCAATTTCAGCGCAACTTTTTGGCTGAATTCAGACCTGAAAACGGACCAAAAGACTCAGTGTTCCTGTGCAAATCGCACCAGAGCCGCTGCGAAGATATGTGAACCGGCTACACAGAGAGCCAGTCACAATCTCCTGCTATTGTGAATTGGATGCGGGGAACCAAGTGTGTGAACATTGCATTACTGTACTGTCAGAAAAGCACTAACAAATAACAATGGCTATATAGTAAAAACATAGGAGGGGTTTTAAGAGACATTTTCTTAAAGTGTCACTACTTGATATGTGCTCATCTTGATACCAATAGCAATGTCAAACAGCACATGCCAATACATAATATAAATAAACTAAATTAGCCCCATGACCATTGTCAATTTAAAAAATAAAAAATGTATGCAGAAAGCTTATGCAACAGGGCCTTTTTATTTTTTTTTCAAAGAAGACAAAAAAGTACAATATTACATAGATACATACATACATAGAAATAGGTTGCAAATTTCATATACAAGACGTGAGAAAATGGTCAGGCTTCAGCAACCAGAGTTCTTAGCACTAGCGCCCCCATTCACATCATGGTGCCATGCTAATGTGTGCTTTTTTTTTTCACGTTTGTTGTGTGACAGCATAGGGCAGCCCATTCACTTGAAAAAGCTCCTGCACCTTTTTCAGCGGGTGAGCCGCACACATCTGCTAGTAACATTTGGGTTGCCATTACACACATAGTTTGGACTTGGACTTTTTACAACCTCACTTACTGTGTAACAATAACAGCACTGCAAGTGTAATGTACATTATGCGCACATCCCCTGAACATGCAGGTGTGAATAGGGCTTAAACAGACTGCAAAATGCACAAGCATACGCCACAAAGCAGACCAATAGTAATATCACATATGCAGGGTCACAAGTAGGACATTTCATATATGAGGCAAGATTTACAGCAATGAGAAAACCTAGTTGAACATCAGGAACTAGAGACCCTGTACCTAATTTATCTATTCCATGTATATAAATATTTAGCGCAACAATCGAGACGAATTGCACACACCGAAAGTGATAAATCACCCCAAAAGATGTACAAAATTAAACAGTGCTAAAAATAAAATCACACACACACACATACATATAAAAAAAAGAAGAAGAAGTGGTGATCAATGATATAGAGAAAGAAGAAAGAAGAAAGAAGAAAGAAGAAAGAAGAAAGAAGAAAGAAGGAATTTTGAAAATGTCACCATATCACGGGACACAACTTTTTATATACAATGTTATTTTTCGTGCAGCACTGTTGATTTACATATTCCATATATATTCATGATCAAACAAAACATCAAGAATCTAGACAAAACAATAGAAGCACAAGCTTCCATGTTGTGCATTTAATACAGACAGACATAGCATACTGCATAAGGAGGTCAGTGTCATGATGTATTTATTCATCCAAGAAATACCAAATAATCAGACTATCAAATTTTTGTTGGATGTGAACTCAACATCCGATTTTCGTTTCATTAGTACAGTCAAACGAAAAAAAAAATTCTAAGAGCAAGACTACGCATGCTCAGAAATGAATGAATACATACAAAACTATTCAACACATGACGTCACTTCTGACATTGTATTCTGTTGTACGAAAATTTTCGTATTGCTAGTAACCTCTTCACTTTCGAAATGAGACTAACATGCCACAAAAAAAAACAGATGATCGGTCGTCTGAAATCTAAGCGTGTGTACGAGGCTTTAGACCCCTTTCACACTGAGGTGCTTTGCAGGCGCTATAACGTTAAAAACAGCGCCTGCAAAGCACCCTGAAAGAGCAGCTCCTCTCACTCCTGTGTGAAAGCCCGAGGGCTTTCACACTGGAGCGGTGCGCTGGCAGGACAGTAAAAAAAGTTCTGCTAGCCGTATCTTTGAGGCTCTGTAGGAGCGATTTATACACCGCTCCTGAAGAGCCCCTGCCCATTGAAATCAATGGGCAGTGCCGCCGAACCGCCAGCAAAGCGCCACTGAAGTGACGCTTTGCGGGCGGTTTTAACCCTTTTTTGTCCGCTAGCGGGGGTTAAAAGTGCCCCGCTAGCGGCCGAATAGCGCCGCGAAAATGAAGGTAAAGCGCTGCCCCAGTGTGAAAGGGCTCTTAGTCTCTGATTACCAATACATTATACATCAGCTATCCAGCGGAGGAACTCATGGAGTTCCAGGTAATAGAAGTCTAGGCTTAGTACACCAACTGAGATGCATAGTAGATAATAGTAACCCTCAGTAAGGCTTGGTTCACATATATGCAAATCGGACCAGCTTTTAATGGAGCCGGCTCACACATGTCCGGGGCAGCCACAGTCAGGCCTCGTACACACGACCGATTTTCTCGGCAAGAACCAGCAAGAAACTTGCTGGCAGAGAGGTCTTGCCGAGTAAATCGGTCGTGTGTACGCTGCTAGCGTGTTTCTCGTCGAGAAAACCGACAAGAAACCTCGACGAGAAAATAGAGAACCTGCTCTCTATTTTCTCGTCGAGATTCTCCTCGGCGTGTTTCTCGACGAGAAAAGTGAGTGTGTGTACACTTACCTGTCCGCCCGGAAGCCCGCGCATGTTCGAAATGAATTTGACGCATGCGCGGTAGCTTCCTAGGCATACGTAGGGTATACCAAGATGGCGGCGACGGCATCGAATGTGACGAGCGCATGCTCGACGTAGTCGATGACGTCACCGCGTACACTCCTTTCAAAGAACCGCGGGTTCTTTGAAACGAGCGTGTGTACACTCGGCCGGGACAAGTTTCTTGTCCAAGAATCTCGTCGAAAAAAACGACATGTTTTTCTCAACGAGAATCTCGGCCGTGTGTACGAGGCCTCAGTTTCTAAAAATGGTCCTGTGAGATTTTGGGTCCAGTTTAGGTGCGAATGCAAGTAAAAATTTGCACCTGAACCGTGAACAAAATCGCACCAGACTGCAAACCGCAGCCGGACATGTGTGAACCTAAGACCACAAGGTTTTCAGCGGCACAGGAGGCTAAGTACACCAGAACGTTGGTACAATATGGCTGCAGGAGGAAGCAAAATGATGATATAATGGTCAGGGAGTACTGGGAGGTGAACTTGGTGTAGCAGAAGTGTTTAGAAGTATAAGAGGAGGAACAATAACCAAAGGCTTTAGCTTCTGAGCGAAACGTTTCAAGGCAGAGTTTACCAGTGCCATCATATCCGGCCTGTGGAGAGCACGCCGTCGCAACACTTCCAGGTTTGATGATCTTGTTTGTTTTAAAGTGAGTATAAACCAATATTGTGCCATTTTAATAAATTGGAATTACACAATGGAGATCTTGTTTCATGCTGCATATAGTGAGAGATATACAACGGAGCAACAGAAGACGGAGGAAAACAGAGGAGCTTACATCTAGAAAACCTGTTTGCCAGCGAAATCTCACATCATAAGTGCATATGACTTTTAGCCCTGGTTCACCCTGGTGCGATTTGACATGTCAAATCGGCGATATTTGCCGCAAATTGCGGGCAATGGCATCGTCCTAATCGGTGCGGCGCTGCACCGATTTCAAAAAGTCGTTTCTGTACTACTTTTTGCGATTTCGGCCGCGATTTACATTGACATCTGTGTCAGATGTCTTTGTAATCGCGGCTGAAATCGTTCGAGTTCAGCTGAACTCGCATGGCTTCACTCCCGCAGCCCCAGTGTGAACCTGGGCTAAATGCTTTAGTATAGAGTCCACGAGTTTTGGTGAGTGCGGGAAGATCGGAGGGGAGGCGCAGCACATCAACACAAATAATTGCAAGACAGCACAGGATTTAAGCAGCAGCCTTTTATTGTAAAGATATTGCTAAATTAACATATGTTCTTCATTTTCTATAGTGTGGTATTATGTTTTTATAAAGGGCTCTTTCACACGGAGGTCCATTCAGGTCCGCCTGTCAGTTTTTTAGGCGGACCTGAAACGGATCCTCCATGCACCCCTATGGAAGCACGGATGTCAGTGGTGACATGTCCGCTGACATCCGCTCCGCTCCGAAAAAGTGTGACGGAGGAAAATCCTATTTTTCCTTCCGTCTGCGGAGCGGATCGGATGACAACGGACTCTACGGTCCGTCGTCATCCGATTCCCCATAGGGGAGAGCGGCGCTCTGACAGAGCGGTCCCTGCACAGTGTGCGGGGACCGCCCAGTCATCCGTCGGCTCAGCGGGGATCAACGGAGCGATCCCCGCTGAGCAAGCGGAGCTTCACGGGGCGGATCTTCACGGATCCGCCCCGTGTGAAAGAGGCCAAAGACTTGTGATTTACACAATGGTGAGCAAATATTTGATTTAGGTTCAAGCACCTTGTAACTCTGGCAGCCCATTGCTATTGATTGATTTGTTGATTGTTCAAATTTTTCACAGTGGACAATATCATATCGCGGGTTAATAGTGACCTATTGAAAAGAATAAACCATCCAAAAGTTCAAGCTCGTTGGTGACCAGTGAATGCTTTTTGCCCACACAGAAGGAAATATGACAGGACAAATCGCAATTCAACGTTGCAACTTTTATTTTTTTTAAAAAGATCTGATTGGAGATTTAGCTGTTCTCCAAATAATCAAATGAGGTAAAGCATGGAAATGTATTCTTTCCTTTTTTGGCTGCTTTTTTTCCCCCCATGGGCCTATTCTGCAGTTATTTTGCTCAATAAGATTATTTTACTTACTGAAAAGTCCTCAAAGTATTTCGATACATGTTGTTACAGCCCACATTTCATCGCACATCACGCAGAACCTATAATCTACCTACAGCCAACAAAAGTGTCCTTGCACATGATATTGATGTATGAACACTTCAATGTCCTTTCCAAAAAATACCAGTATGGTCCATCTACAAGCATACTTATGCGCTTAAAATTCCTCTAGCTTTCACTATGCTAAATAATATAGGGGAGGAGTGATTTGCATGTAAAATACAGACCAGTAGCGCAGGTTTTTGTATTTTCTAAAATCATAGTGTGCCAGTGTGTGTGGTAACATTTCTGCTTTCATCGTCTAACATTGATACAATTAATGGATTAGTAACAAATTGTTACAATAGTTTACAGCAGCTGCAGTGGCACAGCATTCTCATTAGGCCTCATGCACATTGGATATCCACTTGCCGACTGCCTAACTGGGAAAATACATCACGATTTGATGTTACGTACTAGGGTTATGGCTGCAGCTAGACGCCATAACCCCAGAATTATCTTTTCCCTCAGGCGCGGGACCTTTCTAAAAAAGTGGTCTGAGCGGCAGATTTGCCGCTGGGTCGCTTTTAGAAGCGGCGGGAGGGGGGGGGGTTGCTCCCTACCGATGCTTTTCAGTGGTTTTCGGGCATTCCGGTGTTTTTTTGGGAAGCCAGAAAACCGATCCGGTGCTGGCGGGGGGCTAGGTAAGCAGATTACCAAAGGAAAGATGGCCTTCGCTCATCTCTATGCCCTAACAGTGTTTCTCAACTCCAGTCCTTAAGGTGCCCCAACAGGTCATGTTTTCAGGATTTCCCTCAGATAAAAATGGCTGTGGTAATTACTAAAACAATAAAACTGATCAAATCACCTGTGCAAAATAATGGAAAGCCTGAAAACATGGCCTGTTTGGGGTGCCTTGAGGACTGGAGTTCAGAAACACTCAAGTAAACAAGGTCATTTTATTTACCTTTTGCTTTTAAGGGTAGAGGAGAGATTTTGGGTCTTTTAGATCCCAGATCTCTCCATAAGGAGGACCTGTCATACTATATTGTTATCTTAAGGGATGTTTACATTCCTTGATATAGCAATAAAAAGTGATATTTTAAATTTTTAAACAGACAGTGTAAAAATGAAAATGTAATAAAAAAAAAATTATAATAATAATAATAATAATAATAAAGGTTTAAAATGCCCCTGTCCCCGCATGCATAGTTAAACCTTCTCTGTAACTCCAAACTGATAACCTGTAGAATTTTTAAAGCGTCGCCTATGGAGATTTTTAAGTACCGAAGTGTGACACCATTCCACAAGCTCACGCAATTTTAAAGCATGACATGCATCATGATTTACTCAGCGCAAGATTATTTTTCATCTAAAGCCCCATACACACGGTCGGACTTCTCCCTGGATTTTTGTCTGAACAGAGTTGGCCGGGCACACCCATAGCATACACACCACAGGACTTTTCTGCAAACTTTCCCAAAACTTTTTGCAACATCACGTGGTTTTTCTGCTCTTTACCGCCACCCTTTGGTCAACTTCTGCCATTGTTGTTTGATTTTAACATTAGTTGTTTTGTCCATCGGACAAAAGTCCTATGGTTTTCTGTACACACGGTCGGACTTTGCTCCATCTGACTTTTGTTGGCCAAAAGTTTGTCCGTTTGCAGACCCAACTTTTGTCCGATGAAAACACACAAAAAAACAAAAAAGTTTGTCCGATAGAGCGTACACACGGTCGGATTGTTGGTCCAACTTGCTCAAAATGAAGTTTGTTGGCCAAAAGTCCGACCGTGTTTTGGCAGAAAAACCGGTTAACGTGTGTAAACGCATCCGAGTGTGTTAATGCTAGGTGCATCAAGCACTTGTGTGTTAATTCATTTCAATGGCCAGAATAAATATTATTCTGGCTAAAGAAATGAATGCCCAAGCGCATGACTCGTTTACAAGCGTCAAGCATTTTTTTTCTGCCAAAACACTATTGGCAGGAGGAAAGGTTGAGTGGAAGTGCAAGACTGATCTGTTGTGGAAATTTGTATTAATGTATGTTGTCAGATGTCCCCCCACTGTCAGTTTTGCTGCAATACGCTCATGCAAGCGTATTCCCACATACAGACGTCGGTGGAAGACCGTTGATTGCGGAAACTTTCCAGTGGACACGGCAGATCCGTTTGCCCTTTCAGGGATGTTCGTTTATGCCTCACCAAAAGACTGGCCACCTCATGGCGATTGCATTAACACTCCTAGCAAACAGATCTGTATACATGGGAACCATAGCATAACCATACAAAAATTATGGTCCACTGAGCCATGGTAGAGTATGGCGCGAGTCAGTGGTAGCGGTGGGAATGTGCACACAATTGCGTTCAGATCCCAGTAAGTAGTGTTCAAATTGTGAGGCACTTTGTGTCTCAACAGGAATCTCACCGTATGGCTCTGCACGCGTCACTACTGAAAGTCTATTTGAATATATACATGTGTCCGATTGGCTGATTCTGAAGCCACCACCTTCCTTTTGTTATGCATGTTTTACACTATAAATAAAGAGAACATATAGGGAGGATTTTGCCAAGCTCAACGTGATACCAGCGTCTGTCTGTGTTACTTAGAGATATAAAAGCGCACTTTCTCTGCATTATACAAGAGAGCTTGTATTTGTGCTTTTCAGCACAATGGGTATTATTTGCTTATAGGAGAAGCTTATAAAAGTTCCATAACAGATCTAACTAAGCTAAAAACTGCTCCCACCCCCCTTTAAATACTATTCTAACTACCCTGTAAAATGAGGATACTTACTTATAAAAGAGGGTGCTCTGGTCACATAATCTCCCCAGCGCCCGGCTTCAGAGGAAAGGAGAGCACCGAAAACAGCTCCAATGCCTGTGTGGGGACATCCATAGGCTTACCATGGGGCCTCTATCTTCGGCTGTTCCTCCTCTCCTCTAAATCCGGCAGCTGATCACGTCACTAGAGACCAGAGCACCCTGAGAATAGGCATGTATAAGCAACTTCCTTTCACAGAGTAGTTATATGTGGGTGGAAGCAGGTTTAAGCTTACCGTAGTTACTTCTACTTTAACACTACTGTCTATTCATGAAAAAATACATAGCAAACGTAATATTACAAAAACACAAGTAGAGGAACCACAACCACAGTCAAAACGTATATATACACACACACACACACACACACACACACACACACACACACTACTTTTCAATTACCAATTAGTAGGGCCCAAAAATCAACAGGCTATAAACATGCAATAGATAGTATAGCATTAACAACCAATTTGTTTATAGTTCCTGTATTAGTCAGCCATTACAACCTATGAAGTGTTATTGTACACTACTGGACTAGTTATGTTCACCAAATCCAAGGCAAACAGTTAACTGAAATTAAACCTGAATAACCCAAAAATAAACACCCTAAGGGTCCTTTCACACGGACGTGTCCGTGTATGGGCTCCGCTTTGCTCAGCGGGGATAGCTCTGTCGATCCCCACTGAGCAGGCAGATGACAGGTCTGTCTCTGCACACTGTGCAGGGACCGAACTGTCAGAGCGCCACTCTCCCCTATGAGGGGGATCGTATGACGATGGACCGTAGAGTCTGTTGTCATCCGATCGACGGATGGAAAATAGAGTTTCCATCCGTCACACTTTGGCGGATCGGAGCAGGTCGGATGTCAGCGGGCATGTCACCGCTGACATCCGTGGCTCCATAGGAGGTGCACGAAGTGTCCGTTCAGGTCCGCCTAAAAAACTGAAAGGCGGACCTGAACGGTCCGCCCATGTGAAAGGGGCCTTAGGCCCCATGTACACTGCTGCTGCTAAACGGACGTTCAGAGGCAGTTGGACACTTTTTCTTTTTCAACTGCCCCTGAACTCATTCAATGTTATCTTATTTGTACATGTACACAGGTTCCTTAACTGTCATTTTTAGGCAGTTGCGTTTATAGGCCTTTTTTTTTTTTAAAGGCAAAAAAATCTGAGTTCAAACACCGAAGTTTCGTTTATAGGCGTTTTTTGTTTTTGCCGATTAAAAAAAAAAAAAAAAAAGAATTTTTTTTTTAACTCTTCTAAACGCAAACGCGGCAAAATGCCGCCAAGTGCGGCATAACGGACGTTTTAAACGTGGGTTACTATCTGTCAAGTTAAATCAAATCTTTCAGGAGAGGTTGTAAAAACGTCTCGTTGTACATGAAGCCTAACTCCCAAAAGTCCTACTGCATACAGCTCCTAATAATCAGCATCAGTTCTCCGATGATTCAAATTCTGTGAAAAAAAACCTTTTTGAAAACATGTACAATAGCTGAACCGAGGAATCAATTAAAAGAATGAAGATGTGGGTGACATTGTGGATGGAGGAATATCCCTGCCAGATACTGCACTCAGACTGCCACTGCTCTTGCGACTGTAAAGCCTCGTACACACGATTGGATATCCTATGGATTCTAATCCGATGGTTTTGTCCATCGGAAATCCGATGAAGCTGACTTCCATCAGTCTTGCCTACACACCAGTCAAAAAACCGACCGTTCCAAACGTGGTGACATAAAACACTCCGATGAGCCGAGAAAAATGAAGTTCAATGCTTCTGAGTAGGGTTGTCCCGATACTGAGCATTTGCGGGAGTACTTGTACTCGCGCAAATGCTCCCGATACCTGGGATCAGCGGGCGGAGTCAGCGACTGGAGGGCGGAGTGCAGAGCAGAGTGGAGTCCTCATGCGTAAGGTAAGGGGGTGCAGCCGCATCATTATCCATCTGCGACCGGAGCCGTCACATTCGTTAAATGAAGTGACACTCCATGTTGCCGGTGTCCTGACGAAAAAGGTCCCCCGGTGGATAAGGACCCCCCTGTACTGCGCAGGCGCGGCGCTTGCGCAGTACGAACCTTTCCGGACACGCCGAAAATAGCCGAAGATGTAGAGCTGAGGTCAGCTCTACACTGCGCCTGCGCAATGACAATGCCATCTTGGTATACCCTACACTCGGCAACAGTATACCAGCAGCGGACATCTGGTTACAGCCAGCCCATGTAATTCGGGCTGGGTGTAACAAGATGTCCGCTGCTGCTTTATTGAGGCCAAGTGCAGGGTGTACCAAGATGGGCGTCGCAGAGGCAGCATAGAAAAAGAAATCCTCTCCTGCCTAAGTGCCTATAAGTGCACGCCATCAATAAATGCTCAGTGAAATTAGTGCCATCCATCAGTGCCCATCCAGCCAGTACCACTGCCAGACATCAGTTAGTGCCACCTATAAGTGCCAGCTTTCAGTGTGTGCCACCTATCAGTTGGCCCATCAGTGTGTTCCACCTATCAGTGCCCAGCAGTGCGTGCCACCTTTGTGCAGTGCCCATTAGTGCGTGCCACCTATCGGTGCCAATCAGTGCATGCCACCTATCGGTGCCAATCAGTGCCCAGCCATCAGTGTGTGCCACCTATCAGTGCTGCATAATCAGTGCCACCTATTAGTGCTCATCGCTCAGTGCCATCTATCAGTGCGTGCCACTTATCAGTCAGTGCCACCTATCAGTGCTGCATATCAGTGCCACCTAATTCTATTAGGGCCTCCTCATCAGTGCTGCCTCATCAGTGCCAGCCAGTGCCACCCATCAGTCAGTGCCACCCATCAGTAATGCTTAATCAGCGCCACCTATCAATGCTCATCATCAGTGCTGCATATCAGTGCTACCTAATCCTATCAGTGCCCAACAGTTTTTTTCCTTTTATGTCTTGAGTTAGAGTTCTTCATAAATTATCAAGAAGATATTAGTCTGTATTGTGGTTTGAAAACTGTCACATGGCATTAAAAAAAAAAAGAAGTATCGTATCGGCGAGTACATGAAAAAAAGTATCGGTACTTGTACTCAGTCCTAAAAAAAGTGGTATCAGCACAACCCTACTTCTGAGCATGCGTCGACTCGATTCTGAGCATGCGTGGGTTTTTTATCTGATGGACTTGCCCATAGACGATTAGAATTTGCTATCGGTTTTTGATCCATCAGAAAAATTTAAAACATGTTCTATTTTTTAAAACCGATGGAAAAAAAGACAGATGGGTCCCATACACGATCGGTTTGTCCGATGAAAAAAGTCCATCGGACTGTTTTCATCTGTAAAACCGATCGTGTGTACAGGGCTTCAGAATACTCTAAAGGCCCGTTCACAGGATCTAATATTCGACAACAAATGTGTGATGGCAGGGTTTTGACGGATATTCCAACCGTCTGTATGCTCCATCGGACAATTGTTGTCGGAATTTCCGACAACAAATGTTGGCTGTGCATGCTCTCAAATTGTCCGCCAACAAATGTTGAATGGTCATGCTCTCAAATTGTCCGACAACAAATGTGTTCTGTCGGATTATCCGATCGTGTGTACACAAGTCCGTCGGACTAAAATCCAAAGTACAAACACGCATGCTCTGAATCAATGCTAACCATCAGACAACATTAGCAGAAGTTGCCCAAAGGGTGGTGCTAAAGAGCTGAAAAACCACGTCGTTTCGTGAATGTTGGCTGAAAAAGTTCTGCCGTCTGTATGCAGAACAAGTTCACGGTCAACGCCCTTCGGACAAAAATCCACGGATTTGTCCGATGGAAATCCGATCGTGTGTACGAGGCTTTACAGTGACTGAATCTGATGGGCTGCAGTAACTCTTCAGTCGAGAATTTTCCACCAGGCTCGTTAGACCAACACATGATGCCAACGGGGCCACCCACAGCTTAAATAATGGCCAATTCACTGGGAATCATCTAAAATTTTAGATGTTTACTGCCTGCATAAAAAGGGATTCCCCTAACTATGGAAAACCACTGACAGGGGTTTTAAATGTTTTTTTTTTTTTTTTTAAATAGAGTAAAAGAAGGAAGAAGAAGAAGGGAGAAGAAGAAGAAACAAAGCGTAAACTATAAAAAGAACAAAATTATGACTTAGGCTGGCCATACATGGTCGAAAATCGAAAGAAATTGTCTTTTGAACATCCGAAATTTTGTGCGTTTTGTGAGCCGATGGTGCCACCATTGATTTCAAAATTCAACCAACCAAGCCTTCAATTTCACCTCATGTTGCTACAGAAAATTATTTGTGGCTGGGAATCTTCTTTTCTTGTAAATGAGCATTTCTTTTTTGAATAAATTTCCCGCACGATTCTCCCATCATCGATTAGAAAATAGTTTGTTTTTCAAAAAATTTCCAACATGTCTGATTACTTAAATTCGATGTCCGCACGAAAATCGGCTGTTGCTGCAGCACACTAATGGTGCGAAATACGAACGAAAATTCTTAGATAAGACTGAACAGACCTATCTATACGTTCATATCTGACAGGTATACAGGGACAGATGCACAGTCCTGAATGCAAAGTGTATCCAAGGCCATGCACCCGTCCCCTACATGCCTGTCAAACTCAGACGTGCAGTGAGTCCATACAGGTGCTGGGTCTCCAAAGACTAAATGCCCAGTGTGCATAGGGCTCTGGCCTTAAACTGTGGGCAGAGAGAGGGTAAAGGTGCTGGAAGCATGCCAATTTCTAGGAGAGGCTGACAGTTGGACAGTGCACCTAGCAGTACGAATTTTTAGGGCACTATGTGCCCAAAGATGATTACCTGGAACACAGACTTCTTGCATTTTGCCCATTTGTCCCTGAGCTCATACTGCACTAAAAGTTTTACCGCTAGGTGCACTGTACAGCCGCAGAAGCGGTCAGCCTCTCAGAGTTTGATAGGCCGCTGGCAGTGGGGCTAGATGTAGCACCTTTCCCTACTGCCCGCAGGTAAATGCCAGAACTCCAGGCACCGGGGCTGAATGCCCAGTGTGAGCGAGACCTAACACAGGTTGCCTGCTTGTGGCTCCAGGCTGCTCCGGACACATAAACAGCTCTTTATTCTGTATAGGCCTCTATGGATAAGCCCCTATAGGCTGGGCTTTTCTTCAATTTCATCCCAGAGAGGGGCTTGAAGAATTTGTAGCTGCCATAGGTAGGGCTGGGAAAAAAAAAAATCGATTTTAATCTTGAATCGAGTTTTGAGCTCAAATCGATTCAGTTTTGAAGAAAATCGATTTTTTTAGATTTTTTTTTTTTTTCCTTCAAACTTTCCGTAGCAGGACTGCAGGGGGCGTATCCGGAATGGCACTGGGCAGCGTTACCCCAATTACATCTACTCGCTGCAGCCGCCGTCTGCCTACCTGATCAGCGTGTCATGCAGACAGACGGCGGCCATTGCAGTGTTCAAAAGCCGCCCCTCCCGAGTCCTCGTCGTCTGTGATAGGCGGAACACTCAATTTCACAGAAGGCAGTATTCAGCCTATCACGGACATCCTCTCATCCTCGTCTGTGTTATGAGGATGACCATGATAGGCGGAACACTGAATGCTGGGAAATTGAGTGTTCCGCCTATCACAGACGAGGAGGAGGCGCGGCTTTTGAATACTGGAATGGCCACCGGTGTAGCAGTAAAATCCGTATACCATGAAAATCTGCATCAGGTACGGGCACAGTGAGGCATGGGCACAGTGAAGCACGGGCACAGTGAGGCATTGGGCACAGTGAGGCATTGGACACAGTGAGGCATTGGACACAGTGAGGCATTGGACACAGTGAGGCATTGGACACAGTGAGGCATTGGACACAGTGAGGCATTGGACACAGTTCAATTCAACTAAGAGTAACCTCAGGATTTTTTGTTGTTTTATTAGCTAAATCCAAATACAGTATTAATAATTTGGATGTTTAACAATCTTTGTTGCACACTGCAAAAAACAACAAAAGGTCACAAGCGCTAAATTGGTGGATAAAGAAAAAAATATAATGGATGATGATAATAATAATAATAATAATAATAATAATAATAATAAGAAAAAAATCCCAAATATTTTGGGAAGTACAAAGTATCCAAAAGGGGGAAAAAACAGGATCCAGCGCAGCAAGAAAAAATCCGTACCCAGAAGTACAAAATACACAACATGCACACAATATAATCCAGCGCTCATGGAACATACATTATTAACTATTGAAAACTCTTGAAGAATTGATAAAAAAGTTTAGTCCATTTATCACAATAAAGAGAGGGATCCAATCCCAAATGTGCAGAGGGCAAATGAATCTTAACTCTCCAGTTGCCAGTGGTGACAAACTTGTTAAACTTGCAGTGACATCCGTGGAGCAAGGAGGGGTTAAAAAAGTCAAAACAAAGCCTGTGGCATGATCTCCGTGTGAGCACAGTACCTTGAATGATGGACAACAGGCAGACCAGCGTGTGGAGGGCCCTCCAACCCAAAAGGATGCAGAGCCAGGATCGCAGCAAGGCTGGGACAGAAGTAATCACACAGAGTTTCAAGAGTTTTCAATAGTTAATAATGTATGTTCCATGAGCGCTGGATTATATTGTGTGTTTGTTGCACACTGACTTTGCAGTTAGAGAAAGGGTTTGCCTTTGCAATTTTGTTTGTTGATGCACTTTAATTAATATAATAAAAAAAAAAAAAAATCGAATCGAATCGTAAATCGAGTTTTTTTATAAAAAAAAAAAAAAAAAAAAAAAATCGCAGATTTTTTTTTGGGGGAAAATCGCCCAGCCCTAGCCATAGGACAGGTTCTTTAGGTGGCAGTAGTAAGAACAACCTGTTGTACACATCAGTAATGTTACGGAAACTGGCACAAATGCTTGCCTGAATTAGGCGCAGGTAGTTCTAAAGGGAACCACCACCAGGAATGCATTGTAAATGCTTTATTGAATTCCCCTGAGCATGTCTTTTTCTGTAATGAATGCCCTTTCACTTAAACAATGCTTCTCCTCCATGACAGATCATGGGAAAAACACTAATGCCATTGTCATGAAAGGGTCCCTATACAAAAATACAATAAACTCTGAACACACATTAGTAGAATTCCAGTGGGAAGGTCCCCCCCCCCTCAGCATTAGTTTGATTTTCTAATCATTGGTGGGAAACATATTGGCCATTTTTTACAACTGTAGTGATCAGAAATTTCAAAAGGCGCAAGATAGTAGAACCTATCACAAATGAATTTCTAACAGTATATGTGTTTTTTGTTCAAGAAATTTTTTATTTACACAACATTTGTCAAGTCTCTTCTGGAATTATCAAATGTATGGACCAGAGTTTTCATACGAACATCAACTAGTGTGTGGTAAGCCTCAAGCAGACCTTCACCAATTCTACGAAGGTCCTCTCTCCTGCCATCTCTCACTTACACATTTGTAAGTGAAATAATAATAAATATATATATCTATCTATCTATCTATCTATCTATCTATCTATCTATCTATCTATCTATCTATCTATATATATCTATATCTCTCAATCTTCACCGGAGGAGGATGATGTTGCAGACACCTGTGCATGTCCAGAGAACCTCCAGAGTGTCGGGATATGCATGAGGTCTCACAAACATCCTCCTGGGAGGATTGGTGTAAACATCCCACAAGGTGGGTGCAAGATGTCATGCATGTGCAGACATGCTGTGTGTCTCTGCTAAGGAACTAGTAGATGTCTATGGTGTGTCTGCGCATCAGCAAAGGGATCTGGTACCAGTGCAGACATACCACGTAGACCCGTCAAAGGTCTGGTTCACATGGGCTTCAATTTGTATGAGAGCAGTGTGAACAGCAAGCTTTGATAAAGCATTTTTTTGCGCATTTTATAGTTTTGCAGAAACACAGTACAGTCCATTTAACATGATTTCCTATGGGTCACGTTCACATCTGCACTTTTTATAGGAAGGGCCAGGGACCAGCAGGTTGTGTTTTTTGGTTCCATAGACTTCAATGGATCAAAAACGTATTGAAAAAATGCACCTGGAATATGCAAACTGCAACCTACAGAGGTGTGAACCAGGCCTTAAACAAGCTGCTAGCTGGCTTCAGCACTTCTTGAAGCCTTGTTGAAAGCCTGCTAGCAGCTTAGCAGAGGTCCGCCAAACTTTTTTTTTTTTTCTTTAAAGTCAGCAGCTACAAATACTGCAGCTGCTGACTTTTAAAATAAGGACACTTACCTGTCCAGCGTGCCCACGATGTCGGCACCCGAAGCCGATCGCTCGGCTCTCGGGTGCTGCCACCGCCATCTTCGGTAAGGAGTATCAGGAAGTGAAGCCTTGCGGCTTCATTTCCTGGTTCCCTACTGTGCATGCGCTATCCTCCCACTGGTTCCTGCTGTCTTCTGGAACCTGTGTGTCTCCCAGAAGACAGCGGAGGGGACGGAGAAGGCGCCAGAAGTGGCGTAGATACCCGCAGGTGGCTCAGGTATCTATGCCAGGAAGTGGGAGCAAAATACCTGTATTACACAGGTATCTACTCCCCACTCCCCCTGAAAAGTGTCAAATGTGACACCAGAGTGGGGGGGGAGGGTTCAATTTTTGGGTGGAACTCCACTTTAACGTGGCAATTAGCATTCCCATTAGGATCGGTGTTCAACATTTACGGACTGGGGTTAAATGGTACTTTAAGGCTGGGTTCATACTATTGGGAATTGGATGTGGGTTCTCGCATCCAATTCCCAATAGCAGGAGATTTTGACCGGGTCTCTATGGAGTCGTTTCACATATCTCCGCTGCGGTTCAGGTGCGAATTTGCACAGGAGCCATGTGCGTCTTTTGATCAATTTCAGGTCCGAATTCAGAAAAAAATTTGGGCTGAAATCGCACCTAAAAAAGGTGAGCCGCATGTGAAGATAGTGTGAACCGAGCATAAAACTTTTAGGCTGGGTTCATACCGCTGTGTGGAGCGGCTCACAGCATGGCGTCCAGTGCGTTCCTGTTCTCCGTTTCAGGGACGAATCAGACCCCGATTTTTGGCTGGATTAGGACCTGAAATGGACCAGAAGACGCACAGGACTCTTCTGCAAACTGCTCTGCAGCCATCCTAGAGCTGTGTGAAGCGGCTCCATTGAGAGCCATATGAAGAGCTATGATTAAGCACTGACCTTCAGTGTGAAACATGTAAGCAGTTACCCTGGCTATGCTGTGATGAATTTTGGTGTAATTTTTCCATCCTTTTACAATAAAGGCAACCGTCAAAGGTTTTTTGGAGTGCGGCTGTCCATATTTTTTCCTCTTCATATGCTACGTGCATTGCTGGCACCCACAGTAGTCCTGTCATTACGGATTGTTGGAGTGTATTCACCTGGAGCGGTAAAAATTTCTCTCTCCATTGAGAGCCAGTCACAGAATCCTGACATGTGAATTGGATGCGGGGAAACCCTCATCCAATTCGCACTAGTGTGAACCCAGCCTTAAACATGCAGCGTGTCTGTACATGAGCTGGATCGCCATTAACCTCTTGCGGACCGTGTAACACATATGTGCAAAAAAGGTGGTCTTTAACGTCCACACACTGTACATATGTGTCGTTGGGTGGCCAATGTTCCTGTGCTGAGAACACGCTCACAGCACAGAGGCTGAGCTGTCAAAGACAGGATTATCAGTCGCGGGTGGGAACGGCTTCTGATCATGTGACCACTGTGACAGCCAATCACAATGGTGACATGAATTGCAGATTCTTCCCGCCCCTCCCAGCGGGGTCAGAACTTTTTAAAGGGATGGGGGAAGAGGTTAAAGATGGCAGCACAGGAGAAGGGAGAACTTTAGGTGGGACTCCATGATCTGGTCTAGACAGGGACAAGAACTTTTATTATAGGGGGTGAAGTTCCTCTTTAAGGTTTCTGATGATCAGGAAGAAGGATGACAGAGGGTTTCCTCCTTACCTGTCCCTGGGGTCTATCCAGCTGGTAGTTTGATTGGTGTGATCGATGTAGTAGACCTTCCCATCCACATCTCTGGCTTCCTCCCAGCCCTGTGGTAGAGGTAATTCCTTCCTTAACATGTCCAGCAGAAAGGGTGATGTCCCCCATAAAGTAACCCTTTGTGTCGGAGGAGTGAGAAGAATCGCAGGAGTTCGGCTGGGACAGAAGGAGATCGGCTGGGACAGGAGACAAGCCTACACACACTGTCCACCCTGGAAGGGAAGGGGGCCAAGTTTCCAGAGGTGATCGGAGGAGCTCTCCATGGCTGCCAGCTGGGCTCCTCCAGGCCGGGGAAGAGTTGGTGGAGTACACGTGCGATGATCGGGCTCTCCCCCGGTACGAAGCTCAGTGTGATCGTGTCGGATCGTCCATGTTCTTCCTTCGGATAGTGTGTGGCCGCTCTTCCCTGCAGGGGGGGGGGGGGGGTCACTCGTTGGTTAAAGGGGTCTTCCGGGGCGCTGATGTAATGGGGACGCTCCTCGCCTCTGCCCTTTGCTCTTCCCCTCGGAGCCTCTCAGCTGCTGGTTGGCTTTCCGCCTCTGATGCTGCTGAAACTCCGGCCACACGTCATCCAGGTGATTACTGTAATCCAGGTAATAGACTGGCACTAGAGAGCTCCTACTGTAATGACACGAATAGTGGCGCCTAGGACACAGATGGTGCTCACCCCTCCCCCTTCTCTGCTGTGAGGATGATAAGCAGCACATCCATAGCACATTACATTCCTATCCCTATGTATGGCGGGGACATGTAGGCCTCACTCGCCCCCTCAATAGGTGATATAATGTCACCTCCTCAGCAACTGTTTTATCCCGAGAACCACCACACTGCCCCATTCACTTCAATAGGTCAGTGTTCATTTCTTCCACAAATATTTTCCTCATAGTTTTTGTCAGCTGCATGTTTTCAGTGACAACACTAAACAAGAATAAAATACTAATTAACCACCTCAATACAGGGCACTTAAACCCCCTTCCTGTCCAGGCCATTTTTCAGCTTTCAGCGCTGTCACACTTTGAATGACAATTGCGCGGTCATGCTACACTGTAACCATGTGACATTTTTTTTTTATAATTTTCTTCACACAAATAGAGCTTTCTTTTGGTGGTATTTGATCAATGCTGTTTTTATTTTTTCCTAAAAAAAAAGATCCAAAATTTTGAAAAAAAACAAACGTTTTTCTTAGTTTCTGTCAGTAAATTTTGTAAATAAGTATTTTTTCTCCTTCACTGATGGGCGCTGATGAGGCGGCACTAATAGGCTGCACTGATGGGCACTAATAGGCTGCACTGATGAGGCAGCACTTTTGGGCACTGATTAAGAGGCACGAATATGCTGCACTGATGGGGGACACAGATAGACATTGATGGGCAGCAGTGTATTACGGTCAATACAGAGGACAAGGGGGCACTCTTTACGCCTAGAGGAAAAGAGATTTCATCTCCAAATACGGAAAGGTTTCTTCACAGTAAGGCCCCTTTCACACGGAGGGTCCGTTCAGGTCCGCCTGTCAGTTTTTTAGGCGGACCTGCACGGACGCTCCATGTAGCCCTATGGAGGCACGGATGTCAACGGAGACATGTCCGCTGACATCCGCTCCGCCAAAGTGTGACGGAGGAAAACCCTATTTTTCCTTCCGTCGGCGGAGCGGATCGGATGACAACGGACTCTACGGTCCGTCATCATCCGATCCCCCATAGGGGAGAGCGCCGCTCTGACAGGGCGGTCCCTGCACAGTGTGCAGGGACCGACCAGTCATCCGCCGGCTCAGCGGGGATCAACGGAGCGATCCCCGCTGAGCAAGCGGAGCTTCACGGGGCGGATCATGACTGATCCGCCCGTGTGAAAGAGCCCTAAGAGCTGTAACAGAGCTGTAAATGTGGAACAGACTCCCTGCAGAGGTGGTTCTGGCCAGCTCAGTAGATTGCTTTAAGAAAGGCCTGGATTCTTTCCTAAATGTACATAATATAACTGGGTACTAACATTTATATTTAAAGTTGATAAAGGGAAAATCCAATTGCCTTTCGGGCAGTGGCGTCTCCAGCTTTCATATTTAGGGGGGGGCACATGGGGGGACAGGGACAAAAGTAGGGGGGCCAACTATAAAATTCAATATATATATATATATATATATATATATATATATATATATATAATATCCTGGGGCCCTTTACTATGATCCCACAATGGGCCCTTTCACATGTTCTGCAGTGAGCTCCCTTCCTACTATACTGGGGCCCCCCAGGGTGGCAGAAAACAAGAGATATATGTCACCAGCACACCAAGAAAATATAAGGGTCCAAAGCAGTGGGAGAACTATCAGGGTTGCAAAGGTTGTCTTGCCACCGGGCCCTGGTGTTCTGCCACTGTGGGGTTCCCCAGCTGCCCTGTCCCTGCTATTGACAGCGCTGGTCTGACATCTGTCTCCTTGGCAGCGGCGGAAGTCTATTAGGACCTAGTGCTGGTGACATTATGGGTACATGCAAGGGAAGGCTGGCACTATTGGTTATAGAGAGCCGAGCCCCCAGCTGGTCACCTAGCAGCAGTAATGCTGTATAACCTTCTCTGTTGACATGCTGATCGGGATGTGATCCAGGTGATGCTCCCAGTCAGATCTAATAAACACAGTATTTATTAGCATCAAGAGTAGTACAACCACATATATATAATCAACTGTATGTTCAGCAGCCATGTGGACTCTATGCCTGTAAAGTGTGGGCTTTGATCAATAAAATCACTGATATTTAACACTAGGATTTGACTAGGAGCATCACCTGGATTGCATCCCGATCAGCATGTCAGAGAAGGCTCCACTTCTGCTAAGCAACCTGCAGGGAGCTCAACTGTCTACAACCAATAGAGATGGTGCAGGGAGCTCAACTGTCTACAACCAATAGAGATGGGCTCGGGTGTGTTTGAAATCCCACATGCCCGATCTCCCGCCAGGAAGCCGACACTCCACAGTGCTAATCACAGCCAGTGAGACATTTCCTGATCTGTGCAGCTGCGGACCGGGAAATGTCTCACTGCCTGTGATTAGCGCTGTGCAGTGTGGGCTTCCTGGCAGGCTCTGGCATGTGGAATTTTGAACATGCCCAGCCCATCTCTAACAACAAATTGTGCTGGCCCTCCTGTACATCAGCCCCATAAAGTAACCAGCACTGGGTTCCAATGTGCTGCCGCCGCTGCCATGGAGACAGAGACCAGCGCTGTGAATAGCCGGGACAGGACAGCAACTCTGGTTGTTGAGTAATATGTTTATTCCCGCGCTACCATGTGGAATAATATAGTAAGGAAAGTGGAGCTGCTGCAGGCACCGAAAAGGGTCAAACCAACCCGTTAATGTGAGATTGAGCAGAGGGGGGGTGGTGCTGCGCTGTTACTAGTGTAGCGGGTACTTACTTTCCCGGGTGCATTTTTTGAATCTGGCCGTGACATCAGTGCTATGTTCCCTGTGGTCCACCAGGTGGCGCTGTCACCGTGGTCGGAGGGACGAATATCACTGTGTGCCGAGCCCCCTTTTTGTTCTCTCTCGGCAGCGGTATGGTGGGGCGGGGAACCCGCCGTGCTTGCTGGGAGAGGGTATAAAGGGGCCGGCCATTTTGGTCACAGGGTCTTCGTCCCAAGCACCTTCAGCTTGCGGACGTGGGTTCGTGCTCGTCCCCTAGGAGGCCTCGGCCTAGGGGACCAACGGAGATCGTGTTCCACCTCAGGCACCTTCAGTCCTGGGGTGAGGTACTTACAAGCAGGTCCGGAGCTCAGTGCCCAACACTGAGTTCCGCGAGGGAAGGGTCCTAAGGCACTTCGGGGATGGAGGCCTGAATCTGAGTAAGACGCAATGGACCGGGGAGAGCTCCTCACTTGAAGACCCGGTGCAGCAGACTGCTGGTGACGGGTGAGTCTCTTGTCGGAGACCGTCCAGAAGGATCCCCTTTACCTCATGCAGAGACCATAGCCCACTCTCCAGGAGGAGAGTGGAGGACCGAATTTGTGTCTGGGCCTATTCACACTCACACCTCCTTTTCTGTTCTATCTATCAAGGAAGTCCCTGTATGGTGTGTTCTAATAAAGGAGTGTTGGACTTTAATGGTGTGAGGCTCAATTCCTGGCGGACGAAGTTCACGGTGACTCTTGGAGGGAGGATCCGGGTGCACAGCACAGACCCGAAGGTAAACAAGACATTGCTGATACCACAGGTATTCCCAAGTGGTGGAGGCTAGGCGTAGCCCACTCGCTCTCTCTCTCTCTCCACCATCAGATACCCCTAGACAAGAGACAGTGCGAGCCGCACGGAGAGAGAGGAGGGGAAGGCGCTACACGTGGGGGCTCGGGTCCGGTATTGTGTTGTGCATCACAGTATGGAACAAGTCTGCTGGATGAGTTAACTGAATAGGCCAAAGTGCAGCCCTGCTCGAAGTCGTGGAATTGACCATAGACAAGGGAAAGGCCCGTGCAGGAAGAGCGGTGAACGGGGGGAGGCCCAGCCGTGTGAGGTACTACACGTGGGGGCTTCTAATTGCACTGCACCAACAGACACAACCCCCGCCGCTTAGTTTGTGGGCGTGGCTCAACCTAAGAAAGTGAAAAAGCCCGCGAACTGGAGCAAAGGGGAGGAGTCCAATACGTGAGAGGGCTACACGTGGGACATTGGCGCGAAAACGCTGCAGTGTGCGATGGACCAGCAACAAGTCACCATGTTTGGACATACTTCATGGATTCCAGTTCACCCTGCTACTACCACGATGACTGCTGTTGCTCCGATAACGGATATCGGGATCCGGCTGAAGCCAAGGGGTCGATTCGCTCTGTATTCGTGCATGGACGTAGAGGCCCTGGGTGTAATTTGTCCCGGGTGCTCGGGACTGGTGTGCCACCTGAAGCCCTTCGGACAATGTGAGGCCTGTGGGGAGTTCCTGTTCGAGGTGGATCCGGTAGTAGACAGGCCGAGAACCATCTACCCAGGCCGGGCTTCAGGCAACACTACTCGCAGAGGAGGAATTACTGCTGTAAAAGCCATCCCAGCGCACACTGCAGCGACCGAGGAGGAGGTCGTTAAAACTCAACGGGAGAAATCCGAGGATGCTGACTCGGTCACCACTGTCTCACAGTGTCCGCCACCGAAGAAGAGAACCAGCGTGGTGGCCCCGACCAGCGGTGGTGGCGGACCATCTCGCCAGCTTACGCCAGGCCTAGACGGATCCATTGACGAGTGTTCCGGACATCCCGCTTCAAGTAAAGGCTGAGGTGAGCCGGGCAAACAGACTTGGTGCATGGGCGGAGGTGCCGGGAAGGCATGGCCCAGTACGCCCGCGGGAGGTGTTAGCTCCGTCTCTACAACGGGCTACATACCCGCGGAGGAGTGTGATACCTCGGATCTGGAGTCGCTCTCTGATATGGGAATTACACCGCTATTGATGAACTGTTTGCAGAGAAGGGCTGGGACAAAGTACCGCTAGCTTCATTCCGAAGGCCTCGAGGTTCACCCATGTCCATGGGGGAGAGTACACCCCGGGTGGAGGCACCAGCGCCTGAACAAGGGTCCTGTCCTCAGCCAACATCTGCATCTCCAGTGCCACCTGCATCAGGTACTGGGGAACAGAAGTTGATGCTACGGGCACCTATGCCCCAACCAGAAGTGGTCAAGGCCCCTCGCCACCCGGACTCTATAGTTCTACCCGGCGAAGGGGACAGAGTCACAATGCCTCCGCTGTCAAGGCTTCAGAGACTCTTCTGCCAGAAAGTTGCTGCTGACTACGGGTGGGAATATCCGTACCTCTCCAAGGAGTTACTCTACGAAGTGGAGGTGTACCGAGAGCGCTGGTATAATGACTTTGTGTGGACCCACCTCAAGGTCCCACACGCCCGCAGGTATTTGACATGCTCTCCAAAGACATCTCAGCGGTTCAAAGACTGCAAGGCAGAGTGGATGTTGGGAAGACACATCCATGCGGATAAAGTGTTGATCCGACGCAAAGAAGGTGAAGATGTGGAGTACCATTTGGAGACCATGGATCGGCATTTAAAACCTCTTGTTCTGCCGCATCCCCGCTTCTACCTCTGAGGAGAAAGAGACTCCATTTGTTTGCTTTTCAACAGGACTTTGCACCCCCTGAACTTTGCTGTTTGACTTTCTTGTTGGTGCTATCATCAGTGTTTTGCCCCGCAAGAGGGGTGCTTGTGTCATTCCAAGGAAGAACTGTTCCAGTTGTTGTTCTTTCCTCTCCGGTGAGAAGTTGCAGACTTTGGGGTAGATAGGGCCCGGAGTCAAGCAGCAAGAAAAGAGAAGATGGTTCAACGGGTGCAGTTACCGCGAGGCTGTCACCAGGTGGCAGTCTTGTGCAACGTTACACATTGTACACGCTCTCACTGGAGGAAAAAATATTTCTCTTCGGAGGAATTTCTTTTTCTCTCACACATACACATGTGTCAGGGTTTTATTGTTTCTTTTCTCTTCCCTCTGCAGGAGAGCGTCCCGTCAAGATTATGGAACCTGGGGTGGTTCTTAGTTAGGATGGGAGGGAAAAGTGTAATGTTGGAATGTGATTTTATGTTTTAAATGTTGTCTTTCACTCCTCTTTGTTGCAGGGGCTCAAACACCACTTCTCCGTTAGGATAGTTTCCTAAAAATTTTTGTTTTTCAAATTGTTAGTTGGTTTCTGGATTGGATTATGTTAGCCGTTGAGGGCGTGATTCACTCCAGACACTGGGGTCCAGTGTCAAAGGACAGGGGGGAGAGTGTAGCGGGTACTTACTTTCCCGGGTGCATTTTTTGAATCTGGCCGTGACATCAGTGCTATGTTCCCTGTGGTCCACCAGGTGGCGCTGTCACCGTGGTCGGAGGGACGAATATCACTGTGTGCCGAGCCCCCTTTTTGTTCTCTCTCGGCAGCGGTATGGTGGGGCGGGGAACCCGCCGTGCTTGCTGGGAGAGGGTATAAAGGGGCCGGCCATTTTGGTCACGGGGTCTTCGTCCCAAGCACCTTTAGCTTGCGGACGTGGGTTCGTGCTCGTCCCCTAGGAGGCCTCGGCCTAGGGGACCAACGGAGATCGTGTTCCACCTCAGGCACCTTCAGTCCTGGGGTGAGGTACTTACAAGCAGGTCCGGAGCTCAGTGCCCAACACTGAGTTCCGCAAGGGAAGGGTCCTAAGGCACTTCGGGGATGGAGGCCTGAATCTGAGTAAGACGCAATGGACCGGGGAGAGCTCCTCACTCGAAGACCCGGTGCAGCAGACTGCCAGTGACGGGTGAGTCTCTTGTCGGAGACCGTCCAGAAGGATCCCCTTTACCTCGTGCGGAGACCATAGCCCACTCTCCAGGAGGAGAGTGGAGGCCCGAATTTGTGTCTGGGCCTATTCACACTCACACCTCCTTTTCTGTTCTATCTATCAAGGAAGTCCCTTTATGGTGTATTCTAATAAAGGAGTGTTGGACTTTAATGGTGTGAGGCTCAATTCCTGGCGGACGAAGTTCACGGTGACTCTTGGAGGGAGGATCCGGGTGCACAGCACAGACCCGAAGGTAAACAAGACATTGCTGATACCACAGGTATTCCCAAGTGGTGGAGGCTAGGCGTAGCCCACTCGCGCTCTCTCTCTCTCTCTCCACCATCAGATACCCCTAGACAAGAGACAGTGCGAGCCGCACGGATAGAGAGGAGGGGAAGGCGCTACACTAGTGATAGAATCAAATATTAAAATTAGATGACTGATATCACCAGAATGAGAGTGCAACAGATTGCTAAACGCATGAATGCTAATGTATATGTAGCGGGGTGCTATATTTAGGGGGAGTATCTGAGTGGTAATTAGGCTCAGATACACAAATTCTCAGGCTTCTTGGACCATTTCTGTCCCTGGGAGATAGTATTGGTGTGCTGTTCCCTGTGGCCTACAGGTGGCGCTGTTGCCATAGGCCAGGGTTGAACCACCGATACAGAGCTGTGCCTTTTTTGTCCCCTCTTGGCAGTAGTGATGGCGGGGCGGCCATCTTCCAGAGGGGTTCGCGCCCAGGCACCTTCAGCCTGGGTGCTGCGTGTGTCGCCTCCGGGTGCCCTAGGCCCAGGGGCCGAGTTCCTGTTCCATCCGAGACACCTTCAGTCTGGGGTGAAGTACTATTTCGGAGGCCCGGAGCTCAGCGCCTTCGGCTGGGTTCCGCCGGGGATTGAGGGCTCCCAGGGTGCCGCCTTGCGAGGGGACCCGTATCCAGGATCGAGGAGGCCAGGGAGGTGACCCCTTCTGAAGACCCAGCGCAGAGTCGTGGTGACAGTGGGGGCCTCTGGTAACTCTCCAGAGGGAGGTTCTTCTCCTTAACAAGAGCCAAGTTTCTTCAGAAGGAAGTGCATGTTCTGTAGGTCATAGTGGCAGTGACTCTACGCACACCAGGTCAGTGGCAGTGACCAAATAGGGCAAGGCCCTATTCACCAGGTCAGTGGCAGTGACCAACTTCAACAAGTCAGTGGCAATGACTTTTCATATTCACCCGGTCTGTGGCAGAGACCTTGCACCCAAGCCTGTTCGTGAAAGCAGAACAGTAAGAGAAACCTAAATTGAGTTTGTGCCTGGACCTCCTCCCACCTTATCTGACCTGTGTCTTGTATCAACCTGTCTGCTCTCATAGAGACTATTTGTTATCTGTGGTGAAATAGATATAAAAGTTGGACTTTCAGTTGGTGTGGGCAGTTACTTTACTGGGGAGAATTAAGGACTTGTCTCTGGCTAATGCAGAGGCGAGATCAGCTCGGGAGGATTCTAACACCGCCCAACCTCCCCATCCAGGAGGGTACGGGCTGCTAGTGCGGTGTGCCCCATTCTTTCCTGCGGAGGAGCCAAGTAAAGAAAAGCAGGTAAAGTCTGGTGTGAGTGCGCTAGATAGATATATATAGATATATATATATATATATATATATATATTGTATATGTATATATATCACAGGGGTGTGTGCTCCTCCCTTTTGATCCTGGACCATATGTGGGTCTTGGGCTTTAGTCTTTGTCACTCAGTGGGACGAATAAGCACACAGCTAGATGTAAGCAGACGAGCTCGCTGCTCGTAGGAGTGTTGTGTTTATATGTAATATGTGAGTACCCTTAACTGTTGATATAATAAATACCGCTGTTGATTTTAAACATACTACACTATTTGGGACCCCATTTCTTTTTTAAATCCTTGCTGCCACTGAGTGACAAAGACTAAAGCCCAAGACCCACATCTGGTCCAGGATCAAAAGGGAGGCGCAGCCACTCCTGTGATATATACACACATATATACGGTTGTCCTTTTACCGCAAGGTAAGAGGCCACTCTCACTGGTGTGTCCTTTGCACGAAGAGGAGACTGTTACACCTCTCCAGCACTTTTGCACATGGAATCTGTTTGTTTGCACACTGAAAGCGGAAGTAAACCCATCGATTTAACAGTTTCAAAAAGCAGTTACATTGCCGGCATGCTGGGAATGCCAACTGTCACATTGGTTGTGCTCTCAACCAAACTGTCAAACCAATCCAATGGCTGGTGTCATAACTGATCACATGTGCAGCATCATGGCAGTTGAAGATTAAACAGAGGCCAAGATGGCAGCTTCCTTGCCTGAAAATGATAGGAGGGTTTACTTCCACTTGAAGAAAGAATATCAGATTGCTATGCTCACAATTTGATTGCGATTTTGCACATCGTTTTTGGACTTTGCACTATTTATTACAGATTGGACATTTTTATATTTTGCTTTGCACAGTTGCACCTAGTGTTTGTTTTGCACAGGATTACATATAGGACTTTGCACGTTTATTTTGCACAGCCCCTATGGATATTTATGTGTATTCCAGATTCTGAGTTTCATATGCACGCTTCACTTTGTTATTATTGTTTTTTGGATTTATGTTTATGCGTTTAGCATTCATTCAATCTGTTGCACTCTCATTCTGGTGATATCAGTCATCTAATTTTACTATTTGATTTTATCACTAGTAACAGCGCAACTCTGGTTGTTCCAGCACTGGTCCACACTGGGAGGATTCCCCCATCCACCTATAATGTGTAGATGGGGGAATTGGATCATTTCTTTTTTTTTTTTCATTCAACCTAATAGTTGAATGAAAAAAAGTGATCAATGTATGAGCTGCCTAAGAGCTAAGACCAGCCATAGACAGTTTAAATCTCAGCTGGTTCAGCAGGAACTGGCTGAGATTTGAACCATTAATGAGCAGATTCTCTTATGATTATCACTAGTGGTTTCTATAGCCACTAGTGATAATCACTGTTTGTCGGGAGAATACAATTGCTGGGCAGGAGGGATATTCCCCTGTCACCACTGTCTGCGTTGATGGGGGAATCATGCAAGTTTCTTTCCTGCAATCTGTGGATGCAGGAAATAAATTTGCACCGTATATTACCTGCCTAACTGAAAGTGAAAGTAAATTGTGAATGTCTTGAAAGAACAGGCGAGGGGGAGGGAGACAGATGGGGGAGAGAAGGGATGGAGATAATGCAGTTCAGTGATTACAGTGTACTGCAGTCTGCAGTGCACACACTTACCCACGGTCCAGGCTAGAATCTGAGGCATCATTCACACACAGCCAGGAATGCTGCTGATTTTCATATTTCCCGCCCACATATCCCCTCTCTTCAGATACAGGACAACAGGATAGTGTGGGCGGGACTGGAAGGAGGAGGAGGAGCTGTATTCCTCCCTGCTCGTATGTGAGGAGAGTGAGGGGGGGGTGGCTGGACTCGCTGGGATTTGAAAGAGTGTCATAGACTGACACTCGGCTCAGCTTGCAGTCACCACTCTCTGAATTTACAGGCTGGTTCTCCTGTCCTAAATCAGTCTGTTTTTTCATAAACTGAGATGAAGGCTTGGGCCCCCCTCCACCCCACAGTGCTCGTGCTTCCTGCAACTCGCTCTTCTCAGTGCCAATAAGGATGCAGGGGAAGGAGTAGATCGGGCGGCTGTGGTTGTGTGAGCGCTCGCATTATGCAGTGTCAGCGAGCAGAGGGAGGGGGGAGGAATCCCCCGCAGGAGCTGACTGGGGATGCTCTCCCTCTCAGGAGAGACTGTGGTACTCCAGCGGCGGCCTGAGCAAAATACAAAAAAAAAAGTTGTTTTTTTGGTGGGGCACAGCATAATGTTGGGGGGGGCAGGGCCCCCTCTGCCCCCCCCCTAGGGACACCATTGCTCTTGGGGGATCAGGAAGGAATTTTTTCCCCTGCTGTAGCAAATTGGATCGTGCTCTTCTGGGGTTTTTCACCTTCCTCTGGATCAACTGTGGGTATAGAATTGGGTATATGGGATTGTACGATATTATTATATTTTTTTTTTTTTTTTTATGGTTGAACTGGATGGACTTGTCTTTTTTCAACCTGACTAACTGTAACTATGATGGCCAGCACTGACTGGCATCACTAATGGCCACTGATTGCTGCCAATTGTGGGCACTGGTTGGTACAGATTGCTGGCACTGGTGGCACTTAATTGTAATCAGGGCACTGATGATCAGTGCCCTGATTACATACCTAGCAGTCCCTCTGTGAGGAGATGCCGCTGATCGGCTCTCCTCTCCTCACACTCTGTTATCGGCATCTCTGTGTTTACATGTGACCGGCTGTGATTGGACACAGCCGATCACATGGTTAAAGAGCCACGGCCACGGCTCTTTACAGAGATTAGGGTCGCACTGTGTCCTAGCAACGCGGTGTGGCTGCCGCACTGCGCGCCCCTGTTGGCACGCAAGAGCGGTCGTTCTGGGGGGCCGTAATATGACGCGCACCGTCCAGCCGTCATTTGACGTGGACGGGCGGCAAGTGGTTAAAGAGATACTAAAGTCTCTTTATTTTTGTGTAAAATAAATAACATGTTATACTTGCCTGCTCTGTGCAAAACCTCCTTCTAAGGTCCCTCATCAGTGCTCGGCCAGTTGTGTCACTAGCGTTGGTGTCACCTGGTGCGGAAAAACATGGTGTCGCCCCCCCCCAGGATCGGGGGTGGATAGAGCTAGCATGGGAATGGATGGAGCTGGAATGGGATTGGGGAATGGATGGACCCGGAATGGGATTGGGGGAATGGATGGACCCGGAATGGGATTGGGGGAATGGATGGACCCGCAATGAGATTGGGGGGATGGATGGACCCGCAATGAGATTGGGGGAATGGATGGACCCGCAATGAGATTGGGGGAATGGATGGACCCGCAATGAGATTGGGGGAATGGATGGACCCGCAATGAGATTGGGGGAATGGATGGACCCGCAATGAGATTGGGGGAATGGATGGACCCGCAATGAGATTGGGGGAATGGATGGACCCGCAATGAGATTGGGGGAATGGATGGACCCGCAATGAGATTGGGGGAATGGATGGACCCGCAATGAGATTGGGGGAATGGATGGACCCGCAATGGGATTGGGGGAATGGATGGACCCGCAATGGGATTGGGGGAATGGATGGACCCGCAATGGGATTGGGGGAATGGATGGACCCGCAATGGGATTGGGGGAATGGATGGACCCGCAATGGGATTGGGGGAATGGATGGACCCGCAATGGGATTGGGGGAATGGATGGACCCGGAATGGGATTGGGGGAATGGATGGACCCGGAATGGGATTGGGGGGGAATGGATGGACCCGGAATGGGATTGGGGGGAATGGATGGACCCGGAATGGGATTGGGGGGGAATGGATGGACCCGGAATGGGATTGGGGGAATGGATGGAAAGGGAATAGGATCGGGGGGGGGGGTGATAGAGCTGGATGGGATCGGGATGGTAGATGGAGCTGGGATGGGATCACGGGGGTGGATGGAGCCAGGATGTGATCGGGGGGTGGATGGAGCTGGGATGGGATCGGGGGGTGGATGGAATCGAGATAGAATCTTTGATTGGGGGAGGAAGTTAGAGGATATGTGCTAGGGGAGAGTAATTGTGCTAGGGGAAAGGGGTTAAACTTCAAATCTGCCCCCCCCCCTTCTTTAACAAATTTTGTTTCAGATTCTTACCTTTTGTTATTCTGAAGAAATCCCTGTTTGTTTGTCTGTGTCCATGTGGAAAGTGAATTTAATGGGAGTGGTTTACATAATCAATCAGCTGCTGCACTTGCAGGGCATTAATGAGGAATATTGCTGGGTCTGCGTCCCTTTAGATGTGATTTCCTATTGGAAGTATCTCACCGAAAATGACATTTTTATTGCAGGGCATGCCTGAAATCTGACTTGTATCTTAGTGCAGACTTCTGGGAAAATCAGTGAGCCAATCACACTAACAGGAAAAATTCTGTTTCTGGGGGGGCGTTCTGTACACATTCTGTATAGAACATCTCCAGGTAGCCATATTGCATTTTACAAAAAATTACAGAGCTGCAGATTGAAAAGGAAATGTATTTTTTAATTAAAATTCAATTACAATATGACTTGTGTCGCAATTGTATATTCTATATATATATATATATATATATATATATATATACAGGTCCTTCTCAAAAAATTAGCATATTGTGATAAAGTTCATTATTTTCTGTAATGTACTGATAAACATTAGACTTTCATATATTTTAGATTCATTACACACAACTGAAGTAGTTCAAGACTTTTCTTGTTTTAATATTGATGATTTTGGCATACAGCTCATGACAACCCAAAATTCCTATCTCAAAAAATTAGCATATCATGAAAAGGTTCTCTAAACGAGCTATTAACCTAATCATCTGAATCAACTAATTAACTCTAAACACCTGCAAAAGATTCCTGAGGCTTTTAAAAACTCCCAGCCTGGTTCATTACTCAAAACCGCAATCATGGGTAAGACTGCCGACCTGACTGCTGTCCAGAAGGCCATCATTGACACCCTCAAGCAAGAGGGTAAGACACAGAAAGAAATTTCTGAACGAATAGGCTGTTCCCAGAGTGCTGTATCAAGGCACCTCAGTGGGAAGTCTGTGGGAAGGAAAAAGTGTGGCAGAAAACGCTGCACAACGAGAAGAGGTGACCGGACCCTGAAGAAGATTGTGGAGAAAGACCAATTCCAGACCTTGGAGGACCTGCGGAAGCAGTGGACTGAGTCTGGAGTAGAAACATCCAGAGCCACCGTGAACAGGCATGTGCAGGAAATGGGCTACAGGTGCCGCATTCCCCAGGTCAAGCCACTTTTGAACCAGAAACAGCGGCAGAAGCGCCTGACCTGGGCTACAGAGAAGCAGCACTGGACTGTTGCTCAGTGGTCCAAAGTACTTTTTTCGGATGAAAGCAAATTTTGCATGTCATTCGGAAATCAAGGTGCCAGAGTCTGGAGGAAGACTGGGGAGAGGGAAATGCCAAAATGCCTGAAGTCCAGTGTCAAGTACCCACAGTCAGTGATGGTCTGGGGTGCCATGTCAGCTGCTGGTGTTGGTCCACTGTGTTTTATCAAGGGCAGGGTCAATGCAGCTAGCTATCAGGAGATTTTGGAGCACTTCATGCTTCCATCTGCTGAAAAGCTTTATGGAGATGAAGATTTCATTTTTCAGCACGACCTGGCACCTGCTCACAGTGCCAAAACCACTGGTAAATGGTTTACTGACCATGGTATTACTGTGCTCAATTGGCCTGCCAACTCTCCTGACCTGAACCCCATAGAGAATCTGTGGGATATTGGGAAGAGAAAGTTGAGAGACGCAAGACCCAACACTCTGGATGAGCTTAAGGCCGCTATCGAAGCATCCTGGGCCTCCATAACACCTCAGCAGTGCCACAGGCTGGTTGCCTCCATGCCACGCCGCATTGAAGCAGTCATTTCTGCAAAAGGATTCCCGACCAAGTATTGAGTGCATAACTGAACATAATTATTTGAAGGTTGACTTTTTTTGTATTAAAAACACTTTTCTTTTATTGGTCGGATGAAATATGCTAATTTTTTGAGATAGGATTTTGGGGTTTTCATGAGCTGTATGCCAAAATCATCAATATTAAAACAAGAAAAGGCTTGAACTACTTCAGTTGTGTGTAATGAATCTAAAATATATGAAAGTCTAATGTTTATCAGTACATTACAGAAAATAATGAACTTTATCACAATATGCTAATTTTTTGAGAAGGACCTGTATATATATATATATTAGGGCTGTGGAAATTAACTATTAATTCCTCGATTAATTGTTTTGATCGATCAAAATTTCTTTTGATCGGTACTCACCTCTCCGCCGGCTTCCGGGTCTTCAGGGAGATCCGGTGACGTCACGGACACCGGCGGGGCTTGCCGTGTCCATCAGAAGGGCTCCTTTGCTGTGCCTTCATATCTGCATGCCGGCGGGACCTTACTATCTACCACACGCAAGGGCTGTTACACTTCCCTCTATCACTTCCCTCTATCAACCTGGGATTCTACAGCCTTCCACTGGGAGTTGTGATAGTTCCCTTCACGGGACATCTACATGCCGACGGACTGATGTTAGCCCCTTCTCATCTGGATTCAGCAGTGGTATCGTTGTACACATTTTTATACCAGTATCATACTTAGCTACATGTTTTTATGACTGCTTTTGCTACCGTTTGGTATTACTCGCACCATTTTTACAGTTAATGTAGCTACATCATTTTTATCTCCAGTGCAATATTTATTTTGTTACCTACTTGAATACTATAAAAGTTTTAATGCTATTCCCATCGAGCGCTGCCTTTGTGTGTTTTTTGTATCCTGCTATCCATTTTTCCAGTGGTTGGTAGCTGCACTGGGAATCAGCCTGCAAGGAGATCAGCTAAAAGTAGTTGGATCTGTATGTGCGTTATAATTAATCGAAATTAGTCGATTAAAAAAAAAAATCGATTAATCGAACACGAAAATTTTAATCAGTAACAGCCCTAATATATATATATATAATTGTGTGTGTGTGGCGGGGTGTTCAGTTTAGGGGAGTGTCTGAGTTAGGCTCAGACACACTATTGTTAGGGTTAATGGACCATTTCTGTGCCATGGGAGATGGTACTGGTGTGTAGTTCCCTGGGGCCTACAGGTGGTCGCTGTCGCCATAGGTCCGGGTTGAACCATAGTACAAGGTTGTGCCTTTTCTTGTCCCCTCTCGGCAGCAGTATGGCAGGGCGGGGAACCTGCTGTGCCTGTCGGGAGAGGGTATAAAAAGGGGCGGCCATCTTCCATTGGGGTTCGTCCACGCCCAGGCACCTTCAGCCTGGGTGTGTGTGTGTGTCATCTCCGGTTGCCCTAGGCCTGGTTCCTGTTCCATCCCAGACACCTTCAGTCTGGGGTGAGGTACTAATTTGGAGGCCCGGAGCCCAGCACCTTTGGCTGGGTTCCGCCGGGGATCGAGGACTCCCAGGGTGCCGCCTTGCGAGGGGACCCGGATCTGGGATGAGGAGGCCAGGGAGGTTACCTGTACCGAAGACCCAGCGCAGAGTCGTGGTGACGGTGAGGACCTCTGGTAACTCTCCGGAGGGATGTCTTCTCCTTTACACGGGCCAAGTACTCTCTAGAAGGAAGTTCGCTTACAGGTCAGTGGCAGTGGCCTAATAGGGCCGCGCCCTATTCACCCAGTCAGTGGCAGTGACTCTATTCACCTGGTCAGTGGCAGTGACCTGTTCTCCAAGTCAGTGGCAGTGACTTCTTATTCACCCGGTCTGTGGCAGAGACCAACCTCACGGTCTGTGGCAGAGATCGTGCGCCAAAACTATTTGTGAAGCCTAAACAGTCAAAGAACCTGATTCAAGTTTGTGCCTGGACCTCCTCCCACCTAAGCTGTCCTGTGTCTTGTTCCAACCTGTCTGCTGTCAAAGAGGCATATTTATTATCCGTGTGAAATAAATATAGAAGTTGGACTTTCAGTTGGTGTGGACAGTTACATTACTGGGGGAAACATAAGAACCTGCATCTACCTAAGGTAGAGGTGAGAATCGTCCTCGGGAGGATTCGACTCCAGCCGCAGGCAGGCCCGAAAATTAACACCGCTCAACCTCCTTACTCAGGAGGGTACGGGCTTGTGGTGCGTTGTGCCTCTCCCCTCTCCCCTCCCTGCGAGGAGCCGAAACACACACAAAAAGGCATGTAGGGGGAGAGGTGAGGGCGCTATATATATATATATATATATATATAAAATTATATATATAAAATTATTTTTCTCACACGAAAGTGGAGTTAACCTTTTAAAGCGGAGTTCCACCCCTCCGATGCCACAATTGGCACCTTTTAGGGGGGGGGGGTCACCTGTCCCACTTACGGCCAGTCCGAGCCACGGCCTGTGACAGCGCGGAGCTCCCTCCTCTTCCCCCGGCCACCGGGCCAGTAGGAGAGAGGAGCGGGCTTTGCACATGCGCAGTAGGGTTCCCGGTCTGAAGCCGACAGCTGGTGGAAACATGAGCTGCAGCTGCCGACCTCGCTGGACTCCAGGACAGGTAAGTGTCCATTTATTAAAAGCCAGCAGCAGCAGTATGTGTAGCTGCTGTTTTTTTGTATTTTTTTTTGTGAGGAACACTGCTTTAACCACTTGAAGACCAAGCCTTTTCTGGACCTTTTTGTTTAAAAGTTGAAATTAGTATTTCTCTTACCATCCATGGACAGACACGGTGTCTCTTTACACTTTACACGTGGGTTATGTCCCTGCTTGCAGGAGAAGACCTAGGCAGAATGTGAAATGTTATACATACATTCCAAAAGCCAGAGCTGAACAGCCCCACCCAGGGGGCGGTCCCTCCGTACATAACCCTCCCACTACAGTCAGCAGACTTCAGTTTTTTTCTGCCTAGCAGAAGGAGAAGACGTGGCTCCCTCAGGAGCCAGTCTCCTGACCTATTTTATTCCTTTTTGGAATTATTTTTTATTTTATTTTTGAGAATCTTCTATCAACTGTCGGCTGGGCAACAGGTTGGGTACAAGATATCCTCGTAGTCTTCCCTGTCCGACCATCGAGCGTGCTGATCCTCGCCTTGTGTGCGTGAGACTCAGTTCACGACAGGCCCCATGACTCCAGGGGTGGCCGGGTTTGCTTTCATGCTCCCACGGTCCTCTCAAGACTGAACAGCTCCTGACTGACTGTATCTTTCGCGGTGGACCGGGCCGACAGCTACTCAGTACTGCACTGTGATAGTCCTGTCAGAAACACCAGTGTGTCCCTCAGGGGACGGGTAAGTAGTCTCTCCTGCCTGCAGGTGAGTACAAAAGGCTGTGTGTTTCTCTGTGGGGGATTTTCCCTGTCTCCCCCTGTATTTTATTGTCGCTCTCTGTCACCATTACTGGCGCTGGCTGTGTGGGGTGCTTGGGGGTCACACTGTTCTTGGGGGGCTCATGCTGGTCTGCAATGTATGCTTTGGGGCTTTTTTGTGTGTTTTTTTGGGGCCTGACCGCCGAGTGGCGCTGTGCGTGTGTGCTGTTTCATTTTAACTGCGTCATGGCGGCCATCTTGCCGCGGATCGCCTCAGTGAAGTGCGGCGGCCATTTTCTTGTAGCCCACGCACTTTTCAGCACTAGTTTGGCCTCTAGCGCCGCTGTAGCAGCGCGAATCTCCTCACAGTCTCCTCACAGCTCACCAGCGATGACACAGCGCGGTACAGACAGCGGAACTAAGCGGTCCCTGGTCCGGTTTGGTGAGTCCCCTGGGCGCCCCCTCCTCAGTCAGCACAGCCTGTGGGTGGACTTTTTATCTGAGAGAGTCTCAGAGGGGGACAATATGGAGTCTGTGTCACCAGCTCCCCTAAAAATGTCAGTGGCAACAGGCAGTGCTTCAGCACCTGCGGTCCCTATGGACCTGTTGTGGGCAGCCCTGGAATCAATTTCTGACCAGGATGGGAGCTGTGTGCAAGCGCAAGGTACAAAAAAGGCGCCCTCTCCCCACTTTATCTACTCGAGGTTAGTGCGCTGATTCAGATATGGGCCTAGCCACTATCGCTCAGGACCCTAGTTCTGAATGTATGGATGGTTTTGAACAGGACATTCCTTATGAGGGAAACTCCAGTTCTGAGTCAGTAAATGACAGGGCGCTTGTTAGTGTGCTCATGACTGCGGTGAGGGACACTCTCAAGCTCAAATGCTGCGGATGCAGAACCTCAGGCGGATACTGTCTCCTTTGGTTCTTTTAAGGCCAGGCCTTCTAAAGGGGTTTTTTCCATTGTACTTTCTTTGACCAGCTCATTGATAAGGTCTGGAAAAAGCCGCAGAAGAATTTTTTATGGTTCCGCGGCGTTTGTCTATCAGATACCCCTTTGAAGATGCCCTACTTAAAAAGTGGGCTTCTCCCCCAGTGGTCGACCCTCCAGTCGCCCTGTTGAACAAGGCCACCACTCTCCCAATGGAGGGGACTCCTGCATTAAGGACCCCACTGACAGGAGGTCAGAAGTGGTGCGCATAGCCATGTTTGCCTTGTTGGGATCCGCCCTACGGCCTGTGGTAGCGGCGACCCTTGTGTTTTAAAACACTTACAGGTTGGGCAAAAATGTTGCACCTAGCTGTACAGGAGCATAATCTTCCTCCAGACACAGTTACTCTGGCCCACCAACTGGGCAGGGCCTGGTTTATGTGTGCGACACCACGTTGGACGCGGGCCCTTTAACATCCAGGGCCTCTGTCCCGACGGTGGTATGGCGTCGTCTTATCTGGTTGAAATGCTGGTCTGCTGACCTAGCCTCTAAGAAGCTCCTGACGTATCTACCTTTTTATAGGTGGTAGACTTTTCGGTGCTGCTCTGGATGTCATCGTCAAGGATGTCATGGGAGGTAAAAGCACTCTTCTTCCTTAGACTGGCAAGGGTAAGGGGGCCCGCCGCAAACAGGGCTTTTTCCTTTCCAGCAAACAAGGGGTTTTTTCGTCAGTCGAGTCCACAGGTAGGTCCTCCCAGACTGACGGAGTGCGGCTGGTGGGCACAAGCGCCCCTGGGTGCGTAAGCCAAACAAGCGGCTCCCGAGCCCGCCTCCGCGTGAAGTCTTGCCTCCGCCCGACTCTGGGGTGGGGGGACGACTTTGCAGGTCACGAATCGGTGGTCCTCCCGAATCTCCGACTGGTGGGTGTGCGAGGAGGTCACCTCAGGATACAGGATAGTATTCCGATCCTGGCCCCCAGACAGATTCTTTCCCTCAAATCTTCCTCTCCTTCCTACCTGTCGGGCAGCCCTCTTGGGGGCTGTACAGGATTTGATCAGTTCCGGAGTGATTGTGCCGGTTCCGTCACAGGAGAGTTTTCAGGGATTCTACTCGAATCTGTTTGTCGTCCCAAAAGTAGGACGTGGTTCGACCTATCCTGGACCTCAAGGCCCTGAATGCCTTCGAGAAGGTGCAGAAATTCCGCATGGAATCCATTCGCACGGTGATCGCTACACTCCACCAAAGGGATTTTCTTCTGGCGTCCTTGGACTTCAAGGACGCCTACTTGCATGTTCCGATCTGCGCAAGTCACCGGAAGTTTCTGCGCTTTGCGATCAGCGAAGTCCACTATCGATTGTGGCTCTTCCTTTCGGCCTAGCCTCGGCACCAAGGGTGTTCACCAAGGTGCTTGCTCCGGTTCTAGCCTTCTGTTACAGCGAGGTATTGCTGTCATGGGCTATCTGGACGATCTTCTGCTAAGAGCAGAAAGTGGATCAGACTTAGAGGAAAGGTGACTATCATCAATTAGACCCTCAGGGACTCGGGTGGTTCCTGAACATTCAGGAGTCAGTCCTGGTCCCGACTCAGTGTCTGGAGTATCTAGTTCTGATTCTGGACTCCTTGGAGGCAAAGGTATCCTACCTCTGGAGAAGTTGCTGACACTTCGGTCTGCGGTGCGGGTGCTGACATCCCAAAAATGGTTGTCAATCCGTTTTTTGCATGAGAGTCCAGAGACTCGTGGTGGCCTCCTTCGCGGCCGTTCCGTATGCCCAATCACACACCAGGGCATTGCAGAAAGAGATCTTGTCCACCTGGGACAAATCCCCGTTGTCCTTGGATGTTCAGATCCAGGTGATTCACCTGGTCAGGGCGCCCCTGACATGGTGGTTGAGATCCTCGGCTCTTCGGTCCGGAAAGTCATTCCCCTCCCATCCACTGGATGGTACTCACGACGGACACCAGCCTGACGGGCTGGGGTGAAGTCTGGGGAGTCCTGTCGGCTCATTCCTTGGACTCTGGACGAGCCCGTTTACCAATCACTGTTCTGGTAATACGGGCCATCGGACTGTGTCTCTCCTCAGGTCAGAGAGAGTACGGGGTCGTTCCATCAGGAGCCAGTCGGACACCGCCACGGCGGTGGCGTATGTAAACCATCAAGGGGGAACTCGGAGCTCAGCTGCGGCTTCCGAGGTAGTCCGTATCCTGAAGTGGGCCGGAAGAAACGTGCTGGCTCTGTAGGCCATTTTACATTCCGGGCATAGACAATGGGCAGGCGGACTATCTGAGTCGCCAATCGCCAGACACCGGACCAAGAAGAGTGGTCCTTGCATATTTCAACTCCTTTACCGACGGTGGGGCACGCCGGATGTGGACCTGATGGCCTTTCGACTCAATCGCAAGGGTCAAGGTTGTGGCCAGATCCAGGGATCCTTGGGCGATGCCTCGGATGCGTTGGTGGCCCCATAGGGTCCTTATCGCCTGATATAAACTCCGGCGATCCTAATTGTTCCGGATTGGCCGCAGCATCACTGGTACGCTGATCTGGTACGTCTCGTCGCGGACGTTCCCTGGCGGTTGCCGATGGGGGAGGACCTTCAGTCTCAAGGTCCTATGCTTAATCCGGCTTACAGTCTCTGGCTTTAACGGCAGGGCTGTTAAAAGCCAGGTGTTGAGGGACCAAGGTCTCTCGGACTCGGTCATTTTGACCATCTTAAGGACACGGAAGTCTTCCTCCAGGCAGATCTATCACCGTACCTGGAAAGCTTATATCGCCATGTGCGAAGTGCTGGACTGGCGTCCTCGGACGTATTCCGTCCCCAGAATCCTGCGTCCTCTGCAGTGTGGAGTGACCCAAAAGCTTGCTTTGAGTACCATCAAGGATCAGATTTCGGCCTTGGCCGTCTTCTTTCAGCGACCTCTAGCGGGTCATTTTCTTGGTTAGCACCTTGTGTTGGGTTCGCCATGTGCTCCCTCCTGTCAAGCCTCCTCTCCCACCGTGGGATCTGAATTTGGTGCTCTCGGTCCTCCAGGAACCTCCTTTTGGGAATATCCGGGATATTCCCTTCTTGTCTTGTCTCAGAAGGTGGCCTTTTTAGTGGCAATCACTTCTGTTTGACGAGTGTCTGAGTTGGCGGCTTTGTCCTGCAAGTCGCCATGTTTAGTCATCCATAAGGATAAGGCGGTGTTGCATCCGCGACCTTCCTTTTTTGCCAAAGGTGGTGTCGACCTTTCACCTACATGAGGACATTACACTCCCGTCCTTGTGCCCTCACCCATCGCATCCCAGAGAGTTTGCGCTGCAAATATTGGAGGTGGTACGAGCCTTACGGGTGTATCTGTCTGCTACTGCTTCTATTCGGAAGTCCGACTCACTATTTGTGACTGTCTCTGGTCCATAACAGGGCCAAGCGGTTTCGTCTGCCATCATTTTTAGGGGAATCAGACAAACCGTCATTCAAGCCTATGCTCTCAAAGGGCGGGCGCCTCCCTTCCGGTTACGGCGCATTCCACCAGGACAATTGGTGCTTCCTGGGTTTCCCGACATCAAGCGTCGGTTGCACAAGTGTGCAAGGCGGCGACCTGGTCGTCTGTTCATGCCTTTTAAGTTTTATAAGGTTAATGTGGCTGCATCTTCGGATGCTTCCTTCGGCCGCAGGGTGCTGCAGGCCGCTGTTTAAAGTTGCGACTCCTCCGTTGAGGAGCTCTGCCTTATTTGAGTGAAGTTTTGGTTTTTCCATTTATACTGCTCCCATCCCTCTTGACACTGCTTTGGGACATCCCACGTGTAAAGTGTAAAGAGACACCGTGTCAGTCCATGGATGGTAAGAGAAAATAGGATTTTTTGTACTCACCGTAAAATCCTTTTCTCTGACATCCATGGACTGACACGGCACCCACCCTTCCTTTTAAGTTTGTACTGCTTTGTTACGAACTGAAGTCTGCTGACTGTAGTGGGAGGGTTATGTACGGAGGGACCGCCCCCTGGGTGGGGCTGTTCAGCTCTGGCTTTTGGAATGTATGTATAACATTTCACATTCTGCCTAGGTCTTCTCCTGCAAGCAGGGACATAACCCACGTGTAAAGTGTAAAGAGACACACCGTGTCAGTCCATGGATGTCAGAGAAAAGGATTTTACGGTGAGTACAAAAAAATCCTATTTTTTTGCTAGAAAATTACTTATAACATTATATTTTTTTAGCAGAGACCCTAGAGAATAAAATGGCGTTCGTTGCAATATTTTATGTCACACAGTATTTGCGCAGCAGTCTTTCAAACGCAATTAAAAAAATAAATAAAATATTTGGCTACATTTGTTGTATAGTGTGAAAGATAATGTTACACCGAGTGAATAGATACCTAATATGTCATGCTTTAAAATTGCGCACGCTCGTGGTATGGTGACAAACTATGGTATTTAAAAATGTTCATAGGCGACGCTTTAAACTTTTTTACAGGTTACCTGTTTAGAGTTACAGAGGAGGTCTTGTGCTAGAATTATTGCTCTCATTCTAACATTTGCGGTGATACCTCACATGTGTGGTTTGAACACTGTTTACATGTGCTTGTGCGACTTCTACGCACGAGCACTGAGAAATGGGGAGCTTTAAAAAAAAAAATCGTATTTATTTTACTTTTACACTGTCCCTTTTATTTTTTTATTTAATTTTTTATCACTTTTATTCCTATTACAAGGATTGTAAACATCCCTTGTAATAGAAATAAGAATGTCAGGTCCTCTTTATGTCTCTCATTTACCTTTTAAAAAAAAAAAAAAGAGAAAAAAAAGATTTATTATGGTCCGGGAACCTTAAGTGACGCCAGACTTTGAGGTACAAGCAAGCCGATACACTGATAGATCTGAAGGAGACCCAGGCATGTGCTGGCCGTTGGAGTTTCCCGGTGGGCCGATGGCTCAGTGGGCCGGTTTCAATGACAGCCTCAGTGGCGTATGGTCCCCTGGTTCACAGCCAGGGATGATCAGTGCGGCGGGGAACAGCTGTGAGCTCACAGCTGTTCCCGCCGCACTGATCATCCCTGGCTGTTCCCTGTGTCCACCTTTTCTGGGTCCTCCTCTATACCTCCCAACATTTTGAGATGGGAATGAGGGACACCTAGTACCAAACGTATGTAAGCATAGGACATGCCCCTGCCACACCCCCTTAAAGGAGAATTAACCCCAAAATAAAAAGGTAAATTAAAGGGGAGTTCCAGCCTTTTTTATGTTTTTTAAAAGTCAGCAGCTACAAAAAGTGTAGCTGCTGGCTTTTAATAAACAGACACTTACCTGCTCCACTGTCCAGCGACGCGGCCGAATGGAGCTTCGCTCCTCTCTCCGCCGGCACCTCCATTCCTACTGTGGGCACCCGGCTGTGACAGCTTTCGGCTTCACGGCCGGGCACTCACTGCGCATGCGCGAGCGGCACTGCACAATCTGAGTGGACATGCGATCGCCTGGGACCTGTCACGTGTCCCAAATGATCACCTACAGGGAGGGGCCCGCCTTAGGTGATATGACGTGTCGCCTAAGCAGTCCCTGGGCGGAAGGAGAAAGTGGGACAGGAAGTCCCACTTCTACTGAAGCCCCCACTCCCCCCCCCCCCAAAAAAAATGACATACCAAATGTGGCATGTAAGGGGGCGAGGAGTGGTTTAAGCGGAAGTTCCAATTTTGGGTGGAACTCCGCTTTAAATCCACAAGGGCTTTTTTTTTTTTACCACTACTATTCCTTTATATTGGCTCTTGGAATTTACAAATGCAGCAATTTTAGAATTTGGATGAAAGATTTAGCTCTGGGAAACACTGAAGTGCATTTTATATACAACTATATAGATCAAACAAAAATGAGGGGGAAAGAGACATTGCTCAAAATCAGGGACAGTTGGGAGCTATGCTCCTCCACTGCCCCCGTGTGCACATCTGGTCCACTGTCCTCCTACTTCTCTGGTCCCCTGTCCTTCTCTGGCTGCTGCTCTGGTCCCCTGTCCTTCTCCTCCAACCCCCCCTCGTGCCCTGCAGCTGGCTTCTCTCCTCTGCTGCCGGCTGTGTGGGGGGGATCTGTCAGGATGCAGAACGGAGTAAGGGGCCAGTAAACATGTCATTTACCGGCTCCTTCCTTTTCCTTTTCCTGTATCTCCCCTCCCAATGCACCCCCTAGCACATACAGTATTCTCTTAACCCTTTCCCCCACCAAATCAAAGAGATGCTGGCTGCAACAGAACGGACAATCATGTCTGGGACCCCCAGCACCCCGCAAGGGATGCAAGGCAATTGTTCCAGGTGCCCATGCTAGTGCTAGTGGAGCCAAGTACTGGAACATATAGATAAATGATGGTGACTGCGCTGTGATTACACTAAGGAAAAAAAGAGAATGAGGGAAGGGCTGTGGGCTGGTCTAATATACAGGGTCTAGAGATAAGTGGCGTGATGGTGACAAATAAGACACAGATGTGAAATATGTAAGTGTCATGACCAATAAACGTGCACAAATCCCAATAACGCAGGGGGGAGAGAAAGGTTACCCTAATGGATAAGCGTTAACATAATCACATGTGAAAACTTGGATGAAATATAAACAAATAAATGACTATAAATGAATGTGCAAAGCAAAACGTATGTGAACTCCAAAAAAACGCACAAGATAAAACAAATGCAAAAATTATGATAAAATGTCCATGGTTTGGATCCAAATTAAACGTGACAAGTGATACAGTCCAATATTTTAAGTGAGTCCCGTCACCATCGGTTGCTAGGGTGTTTAGCACACGACTCTTCAGTGCAAATCCACCACAGTGCTCACAAGCAGCTTACCTCCCAGCTAAAATAAACCAGCATATGGTGTACTCCGGAGCAGTAGACAGTCCTCTCGAGGAAGACCTATTCCTACTTTCACAGGATGTATATGGAAATACAAGCGAAGAAAAAAATATATATAGTGTGACTCTGTAGATGTACAAACTGGAGTGACTGTAATTAGATGTTCTCACACTCACTTTTTAATGAGCGAGCATGGACATCAATCCACGAGCAACGAACTTGTTAGTACGTAGCAGGTTACAGTGATGGAAGCCCTCCAATTTAGGGGTAACTGCAGGGTGCCTCTAAGATGCAGTGCATGGAAAAAATAAAACAACAAAAAAACAAAAGGTATATAGCTTGACTCTGTGGATACACGGAGATGGGATCGCTGCAATGGCTGTTCTCACACTCACTTGTAAAAGGTGAGCGTGGGCATCAATCCACGAACACCGCGCTCGTCTGTCCGTGCTTCAGCGTTTGGTATGCGGATCCCTCCGATGGATGGTAACCACACAGTCCCGATATATTTATATATGAAGGAACCACATAGTGTGAGTAGGTAAAAACAGGCGTCTTTATTAGTGGCAATTGCCGAATAAACTCACATTTATGAAGTGGGTAGGGGTTCAATCTCCTAAGAGCTCATCTCCTTACGTCCAGCTGTAAGTGTATCTGTGCTTTGAGTCCTTTTTTTTTTTGGAGTTCACATACGTTTTGCCTTGCACATTCATTTATAATCATTTATTTGTTTATATTTCATCTAAGATTTCAAATGTGATTATGTTAACGCTTACCCATTAGGGTAACCTTTCTCTCCCCCCTGCGTTATTGGGATTTGAGGCACGTTCATTGGTCGTGACACTTACATATTTCTCATCTGTGTCACTTATTTGTCACTATCACGGCACTTATCTCTAGCCCTTCCCTCATTCTATTTTTTTCCTTAGTGTAATCACAGCGCAGTCACCATCATTTAGCTATATTTTCTGTTTGTCTATTTGGATTAGACCCCCTGGTATCTGCTGCAGTGCCCCCCACACCCCAGCTACCCCACATGCTCTATTTTTGGCTAGCGCGGGTGTTTTTATCTTATACAAGTACTGGAACATGTTTTTCTGCACTGGGCTCCAGGACTTAGGACTGGTTCCCACCATGAATCACACAGGGGGGAGGATTTGTACTGGAATATGGGGTTATGCTGGAAGGGAGCATTTGGGGGGGTGGAAGATGATTTTTTTCTGAGGGGGAAGATTTGTTCTGGGAGGGGGAATTGAGGGGTGTGGGGATAGTGCTAAAATGGGCAATAAGGCCTGATTCACACTTATGCAGGTTGCAGTTTGCATATTGCAGGTGCATTTTGCGTTTTTCAATACATGCTTTTCATCCATTGAAGTCTATGGAACCAAAAACCAGAAAAAAAGTCCCTAGCCCTTTTCATAAAATGCACAGATGTAAACTACATCCATAGGAAACCATGTTAAATGAACTGTAGCCCCCCAAAGCGCCCGTGAAGTACGTGATAAATACATTGAGTACTTTATGGGTAGAGGGGCCATTGCTATGCCAGACAATCTCTGCTTTTTGGAGTTAAAAATAAACCAAAATAAAATTTCTGCTAAAAAACTTGATTTGTCATTATTGCTAATGTTTCTTTTATCTGTCTCCCAGGTTCTCCTAGTACACTTGTAGTGCCAAGTGGATTTGTCTTTATTAAATAACCCCCATTGTCACAGTAAACAAGAACTTAATTTTCAAACTGGTATTGAGCATAGAAAGAAGAAGCCACACATTGTTGAGTTGAAAAATATTTTTACTCTGTGCGTTATAATTTTTTTTAGAACATTCTAAACAGTGTTTTATCAAAAATATATTTAGTTTTTTTGGTTTTGCATAAACAGACATGTTTCAAACAATAAAACATATAAAAACAATGGAACTTACAAAGTTCAACCTTTGAAAAACTGAAGGCAATATCGGACATTATATAGTGTTTCAAAAATGTTTTTGTGTTGCCATCATGACATGGGGTGATGTCACCCCTGAACAAGCCAAATTTGGAAGATGCACACAAATTGTGCATCAAAATGGGGATTTTCCTCCTGATCCCATGCCAAATGTCAACATGTGCTATCTCCCATCATGGGGGATCAATGGACATGTTTTGGGGGTGCAAACCCTTCCTCTCACCTACTTGAGTTGCGAGGAAGGGGTTGCACCCTCAAAACACGTAGATTGATTTGCCCTGATGGGAGATAGCACATGTTGACACACTGTTCCAAATTTGGCTAGTTAAATTACACAAAAATTTCAAAAAGTAGGCCACAAAAATGTGAAATGGTGGCATTAAAAACATCTTTATATTCTCCCGAAAACATCAATCATGTTTTTAATTTGTTGGTCAAAACGATAGAGTTTGTGCGTTAAAACATTGATTTCTCGACTCATAACCATGAGATCTTGGATTATGATTTGTGCGCTCCCACTGGAGAAAGGAGGAGATTGATCTTCCACAAGCAGCACATCACCTAAAATCACAAAAAAAACGCATGTCTTATAAATATGTATGCATGCATGCATCTATTCCCTGAATCTGTGGTGTATGACACTGACCTGTTGTGGTGACAATCTCGCACACTTCCTCCACCTCTCCTTCCTCCACCTCTTCTTCCTCCACATCCTGAGGTTGGGGTTCTCTCTGGTCCCCTTATTTTTGAGGTTTGCATTCCCTATGTTCTTTCTGAGGTGTGTGGTTCCTGGGCTCCTCAGAGTGAAGTTCTCCGAGTCTTTGCTCTCCTATGAGAATGAAACAAAAGGTATACTTTAGCACACAGATATTTGAGGGCAGAAATAGGAATATGAAACATTGCTTGGAAGTGGGGTACAATTGTCTGTTTTGGCAGAGTTACAAGCTGAAGGCATGTTTTTTTTATTTTTTCAAAGCTGGAATACTGACCTTTTTTGTCCAAGTTACACACATGGAGACACCCCAAAAGTATCCACTGTAGCACCTGTGTGGGACACCCTAAAAAGGTTGTTCTGGTGTACCACACAGGTGCTCCAAAGTACAGCTGTGGAAACAGCTGCTGAGTGTCCTCTCCTTTACACTGAATCAAGTTTGCATTTCACATTCTAGTTCCAAACACATCATCTAGACAACAATGTTTATAAAATTTGTTTTAATCCAAATAGGCATGACCAAATGTGGTTTACCTGTATCTGCGCAAAGCATCATATTTTGTTGATGAAGGATGTTTACTAAGAACGATTATATTTTGGCCACTACCCTGAAAGTTGCTATTTTCAAATATCCAACTAGTCAATCAAAGCACATGGAGCAAAACATGCAAGTATAATTAGCAAATTAATAATAACACAGGAGAAATACTTACTTTTTGCCAGCATTTTTTTTATCTTCCTGTACTGCTCCAGCTCCCTCAGCTTCAGGTCAGACCACCTTTTTCTCAGCTGCTCTTTGGATCTCCGGACCCCAAATTTTTTGTTCAGATTCCTCACCACTTTGCCCATTATTTTGGCCTTCCTGAGATTAGGGGTGTTGTACAGCCCATGCTTCCCATCATAATCTCTCCTCCTAAAAATGTCCACCATCTCCGCCATCTCAGCAAAGACATATCACTAGCCTTGTATCTTCTCCTGGATCGGGACGTTTCCGGCTCCGGGGTTTCCTCGTCGGAACTTAAAACAACCCGAACCTGCTGTGACTCCGCCATGTCGTTTCCCACTGCGCGTCGAACGAGAAGGGGCGGGGAATATCCGAAGAATAACGCCAGGGGCGGGAACGTCAGTGGCGGCCGACATGGGCGGAGTTTCACGCATGCGCAGGGTATATAATGATAACACGCATGTGTCGTAACGACGTTGTGTGCGCAGAGTAAGGAGGACCGGAAGTTCCGAACGTCAGTAACGAAGGTAAAAATGAAAGTTGGGGCATCAGTGGCCTATACCGATTCATGATTTTAAAGGGCTATATTGGGATAAGATTAGGACAGTTTAGGCTGACCTAGTGTTTTTGTCTTGTGTTTTATCTTGCAGAAAATATGCAGAGTTTTAAGGATCCTGTGGTCATGAGAGCATTCATAGACAAATATAGAGAGCTGACAAACTTGTGGGAGGTAAAAAACTGTTTGTAACACAACCGTGTGGTACGGAGGGCAACAATTGTGAAATTAGCGGAATATATGAAGACCTGGATCCCAGAGGCAGACTATACCATGATGAACAATAAAATAAATAACGTGAGGAATATCTACAAAAAGCAGTACAAAGAAGTCCGCGAATCCCGAAGATCAGGAGCAGCAGCAGACCAAGTACATGTCCCCAAGCTGTGGTACTACCAACACCTGCGATTTCTGGATGACCAGATTGAAGCCAGGGAATCTCTTTCCAGCGTTCCCTCCAGCCTTCCCTCCACCCTTCCCTCCAGCCTTCCCTCCGCCCTTCCCTCCACCCCTGCAGAGGGTGACGAGGAGCTAGCTGACCTTGAAGAGCCGGATCTGCACATCTATAGCCAGTGTGACAGCAGGAAGGTAAAGTCACCTGGTTGCATCCAGGGGGGTAGATATATTTCGCCCAGATTCAGGCTTTACGCCGACTTATACAACTAGGTGGAGAGTTGTATAAGGCTAGTGGGCTCATGGATGACTCATACCTCTAGGGAGAGTGTGGGGCGTCGTACAGACAGGGAGTTGATGAGACCAGCTGAAGCTTGTCAGCTCATTTAGGCCTCTATAAGAACTCCCAGCTTCATTAGATGTTAGCTCATGCCTGGAACCAGACCTGTGTGGACTGTCTAGGGAGAGTGAACCCCTGTGCGGTGAGACAAAGCCTGTGTGGCTATTTGCTTGGACATTTAAAACCAGGGACTTAGGGACTAGGACAGCACTAGGCTGATCCCAGTGGTTAGTTAGGAAACCTGTATGTTTAGTCAGAGGTCAAGTTGACCAGGATTTATTTTGTTTATGTTTCTTTTGCTTTGCTGTGTTTTGTCACTGTAAATAGAAAATAAACCGCACCTTTTTGATTTTGAAAACCACAACCACCGTTTGCTGGGCCTGTTTTTTGTGTGGGGAGCCCATCTCGGGGGTCACACACACCCGCTGCCGAGCTAACCCCCTCACAGTTGGTGGAGAACCAGTGGCAGTTTTTTTTTAAGCCAGCATGGAGGAGATACTGAAGCAGCTGGCTCTAGCAAATGCCAATCAACAGCAGACAAATGCAGGTTTGCAAAAGAGCCTTGCAGCTCAACAACAGAACTTCGCAGCCCAGCAGCAAGCTCATCAACAGAGCCTTGCAGCCCAGAAGCAAGCTCATCAACAGAGCCTTGCAGCCCAGCAGCAGACAAACGCAACTTTGCAACAGAGTCTGGAGGCTCAGCAACAAGCCCAGCAGCAATCTGAGGCCCGTTTCATAGACCTCTTACAGAAGCAAGAGCAGAGACTACAACAACAGATGGAAGCAGCAATGCAGCAACGTCCGCAGACCAGTGAGGAAAGCCGTCCCACTAATACCGCGTCCTTTGGGGTGAGTCGTTTATTGACAAAAATGACTGGAGAGGATGATCCAGAGGTATTTTTGACCACATTTGAAAGGACCGCTGAAAGAGAAAAGTGGCCTGAGGAGCAGTGGGCTGGACTGGTGGCTCCTCTGTTAACTGGTGAATCGCAGAAAGCTTACTATGACCTAGAGCCTAACCAAGCAAAAGACTATGCGATGCTAAAAGCTGAAATATTGGCAAGGCTGGGTGTCACCCAGGCTGTCCGGGCTCAGCGTGTGCATAACTGGACTTTCCAGCTTGGAAAACCCCCCAGGTCTCAAATGTATGATCTCATTCACCTGAGCAGAAAGTGGCTACAGCCAGAGACTTTGTCCGCACCAAAGATTGTGGAACGTGTTGTAATGGATCGGTTTTTGAGAGCTCTTCCTACTGCCATCCAAAAGTGGGTAAGCCATGGAGACCCAGAGACGGCCGATGGTCTTGTGGATCGTGTGGAGAAATACTTGGCTACAGAGAACCTGACGGCCTCTTCCAGAGACACTCGGACTTTCCACCCTAAGACCAGACCATCCCCAGGGGCGGATAAGAGGATTCCAAGGGGTGAGGGTGGAGAGAGTGAGAGGGTGGGAGCTCTACCCCAAGTTTGGCGAGAACAGCCTGGGAAATCAGCGGCTCAAGAGGCCGCAAGAAGGATCGTTTGCTACCGCTGCCGGCAAGCGGGACATATTGCAGCCAATTGCCCGGTTGTGGAGGAACCCATGCAGTGTGACTTTCTGACGGGCAGACGTCAGTCGCTGTGTGCGACAGTCGCATGCACTGCCATTCGAGGAACTGAGAAACATTTATGCAAAATGTGTGTTAATGGTAGAAATGTTGTGGTATTGCTGGATTCAGGTAGCCTTGTGACCCTGATAAAGGCTGAGTTAGTTAAAACAGAGGTCTCTGGGAATAGCAAGGTAGCTGTTATTTGTGTGCATGGGGACACCCGAGAGTATCCAGTGACTACAGTGTGTTTCGAGACCCCCAAAGGTACCCTCTCTCATCCAGTGGGCTTAGTATCTCAGTTACCGTATGACGCCATTGTGGGAAGGGATTTTCCGAAGTTCTGGGAACTGTGGGATGATCCTGAGCCCCCCACTGGTGCCCCTATGTACCAGGAATGTGATAGCCAGAACTCCCCTGAGAGTGGTGAGGACTCTCCAGAATTTCCCTTATCAGTATTGGCAGGGGAGACTCAAGAAACTGGAGAGGAGCCCACCTCCTCAGACGAAAACCTACCGTCTGTGGAGTTTTCTGATCTTGAGGTTCACAGGGAAAACTTTGCCACAGAACAGTTGAAAGACCCCGCCCTAATAAAGGCACGGGAAAACGTAGTGAAAATAGATGGCGAGTTAGTGAACCCAGATAATACCTGCACTTACCCATACTTCAGCGTAGAGAAGGACCTACTGTATCGGGTGGCAAAAAGGGCAGAAGAAACCGTTGAGCAGCTTGTGGTGCCCAAACCTTACAGGAAGTTGGTGTTGGAGTTGGCCCATGGGCACATTCTTGGAGGTCATCTGGGGACAGAGAAAACCCGAGAGAGGGTATTACAGAGATTCTATTGGCCGGGGGTGATGAAGGACATAGAAAATTATTGTTCCTCCTGCCCTGTGTGTCAGAGGTCGGCCCCGATGCCACATTTCCGTAGCCCGCTGGTCCCTCTACCCATCATTGAGGTCCCGTTTGAGAGGATCGCCATGGATTTGGTAGGTCCTATAATCAAGTCCGCTAGGGGGCACCAGTACATATTAGTTATAATGGACTATGCCACCCGTTATCCAGAAGCGATCCCTCTCCGAAATACCTCGGCCAAAACCATAGCCAAAGAGCTATCTCTTGTGTTTAGCCGGGTGGGTATTTGTAAAGAACTGCTTACGGACCAAGGTACACCCTTTATGTCCCGGGTTATGAAGGAGCTGTGTAAATTGTTCAAAGTGACGCAATTACGTACATCTGTGTATCACCCCCAAACCGATGGGCTGGTTGAAAGGTTCAACAAAACCCTAAAACAAATGTTGAAGAAAGTGGTGGATAGAGATGGAAAGGATTGGGACTGTCTACTTCCTTATCTGATGTTTGCTATTAGGGAGGTGCCCCAATCCTCTACGGGATTCTCCCCCTTTGAGTTACTGTATGGGAGACACCCAAGAGGGCTGTTGGATATTGCCAAGGAAACTTGGGAAAGTGAGAGTTCTCCCCACAGGAGTGCGATTGAGCATGTCGCCCTGATGCAAGACCGAATTGCACAGGTAATGCCCATCGTGAAGGAACATTTGGCCCAAGCGCAGTTAGCACAGCAGAGAGTGTACAACCGTGGAGCCAAGACCCGTACCTTTTCCCCGGGGGATAGGATACTGGTACTTGTCCCTACGGTTGAAAGTAAATTCCTTGCCAAATGGCAAGGCCCCTACGAGATAATGGAAAAAGTGAGCGAAGTGAATTACAAGGTCAGACAACCAGGAAGGCGAAAGCCCGAACAGATCTATCACGTTAATCTGTTGAAAGCCTGGAGGGATAGAGAGTCCCTAGTCGCAGACACTTGGTCACCAGCTCAAACTGGTTGCGTGATTCCGGAGGTTGGAATAGCAGCCACCTTGTCACAACCCCAACAACAGGAGGTTAAGGAGTTTGTGCTTCGCAACAAGGAGGTATTCTCTGAGCTGCCGGGACAAACATCTGGGGTAGAGCATGACATCATTACCCCGCCCGGTGAAAGGGTGAAGTTAAAACCCTATCGGATCCCAGAGGCCCGACGGGAGGCAATACGGGAGGAAGTACAGAAAATGCTGAACTTAGGGGTGATAGAGGAGTCCCAAAGTGATTGGTCTAGTCCCATTGTGTTGGTGCCTAAACCGGATGGGAGCTGTCGATTTTGTAACGATTTTCGACAGTTGAATAAAGTTACAAAATTTGACACCTACCCCATGCCACGTATAGATGAGTTGATCGACCGGCTGGGAACAGCCCGATACATGACGACTCTTGACCTCACAAAAGGGTATTGGCAAATCCCCCTGGCCAAGTCGGCCAAAGAGAAAACCGCATTTGTAACCCCAGACGGGGCGTTCCAATATAAAAGAATGCCGTTCGGGTTACAGAATGCGCCGGCCACATTCCAGCGGAAAATGGACCAGATGCTGAGGCCCCATCGGAAGTATGCTGCGGCTTACCTGGATGACATAATTGTCCATAGCACAGATTGGGCCTCACATCTGCCAAAAGTGCAAGCAGTCCTGGACTCTGTTCGGGAAGCGGGGTTTACGGCTAACCCCAAGAAGTGTACCATTGGGCAGGAGGAGGCCAAATATCTTGGGTACACCATTGGGAGGGGAGTAATAAAACCCCAACTCAACAAAGTCGAGGCCATCCAGAGTTGGCCACGTCCCAACAGCAAGAAGCAGGTACGAGCCTTTCTGGGAATCGCTGGGTATTATCGGCGATTCATTCCCCACTTTGCTTCTAAGGCTGTGCCCCTAACCAACCTGACGAAGGGGAAAGGGTCGGTCATGATTAAATGGACCCCCGAGGCTGAGGCAGCATTCCAATTCTTGAAACAAGCCTTATGTAGCCAGCCAGTGTTGTACTCACCCGACTTCTCTAAAGACTTTGTCGTACAAAGTGATGCGTCAGATGTGGGGTTAGGAGCAGTATTGTCCCAGGTCTGGAACGGAGAAGAGCACCCAGTCATTTACCTCAGCAGGAAGTTGAAGTCCCATGAGGTAAATTACGCCACCGTTGAAAAGGAGTGTTTAGCGGTGAAGTGGGCTCTAGATTCCCTTCGGTACTACCTGCTAGGTAGGCACTTTGACATGGTTACGGATCACGCTCCGTTAAAGTGGATGGCTCAAAACAAAGAAACAAATAGAAGAGTGAATAGGTGGTTCCTGGCCCTCCAGGAATTCAACTTCACAGTAAAGCATCGCCCTGGCGTTCAAATGGGGAATGTGGATGCTTTGTCTCGAGTACATGAATGCCTGATTGCTGGTGTTCCAACCCCGAGGTTAAAACAAGAGGGGGGGGGTATGTGACAGCAGGAAGGTAAAGTCACCTGGTTGCATCCAGGGGGGTAGATATATTTCGCCCAGATTCAGGCTTTACGCCGACTTATACAACTAGGTGGAGAGTTGTATAAGGCTAGTGGGCTCATGGATGACTCATACCTCTAGGGAGAGTGTGGGGCGTCGTACAGACAGGGAGTTGATGAGACCAGCTGAAGCTTGTCAGCTCATTTAGGCCTCTATAAGAACTCCCAGCTTCATTAGATGTTAGCTCATGCCTGGAACCAGACCTGTGTGGACTGTCTAGGGAGAGTGAACCCCTGTGCGGTGAGACAAAGCCTGTGTGGCTATTTGCTTGGACATTTAAAACCAGGGACTTAGGGACTAGGACAGCACTAGGCTGATCCCAGTGGTTAGTTAGGAAACCTGTATGTTTAGTCAGAGGTCAAGTTGACCAGGATTTATTTTGTTTATGTTTCTTTTGCTTTGCTGTGTTTTGTCACTGTAAATAGAAAATAAACCGCACCTTTTTGATTTTGAAAACCACAACCACCGTTTGCTGGGCCTGTTTTTGTGTGGGGAGCCCATCTCGGGGGTCACACACACCCGCTGCCGAGCTAACCCCCTCACACCAGGTATAGTATTTTTCTACATATTTATTGTCTCAAGCCTCGTACACACGACCGAGTTTCTCGTGGAAAAAAACACGTTGTTTTTTTCGACGAGATTCTTGTTAACCTTGTCGATTTTCTCGTAAAGCTTTTCATGCGTACACACTGACATTTCCCAATTTCCTCGTTGTTCTCCGCGGTCATGTCCAGCACGTACGACGGCACTATAAAGGGGAAGATCTTTTTTCTTGGCGCAACCCCTTGGACTGCTTTTGCTGATCTCGTGTTACCGCGTGTGAAGTAAAAGTTTGGGAAGAGACGATTCGCGCTTTTCAGTCTTTGTACTTTTCAGTTCGTTTTCTGCAGTTCAGTTTGTGCTTGTGGGTTCGTATCTTGACTTTCAGGGCGTCTAGGCAGGTCGTATCTGTTTTACAGTGCGTTCTTGCCTGTTCGTTTCTGTTTTTCAGTTCGTTATTCATAGGCCTTGCTGTTCTAAAGTGCGTTCTGTTCTGTACGTTCTGATAAGACGACCGTTTCCTAGCCATGTCGCCTGGACGTTCTCGTCGTCGAGTTCGTGCTGTGCGTGCGCTTGGTGTTGGTCTGCTTGTTTTGGACCAAGACCAGTCCATGAATGCTGTGAGGAGGAGTTCATGGACCAAGAATTGGTTGCTCCAGCGGGACCAATTCTGCCATATGCCTCTGCTGCGGGAGATAGTCGAGAATAATCCTGAGGACTACAGGAATTTTCTGCGGATGTCTGACCCCGTTTTTCAGGAACTGTTGGCTTTGGTGTCCCCCTATATTACCAGGCAGGACACCGTTATGCGGGAAGCCATCAGTGCTGAGCAGAGGCTCATCGCCACCTTACGTTATCTGGCGACAGGGAGAAGTCTTCAGGACTTGAAGTTCACGACAGGCATCTCCCCCCAGGCTCTGGGCCTCATAATCCCAGACACCTGTTCTGCTATTATACAAGTCCTGCAGGAGGACTATATTAGGGTAAGTTTTCTCCCTTTACATCACATTTTATGTGTTTATTGTATGATAATGTATTGTATTTCTTTCATCCTTCCCTAATTACCATGATTGTAATATGCTGAGAATGTCCCCTTTGTCCTCATGCATGCTGGAAGCTTTAGATTGCCCCTTTTTTCTCCTCCATGCATATTTCCCTTCACTAACCTTTCCAGCAGGGGCGCCTGTTGCTCCAAATGTTTGGGGGTTCAAACCCCAATTTAGGAAACAAACTTCTTCCTTTTTTGCTCTGGTGCCTATTAAACGCCCCCATTTGTTCCCTCCAATGCAGCCATTTTGTTCCCTCTAATGCAGCCATTTTGTCCCCTCCAATGCAGCCAGTTCTCCCCCAGCCCTGCACTTACCTTCTTGTGGTCAGCGTCATCCTTCTTCTGTCCTTGATGTCTTCTCCTTCCCTTGATGTTGCATCAGCCAATCATGTTACCATTAAACAGACTTGGTGAACATGATTGGCAGAGCAGCCTGTCAGTGTTTACCCAAGGAATACCCCCCCCCCTGCGTCCCCTATTTAACTTTTCTGAAGCCAATTACATCCCTCAGGCTGTAATGTGCAAGACAATTTTCCTCCCTGTTTCTGATATGCAATTTTAAGCCCATAAATGCCGCAGTTCTTCATATGTCGGTCGCTTAACAGGGGGCCGTCCACCTGAATAGTGGGCGGCATAGACAATACATAGGTTCATGCAAGGCATGAACCTATGTATTGTTCTGAGTGACGGGCACAGGAGAGAGGGGGCAGTGCTCCAGCGCCCACTCTGGACGCACCGCCACTGCAATGCTATCCTGTGGCCAAACACATCTACCCCCCCTCCCCATTATAATTTATTAATGGACCATCATAGGGGGTGATGAATATGATACATGAGCCTTCCATTATACTTATTTAAAAAACCTTAATAAACGTAGACTTTGCTTGATGTTGGCCTCTAATGTATTTTCTTAGAATCTCCTTGTAATGTTTGATTTGTGTATTCTAATATTTTTTCACCTTGTTTGACTCCACAGCTTCCTTCCACGCCACAGGAATGGCAGACTGTAGCATCGGAGTTTGCCACGCGGTGGGACTTCCCCAACTGCGGTGGTGCTATAGACGGGAAGCACGTCCGCATCGTGCCGCCACCCCGTTCTGGGTCCTACTACTACAACTACAAGGGGTTTCATAGCATTGTGCTGATGGCGGTGGTGTCAGCACGGTATGAATTCCTCTATGTTGATGTAGGGAAGAATGGCCGGATGTCCGATGGGGGATCCTTCATCCAGACGGAGTTTGCCCTCCGTCTCCAGAGTGACGACCTTGCATTGCGACCGGATGCAGGGAATGTTGAAGGACTCCCCTTTGTATTTTTGGCTGATGAAGCCTTCGGGCTCGGACCGCATCTTATGAGGCCATTTCCTCAGAGGACCCTGACCCCAGAGAAGAGGGTGTTCAATTACCGGCTGGCCAGGGGCCGAAGAGTCGTTGAAAATGCCTTCGGCATAATGGCCAGCCGGTTCCGCCTTTTTATGACTTCAATACACTTGGCGGACTACAAAATAAACTATGTAGTATTATGCTGCTGTGTGCTACACAATTTTCTCTGCCGCAAATCAAATTCCTATATGGCCTCAGTTTTTCCTGAGGCTGGACTTTCCCCTGATAATCCCCTGCCGGGCCTGGAATCTGCCCGTGCTGGCTTGCCCCCCCAAAATGCCCGTGAGGTTCGGGACAAATACATGGACTATTTCACGGGTAGGGGGGCAATTCCTATGCCAGGCTACGGCTAAAGATTCCTGTCTAACGATCAAAATAAAAATCTGGTTTAAACTTCTAACTTTTGTTGGTTTCCTGTCTCCTAGTTTGTCTTAGTGCATTTGTAGTGCCAAGTGTATTTTCCTTTAGTAAATACCAACCATTTCACTATGTAACCTTTAAAAAATAACCAAATAAGGTTAGAGCGTATTAGAAAAAGAAGCTACACGTTGTTTGTGTTCAAATATTTTACTATGTGCAAATTCACACACCTTTTTTTTTTTTTTTACATTTTTTGTTTGCCTGGCCACAAACCGCCAATTGTTTTCTTAGGAAAATACAAAAACAACAGTTGCATTCCAAAAATTACAAAATTGGATACCTCGGAGCAATCTGAGACATTCACTTACACAAACTATATGTCTCTATGTGCCCGTCCTAATATGGGGTCCTGCCACCCCTTGCCCAGCCAAAAATTGAATATGCACACAATTGGGATTATTTTCCTATAGGGATTTTAGACTCCTGATCCCTATTGTCAACATGTGCTATCTGCCATCAGGGGTGATCAATGGACGTGTTTTGGGGGTGCAACCCCTTCCTCAGTTCACCTACTTTAGATACGAGGAAGGGGTTGCACCCCCAAAAGACGTACATGGATATCCCCTGATGGCAGATGGCACATGTTGACACACTGTGTGCAGATTCAATTTTTGGCTGGTTTGATTGTCAAAAAGTTTTTAAAAAGTGGAAGAACAAACATGAAAAAAAAGGGGGTTTGGATGCCTTATTGTATTCTCCCCAAAACATCGAGAATGTCTTTAAATGTTTGATCCATCACATGAATTCTTTCTTTAATTTTGTCCAGTTCCGTGCTACATTCCATCACTTGCTGGATGAGGCGGAGGGCACTGTCAGCAGAGAAATGTGTACTATCCTTCACCCCAACATTCACATCCCCTAAAAACAAAATACAAAAGGTATTATAACTCTGCAGGCCTACCTCTCTTACCTGAAGCTGGGGTGACAGATACTGACCTGTTGTGGTGACCAGTTCCACAACGTCATCCACCTCTCATTCCTGCACTTCTCCTTCCTCCACCTCAACTTCCTCCACATCTTTAGGTTGTTGGTCTTTTGGAGTTTGGGGTTGTTGTGAAGCTGTGGGGTTCCTGTGCTCCCTGGAGTGTTCTCCTCCCAGTCTTCTCACCCCTATGAGAATCAAACAAAAGGTAGAGTTATCACACAGAAATTCTCTATGTAAAAAAAAAAAACAGGCTAAATTGCTTGGAAGTGGGGTACAAGTGTGTGTTTGGCCGGAAGTTAAAGATGAATGCATTATTTCTGACCAAGAATATGTTTAGTATTCACCTTTGTCTGTCATTTTTTAGACATGTAGGCAACACAAAAATTCTCTGATGCACCTGTGTGGGACACCCAAAAAAGGCGGGTCTGGTGGCCCACACTATAGTGCTCCAAAGTAGAGATGTGGAAGCAGCTGCTGAGTGTCCTCTCCTTTACACAGTTTACAGTTTGCATTTCATTCTCTTTACAAACACATCATCTAGCCTAAAACTTTGTGCCCCAAATTTCCCAAAAAATGGCAGATGTCTAATTACTTTTGTGGCTGTAAAATAAGCCAAAACAGCGGATAGTGGCCGAACGAAGTGTCTGTAACGTAACGAATGATTACTGTGCCCAACCAAGTTCAAAATATTACATTTTGGAAGGGAGTCCAATAAGAAAAAAGCCCAAAACCAGCAACATGTCAGTTTAGAAAAGGATTAATAGCAGAAAAGTGTACATTTTACTTACTTTTTGCGAGCATTCTCTTAATGCTCCTTAATTGCTCTGGCTCCCTCAGTTTGAGGTCTGACCACCTCTTTCTGAGCTGCTCATTTGAGCGTTTCACCCCGAAATTCGTCTTCAGACTCTTCACGACTTTCTTGAGGATTTTAGCCTTCCTTCTATTTGGTTTGCTATACGGCCCATGCTTTGCGTCATAATCAGACTTGAGCAAGATGTCCACTATCTCCGCCATCTCCGCAAAAGACATATTAGATGCCTTGAATCTCCTCCTTGATCATGACGTTTCCTCGGTCTCCGGGCTTGTCTCCTCCTCGTTAGTTGCGGAATTATCAGACACCTGCTGTAACTCCGCCATATCTGTCTGCGCGCCGAAAGAGAAGGGGCGGGGGAAAGATGTTAGTTAGAACGTCATGGGCAGGCGACGTGTGCGGAGCGACGTGTTCGAAATTTGACGCATGCGTGGTGTGTATATAGCAAACACACATGTGACTATAGTACGTTCGGTGTGCGGAGAGAGGAGTTCAAGTGACGGACGTGCGAACGAAGGTATGTGATTTTGTGACTTGTACAAATTGTTGGCCTATACTGTCTTGACAATGTTGGAGGATAGATATGGTGACTAGGATGTTAAGGAGGTTAGACTGTTTGCCTCACATTAGTTATATATAATTTATTTAACTTGCAGATACAATATGAATGTCTTTATAAGCGACAAGGATTTCCTGGCGGAATTTATTGACCGGGTAAGGGAGCTGCCGGCTCTGTGGGAGACGAAAAACCCCATCCACAAAAAAAGAGGGGTGAGAAAAGCAGCGCTGGAGAAGCTGCTCCCATTTGTGCATACCAAGGTGCCCACAGCCACAGCAAAACAAGTGGACACTAAAATTGGGAGCTTGAGAGGCACCTACAGGACTGAACGCTCTAAGGTCCTGGCTTCTCAGAGGTCAGGAGCAGCAGCAGGTGATGTGTATGTCCCGATTTTGTGGTACTACAGCAGGATGTCCTTCCTGGATGACCACATTGAGGCAAGGCCATCACTCTCCACTCTTCCCCCCAGACTTCCCTGCAGCCAACCTGAGCCTTCTCTGGAGCAAGAGGAGGCAGCCATCCTGGATGATCTGATTTGGCCATCTGGAGCCAGGTATAGTATTAAATGAAATTGCATTGTGATAAAATTAATGTTTGACAAATATGTCAAGATGAGAAACATACAATATTTTGGGTTCCACAAGTGAAATCAAGATCTCTAGACATTAGTCTGCACTTAATTGGGTGCTAAATAGTCAATCTGATGTAGGTGTAAATGAAAAAAAATGATTTCTGGATTTACATTCTAATTGCTTCAATCATGTTTATAAAGTTTGATGCAAAGATTAAACCAACATATTAAACTATGTCCCTTTTTCATACACAGGATGAAATCAGCCAGGAGGAGGGTCTGGAAACTGAGGCAGGGCCCAGTGGCAGCCAGGAGGTGGCAGGGCCCAGTGGCAGCCAGGAGGTGGCAGGGCAAAGGAGAAGCACTAGATCCCAGGTGCCTCCCATCCGGCTTCCCAAAAGAGGCAGGAGGGACAGGACCACCAGTGAGGCAGCAATGGCCCTTATTCGTGAGGCCCATGCCACCCTCCAGGAGCCCACATGCCCTGAAGAGGCCATTGCCGGCCTAGTGGAGGCAAAGTTCAAGGTGATGAGCATGGAGCAACGCCTCCTATGCGAGCCCCTGCTCATCACCTTGCTCAACAAGGGGGTGATGGAAAAAATTACCCCCAATACAGCTATTGGTGGCACAACTGTCCCAACCTCAACCTCCTCCTTCACCTCCACATTCTTCTTCTGCCCCACCCCCTTCTCCTTCACCTCCACCTTGTTCTTCCACCCCACCCCCTTCTTCTCCACCTCCTCCTCCTCCTGACAGGAGTATCCCTCCAGTGGCCCAGCCTCCAGCCAAACGAAGAAGGAAGGCTGCAGGGAAGGCTTCAGGAAAGGTTGCAGGGAAGGTTGCCAGGAAGACGAGGAAGTGATGGCCTTGCTTCATTGTGGTCAGACAGAAGGCAGCCTGTTGTAGTACCACACACTTGGGACATATATATCACCTGCTGCTGTTCCTGACCTCTGGGAGGCCAGCATCAGATTGTGTTCAGAAATGTTGGCCTTCTCAAGCTCCCAATTTTAGTGTCCACACAGGGTTGCTGTGTGCTCTGGGGTCCCTGGGATGCACAAATGGCAGCAGCTTCTCCAGCGCTGCCTTCTCTTTATTTTAGTTCAAACATGAATAAATGTTATTTTTCTTTAAGTTCATACTTGACTATGTGTATTTGTAAAAATGTAAAATCTAGCTTTGGAGTAAGCAGATACATTTGACTGACAAAAAAAGGGACAGATAACAACCCCCCCAAAAAATAACTAAATCTGATTTCCCAAAAAAGGGTGTAAAATTTAAATAATATATATTAAAAAATTCAATGGGAGATCACTATCAAAACATTGCGAAATTACAATTAACATCAGTTAGAAAAATATCTAATTTTTTAATATTCCTAAAAACTTGCACGATATAATACACATAAATCTTCTTAAGAGCAGCATGAAAAAGGTTAAAAACAGATAGTCATAACTCTGTGTGAAGATCAGCAGCAAAAGAAGTTCATTCGTTTGGATTAATGTAACATTCTAACGAAGATTTCAATGCACAACATTTAAACGATGCAAAAATTTGGAGCGTGACGAATGTGCTATCTCCATTACGAAGGCTTGTTTTACCAGAAGATGCGCTCCCGTCTCATAGTTGCTTCTGAGCATGCGCGCTTTTGGAAGAGTCGTAAAAGCATACACACGAACCATTTTCTCGTCACAAAACAGGCCGACGAGAAACACGACGAGGAAATCTGGAATCCTGATGAGAAAATAGAGAGCAGGTTCTCTATTTTCTCGTCGAGATTCACGGCAATTTTCTCGTCGTAAAAACATACACACGAACGGTTTTCTCGACAAAAAAGCTCACGCGGCACTTTTCTTGCCGGTTTTGGACGAGAAACTCGGTCGTGTGTACGAGGCTTCAGAATTATTGTTGGGAACTAGGTGTTATTATTCCCAAATTAAATAATAATAATAAAAAAATAACAATAGACAGTAGTGGCCAGAAATGATTGGGACAGTAATGAAAAAGACTGAGGTCAGAATGAGAGTCTTTTCTATTTATTAAAATTAAATTTGCAACAGTCATGAGCTGAAAATTGTGTGTGATTGATGAACCAAAAACTAAAGCTATGTCCCTTTTTTATACACAGGATGAGGTCAGCCGAGGACGAGGCTCTGGAGTGCGGCAGGCAGGAGGAGGCAGGGGTGAGTGGCAGCCAGGAGGAGGCAGGGCCAAGTGGCAGTCAGCAGGTGCCCAGGCCAAGTGACAGCACCCAGTCACAGGTGCTTCCCCTCCACGTCAGACCATAAAGGCCCAGGAAGATGACCCAGGTGGAGGAGGAATCCCTGAGGATCATAAGGGAAGCAGCTGAGATAATGAGGGCCCCCCTCAACCCTGTAGAGGCCTATAGCTGCTATCTGACCGATAAGCTCCATAAAGTGGAGGGACAACGTGCCCTCTCTGAGGAGCTTTTTTCTAGGGTCCTTCAGAGGGGCCAGCTGACTGAGACCACCCATCTGTGTGATCTCGCCCATCCTTCTCCTCCTTCTCCTCCTCCTCCTGCCACATTTCCAACACCAGAGCCACTGCCTGCAAGGGGGCGTGGAGGGAGCCGTGGAAGGAACGCTGCAGGGAAGTGTGGAGGGAACGCTGCAGGGAAGCGTGGAGGGAAGGCTACAAGGAAGACCAGAAAGTGATTCCCTGGCTTCAAGCTGCTCTGCCAAAAGACGCATTTATGACATCTGCTGCTGCTCCTGATTTCTGAGATTTGGGGACCAAATTGTGATCCCAATTCGAGGGACTCCTCACGTTATTTAGTTTATTTTCCATACACTTCATGTCTGCCTTTGGGGTCCAAAGGCTGCATAAGTTCAACTAATTTCTCAATTGTTGCCCTTCCTCTTTATTTTGTTAACCATAATAAATGGATATTTGATTCAATTTAAATACTTGCCTATGTGTTTTTCTTGTGAGTAGGCATTACATTTCATAAATACAATGTGTAATTAACAAGGGACACCAACACCAACCTCCTTGAGGGAAAAAAAATACAAGATAATAATGTTGTTGTGATAACTTGACCAGAAAAAAAAAATGGGGAAATCTTGATTCAAATCGCCCAAAAAAAAATAAAATAAGATATTTTGGAGACCTGGCTTTAAGATAAAAGACGAAGATTCATGAGATCACAAAGAAATACGTTTGTCAGAACTCTGTGTGAATATCCGCACCGAAAACTAAAATTTATTCGAGCATTAGAAAGAAGAAAAGAATGCGCTACATTTAACGATGCAATAATTTGCAGCATGACGAATGTGCTATCTCCATTACGAATGCCAGTTTTACCAGAACGAGCGCTCCCTTCTTGTAATTTAGTCTGAGCATGCATGGATTTTTCTCCGATGGAGTTCCACACAGACGATAATAATTTCCTATCGTTTTTTTTTTTCATCGGAAAAATTTAAAACATGTTCTATTTTTTTACACCGATGTAAAAAAGTCCGATGGGGCCCACACACGATAAATCCGATCGTGTGTACAGGGCATAAGGTGTCCGTTTATGAAACTGAGATCAGCGGCGATCCTGAGTCTCGCCGCTGATCTCAGGTCATTACCAGTGTATAAAACTGAGGTAATCAGCAGAGAACATGTTCTCCACTGATCATCGCAGCACAGTGAGAATCTGTAACTGACTATCACAGAAATGGCCAGTGTATGAAGGTGCGATCTCGGCACCTCACTGGCGATCTGTGACAGAATTCTCACTCTCTGATTCACCAGCTCAGAGGTGGAGAATCAGAGAGAGAAGCGCGGAAGCTGGCTGAGTATTCTGGAGGAAGCAAGAAGTGTTTTATATATATATATATATATATATATATATATATATAAATGTATGTATGTGTGTGTGTGTTTATTTCTATGTGTGTGTATATATCTATCTATCTATCTATCTATCTATCTATCTATCTATCTATCTATCTATCTATCTATATATATATATATATATATATATATATATATATATATCTCTGTAGATCTATATATATATATATATACACACACATATATATATATATATATATATAATATATAGATAGATACATTATATATTGTGAGGGGGTTAGCTCGGCAGCGGGTGTGTGTGACCCCCGGGATGGGCTCCCCACACAAAACAGGCCCAGCAAACGGAGGTTGTGGTTTTCAAAATCAAAAAAGGTGCGGTTTATTTTCTATTTACAGTGACAAAACACAGCAAAGCAAAAGAAACATAACCAAAAATAAATCCTGGTCAAGTTGACCTCTGACTAAACATACAGGTTTCCTAACTAACAACTGGGATCAGCCTAGTGCTGTCCTAGTCCCTAAGTCCCTGGTTTAGTAAAAGTCCAAACAAATAGCCACACAGGCTTTGCCTCACCGCACAGGGGTTCACTCTCCCTAAACAGTCCACACAGGTCTGGTTCCAGGCATGAGCTAACACCTAATGAATCTGGGAGTTCTTATAGAGGCCTAAATGAGCTGACAAGCTTCAGCTGGCCTCATCAACTCCCTGTCTGTACGACGCCCCACACTCTCCCTAGAGGTATGAGTCATCCATGAGCCTACTAGCCTCAGCTGGGCTTATACAACTCTCCACCCTAGTTGTATAAGTCAGCATAAAGCCTGAATCTGGGAGAAATATATCTACCCCCCTGGATGCAACCAGGTGACTTTACCTTCCTGCTGTCACATACCCCCCCCTCTTGTTTTAACCTCGGGGTTGGAACACCAGCAATCAGGCATTCATGTACTCGAGACAAAGCATCCACATTCCCCATTTGAACGCCAGGGCGATGCTTTACTGTGAAGTTGAATTCCTGGAGGGCCAGGAACCACCTATTCACTCTTCTATTTGTTTCCTTGTTTTGAGCCATCCACTTTAACGGAGCGTGATCCGTAACCATGTCAAAGTGCCTACCTAGCAGGTAGTACCGAAGGGAATCTAGAGCCCACTTCACCGCTAAACACTCCTTTTCAACGGTGGCGTAATTTACCTCATGGGACTTCAACTTCCTGCTGAGGTAAATGACTGGGTGCTCTTCCCCGTTCCAGACCTGGGACAATACTGCTCCTAACCCCACATCTGACGCATCACTTTGTACGACAAAGTCTTTAGAGAAGTCGGGTGAGTACAACACTGGCTGGCTACATAAGGCTTGTTTCAAGAATTGGAATGCTGCCTCAGCCTCGGGGGTCCATTTAATCATGACCGACCCTTTCCCCTTCGTTAGGTTGGTTAGGGGCACAGCCTTAGAGGCAAAGTGGGGAATGAATCGCCGATAATACCCAGCGATTCCCAGAAAGGCTCGTACCTGCTTCTTGCTGTTGGGACGTGGCCAACTCTGGATGGCCTCGACTTTGTTGAGTTGGGGTTTTATTACTCCCCTCCCAATGGTGTACCCAAGATATTTGGCCTCCTCCTGCCCAATGGTACACTTCTTGGGGTTAGCCGTAAACCCCGCTTCCCGAACAGAGTCCAGGACTGCTTGCACTTTTGGCAGATGTGAGGCCCAATCTGTGCTATGGACAATTACGTCATCCAGGTAAGCCGCAGCATACTTCCGATGGGGCCTCAGCATCTGGTCCATTTTCCGCTGGAACGTGGCCGGCGCATTCTGTAACCCGAACGGCATTCTTTTATATTGGAACGCCCCGTCTGGGGTTACAAATGCGGTTTTCTCTTTGGCCAATTTGGCCAGGGGGATTTGCCAATACCCTTTTGTGAGGTCAAGAGTCGTCATGTATCGGGCTGTTCCCAGCCGGTCGATCAACTCATCTATACGTGGCATGGGGTAGGTGTCAAATTTTGTAACTTTGTTCAACTGACGAAAATCGTTACAAAATCGCCAGCTCCCATCCGGTTTAGGCACCAACACAATGGGACTAGACCAATCACTTTGGGACTCCTCTATCACCCCTAAGTTCAGCATTTTCTGTACTTCCTCCCGTATTGCCTCCCGTCGGGCCTCTGGGATCCGATAGGGTTTTAACTTCACCCTTTCACCGGGCGGGGTAATGATGTCATGCTCTACCCCAGATGTTTGTCCCGGCAGCTCAGAGAATACCTCCTTGTTGCGAAGCACAAACTCCTTAACCTCCTGTTGTTGGGGTTGTGACAAGGTGGCTGCTATTCCAACCTCAGGAATCACGCAACCAGTTTGAGCTGGTGACCAAGTGTCTGCGACTAGGGACTCTCTATCCCTCCAGGCTTTCAACAGATTAACGTGATAGATCTGTTCGGGCTTTCGCCTTCCTGGTTGTCTGACCTTGTAATTCACTTCGCTCACTTTTTCCATTATCTCGTAGGGGCCTTGCCATTTGGCAAGGAATTTACTTTCAACCGTAGGGACAAGTACCAGTATCCTATCCCCCGGGGAAAAGGTACGGGTCTTGGCTCCACGGTTGTACACTCTCTGCTGTGCTAACTGCGCTTGGGCCAAATGTTCCTTCACGATGGGCATTACCTGTGCAATTCGGTCTTGCATCAGGGCGACATGCTCAATCACACTCCTGTGGGGAGAACTCTCACTTTCCCAAGTTTCCTTGGCAATATCCAACAGCCCTCTTGGGTGTCTCCCATACAGTAACTCAAAGGGGGAGAATCCCGTAGAGGATTGGGGCACCTCCCTAATAGCAAACATCAGATAAGGAAGTAGACAGTCCCAATCCTTTCCATCTCTATCCACCACTTTCTTCAACATTTGCTTTAGGGTTTTGTTGAATCTTTCAACCAGCCCATCGGTTTGGGGGTGATACACAGATGTACGTAATTGCGTCACTTTGAACAATTTACACAGCTCCTTCATAACCCGGGACATAAAGGGTGTACCTTGGTCCGTAAGCAGTTCTCTACAAATACCCACCCGGCTAAACACAAGAGATAGCTCTTTGGCTATGGTTTTGGCCGAGGTATTTCGGAGAGGGATCGCTTCTGGATAACGGGTGGCATAGTCCATTATAACTAATATGTACTGGTGCCCCCTAGCGGACTTGATTATAGGACCTACCAAATCCATGGCGATCCTCTCAAACGGGACCTCAATGATGGGTAGAGGGACCAGCGGGCTACGGAAATGTGGCATCGGGGCCGACCTCTGACACACAGGGCAGGAGGAACAATAATTTTCTATGTCCTTTATCACCCCCGGCCAATAGAATCTCTGTAATACCCTCTCTCGGGTTTTCTCTGTCCCCAGATGACCTCCAAGAATGTGCCCATGGGCCAACTCCAACACCAACTTCCTGTAAGGTTTGGGCACCACAAGCTGCTCAACGGTTTCTTCTGCCCTTTTTGCCACCCGATACAGTAGGTCCTTCTCTACGCTGAAGTATGGGTAAGTGCAGGTATTATCTGGGTTCACTAACTCGCCATCTATTTTCACTACGTTTTCCCGTGCCTTTATTAGGGCGGGGTCTTTCAACTGTTCTGTGGCAAAGTTTTCCCTGTGAACCTCAAGATCAGAAAACTCCACAGACGGTAGGTTTTCGTCTGAGGAGGTGGGCTCCTCTCCAGTTTCTTGAGTCTCCCCTGCCAATACTGATAAGGGAAATTCCGGAGAGTCCTCACCACTCTCAGGGGAGTTCTGGCTATCCCATTCCTGGTACATAGGGGCACCAGTGGGGGGCTCAGGATCATCCCACAGTTCCCAGAACTTCGGAAAATCCCTTCCCACAATGGCGTCATGTGGTAACTGAGATACTAAGCCCACTGGATGAGAGAGGGTACCTTTGGGGGTCTTGAAACACACTGTAGTCACTGGATACTCTCGGGTGTCCCCATGCACACAAATAACAGCTACCTTGCTATTCCCAGAGACCTCTGTTTTAACTAACTCAGCCTTTATCAGGGTCACAAGGCTACCTGAATCCAGCAATACCACAACATTTCTACCATTAACACACATTTTGCATAAATGTTTCTCAGTTCCTCGAATGGCAGTGCATGCGACTGTCGCACACAGCGACTGACGTCTGCCCATCAGAAAGTCACACTGCATGGGTTCCTCCACAACCGGGCAATTGGCTGCAATATGTCCCGCTTGCCGGCAGCGGAAGCAAACGATCCTTCTTGCCGCCTCTTGAGCCGCTGATTTCCCAGGCTGTTCTCGCCAAACTTGGGGTAGAGCTCCCACCCTCTCACTCTCTCCACCCTCACCCCTTGGAATCCTCTTATCCGCCCCTGGGGATGGTCTGGTCTTAGGGTGGAAAGTCCGAGTGTCTCTGGAAGAGGCCGTCAGGTTCTCTGTAGCCAAGTATTTCTCCACACGATCCACAAGACCATCGGCCGTCTCTGGGTCTCCATGGCTTACCCACTTTTGGATGGCAGTAGGAAGAGCTCTCAAAAACCGATCCATTACAACACGTTCCACAATCTTTGGTGCGGACAACGTCTCTGGCTGTAGCCACTTTCTGCTTAGGTGAATGAGATCATACATTTGAGACCTGGGGGGTTTTCCAAGCTGGAAAGTCCAGTTATGCACACGCTGAGCCCGGACAGCCTGGGTGACACCCAGCCTTGCCAATATTTCAGCTTTTAGCATCACATAGTCTTTTGCTTGGTCAGGCTCTAGGTCATAGTAAGCCTTCTGCGATTCACCAGTTAACAGAGGAGCCACCAGTCCAGCCCACTGCTCCTCAGGCCACTTTTCTCTTTCAGCAGTCCTTTCAAATGTGGTCAAAAATACCTCTGGATCATCCTCTCCAGTCATTTTTGTCAATAAACGACTCACCCCAAAGGACGCGGTATTAGTGGGACGGCTTTCCTCACTGGTCTGCGGACGTTGCTGCATTACTGCTTCCATTTGTTGTAGTCTCTGCTCTTGCTTCTGTAACAGGTCTATGAAGCGGGCCTCAGATTGCTGCTGGGCTTGTTGCTGAGCTGCAAGGCTCTGTTGATGAGCTTGCTGCTGGGCTGCGAAGTTCTGTTGTTGAGCTGCAAGGCTCTTTTGCAAACCTGCATTTGTCTGCTGTTGATTGGCATTTGCTAGAGCCAGCTGCTTCAGTATCTCCTCCATGCTGGCTTAAAAAAACTGCCTGCATTCTCCACCAACTGTGAGGGGGTTAGCTCGGCAGCGGGTGTGTGTGACCCCCGGGATGGGCTCCCCACACAAAACAGGCCCAGCAAACGGAGGTTGTGGTTTTCAAAATCAAAAAAGGTGCGGTTTATTTTCTATTTACAGTGACAAAACACAGCAAAGCAAAAGAAACATAACCAAAAATAAATCCTGGTCAAGTTGACCTCTGACTAAACATACAGGTTTCCTAACTAACAACTGGGATCAGCCTAGTGCTGTCCTAGTCCCTAAGTCCCTGGTTTAGTAAAAGTCCAAACAAATAGCCACACAGGCTTTGCCTCACCACACAGGGGTTCACTCTCCCTAGACAGTCCACACAGGTCTGGTTCCAGGCATGAGCTAACACCTAATGAATCTGGGAGTTCTTATAGAGGCCTAAATGAGCTGACAAGCTTCAGCTGGCCTCATCAACTCCCTGTCTGTACGACGCCCCACACTCTCCCTAGAGGTATGAGTCATCCATGAGCCTACTAGCCTCAGCTGGGCTTATACAACTCTCCACCCTAGTTGTATAAGTCAGCATAAAGCCTGAATCTGGGAGAAATATATCTACCCCCCTGGATGCAACCAGGTGACTTTACCTTCCTGCTGTCACAATATATATATATATATATATATATATATATAATGTATCTATCTAATTATTATTTTTTAGATGTTCACGTCTCTGGCTGGGTTCACGCTTGTGCGATGCGGGAACCATCGTGATTCCTGTGCGGGTTTCCACATCGCACCTGCATTGACATATGCGCACCACTGCGGGTGTCAATGTAAAGTTAATGACACCCCCAGATCATTTCACAGATCGCAGTGCGAACTATGAAATGGTGCAGCAATCAGATCGCATGGGTGTGAACACCCATGCGATCCAATTTCAGTGCGGACCAAATAAAGGGTTCTGTACCATTTTGGTGCAAATGCAATATAATTTCAATTTGCATCGCACAAACATTGCATGTGATATGCACAGCAATGCGTCACATGCAATATCTGTGATGCCAGCCTCTTTCTCTCTCTCTCTCTCTCTCTCTCTATCTATATACAGTATCTCACAAAAGTGAGTACACCCCTCACATTTTTGTAAATATTTCATTATTTCTTTTCATGTGACAACACTGAAGAAATTACACTTTGCTACAATGTAAAGTAGTGAGTGTAAAGCTTGTATAACTGTGTACATTTTCTGTCCCCTCAAAATAACTCAACACACAGCCATTAATGTCTAAACCGCTGGCAACAAAAGTGAGTACACCCCTACGTGAAAATGTCCAAATTGGGCCCAATTAGCCATTTTCCCTCCCGATGTCATGTGATTCATTAGTGTTACAAGGTTTCAGGTGTGAATGGGGAGAAGGTGTGTTAAATTTGGTGTTATCGCTCTCACTCTGACTACTGGTCACCGGAAGTTCAACATGGCACCTCAGGGCAACGAACTCTCTGAGGATGTGATAAAAAGGAATTGTTGCTCTACATAGAGATGGCCTAGGCTATAAGAAGATTGCCAAGGCCCTAAAACTCAGCTGCAGCACGATGGCTAAGACCATACAGCAGTTTAACAGGACAGGTTTCAATCAGAGCAGGCCTCGCTATGGTCGACCAAAGAGGATGAGTGCACGGGCTCAGCGTCATATCCAGAGGTTGTCTTTGGGAAAAAGAGTGCTGTCAGCATTGCTGCAAAGTTTGAAGGGGTGGGGGGTCAGCCTGTCAGTGCTCAGACAATACGCTGCACACTGCATCAAATTGGTTTGCATGGCTTCTAAAGATGATGCACAAGAAAGCCTGCAAACAGTTTGCTGAAGACAAGCAGACTAATGCCGCATACACACAACCGTTTTTCATGACGAGAAACATGCCATTTTTTAAATTGGTCGTGAAAAACTGTCGTGTGTAGGCTCCAGAGCATTTTTCTCGATGAGAAAAATGGGCATTAAAAATTTAGAACCTGCTCTATTTTTTCTCGTCATTTTTCACGTCGTCGTTTTTCTCGTCGTGAAAAACGGTCGTGTGTACGCTTTAACAACAGGAAAAAAACGTGCATGCTCAGAAGCAAGTTAGGAGACGGGAGCGCTTGTTCTGGTAAAACTAGTGTTCGCAATGGAGATAGCATATTCATCATGCTGTAAAGGACTGAAAAGCACGGAGACTGAAAAGCGCGAATCGTCTCTCACCAAACTTTTACTAACACGTGGTAACACGAAATCAGCAAAAGCAGCCCAAAGGGTGGCACCATCCGAATGGAACTTCCCCTTTATAGTGCCGTCGTACGTGTTGTCATACGTTTTGTATGTCACCGTGCTTTGCTCTAGCAATTTTTTTCCATGACATTAAAAACGGTCGTGTGTACGCGGCATATGGACATGGATTACTGGAACCATGTCCTGTGGTCTGATGAGACCAAGATAAACTTATTTGGTTCAGATGGTGTCAAGTGTGTGTGGCGGCAACCAGGTGAGGAGTACAAAGACAAGTGTGTCTTGCCTACAGTCAATTATGATGATGGGAGTGTCATGTTCTGGGGTCAGTTCATTGATGGTCTGGGGCCAGTTCATTGAGGAATCATGAATGTCAACATGTACTGTGACATACTGAAGCAGACTGGGCCGCAGGGTAGTATTCCAAAATGATAATGACCCCAAACACACCTCCAAGACGACCACTGCTTTGCTAAAGAAGCCGAGGGTAAAGGTGATGGACTGGCCAAGCATGTCTCAAGACCTAAACCCTTTTGAGCATCTGTGGGGCATCCTCAAACGGGAGGTGGAGGAGTGCAAGGTTTCGAACATCCACCAGCTCCGTGATGTCGTCATGGAGGAGTGGAAGAGAACTCCAGTGGCAACCAGTGAAGCTCTGGGGAACTCCATGCCCAAGAGGGTTAAGGCAGTGCTGGAAAATAATGGTGGCCACACAAAATATTAACACTTTGGGCCCAATTTGGACATTTTCACTTAGGGGTGTACTCACTTTTGTTGCCAGCGGTTTAGACATTAATGGCTGTGTTGAGTTATTTTGAGGGGACAGCAAATTTACACTGTTATACAAGCTGTACACTCACTACTTTACATTGTAGCAAAGTGTAATTTCTTCAGTGTTGTCACATGAAAAGATATAATAAAAAAAATTCAAAAATGTTAGGGGTGTACACACTTTTGTGAGATGCTGTATATCTATATATATATATATATATATATATATATGCACATACACATCTAAATAATATATCCACTTGATGACCAGTGACATAACAGTAAGTCGCTGTACTGCAAGTGTTTATACTGTGATGATGGCAACTGAAATCACTGTTATTAACTTTTCTTTATATATATATATGTAGCGCCCATCCCAAAAGGTTGGGACGCTATTTACATTTAGAGGGATGTCTGAGCCAGTAGATGGGCTCAGATGGTTGATAATTACATTTAATTTTGCCTCTGTCTCAGTTATGGTTTGCCTGGTAGTGATTTCCCTTTTTGCCTGTAGGTGGCGTTACCACCTCAGGCACCTATTGGAACACAGGCAGATCATGGTACATTGAGTGGCCCCTCTCGGGAGTGGTATAGTGGGAGTGGTTAACCCGCTGTGCCTGCTGGGAGGAGATACTTAATGGGCAGACACCATTGATTGGGGTCGTTCTCGTCCCGCAGCCCCCCGGGCGCGAGGTGTGCATGTGTGGTCCTGGTCTTGTCTGGCTGGGGCCTATATCCAGAGAAGGGATCCCAAGCTGTCCATTCAAAATGGAGAGAAATCATCTTAATGAAGGAGACCAGGAGAGGACCTGCCCTGGAGGAGACCGGCAAAACGCTGCTGTCTCGGGTGAAGCCTGGCAACTTTATTAAGGAGGGATCCATTAGGCTACAAGCCCTGCAGTTCGCCGGATTGCCTTAAAGGCTCTTTAACTGTAATGCAGCGTACACACAACCGTTTTTAATGTCATTGAAAAAAACAACGTTTTTCTTGACGTGATTCTTCTCAAGCCTGTCTTGCCTACACACGATCATGAAAAAAAATGCTCGAGCAAAGCGCGGTGACGTACGAAATGTACGACGGCACTATAAAGGGGAAGTTCCATTCGGATGGCGCCACCATTTGGGCTGCTTTTGCTGATCCTTGTGTTAGTAAAGTTTGGTGAGAGATGATTCGCACTTTTCAGCCTCGTGCTCTTCAGTCCGTTACAGCGTGACGAATGTGCTATCTCCATTACGAACGCTAGTTTTACCAGAACGAACGCTCCCGTCTCATCACTTGCTTCTGAGCATGCGCGTTTTTTTCACGTCGTTACAGCCTACACACGGCCGTTTTTCATGATGAGAAAAACGACGACGTGAAAAACAACGAGAAAAATTAGAGCATGTTCCAAATTTTTAATGCCCATTTTTCACGTCGTGAAAAATGTTCTGGAGCCTACACACGATCGTTTTTAATGACCAAATTAAAAAATTTAATTTTTCTCGTCATGAAAAACGGTCGTGTGTACGCGGCATTAGGCTGGAAGTTTGGGACTTTGAAATCCTGTGGCAGAAGATTCCTGGACTATCCATTGCTCAACTTTAAACAGGTCTGTGGCAGAGGCGTTCTTCATCTTGGGCAGTCTGTGGCAGAGACTGCCCTTTTGCCGATTCGTGTGTCATCCTGGCTGCTAGGCCATGTGAGAGGGGACTATCCGGGTGACCAATACCCACTCTAACATTGAGAGTGGTGAGTGACTTTGAACTTGTACATTTGTCAACTTTTTGTGGCGAGTGCCTGAACCTTCCCCTACTCTTCTATACTTTCTACTTCTCAAAGTTTACTGCATAAGAAAAATAAAGCCTAACTGTTTGAGCAGTGGCGTAACTAGAACCTTCAGGGCCCCGATGCAAGAAACCATGAAGCCCGGTGGCAGAACAACAGGACCCGGTCGCAAGTAGGTGGCTGCATAAAAAGGAACCGATTTTTCCTCCTCTCCCTCTCCCTCCCGCAGGCATTCAGCAGCTGCAGGATGAAAATGGAGAGATTGGTTCCTCTAGGCCAGTGTTTCTCAATATTTTTCCAGCCAGGGCACCCTTGAAGTATACCCCTAGGTGAATGGGGCTGCACTGCAACCACCCTGCAACTGTGTGCATTGCATGCAGTTGCAGCATAGTGATGATGCATTTAAGGGGTTAAAACAGGCGGTCAGGAGGCAACATATTGCCTCTTTAGGCCCCTTTCACACTGGGGCGGTTTGCAGGCGCTATTGTGCTAAAAATAGTGCCTGCAAACCGTCCCTAAACAGCGGCTGCTGTTTCTCCAGTGTGAAAGCCTGAGGGCTTTCACACTGGAGTGGTGTGCTAGCAGGACGGTAAAAAAAGTCCTGCTAGCCTCATCCTTGGAGCGGTGAGAGGAGCGGTTTGTTTACCGCTCCTCCACCGCTCCTTCCCATTGAAAGCAATGGGAAACCGCGGTAATACCGCCGGCAATGGCATTAACCCTTTTTCGGCCGCTAGCGGGGGTTAAAACCGCACAGCTAGCGGCCGAATACTTCTGCAATTCCGACGGTATAGCGCCGCTAAAAATAGCGACGCTATACCGCCACCGCACCCACCGCCCCAGTGTGAAACCAGCCTTACCGGCTGTCAAATGCCTCTGAAAAGCGATGTGAGCATGGATCGCTTTTCAGTGGAACAGCATTTTTTTGCTGGTACTAAGAACAAGCAAAAAAAATTTTTTAAATCGGTTCTGATTGTACACATATAGGGGGTCATGTAAACACACATACATACACATACACTGTAATTATACATACACACACACACATATATATAAATGCACATATGCACACACATATAAACCAATGGCGGCTGGTGCTCAAAATTTTTTGGGGGGCACAAGCAAACTGAAAAATTATTTAAAAAAACAATTGCAGCCTCACTGTGCCCATCAAAAGCAGCCACTGTGCCCTCAAACACAGCCACTGTGCCCATCAAACGCAGCCACTGTGCCCATTAAACGCAGCCACTGTGCCATCAACCGCAGCCACTGTGCCCATCAAACGCAGCCACTGTGCCATCAAACGCAGCCACTGTGCCATCAAACGCAGCCACTGCGACCCCGCCCATGCGCAGTCTGCCCGGCACTTACCCTGTCTCGGTGGGGCAGCGAGTGACAGCGACGAGCGGTGTCCCCATGCGTCTCCTCCCATCCTGTCCTCCTGATAGGCATCCAATAGCGGCGCCTGTCTTTTCAGCCAATAAGGTGACAGGTAACAGACCCGAGCACTTGATTGGTGGAGAGGCGGTTCAGTGTTAGAAAAGTAAATATTCATTCGCTTTTCTATCACACCTGGGTGGACTGCAAGCACCCAGCATGGTGCTTGCAGTTCACCTATTTTAAAGCCTATTAGTGCTTAAAAAACACCTCCCCGCCGCTGTAATTCAGGCGCCCGGCGTCCGAAAAGGGGCTGGGCGCCTGAATAGGGGGTGGTAGCGGCGGCCATGGATATCTATTGGTGATAGAGGGGGTGGCTGGAGAGAGGGGGCGGCGCCCGTGCGGACGCACCGCCACTGATATAAGCACATACATGCACACTCACATACATACATATGCGCACACACATACACATGCATACATACATGCACATGAGCACACACACGCAAACACACACATGAACACACACACGTGCAAACACACACATATAAACACACATAGAGTAGCTAAAAAACTGAAAATTTATTACCAAATACTTACCGTAATTTTCCTTTCCTGATAGACTCCATGGCAGACTACGTGTGGGTTAACCCCGCCTCCTCTCCACAGCTATAGGACCCCTTACCCATAAATTTGAGCTCACCTCCACAGACAGGTGTTCCGTAACTAGCCGACTCACATTTCAACTCTCATATTTTAATTCATGGGTGGGAACTCCGTCTGCCATGGAGTCTATCAGGAAAGGAAAATTACGGTAAGTATTTGGTAATAAATTTTCCGTTTTCCTGACAGACTCCATGGCAGACTACGTGTGGGAAATAACTAGCCAAACCACACGGGAGGGTATGCTGAACAAAAATATATTTAATCTTTCCCGTCAACTGACAGGATTTTTCGACCAAAATTAACAGAGGAAAGGGAAGCAGGCTCAATACAATAATGAGACATAAATGTATGAATAGAAGACCACGAGGCTGCCTTGCATATCACTTCAGGAGCCAGCCACGTGTCGGGCTGCTGCCCATGAGGCTGCCATGCCTCTGGTGGAATGAGCCGTCACCACCTCTGGAGGAGCCAAGCCCTTTGCCCTATAGGCCTGTTGAATTGATTGAACGATCCAGGCTGCTATCGTTCTGGAGGAAGCCCTCTTTCCTTTGTTGCTACCAGTGTGTAACAAGAACAGGTAGTTCGAGCTTCTAAAAGATGAAGTAGCTCGCAAGTATTCTTTCAGAGTCTCACCTACATCCAAGGGATGAACATCTGCTGATTCTGGAGAATCGAAAGTAGGAAGGACTATTTCTTGATTTTCGTGAAAAACTGATGTGACTTTTGGTTTTGACCCAAGCATGGGAATAAGGACCACTCGGTCCGGGAAGAAAGTCAAAAAAGGTTCTTGACAACCCAGGAAGCTTATTTCTGAAACCCTTTTGGCTGAAGTAATGGCCACTAGAAAGGCCAGTTTGATTGATAAGTCCTTAATAGAAAGATCTTTGTTGTTGAGTGCTGAAAGAGCATCAAGGACGAGCGGAAGATCCCATTTGGGGAATCTAGGTTTCCTCTGAGGCCTGATTCTCGATGCCCCCCGAAAGAACTGTTGAACCAGGGGATGAGTTGCCCATGACGTTCCCGAAAAAGCTGATAAGGCTGATACTTGTACCCTGAGGGAACTGATCGATAAAGGCAGATCCAAGCCTGATTGGAGAAAACTCAAGATGTCTTGAACACTAGGATTTCTAGAAGACTTTCCTGCAGAAGTCGTGAAGCTGACAAATCTGGCCCAGATTCTATTGTAAGTTTTATTTGTGTTGGACTTTCTGGAGCTCATAAGGGTAGAGATTACCCCTGAAGCACACCCAAGAGACTCTAGCCTCTCCCTCTCAAAAACCAGACCATCAGTCTCAGCATTGCTGGACAGGGGTGCAGGGTCGTCCCCTGAGAAAGAAGGTCCGGCCTGAGAGGAAGAGGAAGCGGGTCCCTGAAGCTCATTAGATTCAGGAGAGGAAACCAAGGTCTGCTCGGCCAGTATGGTGCTATTGTTACCACCTCGACTTTCTCCAACTGAAGCCGCTGTAGGAATTTTAGCATGATCGGAAGAGGAGGGAAGGCATATGCCCTGTTGATGTCCCATTGACTCGTTAATGCATCTACTCCGAAGGCTTGACTGTACCGAGCTCGGGTGTAGTATCTGTCGATCTTGTAATTGCAGGGGGATGCAAACAGATCCACTTCTGGATCGGAATCCAACGATAGGATCCACTTGAAGGTTTGTGGATGCAGTGACCATTCGTTGTTGTCTAGCATGCTGCGTGACAGGAAGTCCGCTTGAATGTTCTGCTCCCCTGGAATGAAGACTGCTGTTAAGTTGAGCAGATTCCTCTGAGCCCAGGTCATAATGGGCTCGACCTCTTGGAGAAGGGCAGAGCTCCGAGTGCCCCCTTGTCTCTTCACATATGCCACAGCGGTGGTATTGTCTATTTTCAGTAGGACCGACTTCCCTTTCAGAAGGTGGGAGAAGGCTTGAAGGGCGCACCATGCCGCGCGCAGTTCCGGAATGTTCGAACCTGGAGAGTGGAGACAGGCATCCCATTTGCCCTGAGCCAGTTCTGCCCCACAATGTGCCCCCCAGCCCGCATTGCTGGCATCGGATGTAACAGTCACCCAATGGATGGGGGCAAGGGAGTGGCAAGTTGACAAGTTCTTGGTTTGAAGCCACCAGAGGAGACTGTTGCTCATTGACTGTGTTATCCGGATCCGCTGATTGAGATCGTCTGTCTTCCATTGCTGGAGGAATCCGGATTGAAAAGGACGAAGCCTCCACATCACCCACTTGACCATGGGGGATGTGGCCACCATCGTGCCGATTATCTTCAGGCACTGTGATGCCCTTAGGTGAGAGAAGTCTAGAGCTAAGGAGATTCTTTCCCGAATGATCGGTATTTTTTCTTCTGGAAGAGAGATGGTGTTCTCTATGGTGTCGAACTGGGCTCCTAGATAGACCAAGTGCTGGGTCGGTTCCAGCTGACTCTTCTCCTGGTTTAGGAGCCATCTGAACTCCAACAGTGTAGAAATCACCTGATCTTTGTGGACTAGCAGCTGCTGCTTGTCTTGGGACAGTACTAGTAGATCGTCCAGATAATGATACAGGCGCACACCCTGTACTCTGAGAAGGGACACAACTGCTAACAGCACCTTGGAAAAGACTCTTGGGGAAGTCGTTAGCCCAAATGGAAGACAAATAAATTGTAGGTGCTCTTGTTCGACCTGGAACCGCAGATATTTGTGAAAGTTTTCTGCCACCGGAACATGAAAGTACGCGTTTTTTAGATCTATTGAGATCAACCAGTCGCCTGGTTGAACTATTTTTTGGATGGTTGAGAGTGACTCCATTTTGAACTTCTCGTGCTTTATGTACTTGTTCAGGAAAGTGAGATCTATGACTGGACGCCAAGAGCCGTTCTTCTTTTGTACTAGGAAGAGGGGGGAGTATACCCCCTGGAATTCCTCGTCCTTTGTGGCGGGCACCATTGCTCCTTCATCTTTCAGGACATTCACATATGAGAGAAGAACTTGCTGTTTTTCTTCTGACCGAGGTAGTGAGGTTTGCATTGGTCTGCATGGAGGGATCTTGGTGAAGGACCATGTGTGACCTGTTGAGACCGTCTTGATGGTCCAATAGTCCGAGATCGAGGCCACCCAGACGTGCCGGAAGAGACGTAGGCGAGCCCCTACCCGACCCGCCTGGGCGGGCCCAATCTCAAAAAGACTTGGTTGGTTCACGCCCACGGGGCGTCTGTTTCTTGCCAGACTTTTGAAAACAAGATTGGCCTCTATTCCAATTCCAGCTTCTCCTAAAATCCCGTCCGGGCTTATAGGAGCGTGCCTCTCTCGAGTGCTCAGTACTGCATCTCTGTTGAGGTTTTCTCTGATTAAACTGGCGCCTGTCCTGGGGAAGAAAACCCGACTTTCTGCCTGTAGCTTTTGAAATGGCGTTGTCAAGTTTGTTCCCAAACAACAAAGTCCCTTCAAAGGGAATTTTGCACCACGCCTGCTTGGAGGCTGGATCAGCAAGCCAGGGACGTAACCACAGTGCTCGTTTGGCCGTGACCGAGGACAACATTGATCTGGCCAGTAAACGGATGAGGTCAATTGAAGCTTCCCCCAAAAAGGCGACTGCCATTTTAAGTTCTTGCACTGCTGAACTTTGAGCCAGTTCTTCCGAGACACCCTTCAGAACGGAGTCTACGTTTTCCACCCAGGCCTCCATTGCTTTGGAGGTCACTGCAAGGGCTAAAGCTGGTTTGCATGCCGTTCCGGCCAGGCTATATATTATTTTGAGGTCCTGGTCGATCTTCCGATCCAGACCATCTTTAAATGATACGGTGTCATCTAGCGGGAGGGTGACATGCTTCGCTAGGCGCATTACTGCTGCATCTACGAGGGGAGCATTCTCCAGATGCTTGACATCCTCCGATTTAAAGGGATACAGTCTAGAGCAGGGGTCTCAAACCTGCGGCCCTCCAGCTGTTGCGGAACTACAAGTCCCATTATGCCTCTGCCTATGGGAGTCATGCTTGTAACTGTTTAGCCTTGCAATGCCTCATGGGAAATGTAGTTCTGCAACAGCTGGAGGGCCACCAGTTTGAGACCCCTGGTCTAGAGGTTTTGCTTAGCATAGAAACCTTCTTATCTCCCTTGCTCCATTCTTCCTCAAACACTCCTTTCAGCTCAGAGGGAAGTGGGAAATTGGAGCGTTCTTTCCCCAGTTGTTTAAACAATTTCCTTTTGTTTTTCTGGGGGGGCAGTGGTATCCTCCAACTTCAAAGTTTCCTTCACTGCCTTGACCAGTGGAGAGACTGAGGCCTCGTACACACGACCGATTTTCTCGTCGTAAAAAACACGTCGTTTTTTTCGACGAGATTCTTGTTAAGCTTGTCGATTTTCTCGTCAAGCTTTCTATGCGTACACACTGTCATTTCCCAATTTCCTCGTGGTTCTCTGCGCTCACGTCCAGCACGTACGACGGCACTATAAAGGGGAAGATCTTTTTTCTTGGCGCCACCCCTTGGGCTGCTTTTGCTGATCTCGTGTTACCGCGTGTGAAGTAAAAGTTTGGGAAGAGACGATTCGCGCTTTTCAGTCTTCGTGCTTTCAGTTCGTTTTAGCGTGATGAATGTGCTATTTCCATTACGAAGGCTTGTTTTACCAGAAGATGCGCTCCCGTCTCATACTTGATTCTGAGCATGCGCGCTTTTGGAAGAGTCGTAAAAGCATACACACGAACCATTTTCTCGTCACAAAACAGGCCGACGAGAAACACGACGAGGAAATCTGGACTCCTGACGAGAAAATAGAGAGCAGGTTCTCTATTTTCTCGTCGAGATTCTCGTCAAGTTTCTCGTCGTAAAACCATACACACGAACGTTTTTCTAGACAAAAAAACTCTCGCGGCACTTTTCTTGACTGTTTACGACGAGAAAATCGGTCGTGTGTACGAGGCCTAAGGCATAGTCGAATCCCACCGTAGAATCATCTCCCTCCATCTCGTCTTGCGAGGAATAATGGGAGGAATCATGGGGCTGGAATTGGCCGGGATCCTCCTGGGCCCTCGTCAGCCAAGGAGCCAGACAAGGTGGTGGACTGGCTCCTTGTGTGGGGGGCAACTATTTCTTTCATAGATTGCTGTACCACACGTTTCACAAGAGACTCAAGGTTTTGATTTTCGGTCTCTTTCTCACCAACCGCTCGGGCATAACATGGGTCGCATAGCGATTTGCCCTCCGGGATTCTGGTCTTGCATCCCCAACAGGCTCTGTGGTCAGAGTGATCATTGCGGTGGTGGTGGCGGTGACTAGAGGAGGAATGGGAACATCTCCTATGTCTAGAGGGGGTATGTGAACGTCCCCTATGATGATGGGTCCTAGACGTAGTGTCGCGTCTAGACCTAGATGATGAGTGATGATGCGGCCTGGCAAGGTCCCTTTCTTGTGACCCATGAACTGAAGTTGCCGGGCTGTAAGAGATAATACAGACAGAGGGAGGGGGGAAGGTGGGCAGGATGTAACCGTTAGCAACCACCAGATAGGCACAAAAGACACCAACCCCCTACCCACTCCGCACATACCTTGTGCGGGAGGGCTGGCCACATGGCGGTGAGGATGAGTCCATGACGAGGGAGACAGGAATCCGTACTACACTGCCTAGACTAAGGATAAGCAAATCAATGCAAAGAAGCATAAGAAAAGAAAAAAGTTTTTTTTTTTTTTTAAACTGTCCCTTTAAGAGACACTAAGCATAACAAGCATACATTGCAAAATGAAGTGCTTACCCCGTCCTAGCAGTAATGAGGCTCCGGGAGGCTGTCGCTCTGTGCCCACAGGTTATCCCACCTGTATAGGACTCTTCAGTGGTTTAAATAAACCGCCGAAATGACGTCACGGCCGGTCCCGCTGCGCGCATGCGCCGAAGAGACCCGACCCACTGCGCCTGCGCGGCCCCTGACCCCTCTGCCGCATTGCGCATGCGTGGAAACCAAGCCTCGGTTTCACCGCAGCTCGGCGCATGCGCAGAAGCGCGGCGGACCGGGAACCAGGAAGAGAAATGGCGTCCTGGGACGCAAAAGCGTTCCACATGCCGCACACAGGAGGAATGGAAACAGGGGAGACAAAACAACACACACAAACTTGTCTGCCATGAAAGAAGATATGAAATCAAAAACTTCAGACCTTGCCAGCCGAGGAATCCTGCGACATCCGATCCAGTACTCTGGGGCCACATCCCTTCCACCATAGGGGTATTTTCCAGCCCTGAAACCACTCGCCCGCTCATAGCTGGGCCCTGGGTGCACCGCAATCACAGTACCGATCGATCCAAGCAATCCACATCCTGGACATCGCACAGAATTGCATGATGAAGGTCCATGTGAGGAGGATAAAAAAGGAACACCTGTCTGTGGAGGTGAGCTCAAATTTATGGGTAAGGGGTCCTATAGCTGTGGAGAGGAGGCGGGGTTAACCCACACATAGTCTGCCATGGATTCTGTCAGGAAAATGGCTTTACCTTCCTGCTCTTCCTTGCCGGGTACTGCACTGTAGGGGGAGACAAAGAGCACAGCACACACTGTGCTTTTTGTAATCAATGTGACAAGCTCCCCACACACAGTGCCGATTACAGTTCGGCTTAGGATTGGGGAGCTCGTCTCCGCTCCTCCTATCGAAGTACTGTATACAGGGTGCCCTTAAGGGCCCCCTGCAGCAAGGGGCCCGGTTGCCATGGCGACCTCAGCGATACCTATAATTCCGCCACTGTGTTTGAGGTTTTACATTTGCGTGGACATTGCATTACTACAGACTTTCCTACCTGGACAACGCAGCTGAAGAGGTAACGTGCAAAACCCAAAACTAATCAGCGGCCCTGAAGAGGGTATTGAGATATATATATATATATATATATATATATATATATATATATATATATTATTCTACCTGCATTAAAATGCTATTATTAAAGTCATTTTTATATAATTTTTTATTTATTAGTAAAAAAAAAATGTAAACCCTAAAATATGGTTTTACCCATGGACTGTTCTATTACAGTTATACAGGGTTTATATTTGTATACTTTATTAAAATTATTTTTTAATGATTCTAAATGTATTTTTCATTTATTTGAATGGTGTATAACTGCATTACATATGTGGATTCCATTAATTTACTATACACCATTCACATTTAAATAGGCACATATGTGATCTTTAAATATTGATAAAAACAATGTTTTTTAATAATTAGGTTAATGTATATTGTGTAGGGGGAATGTAACTTTATAATTTTATTAATATGTGGTGTATAATGTGTGGTGATTCGTGTTCAACTTTTGTATTTTACACTTCCTATTACTGTAATCCTGCTACATCGCGCGAGATTACAGTGAGAGGAGACGTTTTTTAGGAGTTCCCGGCGTTTGTAGATCGCTTCTCAACTCCACATGAGAAGCGAGCTAAAGAGCATCATAAACAGGCACTCGGAGGAGAGCGATCTCCTCTGAGAATGCCTGAGAAATAAATAACGGTATTTTACCGCAGTTTGATAAAAGGACACCTAAATACAGCATGAATTTTGGAGAATAAATAACTCATGTGGTATCTCTCAAAAGTAGTGAATTTGCTAAAACAACATGCATTATTTACCGAATGTGTTCAATATTTACTTTTGCGTTATTTATTGCTTAAATTTTGCATGCTCTTTCACAATTTGTGTTTTTTTTTTTTTTTTTTACATGCTAACATTGCACCAGAGGAACATAGTTCTGTAAATAAATGCACACAGAAATATTGTGAAACTGTTAACATTCTAGCATGCCTTCATTCAAAGAGCAATCTCCCTCTAGTGAAATGTTACAAATTATTTTCATTCCTGAGCTCAGGACAGAAAATTTCCACACGGATACATTGTATACTTTTACCTTCCTGGTCAGTGCAGAGTTCCCCTCATTGTTATTTTGTACATTGCTAAAATACCGACTGCCTATTAAATAGCCAGGTGATAAATAATGAATGTGTGTGTGTGTTCTTTAGTGATTTGACGATTTATCTCTTTTTTTTTGGCGGTACTTACCTCACATTTTGATATTTTAGTTTGAAGAATTGACTCTCTATCTCATGCAAAATTTCTGATAAATGAGTTATATGACTTTCATATCGAATGCGGAATCCTTTAGTGAATTGAACCCATAGTGCTTGATTCTGCAGCTTTCCACTGAATTTTTCTATACAAGCTATTTATTTGTTTATGCATGCTGGTCATTTACCCCCTCAAGTGCCTCTTCTCAAGGGTGATTACATTTACGACCAGTTTACACTGGGATCTGTCACTAGGGATGAGCTTCGTGTTCGAGTCGAACATACGTTCGACTCGAACATCGGCTGTTCGATCGTTCGACGAAGATCGAACGATTTGGGCCGTTCGCGCCAAATTCGAGTGACGCGAACGGCCCACAATGCACTACGCCATCGCAGTGTCATCCAGGCGCTGTGATTGGCCAAGCATGCACTGTGACCCCGCATGCTTGGCCAATCACAGCGCCGACAGCGAGGAGAGCAATGATTGGCCACAGGCAGGATGCCTGTGGCCAATTATTGCTGAGGGGGTTTAGTACACGCCCCACACTATAAAAGGCCGCCAGCGCGGCGGCCTTGTGTAGTGTGTTCCGGAGCAGGGAAAGAGAAGCATAGGCAGGGACAGTGTAAATTTTTTTCCTTTACTAATCCTGGATTCCTTGTGTTTAGGGACAAATAAGGATAGGTAGGGAGAGTGTCAGTGTGTTATTCTGTGCTAAATCTTGTTTGTAGGGACAGAGTAGGACAGTGAGTGAAACTGACAGTGTGCTATTCTGTTCTAAACCAATCTTGCTGAACCATATTTTCAATCCTTGAGTTTAGGGACAGAGAAGGACACTCGTGGAAACTATCAGTGTGCTATTCTGTGCTAAATCTTGTTTGTAGGGACAGAGAGGTACAGTGAGTGAAACTGACAGTGTGCTATTCTGTTCTAAACCAATTTTGCTGAACCATATTTGAAATCCTTGAGTTTAGGGACAGAGAAGGACACTCGTGGAAACTATCAGTGTGCTATTCTGTGCTAAATCTTGTTTGTAGGGACAGAGAAGGACAGTGAGGGAAACTGTCAGTGTGCTGTTCTGTGCTAAATCTTGTTTGTAGGGACAGAGTAGGACAGTGAGTGAAACTGACAGTGTGCTATTCTGTTCTAAACCAATCTTGCTGAACCATATTTTCAATCCTTGAGTTTAGGGACAGAGAGGTACAGTGAGGGAAAGTGTCAGTGTGCTATTCTGTGCTAAATCTTGTTTGTAGGGACAGAGTAGGACAGTGAGTGAAACTGACAGTGTGCTATTCTGTTCTAAACCAATCTTGCTGAACCATATTTGAAATCCTTGAGTTTAGGGACAGAGAAGGACACTCGTGGAAACTATCAGTGTGCTATTCTGTGCTAAATCTTGTTTGTAGGGACAGAGTAGGACAGTGAGGGAAAGTGTCAGTGTGCTATTCTGTTCTAAACCAATCTTGCTGAACCATATTTGAAATCCTTGAGTTTAGGGACAGAGAAGGACACTCGTGGAAACTATCAGTGTGCTATTCTGTGCTAAATCTTGTTTGTAGGGACAGAGTAGGACAGTGAGGGAAAGTGTCAGTGTGCTATTCTGTTCTAAACCAATTTTGCTGAACCATATTTGAAATCCTTGAGTTTAGGGACAGAGAAGGACACTCGTGGAAACTATCAGTGTGCTATTCTGTGCTAAATCTTGTTTGTAGGGACAGAGTAGGACAGTGAGGGAAAGTGTCAGTGTGCTATTCTGTTCTAAACCAATTTTGCTGAACCATATTTGAAATCCTTGAGTTTAGGGACAGAGAAGGACACTCGTGGAAACTATCAGTGTGCTATTCTGTGCTAAATCTTGTTTGTAGGGACAGAGTAGGACAGTGAGGGAAAGTGTCAGTGTGCTATTCTGTTCTAAACCAATTTTGCTGAACCATATTTGAAATCCTTGAGTTTAGGGACAGAGAAGGACACTCGTGGAAACTATCAGTGTGCTATTCTGTGCTAAATCTTGTTTGTAGGGACAGAGTAGGACAGTGAGGGAAAGTGTCAGTGTGCTATTCTGTTCTAAACCAATTTTGCTGAACCATATTTGAAATCCTTGAGTTTAGGGACAGAGAAGGACACTCGTGGAAACTATCAGTGTGCTATTCTGTGCTAAATCTTGTTTGTAGGGACAGAGTAGGACAGTGAGGGAAAGTGTCAGTGTGCTATTCTGTTCTAAACCAATTTTGCTGAACCATATTTGAAATCCTTGAGTTTAGGGACAGAGAAGGACACTCGTGGAAACTATCAGTGTGCTATTCTGTGCTAAATCTTGTTTGTAGGGACAGAGTAGGACAGTGAGGGAAAGTGTCAGTGTGCTATTCTGTTCTAAACCAATTTTGCTGAACCATATTTGAAATCCTTGAGTTTAGGGACAGAGAAGGACACTTGTGGAAACTATCAGTGTGCTATTCTGTGCTAAATCTTGTTTGTAGGGAGGGACAGAGTAGGACAGTGAGGGAAAGTGTCAGTGTGCTATTCTGTTCTAAACCAATTTTGCTGAACCATATTTGAAATCCTTGAGTTTAGGGACAAAGAAGGACACTCATGGAAACTATCAGTGTGCTATTCTGTGCTAAATCTTGTTTGTAGGGACAGAGTAGGACAGTGAGGGAAAGTGTCAGTGTGCTATTCTGTTCTAAACCAATCTTGCTGAACCATATTTGAAATCCTTGAGTTTAGGGACAGAGAAGGACACTCGTGGAAACTATCAGTGTGCTATTCTGTGCTAAATCTTGTTTGTAGGGACAGAGAGGTACAGTGAGTGAAACTGACAGTGTGCTATTCTGTTCTAAACCAATTTTGCTGAATCATATTTGAAATCCTTGAGTTTAGGGACAGAGAAGGACACTCATGGAAACTATCAGTGTGCTATTCTGTGCTAAATCTTGTTTGTAGGGACAGAGAGGTACAGTGAGTGAAACTGACAGTGTGCTATTCTGTTGTAAACCAATTTTGCTGAACCATATTTGAAATCCTTGAGTTTAGGGACAGAGAAGAACACTCGTGGAAACTATCAGTGTGCTATTCTGTGCTAAATCTTGTTTGTAGGGAGAGAGAAGGACAGTGAGGGAAACTGTCAGTGTGCTGTTCTGTGCTAAACCAATCTTGCTGAAGCATATTGAAAATCCTTGTGTTTAGGGACAGAGAAGGATAGGCAGGGGACAGTGTCAGTGTCATTGTTGCTAAGCCTCCTGCACAGTATACACCTGAAGGTAGCCCTTATTGCTGTTTTTCCCATCTCCCTGCAGGCCATCCATTAAAATGTCTGGAAGGCAAACAAGGAGAGGCAGACAGTCAGGAGGCAAAAAAAGAGGGCAAGCAGGCTCTGTGTCTGGGGGCAACAGTGCTGGTCGTGGACGCGGTGCATTGTCATCAGCACATGGCCATGGGACACGCTTGTCCTTCTTTTCGGCAGCTGGACATGTTGAGCCACATCATGCTGAAGACTTGGTAGAGTGGATGACCAAGCCCACCTCATCCTCCTCATCCTCTCTCACCCAGGCTCAGGGTACTGGCAAAGCAGCTGCCAAAGCGTCCTCTTCTCTGGTATCATTATCTTCATTAGTCAATCCTTCCCTAGACCCACCATGTCCTCCTCCTGAGGAGTCCCCCGAACTGTTTGAGCACAGTGTTGGGTACATGCTCCAGGAGGATGCCCAGCGTTTCGAAGGATCTGATGATGATACCCAGCTAGAGGAAGGCAGTAGCGTGAGAGCAGAGAGAGGGGATGCTCAAGAAGGACACCAATCTGGCAGTCATGCTCCAGCAGCTGCAGCATACTGCCAGATTGGCTCCAGTGATGAGGAGGGAGGGGATGATGAGGTCACTGACTCCACGTGGGTGCCTAATAGGAGAGAGGAGGAGGAGGAGGATGAGGAGGAGGCACATCTCCAACGAGGCAGGATGCCCTTGAGTGGCCAGCGTATGGGCAGCACACCGACGGAATCACACCGCAGAGCTCCGCCTGTGCAGGGCGCTGCCTCTGCCCGTCATTCAAAAAGTTCTTTGGTGTGGGCCTTTTTTGAGGCGAGTGCATCAGATCGCACAGCTGCTGTTTGCAACATATGTCTCAAGCGTATATCGCGTGGCCAAAACATCAGCCGCTTGGGCACCACATGCTTGATCAGACATATGTTGACCTGCCATGCAGCTCGTTGGCAAGCCTACCTTAACCACTTAAGCCCCGGACCATTTGGTAGCTAGAGGACCAGAGGTGAATTCAGAATTTTGCACTGCGCTGCTTTAACTGTAAATTGTGCGGACATGCAATGTTGTACCCAAACGAAATTTGCGTCCTTTTCTTCCCACAAATAGAGCTTTCTTTTAATGGTATTTGATTGCCTCTGCGATTTTTATTTTTTGCGATATAAACGGAAAAAGACCGAAAATTTTGAAAAAAAATGATATTTTCTACTTTTTGTTATAAGAAAAATCGAATAAACTCAATTGTAGTCATACATTTAGGCCAAAATGTATTCAGCCACATGTTTTTAGTAAAAAAAATGTCAATAAGCGTATATTTATTGGTTTGCGCAAAAGTTATAGAGTTTACAAACTAGGGCACATTTTCTGAAATTTACACAGCTTTAAATTTATGACTGCCTATCTCATTTCTTGAGGTGCTAAAATGACAGGGCAGTACAAACCCCCCCCCCAAATGACCCCATTTTGGAAAGTAGACACCCCAAGGAAATTGCTGAGAGGCATGTTGAGCCCATTGAATTTTTTATTTTTTTGTCCCAAGTGATTGAATAATGACTAAAAAAAAAAAAAAAAAAAGAAATTACAAAAAATTGTCACTAAATGATATATTGCTCACACATGCCATGGTTATATGTGGAATTTCACCCCAAAATACATTTTGCTGCTTCTCCTGAGTACGGGGATACCACATGTGTGGGACTTTTTGGGAGCCTAGCCGCGTACAGGACCCCGGAAACCAAGCACCGCCTTCAGGATTTCTAAGGGCGCAAATTTTTGATTTCGCTCCTCACTACCTATCACAGTTTCGAAGGCCATAAAATGCCAAAATAGCACAAAACCCCCCCAAATGACCCCATTTTAGAAAGTAGACACCCCAAGGAAATTGCTGAGAGGCCTGTTGAGCCCATTGAATATATTTTTTTTTGTCCCAAGTGATTGAATAATGACAAAAAAAAAATAAAAATTACAAAAAGTTGTCACTAAATGATATATTGCTCACACATGCCATGGTTATATGTGGAATTACACCCCAAAATACATTTTTCTGCTTCTCCTGAGTACGGAGATACCACATGTGTGGGACTTTTTAGGAGCCTAGCCGCGTACGGGACCCCGAAAACCAAGCACCGCCTTCAGGATTTCTAGGCACAAATTTTTGATTTCACTCCTCACTACCTATCACAGTTTTGAAGGCCATAAAATGCCAAAATCGCACAAAACCCCCCCAAATGACCCCATTTTGGAATATAGACACCCCAAGCTATTTGCTGACAGCTCTCATTTGTTTTTGAAAATGAAGAAAGAAAATATATATATATATTTTTATTTTTTTTCAATTTTCAAAACTTTGTGACAAAAAGCGAGATCTGCAAAATACTCACAATACCTCTCAGCAAATAGCTTGGGGTGTCTACTTTCCAAAATGGGGTCATTTGGGGGGGTTTTGTGCTATCTGGGCATTCCATGGCCTCCGAAACTGTGATAGGCAGTGAGAAGTGAAATCAAAAATTTACACCCTTAGAAAGCCTGAAGGCGGTGCTTGGTTTTTGGGGTCCCGTACATGGCTAGGCTCCCAAAAAGTCTCACACATGTGGTATCCCCGTACTCAGGAGAAGCAACAGAATGTATTTTGGGGTGTAATTCCACATATGCCTATGGCATGTTTGAGCAATATATCATTTAGTGACAACTTTGTGCAAAAAAAAAAAAAAAAAATTGTAGTTTTTCCGCAACTTGTGTCAACATATAAAATATTCCATGGACTCGACATGCCTCTCAGTATATAGCTTGGGGTGTCTACTTTCCAAAATGGGGTCATTTGGGGGGGTTTTGAACTGTTCTGGCATTTTATACACAACATTAGGAAGCTTACATCCACTCTTCTAACCACTTGAAGACAAAGCCCTTTTTGACACTTTTTGTTTACATGAAAACATTTTTTTTTTGCAAGAAAATTATGTTGAACCCCCAAACATTATATATATTTTCAAAGCAAAGGCCCTACAGATTAAAATGGTGGGTGTTGCATTTTTTTTTCTACACAGTATTTGCGCAACGATTTTTCAAACGCATTTTTTGGGTTAAAAAATACACTTTTTTTAATTTTAATGCACTAAAACACACTATATTGCCCAAATGTTTGATGAAATAAAAAAGATGATCTTAGGCCGAGTACATAGATACCAAACACGACAAGCTTTAAAATTTCGCACAAACGCGCATTGGCGACAAGCTATATACATTTTTAAAAGCCTTTAAAAGCCTTTACAGGTTACCCCAGTAGATTTACAGAGGAGGTCTACTGCTAAAATGATTGCACTCGATCTGACCTTCGCGGTGATACCTCACATGCATGGTGCAATTGCTGTTTACATATGACGCCAGACCGACGCTTGCGTTCGCCATTGGGCAAGAGCAGGGCAGGACAGGGGTGCTTTTTTTTTTTTTTATTATTAATTTTGCTTTTTTATTTTATTTTTAAATTGTTCCTTCCAAGTATTTTTTTTTTTTATCATTTTTATTGTTATCTCAGGGAATGTAAATATCCCCTATGATAGCAATAGGTAGTGACAGGTACTCTTTTTTTGAAAAAACTGGGATCTTCTAGACCCTAGATTTTTCCTCTGCCCTCAAAGCATCTGACCACACCAAGATCAGTGTGATAAAATGCTTTCCCAATTTCCCAATGGCGCTTTTTATATCCGGGGGGGGGGGCATTCCCTCCCACTGCTTGTAAAAGCAGTCCAGAGGCTAATTAGCCGCTAGGATTGCTTTTACATGAAAGCCGGCCGCAGGCTGAAAAGAATGATACCAAGATGATACCTAAACCCGCAGGCATCATTCTGGTATAAACATTCAAAGTCCAGCAACATACCAGTACGTTGCTGGTCCTTGTTGGACATGTATTGTAATCTTTTTTTTCATGCAGCCTGTTGGCTGAACGAAAAAAAAAGATTGATCGGTGGGTATGCCCACCATTAGAATACCGCCCTTCATCCACCCACTTCCAATGATGGGCATACACGCACCATTTATATATGCCGAAGCATGGGGGCATCCTCCCGCAAAAAAGTTATGCCGCACACACATGGTCGGACTTTTCCACGGGCAAGCCTCCGTCGGAATTTCGACCGTATGTACGCGGCATTAGGAGCAAAATCGCTCCTCCGCCCCTGCTGCCCCAATGCTTCGGCATATTTGCTTTTTTTTTTAACTGTGGTGGTGAAATCACCTCCTATAGCACTGGAGTCGCAGGGATCAGGCCTGTCTCTGCGAACGCTGCAGTTATGTGTGTTTTTGTTTTGTAAGTGACAGTGATCGATCGATACTGCACTTGGGTGGCCTGGGCTGGATGGAGGGGCAAAACGCAGGTGCCAGCAGGTATCTGGGCTGATCCCGCTAACACTGCGTTTTTGGGAACCCTAAACTGCTGGGGACGCTAGTATAGATCTGATCAGATCAGATATTGATCTGTTCAGATACTATACCACTAAGGGGGGTGTATGCTTCACGCGTGGGTGTTAGCGTTACTGGCACTAACCTGACGCTGCCTGGGGTGTGACTCAGACCCTCTCTGACGCTAAAACCTAATTGATATCACCCGCCGGGCGATCAGGGGGTTAAACCTTTATTGGGTTATATACACGGCGGGTGCCCTGACACTATAAAAAGCAAACTAACTAACCAGCGTCACCCGTAACACTTATATGGTGATCACTGGTGAAAGGGTTAACTAGGGGCAATCAGGGGGTTAAAACCTTTATTAGATAATATATGGGGGTACCTGACGCTATAAAAACCTGCGGCGAACCTAAAAAAAATTACCAGCTACCGATCTGCATCACCGACACTAAGACAGCGTTTAGAAAAACGATTGCTTAGCGACAGTGGTGATGGGGGTGAAAGGGTTACCTGGGGGGGCGATCAAGGGGGTTAAACCTTTATTAGATAATATATTGGGGTACCTGACGCTATAAAAACATGCGGCGAACCTAAAAAAAATTACTGGCTACGATCTGCATCACCGACACTAAGACAGCGTTTAGAAAAACAATTGCTTAGCGACAGTGGTGATAGGGGGTGAAAGGGTTACCTGGGGGGCGATCAAGGGGGTTAAACCTTTATTAGATAATATATTGGGGTACCTGACGCTATAAAAACCTGCGGCGAACCTAAAAAAAATTACTGGCTACGATCTGCATCACCGACACTAAGACAGCGTTTAGAAAAACAATTGCTTAGCGACAGTGGTGATAGGGGGTGAAAGGGTTACCTGGGGGGCGATCAAGGGGGTTAAACCTTTATTAGATAATATATTGGGGTACCTGACGCTATAAAAACCTGCGGCGAACCTAAAAAAATTACCGGCTACCGATCTGCATCACAGACACTAAGACAGCGTTTAGAAAAACGATCGCTTAGTGATAGTGGTGATAGGGGGTGAAAGGGTTACCTGGGGGGCGATCAAGGGGGTTAAACCTTTATTAGATAATATATTGGGGTACCTGACGCTATAAAAACCTGCGGCGAACCTAAAAAAAATTACTGGCTGCCGATCGGCATCACTGACGCTAAGACAGCGATCAGAAAAATGATCGCTAAGCGACAGTGGTGATAGGGGGTGAAAGGGTTATCTGGGGGGTGATCAGGGGGTTAAACCTTTATTAGGGGGGGTTAGGGGGCTACACTGGACCTAAGACTAAACTTTGGTGACACTTTTACAGTCACAAATGTCACTGATTGCAGTGATCACTAAATAAATTGTCACTGCAATCAGTGACACTGTGACTGGGGGCTGGGGGGGGGGGTGATCTGGGGGGTGATCTGGGGTGTCTGGGGGGGCCTGGGGGGGCGATTTATGTCCCTATGTGTCCTGGTGTCAGTGTAGTGTTGTGTGCACTGACCTGATATCTTCTCTTGTACGGCGCTCGGTATATGTGAGCGCCGCACCAGAGATGACATCACTTCCTCCTGCTCCCTCTGTCTGACACAGACAGAGGGGGCATTTCCATTCGCCGGGAGCGATCGCGAGGGGGTGGCCAGAAACGAATGGCTGCCCCCTCATCCCGGAACGCTCCCGGACACTTAGCCACCGCTCACTGTATAGGAGCCCCCAACTGTACAAAGGCAATCACGTACACTCTACGTGATTGTGCCTGTCGGTGCCATTCTGCCGACGTATATATACAGTGAGCGGTCGTTAAGTGGTTAAAGACCCACACCAAAGAACAAAGCTGACCTCTTCTTGCACCGCATCAGCTGGGATCTCCAACCCCACTATACCTTCAGTCCTCTCTGAAACCTGCTCTGAGAGGAATGAAGGTGTAGAATTAGGTGTGTCACAGCCAAGTACTTGCGGGCACTCTGCTAGCAGTACACCAACGTCCGATTCTAGCAGGCAAATTTCCCTGCCCCAGCTGCTGGACCGTCGAAAGAAGTTCACTCCCAGCCATCCACATGCCCAGCGGTTGAATGCTAGCTTGGCTAAATTGCTAGCGCTTCAACTGCTGCCTTTTCAGTTGGTAGACTCGGCCCCCTTCCGTGAGTTTGTGCAATGTGCGGTTCCTCAGTGGCAGGTTCCCAAACGCCACTTTTTCGCACGGAAGGCGATTCCGGCTCTCTACAGGCATGTGGAAGGCAATGTCTTGGCCTCGCTGGACAGGGCGGCCAGCGGTAAGGTGCATATTACCGCTGACTCATGGTCCAGCAGGCATGGACAGGGACGTTACCTTTCTTTCACGGCCCATTGGGTCACTCTTTTGGCAGCTGGGAAGGATGCAGGACAAGGTGCAGTAGTGTTGGAGGTTGTTCCACCGCCACGCCTCCAAAATGCTACTACTGGTTGTGACACACCTCTCTCCTCCACCCCCTCCTCTTCTTCTTCCTCCATGGCCTCTTCCTGTGGTTTGTCCTCGGAACCAGCAGTGCTCCGTAGGCGTTCAAGGGGCTACGCAAGTACGCAGGCAAAAAGATGCCATGCCGTGCTTGCGCTGGTGTGTTTGGGGGACAGGAGCCACACTGGGGCAGAGGTCCTGTCTGCTCTGCAGGGGCAGGACGAGAGGTGGTTGACGCCACGCCAGCTTAAGCCAGGAATGGTGGTTTGCGACAATGGCACCAACCTCCTCTCCGCCCTCCGACAGGGACAACTGACCCATGTGCCCTGTATGGCTCACGTCCTTAACCTGGTGGTGCAGCGGTTCTTGGGCAGGTACCCGGGCTTACAGGATGTCCTGAGGCAGGCCAGGAAAGTCTGTGTGCATTTCCGCAGATCTTATAATGCCAGTGCTCGCCTGGCTGAGCTGCAAAAGGAGTTGAACCTGCCCAAGAACCGCCTTATATGTGACATGCCCACCAGGTGGAACTCAACGTTGGCCATGCTGCAGCGGCTGCACACGCAGCAGAGGGCCATCAATGAGTACCTGTGCGACTACGGCACCAGGACAGGGTCAGGGGAGCTCGGGTTTTTTTCACCACACCAGTGGGGCATGATCAGGGATGCATGCACTGTCCTGGCACCATTTGAGGAGGCCACGAGGATGGTGAGCAGTGACAGTGCATGCATCAGTGACACTGTACCTCTTGTCCACCTGTTGGAGCACACGCTGCGTGGAATAATGGACAGGGCACTTGAGGCAGAACAGAGGCAGGAAGAGGAGGACTTCCTTGCCTCTCAAGGCCCCCTTTACCCAGACAGTGTTCCTTCTGTCCCACCCATCGCACAGGAAGAGGAGGAGGAGGAGGAGGATTGTGTCAGCATGGAGGTGGAGGCTGGCACTCAGCATCATCAGCATCAGTTTTTTAGGGATGATTTACAGTCCCAAGAAACCAGTGGACTTGTACGTGGCTGGGAGGAGGTGGCTGCGGATCATGTCGTCCTTAGTGACCCAGAGGACTCCGGACTGAATGCCTCAGCTAACCTACACTGCATGGCCTCCCTGATCCTGCAAAGTCTGCGGAAGGATCCTCGTATTCTTCGGATCAAGGAGAGGGACCATTACTGGCTGGCCACTCTCCTTGATCCACGGTACAAGGGTAAGGTTGCGGACCTTATCTTACCGTCGCAGAGGGAGCAGAGGATGAGACAACTCCGGGAGGCCTTGCAGAAAGGTCTGTGCAACGCGTTCCCAGAGACTGGGAGGTTACAAACTCCTGGTCCTGGACAACGAGTTGCTGAGGCTTCGGGCAGTCAAAGAAGGAGCGGTGGGGAAGGTGGCCGTCTGACCGATGCGTTCAGACAATTCTTTAGTCCGCAGCCCCAAAGTATGATCGGTTCCAGCAACCATCGCCAGCGTCTGATATACATGGTGCAGGAATACCTAGGGGCAAGGTCAGACTTGGACACCTTCCCCACCGAAAATCCTCTGGCTTACTGGGTCTTGAGGATGGATCACTGGCCAGAGCTTGCACAGTATGCAATTGAGCTACTGGCCTGTCCTGCATCCAGCGTTCTTTCAGAACGCACATTCAGTGCTGCTGGAGGATTTGTCACGGATCACAGGGTGCGCCTGTCCACCGACTCGGTTGATCGACTGACTTTCATCAAGATGAACCAGTCTTGGATCACCACCAGCTACCACACACCTGATGCTGATATAACAGACTAATTGATTTTAAAATGTCACATCCCTTCAAGACTGATGCTGATGCTTAGTGCCTGTGCTGTTATGTTGACTGGCTATCCTCCTCCTCCTCCTCCTCAATGATACGATTAATGATGATAGCTTGGAAGATCATTTTGGTTTATGGGTGACGCCACCAGTGGCTAAGGCCCAATTTTTCAGCCCCTGTTTAACAGGGGCGTGTAATTACAATTTTTGATGCAATACTTTGCAACAGGCCTCATTGCTGTGCTCCAAGTACAGTATCTGTGAGGGGTTGCAGTGTTGTGCCACCAGTGCCTAAGGCCCAATTTTTCAGCCCCTGTTCAACAGGGGCATGCAATTATAATTATTGATCTAATAATTCACAGCAGGGCCCATTGCTGCGCCCACCAAGAGTAACTGTCAGGCCTTACAGTGTTGTGGCACCAGCACCACCATCACCACCACCACCACCACCAAAGGCCCAATTTTTCAGCCCCTGTTCAACAGGGGCATGCAATTATAATTATTGATCTAATAATTCACAGCAGGGCCCATTGCTGCGCCCACCAAGAGTAACTGTCAGGCCTTACAGTGTTGTGGCACCAGCACTACTATCACCACCACCACCACCACCAAAGGCCCAATTTTTCAGCCCCTGTTCAACAGGGGCATGCAATTATAATTATTGATCTAATAATTCACAGCAGGGCCCATTGCTGCGCCCACCAAGAGTAACTGTCAGGCCTTACAGTGTTGTGGCACCAGCACCACCATCACCACCACCACCACCACCAAAGGCCCAATTTTTCAGCCCCTGTTCAACAGGGGCATGCAATTATAATTATTGATCTAATAATTCACAGCAGGGCCCATTGCTGTGCCCACCAAGAGTAACTGTCAGGCCTTACAGTGTTGTGGCACCAGCACCACCATCACCACCACCACCACCACCAAAGTCCCAATTTTTCAGCCCCTGTTCAACAGGGGCATGCAATTATAATTATTGATCGAATAATTCACAGCAGGGCCCATTGCTGCACCCACCAAGAGTAACTGTCAGGCCTTACAGTGTTGTGGCACAAGCACCACCATCACCACCACCACCACCACCAAAGGCCCAATTTTTCAGCCCCTATTCAACAGGGGCATGCAATTATAATTATTGATCTAATAATTCACAGCAGGGCCCATTGCTGCGCCCACCAAGAGTAACTGTCAGGCCTTACAGTGTTGTGGCACCAGCACCACCATCAAAGGCCCAATTTTTACTACCACTGATCAACAATTATATGTTATTACAATTCCTGATATAATAGTTGACAGCAGGGCGTTCCAGCACCCACCAAGAATAACTGTGAGTGCTTTCAGTGTTGTGCCAACACCAACACCTAAGGGGCCAATTTCTGCAGAGTATATACGGCAGGTCCCTACTTTCAAACATCCAACTTACAAACGACTACTACTTGCAAACGGAAGAAGACAACAGGAAGTGAGAGGAAATCTACCCCTTGGAAGGAAAATTCTCTCCTGTAAGAATTAATATGGGAGAAAGGTGTCTCCTCTCTACTGATGCTTTATCACCAATCCTTGTTTCAATAAAAACACCACATTTCAAAAACAGTTGTCATTGGGACGCAAAGTGAGGTGAAATGTTCTGAACAGGGGCACAGACAGCAAAAAAAATGTGACAGGGGTGATAACCGTTCCCTATGTTTTCCAAAAAGCTAAAAAAAAAGGAATTTGGCATGGAGCTACACTTAAACAATGCAGCTGTTCAAAATTACAAACAAATTCTACATAAGAACAAACCTACAGTCCCTGTCTTGTATGCACCGCCTGTATACGGCTGTTCAGAGTATATAGGGCCTTTTTTATTTTGTGTGCGGGGTTCCCCTTAATATCCATACAAGACCCAAAGGGGCTGGTAATGGGCTGGGGTCAGTGTCGCAGCAGTCGCAGCTGCGACTGGGCCCTGTAGTTCCGTGAAGTCCGGGGGGCCCGCCCACCGCCCGCCAGTATGAGGAGCCGTTCTGCCGCAGGGATCGGGTGCTGACAAGGCAGTGGATGCAGGGGCGGCACCGCGGCAACCCCCCCAAGACTCCCAAGACATCTCCCCTGCCTGCACCTCTGGCTGGCCGTTTAGAGTGCAGTGGGGAGATGTGGGAGGAGGTGGAAGGCGGCGATCGGCAGCTCTATGGTGCCTGTGTGGGCAGCAAGATCTCCCTGGGGCTTGTAGTACTCGAGTGTCAGTGTGTATACAGTGGAGAGGGAAGGGGAGGGGCCTCTGACCCGGGCAGGTATTAGTTTCACTTTCACTCTGCTTGTACAATGTTGCTGATGCCCGGGTCAGAGGCCCCTCCCCCCTCTGCTGTATACATGGTTCGGATATAGAACTACTAGCCCCAGCAAGACCCCCCTGCCTGTGGACACCATAGAGCTGCCAATCGCCACCTCCACCAGCCAGGTACAGGGGAACCCCTGCAAGGGGGGAGTCAGCTGTTTGGGGACCCTGATGTAAGAGGGGGGGGTTTTCTGGGGACACTAATGTAAGGAAGGGGGCCTCTGGGGACACTAATGTAAGGAAGGGGGCCTCTGGGGACACTAATGTTAGGGGGGGGGCTCTCTGGTAATCCTGGTGTAAGGGGGGGGGCTCTCTGGGGACCCAGGTGTAAGGGGGAGCTCTATGTGGACCCTAGTGTAAGGGGGGGCTCTCTGGGGACCCTGGTGTAAGGGGGGGCTCTCTGGGGACCCTGGTGTAAGGGGGGGCTCTCTGGGGACCCAGGTGTAAGGGGGAGCTCTATGTGGACCCTAGTGTAAGGGGGGGCTCTCTGGGGACCCTGGTGTAAGGGGGGGCTCTCTGGGGACCCTGGTGTAAGGGGGGGCTCTCTGGGGACCCTGGTGTAAGGGGGGGCTCTCTGGGGACCCTGGTGTAAGGGGGGGCTCTCTGGGGATCTTGGTGTAAGGGGGGCTCTCTGAGGACCCTGGTGTAAGGGGGGGCTCTATGGGGACCCTGGTGTAAGGGGGGCTCTTTGGGGACTCTGGTGTAAGGGGGGGCTCTATGGGGACCCTGGTGTAAGGGGGGGCTCTATGGGGACCCTGGTGTAAGGGGGGGCTCTATAGGGACCCTGGTGTAAGGGGGGCTCTCTAGGGACCCTGATGTAAGGGGAGGCTCTCTGGGGACCCTGGTGTAAGGGGGGGCTCTCTGGGGACCCTGGTGTAAGGGGGGCTCTCTGGGGACCCTGGTGTAAGGGGGGGCTCTCTGGGGACCCTGGTGTAAGGGGAGGCTCTCTGGGGACCCTGGTGTAAGGGGAGGCTCTCTGGGGACCCTGGTGTAAGGGGGGGCTCTCTGAGGACCCTGGTGTAACGGGGGGCTCTCTGAGGACCCTGGTGTAAGGGGGGGCTCTCTGGGGACTCTGGTGTAATGTGGGGCTCTCTGGGGACTCTGATGTAAGGGGGGGCTCTCTGGGGACCCTGGTGTAAGGGGAGGCTCTCTGGGGACCCTGATGTAAGGAGGGGCTCTCTGGGGACACTAATGTAATGTAATGTAAGAGGGGAGGCTCTCCTGGGACACTAATGTAAGGGAGGCTCTCTTGGGACCCCGATATAAGGGGAGGCTCTCTGGGGACCCTGATGTAATTAGGGAGGCTCTCTGGGGACCCTGATGTAAGTAGGGAGGCTCTCTGGGGACCCTGATGTAAGTAGGGAGGCTCTCTGGGGACCCCGATTATAAGGGGAGGCTCTCTGGGGACCCTGATGTAAATAGGGAGGCTCTCTGGGGACCCTGATGTAAGTAGGGAGGCTCTCTGGGGACCCTGATGTAAGGAGGGGCTCTCTGGGGACACTAATGTAGGAAGGGAGGCTCTCTGGGGCCACTAATGTAGGAGGGGAGGCTCTCTGGGGACACTAATGTAAGGGGGGCTCTCTGGGGACCCTGATGTAAGTAGGGAGGCTCTCTGGGGACCCTGATGTAAGGGGAGGTTCTCTGGGGACCGTGATGTAAGGGGAGGTTCTCTGGGGACCGTGATGTAAGGGGAGGTTCTCTAGGGACCCTGATGTAAGGGAAGGTTCTCTGGGGACTCTGATGTAAGGGGAGGTTCTCTGGGGACCCTAATGTAGGAGGAGGCTCTCTAGGGACCCTGATGTAAGTAGGGAGGCTCTCTGGGGTCCCTGATGTAAGGGGGGCTCTCTAGGGAGTCCCCCTATGTGATGGTGTGTGTGGGGGGGAGGTATTGAAGGACCTGGCCTTGGGGCGGCAAAGGGAGTAAATCTGGGCCTGGGCAGAGGCAGCAATGAGACTGGGGGCAGACACTGAAAAATTAAGTCAGCAGACCTGCTGACACCAATGTGAGAAGGCGAGGGAGGAGCTTTCCTCTCTGCGTGGAATACCTATACGGTCTACCCATGAGGCAAGAAGGCATCCTGGCGGGAGATTAGAAGGCACGGTGACCGTGACCGATCAAACGGAATTCCCGGGGAATCGATTGATTGACGGTAAGTGACATTTTGCAGAGCTAAGCAATCGATGCCAACCTCCACCACCTGTGCCTCTTACTGATCCCATCCCCCCACCACTCATCTCATCCCTATCCCCCCATTACTTCTACAACAGAGGTGATGGGGGGGGGATAGGGATGAGATCAGTGGTGGGAGGATGGGATCAGTAAGAGGCACAGGTGGTGGTGGGAGAGGATGGCACCACCACTGCCACTGCAGCCACCCCCCTCAAGTACCACCACTGCCACCCCCCTCAAGTACCACAGCTGCCATCCCCCCTCAACTACCGCCGTTGCAACCCCCCTCAAAAAAAAGTATCAAAATCATGCTTTTTCGAGGGGGGGCCCTTTGTGATTTCTTGCACCGGGGCCCAGAGGTTTCTAGTTATGCCTCTGGCTGGGGTAGGGGGGGGGGGGTTGATGGGGTAGCTATGCCATTTTTCCTAAAGATTTTCATCCATATTACCGGGACCAGACATTGCATTAAAGCCGCAAGCAGTTTTAAATGCTTTTTTTCCTTTAGAAATGTTATTTTGTGCAGGGACAGTTCTAAACACGGGAAACACGTGGCACTTCACAGGCATACTTTAGACACCCCCCAGGTACAATATTTAAAGGAATATTTGACTTTTTTTTTTCACTTTATGCATCATTAAAATGACTGCTCCCGGAAAACGTCCGTTTTTAAAACTTCTTTTTGCATTGATACATGTCCCCTGGTGCAGAACCCGGGTTCCCAAACTCTGTTTCGGACAATAACATGGATAATAGTCGTTATAATTAGCACTTTAGAATCCGAACGTTCGCATCCATTGTATTTAATAGGGTTCTAATGTTCGTGCGAACTTTCGGTCCGTTCGCGGGTTCTGGTGCGAACCGAACCCGGGGGTGTTCGGCTCATCACTATCTGTCACGAATGTCACGTCTACCCCAACGCAGGTGGTCACACACTATAGCTGGCTACTGTGTGCTTCACCTATAACAGCCCCCTTTCCCTTAAATGGATTGTAAAGGTTCGTGTTTTTTTTTCCACCTTAACCACTTAAGCCCCAGACCATTTTGGCTCGTTAAAGACCAGGCCCCTTTTTGCGATTCGGCACTGCGTCGCTTTAACTGACAATTGTGCAACGTGGCTCCCAAACAAAATTGATGTCCTTTTTTTTTCCCCGACAAATAGAGCTTTCTTTTGGTGGTATTTGATCACCTCTGCGGTTTTTATTTTTTGCGCTAAAAACAAAAATTTTAAAAAAAATGACATATTTTTTACTTTTTGCTATAATAAATATCCCCAAAAAATATATAAAAAAACATTTTCTTCCTCAGTTTAGGCCGATACTTATTCTTCTGCATATGTTTGGTAAAAAAAATTGCAATCTGCGTTTATTGATTGGTTTGCGCAAAAGTTATAGCGTTTACAAAATAGGGGATAGTTTTATGGCATTTTTATTATATATATTTTTTTACTAGTTATGGCGGTGATCAGCGATTTTTTTCATGACTGCGACATTATGGCGGACACATCGGACACTTTTGACACATTTTTGGGACCATTGTCATTTTCACAGCGATCAGTGCTATAAAAATGCACTGGTTACTGTGAAAATGACACTGGCAGTGAAGGGGTTAACCACTAGGTGGCGCTGTAGGGGTTAAGTGTTCCCTGCATTGTGTTTCTAACATTGTGTTTACACAAGCATCTCCCCGCTCTATACCTCCGTGAGACGATCGCGGGGATCCTCGCGGCGATCGAGTCCGCGGGACCCGCGGTCCGACTCACGGGGAAGGCGGCAGGCGTGCGCGACCACACGGCAGCCATTTAAAGGGCCACGTACAGGTACGTGATTATGCCTGTCCGTGCCATTCTGCCTATGCATTAAGGTGGAAAAAACACCTGGCAATCACAGGCCCCCCAGCCCCCCCCGTTTTACTTACCTGAGCCAGTTCACCTGCTCGGCTTGTCCCCTGCATCCTCTTCTCCATGGAGTCTCGGCGTGGATTGGATAGATTGATAGCAGCGCAGCCATTGGCTCCCGCTGCTGTCAATCAAATCCAATGACGCGGCCGGCGGGGGGGGGACCGAGTCATACACTTGGTGTCTGTGGACGCAGAGTGTATGACAGGGAGCGCGCCCGCAAGGTAACCCCCTCGGGAGAGCGTTTCCCAGAGGGGTTAGCTATTGCGGCGAGGAGCCGAGAGAGCCGCTGTGGAACCCCAGAACAGGAGGATCGGGGCCACTCTGTGCAAAACGAACTGCACAGAGGAGGTAAGTATGATATGTTTGTTATTTAAAAAAAAAAAAATGAACCTTTGCAACCACTTCCCATCCCGCCTATTGACATATGACGTCCACAAGGTGGCTCTGCCATCCTGGGTGGACGTCATAGGAACATGTACCACATTCTTGTGTTGTGTGATTTTGTGGCCTGCTCATTTGAATGCATTTGTACTAAACTAACTTGTAACGTCATCACGCATGCAAAGGCCCAGGAGAGTTGCCAAGTGGCAGTGCTTTCATTTTAATGGATGGATAATGCTGAACCTATTGTATGCTGTGTGAGTAGATCCAATAAAATGTCTGGTTTATTTTAAAGCGGACCTTCAGTAATTTTTTTACCTTTCCATCTATTAAATCTTCTGCCCTTGTTGTTTTAACTTTGGATAGACATACGTCAGCTGTTTGAAGAGGGATATCTTTGTTATGGCAGCAGCTAGATGCCATAACCCCGGTATCCTCTTCTTCAGTGGGCGGTCCGGTTTCCGGTAATAGTTGTCTCTGCGGCGGATTCGCCACAAGATCACTTTTATTGGTGGCTGGAGCGGGCCCCCCCTCCCGCCGCTCTCCGCTTACCGGAGCCGCTTACCGGAGCCGTCAGCAGCAGCGGAGGCAATCGGGTCCTCTCTGCTGTTAGGTATGGCGACGAGTGAGGGGAAGATGGCCCCCACCCATCACCATACCATTGCAGGGGCACCCAACTTTACTGTTTGTCTTATTTTTTTATTCAAAAAAGTGTATTTTTCCCACAAAAGTGTGCTTGTAAGACCGTTGCGCAAATACGGTGTAACATAAAGTAATTTTCTAGCAAAAAAAACACTTTTTAACTTGTAAACAACAAATCTCAGAAAGAGGCTCTGTCCTTAAGTGGTTAATACTGGGCCATGGAATTTGCATTTTTCTTTCCCTCAGTGGCATGTATTTTGACAGAGAGGATGCATTACTGGAAGTTAGGGATGAGCTCGGTGTTCAAGTCGAACGCATGTTCGACTCGAACATCGCCTGTTCGGCAAAAACATTCCGGCGCTGGGATTGGCCAAGCATGCACTGTGACCCCGCATGCTTGGCCAATCACAGCGCTGGCAGCGAGGAGAGCCATAATTGGCCACAGGCAGGATGCCTGTGGTCAATTATAGCTCAGGGGGGTTTAGTACATGCCCCACACTATAAAAGGCCGCCAGCGCGGCGGCCTTGTGTAGTGTGTTCCGGCATGCAGGGAAAGAGCTTGATAGGCAGGGACAGTGTGTTCTACAGTGTGTTCTTTTCTCAGGCATCTGCAGGAGTTAATGGGTGTTGTGTGCCTCCAGCACAGTATACACCTGTATCTACCCTTTATTGCTGTTCTCTAAGCTAGATAGGCAGGGACAGTGTGTTCTTTCCTCAGGCATCTGCAGGAGTTAGTGGGTGTTGTGTGCCCCAGCACAGTATACACCTGTATATACACTTTTTTGCTGTTCTCTAATACAGGCATCTGCAGGAGTTAGTGGGTGTTGTGTGCCCCAGCAGAGTATACACCTGTATCTACACTTTATTGATGTTCTCTAATACAGGCATCTGCAGGAGTTAGTGGGTGTTGTGTGCCCCAGCACAGTATACACCTGTATATACACTTTTTTGCTGTTCTCTAATACAGGCATCTGCAGGAGTTAGTGGGTGTTGTGTGCCCCAGCACAGTATACACCTGTATATACACTTTTTTGCTGTTCTCTAATACAGGCATCTGCAGGAGTTAGTGGGTGTTGTGTGCCCCAGCACAGTATATACCTGTATCTACACTTTATTGCTGTTCTCTAATACAGGCATCTGCAGGATTTAGTGGGTGTTGTGTGCCCCAGCACAGTATACACCTGTATATACACTTTTTTGCTGTTCTCTAATACAGGCATCTGCAGGAGTTAGTAGGTGTTGTGTGCCCCAGCACAGTATACACCTGTATATACACTTTTTTGCTGTTCTCTGATACAGGCATCTGCAGGAGTTAGTGGGTGTTGTGTGCCTCCAGCACAGTATACACCTGTATCTACCCTTTTTTGCTGGTGTTCTCTAATAAAGGCATCTGCAGGAGTTAGTTGGTGTTGTGTGCCTCCAGCACAGCACAGTATACACCTGTATCTACCCTTTTTTGCTGGTGTTCTCTAATAAAGGCATCTGCAGGAGTTAGTGGGTGTTGTGTGCCTCCAGCACAGCACAGTATACACCTGTATCTACCCTTTTTTGCTGGTGTTCTCTAATAAAGGCATCTGCAGGAGTTAGTGGGTGTTGTGTGCCTCCAGCACAGCACAGTATACACCTGTATCTACCCTTTATTGCTGGTGTTCTCTAATACAGGCATCTGCAGGAGTTAGTGGGTGTTGTGTGCTTCCAGCACAATATACACTACCCAATTACTGGTTTTCCCATCTCCCTGCAGGCCATTACTATGTCTGGAAGGCCAACAAGGAGAGGCAGACAGTCACGAGCCAATAAAAGAGGGCAAGCATGCTCTGTGTCTAGAGACAACAGCACGTGGCCATGGGACACGCTTGTCCTTATTTTCTGCAGCTGGACGTGTTGAGCCGCATCATGCCGAAGACTTGGTAGAGTGGATGACCAAGCCCTCCTCATCTTCCTCATCCTCTCTCACCCAGGCTCAGGGTACTGGCAAAGCAGCTGCCAAAGCGTCCTCTTCCCTCACATCAATGTCATCATCAGTCACTCCTTCCCTAGACCCACCATGTCCTCCTGAGGAGTCCCCGAACTGTTTGAGCACAGTGTTGGGTACATGCTCCAGGAGGATGCCCAGCATTTTGAAGGGTCTGATGATGATACCCAGCTAGAGGAAGGCAGTAGCGTGAGCGCAGAGAGAGGGGATGCTCAAGAAGGACAGCAATCTGGCAGTCATGTTCCAGCAGCTGCAGCATACTGCCAGATTGGCTCCAGTGATGAGGAGGGAGGGGATGATGAGGTCACTGACTCCATGTGGGTGCCTGATAGGAGAGAGGAGGAGGATGAGGAGGAGGCACATCTCCAACGAGGCAGGATGCCCTCCGGGGGCCAGCGGAAGGGCAGCACACCGACTGAATCACATCGCAGAGCTCCGCCTGTGCAGGGCGCTGCCTCTGCCCGTTATTACAAAAGTTCTTTGGTGTGGGCCTTTTTTGAGTCGAGTGCATCAGATCGCACCGCTGCTATTTGCAACATACGTCTCAAGCGTATCTCGCGTGGCCAAAACATCAGCCGCTTGGGCACCACATGCTTGACAAGACATATGTTGACCTGCCATGCAGCTCATTGGCAAGCGTACCTTAAAGACCCACACCAAAGAACAAAGCGGACCTCTCCTTGCTCCTCAACAGCTGGGATCTCCAACCCCACTGAAACCTGCACTGAGAGGAATGAAGGTGTAGAATTAGGTGTGTCACAGCCAAGTACTTGCGGGCACTCTGCTAGCAGTACACCGACGTCCGATTGCAGCAGGCACATTTCCCTGCCCCAGCTGCTGGACCGTCGAAAGAAGTTCACTCCCAGCCATCTACATGCCCAGCGGTTGAATGCTATCTTGGCTAAATTGCTAGCACTTCAACTGCTGCCTTTTCAGTTGGTAAACTCGGCCCCCTTCCGTGAGTTTGTGCAATGTGCGGTTCCTCAGTGACAGGTTCCCAAACGCCACTTTTTCTCACGGAAGGCGATTCCGGCTCTCTACCGGCATGTGGAAGGCAATGTCCATGCCTCGCTGGACAGGGCGGTCAGCGGTAAGGTGCATATTACCGCTGACTGATGGTCCAGCAGGCATGGACAGAGATGTTGCCTTTCTTTCACGGCCCATTGGGTCACTCTTTTGGCAGCTCGGAAGGATGCAGGACACGGTGCAGTAGTGTTGGAGGTTGTTCCGCCGCCACGACTCCAAAATGCTACTACTGGTTGTGACACACCTCTCTCCTCCACCCCCTCCTCTTCTTCTTCCTCCATGGCCTCTTCCTGTGCTTTGTCCTCGGAACCAGCGGTGCTCCGTAGGCGTTCAAGGAGCTACGCAAGTATGCAGGCAAAAAGATGCCATGCCGTGCTTGCGCTGGTGTGTTTGGGGGACAGGAGCCACACTGGGGCAGAGGTTCTGTCAGCTCTGTAGGGGCAGGCCGAGAGGTGGTTGACGCCACACCAGCTTAAGCCAGGAATGGTGGTTTGCGACAATGGCACCAACCTCCTCTCCGCCCTCCGACAGGGACAACTGACCCATGTGCCCTGTGTGGCTCAAGTCCTTAACCTGGCTGGACCTACACTTAAACAATGTACCTGTTCAAAATTACAAACAGATTCTACTTAAGAACAAACCTACAGTCCCTGTCTTGTTTTCACCGCCTGTATACTGCTGTTCAGAGTATATAGCCTTTTTTAATTTTGGGTGCGGGGTTCCCATTAATATCCATACAAGACCCAAAGGGGCTGGTAATGGGCTGGGGTGTGTGTGTGTGTGTGTGTGGGGGGGGGGGGGGGGGGTGATGGGGTAGCCATGCCATTTTTCTCAAAGATTTTCATCCATATTGCCAGGACAAGACATACATTAAAGCCGCAAGCAGTTTTAAATGGCTTTTTTTCCTTTAGAAATGTCATTTTGTGCAGGGACAGTTCTAAACACGGGAAACACATGGCACTTCACAGGCATACTTTAGACACCCCCCAGGTACGAAATTTAAAGGAATATTTCACTTTTTTTTTCAGTTTATGCATCATTAAAATCACTGCTCCTGAAAAAATGGCAGTTTTTAAAACTTATTTTTGCATTGTTACATGTCCCCTGGGGCAGAACCCGGGTCCCCAAACCCTTTTTAGGACAATAACATGCATATTAGCCATTATAATTAGCGCTTTAGATTTCGAACGTTCGCATCCATTTTATTTAATAGAGTTCTAACATTCGTGCAAACTTTCGGTCTGTTCGCAGGTTCTGGTGCGAAATGAACTGGGGGGTGTTTGGCTCATCCCTACTGGAAGTAAGCTGGAGCCATTTGGGGGTGGGGAGAGACAGAGGTGTAATCCAAGCAGAGGCTGCTGTGCTCATGGGTTTTATCCATCCATGCTGTAACAACCTCCTATAACTACCTGTTGGTAAGGAATTTGTGTTTTTGAAGGTGGTAGAGCACTTTGGAAAGCACTAGTTGCGGTTGGAATATTTCACAAGTACCAGTCTGGAATGTTATATTTACGAACTTTTGATTATTTATACACTATATAGCACTTTTTGCATTTTTTCACTTCTTATGCCCCATACACACGATCGTTTTTCATGCCGTTAAAACTGCCATTTTTAAAAATGGCCCTGAAAAATGATCGTGTGTATGCTCCAGAGCATTTTTAACGACGTGAAAAACGGGCATTAAAAATTTCGGACATGCTCTCTTTTTTCACGTCGTTTTTCATGTCGTTTTTTTTACCGACGTGATAAACGATAGTGTGTATGCTTTCACGACGTGAAAAAAAACGCGCATGCTCAGAAGCAACTATGAGACGGGAGCGCTCGTTTTGGTAAAGCTAATGTTGGAAATGGAGATGGCACATTCGTCACGGTGGAATTAATAGCATCGTTTTAATGCTGCGCATTCCGTTCTTCTTTTGATAATGCTTAAAAATTACCTTCTTTTGATAATGACATTGAGAGTTCTGCCAAACTTGTTTCTAAAGTAATTCCAAATTGCTCTAATGATTGTAAAATATTATTTCTAAGCCGCACCTCCCTCCTAAATAATACTACTAATAATAAAATAATGTAAATATCCTTTTTTTTTTTTATTCTATTTTACTATTGTCATTTACATTTTTGGGGCCTTGTTTTTTATTTTTTGGCTTAAATTATTCTTGTGTAAAGTTACCACACCAACCTTCAAAATGTGTCTCATTTGGCCTCAGGGAGGTTTGTGTCCCTTGATAATAACAATAATATTATTTGAGATGTCCCTGCCTGCTCCCTAGCAAGCTCTCTTTTGAAATACAAATCACATAGTCAAGTTTTTTAAGGCCAAAAAAATTAACTTTATTTCGGAACATTAACAAATTAAAAGGGGAAGGCAGCACTGGAGAGCCTGCTTGCATTTGTGCATCCCTTTGACCCCACAACAACCATCCAAGATGTGAAAACCAAAATAGAGATTAGATCCCCCCAAAAAAAGAGCCCAATCTTGTCTTGAGCTCCCAGAGGTCAGGAGCCACAGCAGATAAGTCCTATATGTCCCCAGTCTGTGGTACTACAGCAGGCATTATTTTCTCCTCTTCCTTGTAGCCTTCTCTCCAGCCTTCTTTGCAGCCTTGGTTGGTTTCTTCCTTGGAGGCTGGGGATCAGGAGGAGGGGTTGTGGCAGGAGGAGGAGTAGTAGGAGGAGGAGGAGGAGGTGGAGGAGTAGGGACAACCTCCGTTATATCGTTGTACATGGTGAGTTCACCCAGCACGCCCTTATTGATGACTTTTAAAAGCAGGGTCTCACTATATATCTTTTGCCACAAGTCCATTTGCCCTAGTTTGTGGGCGAGGACTGCGGCAAATCCCTCCTCAACAGAGGGTGCCTCTCTGAGGGCCGCTGTTGCCTCTCTGATGAAGGCCCTGGTTTCCTCCTCCACCTGCCTACCTCTCCTTGGCCCTCGTGGTTTAACTACCAGGGGAGGCATCTGGGCTCTTGTGCTGGGCCCAGCCTCCTCCTGGGTGCCACTGGGCCCAGCCTCCTCCTGGGTGCCACTGGGCCCTGCCTCCTCCTGATCCCCAACATCACCCTCTTCCTGGCTCTGCTCTGGCTGTAAAAAAAGAAAGGGACATTATTTATTTTGGCCCACCATCATTCACAGACATTGTTCACCTCTAGACATTGTTGAAATCAATGCCAAAAGTTATGTCATTTTCATTGATTCCGCATCCTGGTTTTGTTGCCTTGTCCACATAAAATTAGGCCACTACTGTATCTTGCTCTTAAAAAACTTTATTGGTAGAAGTTTACATACCTAACAATACTAACATCTATTTAAATTCTACAATTTTTTAAGATATAAATATAGATATCAATACTTTACCTGGCTCCATATATCCAAATCTGCCTCCTCAAGGACCTGATCTTGATCCTCAGAGGAAGCCAGAGCAGGGTTGCCAGGAAGGCTGGAGGACTGGCTGCAGGGAAGGCTGGAGGGTTGGCTACAAGGAAGGCTGGATTGACCTCTGGGGGGAAGGGTGGAGAGAGATTCCCGCACTTCCAGCTGGTCATCCAGAAAAGAAAGCTTACTGTAGTACCACAGACTGGGTTTATAAACCTTATCTGCTGGAGCACCTGACCTCTGGGACCTCAGGACCATAGTCCTCTGGGTCCTGTATGTCCCTCTGATGGTCGCTATTTTGGTTTTCACATCTTGGAGAGTTGTTGTGGGTATCCTGGTTTGCACAAATGCAAGCAGGCTCTCCAGTGCTGCTGTCCTGGCGTCTTTATTTTTATTTGCGCCACTTTTGGTTTGCCATAGTATAGGTAGCTCTTGCCATTTGTCTATGAACGCCCCCATGAATTCCGGGTTTTTAAAAGTATTCATGATATCTGTAAAAGCGAGAAACAAAAAAATAAATATATTTCAGGCAACATTCCTCAAATCTGCATTTTCTACATATTTTTAGCGCACAAATCTCCTCGTCTGATGAACCTCAAATACTTAAATTGTTAGGTACCTTCGTCAAGACGTTCGTTGCTAACTCCCTCTCCCGCCAAATGAACGTATTTTCGAGACATGGATCTTCACTTGATATACACTGCGCATGCGTGACTCTCCGCACGCTTTCCCCACCCCTGACGTTCGATATTGTACTTTCCCCGCCCCTTCTCGCTCGTAGTGCTTAACAAAACATGGCGGAGACACAGGTGGCTGAGATTACCTCTACAGAGGAGGAAATTCCAGAGGAGCCCAAATCCAGATCCAGGAGATATAAGGCATCCAACATGTCATTCGAGGAAATGGTGGAGATGGTCGCCATTTTAAAGAAGGAGGATTATGATGCCAAGCATGGGCCGTATAAAAGGCCTAATCTGGTCAAGTCAAAAATTATGGGCAAAGTGGTCAAAAGTCTTCACAAAAAATTTGGGGTGTGCAGAACGAAGGAACAGCTCAGAAAACGATGGTCTGATCTGAAGTTGCGGGAGGCCGACCAATACAAAAGAATCAAGAAAGTTTTAGGAAAAAGTAAGTTATTTTTGAATATTTTCCATGGTACATATTATTTACTTGTATTCTGTCGTGTATTTTTTACTTTCATATAGTACAGTGAAAGATACCATCTCTCAGGTTCGTCCGCACAGTAAACGGACGTATTAAACCTCTTTCTCCGTACAGTTCCTCAAACGATGTTTTAGGATCATCCAGTGTGAACACCCATGTATTTTATTTTATTTGGGGGAGTAAATTTTGGCATCACTTATTTTTTAGGTGCTAATCCAAAGGACATTTGTTTGTTTGAAAAAAGGATATGCATGGTAATGTTAAGGGAGTGAATGCTCAGCAGCTGATGAAACATCTGAACGCAGTAGTACAAGTGTGGGCCTAAAGCCAAAAAGCTTGAGGGTGTCACACACAGGTGATCCTGTGTAGATACTTTGGGGTGTTACAATGTGTCAAATTTGTGTTTTAAAAGTATATGCTATGGTTTTGGCTATGTATCCAATCATTTGTCCCGGTTGGCACAGGGGGTACATTTTAAAATGGAGCAGGCTTCAAAAGAAGGATTACAAAGTATTTTATCATGTTTAGTTTAATTGAAAAATTGAGTCGCTACTAATGAAACTATTCCTTTTATTTCAATCTCCCTAGGGATTCGAAAAGCTACCTCAGATGAGCCGATAATTGCAACACCTACAACAATACCCCCAGAACCCCAGGATGGAGAGGAACGTGATGTTGTGGAAGTGGAAAGTGGCACCACCACAGGTCAGAGAGAAACCAGACACATGCATGTTAAATAGATGTAGGCCTACATATTCTATCCTACATATTTATTTTTACATTTAGGTGCAGTTCTGGCCGAAGACCCCAAAAAGTTGACACATCACAGTGCCCAGATCCTGATCCAATACCTCATGGTCTGCTGTCGTGACCTCGAAAAAATTAAGGGAGACTTGCTAGAGATCAGGGCAAATACCAAGCGGGTGGAGGAAAGGCTCCAAAATATCATGGCTGTGCTTGGGCGTGTCTAATGTTTTTACACCAAAGAACGTTTAAATTGCTGAGTTTTGGAAGGTTTTTTGTTGTTTTACCCTTTAATGACTAGCACATGTTTTGCTTTTTCACAATTTTTATGAATATAGTTTGTTTATGCATGGCTGGTCATGCGTTTTAATACCCCAAAAATTAAGGGAACATCCACATTTCAAAGGAAGTTTCCCACCTAAAAAAGAAATAAAGGTATTTTTACATTCAAAAAAATTGTGGCTTCATTATGTAAATGTGGTGCAGAGTGAACTAATCAATGTTTTGTGTTTACACTGACAATGAAGGCTAATTAAGAATGTTAAATACACATGGCAATACAAGTGCACTAGGTAAACCTATACAATTAAAACACCAAACCAAGCTTTACTCCATAAAATAATTTATTTATTTTTAATAAAATTTTTAAAGATTTTCTGGCATTTCAATGGCCCCCCTACCCATAAAATATTCAACATATTGGTTACGAACCTCACGTCAGGTTGGGGGGGCCAAGCCAGGACGGCCAGGTTCCAGGGCCACTAAAGTTTCTGTATTGAGTAAAGAGGCCTCAGGCCCACTCAAAGCTATATAACTGTTGGAATGCACCCGTAGGAAATTATGAAGCACACAGCAAGTCATTACCACATGGTTCCATTTGTATGGGGCAAGGTGGATGGAGGTCAGGAAGAGGCGAAATCGGCTGGCCATGATGCCAAACGCATTTTCCACCACCCTTCTGGCTCTGGCCAGCCGATAATTGAACACCCTCCTCTCAGGGGTGAGGGTGCGTTGCGGGAATGGCCTCATCAAATGGGGTCCCAGGCCAAACGCCTCATCCACCACAAAGACAAAAGGTAGTCCCTCCACATTCTGCTCCGCTGGTGGCAAGGCCAGCAGATCCAAAAGGAGCCGTTCCCCAAACTCCGTCTGGCCAAATACTCCTCCATCAGACATCCTGCCATTCTTGCCAACGTCCACATAGAGGAACTCGTAGGTGGCCGACACCACTGCCATCATCACGATGCTGTGGAACCCCTTATAGTTGTAATAAAAGGATCCCGAATGGGGTGGTGGGACGACCCGAACATGTTTGCCGTCGATGGCTCCTCCACAGTTCAGAAAGTTCCATCGCTGGGCAAACTCGGAAGCCACATTCTCCCATTCATGTGGCGAAGAAGGGAACTGTGGAATTAAAGAAATAAAAAATTATACTTTGAGCCAGAAACATTGAAAGCTGATTTCATACCAACATTCATGGCCAACATTGGTAGAAACTGTAATAAAAAAAAAGATTAGTAAGCAACAACAAAAATTGGGGGGGTTGAAGATGAGTTGGGAATATCACAAATGAAGGCTGTAGCACTCTGTATGAAGTTAAAAAAAATGAAACATTCCTAGGCAATCTTTAGGGTGCGTTTTGGGAAAAGCACTACGATGGGACATAGAATAAAATACATGGAAATGACTAGGCAAGGTAGGTATGGCCCCAGGATAGCATGCTGGAGAGGTTAGGTAAGCCAAATTTACAGGTAGGCCTCAAACCCAAAAATTTTAATATTAAAACATGGGGAGAAAGGGGACATTCCCTGCAGCTAAGAATCATGTGAATTAGGGACTGCTAATAAAGCAAAATAAAAAGTATCCAAAACAAAAATACATACAATGTGAAGTTATTTTAGAAGAACACTTACCTTAATATAGTCCTCCTGCAAAACTTGAAGGATGGCAGAACAAGTCTCTGGTATAATGATCCCCAGAGCCTGGGGGGATATACCTGTGGAGAACTTAAGGTCCTGCAGGCTTCTCCCAGTCGCCAGGTATCGCAACGTGGCGATGAGCCTCTGCTCAGCACTGATGGCTTCCCGCATAACGGTGTCCTGCCTGGTAATATAGGGGTACACCAAAGCCAACAGATGCTGAAATACGGGGTCAGACATCCTGAGAAAATTCCTGAAATCATCAGGATTATTCTCCCTGATCTCCCGCAACAAAGGCATGTGACAGAATTGGTGCCGCTGGAGCAACCAATTCTTGGTCCATGAACTCCTCCTGACCCTGCTCATGGCATGGAGTCGGGATACAGCATGAACCCCTGCACCAACTACAGCACGAACTCTACAACGAGTACGTAGCCGCAACATGGCTAGATAACGGTCGGCTGAACAGAACGAACTAGAAGAACGCACGGAAGAACAGCAAGGCCAATGAAGAACAAGCTGAAAAACAGGAACGAGCAGAGCAGACCACACTGAATAAACAGATACGAACTGACTACACGCACTGCCAAACAGATACGAACCCACAGGCACAAACTGAACTCCACAAAACGATCTTCAAAGCACGAAGACTGAAAAGCGCGAATCGTCTCTCACCAAACTTTTACTAACACGCGGTAACACGGAATTAGCAAAAGCGTCCCAAAGGGTGGCGTCATTAGAACGGAACTTCCCCTTTATAGTGCCGTCGTACGTGTTGTACGTCACTGCGCTTTGCTTCATCGTTTTTTAAAATGATCGTGTGTACGCAAGACAGGCTTGAGAGGAAACATGAAAAAAAACGACGTGAAAAACGAGCACTTGAGCACTTTTGTATAATTTTGAGTAGCACAACGTCATTTGTGTTATTTAATGAGACAGTCCACCTATTGTGGATTTTTATTTTGTTATAACTTGCCGTATATTCAGATATTAGGTTGCAGTAGTCTTTAGATTGTTTTTGACACAAAGCGCAGGTGATTAATTTTTTTTTTCATTTGAATGGGCACAGTGTACCTGAAAGTTATAAACTACTTTTAAAAAGTAGCCAAAAAAATCGCATGATACTGCTGCATCATGTGATTTGGTGCCCGCAAACACACTGGGTTTGTGGTGCGATTACCATTACATTGGCACCCGCATACAGATTGCAAGGGCAGTGCATTTGAATGTGGTGCTGCATGCTTTTCTTGTACTGCATTCTGGCGGGAACCAGCCCCTAGTTCTTTCTTTCAGTTTAATTTACTTTCATCAATATTGTGTCACATAATACCATTTATTTAACAAGAATGCAACAACATACTTCTGGATAAGAGAAGTCTTTACTGTTGTAAAAGGAACATTTCTTTATCGTACACCACGGGACACAGAGCCAGTCATTACATAATGGGTTAAGGGTCACCAGCGGTGATTGGACACTGGCACAACCAATGGAAGACAGTTCCCCTCCATATAACCCCTCCCATCAGGGAAGTACCTCAGTTTTTTCGCCAGTGTCGAAAGGTGTTGGACGCGTTAGGAGGTGCTAAAGGAAAGCTCTACCAAAGAGACCCTCTGGGGGTAAAAGAGCTATGCTTTCGGATCCATCCAAGACGCCTACAAATGAGCTGAATCTGGATGGGATCCGGGCCTCATCCATGAGGCGTCGCCTGTAATGTCTCTCTTCGGAGGACTGGGCTCTAAGATCCAGCACTTTCGCTATTTCGCTATAAAGTCCTGGTAAGAGTCTTGTACAAGGCCCAGGGGAGAGGTATCCTTTAAATAGGAACCCATATCCCTGAAGGTTGGCACACATAGCCCACCGTGAAGGGTGAAGTTTGGTATCTGTCTGAAAACTTTCAGCAGAAAAACCTGCGGCGTGGAAAGGTAAGATTAGAAGGTCCATAAAAAAAATAAAAATAAAAATAAGTTGGGACCTTTTTTTTCAAGAAGTGGATGTCTTCTTTTTTTCCACCACTGGGGGGAGTAAAGAGCTGAATATACTCACCTCACTCTGTTCAGTGTCGGCTTCGGCGAAGTACACTGCTCGTCACCTCCGCTGCTGAGCTTGCTTGAGCACCCCGCTCCTCCTTTCGGTGGCCGATACAGACACCTGCAGATGCAGGTAAGTGGGGACAGGGGCTGATGAGAGTCCTCTCTCACTATGGCCACAACCATAGCGCTAAAGGCCGCGCGCAGCGCGCGGGAGCGCGCTTTATCGGAGGGGGGGGGGGGGGGGCCGAAGGCGTGCGCGGGCATGTGGCGCGCGCAGGCACAGAAACGGCGCCAAATTTAAAAGACTGTCAGTGTAAAAAGCACTGCAGCAGCAAGCAAGCTCGTTAGTTCTCTTGTTCCTGGCAGAGAAACACAGCAGCTATACAGGGACGTAAGACTCCATGTGGTTGGATTGGGTACTTCCTAGAAGACATCCATGTTATGCATAGTTATGTGTTAAAAGTTGCATACTTAATGTATTTGCTAAACTGAACACGGTAGTATATGCATTTAGGTACCTTGTATTTTGTCTAAACAGTAAGTCTTCCAGGGGAAGTAATGCGGACAAAAAGAGATAAAAGAGCACCGCCGCCTGAGACAGGGGGCTCTAGCTGTGCTGACTCGGTACCTTCCTCTCCTGTGTTGCCAAAAGCACCTGTACAGGATGAGCCATTACCTCTGTCAGGTATGGCGGCTTCCCCAGTGAAGCCTGGGCCTGCATATGTCACTGAGGACACTTTATCAGCTGCCCTAAATAATCTGGAGGAGAAAATTGCTACTTTAATCGCTAAATCCTCTAAAAAGGACAATAAGCGAAGCAGATCTCCTCCAGTATTGGACCTCCCTTCAGAAGTACCTGAGGAGGAGGAGGATGAGGAGGAGGCTACATCAGCAGAGGATGAGGAGTCAGACGGATCAGGGATATCGGATGAGCCTTTTTCGGTATCCCAGATTTTAAAGTCACAGGTGCAATGCTATGCAGGAGCCGTGCGAGCTGCATTTAGGTTACCCTCTTTGGAGGTAACAGAATCACCTGTCTCCTCCCTAGGATCATTAAGATCCCTGCAAGGTGCATGCTCCTTCCCGGTTCATCCGTTACTAGAGGATCTATTGTACGCAGACTGGCAACATCCAGATAAGCGTTTTTCACCTCCAAAAAAGTTTAACATTCTTTATCCTATGGAGGAAATTTTTTTAAAGAAATGGAGCCTGCCTACGGTAGATGCGGCTATTTCTTGTGTAAATAAAAACCTGACATGTCCAGTGGATAATGTACAAGTGTTTAAAGATCCTTCTGAGAAGAAGTTGGAATCCTTACTGAAATCCTCCTTCCTTTTGGCCGGCTCAATTATCCAACCTGCAGTAGCAGCAGTCGGTATGTGTCAGGTCGTCAGCCAACAGGTAAAGCAGGGGCTGAAGGAGCTGCCTTCAGAGCAGGCTAAAAATTGGGAGAATTTGCCTAAAGCCTTATGCTTCACAGTGGATGCCATGAGAGATTCTATCATACAGGCATCACGCCTTACACTCCAGCTGGTACAGATGCGCAGAGTACTTTGGCTTAAGCATTGGTCAGCGGAAGCCCCATGCAAAAAGTTGTTGGCAAGTTTCCCGTTCCATGGCGAACGCCTTTTTGGGGAAGATTTAGAAAGATATATCCAAAAGATATCAAGTGGTAAAACGACACTTTTACCTGAGAGAAAGAAAAACAAGAGACCTTGTTTTAAACACACTCTCTCCCCAGCTCCCGGGAAATCTGACTCCAGCCAGTGGCGACGGCCTTTTCAGCCGCCCAAAAAAGCCAAAGAACAGGCTCAGAAGAACAAGAAGCCGTGGGGTTCAAGAGCTAATAAGCAAGCCCCCAAAACCTCTCATTGAAGGGGCGCCCCCGCTCGGCCGAGTGGGGGGAAGGCTTCGTCAGTTCTCAGCGACTTGGCGGACAGAAACCCAGGACAAATGGGTGGTATCCACAATATCCTCAGGGTACAGACTGGAATTTCGAGAGATCCCATCTTCTCAATTCCGAAGTTCAAGACTCTCCAAGGATCCACAAAAAAGAGGATCCTTCTTCAAAGGTTTGAATCACTTAATAGCTCAAGGTGTGGTTACAGAGGTACCCCAAAAGGAGCAAGGTTCAGGTTTTTACTCAAACCTCTTTGTGATTCCAAAACCGAACGGAGAAGTCAGACCCATCCTGGATCTAAAAAATCTAAACCAGTTTCTGAACGTTCGCCATTTTCGAATGGAAACGATTCGATCCGTGGTCGCTACTTTAAAAGGCGGAGAATTCATTGCGTCCATAGATATCAAAGACGCATATCTACACATACCAATCCTCCCCGCTCACCAAAGATTCCTAAGGTTTGCGGTAGAAGATCGCCACTTTCAATTTGTGGCCCTGCCATTTGGTGTAGCCACCGCGCCCAGAGTATTCACAAAGGTGCTAGCTCCTATGTTAGCAAACCTGAGAACACGGGGCATTGCGGTAACAGCCTATCTAGACGATCTACTATTAATAGATCAGTCAAAGGAGGGATTGGATCACGCTGTAGACACTACAGTAGGATACCTGGAGCATTTAGGATGGATTATAAACTTACAAAAATCCTCTCTCCAGGCCCAAAGAAGGATAGTGTACCTGGGCATGATCATAGATACAGCCCAAAACAGGGTATACCTGCCAGAGCCAAAGATACAGTCTCTGAAAGACCTGATCCACAAGGTCAAAGCAAACAAGAGGCCGTCTATTCGCCTTTGCATGAGACTATTGGGAAAGATGGTAGCCTCCTTCGAGGCGGTCCCTTACGCCCAGTTTCATTCGAGACTACTTCAAGGCAATATTTTAGCCTCCTGGAACAGAAAGAGCCAAGCTCTGGATATACCCATGCGCCTGTCCTCACAAGTACGCCACAGCTTCAATTGGTGGCTAGAAGCCAAGAATTTACGGAAGGGAAAGTGCTTCCTCCCAGCAGCCTGGAAGGTGGTGTCTACGGATGCCAGCCTATCGGGCTGGGGTGCAGTATTCGAGGAGGCTTCTACCCAGGGAACCTGGGCCAAGACTCAGGGGATCCTGCCCATCAACGTGCTAGAGATCCGTGCAGTATATCTAGCCCTCAAAACCTGGACATACAGGTTACAGGGCTACCCAGTTCGGGTTCAATCCGACAATGCTACGGCAGTAGCTTACATCAATCACCAAGGAGGCACCCACAGTCGGGCAGCCCAAAGAGAGGTGAACCGGATCTTGGCATGGGCAGAAGAGCATGTACCTTGCATCTCTGCAATCTTCATTCCAGGGATAGAAAACTGGCAAGCAGACTACCTGAGTCGTCAGCAGCTGCTACCAGGAGAGTGGTCTCTTCACCCAGAGATCTTTCAGGCCATATGTCTGAGATGGGGAAACCCAGATGTAGACCTGCTAGCTTCCAGGTTCAACAAGAAATTGGACAACTTTGTGTCCAGAACGAGAGATCCTCTAGCCTACGGGACAGACGCTCTAATAACTCCATGGAATCAGTTCTCACTGATCTATGCATTCCCTCCGATCCCTCTTCTACAAAGACTGCTTCGCAGGATCAAGGAGGAGGGAATACCAGTAATCCTAGTGGCCCCAAACTGGCCCAGGAGGCCTTGGTACGCCGAGATCGTAAAAATGGCGATAGGAAGGCCCTGGAAGCTTCCACTTCGACACGACCTGTTGTCACAGGGTCCAGTATTCCACCCTTCCTTACAAAGGCTAAATTTGACGGCCTGGCTGCTGAGACCCACATTTTGAAAAAGAGAGGGGTCTCTGGCCTGGCTCTTTCTACGCTCATTAATGCTAGAAAGCCAGCCTCCAGACTCATCTATCATAGAGTCTGGAAAGCATACGTTTCCTGGTGTGAATCCAGAAGTTGGGATCCTCTGAAATATGAAATAAGTAGGATTCTTGCTTTTTGCCAGTTAGGAGTGGATATGAAATTAGCCCTTAGCACCATCAAAGGGCAAATATCGGCTCTATCAGTCTTCTTTCAGAGACCATTGGCATCTCACTCCCTAGTTCGGACATTCATTCAGGGGGTACTGAGGATAAATCCTCCAGTCAGGTCTCCCTTGTGTCCATGGGATTTGAATTTGGTATTGTCAGTGTTGCAAAAGCAACCTTTTGAACCTATTCGCCATATTCCTTTAATTATATTAAGTAGGAAATTGGCCTTTCTGATTGCTATAGCTTCTGCTAGGAGAGTATCAGAGCTAGCAGCTCTTTCTTGTAAAGAGCCTTATCTAATTTGTCACAAGGACAAGATCGTACTACGACCCCATCCGGCTTTTCTGCCTAAGGTGGTGTCGGCTTTTCACTTGAATCAAGACATTGTTCTGCCTTCCTTTTTTCCAAACCCGCGGACGGCGGGGGAAAAATTATTACACTCTCTAGATCTAGTGAGAGCGGTAAGGGTGTATCTGCAAGCAACCGCTCAGATACGTAAAACAGATGTTTTGTTTATTTTACCAGATGGTCCCAAGAAGGGCCAAGCGGTATCAAAATCCACCATTTCCAGGTGGATTAGACAAGTAATTGTTCAAGCTTATGGTTTAAAGAACAGGACTCCTCCTTTTCCTGTTAAGGCGCACTCTACCAGGGCGATAAGTGCTTCATGGGCAGTGCACCACCAGGCTTCGATGGCTCAGATCTGTAAGGCTGCAACTTGGTCCTCAGTCCATACATTTTCCAAATTCTATCAAATAGATGTGAAAGGACATGAGGATTCCGCCTTCGGGCGAAGTGTGCTGCAGGCAGCAGTATAGGGCTTCTGGTCCGCAAGCGGTCGGTTTGATCTGTGTCTCCCCCCCTTCATATGAGCATTGCTCTGGGACGTCCCATTATGTAATGACTGGCTCTGTGTCCCGTGGTGTACGATAAAGAAAATAGGATTTTTATAACAGCTTACCTGTAAAATCCTTTTCTTGGAGTACACCACGGGACACAGAGGTCCCACCCTTCTTATGGGAACCTTACTGCTTTGCTACAAAACTGAGGTACTTCCCTGATGGGAGGGGTTATATGGAGGGGAACTGTCTTCCATTGGTTGTGCCAGTGTCCAATCACCGCTGGTGACCCTTAACCCATTATGTAATGACTGGCTCTGTGTCCCGTGGTGTACTCCAAGAAAAGGATTTTACAGGTAAGCTGTTATAAAAATCCTATTTTTACTAATCTGCGAACTCATGTAAACACACTTTTCAAAGTTTATTAAAATGTAGTGCAAATATCTTTTTATTTACATTTTAAATGTTTCAAAGTGAAATTGAAAAGTGAAATACGGAATGTTACATAGTAGAACAAAAACAAGGTATAGGGGGTGGGCAATGGAGGAAGCACTGGAAACCATGGCCATATATGAAATGAAAAGTGTGGGATTGTAAAAAAAAATATTAATACATACATTTAAAAAGGAGAACAGGAGGCGGGACTTTACATGAAGCACACAGAAGCAAATGGATAAGTTGGATAAAAGGCAGCCTTTAATTGGTTCAAATTGTCATAAATTGACAATTTAGTTGGTCATTATTCTGTACAGGTATCAACTGCAATGTGTGCAAATACACATTAACTACTCCATGTATTTGTAAATATATGACATTTCCAAAAATTTGTTGGAATGTTAATTACTGTGCAATATTTGTTTCTAATGTAATGTAAAAAATATTGATTTATAGCAAAATGCATCAAATTTAAAAATGAAACTATATGACAATTTGAACCAATTAAAGGCTGCCTTTTATCCAAGTTATCCATTTGCTTCCACGTGCTTCATGCAAAGTCCCCCCTCCTGTTCTCCTTTTTAAATATTGAACCAGGATGGAGGAGGGGACCTGAACGGCCCCTTTGATCCTCATTTAAAGTTCCAAAAACCCTTTCTTCTTCCTCTTGCATTAATACATTCATGACCTGAACTTGATTCGGCATCGATCTGAAGCTGCAGATGTTCGAGAAGTGAATGATCATGTGACCGCTGATCGCTCAGTTCTCGGGTCCTGCTCTGAGCACAGAGTAGTGACCGTCAGTCACTGCTATCTGCTCTGCCCCTTCAGCGCTCACTGGAGCACCAGGTTGGGTAGGTGGCAGGAGTGGCTGGCTCTGACTCTTGGGGGTGAACTGAGAAGATGAGCCAGCTGCTGGTCAGGAGTCTGGGTGGATCCTGCCATTTTTGGCCTGAAAAAAGGGGAAATCCTTCAAATGCGTTTCACCTCTGGCCTCATTCCATGAGAATGTCATCCAGATGGGTGGGCTTCCACTGACAGCAGCAGGGTCTCCCTCTGCTCAGCTTGGTGATCTTTGCTTCTGTTGTGCTTCCACTCTGCATAGCCCAGCATGGCTTCCCAAGGAACGACTTTCCATCCACATCTAAGTGATTGATCTGCTCCCCTGCTCATGTTACGCTCTGCCTCCTGGCTGTTAGTGAGTGCATTTTATATTACACAATAATTACTAACGGTTTACAACATGCACTACACTATAGCCTGTGTGTGGGTTTCTTCTGTGTTTAGGTTTCACGTATGTTACATGTCTATGGAACTTCCCCTCTGACCACCCAGCAACACAGGACTCTTTGTGTAGGACAGCGGTGATTGTAGGAGTGCCTGGGCACCCATGACCATTATACAACCATGATTGTGGACCTTTTTGACATGATGTACCATACCATACTGTGTTTGATTGTATCACATCTTTTTATTACATTTTTTTTTCACTTCCTAATTAGTGTCCTTATTTATTATGCCTTTATCTCATCCTCTCCAATAACACTTGTTGATTTGAGATGTGCGCTCTGTAGTGATTTTATTGTGTTTTGTGCATACTATGTGTTTTTACTTTGTTTTTTGTCCGCTTTTCTCTAGTTTCATCCCACCTTTTGAGTGGAATCCAATAAAGCATTAAAGCGGAGCTCCACCCTAAAGTGGAACTTCCGCTGATCGGAACCCTCCCCCCTCCGGTGTCACAATTGACACCTTTCAGGGGGGAGGGGGGATGCAGATACCTGTCTAAGACAGGTATTTGCACCCACTTCCGGGAGTCCTCTCTGCAGGAAGCACGTCACTTCCCGCAGATTCCCCGTAGTGTTCTGGGAGACACTCGGCTCCCAGAACACAGGGGACCATTCAAAACGGCGCAGCGCGACTCGCGCATGCGCCGTAGGGAACCGGGCATGAAGCCGCAAGGCTTCACTTCCTGGTTCCCTCACCGAGGATGGCGGTGGGGGCAGCAGAGTGATGAGCGATTGCTCGTCCTCTGCTGCGGACGTCGCTGGACTCCAGGACAGGTAAGTGTCCATATATTAAAAGTCAGCAGCTGTTGTATTTTTTCCATGGCACCTCCGCTTTAATGACGATTTTCTGGCAGTAGCAACCTTTAAAACTACTTGCATCTGATTAAGGCAAGCATTAGCACCACTTTTGGTAACATTACCGGCATGTGCATCAAATTCTCTTTTTTTTCCTTTTTATTTTTACTACTACCACTTTAAAAAAAAACCTGTTCCTGTAGCTTCAACAGATTCTTAACCCTTCCCGCTGCATGTACAAATATATGTGGCCTCACAGAAGAGGGTCTTCTTCCGTGGGGCTGCATATATGAGTACATTTGTTTGTGCTGGGAGCACATTGCATAGTGCACTCCCAGCACATCAATCAGACTCTCACAGAGAGCCCCTGGAACCGGAAAGCCCAGTTCTCAATCACCTGATTGCTAGCATAGCCTCTGGTTGGCTATTACAGTGATCAGTCACTGTGCAGCCCACTCCTGTGTTTTTTTTTTTATCATCTTGAATGGAGAAAAAGATACATTGCATCTTTTTCTTCTGCTTGAGGGGAACAATTTAAACAGAAACAATAAAAAATAGGTAGATGGGGGTTTGATCTAGGTCAGCATCAGGATTGAGGTTTCGGTCCAGGGTCAGTGTATTTTAGGGAGGATTAAAAAAAACGTATTTTTAAAATTAGTATCAGTGCTAGTTAGTGTTAATGTCAGTATGTTAGGATAAAGAACTAATATCAAAACTCAATAGCCCGTGGTGCACTGAATAGCCCTGTGAGCTGGAGGCAGAAACAATTAAAAACATACAAGGTGACCTGGATGACCACTAGGGGGCATAAAGAGCTGGAAATCGGTCCACTCATTTGCTAAATTATAACAAATCTGTTACATTTTCTTTTGTGTTTACAAATCTATTTATCACCCTCATGTAAGACTTTTGATTAGTAGTTACAATGTATAAATAATAAAAAATAAATAATAATCAAAATCAAAAAGAACAGGTTGTACTGATTGCTATACACTAACAGCTAATGAGATCCAAAAGCTGTGCTGCCATCTTCTGTAGTGGCTTGAGGCCTGGTTCACACTGGTCCGACAAACGCTCCGACATTGGGAGCTCATGTCGCATGACGTGTGAAAATCAATGTTTCCCTATCGGAGCCATCTTAACTGGTCCGACACATGTCGGTCCGACTTTGAGAATGCTGTCTGTACTACTTTGGTCCGACTTTGATCCGACTTCAGCCCATTGACTATCATTGAAGTCGGATCAAAGTCGGACGCCGGACGTCATGAGAAGCCTATATTAATGCGGAGCGGAGCAAACAGCCAGTATTACAGCGGGAGGAAGCGACGCGTCAACATCGAGGAGGAGAAGAGAGAAGAAGACGGCGACGGGAAGACCGGCCCCTCCACTAGCAAAAGAGCTACAAGAAGTTAGTGGAGGGGCCGGCAGAAGGACAACGGAGAGCCGGACGAGACGACGGGAAGACCGGGCCTCCGCTAGCAAAAGAGCTAAAAGAAGTTAGCGGAGGCCCGGCGGAAGAAAGAACCGGAGAGCGCGGAGATCCCCGAAGTCGGAAGAAGACCCCGGAGCTGTGCAATAAATTAAAAAAGCTGTGTTGTGTTTTTTCTTGACATTTTTTTTCCACCAGGTGAATGGGTAGGGGTACGATGTACCCCATACTCATTCACATAGGGTGGGGGGCCGGGATCTGGGGGCCCCCTTATCAAGGGGGGGCTCCCGGATTCCGATAAGCCCCCCGCCCGCAGACCCCGACAACCAACGGCCAGGGTTGTCGGGAAGAGGCCCTGTCCTCATCAACATGGGGGCAGGGTGCTCTGGGGTGGGGGGCCGCAGGTCGCCCCCCTGCCCCAGAGCACCAAACCCCCCATGTTGAGGGCATGTGGCCTGGTACGATTCAGGAGGGAGGGGGGCCGCTCTCTCTTGTCCCCCCCTCTTCCCCTGCGGCCTGCCAGGTTGCGTGCTCGGATAAGGGTCTGGTTTGGATTTTGCGGGGGGACCCCCACGCCGGTTTTTCGGCGTAGGGGTTCCCCTTCAAATCCAGACCAGACCCAAGGGCCTGGTATGCTCCTGGAGGGGGAACCCATGACGGTTTTTTATTTAAAATTTGGCCTGGAGTTCCCCCTCAAGATTCATACCAAACACAGTGCCTGCTATTGGCGGGGATCCAAGTCGGATCCCCGTTCATTGAAAGTCGGACATATGTCGACTTCACGTCGCAGGGCAAAGTCGGATCCAAAGTAGGACAGATGTCGTGTTGCACTAGTGTGAACCCAGCCTGAGGGCCCAGCATCTAGCAAAACCAGAAGGTAAAGAGGGGCACAGACTAGCCTTATAGTGTAGTAAGCTTTATTAGTGTAGCTAAAATAAAATCAATAGTATGCATTCATAAGTAAACTGCTCAGGGATCAATGAAGCTGATGAAGAGGAAGTTCTACTCCTCAAAATGCGTTTCTCATGATCCCTTGTGAATCAGACACAAGTAGGAACAAGTGCAGAGGCATTCATCCCAGCTACAGCTTCAGCAATCCCAGTGCAATGTGGTGGTTGCTCCCTTTACAGCGGCTCCAAGCTGATAACCTGAGGCTTTGTACTTTGGGACCGTCTCCATTGTGTTATATGCCAACCCTGCCCCTCTTTTTCTTTGACCGAATATTAATAAAGCTTACTACACTATGAAAGCTGGTCTGCGCCCCTCTTTCTTTTCTGTTTTAAAAGAGAAATATACTGCTTAATTTTAAAAATGATATTGTTTTACTTTTTGGTGCCAGTTTTTCCTTTCATAGTAAAAAAAAACAGGAGATAACCATTACCACAAATCACCAAATGAAAGCCCAATTCATCCTGAAAAAAACAAGGTATAATCCACTTGGACACATAAGTAGTTGCGATGATATGTACATTTTTTTACTAACGCGTGTCAAAGTTGCAAAACTGTGTTCAGGTATTAGGATCTGTTATATCCTTATCATGAAGGGGTTAAGGAATTATGGCTAGTTTTCAAATTGGGAAACTGGTGGTAATGAAAGCAGTTCTTCATTCGGAAAAAACAAATACTGTAGCTGCTGACTTTTAATATAAGGACACTTACCTGTCCAGGGATCCAGTGTGGTCCTCACCTAAATAGGCTCTTCAGGTCAAGGCATCAGCATGTTTACTTAGAAAAGCTGGCTAGTAGTGTTTGCAGCTTCCCTCAGCGCATGTGCGTGCCCTTTTGGGTGAAGTTCCGCTTTAAGACCATCTCTGAGCTAACCTACAGAGGTACACCACTAGTCAGAGTGGGGAAGGTAAAAAGCTGTCTTGAATACGATAGCTTCCTACACAGGACTTTATTCTCGGCCCCTTTCTGCTATATTTAAAAAAAAAAAGACAATCACTGTGTATTTGCACATACAATATGTTTTTCCTGACAGACTCCATGGCAGACTACGTGTGGGTTAACCCCGCCTCCTCTCCACAGCTATAGGACCCCTTACCCATAAATTTGAGCTCACCTCCACAGACAGGTGTTCCTTTTTTGTCCTCCTCACATGGACCCTTCATTATGCAATTCAGGTGCAGTCCAGGATGTCTGTCGGATCAGGTACGAGTTGTGCGGGGCACCCAGGGCCTAGCTATGAGCGGGCGAGTGGTTTTTGGGCTGATGGATACCCCTATGGTGGAGGGATGTGGCCCCAGTGTACCATGATGGACGGTGGATCTCGGCTGGCAAGGTCTGAAGACTTTTTTATATATTTCCATGGCAGACCGTTTATGTGTGTTGTTTGTCTGTATTCCCTCTTGTGCATTTGTGTGTTTTTCCTATATCGCGCCGTGTGGGTAACGCTTCTGCGTTCCAGGACGCCATTCCACTTCCTGGTCCCTGGTCCGCTGTATGTCTGTGCATGCGCGAGCCGCGGGGAAACCGAGGCTTGGTTTTCGCGCGTGCGCAGTATGGCAGAGGGGTCAGGGGCCGCGCAGGCGCAGTAGGTTCGGTCCCTTCGGCGCATGCGCGCAGCGGGACCGGCTCTGACGTCATTCCGGCGGGTGATTTAACTGTTGAGGAGCCCTATACAGGTGGGGTAACCTGTGGGCATATAGCGGCAGCCTCCCGGAATCTCAATACTACCAGGACGGGGTAAGCACTTCTTTTGCAATGTAATGCTTGTAATGCTGTAGTGTCTCTTTAAAGGGACAGTTTAAAAAATAAAAATTAAAAAAAAACTTTTTTTTTTTTTGTGTGCTGTTCTTGCATTGATTTGCTTATCCTTAGTCTAAGTAGTGTGGTCACGGATCATTGTGTGTCTTTCTCGTCATGGACTCATCTTTACCGTCGTATGGCCAGCGCTCCCGCACAAGGTATGTGCGGAGTGGGTAGGGGGTAGGTGTCTTTGGTGTCATTAATGCTGGTGGTTGCTAACGGTTACAACCTGCCCACCCTCCTCCCCCTCCCTCTGTCTGTATTATCTCTTACAGCCCGGCTACATCAGTTCATCGGTCACTGGATAGGGACCTTGCCAGGCCGCACCATCACCAATCATCCTCCAGGTCCAGACGTGACACTTCGTCTGGGACACACTATCATAGGGGACGTTCACATTCCCCCTCTAAATATAGGAGATGTTCCCATTCCTCCTCTAAGTATAGGAGATGTCCCCATTCCTCCTCAAGTCACCGCTACCACCACTGCGATGATCGCTCTGTTCACAGAGCCTGTTGGGGATGTAAAACTAGAGTCCCAGAGGGCAAATCGCTGTGTGAACCATGCTATGCCCGAGCGGTCGGTGAGAAAGAGACTGAAAAACAAAATCTGGAGTCTCTTGTCAAACGTGTGGTACAGCAGTCTATAATGGAAATAGATGCCACCCACACAAGGAGTCAGTCCACCACCTTGTCTGGCTCCTTGGCTGACGAGGCCCAGGAGGATCCCGGCCAATTCGAGCCCCATGATGCCTCCCATGATTCCTCGCAAGACGAGATGGAGGGAGATGATTATGTAGTGGGATTCGACTACGCTTTAGTCTCTCCACTGGTCAAGGCAGTGAAGGAAACCTTAGAGTTGGAAGATACCACTGCCCCCCCAGGAAAAACAAAGAAACTGTTTAAGCAACTGGGGAAAGAACGCTCCAATTTCCCATTTCCCTCTGAGCTGAAAGGCGTGTTTGAGGAAGAATGGAGCAAGGGAGATAAGGTTTCTATGCTAAGCAAAACCTCTAGACTATATCCCTTTAAATCCAAGGAAGTTAAGCATTTGGAAAATGCTCCCCTCGTGGATGCACCAGTAATGCGCCTAGCGAAGCATGTCACCCTCCCACTAGATGACACCGTGGCTTTTAAAGATGGTCTGGATCGAAAGATTGACCAAGATCTTAAGAGGATATATAACTTGAACGGTATGGCTTGCAAACCAGCCCTAGCCCTTGCAGTCACGTCCAAAGCAATGGAGGCCTGGGTGGAAAATGTTGACTCCGTTCTAAAAGGTGTCTCGGAGGAACTAGCACAAAGTTCAGCAGTACAAGAACTTAAACTAGCTGTTGCCTTTTTGGGAGAAGCATCAATTGATCTCATCCGCTTGATGGCTAAATCCATGCTTTCTTCGGTCACAGCCAAACGAGCACTATGGTTGCGCCCCTGGCTTGCTGATCCAGCCTCAAAACAGGCATGGTGCAAAATTCCTTTCGAAGGAACTTCCTTGTTTGGAAACAAACTAGACAACACTATTACAAGGGCTACAGGCGGAAAGTCGGGGTTCCTCCCTCAGGACAGACGTCCGTTTAACCAAAGGAAACCTCAACAGGGACGCAGTACAGAGCATTCAAGAGAGGCATGCTCCTATAGGCCCGGACGGGATTTTAGGAGAAGCTGGAACTGGAACAGGCAGACATCTTTCCAAAAAACCGGCAAGAAACAGACGCCCGGTGGGCGCGAGCCAACCAAGTCCTTTTGAGATTGGGCCCGCCCAAGCGGGTCGGGTAGGGGCTCGCCTACGTCTCTTCCGGCACGTTTGGGTGGCCTCGATCTCAGACCATTGGACCATCAAAACGGTCTCAACAGGTCACACATGGTCCTTCATCAAGGTCCCTCCATGCAGACCAATGCAAACTTCTATGCCTCAATCAAAAGAAAAACAACAAGTTCTTCTTTCTTATGTGAATGCCCTGAAAGATCAAGGAGCAGTGGTGCCCGTCCCAAAGGACGAGGAATTCCAGGGTGTATACCCCCCCCTCTTCCTAGTACAGAAGAACGGCTCCTGGCGTCCAGTTATAGATCTCACTTTCCTGAACAGGTACATAAGACACGAGAAATTCTAAATGGAATCACTCTCAACGATCCAAAAAAGTTGTTCAACCAGGCGACTGGTTGCTCTCAATAGATCTAAAGGACGCGTATTACTCTTTCGTCCATGGACCGACACAGCTTCTCTATTGACAAAGTGGGTATTATCCGTTAATTAGGAGTGACTAGGCAGAAAAACTTGTAAAAAGTGTTGCATCACACCTTCTACAGTACCGCCCAGGGGGCGGACCCTCTGGTATAACCTCTCAGTCTGCATCTCGCAGATCAGTTTTTTTCTGTCTAGCAAGGAGTAGGACATGGCTCCCTTCGGGCCCATTGGTCTGGGGGAAAAAAGATATATTTTTTGCTACATTTGTTGTTTCCTGCGATCTTTGATCAACTGCCGACTGGGTGACAGGCTGGATCCTCGATCCTTGTAGACTCCCCAGTTTCGGCCATCGAGCGTGTGCCGACCCTAGCTACGCGCTGGGTTTTCCACGACATGCCCGTCGTTTCACGGATGGCCGGTGAGCCTACGCTCCAGGGCCTGCATCGGACCGCTCAGCTTCGGCTGACCTTATGGCCGAGTCGCAGCAGCCTGGCCGGTGAGCTTACGCTCCAAGGCTTGCATCAGACCGCTCAGCTTCGGCTGACCTTACGGCCGAGTCGTAGCAGCCTGTCTGGTGAGCGTGACGCTCCAGGGCATACATATGATCGTCCCTTTTTGGGTCCAATCACAGCATGCCTGGCCAACAGTCACCTTCCGTGCGCGGACGATGATCTGTTTGGAATGTCTTCCAGCATAAAACGTGCAGGATAGGTAAGTAAAACTCCCCTGCCTCGGCTGGGTGATTTAGCTGGACATTCCTGGAGAGATCAAGTAAGTGGTTGTGGCCCCTTTCTTCCCTCTCTCCCTGCCTTTCCCTCCTCCCTGGGCTTCTAGCTAAAGGTTGCTGGGTGCTGGGGGTCACCTAAGGGGTTCCACTGGAGCGGGGCTGGCTGTAACTAACATTTAAAAGAAATGTCATTTCTGCTTACCTGTATGTGCTTCCTCCTCCATGCTGTTGGCGGCCATTTTGGGGTGGTCCATGCCGAGTTCGGCCTCTTGTGACTGCCTGGCGGCCATCTTCCTGTGGTTCGGCCACACCCACTGGCCCCTATCAGCTGATCAGCGGCCATGTTTGTCCACCCTGTATGTATATATTGCCGTTCGGCGGCCATCTTTTTGTGGGCTACAGCTGCTTGACCTCTATCTTCGGCTCGGCGGCCATTTTCTTAGAGCCCACATTTTCTTCCATACAGACGTTTTTGGCAACCATTTTGCGAGAGCCTTTGGCCTCTTGGGTGCATTACACTGGCGCGAAAATTCACACAGGAAGTGCTGATAAAAGAAGCAGACTGACACAGCAGCAGTGGGACAGCATCACAGGCGCAGCACACGGCAGCATAGCAGTACCGGTCCAGGGTGGTCAGTCCTCTGGGTAACCCAGCATCTCTGCAGCGCAGGAGGGTGGCCTATTGATATCTTGCCTGGAGCCCTGTGGGTGTCAGCGTGTGGTCAGCATGGCATCTGAGCCAGATGTCTTCTCCCCTGAAACACCAGATTTAGCAACTGGTGCCCCTGAGGTGTCTATGAATGCTATGACGGCAATCCTAGAGGCATTTGCTGCCAGGGTGGAAGCAGCACACGGGAATACAGGGGGTAGTAAACGCCCCGTCCCCTGCAAGCTTCTGGGGATAATTCTGATGCAGAACCAGGTTCAGCTACGGCTCAGGGCCCAGATTCTGACGCATCAGAGACTGCAGACCGTGACCGGACAGTGAGGAGCACTCCAAGTCCAGGTCAGAACGCGAGACGGCATTGGTATCTGACCTTATTACTGCAATGCGGGATACGCTAAAGTTGGAAAATACTGCAGAAGCAGCAGAGACTCCGGTCCACTTGGGTTTCATAGACCTGCCCGCACTGCTAAGGTGTTCCCTTGTGTGTCTTTTGATAAACTCTTATACAAGGAATGGGAGAACCCACTGAGGGTCTTTACAGCCCCAAAGAGGTTTGCGGTACGGTACCCCTTTGAGGAGAGTTTTCTGAAGAAATGGACCTCTCCCCCTATAGTGGACCCTCCGGTGTCCAGACTTAATAGAGCCACCACAATTCCTGTAGAAGGGGCTCCTGTTTTCAAGGACCCTGTGGATAAGAAGGCTGAAGCACTCGCTTGCTACCTATACTCAGTGGTAGGCTCGGCAGTACGCCCGGCATTTGGTGGGGGCCCTAGTGTCTCAGACACTTACTGAATGGGCAAGATTGCTACTCCAGGGGTTAAGGAGCGAGATGCTCCTCCTGATGAGATAACATTGGCCGACTAATTGGTCCAGGGCCTTAGGTTTGTCTGCGAGTCAGACATGGATACTATTCCCCTGCTGTCTAAAGCTTCGGTTTATGCAGTAGCAATACGCCACCTGATCTGGCTAAAAGGCTGGTCTGCGGACCAGACTTCCAAGAAAGCCCTGTTGGATCTGCCTTTTAAGGGCGACAGACTTTTTGGGGCTTCTCTGGATGACATCATCAAGGATGCCACAGGAGGTAAAAGCACTTTGCTTCCCCAAATTAGCAAGGGTATGGGGCCACGCCAAGGGCAAGGGCCCTCCTTTACTGCACGCAAGCGTTTTTTTCGTCCCCCTAGGGCGACAGGGAAAAGACCCCAGGCCGATAAAGCGCCTGCCCAAGGACAAAGGCGTCCTTGGTCCCGCATACCCAACAAGCCTGCAGACAAATCTGCGTCCGCATGAAGGTCCGCCCCCACCCAGCTCTCGGGTGGGGGGACGTCTTCGCAAATTCGCGATTTTAGTGGACAGCTCTAGTCTCCGACAGGTGGGTTTGCGAAGTAATCTCCTCAGGCTACAAGATAGAATTTCTATCTTGTCCACCGGACAGGTTCATCACCTCCAATCTCCAGCTACTACCGACCCGTCGGGAGGCCCTGTATGGGGCGGTCCAGGGTCTACTGGAACGCGAGGTAGTTATTCCAGTTCCAGAACAGGAACGGGGTCAGGGTTTTTACTCAAATCTGTTCATTGTGCCGAAGAAGGATGGGGTTCATCCAATCTTGGATCTCCGAGCCCTCAATTGCTTTGTGAAGGTACAAAGATTTCGGATGGAGTCGGTTCGATCTGTAGTCACGGCTCTCCATCTGGGGGACTTTCTGGCCTCCTTGGACATCAACGACGCATACCTGCATGTCCCCTTATACTCCAGACACCAGAAGTCTCTGTGATTTGCTGTCGGGAAGAACCACTACTAGTTTGTGGCCCTCCCGTTTGGCCTTGCCTCAGCACCCAGGACGTTCACCAAGGTGCTCGCTCCAATTCTGGCACTTCTAAGACAGCGGGGTATCGCTATCATGGGCTACTTGGACGACCTTCTACTGAAGGCGCCTTCAAGCTCAGAATTTAGAAGTAAGCGTGTCCATTACCTGTCAGACTCTTCAAGACTGTGGTTGGATACTAAACACGCAAAGGTCAGTATGGTGCCCACTCAATGCCTAGTGTACCTGGGGTTGATTCTGGATTCCTCAGAGGCAAAGGTATTCCTCCCTGTGGAGAAGTTGCAGACCCTTCGGGGCTGCAGTACGGCAGCTGACTTCCAGGAATTGGCCGTCACTCCGTTTTGGCATGCGAGTGTTGGGCCTCATGGTAGCCTCCTTCGAGGCAGTCCCATATGCTCAATACCACACTCGAGTGTTACAGAAGGAAGTTCTGTCCAGATGGAACAGATGCCCTTCATCTCTGGATTATCAAATCCGAGTGAGCCACCTAGTCAGGAGATCCCTGGTATGGTGGCTGACAGCACCGGCTCTAATGGCCGGGAAGTCATTTCTTCCGGTTTACTGGATAGTGATCACGACGGACGCCAGCCTTACAGGTTGGGGGGGAGTCTGGGGTGTTCAGTCGGCGCAAGGTCGCTGGACCCCAGAGGAAGCCCTCCTGCCGATCAATGTCCTGGAAATCCGGGCGATCAGGCTGTGCCTCTTCAAATGGTCTCAGAGGCTGCAAGGGCGTCCAGTCAGGATCCAGTCAGACAACGCCACAGCAGTGGCATATGTCAATCATCAAGGAGGAACAAGAAGCTCAGCTGCAGCGTCGGAGGTCGCTTGCATCCTGAAGTGGGCAGAGAGGAGCGTACCGGCACTGTCGGCCGGGTTCATTCCGGGTGTGGAAAACTGGCAGGCGGACTACCTGAGCCGCCAGATGCTGGACCAGGGAGAATGGTCCTTACACCCGGAGGTGCTCCAACTCCTCTGCCAAAGATGGGGCACACCAGACGTAGATCTTCTGGCTTCCCGACTCAATCGGAAGGTATTGAGGTTTGTGGCCCGGTCAAGAGACCCATGGGCAGACGCAACGGACGCGTTGGTGGCATCGTGGGGTCAGTATCGGCTAATCTATGCCTTCCCTCCCTTGAGGCTTCTTCCTCTTCTGCTCCACAGAGTGGAGGCAGAGGGAATTCCAATGATTCTAATCGCTCCAGATTGGCCTCAGCGTCCTTGGTACGCCGATCTAGTACGTCTGGTAGCAGACGTCCCCTGGCCCCTACCACTACGGAAGGACCTGCTATCGCAAGGTCCCATACTCCATCCTGCTTTACAGTCATTGGCTTTAACGGCATGGCTGTTGAGAACCAGGTACTGAGAGACCGGGGCCTGTCAGATTCAGTAATCACTACTATGAGAAGTGCTCAAACTGTCCTCTAGGAAGGTTTATCACCGCACTTGGAAGGCCTACATCTCCATGTGTGAGGAAATGAGATGGCATCCGCGTACCTATTTGGTTTCCAGAATCCTGCTGTTTTTACAGCATGGGGTGGACCAAAGGGCTTGCCCGAAGTACGATTAAGGGACAGATATCTGCCCTGGCTGTCTTTTTTCAGCGACCCCTGGTGGCTCACTCTCTCGTGAGTACATTTGTGCAGGGGGTTCGACATGTGGCCCCTCCGGTCCATCCCCCGTTACCTCTGTGGGACTTGAACCTGGTCCTCTCGGTGCTTCAGAAGGCACCGTTTGAGAATATTAGAGATATTCCCCTGTTGACACTTTCTCAGAAAGTGGTCTTTTTCGTGGCTGTTACGTCAGTTAGACGAATCTCTGAGCTGGCAGCCTTGTCCTGCAAGGCTCCCTATTTGGTTTTCCACAAGGATAAGGTGGTGCTGAGGTCATTTTGGCTTTTCATCTCAACGAAGACATTGTACTTTCATCCTTGTGTCCTCATCCGTCGAATCCTAAGGAGTCGGCGTTGCATTTCTTGGACGTTGTCCGAGCTTTGAGAGTATACTTATCTGCTACTTCCCTGTTCCTGAAGTCAGACTCACTGTTTGTTTCGGTGGCTGGTCCCAAGAAGGGCCAAGCAGTCTCGTCGGCCACCATCTCTAGGTGGCTCCGACAGATAGTAATCCAGGCTTACGCCTTAAAGGGTCAAGCGCCCCCCTTTCCTGTCACGGCGCATTCGACCAGGGCAATAGGTGCCTCTTGGGCTTTCCGACATCAAGCGTCTGTTTCCAAATTATGTAAAGCGGCGACTTGGTCGTCCGCTCACACTTTCACAAAATTCTACAAAGTTGATGTAGGTGCATCTTCGGATGCCTCTTTCGGCCGCAAGGTTTTGCAAGCGGCTGTTTAGAGTTGCAGCTCCTCCGTTGGAGGAGTGCTGTTTTGTGTTTTGGGGTGAAGTTTATTTTTATGCTGTTACCACCCCTCGTTTATTCTCTGACACTGCTTTGGGACGTCCCACTTTGTCAATAGAGAAGCTGTGTCGGTCCATGGACGAAAGAGTAAATAGGATTTTTTACTCACCGTAAAATCCTTTTCTCTGAGTCCATGGACCGACACAGCACCCACCCCTCCTTTTAAGTTTGTACTGCTTTTTGACGAACTGATCTGCGAGATGCAGACTGAGAGGTTATACCAGAGGGTCCGCCCCCTGGGCGGTACTGTAGAAGGTGTGATGCAACACTTTTTACAAGTTTTTCTGCCTAGTCACTCCTAATTAACGGATAATACCCACTTTGTCAATAGAGAAGCTGTGTCGGTCCATGGACTCAGAGAAAAGGATTTTACGGTGAGTAAAAAATCCTATTTTTCATGTTCCCGTGGCAGAAGAGTTCCACAAATACCTTCGATTTCAGGTCGATCGAGAGCACTTGCAATTTATTTGTCTTCCATTCGGACTAACGACCTCTCCAAGAGTCTTTTCCAAGGTACTGTTGGCGATTGTATCCCTTATCAGAATACAGGGTGTGCGTCTGTATCATTATCTGGACGATCTGCTATTACTGTCCCAAGACAAGCAGCTGCTGCTGATCCACAAAGACCAAGTGATCTCTACACTGATAGAGTTCGGATGGCTACTAAATCGGGAGAAAAGTCAGCTAGAGCCGACCCAACGCCTAACCTATCTAGGAGCTCAATTCGACACCGTAGAGAATACCATCTCTCTTCCGGTAGAAAAAATCCCGGTCATTCGGGAAAGAATATCCTTGGCCCTAGACTACTCTCACCTAAGGGCGTCCCAGTGCCTAAAGAATCGGCACGATGGTGGCCACATCCCCCACGGTCAAATGGGCAATGTGGAGGCTTCGTCCTTTCCAATCAGGATTTCTCCAGCAGTGGAAGACAGACGATCCCAATCAGCCGATCAGGATTACTCAGTCAATGAGGAACAGTCTCCCCTGGTGGCTTCAACACAAAAACTTTTTAACATGCCACTCTCTTGCTCCCATCCAATGGATGACTGTTACATCCAATGCCAGCAATGCGGGCTGGGGGGCACATTGTGGGGCAGAATTGGCTCAGGGCAAATGGGATGCCCGTCTCCACATTCCAGGGTCAAACGTTCTGAAACTGTGCGCGGCATGGTGCGCCCTTCAAGCCTTCTCCCACCTTATGAAAGGGAAGTCGGTCCTTCTCAGAATGGACAACACCACTGCTGTGGCATATGTGAAGAGACAAGGGGGCACTCGGAGCTCCACCCTTCTCCAAGAGGTCGAACCTATCATGACCTGGGCTCAGAGGAATCTGCTCAACTTAACAGCAGTCTTTATTCCAGGGGAGCAGAACATTCAAGCGGACTTTCTGTCACGCAGCAACCTAGACAACAACGAATGGTCACTGCATCCACAAACATTTAAGTGGATCCTATCGTTGGGAATCGATCCAGAAGTGGATCTGTTTGCATCCCCCTGCAATCACAAAGTAGACAGATACTACACTCGAGGTCGGTGCAGTCAAGCTTTCGGAGTAGATGCATTAACAAGCCAATGGAAATTCAACAAGGCATATGCCTTCCCTCCACCTACGATCATGCTAAAATTCCTGCAGCGGCTCCAGTTGGAGAAAGGCGAAGTGATAACAATAGCACCATACTGGCCGAACAGGCCACGGTTTCCTCTCCTGAATCTGATGAGCTTCAGGGACCCGCTAGAGTCTCTTGGGTGTGCTTTAGGGGTAATCTCTACCCTTATGAGCTCCAGAAAGCCTAACACAAACAAAACCTACAACAGAATCTGGACCAGGTTTGTCAGCTTCATGACTTCTGCTGGAAAATCTTTTAGAAATCCTGGAGTTCAAGACATTTTGAGTTTTCTCCAATCAGGCTTGGATCTTCCTTTGTCAATCAGTTCCCTTAGGGTACAAGTTTCAGCCTTATCGGCATTCTCAGGAACATCATGGGCAATTCATCCCTTGGTTCAACAGTTCTTTCGGGGGTCTTCGAGAATCAGACCTTAGAGGAAACCCAGATTCCCCAAATGGGATCTTCCGCTCGTCCTTGATGCTCTTTCATCACTCAACAACAAGGATCTTTCTATTAAGGACTTATCAATCAAACTGGCCTTTCTAGTGGCCATTACCTCAGCCAAAAGGGTTTCAGAAATAAGCTTCCTGGGTTATCAAGAACCCTTTCTGACTTTCTTCCCGAACCGTGTGGTCCTTATTCCCATGCTTGGGTCTAAACCCAAAGTCACGTCAGTTTTCACGAAAATCAGAAAATAGTCCTTCCTACCTTCAATTCTCCAGAATCAGCAGATGCTCATCCCTTGTATGTGGGCGAGACTCTGAAAGAATATCTGCGAGTCACTTCATCATTTAGAAGCTCGATCTACCTGTTCTTGTCACATACTGGCAGCAACAAAGGAAAGAGGGCTTCCTCCAGAACGATAGCAGCCTGGATCGTTCAGTCTATTCATCAGGCCTACAGGGCAAAGGGCTTGGCTCCTCCAGAGGCGGTGATGGCTCATTCCACCAGAGGCATGGCAGCCTCATGGGCAGCAGCTCGACACGTGGCTCCTGAAGTGATATGCAAGGCAGCTTTGTGGTCTTCTATTAATACTTTTATGACTCATTTATTGTATTGAGCCTGCTTCTCTTTCCTCTGTAAATTTTGGTCTATAAATCCTATCAGTTGATGGGAAAGATTAAATATTTTTGTTCAAGCTTACCCTCCCATGTGGATTGGCTAGTTATTTCCCACACGTAGTCTGCCATGGAGTCTGTCAGGAAAACGGAAAATTTATTGCCAATACTTAGCGTAATTTTCCTTTCCTGATAGACTCCATGGCAGACGGAGTTCCCACCCATGAATAAAAAAATGAGAGTCGAAATTTGAGTCGGCTAGTTACGGAACACCTGTCTGTGGAGGTGAGCTCAAATTTATGGGTAAGGGGTCCTATAGCTGTGGAGAGGAGGCGGGGTTAACCCACACGTAGTCTGCCATGGAGTCTATCAGGAAAGGAAAATTACGGTAAGTATTGGCAATAAATTTTCCGTTTTACTTCATTTTCTTTCTTCTTTTCCTTAGTTTCATCCCACCCTCTGGGGAATTCAATAAAGCATTAGCAACCATTTTCTGGCATTATTTCACTTTAAATCAACCTGCACCTAATTCAGGCAAGCATTTGCATTAGTTTAACAATGCTAACATTACCAACAAAATTCTGATAGTTCTTACAACTGCCACTTTAAAAAAAAAACTAGATTAAAAGTCAATAGATTCTTAAAGAATTATGGCTATTTTTCAGATTGAGAAACTGGCAGTAATTAGGACTACCTCTGAGTTAAGGTACCAAGGTATACCAGTGCTCAGAGTGGAGCAGGTCTAAGTTGGAAAGCTATCATGAATGTTATAGCTTCCAGCACAGGGCTCTTTTCTGGGCCCTATTCAGCTAAAAGGAAATGTAAACAAAGGGGCCTCCAGAACCTCTAAATGTACAAGTTTAGCCCCATTCATCTGCAGTCTGCCATAGACTTTGTCTGTTGCACCCAGGCCAGATTAACATAGGGGCTATTGGCCCCTTCTTCAAGATAGGCCCATTTGCCCAAAAAAAAAAAAAAAAAAAGATCAACTTCATGGGTTGTAGCTCGACGACCAGGGGTCATATTGGGTCATATCAGCCGGTCAGAAGCTACATACAGAGCGTCCAGTTTAAATACATGCTGACACACTCTGCAGCAGACTGAGAGGATGATCACACAGTGTTTTTAATAATTATTTGTATATTACTTATATTAATTAACCCCTTGCCACCAAGGCCAATTCTGACACTTCTCTCCTACATGTAAAAATCATCTTTTTTTGCTAGAAAATTACTCGGAACCCTCAAACATTATATATATATATATATATATATATATATATATATATATATATTTATATATTGTTTTAGCAGACACCCTAAGAAATAAAATGGTGGTCTTTGCAACTTTTTATGTTACACTGTATTTGAGCATCAATTTTTCAAACGTGTTTTTTTTGGAAAGAAACTGTTTCATTCATAAAAAAAAAAAACACTAAAGCTAGCATGATTTTTTTGTATACTAAGCGATGCTTGAATTTTTTTTACAGTTTACATGTTTAGAGTTACAGAAGAGGTCTAGTGCTAGAATTATTGCTCTCGCTCTAACGATCGTGGCGTATGTAACCTGTGTGTGTATCTGGCTCTGATACTAGCCAGTGCCTACCCAGCTACTGACTAGTATCTGTCCCCAGCCTGTCCCCACACACCCTCTCACCTGCTGACCTGTGGATGGGGGAATCACTCTCGCTGTGTTATTGTCTTCTGCCTGTGAATACAATGATCAGTGTTGCCAACTATAGCTGGCAGCCCTGATTGTTTTGGGGAAAAACCTGACAGGCTGGTTGTACTGAAGTCGATTAATAGATTGACTTGTGTAAAACCAGCTAGCCCATACATAGATCGACTATGGCTGGTCTCTGCTTAATTGGCTTAATTTCAATCCATGTATGGCCCGCTTAACCACTACGCAGACCCTAAACATCCTTCCACAAACCTTTACATTTTTCCTTCCCAGATTCCTTTATCCTCCTCACCTGTACATAGTGCCCACTGTCATACTCTCCACACTTCTCTCCTGTACATACTGCTCACTGTCCTACCAAACCACACTTCTCTCCTGTACATAGTGCCCACTGTCATATCCTCCACACTCTTCTCCTGTACATAGTGCCCACTGTCATATCCTCCCCACTCTTCTCCTGTACATACTGCTCACTGTCTTACCCTCCACACTCATCTCATGTACATACTGCTTAGTATCATACCGTCCACACTCCTCTCCTGTACATACTGCCCACTTTCATAAGCTCCTCTATTGTACATAGTGCCAGCTGTCATACCCTCCACACTCTTCTCCTGTACATACTGCCCACTGTCATACCCTCCACACTCTTCTCCTGTACATACTGCTCACGGTCTTACCCTCCACACTCATCTCATGTACATACTGCTCAGTATCATACCGTCCACACTCCTCTCCTGTACATTCTGCCCACTGTCATACCCTCCCCACTCCTCTCCTGTACATACTGCCCACATTCATAAACTCCTCTATTGTACATAGTGCCGGCTGTCATACCCTCCACACTCCTCTCCTGTGCATACCGCCCACTATCATACCATCCACACTCCTCTCCTGTACATACCGCCCACTGTGATACCCTCCACACTCCTCTCCTGTACATACTGCCCACTGTCATACCCTCCACACTCCTCTCCTGTACATACTGTAACCCAACATTACCCGCCACACTCCTCTCCTGTACATACTGTAACCCAACCTTACCCTCCACACTCCTCTCCTGTACATACTGCCAACTATCTTTCTCTCCACATTCCTCTCCTGTACATACTGCCCACTGTCATACCATCCACACTCCTCTCCGGTACATACTACCCTCTGTCATACCCACCCCCCCCACACTCCTCTCCTGTGCATACTGCCCACTGTCATACCCTTCACACTCCTCCTGTACATAGTGTCTTCTGCCATACCCTCCGCACTCCTCTCCTGTACATAGTGCCCACTGTTAGACCCTCCACATTCCTCTCCCTCAACTGCACATACTTCCCACTTTTATACCATTCATACTCCTCCCCTATGCCTCTTACCCACAAAAACAGTTCTTTAAAATTATACTGAATATCCTCAATGTTACCAGCTCTAGAATGGGCACACTTTTGTTATTTCAACTAAAGGAAATCTTCTCAGTCCTCATATTTGTTCTGCCCATTATTAGTACTTATTTAAAGTGGAGCTCCACCCTAAATAGCAACTTTTCCTATTTGGAACCCTCCCCCCCTCCGGTGTCACAATTGACACCTTTCAGGGGGGAGGGGGGTGAAGATACCTGTCTAAGACAGGTATTTTCACCCACATCCGGGAGTCCTGTCTCCGGGAATCTGCGGGAGTTACGTCACTTCCCGCAGACTTCCCTTGGTGTTCTGGGAGACACTCGGCTCCCAGAACACAGGAGCACCAATCAGAACGGCGCAGCGCGACTCGCGCATGCGCCGTAGGGAACCGGGCATGAAGCCGCAGGGCTTCACTTCCTGGTTCCCTCAGCGAGGATGGCGGAGGGAGCAGCAGAGCGACGAGCGGTCGCTCGTCCTCTGCTGCGGACGTCGCTGGACTCCAGGACAGGTAAGTGTCCAAATATTAAAAGCCAGCAGCTGCTGTAGCTGTAGCTGCTGGCTTTTAATTTTTTTTTTCCGGTGGAGCAACCCCTTTAAGTTTGTGATTACTACTGCGATGTATAGAGGAACATAGGGGATCTCAGCTACTCTTAATATAGCACTTGTAAAAAAAAGTGTCCCTGAAAATATTTTTGAAATGTTGGCAACTATGCACTTAGGCACTGCCCAAGGGCCACCGGGTCAGTAGGGGGCCCCATGAGAGGCTCCTGGGATCCTGTGATATTAAAGTGGTAGTAAACTTTGCTAACATTACTACTTTTTAGAGGCCCTGAGGTAGGTTATGCCACAATGTACAAGCATGCACAGCATATTAGCACATTAGGGTACACTTAAATTGTCAGACTGAGCCCTCCAGCGCTGTGATCAATCCGGTGGGGCCAAGGGCGCTTCCATCTTTACCTGGTTCTGTGCCTTCGGTCACTTGCCTTGACCAGGCTGCATTGATGTCATTCCCACGCATGCTCATGCGCATCCTCTCTCTCTCATCCTTCCTCCCTTACCCCTCACCTCTCTCTCACCCCCCTTATCTCTCTCTCTCTCTCTCTCTCTCATCCTCCCTCTCTCTTTAATTTAATTTGTTATAACAAAAAATTGTTTGCATTTTTATTTATTTATAAAAGGCCCCACCAAAATCCTCAGCACCAGGCCCATGATGTTCTTAATCTGGCCCTGGGAGAGATACTCTGGCTGGGTAGGCACTGGCTGGCTAGTATCAGAGCCAGATACACACAGGTTACATACGCCATGATCGTTAGAGCGAGAGCAATAATTCTAGCACTAGACCTCCTGTGTAACTCTAAACATGTAACCTGAAAATTTTTTTAAAGCATCGCTTAGTATACAAAAAAATTATGCTAGCTTTAGTGTTTTTTTTATTTTTTATTTTTTATGAATGTAACAGTTTCTTTAAAAAAAAAAAAAACACGTTTGAAAAATTGCTGCTCAAATACAGCGTAACATAAAGTTGCAAAGACCACTATTTTATTTCTTAGGGTGTCTGCTAAAACAATATATATAATGTTTGAGGGTTTTGAGTAATATTCTAGCAAAAAAAAAAAGATGATTTTTACATGTAGGAAAGAAGTGTCAGAATTAGCCTTGGTGGCAAGGGCTTAATTACTATAAGTAATATACAAATAATTATTAAAAACACTGTGTGATCATCCTCTCAGTCTGCTGCAGAGTGTGTCAGCTTGTATTTAATCTGGCCGCTCTGTATGTAGCTTCTGACAGCCCCCTATCTCCGAAACCATAAATGATAGGAGCCCCACATTTTGACCAGTTGTGGGGTAGGTCCTCAGCTACCTACCCCACAAATATGACCCCTGGTCGTCGAGCTACAACCCTCAAAGTTTTTTTTTTTGGGGGGAGATTTTTTTTTCTTTTGGGCAAATGGGCCTATCTTGAAGAAGGCGCCTGGAGCTGCAGCTCCAATAGCCCCTATGTTAATCCGGCCCTGCTTCTGGGGGAACCCGTGCAGGCACACTTAGGAGTCCCGCTGCTGCGTCCACTGATACAGACAGCAGAATTCGGCCCCACCCCTGCCCCCACCTCCCATGTCACTGGATTTGATTGACAGCAGCAGGAGCCAATGGCTGCTGCTGCTCTTAATCTATCCAATGAGGACCTGAGACAGCAGCTGGAGCCGCTGGGCTTGTGCACGTCACTGGAACGAATGGGTTCAGGTAAGAAAAAGGGGGGGCTCTGGGGGCAGCTGCAGCACAGGTTTTTCACCTTAATACATAGAATGCATTAAGGTGAAAAACCATGAGACTTTATAACCCCTATAATGTATAGTGAGGTCAGAAAAAGTGTTGAACAAATTTGCTAATTAAACTAAAACAGCAAAATTTTCCCCTCAGGTTTGGCCCTTCTCTCATCTATTATAACAATATATATTCATATATCTCTATTTTTAAACACAAATAGCCAAATGAAGGTCTCATATGTACGAAAGTAAAAATGAAAAAAAAAAAAGGGAATTATTTTGGTATGCAAAGTGTTTGAAAAGTTATTATTGGGTTAACAGCTGTATACCAACATATCAACCTTTTAGTTTGGTGATAAAGGTTTTGATTACCCGGGAACTTGAAGGGGTTAAAACCCTGGTGGAAGATAGAACTCCCATTGTTGTTTTTTTTTTGGTTTACAAACTATTTTTATTGGGTACAAAAAGGTGGTACAAAAAGAGTTATCATATGCTAAGAGAAGCACAATACATGTAGTATGCATGTAAGGAAGATCAAAATACATTGCAGGGGCGGAACTACCACCATAGCGACCCACGTGGGCGTTATGGGGCCCGCAGCCGAGTGGGGTCCGATGAGGATGACCCATCCTGTCCAGTGGCTTCGGCCACAACATCTAGAGCGGTGCATCCCGATTCCCATGCCCGCCATCAGTGTGTCACACATGCCTGCCTGTGCGCTCCGAGCCCAGCTCGACGATAGGCAGCGGGCGCCCTACAATTGGCTGAATGGGTGACGTCACGTGCAGGCAGCGGACACGAGGGTCTATGATTGGCCCAGTGGAGATTGTCACATGTAGAGGCGGGGCTGCACTGTGAGCGATCGTGGCCGCTTGGAGTCCCGCCTCCCTGCCTGGCGTGCGCTGTCTCCTCACTGAGGTGAGGTCTATTTCTCATCTGTCCTCTCAGCCACCTCCTCTGTTAGCTACCCACTTCTCTGTCAGCTACTCCCCCTCCTCTGTCAGCTACCTCCCCTCCTCTGTCAGCTACCCCCCCTCCTCTGTCAGCTACCCCTGTCCTACTGGCAGGGCTACTGACGCCGTCCACTGCCCTACTGACACCGTCCATTGCCCTACTGATCCCGTCCACTGCCCTACTGACACCGTCCACTGCCCTACTGACACCGTGCACTGCTCTACTGACACCGTCCGCTGCCCTACTGACACCGTCCACTGCCCTACTGACACCGTGCACTGCTCTACTGACACCGTCCGCTGCCCTACTGACGCCGTCCGCTGCTCTACTGACACCGTCCGCTGCTCTACTGACGCCGTTTGCTGCTCTACTGATGCCGTCCGCTGCCCTACTGACACCGTCCGCTGCCCTACTGACGCCGTCCGCTGCCCTACTGACGCCGTCCGCTGCTCTACTGACGCCGTCCGCTGCCCTACTGAAGCCGTCCGCTGATCTTCTGACGCCATCAACTGATCTTCTGACGCCATCCTCTGCCCTACTGGCTGAGAGTGTCCAGGTAGGCTAGTTTCATATTTTAACTGACATTTCTTTTATTAATCGAATCATATTTTTATGGGTACACAAATGCATTTGTTTAACCATGCCCCTTTAAGTCCCCTCCCCCCACTGTTAATGCAATTTGGCCACAGCCACTGTTCACTGTAGCACACCTCATTACTACTCTCTTTGGGTAACCTAAAAGGTGTCCCAGGTATTTTAAAATCCTTTTGCGTGTATTACAAAAATTTTGCTATGGGGTCCTGTGATTTCTAGTTACGCCCCTAATACATTGTACAATTGTTGATAGATATACTTCGTTTTAGTTGGTTAACACGTTAAGGCCCCTGCCAGTTTTTTTAGGCGGACCTGGACGGACGCTCCATGTAGCCCTGTAGCCCTATGGAGCCACGGATGTCAGCGGTGACATGTCCGCTGACATCCGCTCTGCTCCGCCAAAGTGTGACGGAGGAAAACCCTATTTTTCCTTCCGTCGGCGGAGCGGATCGGATGAACACGGACAGACTGTCCGTGTTCATCCGATCTCCCCATAGGGGAGAGCAGCGCTCTGACAGGGCGGTCCCTGCACAGTGTGCGGGGACCGCACAGTCATCCGCCGGCTCAGCGGGGATCAACTGAGCGATCCCCGCTGAGCAAGCGGAGCTTCACGGGGCGGATCATGATTGATCCGTCCCGTGTGAAAGAGCCCTAACAGTAACATCTATGATTGCTATAAACAACTTATATTGTTCATTGATTTCTGATATCTAGGAATATTATTCAGGATTTAAAAAGTGTTTAGAAAGGTTAAACCATGGTTCCCATTTTTTATTATATAAATGATTAGCATTGTGTAATGTGTGAAATATTTTTTTCCATAGGATTAATATTGTGAATTCTAGCTATACAATTTTCCTGTGTCCCGATGAAGCTATCTTAAAGCGGTGTTCCGCCAAAAGGCTTTGACACTAGAGAGAAAGGAGCGGCTCTTTCAGGGCGCTTTGCAGGCGCTATTTTTAGTGCAAAAGCGCCTGCAAAGCGCCTCAGTGTGAAAGCAGCCTAAAAGCCAGCAGCTACACATACTGCAGCTGCTGGCTTTTAATAAATGGACACTTACCTGTCCTGGAGTTCAGCAATTTCGGCACCCGCAGCTGATGTTTTGCATTAGCTGTTGGGTGCTCCACCGCAATTGCGGGTACGGGAACCCGGCAGTGTAGCCCTTCGGCTTCACGCCGGGAACCCTACTGCAAAAAACATGCATTTGTTTTTAAGTGTTTAATCACACGTGCATATTGTACAATCTTTTAATATTTTTGTAATAAACACTCCTTATCTGACCAATATAGTCCGATGCAGATTTTTTTCTTTTGCTGTATGCATAAAATAAATGATGGCAGTGAGTCTTCTTTATTTCATATTTACAACTACTGTCATCCATTGGAGCAGATGGCTTGTCCTTCTTAATGATCGCAGGTGCAATGCTTTACAGGCTCCTAAGAAAAAAAAAAAAAAAACATTTTTTTATAACTGCAAAAAAATGTGCATTTATTATGTTTTTTTTTTTTTTTAAAGGTGAACTTAGCCTTTAATGTACATGCCTGGTTTTGAACCTGGGAAAAGCAAGGTAGCTAGCATTTTCATTAGAAGACATCCTCGTTATTTTTCTCATTATGCCGCGTACACACGATCATTATTCACGGCGGTTAAAAAACCGCTGTGAATAATGACATTAAAAACGAGGGAACGGCTTGTTCCCCACACACGGTCGTTTTTCACGTCATTTTTTCTCTTGTCGAAAAAAACGACCGTCTGTGGGCTCCGCGGCAGTGTTTCCCTATGGGAAAACTGCTGCGGAAAAAATGACGGAAAAAACGACGAGAAAAATTATGTTCTAATTTTTCTCGTCGTTTTTAATGCCGTTTTTCTCGTCGAGAAAAACAACAAAATGCCCACAGACAATCGTTTTTCTCGTCAAATGGAAAAAATTTCGTTTTTCTCGACGAGAAAAACGGTCGTGTGTACACGGCATTACAGCTTTTTTTGTTTAAATTGTATTTTCCATTTTTGCAGCCAAATTGTGATATGTTTGTTACATGTTCCCATTCACATAGCATAAGGAATTTAAAAATTGCTGCACTTTTCTGAAAACTCCAAAACTGATTTTTTTTTTCAGAGTGGGCTCTGCTATGCAGAGGGGGCTGTGGATTTAGTGTTAACTAAAATTAACCCTGTCTGTACTATGCTGGAAGCAGGGGCTGACTGAACATTCGGCCACTGCCTGAGAGCCTAGGGTCAGTATAGGGGGCCCCCATGGGAGGCTCCACATAAGTCATGCAGGGGCAGCATATCACTGTCTGAATAATATGTCCACCTGATACCTGGACACATTATTCAGACAGTTATACGGCTTGGAGCGGGACCTGGTGGGATGGGAGCAGATGAGGAAGTGGGAGAAACGTGTACCCAAGGACAAGGGGACTGCTGGTGAAAGTGTGGGGAGCAGAGGAGGAGGCAGCGGCGGCAGCAGCCTCAGGTCCCAGAAGTAGCTCACCTGTGAAGAAGTGGCAGAGCGGGTCGGTGTCTCGGGCTGAGGTAGTGCCTCGCTGCACGCTGCTGGTGATGGAACAGCAGGCAGCGAGAAGGTGAGAAGAGTCCATAAAATAACATGGCATGACTGGACACTGACTCCTTTACCACGGCTGATGATCAGGGAACCCTGATAAGAGGAATTTACAGAGGTGTTGTGTGATCTCCCAGCATAATTATGGAGGGTCTCCTGGTGGTTGCTTTCCCCCCCTCTCTCTCTTACCCCCTCTCTCTCACCCCCCACTCTCTCACCCCTCACTCTCCCTCACCCCCCTCAATCACCCTCACCCCTTCACTCCCCTCCCTCTCTCTTACCTCCCCTCACTTCCCTCCCTCTCTCTCACTTCCTTCTCTCTCACCCCCTCCCTCTCTGTCACTCCCCTTCCCTCTCTCACTCCCACTCTCTCTCTCTTGCCCCTTCACTCCCCTCTCTTTCTCTTTCACATCTTCTCACATACTCCCTTCTCTCTCACCCCCTCTCTCTCACTCCCTTCTCTCACCCCCACTTTCTCTCACCCCCTCCCTCTGTCACTTCCTTTCCCCTCTCTCACCCTCACTCTCTCTCACCTCCTCACTCCCCTCTCTGTCTCACCCCCCCTCTCTCTCACCTCCTTCCCTCCCTCCCCTCCCTCTTTCTGACCCCTTCTCTATTACCCTTCTCTCTCATGTCCTCCTCTCATTCTCACCCACCCACTCTTGAGGGGGCACAGTTTGTTCTTCACCCTAGGCGCTAGATGACCTTATGCAGGCGATGCCCGCACACAGGACACTCAACAGATTTCCTCCTCCTCCCCACACAGCACATAGCTGAGATCAGATTCATTTACAGACACTGCTTAAATCTGCACAATGTATAGCTGGCTGCTATGTTGCAGTTTAGAGCTTTGAAATTCCCAGATTGGAATGGCAGCGCCGCTGCAGTAGCCAACTACACACTGTGCAGGTCGACTCGAGGCTGTGTCTGTAAGGGAATCAGATCTCAGCTATGTTCTGTGTGGGAAGGAAGAGTTTGGCTGAGTAACCAGGCTGTGTGCAGTGCGAGGATGGGAGGAGGAGCTTTAAGTGCTCCCCTACTGACTCTTGTACATTGCCCTGCTGACCCCCTGTCCTCTGCCCTGCTGACCCCCTGTCCTCTGCCCTGCTGACCCCCTGTCCTCTGCCCTGCTGACCCCTGTACACTGCCTTGATAATCCACTGTACACTGCCCTACAAACGAATGGCCTCTGTACTCTGCCCTACAAACTGCTGACCCTATTCTCTGCCCTAAATATTGGCCTCTAATGAAGTTAATTACGCAAAGGTAAAGAGAAGGTACCATCATCCAAAAATATATAGTGAAATAGAGAGGAGGGTGGGGGGGGGGGGGGAAATCCCCTATTGGTCATCCCTAAGGCAAAAGAGCTATGGACTATCTTGGTACAAATTAGGCAGTATATACACAGATGAATGTAAAACAATTACAACATTTTATTTATACAAAACGGGATAAAAATAGGGTATCCAATACAACATAACAATTTGATAAATTATATCAGAACATTGTTAAACTACAGAATACGATACATGTGTGTCACTACTACTAGGTATACCCCACTAGAGAGAACCCTAGTGGGTCCTCACAGATCATGTATTCCTCAACATGTTTCACAAACCTCTACTGCTTCATCAGGAATATAGTATCTGGAATGATTTAATAAAGTATACATAGTCATCAAAGTCAAACATGTGAGGGAATAGTACATAACAAGTGAAAGAAGATGAGCACTGTCACTTACTAAAAGTGCCCACACGCAAATGGGGGCAGAAGGATACGGTAACTAGGGTAAAAAAAAAAATCTAAATCAAAGATACCAATGAGCATAAGCTCATAAATTCATTCAGAGGCATAATGGGGGAAGAGGGGGGAGCTTAAAGGGAAAAGAGAGGAAGAGGAAGAAGGGGGCAGGGGAAGAAAAAGAGGGGAAAAGGGGGGGGAGGAAGGGAGGGAAGGAGAAGGAAAGAAAGTGAAGAAGAGGAGGAGGAAGGAAAGGAAAGGAAGGAAAAACGGGGGGGGGGGGATTTGCCTGGGTGACCAACCTTATTAATACAGCAGATTAAACTCTGGGGTTGTTTTAACATATTTATTGAGGATATGATAATCTGTTAACAAATGCCAGTGGTCTGATAGGATAGTTCGAAGGTGGCTATGACGGGCCGAATATTTTGTGATGATTTTGACTGTGTCTGATAATTTCGGTTTGGGAGGATCATATAATAGCGAACTTCTATTACGAGCTAGTGCTCGATTGAAGGCCTTCCTCAAATTAGTTTGTGAATATCCCCTGAGAAGGAGACGTTCATGAAAATCTTCCTCCCTAGCACAGTTCCTGCTTAACCCCAGGTACTGAGCATAGGGGATACTACGTACCAGGGGTCTTGGATGTGCACTAGAAGCATGCAGCAATGTATTGCCAGCTGTGGGTTTGCGATACAAATCTGTACCAATCATCGTCCCATCTGGATATTTGATGATCATGAGATCCAAGACACGGGATCTGTGTATCATCAAAGTTAAATGTGAAATGTAAGTTCACACTGTTGGAATTAAACAGTTGAATTAACTCTTACAGTAATTGTGATGAGCCTGTCCATACAAGTAATAGGTCCTCAATAAACCTGTACCAAAATAGAACATGTTTCAGGTAGATTGTAAATTTGTCCTCAGAACACCTGCCTCTCCCAACCCCCAAGATAAAGGTTAACGTAGGACAGTGCACAGGTGTTCCCCATTGCTAAGCCTTGGGTTTGTAAGAATGGTTGCTCCCTGAATATAAAATAATTTCTGGTCTAAATAAAGTATAACAATTGGAGAATAAAATTGTTGAGAGGCCTAGTTGTATGATCCTGTTCCTTCAGGAAGGATTTCACCATCCACACACCCTGCTAGCGGAGCATGGACAGATCTGAATCCCCTCATTGTGCTTCAGTAGGTCAGTGGTGTCTCATATGTAAGAGGGTAACCCCAGAACATGGGGCTCGAGAAAGCTATCTACAAACTTACTGGTGTTGTCAGTCAGAGATCCAATCCCAGAAACAATAGGTCTCCCAGGAAGCAAATGAAGGTTTTTGTGGGTTTTCTGCAAAGTATAAAAGGTAGGGGTGCATGGAAATTTTATGACAAGATAGTTTAAAGTATCCCTGTCGATTAGGCCCTCCCAAAGGGCACCTGTGCAGAGATTTCGAAACTGGTTGATAAAGTCATCTATCAGGGCCCGCTGTATTGGTCTGTACCAGGTAGAATTGTTAAGTACATCAAAACACATAGATTGATATAGGGCATGGGACATAAGGACGATTTTACCGCCTTTATCAGACGGTTTTATGAAAATATCTCTCAGACTCTGCAGATATCTCAATGCTTCTGTTTGATTAGTGATCAAGTTGGATGGAACCTTCTGCCAATGCTGGCGTTTTATGTCCTTGATCGACTGGTGTAAAAACGCCCAAATGGCAGGAAATTAGGTGATTTAGGCTTGAATGTCTTAGAGATCATGGACTGATGCTGCGGTTGGCTGTCAGGGATCGAATCAGAAGATGCAGTACCCAGAGAGTCAACCAAGGTGGAGTCTGAGTCATTCTCAGTGGCTCCCTCCTCCTATAGTAACATTAGGTCTGGAAGGGTTTGAAAGGGTACGAAACTCCTCCATCTTGAAGTGTTTCCTCCGTTCTGTCAATTCTTGCTCTAAATGGGCTTTTTGTCTGTCCTTGTCAAAAATAAAAGTAAAAGTTAAATTCCTTGCAAATAAAAATCCTTATAGTCTTAGTCACATGTAGTGAATCAAGGGGGCAAAATCCTAAGCCCAGTTATAACACTGATACACTGATATCTCATCCGGAGATAGTTCAGTTGATATAAGGTTGATAATAGGAATGGGCGGAACGACCCCCTGTTCGGTTCGCACCAGAGCTTTCGAATATCGGGAAAGTTTGGAACCGAATAATGAACCCCATTGAAGTCTATGGAACCCAAATGTGAAAAATCAAAAGTGAAGGCTTATATGCGAGTAATTGGGCATACAATGGTTATGGGGGTCCGGGTACTCCCCCGGGGGACATGTATCAAAGAAAATAATGTCATTTTTAAATGAGCAGTGATTTATTGATGCTTAAAGTGAAAGTATAAAGTGAAAAATACCTTTCAATTTAGTGCCTGGGGGTCCCCTTAGTCCACCTGTAAAGTGGCCCATCTATACTGTGTATAGAAGCTGCTGAAGCAATAATTGCATTTATAAAGCCCCAAAAAATTTCCCTGCAAGCTTTCTTTATTTTGTAAGCAACGGCTCGGGGAGCCAGTCTGTATGATGAGGACACAATGTAGTGCAAAGGGAACAAGATTAGAGATTTTTGGGATAAATTCTGGTGTCTCTACCTACCACAGACTTTGGACTTCTACGCCTGTAACGGGTGTGGAAAAATTGTTCTTTGGGTGTCGGGGACTCCCTCACACTGCAACTCTATAGAGGTTCTCTTGATGAAAGCAAGAATTGGCCTTGCTGTCAAAAATTTTAATGATATGCACCTGTCAAACAGGTGCGGAAAAAGAGTTTGACAGTACATGCCCAGCGTCTGAATGCAAATTTGTCAACGCTGCTGGCTCTACAACTTCTGCCTTTCGGCTTGGTGGATTCTTTCCCCTTCTGAGAATTTGCAGAATGTGCTGTACCACAATGGCAGATTTTCAGTTGCTATTTATTTTCACGTAAGGCCATTCCAGCTCTCTACCGTCACATGGAAGGCAATGTTGTGGCATCGTTGGGCAAGACAGTCTGTAAGAGAACTGCTGATTCACGTCTGGCGCATACGCGTGCGCATTTGCGCATTCACGGACAACAACAGACTTCCAGATGGCCAATGCGCATGCACAACGAACGTGCACGCGCAGGAGTGTATTCCTAATGCCAGTTGGCGCCAGACTGCCTATTTAAAGGGTGCTCTACAAGTGCTGACTGGTCTTCAGCTGTGTCCTGATCCTTTGAACCCTGCTTATTACCTGCTTGATACCTGTTACTGATCCCGGCTTCCTGTGACTCTGCTTCTGGACTCTGATTTACTTGATTACTGGTACCTGACTCCGGCCTGAACCTGACCTTCCTCCTGCTTATGCCTTGTACTTTCCAGCCCGCCTGTTACCGAACCAGCTATCTCCACGACTCCGCTTTCATCGTCTGCCCGGCTCTGGCACTACCTCTGGAAACCTGCGCTGGCTCTCTATCTTCTCAGCTCTACTGTGTCCAGTGCTCTCCTGTCTCCTGACCATAGGAAGTACTGACAAGCCACCAAGCCTGAACCTGCAAGTTGGTTGGAGTTCCTCTTTAACATCCGCTGATCTTCTGAGTTCCACCCCAGCTCTTCACCTGCTGTCCTGCTGGTACCACCGAGCCTACTACTTCCACCGCAGGTTCTACAAGCAACATTCCCAGGCACTCGTGTTCCTCCTGACCCTAGCCACCATCTGTTCCACCTTCAGTGGTGCTTGGGTAGGAGATGCAAGGGAGGCCGACCTCGTCATATCAGACTCCTGCCAGGTACGTGACAGTCAGCCGCAAAGTCCATGTTACTGCTGACATGTGGTCCTGCAAGCATGGGCAGGAATGATATATTTCGTTCACAGCACACTGGGTAACTCTGCTTGCAACTCTGAAGGATGCAGGACAGGGCTCAGTGCTGCATCTTTTTGTGCCCCCATGTCTCCATACAGCTGGTGATGATGCAAGCTTTGTCAGCTCTACCCCCTCCTCCTCCATGCCCTCCTCTGCTGAATTGTCCTATGAACCTCAAGTACCCCCTATGTGTTCAAAGGGCTATTCAATGAGTCAGGCTAAAAGATGCCATGCAGTGCTTCAGCTGGTGTGTCTAGGGGCAGGAACCACACCGAAGCAGAGATTCTTGCAGCTCTGTAGGGGCAGGCCCAGAGGTGGTTTACTCCACGCCAGCTGGAGTCAGGAATGGTGGTGTGTGATAATGGCACAAACCTCCTGTCCATCCTTAGACAGGAAAAGTTGACAAATATGCCATGCCTACACATGTCCTCAATTTGGGGGTGCAGCATTTCCTAAATAGGAACCAAGGGTAAGAAGATCTACTAAAGCAGGCCAGAAGAGTCTGTAGCCATTTTAGGGGATCATACACAGCCAGTGCTCGGTTGGCTAAAATTAAGCAGGAATGCCACCTGCCTGTAAACCGCCTGATTTGTGACATACCTACCAGGTGGAACTCGACATTGGCAATGCTGCAGCTGCTGCACATGCAGCAGAGGGCCGTCAACGAGTACCTGTGTGAGTATGGCACAACGACAGGCTCAGGCTGGCTCAGCTTTTTTTCCCTACGCAAATGGCTGCTCATAATGGATGCATGCACTGTACGGTCATTATTTGAGGAAGCCACAAGGATGGTGAGCCATGACAATGCATGCATCAGTGACACAATCCCTGTTGTGTTCCTGCTGGAGCAGACACTACATGGCATTATGGACAGGGCACTCCAGGCAGAGCAGCGGGACGAAGAGGAGGACTTCCTTTCCTCTCAAGGCCCACTTTATTCAGACACCATTGTTCATATGCCACAAAACACAAGAGGAGAGGGAGGAGGAATATTCTGGCAGCTTCGAAGGCATTGAAGCAGAGGAAGACATACATCAAACAGTAAGAGATGGTTTTCCACCTGCAGAACCCTTGGGAGTAGTACGTGGCTGGGAGGAGGCAGTTCCAGATACTATAATCCTCAGTGACCCAAAAGGAGTCTGCTTCTCATGCCTCTGGAAATTTGCGTTGCAAGGGCTCCCTCATGCTTCAAAGTCTGCAAAAGGACCCAAGAATACGTGGCGTAAAGGAGAAAAAGAGAAGTTTATCGAACGCTTTTCCAGACTAGGAAAGTCGGTTACAGTGTAGTGGAAAATGTAGTTTTGAGGCTTCTGTTGGTCAAGAGAGGAGCGATAGAGAAGGCGGCCGCCTAAGTGATGCATTTCTGAATTTTTTTAGTCCTTGCCGCCCAGGGCTGTCAGCTTCCACATCCCATCAGCAGCGTCTGCATTACATGGTGGACGATTATCTAGGGGTGAAAACAGAGATGTAGAGATTTCCAGTCAAAGATCCACTGGCTTACTGGGTCATGAGAATGGACTACTGGCCAGAACTTGCCCATTATGCTATTGTCATAAACGGGTGCGACCAGAAATGTGTGGACTGCAATAGGGAAGACAAAAACGCATGTAAAGTAATAATAGTAAGATTTATTAAAAGGATAAGTCATAAACAATAAAGCAAACCAGGAAACAACGATGGTGACACACAATAATAACTCTCTAAACCAAACATGAATACAGGAGTAAGATATAATCATAAACGTAATCAAGTCAGGGTCATACATGAGAGATCAATCAGATAGAACAGGGAGCAGGATGGGACAGGGAGAGGAAGGGATAAGTCTGCAAGGCAGGGGTCCAGGGATGGATGCAGGGTTAAGGAACACAGGACACAAGGTACAGGTACAGGATTCAGGAATACAGGTCAGGGCTCAAGAAACATACCAAGGCAAATGTGTGAGCATCTGCCGGGTATTTATACATACCTCCTGCAATCAGTCTCAGGTGACACCTGATTGCAGGAGATGATGTCGGCTCCAGACTGCCAGGAGACACCAGCTGATGGACACCAGTACTGCGGCCCAAAAATAGGACAGTGCCACCAGCAGGTGAAACCTTTCCTGACAGCTATTGAGCTTCTGGGCTGCTCTGCATCCAGTGTGCTTTCCGAACGGGCATTCAGTGCTGCTGGAGGTTTTGTTACTGATCATAGAACGCGTCTGTCCACAGACTCTGTGGACCATCTGACTCTTATCAGAATGAATCAGTCCTGGATTACCAGCAGCTATGAAGCCCCTGATGCCGATGTTACCGATTTAAGTGTTTTTGGGATGTGGAATCTCTGCAGGACTTCTAGGCTGCCTAGTGTTGATTTCATCTGGAAGAATGTTTTTAGGGTAGGTTTCATGGGCACAATTAACCCCCAAAAAACTATTTTTCCGCACCTGTTTGACAGGTGCATATCATTACAATTTTTGACAGCAAGGTCAATTCTTGCTTTCATCAAGAATACCTCTATAGGGTTACCGTGTGAAGGCGCCACCGACATCCAAAGACCAATTTTTCCACACCTGTTTGACAGGTGCATATCATTACAATTTTTTACAGTAAGGCCAATTCTTGCTTTCATCAAGAATACCTCTATAGGGTTACTGTGTGAAGGGTTTTCCTTCTAAAACTTTTTGAATCTGCGGCCTTCTCTGAACAGTTATTTACTTATTATTATTTTGAACTTTACATGGACTAAATCCCCAAAAAGAACTGTTGCTATTCCCTTGGCCTCTCCACTCAATCCCTTCTTATTTGTACTGAGTCTGAACCTGAGTGCGCCATATTATCCAATCTTGTTTACTGTGTGAAGGCGCCACCGACACCCAAAGACAAATTTTTCCGCACCTGTTTGACAGGTGCATATCATTACTATTTTTGACAGCAAGGCCAATTCTTGCTTTCATCAAGAGTACCTTTATAGGGTTATGGTGTGAAGATGCCACCGACACCCAAAGAACAATTTTTCCACACCCATTACAGAAGTAGAAGTCCAAAGTCTGTGGTAAAGACACCAGAATCTATCGAAAAAATCTCTAATCTTGTTCCCCGTGCACTACATTGTGGCTCATACAGACTAGCTCCCCAATCCGTTGCTTACAAAATAAGGAACGCTTGCAGGGCTAATGTCATTTTGTGGGCTTTATAAATGCAATTATTGCTGCAGCAGCTTCTATACACAGATGTGCCACTTTACAGGTGGACTAAGGGGACCCTCCAGGCACTATATTGAAAGGAATTTTTCATTTTTATACTTTCACTTTGAGCAATCACTGCTCATTTAAAAATTACGTTTTTTTACAAACTTTTTTTTCATTGAGACATGTCCCCAAGGGCAACACCCTTATCCCCATAACCATTGTATGCCCAATTACTTGTATATAAGCCTTGAAAATGGGCACTTTTAATTTTTTACGTTCGGGTCCCATAGACTTCAATGGGGTTCGTAATTCATTTCCAAACTTTCCAGATGTTTGAATGTTCTGGTGCGAACCGAACAGGGGGTCGTTCGACCCATCCCTAATGGGGACATCACCCCAAACTAACTGGAGGGATGTTTAAAACTAAGCTGGGAAAGTATTATTTTACTAAAAGGGTAGTTGATGCTTGGAATAAACTACCAGCAGAGGTAGTGAGACAGTCAACAGAAAATGGCTTCAAACACGCTTGGGATAAACATAGATCTATAGTCAGTTTAGCAAAAAAACAAACAAAAAAAAACAATAAAAAAAAAAAAAAAAAAAAATGGGCTGACTCGATGGACTACTTTGTCTTTTTCTGCCGTCACTTTTCTATGTTTCTCTCTTTTTATGTTTCTACAGAATATAAACGGTTGAATGCGGTGATTGAAATGGTATCATGCTTGCTTCATTGATCCCTGTATAGTCTCCAATACATCAGCTTTACTTATAATGGCATTATAATGCATATACAAATATATATTCAGCATACATACTTCTGTGATATCTTTGAAATCTAAACTGGTGAAAGCTGTCACCTCTAACCTTTCAAGAAAATAAGAAACAAACAAAAAAATAACAAACTTGCAGATTATTTCCCCTACATATTAGAAAACTAGCAGCCTTTAGTATACAGGTATAATATATGGACGGTGGCGGTGTTACTTTGGCTTCTGTGCTTGTGAAAATCAAATCTGATTTCTTAGTGCAGATACATCATTACAGTCACGTGTTTGCACTGTAGTCAGTTACTAGAGAAACTGGATGAACAAGGTCATGGTGACTGTAGCATTTCAACAAGTTCCAAAGATTCTTTGAAAAGTATTCCTTCCCTATTGTTTTATTAAGGTTTACAACCTTCTATAGTTCACCTGGTGTTACCAGAATGAAAACATTTTGTGAGCAAAGTCATAAAAAACATTAACAGCCTCACATATGAATGTTCTTCTCTAATCTGGGCTTTCAAAACAAGGACACAGACATAGATGCATGAATTAAGTATTGTGAAACATTTTATTTGTGTTAGCACCATTGCAGCTACATTCATGTAAATTATCAGTCTTTTGAGTCGAAAGGTCATAGGCCACACGATTATCTGCTATCACTATATATATATATATATATATATACATATAGCTTTCTCTTTCCTTCCCAATTGCGCTCTATAGCAATCCTTTAATTTTTTCTGAAAGCAGAGGCCCTGAAATATAGTGGTTGCAATTTTTATGCTGCACAATATTTGTGCAACTGTTTATTAAAAACATATTTTCAGGAAAAATATAATAAAATACATTTTAATGCACACAAACACACTATAATATCCAATTTTGGGAAAATATAAAATATGGGTTTGCTCCCAGGAAATAGATACCAATCACATCAAGCCCTAAAATTGCGTGTGCCTGGGATATCGCAAAAAATGTCGGTACCGAAAAATCTCCATTGGCAATGCTTTAAAAGGCTTTACTACTTATCAATTAAGAGTTAATTGCAAGCTCTGGCGCTATACCTCACATGATTAATGTGCAAACCGGGTGTGCTTGTTTGCATTTGTGTGTGTGTGCAGGACAACAAGGGTTGCCATGCCAATCAGCTGCAGTCACTGTTTGGGTATACTGACTGCCGAGGATGTTGGCTATAGTATTTTTAGAGGGCAAGAGTAGATTCCTCTATCCACATGTGAATGGAGGAATGAGGGAATCTATGGATTTGTGATTTAGATGATGTTGGCCACCCTGGCAGTAATTGATTTCTGTCTCTTTCTTTCTTGCATTCTTAAAGGGAAAATGTATTAGATTTTCACAAAACAAACACAAATAAATAACATAAAAAAAAAATACAATGTTAACTATGCATTAAGAAATATACAGTCACATACTCAAACATAAGCATTATTGCGTGCATGTGCAGTTCAGCATACAGAAGGTCAAATATCGTCTGTTACTACAAGATTAGTAAACCATAGGAAACAAAAAACTTAATCCTAGTACAAAGACAGTAGCTATTATAAAACTAACAGTGCTATCAGAATCACGCTCCATGGATCATAACATGGTACTTATGGGTATTTACGTCTCAATGTCACCAGAAACCGAGGTGATCCATCCGGACCACAGTTTCTCAATTTTTTTTGGGCAACCTCTAGAAGTATATGTAAGTTTAAACAGTGGCAGTGCTTTATTAACTAAATCCACCCAGAATTGAACGGATGGGACATTGGGATTTTTCCATTTGAGCGCTAGCGCCTTCTTAGCATACAAAAATAGGATACACAGGAGGGCTTTCTTATTGCTAGACATTTCTTCTCCGTTGAAGCTTCCAAGAAGGCACCTCGCGGGGGAATAAATGTTTGGGATGGCCAGTCTATCATCCAAGAATGTCAATATTGCCCTCCAGAATCGTGCCACTTTTGGGCATCCCCATACCATGTGAAAGTAGTTCCCTTCCCCTTCATGACAGCGTGGACATTCAGGGGAGTCTGCTCTACCCATCTGATACATGCGGGCTGGGGTATAATATATTCTGTGTAGAAAGTTAAATTGTATTACCTTGTACCTAGCAGATATAACCGAGGGCAAGAGGTCCCCCACCGCTTCCGTCCACGTTTCATCAGTCAGTGTTGGGATGTCAGAGGTCCACTGTCTAGCCACTTTTTCGATTCTCTTAGCCGCGGAGGGCAGGAGAAGGGAATAGTATCTGGATATCAATTTACTATGGTCTTCTTCACACATAAGATTCTCTAACTAATGCCCCATACACACGATCATTTTTCATGCCGTTAAAAATGCCATTAAAAAAAATGGCCATTAAAAATGATCGTGTGTATGCTCCAGAGCATTTTTAACGACGTGAAAAACGGGCATTAAAAATTTCGAACATGCTCTCTTTTTTCACGTCGTTTTTCATGTCGTTTTTTTTAACGACGTGAAAAACGATAGTGTGTATGCTTTAACGACGTGAAAAAAAATGCGCATGCTCAGAATCAAGTATGAGACGGGAGCGCTCGTTCTGGTAAAACTAGCGTTCGTAATGGAGATAGCACATTCGTCATGCTGTAACGGACTGAAAAGCACTAGACTGAAAAGAGCGAATCGTCTCTCAACAAACTTTACTAACATGAAGGGTGGCGCCATTCGAACGGAACTTCCCCTTTATAGTGCCGTCGTACGTGGTGTACGTCACTGCGCTTTTCTTGAACATTTTTTAAAATGATGGTGTGTACGCAAGACAGGCTTGAGAGGAAACAAGAAAAAAATGACAAGAAAAACGTCAGTTTTAAAAATGACATTAAAAATGATCGTGTGTATGGGGCATTAGAGGGGAGAAGCGATACCTTCGTCAGCCCGAACTGCGCTGTGATCGCGTGCCGCAGTTGCAGGTAGCCATAAAAATACTTGTGGATATTGTATTCCAACTGAAGGTCCCTGAATGTTTTAAAGGCCCCTGCGGAGAACAATTGGTGTACATATTTAATTCCATAATTAGCCCATCGCACTCCATCCGGTATTTTGTACACTTCAGGAAGCTGGGGATTAAGCCAGAGAGGGGCGTTGGGCGATTTGGTCAAAGAGGAGTCCCCCATCTTTTTGTGGCATATATGAAAGATTTGTACAAAAGTTTAAGGATGTTGGTGTCAGCTATGGGTTATGGACCATTTCTATATACATTTCTCAACGCTTCGTATGAGCATACCCAGGCAGCTTGGGTGGCCACCGATGCAACGTCAAGGTCCGGAAAGAACCACCAGTGAATGTGTGTCAGTTGGGCCGCTAGATAGTAACATTGAAGATTGGGCAGGGCCAATCCCCCTTCCCTAATGGGTAGGTGCAAGATTTCCAGAGACCTTTCTTGCATTCTTAAGCCTCGTACACACGGTACGAAAGTCAGAAGGGGATTGTCATTTGACAGACTGTTGTCCGAAATTCTTACTGTTAGTACGCTCCTTTAGACAATTGTTTTCCAATTTTAGGCCAATATTGGATGACAGGCTAGTAAATTTTTGGCGACCAACAGCTCCACGTCTGATTTTCGGATTGTCAGTACACAAATCCATCACACAAAAGTCGAAAGTACAAACACGCATGCGCAGAATCAAGGAACGAATGGGAAGAGTTTGGTCTTGTAAACTACTGTTCGTAATCTAGAATTAACATTCGTGACGTGGCAATTGATGAAATGTCAAAATTCTCATCTTCTTTAATGGGATAATAATGAAGCTGCTTTGCATGTAGTTATGCCAAACGTATTTTAAAAGGCATTTGTTTTGTAGGATATGAAAATGCGAACCAACGTTCACCAAACTTCTACTAACACGAAATTAGCAGAAGGGACCCAAAGGGTGGTGCTTGAGAAATGAACTTCCTCTTTATACACTCATAGTACGTCACTACGTTCGTGTTTGTCAAACAAGAATTTGCGTACAGTTAGTATGCAAGACTAGATCCTACACACGCCCTTTTGACAAAAATTAGAATCTCGGTCGTCCAACAATCGTACCGTGTGTACGAGGCTTTCGTTTGGGTCAGTGACCCAGAAGGCATTAGAGCCAGGGGCTAAGAACCACAGCTGAATCATTACCATTGTCATAATAAAGTGTTGTGCTTCCCTTATGCCTTATGTGTATAAAAATTGTGCTCTTATAATTAAAGTAAAACATGTAAACCAAAAAGTGCGATAAATTATAATTTATCACACATGTCTTGTACATGTTTTACTTTTGATTACAGTATATATGCATATAAGGCTCGGTTCACACTGCTGCGATGCGAGAACCCGTGTGAATCCAGTACGAGCTCCCGCATCGCATACAACTCGCAGGTGTCATGGATATTCAGTCATGTTTGTCTGTCAGCTTACCTTTCTCTCCATGTGTTCACCTTAGAGGCCAGACACTCTCACCTGGCTGCTTTTATAATCTCTCCTCCCAGCCTGGCTCCACCCCAGGCCCTATCAGAGAACTCTAAATTAACCTGTGCACTGCAAGTCTGCCTTGCTGATGAACGTTGTTTGTTAAGCATTGTGTGTTTGGGTTCCTGCTTGCCGTGTGCTACGTCTGTCTCTGTGTTTACAATATTGGCTGATTCTCGACTATCCCTGTCTGCTTGTGACCTTGACCTTTGGCTTGTCCTTTGTTTATCCTTGTCTGCTTGTCGCCCTGACCTTGGCTTATCTCCTCACTATCTCTTGTATCCTGAGCTGCTGCTTCCCCTCTATCCTCTATACCAGGGGTCTCAAACTGGCGGCCCTCCAGCTGTTGCAAAACTACAAATCCCATGAGGCATTGCAAGGCTGACAGGCACAAGCATTACTCACACAGGCAGAGGCATGATGAGACTTGTAGTTTCGCAACAGCTGGAGGGCCACCAGTTTGAGACCCCTGCTCTATACCCTACGGAGCGTGAGCTAGGTGTCAGGGAAACATTCAACCCAGCCGTACCAGTCAGCGCCCAGTGCGCACGCACGGTGTAACGACGCTTCGGCGCATGCGCGCGCACGGGTCAGTACTCCAGCATTCACGGGTGCGCGCGCCGACGCAACGCCGCGTGCACGTGCGCGCTGCGGCGCCAATCAGATTACAGGCGGGTATATTTAAAGAGGCACAAATCCACTGACAGGTTGCTGGTTTGTTGTCAGCTTTCCTGTGAATCCTGTTTCCTGAAAACCTGTTTGAAAACCCTGTTGTGACCCGAATCGGCCTGACTACCTCTCTCATCTCTCCTGGACCCGACCTTCTGCTTGTTTTACGGACTTCTGCCTTCTACCTGTGTTTGACCCTTGGCTTGTGACCCGGATCTGCTGTCTTCTCCAGCCCTTGACCCCCTCTGCTTACACTTGGATCCTCCTTGTAATCCTCAACTCTGATCTGATCCCTATACCTATCTGGACTCTTCCATCAGCAGCTTTAAAACCCTGGATCTGCATCTCCAGCCGCGACGGGTTTCCTACAACCCCTGCTGGATCTGATTATCTGGACTGTTACCACTAAGTTCCGGTTTAACCCTGCCACCGCCTGGTGTCTAACCTCCAGCACCTTCACGGACTTCTCAAGCTATCTCAGCCTGCTTTTTCAAGTCTACTCCACCTGCTGGTCACCAGTGCCTCTTCTCGCCATTCTCTCCCTGTCTCACTTCCAGGGGGCGGAGTGCGTCAAGTTGCAAGGGTGAACCGCTCTCGGCATCTCGGCCTCGGTAAGTACCTAACGTGATAGTACAAACCAGCCAGATGTCTGAGGCCGACAGAGCGCGTTCCCCGTTCGAGAACCTCTGCCAGCAGGTGTCCGCACTGACCGACGCAGTTCAAAAATTACAAGAGGGATATACCCAGATGGATGGCCGCCTGCAGCAACTCCCCGGGCCTTTAGGTCTAGCATCCCCAGTCGCCACCGTCACCAATGCTGCCGCCACCTCACAAGCCACAGTGAGCCCCACTGTACTGATGACCACCCCTGAACCCAGGGTCCCCATGCCGGAACGGTTCTCGGGCATCCGCAAGAAATACCGGGCGTTCAAAAACGCTTGCTCCCTTTACCTCGCTCTTCAGCCCAGGACTTTTTCTTCTGAGGTGGTACAGGTAGGGTTCGTCATTTCTCTCTTGACCGAAGAACCACAAGCCTGGGCCCACAGTTTGATGGAGCAAAGTAGCCCTGTATTGAACTCTGTGGACACTTTCTTTGAGAATATGGCTCAGTTATATGACGACCCCCAACGCACAGCCACAGCTGAGTCTGTTCTTCACAACCTACTCCAGGGAAAAAGACCAGTGGAAGACTACACGGCGGAATTCCGGAAGTGGTCAGCTGATACCGGCTGGAATGAAGCAGCCCTCAAATACCAGTACTGCCAAGGTCTATCCGAAGCGCTCAAAGATGAGTTGGCTAGGATCGGCACTCCCTCTTCCCTGGAAGAATTGATCCAATCTGTCACACAACTTGACAGGCGCTTGCGTGAGCGACGCTCTGAGCGTTTTCAGACCACCCGTCCCAACTGGACCCTTCCCAGATCAGGCCCGGCTCATCCACCCGTTCAGACTCCTGCAGCTTCATCCCTTCCTGAACCAGAGCCTATGCAACTCGGATTAGTCCACCCTTCTCTCTCTCCCGAAGAAAAGCAGCGCAGGCGTCAAGCCAACCTATGCCTTTACTGTGGGAGCGCCGGTCACTTCCTTCGCAGCTGTCCAGTGAGACCTAGTAAGCCTCCTCCTAAAGACATTCTGAATTACCAGGTTTCTGGCTTCCCACAAACTTATGTTGTCCTTTTTCTCTCCTTACAGCTACCAGAAGGAACAACCCGCCTACCAGCGATTATTGACTCCGGAGCCTGCAGTTGCTTCCTGGACTCTGCACTAGCTTCCAAGCTTCACTTCCCCCTGCAACCTAAGGACCACTCCCTTCAAGTGCACCTGGCAGATGGCTCACTGCCCCGTTCAGGACTAATCACACAAGAAACCAAGCCCCTCCTTGCTGTTACGGACTCAGGCCACAAAGAGTTTCTGCGCCTGGATCTCATTCCCTCTCCTATGTTCCCCATCATCTTGGGCCTCCCCTGGCTACAGGCGCATGAGCCCCTTATAAATTGGGCCAGGAAGGAAGTCGACTTCACCTCATCATATTGTACCCAGCACTGTCTTCCCACAGCTCCTACCACTTGTGCCACCGTAGCAACCCTCTCGGACCACCTACGAAATATTCCCCCTGCATACTTGGAATTCCGGGATGTTTTTGACAAGCAACAGGCCGAACAACTGCCACCTCATCGGCCATATGATTGCCCCATCGATCTTCTACCCGGGTCTGAAGTTCCCTTTGGCCGGATTTTTCCCTTATCCGAGACTGAGTTAAAGGCTCTCAAAGCCTACATTGATGAGAACCTAAAAAATAAATTTATTCGTCCCTCTTCTTCTCCAGCCGGTGCAGGGATATTTTTTGTTGAAAAGAAAGACGGATCCCTGAGACCCTGCATCGATTATAGGGAGTTAAACAAAATTACGATCAAAAACAGATACCCGTTGCCCCTTATCCCGGAGTTGTTCCAGAGGTTCCGAACTGCCCGGATCTTCTCCAAACTGGATCTTCGGGGGGCCTATAATCTTGTCCGGATCAGGGCTGGAGACGAGTGGAAGACTGCTTTCAGATCCAGATTCGGGCACTATGAGTATTTGGTCATGCCTTTCGGGCTTTGCAATGCTCCAGCCACCTTCCAACACCTGGTCAACGATATCTTTCGCAAACATCTGGATGACTTTATGGTGGTATACCTGGATGACATCCTCATTTTTTCTGCCTCTGTTGAAAAACACCGGGTTCACGTCACAAAGGTCCTTACCATCCTCAGGAAACATAGGCTCTATCTCAAGGCTGAGAAATGCGACTTTGAGAAGACCACGGTACAATTCCTGGGGTTTATCATCTCTACCGATGGGGTTGCAATGGATCCGCAGAAGGTCAAAGCCATCCAAGACTGGCCGGCTCCAACTGACAAGAAGGGGGTACAACGATTCATTGGCTTCGCCAATTTTTATAGAAGATTCATTGTTGGTTTCTCGTCTGTGGTGGCTCCTATCACTCAATTGACACGTCAGGGTAAACGGTTCCATTGGACACAAGAGGCTCAGGAAGCCTTCACCAAATTGAAAGACATTTTCACCTCAGCACCTGTGCTACGACATCCCGATCCTTCACTACCTTTCACATTGGAAGTAGACGCTTCCGAAACAGCCACTGGGGCCATTCTCTCTCAAAGGCTGGGTCCCAAATCCCTTCTACATCCAGTAGCCTTTGCCTCCCGGAAATTAACCCCGCCGGAACGAAATTACGATGTGGGAGACAGAGAACTACTGGCCATCAAATTTGCTCTGGAAGAATGGCGGTACCTTCTGGAGGGCGCATCGCATCCGGTCATGATCTTCACTGATCATAAAAACCTGGAATATTTGAGGACGGCGAAACGTCTAAGACCCCGACAGGCCCACTGGGCGCTCTTCTTTACCAGGTTTAATTTCCACATCACTTATAGGCCCGGCTCCAAGAATGGAAAAGCGGATGCACTCTCCAGGATGTTTTCTGAAGAATCTCAAACAGGGGAACCCAGTTCCATTCTATCAGCACAAAACGTTCTATTGATTTCTCAGACCGATCTATTAACCTCCATTAAGACCACCTCCAGACGCTGCTCTGACCAAGAAACCTCCTCTTTAGAAAAACGTAAGGATTTGTTTTGGTCTCGAGGTAAAATCTTCGTTCCTCGAGAAACCAGACAACTGGTTTTAAGGACTTTTCACGATCACAAATTAGCAGGCCACTTCGGAACTCGGAAAACCACAGAGTTAGTTTCTCGCTCCTTTTGGTGGCCCGGTTGGAGACAGGATTGCAAAACCTATGTTACCTCTTGTACCCATTGCCAACGCAATAAGGGCCCGAACACCAAAAGCTGGGGTTTGCTCAAACCCTTACCCATCCCTGAACGTCCATGGGCAGACGTTTCAATGGACTTCATTGTTGATCTACCTGCCTCTGGGGGTTTTACTACAATCCTGGTCGTTATTGACTGACTCTCCAAGATGGCCCACTTCCTGCCAATGATCGGTACTCCCTCGGCTGCTGACACTGCTAAGATTTTTTTTAAAGAAGTAATCAGGCTCCATGGGGTACCCAAGAGCATCACCTCTGATAGAGGCACCCAGTTTACATCCAAATTCTGGAGAGAACTTTGCAAATCCCTGGAAGTTAAGACCTGTTTTTCCTCCGCGTACCATCCTCAGAGCAACGGCCAGACAGAGAGAACCAACCAGACCCTGGAGCAATATCTCCGTTGCTTCTGCTCTGCTTCTCAGGACGACTGGTCTTCTTTGCTTCCATACGCTGAATTTGCGTACAATAACTCCGTCCATTCGACCACCAGCCAGACTCCTTTCTGGGCCAACTTCGGTTTCCACCCTCCTTTCCTCCCTGATGACATTCCTGAAAGTCCCGTCCCTGCCGTTTAGGACCGGATAGCCTCTGTCCAATCTAACTTCCTAAAATTGCAAGAAATGATGCAGAACGCTCAGAATGCCTATAAAAAATACTATGATAAAGGAAGGAAAGAAAATCCTGTTTTCAAAACTGGGGAAGAAGTGTGGCTTTCCGCTACCAACCTCAAACTACCAATCCCCTCACGGAAGTTGGGACCAAAATTCATTGGCCCTTTCAAGATCAAGCGGGCAATCAACCCTGTGGCCTTCGAATTGGCACTACCCGAATCTTACAGGATACACCCGGTCTTCCACACATCCTTGTTGAAGCCTGTTGTCCCCAACTCTTTTCCAGGAAGAGAGGTTCCACCTCCTCTACCAGTAGAGGTAGATGGTGAATGTGAGTATGAAGTGGAATCTATTCTGGGGTGTAGAAAAAGAGGTAGGCAACTGCAGTATTTGGTCAAGTGGAAGGGGTATCCTCCTGAAGACAATTCTTGGGAACCATCTGTAAATCTCCATGCTCCCCGTTTAATCCGAACTTTTCACTTAGAGCATCCCGAATTGATGTCTAGTTTGGGCGTCCAGAGCCCGACCCTCGGGGGGGGGCACTGTCAGGGAAACATTCAACCCAGCCGTACCAGTCAGCGCCCAGTGCGCACGCGCGGTGTAACGATGCTTCGGCGCATGCGCGCGCACGGGTCAGTACTCCGGCATTCACGGGTGCGCGCGCCGACGCAATGCCGCGTGCACGTGCGCGCTGCGGCGCCAATCAGATTACAGGCGGGTTTATTTAAAGAGGCACAAATCCACTGACAGGTTGCTGGTTTGTTGACAGCTTTCCTGTGAATCCTATTTCCTGAAAACCTTTTTGAAAACCCTGTTGTGACCCGGATCGGCCTGACTACCTCTCTCATCTCTCCTGGACCCGACCTTCTGCTTGTTTTACGGACTTCTGCCTTCTACCTGTGTTTGACCCTTGGCTTGTGACCCGGATCTGCTGTCTTCTCCAGCCCTTGACCCCCTCTGCTTACACTTGGATCCTCCTTGTAATCTTCAACTCTGATCTGATCCCTATACCTATCTGGACTCTTCCATCAGCAGCTTTAAAACCCTGGATCTGCATCTCCAGCTGCGACGGGTTTCCTACAACCCCTGCTGGATCTGATTATCTGGACTGTTACCACTAAGTTCCGGTTTAACCCTGCCACCGCCTGGTGTCTAACCTCCAGCACCTTCACGGACTTCTCAAGCTATCTCAGCCTGCTTTTTCAAGTCTACTCCACCTGCTGGTCACCAGTGCCTCTTCTCGCCATTCTCTCCCTGTCTCACTTCCAGGGGGCGGAGTGCATCAAGTTGCAAGGGTGAACCGCTCTCGGCATCTCGGCCTCGGTAAGTACCTAACGTGATACTAGGGGACTCTGGGGGCCGCGACCTGGATCCAGCTGCAGCTTAATCCATCCTCACCACTAGAGGCTCTGGTGAACACCTGCTGGATCTTAGACTCCGCGCCCTGGGGAATCTTGGGCTCTAACTCCCTGTGGGATCCCTGTTGTGCTCCAGTGGATCTGCCTTCCTTAACCACCCAGTGTTCCATCCGCAGCAGTCAGCCATAGGGTTCACTATCTTGTGGTGCACTCCTGACCTACGGAGTGCATCTGTCATCTGGCAACTCAGGTGACCTGACAGTTTGATCAGCCATGGACCTGGCTGATGTGCCGCTTCCCGCACATGATCCATTGCAGGGCATAGTCCGCAGACTTGAGTCCCAAGAATCAAATCGGACTCAGGTGAAGCGATTCCTCCAGGATCTGGCTTCCCGCTTTGAGCAGCTCCAGGCCTCCTTGGGAACCCCGGATCAGCAACCTCAAGTACAACCAGCGGCTGCACCTATCGCACCAGTTGCAGCCACACACTCACTACAACTGCCAGCTCCGTTCCATTTCTCTGGGGACTCCAAGGCCTGCAGGGGGTTTCTCAGCCAATGCACTATTCATTTTGAGCTTCAGCCTCAAAACTTCCTGTCTGATCGGGCAAAGGTAGCCTATATCATTTCCCTCCTCTACGGTGAAGCTTTAACCTGGGCTGCCCCCCTGTGGGAGAAGAATGATCCGGTGGTTTCAAGCCTTCCGACTTCTTGAAGCTCTTTTGTAACATCTTCGATGAGCCGGCTCGGGCTTCTTCAACGGCTAGTGCTCTTTTACGTCTTTGCTAAGAATCTTGTTCAGTGGGACAATATGCTCTTCAGTTCCGTATCCTCACAGCTGAATTGAGCTGGAACAATGAGGCCCTGGTCGCTACCTTTTTACATGGCCTCTCTGACCGAGTGAAAGATGAATTAGCAGGAAGAGCCACCCCCGCCGGTCTGGACTATGTCATTTCCTTTTGCAATCAGATCGACATTCGTTTTCAGGAGAGGTCCCTAGAAAAAAGACGCCAGCACTCCCTGGGCCCTAGCCAGTCTGAGCTCCCCTCCCTTTGCCCCGTGGAGCATCTTCTGCCTGCTGAGGAACCTATGCAGCTGGGCCGGACCAGACTAACCCCCGAAGAACGTGCTAGGCGTAGAACTCTGGGCTTGTGTCTCTATTGTGGGGGCAAGGGTCATTTTCGTGACTCCTGCTCACTTCGCCCGGGAAACGCTTGGGTCTAATACATTTGAAAGGTGGAGTATTGGACCCAGAAACATCACCTTCTTGTCTTCTTCTGCCGGTGTTCCTTCATGTAGGCACTTCTCCTCAATCGACACTTGCATATCTGCATTCTGGGGCTGCCGGCAATTTTATGGACTGGAGAACTGCTTCTTCTATGAAGCTTACCCTTTCACCCCTCACTACGCCATTGGTAGTCTCCGAAATTGATGGCACTGTTCTCCCAGGGGGCCCTGTTTGCTTCCAGACGCTACCTATTAGGATGTCGGTAGGGATTCTCCACCAGGAGTGGATATCCTTTCTCATTCTGCCCAAGGCCTCTACCCCCATTATATTGGGCCTTCCTTGGCTACAGCTCCACTCTCCACATGTGGACTGGGTCTCTGGGCAGATCCTGGCTTGGGGTCCCTCATGTTTCTCGTCATGTCTTCTCAAGGTGGCCCCCAAGGAAAGACTTCCGGTTGCTACCACATCTGTATCTTCTGATCTTCCCGCTGCATACAGCGATTACCAGGATGTGTTCTCTAAGAAATCAGCTGAGGTGCTTCCTCCCCACAGGTCTTTTGACTGTGCTATTGACCTCGTCTCCAGAGCAACTCTGCCCAGGGGTCGTACCTACCCTCTGTCCATCCCAGAGACCCAGGCCATGTCTGAATATGTCGCAGAGAATCTAGAGAGTGGTTTCATCCGGAAATCCTCATCGCCTGCAGGGGCAGGGTTCTTTTTCGTTGCCAAAAAGGATGGTACCTTGAGACCCTGCATCGACTATCAAGGTTTAAACGCGGTTACTATCAAAAATCGATACCCCTTATCCTTAATATCTGACCTATTCGATAGGTTGAAGGGTGCCTCCATTTTCACCAAGTTGGATCGCAGAGGTGCATACAATCTCATTCGAATACGGGAGGGTGACGAATGGAAGACTGCATTTAACACTAGAGACGGGCATTATGAATACCTGGTTATGCCTTTTGGTTTGTGTAATGCCCCAGCTGTGTTTCAAAACTTTGTCAATGAAATCTTCAGGGATCTGCTGTACCAGTTTGTTGTCATCTATCTGGATGACATTCTGATCTTTTCGGAAAATCTGCTCGTCCACAGAAACCATGTCCGCACTGTACTTCAGCGCCAAGCTGGAGAAATCTTCCTTTGAATGTTCTGAGGTCCTATTTCTGGAATGCTTTGTCTCAAGTTTGGGTGTTCATATGGATCCTGGGAAGGTCTTGGCCATTACCAACTGGCCTCTTCCTTCTAGCCTCAAAGCCACACAGCGCTTTCTTGGCTTCACAAATTATTATAGGCAGTTCATAGGAATTACTCTTCCATTGCCACGCCTATTATCGCTTTGACCAAGAAGGGTGCGAATGCCAAAGACTGGCCTCCCGAAGCTGTCTCTGCGTTTCACGACCTGAAACAGGCCTTTGTTTCTGGACCTCTCTTGAGGAGACCAAATCCTGGGGATGCATTTTTTTATTGAAGTGGACGCTTCTTCAATGGGGGTGGGAGCTGTGCTTCTTCAATTCTTTGAGAAGAGACGTCAACCATGTGCGTTCTTCTCCCAAAAAAATTCTCATGCAGAGAGAAATTATGCCATCGGTGATCGTGAACTTCTCGCAATTAAATTGCCGTTAGAGGAGTGGCGTCATCTCTTGGAGGGTTCCCCTCACTCCTTAACGATCTTTACTGATCACAAGAATTTACAATACCTACAGAATGCTAAACGTCTGAATCCCAGACAGGCCAGGTGGAGTCTCTTTTCCCGTTTTAATTTCACAATTACGTACAAACCTGGTTCCTGCAACGGTCGGGCTGATGCGCTCCCTAGGTCATTTGACACTTTGGACGAGGAGTCCACCCCTGAACCTGAGCCGATCATTCCAACCTCATGCATTGTTGTCCATTCTACCACCCTGGAGTCAAAAATTCCTCCTGTTAAGACCTTTGTCCCCACTGAGCTAGGAGCTAATATCCGTCATTGGGGACATGATTCCAAGGTGGCAAGTCATGCTGGATTCCTCCGATCCTTCTTACTCATCAGTCGTCACTACTGGTGGCCTAATCTCCGCTCAGATGTCAAAGACTACGTTAAAGCTTGTCATGTCTGTGCTCAGTCTAAATCCTCCACACAAGCTCCTGCTGGTCTCCTCATGCCCTTGCCTATTCCTAAGGAGCCCTGGGCTCACATTGCCATGGATTTTATCACCGATCTCCCACTGTCTGAGAATAATACGGTCATTTGGGTGGTAATCGATCGGTTCTCCAAGATGGCTCATTTTGTAACTCTTCCTGGCCTTCCTTCTGCTCCTGCCTTGGTTCCCATTTTTATTCGAGAAATTTTCCGCCTCCATGGGGTTCCTTCTCATATTGTTTCCGACAGGGTAGTTCAATTTACGTCTCGTTTTTGGAGAGCCTTTTGCAAATCCCTCAATATTGTCTTGGATTTTTCCTCTTCTTACCATCCTCAATCCAATGGACAGACTGAGAGGGTTAATCAGGATTTAGAGGTCTTTCTTCGCACCTTAGTCTCTGCTCATCATGACGATTTGTCCTCTCTACTCCCTTGGGCAGAATTCTCTCATAACAATCATCTAAATAGTTCGCAGAAGACACCCTTTTTCACAGTTTATGGAAAACACCCTCAACTTCCTCTTCCCATGACCTGTTCTCCAGATATTCCAGCTTTGGCTTTGGCTCAGGAGTCGTTCAATTCTGTTTGGGGTGACATTCATGATTCCCTCCGGGCAGCTGCTGACAAATTCAAAGGCTTTGCCGACCGCCTGTTAAAGAAGTTTCATCTGAAGTTCCCCTCTAAACCCGGGCCCAGGGGGAGGCCTCATAAGAGGGAGGGTACTGTCATGTATATGCAATAATGTTTGTCTGTCATCTTACCTTTCTCTCCATGTGTTCACCTTAGAGGCCAGACACTCTCACCTGGCTGCTTTTATAATCTCTCCTCCCAGCCTGGCTCCACCCCAGGCCCTATCAGAGAACTCTAAATTAACCTGTGCACCGCAAGTCTGCCTTGCTGATCAACATTGTTTGTTAAGCATTGTGTGTTTGGGTTCCTGCTTGCCGTATGCTACGTCTGTCTCTGTGTTTGCAATATTGGCTGATTCTCGACTATCCCTGTCTGCTTGTGACCTTGACCTTTGGATTGTCCTTTGTTTATCCTTGTCTGCTTGTCGCCCTGACCTTGGCTTATCTCCTCACCATCTCTTGTATCCTGAGCTGCTGCTTCCCCTCTATCCTCTATACCCTACGGAGCATGAGCTAGGGGACTCTGGGGGCCACGACCTGGATCCAGCTGCAGCTCTGGTGAACACCTGCTGGATCTTAGACTCCGCGCCCTGGGAAATCTTGGGCTCTAACTCCCTGTGGGATCCCTGTTGTGCTCCAGTGGATCTGCTTTCCTTAACCACCCAGTGTTCCATCTGCAGCAGTCAGCCATAGGGTTCACTATCTTGTGGTGCACTCCTGACCTACGGTGTGCATCTGTCATCTGGCAACTCAGGTGACCTGACAGCAGGCAGTTCACACTGCCCTATGCGAACCACTGTGGGTATCAATACAAAGGTAATGACACCCCCAGATCAGTTCGCATATCGCAGTGAAAACTGTCAATTTGGACAGGAATCGGATCGCATGGGTCTGAACACCCAAGCGATCCGATTCTGGTGCGGACCAAAAAAAGGGTCCTGAGTGACTTTGGTCTGAATGCAATGCAAATTCAACCATACAATCTGTATGGCTGAATTGCATTGCACAGACATTACACGCGATTTGCACAGCAGTGCGAATCACATGCAATGTCTGACATCGCAGCAGTGTGAATACGGCCTAAGGGAAGCACAATTGTATTTGTCACAAAACAACTTTTATCCAATTAGATAAGCCTCCAAGGAGTAGGAACACCATAAGTGCAAGATGTTTGTAGTTGTTTAAGTACCATTTTCAGAATTAGGCCACTAAGCACACAACAAAATTATATTTCCTTTAACCCCTTCACACCCATCCCTGTTATCCCTTTAACCACTTAAGCCCCGGACCATTTTGTAGCTAAAGGACCAGAGCTGTTTTCAGAATTTTGCACTGCGCTGCTTTAACTGTAAATTGTGCAGACATGCAATGTTGTACCGAAACGAAATTTGCGTCCTTTTCTTCCCACAAATAGAGCTTTCTTTTAATGGTATTTGATTGCCTCTGCGATTTTTATTTTTTGCAATATAAACGGAAAAAGACCGAAAATGTTGAAAAAAAATGATATTTTCTACTTTTTGTTATAAGAAAAATCGAATAAACTAAATTTTAGTCATACATTTAGGACAAAATGTATTCAGCCACATGTCTTTAGTAAAAAAAATGTCAAGCGTATATTTATTGGTTTGCGCAAAAGTTATAGCGTCTACGAACTAGGGTACATTTTCTGGAATTTACACAGCTTTTAATTTATCTCATTTCTTGAGGCGCTAAAATGGCAGGGCAGTACAAAACCCCCCCAAATGACCCAATTTTGGAAAGTAGACACCCCAAGGAAATTGCTGAGAGGCATGTTGAGCCCATTGAATATTTTTTTTTGTCTCAAGTGATTGAATAATGACAAAAAAAAAAAAAAAAAAAAATTACAAAAAGTTGTCACTAAATGATATATTGCTCACACATGCCATGGTTATATGTGGAATTGCACCCCAAAATACATTTTGCTGCTTCTCCTGAGTACGGGGATACCACATGTGTGGGACTTTTTGGGAGCCTAGCCGCGTACGGGCCCCCGAAATCCAAGCACCGCCTTCAGGATTTCTAAGGGCGCAAATTTTTGATTTCACTCCTCACTACCTATCAGTTTCGAAGGCCATAAAATGCCAAAATAGCACAAAACCCCCCCAAATGACCCCATTTTGGAAAGTAGACACCCCAAGCTATTTGCTGAGAGGCATGGTGAGTATTTTACAGCTCTCATTTGTTTTTGAAAATGAAGAAAGACATTTTTTTTTTTTCAATTTTCAAAACTTTGTGACAAAAAGCGAGATCTGCAAAATACTCACCATACCTCTCAGCAAATAGCTTGGGGTGTCTACTTTCCAAAATGGGGTCATTTGGGGGGGTTTTGTGCCATCTGGGGATTCCATGGCCTCCGAAACTGTGATAGGCAGTGAGAAGTGAAATCCAAAATTTACACCCTTAGAAAGCCTGAAGGCGGTGCTTGGTTTTGGGGTCCCGTACGCGGCTAGGCTCCCAAAAAGTCTCACACATGTGGTATCCCCGTACTCAGGAGAAGCAACAGAATGTATTTTGGGGTGTAATTCCACATATGCCCATGACATGTTTGAGCAATATATCATTTAGTGACAACTTTGTGCAATAAATAAATAAATAAATAAATTGTCTTTTTTCCGCAACTTGTGTCAACATATAAAATATTCCATGGACTCGACATGCCTCTCAGTATATAGCTTGGGGTGTCTACTTTCCAAAATGGGGTCATTTGGGGGGGTTTTGAACTGTTTCCTTGCATTTTATATTCAACATTAGGAAGCTTACATCCACTCTTCTAACCACTTGAAGACAAAGCCCTTTTTGACACTTTTTGTTTACATGAAAATATATATTTTTTTTGCAAGAAAATTATGTTGAACCCCCAAACATTATATATATTTTTAAAGCAAAGGCCCTACAGATTAAAATGGTGGGTGTTGCATTTTTTTTTCTATACAGTATTTGCGCAGCGATTTTTCAAACGCATTTTTTGGGGAAAAAATACACTTTTTTTAATTTTAATGCACTAAAACACACTATATTGCCCAAATGTTTGATGAAATAAAAAAGATGAGCTTAGGCCGAGTACATAGACACCAAACACGACAAGCTTTAAAATTTCGCACAAACGCGCATTGGCGACAAACTACATACATTTTTAAAAGCCTTTAAAAGCCTTTACAGGTTACGCCGTTAGATTTACAGAGGAGGTCTACTGCTAAAATTACTGCCCTCGATCTGACCTTCGCGGTGATACCTCACATGCATGGTGCAATTGCTGTTTACATATGACGCCAGACCGACGCTTGCGTTCGCCATTGGGCAAGAGCAGGGCAGGACAGGGGTGCTTTTTTTTTTTATTATTATTAATTTTGCTTTTTTATTTTATTTTTAAACTGTTGCTTCCATATTTATTTATTTTTTATCATTTTTATTGTTATCTCAGGGAATGTAAATATCCCCTATGATAGCAATAGGTAGTGACAGGTACTCTTTTTTTGAAAAGACTGGGGTCTATTGGACCCTAGATCTTTTCTCTGCCCTCAAATCATCTGACCACACCAAGATCGGTGTGATAAAATGCTTTCCCAAATTCCCAATGGCGCTTTTTATATCCGGGGGGGGGGACATTCCCTCCCACTGCTTGTAAAAGCAGTCCAGAGGCTAATTAGCCACTAGGATTGCTTTTACATGAAAGCCGGCCGCTGGCTGAAAAGAATGATACCAAGATGATACCTAAACCTGCAGGCATCATTCTGGTATAACCATTCAAAGTCCAGCAACATACCAGTACGTTGCTGGTCCTTGTTGGACATGTATTGTAATCTTTTTTTTCATGCAGCCTGTTGGCTGAACGAAAAAAAAAGATTAATCGGTGGGTATGCCCACCATTAGAATACCGCCCTTCATCCACCCACTTCTAATGATGGGCATACATGCACCATTTATATATGCCGAAGCATGGGGCATCTTCCCGCAAAAGTTATGCCGCAAACACATGGTCAGACTTTTCCACGGGCAAGCCTCCGTCGGAATTTCGACCGTATGTATGCGGCATTAAGAGCAAAATCGCTCCTCCGCTCCTCCGCCCCTGCTGCCCCAATGCTTCGGCATATATGCTTCTTTTTTTTTAACTGTGGTGGTGAAATCACCTCCTACAGCACTGGAGTCGCAGGGATCAGGCCTGTCTCTGCGAACGCTGCAGTTATGTGTGTTGTGTTTTGTAAGTGACAGTGATCGATCGATACTGCACTTGGGTGGCCTGGGCTGGACGGAGGGGCAAAACGCAGGTGCTAGCAGGTATCTGGGCTGATCCCGCTAACACTGCGTTTTTGGGAACCCTAAACTGCTGGGGACGCTAGTATAGATCTGATCAGATCAGATATTGATCTGTTCAGATACTATACCACTAAGGGGGGTGTATGCTTCACGCGTGGGTGTTAGCGCTACTGGCACTAACCTGATGCTGCCTGGGGTGTGACGCAGACCCTCTGACGCTAAAACCTAATTGATATCACCCGCCGGGCGATCAGGGGGTTAAACCTTTATTGGGTTATATACGGCGGGTGCCCTGACACTATAAAAAGCAAACTAACTAACCAGCGTCACCCGTAACACTTATATGGTGTTTACTGGTGAAAGGGTTAACTAGGGGCAATTAGGGGGTTAAAACCTTTATTAGGTAATATATGGGGGTAACTGACGCTATATAAAAACCTGACGGCGAACCTAAAAAAAAATTACTGGCTACCGATCGGCATCACCGACACTAAGACAGCGATCAGAAAAACTATCGCTTAGCGACAGTGGTGATAGGGGGTGAAAGGGTTACCTGGGGGGCGATCAAGGGGGTTAAACCTTTATTAGGTAATATATGGGGGTACCCGACGCTATAAAAACCTGCGGCGAACCTAAAAAAAATTACTGGCTACCGATCGGCATCACCGACGCTAAGACAGCGATCAGAAAAATGATCGCTTAGCGACGGCGGTGCTAGGGGGTGAAAGGGTTATCTGGGGGGCGATCAGGGGGTTAAACCTTTATTTGGGGGGGGTTAGGGGGCTACACTGGACCTAAAACTAACTTTAGTGACACTTTTACAGTCACAAATGTCACTGATTGCAGTGATCAGTAAATAAATGGTCACTGTAATCAGTGACACTGTGACTGGGGGCTGGGGGGTGATCTGGGGTGTCTGGGGGGGGGCATGGGGGGGCGATTTATGTGCCTATGTGTCCTGATGTCAGTGTAGTGTTTTGTGCACTAACCTGCATCTTCTCCTGTGCGGCGCTCGGTATATGTGAGCGCCCCAGGAGAGATGACATCACTTCCTCTGCCTGTGTAAACATTACACAGGCAGGGGAAGGATTCGATTCGCTAGGAGCGATCGGGAGGGGGTGGCCGGAATCGAACGGCCGTCCCCTCATCCCTGATCGCTCCCAAACGAATAACGGCCGCTCACTGTAAAGAAGGGGGGTCCGATCGGACCCCCCAACTATACAAAGGCAGTCACGTAGATATACGTGATTCTGCCTGTCGGTGCCAACGTATTCTGCCGACGGTGCCAACGGATTCTGCCGACGTATTTTTATAGTGGGCGGTCGTTAAGTGGTTAAGAGGGTCTATACGCCTGTGGGGTGGGAAGGATCGGCTGATTATGTGACCACTGTGTCCCGCTGACTCCCGATCATTAGTACGGACTGGGAGCTGTCTGGCAGTTTGGCCACTGTGATAAGAGTGTATAATGAGCGCGCTCTTGCCCATAGACGCATAAGTGTGGCATCTGTATGCAGCAGTATGTATATGTATGTGCCCGTTCACACAGTTGCGTTTTAGCAGTGTAAAAAAAAAAAAAAGAAGGAAAGAAAGAAAGAAAATGGACAGAGAGTATGTCGGATTTCTTATTTTGGGCCACATTAAAGCTGTACAAACATAAATGTTTATGTTAGTGTAGCGGGTGTCAAATTTAGAGGGGCGTATCTGGGCCGTAGATGGCCCAGATACATTGATTTTTTGGGGATTTATGGACACTTTGGAGTGTGGGAGGTATGAATGGTGTCATGTTCCCTGCGGTCACTAGGTGGCGCTGTCACCTGGGACCGGGGTTGAACTGCCATTCTAGCATCGTGCCCTTTGTGTCCTCTCGCGGCAGTGGTATGGCAGGGCGGGGAACCCGCTGTGCCTGCTGGGAGAGGATATAAAGGGGGTGGACATCTTGCGCACGAGGTCCATTCCCCAGGCACCTAAGGCCTGGGGGCTGCTGCGGTTCGTCTGTGCCCAGGCGCCCTTGGCCTGGGCGCGTGGAGTCGAGTTCCATCCCAGGCACCTTCAGCCTGGGGTGAGGTACTTTACAAGGAGGCCTGGGACCCAGTACCTTCGACTGGGTCCCGCGAGGGCGAAGCATTCCTAAGGTGCCCCTGGTATTGGGTGCCTGAATCCAAGGCGCAAGGGACCGGAGAGGTGACCCTCCCATAGAGCCGGTGCAGCATTTTGCCGGTGCCGGTGTGGGCCTCTGGTGACCGTCCGGATGGATGTCTTCCTCTGACAGGGGTCGTTTGTCCTAACGGAGGTATTTCATGTTCTCATGGTCTGTGGCAGAGACCCATCTTCATCAGGTCAGTGGCAGGCCTCATCTAAGGCCTGTGGCAGAGGCCTCAACGTTCACCCAGGTCACTGGCAGGGACCAAATTCACAGTCGGTGGCAGCGACTGTGCGCCAAGCCTGTTTGCACTAAACGGAACAGGAGAGACTTTACAACTTAAGTTGTGCCTGGACCTACTCTTTCCCACTCCCGGTCTGTTCTTTTAAAGTTCATCCAGCCTACCTATTGATCAAAGCAAATAAAACAGTGTTGGACTTTTTATTGGTGTGGAACTTGTGTTACTGGAAGCTAAGTGTCCCTGTCTGTGACAGTGGCAATCATCCTCCATAGGAGAAGCTGAGGCTCCGGCCTAAAACGCAGACCCGAAGGTAAACGGTTAGCTCATATCTCTGCATACTACATCAGAGAGCCGAGCTGGTGGTGTACATCTTTCCCCCTTCTCCCAGATACCCCTAGACGAGTAATACAGCCATAAAGAGAGGGGAGAAGGCGGGTGAGACCGCTACACGTGGGGGCTCCAAATCCGGGATTTGTGTTTATTTGTGTTTATGTAATGGGGCCGAAGCTATCAGAGTTTGAACTTTGCTGCCCAGAAGAGTTCAGAGTAGGTCAGCCATAAAGAGTGGGGAGAAGGCGGGTGAGACCGCTACATTAACATTTGCATGTGTAGCGGGGTCTCCTTTAAGGCCCCGGGACTACGTTACCCAGAACCCCGTTCGGCACCCAGGGTGCATTTAGCCCCCGCAGAGACTCATGGGAGGGGCTATATAAGGAAAGGGAGAGGCTGAGCTCGGCCTCTTTGGACACCGTGCTGCTATCAACAGGTCTTCCTGTGCGGATCTGCTGCAGTGCAGGGCCTGAAGCCAGGGCCTTGCACAACTTCCAGAGAGCCTTCCACCCCACTGCGGAGCCTGGGTGGCACCTGACTTTATCGAGTTTGGACATCAGTTGGATCGGAGACCCGGCCGTTGCAGACACTGTGTGCGAAGACACAGTAGGTGGAAGTCCCGGACTGGGATCGCGGGTGGAGTGGTGAGCGAGCACCTGCTCATTCATATAAACAGTACTTTGACTAGGCCTAGAGACTGCCTTGGCCCTCCTGGTTCTATTTTTCCTGTCCCACAGGAGACTAGTGGCAGAACTGAGTGAGAAGTCTCCTGTGAGTGGTTCATTCTGACCTTTTTATTTTCCTACCTTTGGATTACAAATAACTGTTCCTGTTGTGCACCACCAGTCAAGTTGCATGCGAAGAAACTGTTCTTCTAGAGACTGAGTTAGAAAATCTGGATCAGGCCTGATCTGTAGTCAGAGCTTAAGTTGCTGCGCCATAAGGGCGCATAGATAGAGATAGTAGTACTTGGCGGGTAGTCGCCTGTGTTAGATTTTCTGCTTCAGTACTCTGCAGATTAATATGTGTTATGCCTTTTACCCGAAGTAAAGAAACGTTATATTTTATCTCTTGCTATCAGTGTGTTGCCTTTATGGAAAGAGGTTACCCATGCCATACAGATAGATTGTGTGCATATACTGTTAGATTGTGATACTAGAGAAACCCCTAGACTAACTGTGCCAGAGTGGTTCGAGTAAATTGCCGGGGGTTGGCGGTGCTGTAGACAGGACCTGAAACAAAATCCAGTGGCTCTCTTAACTGGGGGTAGCGCTACACGTGGGGGCTCGTCCGGGATCCTGTTACAGCAAGTAACGCGCCAAAAGTACCAGCATGGACCCACTGGAAGTAGAACAGTGGTGCAGGGCAGCCTACACAGATTCAGCCGCGGCAGTAGTCATAGAACTCCCAGGGACCTGCCAAGAAGAAGCGGTGAAGCAGCTTTTAACTTCGCTGTTCCCGAACCAGAAGGTATGGGTGATGGATGTCAGGATGAATTCCACACTGACCCACGCACTGATAGCTTGGATGAAGGAAATCCCAGAACATTTCAAGGGTCCAAGTATAAAAGCAATGGATGATCAGACCTATAGCTTAATACATGCGCTGCCACTCATACCAGGAGGATGGGTTCAGACACCTGAACCATCTTCTCCACAGGTATCTCCACCGCAGTCCCCAAAAGCAGAAAACCGGAAGGCTAAAGAGAGCTCCGGGTCACCGCCTGCCACCCTCAGTGCAGAGTTATGCGCGGTCCTGGGGGAGATTGTAGCCCAGTGCAAGAAGGACCCTACAGACTATCAAATGTCGGGATACAGAAAACTCTGAATATTCTCTGGGAGGAAACCTGTACCTTCGGGTGAAGAGGGGTTTGAGGAGTGGTTAGACGGTGCCACTCAGGCCTTAGAAGAATGGGAAGTCCCAGAACACAGAAAGAAGCAGAGAATTGCTGAAAGTCTGAAGGGGCCTGCTCTAGAGGCCATACGCAACCTCAAGATGAGCAAAACAGACTGTAATGCGCAGGATTATCTGGACATTCTACAGAATGTGTTTGGTGGAACAGAGAAAATCACTGAGCTCACTTACCAGCTGGAGCACTGCTACCAAAAGACAGGAGAGAAACTGTCGGAGTTCATGAGGCGCCTGGATAAGATCCTGCATACGATGATCCTGAAGAAGGGGATCGACCCGTGGAAGGTGGATGAGGCCCGTGTTCAGCAGGTGATGAGAGGATCTCAGCCCCTGGACCCCATTGCATTGGCGTTGCGCACAAGACAGGACGGGAAGAGCCTGGAGTATCCTGACTTGATCCGAGTGGTCAGAGAGGAAGAAGCGATGCTGGAGGAGAAGAAGAGGAACCAACTAGTTGAGTCAGTTAATCCTCCTCCGGTGATGGTCAGGATGGCCATGACCCTGGAAAGAGACTCAGAGGTGGATACCTTGAAGTCACAGATGTCCCAAGTATTGGGGATGCTGACCTCCCTGATGGAAAAGGGGTCAAGGGTACCAGAGAGGGAAAGTCCGAGGAAGGAGCTGTTTCCAGATACCTCAGTGCCCGCATCCCTACAAGATTGGGGGGACATGACTTGTTTCAACTGCGGAGGGGTTGGCCATGCGGCCAAAGTGTGTGCCAGTCCAAAGAAAAAAAAAGATGAATAATCGCAAGCCGCCGGAAAACTTCAGTGGGCCCCGGTGAAGGAGTCAACAGGGTGCCCATCATCTCCAGTGAACTCCAAACTGAATGAGAAGCACATAAAGAGTGGAGAAGACCCCTCAGAAGAGACACAAGGTTCCTCAGTGGGAACGTACCCCCAAAGAAAGAGCATAATATCCCTCAGCGGGTAGTTACACCCAATAAAAGGAGGGAGATCAATGCATACCAGGCCCAAGAGAGACTTAAGTCCAAAGAGAAATGGAAGAAAGAAAGTCCAAAAGGAAAACGCAAAGATCCAAGGAAAGAGACTCCTTCGAAGCGATATCCAGAGAAGCTGGTAGGTTCCTCCCCGATAGTACCTGTCCAAGTGGAGGGAGTCTACACAAGAGCCATATTGGATACTGGGGCGCAAGTGACCCTGTTGTACCGGGATTTTTATGACAAGCATCTAAGCCACCTACCCATCCAGAAGATTGAAGAGCCGGAGATATGGGGAATGGGACAGAGAGTTTCCCTTATGATGGCTATCTGCCTATAAAACTGACTTTCGACCCGTCCATAGCCGGGAAGGCCGAAGTGTTCGATACCTTAGCTGTGGTGTGCCGCTGACCGCCTGGAGCTAACAAGAGTTCCCTAATAATAGGGACCAACACGGATCTGGTCCGAAGACTCTTGGCCCCTCTTACAAAAGGAAAAGACCCCACAGCCACTGAGATCCACCCAATGTTGAAGACAGCCTACCAACGACTGATCTTAGAACAGAAGGCCCCAGAGGATGGGGTAGGGAAGGTCTGGAGGCTGGGAAGAAGAGGAATGGTGCTGCCGCCCGGTGAGGTAGCCTGTTTGAAAGCCACTGTGAAACTCACTTGGGAGCAGCCTGGGCCCTTTGTTGTGTTGGAGCCCGACCCAAGGGGAGAACATTCGGGCCTAGAAGTAGTCCCAGAAGTGGTCCCGTTGAGGGCTCTTTAGAAGGCTCACTGTAAGGTACCTGTGAGTGTCAGGAATACTACGGACGGCCCCATGGAGATCCCAGCCAGGATGTTGCTGGGCCAGGTGAGCCCTGCCACCCCAGTTGCTTTGTCGGATGTGGAGAAGACAAATGGAGAAAGCACTGTGTGGGAGAAACTTTCCATGGAGAACCCAAACCTGCCCAGGGCTTGGAAAGAGAGAGTTAAGGCCCAGTTGACCAGGTGGGAAAAGATCTTCTCCCAAGATGAGTTCGATGTGGGGTGTGCAAGGAGTGCCACCCACCGAATCCGCCTCCAAGAAGACAAGCCCTTCAGGGAAAGAGTCAGGTTCCGTTAGCAGACCTCGAGGACTTGAGGGAGCAGCTCGCCGAGCTCAGGCGAACCGGTGTGATTCGAGAATCTAGAAGCCCCTATGCCTCCCCGATAGTGGTGGTCAGAAAGAAGAATGGGTCGTTGAGGCTGTGCATAGACTACAGGACCCTCAACAGGAGAACCATACCCGACCAGTACACCACTCCGAGGATAGAGGATGCCTTACAGAGCTTGTCTGGAGCCAAGTGGTTCAGTGTTATGGACCTCAAGAGCGGGTACTATCAAATACCTATGCATCCAGAAGACAAAGAGAAGACGGCTTTCATAACCCCAGTGGGGTTCTTTGAATTTGACCGGATGCCTCAAGGTCTGTCTGGAGCCCCAGCCAGTGCCACCTTCCAACGTCTCATGGAGAAGACTGTAGGAGACATGAACCTCATCGAAGTCCTTGTATACTCAGATGACATCATTGTCTTCGGGAGAACCTTGGAAGAACATGAGGAGAGGCTGGAGAAAGTTTTGAAAAGACTGAGTGAGGAAGGACTCAAGCTCTCGCCTGAAAAATGCCAGTTTTATCAGTCATCAGTTAACTATCTGGGACACATAGTGTCTGAAGATGGGGTAGCCACAGACCCCGAAAAGTTGGAGGCAGTCACTTCCTGGCCAAGGCCCACCACAGTGACAGAGCTCAGATCCTTCTTGGGGTTCTGTTCCTATTACAGGAGGTTCGTGGAGGGGTTTGCTCGGATAGCCAGGCCTCTGAATGAGCTGCTCAAGACGGAGGGGGAAGAGGATGACTCGGGTCCCAGGAAGCCAGGGGAGTCAGTCAAGGACCAGTGGAATGAGAAGTGTGAGAATGCCTTTCAGATGTTCAAGAAAAGCTTAACCACTGCCCCTGTCCTGGCCTACGCAGATCCTAAGAAGCCTTATGAACTTCACGTAGATGCCAGTCATGATGGCCTGGGAGGAGTGCTCTACCAGGAGCATGAAGAGCAACTGAGGCCCGTTGCGTATGTGAGCAGAAGCCTGACTCCCTCTGAAAAGAACTACCCCACCCATAAGTTGGAGTTCCTGGCCCTTAAGTGGGCGGTAGTTGACAAACTCAGAGACTATCTGTATGGGGCAGAATTCACAGTGAAAACCGACAACAACCCCCTCACATATCTTTTCACCACAGCAAAGTTGGATGCCACAGGACATAGATGGCTGGCGGCACTGTCTGCCTTCAATTTCAGCCTAAAATACAGGCCTGGGGCTGGAAATCGAGATGCAGACGCCTTGTCTAGAAGATCTCACATCCCCACCTGCAGTACAGAAGATTGGACCCAAGTGGCACCCGACGGGGTGCGGGCCCTCTGTCAAGGGGCTGAACTCCAAGCCAGTGGCGGCTCAAGAGCAGAAGAGATAGGGGTTACCATAGTAGGAGTTCCCAAGCAGTACTGTGGGGTAACCCAACTGGGGGAAGATAACTTGCCAAAATTGTCCAAAAAGGAGTTGAGATCTGACCAATTGGAAGACCCCATGGGGAGATTGGTTCTAGAGGCCCTGGAGAATCAGGATCTGAATAGACTTACGTCACCCTTCAAAGGAAGCTCGCCTGTTGAGGAAGGAGTGGGACAGGTTGCAGGTGCATCAGGGAGTGGTCTACCGAAGGGGCCCCTCTGATGACCTGGAAGACAAATGGCAGTTGTTCCTGCCCGAGAAACAGAGAGACTGTCATGGTTGCTCTGCACGACAACCATGGCCACCTAGGGGCGGAAAGGACCTTCCAACTCGTTAGGGACCGTTTCTATTGGCCCTGCATGAGGGCTGAAGTTGAAGAATACTGCCACTCATGTGCACAATGCATCCAGAGAAAGACTTTACCCCATCAAGCTGCCCCAATGGGCCATTTGCAAAGTCAAGGCCCACTTGATCTGGTATGCGTTGATTTTCTCTGCCTCGAACCCGACCTGAGTGGACTAGGAAATGTTCTGGTAGTAACTGACCATTTCACCCGGTATGCCCAGGCCTTCCCAACCAAAGACCAGAAGGCTTCCACGGTAGCCAAAGTCCTTATGGAAAGGACTTCGTACACTATGGGCTGCCGCAACGACTTCATTCAGATCAAGGAAGGGATTTTGAAAGTCGGTTGATCCGGAAGCTCCTGGATTCCTTGGGGATAAAGAAGACAAGAACCACCCCCTATCATCAACAAGGTGATGCTCAGCCGGAGAGGTTCAACCGAACCCTGCTCAATATGCTGGGGACCTTAAGCAGTGAGAAGAAACAGCATTGGAGCAACCACATAGCGGCAGTTGTGCATGCATACAACAGCACCACCAGTGACGCTACAAGGTACTCACCCTATAGACTTATGTTCGGCCGAGAAGCAAGACTACCGGTAGATCTGGCCTTTGGCACCTCCATAGACCATTGTTCTGCCACTTCTCACAAAGGATATGTTCATAGACTCAAACACAATTTGAAATTTGCCTATGAACAGGCCCAGGCGGCCTCAGAACAAAGGGGGGCCCGCAACAAGAAGAACTTTGATCTGAAAGTTCGGATTCAAGATTTATAACCTGGAGACAGAGTGTTGCTACGGAACTTGGGGGTCCCTGGAAAACACAAGCTTGCAGACAGATGGAGACCTGAACCCTATGTTGTTTGCAAGAGACTACCGGGCCTACCCGTTTACAGACTTAAGCCAGAGGGAAGGGTGGGGCCCTTAAAGACCTGGCATCGGAACCACCTACTCCCACTAGCTGAAGCTGTTCGGATTCCCCCTGCGAAGAGTTCCCCCGAGCCAATTTCCATCCTGGATACTCCCGGGCCGAACACTCAGTCCCAGACCCCTCGGATTGGGGATACAGAGACCTCGGAGCTAAGTGAAGATGAGGGGGAAGAACTTGATTGGCTTTGGCCTTCCCAGACCCCAGAAACTTCTGCTATTGATCTTCCACCTGAAGAAGATACCATAGACGGAACACTAAATGCAGAAGCTACTGAGCTCATCCCGTCCAGTCGGATTTTTGGGAAAATGCCTGTGACATACTCCCAGAAGAGGATCCAAGAGATGCCATGTACCTCCCTGCTCCGGAGTCCAGTGTTCTTGAACCAATGGAAACTCCCAAGTCTGTTCCAGAAGGGGAACCTGTTTTAGCAGAAAAAGAAAGCCCAAGAGGACAAAGGACACGAAGGGCCATCAAGCCTCCCAGAAGATTGACTTACCCACAGATGGGGAGGAGCTCGGAAGACACTGTGGTTACCGCCAGGAGGAGTATGGAAGACCCTAATCCCTCCACTGTTCATTTGGTGGGGGGCAACCCCAACTCACTCTCTGGCACAGTTAGGCAGGACACTAATGATAATGTGACCTGTAGGCAGGGGTGTTCACTGCCTCTGTAACGTACCTTAGGTGTGAGCCTGACGTGCGTAGAGGGACCTCCCGTACAACCCCGGCTCGGAGACCACTGGAGTGGGGACAGTGGTGGTAAGAGCACGGTGAGGTAAGGGTGCCTGTCTGATCCTCACTGCTTGGAGTGGTGGAGCCGAGTGGAGACTGGAACGGCTGGTTCCGGAAGCAGCGGATGCAGGTCAGCAGGTTCAGCTTGCAGAGCAGAGGATGCAGGTCAGCAGGTGCCGGTTTGCAGAGCAGGGATGCAGGTCAGCAGGTGCAGGTTTGCAGAGCAGGGATGCAGGTCAGCAGGTGCAGGTTTGCAGAGCAGGTATGCAGGTCAGCAGGTGCAGGTTTGCATTGCAAAGGATGCAGGTCAGCGTGTGCAGCTTGCAGAGCAGAGGATGCAGGTAAGCTGGTGCAGGTTTGCAGAGTCAGACAAGCCGGGTCATACACATCAAGGTAAACATCACAAGTGGCAGGCAGAGAGTAGTCAAAGTCCAGGCCGAATCTTGGCAACAGGCAGACTGGCAGATAACTGAGCAGGGTCAAACGAGCCGAGGTCAGGACTGGAGACAGAAGCGTGGTCAGGAAGCCGGGTCAAACACAGGAACAGGATACAAGCACAGAATCAGGAACTCAGGGAACAGAAGCAGATCAAACCGCAAGGGGCAACATCTCTGGAATGTCTTTTATAGGAAGTACATGGGAGGAGCAAGGGGTTCAGAGTTCAACAGTAATCAGACACCAAGCAGAGTAGTCTAATGGATCAGATAGGTTATCCAGCAGATCAGGCAGGGAACTGTCCAGCATCTCAGATAGCTCCGCTGGAAGAGTCAATGCCAGACACAGAAGAGGTCCCAGGTTCAAGCCCAGCACGTCCCTGACAGTGCCCCCCCCTTAAGGGCAACCTCCGGGTGCCCAATAGAGCTCTTTTCTGGGGGTGACTGCGAAAAAAGGCCTGGATTAACTCTCGGGCGTGAATGTTCTGTTGGGGTTCCCAGGAGTTCTCCTCCAGACCGTACCCCTTCCACTTGATCAGGAATTGAAGCTGGTTCCCTCTTCTTCGGCAGTCCAAGACGGCCTCCACCTCGAACTCCTCATCACCGTCAATGATTACAGGCTTGGGTGGTCCCGATCCCCTGTCTGGGAACGGGTCGGGCACTGCGGGTTTCAGCAAGGAAACGTGAAAGACTGAGTGAATCTTCAACGACTCCGGCAAGGCAAGTTCATAGGAGACCTTGTTTAATTTCCGTTTTACTGGGAAAGGACCGATGAACTTGGGTGGCAGTTTCCTTGCGGGGCAAGCCATCTTAAGGTTGGTGGTCGATAAGCATACTTGGTCACCCTGTTGCAGGCATAATTCCCCTCTCCTTTTCCTGTCAAAGATCCTTTTATTGGCTGCTTGTGCCTTAGTCATGGCTTCCTGCAATATCCTGCTGTTACGGGTCAGGAAATCAACAATACTCTGGACCGCTGGGACTGTTGAATCAGGGATGAGATCAGGTAAGAAGGTCGGGTGAAACCCGTAGTTGGAAAAAAATGGCGATTGACCTGTAGCCGAATGACTGGCGTTGTTAAAGGCAAACTCTGCCAAGGGTAGTAAAGCTACCCAGTCGTCTTGAACGAAGGTGGTGAAGCATCTGAGGTACTGTTCGAGCGTCTGATTCATTCTTTCGGTTTGCCCGTTAGTTTGGGGGTGATAGGCCGAGGACATGGACAACTCAATCTTCAGGACCTTGCACAAAGCCTTCCAAAAGCGAGAGGTGAACTGCACCCCTCTATCCAAAACGATGTCCGCAGGGACCCCATGTAGCCTTACTACTTCCCTAATGAAGACCTGGGCAGTTTCCATGGCAGAGGGCGTGCCTTTGAGAGGCACGAAGTGGGCCATCTTGGATAGACGGTCAACCACTACAAAGATGGCTGTGCAACCTTCAGACGGGGGGAGTTCCACTATGAAGTCCATGGCAATCATTTTCCAGGGACGGTCAGGGACTGGTAAGGGTCTGAGCAGACCCCAGGCCTTGCTTCTAGTGGTCTTGCTACGGATACAGGTGGCACATGAACCTACATATTCCCTGCAGTCTTTTTCAAGATCCGGCCACCAAAACGTGCGTTGAATCAGTTCAAGGGTTTTATGCATTCCGAAATGGCCTGCCAGGGGATGATCATGACACAAGTTTAACACTGTGACTCGAACTTCTTCTGGCACAAAGATTTTGTCATTCTTCCAAAGTAACCCGTCCTTGGGTACCAGAGTGATTTCAGAGGGACCAGACACACCTGTAGAAGCTTGCTTCAAGACAGACATCAGGCTAGTTTGTAAAAGTAAGAAGTTGCCTTCCGATAGAATGGTATCTGGAGCTGACACCTCTTTTGGATCATCAAACATGCGGGAAAGAGCGTCTGGTTTGGTGTTCTTGGAGCCTGGCCGGTAAGTTATGTGGAACGAGAACCTAGAGAAAAATAGTGCCCAACGTGCCTGGCGTGGTCTCAGACGTTTGGCAGCTCACAGATACTCTAGGTTCTTGTGGTCTGTGTAAATGAGTATAGGATGCGCTGCTCCCTCCAACAAGTACCTCCACTCCTCAAGGGCAGATTTAATGGCCAGGAGCTCCCGGTCTCCAACATCATAATTCCTCTCGGATGGGGTAAGCTTACGGGAGAAGAAGGCTACCGGGTGTATCAAGTCCTTGAGACCTTGGCGCTGGGAGATAACAGCTCCAACCGCTGTCTCTGAGGCATCTACCTCAAGTAGATACGGTAGGGCAGGATCGGGATGACTTAGGATAGGAGCAGACGTAAAAAGTATTTTTAGGTTTGTGAAAGCAGCCTGTGCTTCAGATGTCCACTGGAATCGAGCATTTTGCTTCGTTAGCTGCGTAATCGGGGAAATAATAGCAGAGAATCCCTTGATAAACCTCCGATAAAAATTGGCAAAGCCAACGAAGCGCTGCACCCCCTTTTTATCTGAAGGTGCAGGCCAATCCAGAATGGCTGAAACCTTCTGTGGGTCCATCTTGAATCCCTCCATGCTGGCGGAGACGACAGAGTACACTCTTGACGTGTTTCCGGTGCTGCTCAAGAGAGGAGGAAAAAATCTAAATATCATCAAGATAGACAACTACATAAATGTCCAGACAGTCTCTGAAAACATCATTGACTAGTTGCTGAAAGGTGGCAGGGGCGTTACATAGGCCGAAGGGCATTACTAGGTATTCGTAATGGCCGAACCTGGTACGACAGGCAGTCTTCCATTCATCCCCTGCTCGGATGCGTACCAAGTTGTACGCCCCCCGCAGGTCTAATTTGGTAAACACAGAGGAAGTCCTGAGTCTTTGAAAAAGTTCAGGTACCAGAGGCAGAGGGTACCGGTTCTTGACCGTGATTTTATTTAATTCCCGGTAATCTACACAGGGCCGAACAGAATGGTCTTTTTTCTCCACAAAGAAGATTCCTGCCCCTGCTGGAGAAGTGGAAGGACGGATGAAACCCCTCTTAAGGTTCTCATCAACGTATTCTTTCAGTACCTCAAGCTCCCATTCAGATAGGGGGAAGATCCGTCCGAAAGGAATCTCAGCACCGGGAAGAAGCTCGATTGGACAATCGTAAGGACGATGAGGCGGGAGGACTTCGGCCCCTTGTTTGCTGAAGACGTCCAGGAACTCATGATATTGTTTGGGTACAGAAGCTCATATCTCTGGATCTGAAGCCAGGCAGAACAGAGGCCCCAAGGTGCTGGGACGTGGAAGCATGCAGTGGCGTTGACAGTATGGTGACTGGAACTTAATACTTCCGGTTCCACAATCAATCTGTGGATTGTGTGCCTGAAGCCAGGGTAGACCCAGGATAACTGGAAACATGGGAGATGCAATAGCATCCAAAGTCAATAGTTCCTTATGGTCCATGGAGGTGATCACAGGCAAAGGAGGGGTCTCCTGGGTCACTACTCCGGACTTGATGCGAGACCCATCTGCCAGGAAAATGGAAAGTCCCTGAGTCTTAGGTTGGAGTGGGATGTGTTGTTGTGCTGCAAAGTCTAGATCGACAAAACAACTACATGCCCCTGAGTCGATTATTGCAGTTACTGGTATTGTCCTCCCTGGTAGTTGGAAAGAGATAGGAAGAGCCAGGTGAGTAGCATTGGTAGATGGAGGTGAGTAGTTGGGAGAAGAGGTAGCCAGGACCTTGCGCAGCTTAGCAGGACAAGAAGAGACATAATGACCAGGTTCACCGCAATACAGGCATAGATAATTCTGCAGCCGACGAAGTCGTTCCTTGGCCGATAGGGAATGTTTCATTAGTCCAAGCTGCCCTGGCTTGATGGTCTGGTTGAGGGATGAAGGTTCAGTTGGAACCGTACTGGCACTGGCAGGGTACACAGGGGCTCGTATCCGGGGTAGCATCCAAGCTGGGCGGAGCTGTTGGGTAGACCTTTCTGCTCTGCGCTCCCGGAGTCGTCGGTCTATCTGGATAGACAAATTAATTAAAGTCTCTAGAACATCAGGAACACCGACCCGTGCTAACTCATCCTTCAGGCTTTCAGAGAGACCAAGACGGAACTGATGCCGCAGAGCCGCCTCATTCCACTGGGTATCCGCGCTCCAGCGTCTGAAATCAGTCACATAGTCCTCGACCGCTCGGCGGCCTTGCTGGAGCGCATGGAGAGCAGCCTCGGCAGTAGAAGTCCGCTGTGGATCATCATAAAGTCGGGCCATGGCATCAAGAAAAGAGGGCAGGGAGTCTAGAACTACATGGCGGACTTCAAGTAGGTGATGGGCCCAAGCTTGAGGTTCCCCCTGCAGCAAAGCGATAACGAAGCCCACCTTGGTGGCTTCAGATGAAAAAGTCAGAGGTAGCAACGAAAAGTAAAGTTCACATGCGTTGCGAAACGCACGGAATTTACTCCGATCCCCGAAAAACTTCTCAGGAACAGGGACCCTGGGCTCAGGAGATGGTAACATTCCAATAGAGGAAGTTGGGGTTGGAGGTGAATCTGCAGAGGTGGCTTGAGTTTGTGTCTGCTTATCCATTCGGACATGGCTGCCCTGCAGAGACTTCACGATCTGAGTGAGAGCTGTAAGGTGTTGATAGACATTGTCCATAGGCAAGGTATCTCCTGCAGGCTCAGGCATGGCGGTTTGATACTGTAACGTACCTTAGGTGTGAGCCTGACGTGCGGAGAGGGACCTCCCGTACAACCCCGGCTCGGAGACCACTGGAGTGGGGACAGTGGTGGTAAGAGCACGGTGAGGTAAGGGTGCCTGTCTGATCCTCACTGCTTGGAGTGGTGGAGCCTGAAACGGCTGGTTCCGGAAGCAGCGGATGCAGGTCAGCAGGTTCAGCTTGCAGAGCAGAGGATGCAGGTCAGCAGGTGCCAGTTTGCAGAGCAGTGATGCAGGTCAGCAGGTGCAGGTTTGCAGAGCAGTGATGCAGGTCAGCAGGTGCAGGTTTGCAGAGCAGGGATGCAGGTCAGCGGGTGCAGGTTTGCAGAGCAGGGATGCAGGTCAGCAGGTGCAGGTTTGCAGAGCAGGGATGCAGGTAAGCAGGTGCAGGTTTGCAGAGCAGGGATGCAGGTAAGCAGGTGCAGGTTTGCAGAGCAGGTATGCAGGTCAGCAGGTGCAGGTTTGCATTGCAAAGGATGCAGGTCAGCGTGTGCAGCTTGCAGAGCAGAGGATGCAGGTAAGCTGGTGCAGGTTTGCAGAGTCAGACAAGCCGGGTCATACACATCAAGGTAAACATCACAAGTGGCAGGCAGAGAGTAGTCAAAGTCCAGGCCGAATCTTGGCAACAGGCAGACTGGCAGATAACTGAGCAGGGTCAAACAAGCCGAGGTCAGGACTGGAGACAGAAGCGTGGTCAGGAAGCCGGGTCAAACACAGGAACAGGATACAAGCACAGAATCAGGAACTCAGGGAACAGAAGCAGATCAAACCGCAAGGGGCAACATCTCTGGAATGTCTTTTATAGGAAGTACATGGGAGGAGCAAGGGGTTCAGAGTTCAACAGTAATCAGACACCAAGCAGAGTAGTCTAATGGATCAGATAGGTTATCCAGCAGATCAGGCAGGGAACTGTCCAGCATCTCAGATAGCTCCGCTGGAAGAGTCAATGCCAGACACAGAAGAGGTCCCAGGTTCAAGCCCAGCACGTCCCTGACAGCCTCGTTTTTGGTGGGAATTTCCTCTGCCAACATCATATGCAACTTTGGTTGATGTTGTGCGTGCTATAATTTGATGTTATCTTTGGGGACCAAAGAGTTTAAGTGGGGGGAGTGTGTAGCGGGGTCTCCTTTAAGGCCCCGGGACTACGTTACCGAGAACCCCGTTCGGCACCCAGGGTGCATTTAGCCACCGCAGAGACTCATGGGAGGGGCTATATAAGGAAAGGGAGAGGCTGAGCTCGGCCTCTTTGGACACCACGCTGCTATCAACAGGTCTTCCTGTGCAGATCTGCTGCAGTGCAGGGCCTGAAGCCAGGGCCTTGCACAACTTCCAGAGAGCTTTCCACCTCACTGCGGAGCCTGGGTGGCACCTGACTTTATCGAGTTTGGACATCAGTTGGACCGGAGACCCGGCCATTGCAGACACTGTGTGCGGAGACACAGTAGGTGGAAGTCCCAGACTGGGATCGCGTCGAGTGGTGAGCGAGCACCTGCTCATTCATATAAACAGTACTTTGACTAGGCCTAGAGACTGCCTTGGCCCTCCTGGTTCTATTTTTCCTGTCCCACAGGAGACTAGTGGCGGAAATGAGTGAGTAGTCTCCTGTGAGTGGTTCATTCTGACCTTTTTTATTTTCCTACCCTTTGGATTACAAATAACTGTTCCTGTTGTGCACCACCAGTCCAGTTGCATGCAAAGAAACTGTTCTTCTAGAAACTGAGTTAGAAAATCTGGATCAGGCCTGATCTGTAGTCAGAGCTTAAGTTGCTGCGCCATAAGGGCGCATAGATAGAGATAGTAGTACTTGGCGGGTAGTCGCCTGTGTTAGATTTTCTGCTGCAGTATTCTGCAGATATATATGTGTTATGTGTTAACCTTATCCTTTTTACCCGAAGTAAAGAAACGTTCTATTTTATCTCTTGCTATCAGTGTGTTGCCTTTATGGAAAGAGGTTACCCATGCAATACAGATAGATTGTGTGCATATACTGTTAGATTGTGATACTAGAGAAACCCCTAGACTAACTGTGCCAGAGTGGTTCGAGTAAATTTCCGGGGGTTGGCGGTGCTGTAGACAGGGCCCGAAACAAAATCCAGCGGCTCTCTTAACTGGGGGTAGCGCTACACATGCATACCGGCATTCATTCGGCTCGAATGCAGCCTATTGGCCACTACTGGCTGACATGAGCAATGTGTATTATGCTACTTTAATTCCAAACAGTTACTGTAAATCTTTGCTGGCTCATATATATATATATATATATATATATATATATATATATATATATATATTGTGAGGGGGTTAGCTCGGCAGCGGGTGTGTGTGACCCCCGGGATGGGCTCCCCACACAAAAACAGGCCCAGCAAACGGAGGTTGTGGTTTTCAAAATCAAAAGGGTGCGGTTTATTTTCTATTTACAGTGACAAAACGCAGCAAAGCAAAAGAAACATAAATAAAATAAATCCTGGTCAACTTGACCTCTGAGTAAACATACAGGTTTCCTAACTAACAACTGGGATCAGCCTAGTGCTGTCCTAGTCCCTAAGTCCCTGGTTTTAAATGTCCAAGCAAATAGCCACACAGGCTTTGTCTCACCGCACAGGGGTTCAAGGGGTTCACTCTCCCTAGACAGTCCACACAGGTCTGGTTCCAGGCATGAGCAAACACCTAATGAATCTGGGAGTTCTTATAGAGGCCTAAATGAGCTGACAAGCTTCAGCTGGTCTCATCAACTCCCTGTCTGCACGACGCCCCACACTCTCCCTAGAGGTATGAGTCATCCATGAGCCCACTAGCCTCAGCTGGGCTTATACAACTCTCCACCTAGTTGTATAAGTCGGCGTAAAGCCTGAATCTGGGCGAAATATATCTACCCCCCTGGATGCAACCAGGTGACTTTACCTTCCTGCTGTCACATACCCCCCCTCTTGTTTTAACCTCGGGGTTGGAACACCAGCAATCAGGCATTCATGTACTCGAGACAAAGCATCCACATTCCCCATTTGAACGCCAGGGCGATGCTTTACTGTGAAGTTGAATTCCTGGAGGGCCAGGAACCACCTATTCACTCTTCTATTTGTTTCCTTGTTTTGAGCCATCCACTTTAACGGAGCGTGATCCGTAACCATGTCAAAGTGCCTACCTAGCAGGTAGTACCGAAGGGAATCTAGAGCCCACTTCACCGCTAAACACTCCTTTTCAACGGTGGCGTAATTTACCTCATGGGACTTCAACTTCCTGCTGAGGTAAATGACTGGGTGCTCTTCCCCGTTCCAGACCTGGGACAATACTGCTCCTAACCCCACATCTGACGCATCACTTTGTACGACAAAGTCTTTAGAGAAGTCGGGTGAGTACAACACTGGCTGGCTACATAAGGCTTGTTTCAAGAATTGGAATGCTGCCTCAGCCTCGGGGGTCCATTTAATCATGACCGACCCTTTCCCCTTCGTCAGGTTGGTTAGGGGCACAGCCTTAGAAGCAAAGTGGGGAATGAATCGCCGATAATACCCAGCGATTCCCAGAAAGGCTCGTACCTGCTTCTTGCTGTTGGGACGTGGCCAACTCTGGATGGCCTCGACTTTGTTGAGTTGGGGTTTTATTACTCCCCTCCCAATGGTGTACCCAAGATATTTGGCCTCCTCCTGCCCAATGGTACACTTCTTGGGGTTAGCCGTAAACCCCGCTTCCCGAACAGAGTCCAGGACTGCTTGCACTTTTGGCAGATGTGAGGCCCAATCTGTGCTATGGACAATTACGTCATCCAGGTAAGCCGCAGCATACTTCCGATGGGGCCTCAGCATCTGGTCCATTTTCCGCTGGAATGTGGCCGGCGCATTCTGTAACCCGAACGGCATTCTTTTATATTGGAACGCCCCGTCTGGGGTTACAAATGCAGTTTTCTCTTTGGCCGACTTGGCCAGGGGGATTTGCCAATACCCTTTTGTGAGGTCAAGAGTCGTCATGTATCGGGCTGTTCCCAGCCGGTCGATCAACTCATCAATACGTGGCATGGGGTAGGTGTCAAATTTTGTAACTTTGTTCAACTGACGAAAATCGTTACAAAATCGCCAGCTCCCATCCGGTTTAGGCACCAACACAATGGGACTAGACCAATCACTTTGGGACTCCTCTATCACCCCTAAGTTCAGCATTTTCTGTACTTCCTCCCGTATTGCCTCCCGTCGGGCCTCTGGGATCCGATAGGGTTTTAACTTCACCCTTTCACCGGGCGGGGTAATGATGTCATGCTCTACCCCAGATGTTTGTCCCGGCAGCTCAGAGAATACCTCCTTGTTGCGAAGCACAAACTCCTTAACCTCCTGTTGTTGGGGTTGTGACAAGGTGGCTGCTATTCCAACCTCAGGAATCACGCAACCAGTTTGAGCTGGTGACCAAGTGTCTGCGACTAGGGACTCTCTATCCCTCCAGGCTTTCAACAGATTAACGTGATAGATCTGTTCGGGCTTTCGCCTTCCTGGTTGTCTGACCTTGTAATTCACTTCGCTCACTTTTTCCATTATCTCATAGGGGCCTTGCCATTTGGCAAGGAATTTACTTTCAACCGTAGGGACAAGTACCAGTATCCTATCCCCCGGGGAAAAGGTACGGGTCTTGGCTCCACGGTTGTACACTCTCTGCTGTGCTAACTGCGCTTGGGCCAAATGTTCCTTCACGATGGGCATTACCTGTGCAATTCGGTCTTGCATCAGGGCGACATGCTCAATCACACTCCTGTGGGGAGAACTCTCACTTTCCCAAGTTTCCTTGGCAATATCCAACAGCCCTCTTGGGTGTCTCCCATACAGTAACTCAAAGGGGGAGAATCCCGTAGAGGATTGGGGCACCTCCCTAATAGCAAACATCAGATAAGGAAGTAGACAGTCCCAATCCTTTCCATCTCTATCCACCACTTTCTTCAACATTTGTTTTAGGGTTTTGTTGAATCTTTCAACCAGCCCATCGGTTTGGGGGTGATACACAGATGTACGTAATTGCGTCACTTTGAACAATTTACACAGCTCCTTCATAACCCGGGACATAAAGGGTGTACCTTGGTCCGTAAGCAGTTCTTTACAAATACCCACCCGGCTAAACACAAGAGATAGCTCTTTGGCTATGGTTTTGGCCGAGGTATTTCGGAGAGGGATCGCTTCTGGATAACGGGTGGCATAGTCCATTATAACTAATATGTACTGGTGCCCCCTAGCGGACTTGATTATAGGCCCTACCAAATCCATGGCGATCCTCTCAAACGGGACCTCAATGATGGGTAGAGGGACCAGCGGGCTACGGAAATGTGGCATCGGGGCCGACCTCTGACACACAGGGCAGGAGGAACAATAATTTTCTATGTCCTTCATCACCCCCGGCCAATAGAATCTCTGTAATACCCTCTCTCGGGTTTTCTCTGTCCCCAGATGACCTCCAAGAATGTGCCCATGGGCCAACTCCAACACCAACTTCCTGTAAGGTTTGGGCACCACAAGCTGCTCAACGGTTTCTTCTGCCCTTTTTGCCACCCGATACAGTAGGTCCTTCTCTACGCTGAAGTATGGGTAAGTGCAGGTATTATCTGGGTTCACTAACTCGCCATCTATTTTCACTACGTTTTCCCGTGCCTTTATTAGGGCGGGGTCTTTCAACTGTTCTGTGGCAAAGTTTTCCCTGTGAACCTCAAGATCAGAAAACTCCACAGACGGTAGGTTTTCGTCTGAGGAGGTGGGCTCCTCTCCAGTTTCTTGAGTCTCCCCTGCCAATACTGATAAGGGAAATTCCGGAGAGTCCTCACCACTCTCAGGGGAGTTCTGGCTATCACATTCCTGGTACATAGGGGCACCAGTGGGGGGCTCAGGATCATCCCACAGTTCCCAGAACTTCGGAAAATCCCTTCCCACAATGGCGTCATGCGGTAACTGAGATACTAAGCCCACTGGATGAGAGAGGGTACCTTTGGGGGTCTCAAAACACACTGTAGTCACTGGATACTCTCGGGCGTCCCCATGCACACAAATAACAGCTACCTTGCTATTCCCAAAGACCTCTGTTTTAACTAACTCAGCCTTTATCAGGGTCACAAGGCTACCTGAATCCAGCAATACCACAACATTTCTACCATTAACACACATTTTGCATAAATGTTTCTCAGTTCCTCGAATGGCAGTGCATGCGACTGTCGCACACAGCGACTGACGTCTGCCCGTCAGAAAGTCACACTGCATGGGTTCCTCCATAACCGGGCAATTGGCTGCAATATGTCCCGCTTGCCGGCAGCGGTAGCAAACGATCCTTCTTGCCGCCTCTTGAGCCGCTGATTTCCCAGGCTGTTCTCGCCAAACTTGGGGTAGAGCTCCCACCCTCTCACTCTCTCCACCCTCACCCCTTGGAATCCTCTTATCCGCCCCTGGGGATGGTCTGGTCTTAGGGTGGAAAGTCCGAGTGTCTCTGGAAGAGGCCGTCAGGTTCTCTGTAGCCAAGTATTTCTCCACACGATCCACAAGACCATCGGCCGTCTCTGGGTCTCCATGGCTTACCCACTTTTGGATGGCAGTAGGAAGAGCTCTCAAAAACCGATCCATTACAACACGTTCCACAATCTTTGGTGCGGACAAAGTCTCTGGCTGTAGCCACTTTCTGCTCAGGTGAATGAGATCATACATTTGAGACCTGGGGGGGTTTCCAAGCTGGAAAGTCCAGTTATGCACACGCTGAGCCCGGACAGCCTGGGTGACACCCAGCCTTGCCAAAATTTCAGCTTTTAGCATCACATAGTCTTTTGCTTGGTTAGGCTCTAGGTCATAGTAAGCTTTCTGCGATTCACCAGTTAACAGAGGAGCCACCAGTCCAGCCCACTGCTCCTCAGGCCACTTTTCTCTTTCAGCGGTCCTTTCAAATGTGGTCAAAAATACCTCTGGATCATCCTCTCCAGTCATTTTTGTCAATAAACGACTCACCCCAAAGGACGCGGTATTAGTGGGACGGCTTTCCTCACTGGTCTGCGGACGTTGCTGCATTACTGCTTCCATTTGTTGTAGTCTCTGCTCTTGCTTCTGTAACAGGTCTATGAAGAGGGCCTCAGATTGCTGCTGGGCTTGTTGCTGAGCTGCAAGGCTCTGTTGATGAGCTTGCTGCTGGGCTGCAAGGCTCCTTTGCAAACCTGCATTTGTCTGCTGTTGATTGGCATTTGCTAGAGCCAGCTGTTTCAGTATCTCCTCCATGCTGGCTTAAAAAAAAACTGCCACTGGTTCTCCACCAACTGTGAGGGGGTTAGCTCGGCAGCGGGTGTGTGTGACCCCCGGGATGGGCTCCCCACACAAAAACAGGCCCAGCAAACGGAGGTTGTGGTTTTCAAAATCAAAAGGGTGCGGTTTATTTTCTATTTACAGTGACAAAACACAGCAAAGCAAAAGAAACATAAATAAAATAAATCCTGGTCAACTTGACCTCTGAGTAAACATACAGGTTTCCTAACTAACAACTGGGATCAGCCTAGTGCTGTCCTAGTCCCTAAGTCCCTGGTTTTAAATGTCCAAGCAAATAGCCACACAGGCTTTGTCTCACCGCACAGGGGTTCACTCTCCCTAGACAGTCCACACAGGTCTGGTTCCAGGCATGAGCAAACACCTAATGAATCTGGGAGTTCTTATAGAGGCCTAAATGAGCTGACAAGCTTCAGCTGGTCTCATCAACTCCCTGTCTGCACGACGCCCCACACTCTCCCTAGAGGTATGAGTCATCCATGAGCCCACTAGCCTCAGCTGGGCTTATACAACTCTCCACCTAGTTGTATAAGTCGGCGTAAAGCCTGAATCTGGGCGAAATATATCTACCCCCCTGGATGCAACCAGGTGACTTTACCTTCCTGCTGTCACAATATATATATATATATATAATCTATCTCGCAAGAGCCAAATTTACATGTACAGATAAAACCAGAGCAAACTGGAGAGGGCAGATAAAACCACTTTGAGATGGTGAGATCAATGTGTGTCACCAAAATACGATGTCTGGACAGCAGATGGCAATAGGTCTCTCACATACAAGCCGACAATGAGAGAGACTGCAATCAGAGATGGAAATGGTCGGTGGTGGACACTGGAAAAACCATGATGCCCTGTACACACGATCGGATTTCCGATGGAATAAAATCCGATGTAATTTTTCATCGGAATTTCGATGCAGCTGACTTTCATCAGTCTTGCCTACACACCATCAGACAAAATTCCGACCGTCCAAAATGCTGTGACGTAAAGCACTCCGACGAGCCGAGAAAAATTAAGTTCAATGCTTCTGAGCATGCGTCGACTTGATTCTGAGCATGCGTGGGTTTTTTCTCCGTTGGAGTTCCACACAGACGATCGGATTTTCCTATCGTTTTTTTTTCCATCGTAAAACTTTAAAACCTGTTCTATTTTTTAACACCGATGGGGAAAAAAGTCAGATGGGGCCCACACTCGATCGTTTTTTCCGATGAAAAAGGTCCATCTGACTTTTTTCATCGGAAAAAACGATCGTGTGTACAGGGCATTAGAGACTGAAACATGAACAGGGGACTAAATCTGTGTTAACGGAGATGCATTAACTCCACTAAACTAACATTATTCAAGGATCCATGCTCCTTCATCAAAGTGAAGTACAGCTGGGAAGTTTCTGTAACAGCAAGTAGATTAGTACAGTTAGAGATAAAATAAAATAATGATGGATAGAGGTGAGCTTGTTACAGTTTGAACAAGTTTTGGAAGTAGCAAGAGGGGTACCAGCTAGGGGATACAGGGCCGCCTTTATAGCATCATGGGCCCCTGGGCAAAGTAATGCTCTGGGGCCCCTACAATGGAGACAGCGCAGGTAAACAGACATCAAGTAGGTAGGAGGATTTGCTCCTCTTACTCCAGCCCCTACCAGTCTGTGTCTGCCAACACTCCAATCCCCAGCGTTGTGCCCAGGGCCGGACTGGGAATAAAATCCAGCCCTGGAAAAAATTTCATACCAGCCCCACAGCATTATTATACCAGCATAACGTCATTATTTTCTTGTTCATAAAAGGGAAAACCATACATTTTAAAGCACATTTGAAGAGCGTATTTTTTTATATAGATAAGACAGATATGAAAGCACATAGGGCTGTATATATATATATATATATATATATATATATATATAAAGCGTAAATTCCAGTTAAAAGTGGTAAAAGTGGTCAATCATCAAGGGGGACCCCAGGAACTCAGAACGTGGGGGGGGGGGACCACTTTCCGCAGAAAGAATACACTAAGGTAAGGGGGGGTGGGTTACTGATATAGGGGGAAACCTTTATATCAATGCCCCCTTACATTATCGTATTCACTCCCCCCCCCCTTACATCAGTGACCCCCCCCTCAGGCTGGCCTAGCGGTGCTGTCACTGACCTCCTCTCAGGTACACCGTGCAGGGTTCAGTCAGTCGGCTCCAGCTCGGTGGCTCTGGTTTTATCCTATATAGTCTCCTCTCCACAGTCCACACACATCTGACTTCTCCCATGACCCCCATCCCGGCGGTGCTCCGACTCTTGACTCCTCTCCAGACTCCCTCAGAGACTGCAGACATGATACAGGAGATGGTCAGAGGATGCAGGCAAGATACGAGAGCTCAATGCAGCCCCACCAGTGCCCATCAAATGCAGCCTCATCAGTGCCCATCAAATGCAGCCTCACAGTGCCCATCAAATGCAGCCTCACAGTGCCCATCAATGCAGCCTCCCTGTGCCCATCAATGCAGCCTCCCTGTGCCCATCAATGCAGCCTCCCTGTGCCCACCATTGCAGCCTCACTGTGCCCATCAATGCAGCCTCACTGTGCCCATCAATGCAGCCTCACTGTGCTCATCAAATGCAGCTTTACTGTGCTCATCAAATGCAGCTTTACTGTGCCCATCATTGCAGCCTCACTGTGCCCATCATTGCAGCCTCACTGTGCCCATCATTGCAGCCTCACTGTGCTCATCAAATGCAGCTTTACTGTGCCCGTGAATGCAGTCTCACTGTGCTCATGAATGCAGCCTCTCCTATGCCCCATGTCCCAGTCTGCAGTCCCTGTCTGTGGGAAGGTGTGTTGTTGATGCTCGGTACGGTACCTTCCATGCCAGCAGGATATCCATGATCGCCATCAGCAGGCAGGGTCTGTTCTCGTTTTGGATGGGGACAGTGCTCCTTCCAGAGGATCTGTTTCCTGTGAGATGGAGTGGTCCCTGGCCACCTGCACCTTCAGCCGTCCTCATTTTCCGGCCCCAGTCAGCCTGTCCTCTGGTCCTGGGGAAGTGAGAGCACTGGGGGGGAGATGGAGAGAAGGGGGGGCGGAGAGCACTGGCGGGGTTGGAGAGCACATGGGTGGGGGCAAAAAACAGGGGGGAGTGGAGATCACAGGGGTGGGGAGCAGAGAGCGCTGGGGGGGGCTTGAGAGCACCTGGGGGGGGGAGCCAAAAAAAACAGGGGTGGAGAGCACGGGTGGCTGAGAGGGGGGGCTGGAGAGCACTGAGGGGGCTAAGAGTGTGGGAGGTAAAGAGCACTGGGGGGGATCTTGAGAGCACTGGGGGGGAGAAAGAACAGGGGTGGAGAGCACTGGGGGTACAAAGAACCGGGGGAAGTGGAGAGCACTGGGGGGAGCTTGAGAGGGTGGGGAGCACGGGGGCTTGAGAGCACTATGGGGGGCGGAGAGCACTGGTGGTGTTGGAGAGCACATGGGTGGGGGCAAAAAGAACAGGGGTGGGGAGCACGGGGTGCTGGAGAGCACTGGGGTGGGGGCTGGAGAGTGATGGGGAGAGCTGGAGAGCATTGGGGGAGGGGGGGAAAGAACAGGGGTGGGGAGCATGGGGTGCTGGAGAGCACTATGGGGGGCGGAGAGCACTGGCGGGGTTGGAGAGCACATGGGTGGGGCAAAATGCAGGGGGAGCGGAGAGTACCGTGGGGGAGCTTGAAAGCACTGGAGAGGGAGCCAAAAAGAACAGGGGTTGAGAGCACAGTGGGCTGGAGAGCGATGGGTGGAGCTTGAGAGCACTGGGGGGGCCAGAAAGAACAGGGGTGGGGGGGCTGGGGAGCACTGTGGGGGTCGGAGAGCATTGGGGTGGGGGCTGGGGAGTGATGGGGAGAGCTGGAGAGCACTGGGGGGGGGAGAAAGAACAGGGGTGGAGAGCACTGGGGGGGGGTGGAGAGTACTGGGGGGGGGGGGAGCAGGGGTGGAGAGCACTGGAATGGTGGCTGGAGAAGGATGGGGAGAGCTGGAGAGCTGGAGAGCAGGGGGGTGGGGCAGAAAGAACAGAGGTGGAGAGAACTGTGGGGGGGACTGGAGAGTGGTGGGGAAGCAGAGCACTGGGGGGAGCCACAAGGAGAACTGGGAGGGGCCAGCAAAAGAAGTTGGATAGGAGGAGAAGCAGGGGGGGCCGCATATAGAGGAAATTAGCTTTCTATATTCCTCCATACAGCCGCGGAATGCTTGATTCTCCTCCTCCCCCTCCTGCAAGCATTCAGCGGCTGTATGGAGGAATATAGAAAGCGAATTTCCTCTATATGCGCCCCCCCTGCTTCTCCTCCTATCCAGGCACAAGGCACACAGGGCGGGCTGTACGGCGGGCATCTCCTGTTTATCACGGAGCTGACCTGGACCTGGTTGGATCTGTGTTCGGCGGTGACTCTGTAACACGGTCCCGCCCCCCTAGACCGGCTCCTGTGATAGGCTGAACACTGACTCTATCTACTATCACACGCGTCGGTCTAGGGGGGCGGGACCATGTTACAGTGCCACAAATGAAACCGGCCCCAGGACAGGCAGCCTACCGGGAAATCTCCCGTTATCCCAGTAGGCCAGTCCGGCCCTGGTTGTGCCTCAGAAAAGTAAAGTGGAGCCGGAAATTTGAAGTCCACCAGCCTCAGATACATCTGGATGAGAGGTGCTGACTGCTAAGGGGTGCGTGAGTTCACCATCCATCCCTGTCTGTGACTGAAGTCTCCCCCCTTCTCTCTCCTGCCTCTGAGTGGGTACACTAAGGTAAATCAGAGTTCTCAGAGCACCCCTTACATCAGAGTTCCCCTTTACACCAAAAGCCACAGTGTTCCCCCTTACATCAGAGTCCTCTCTGTACATCTGTGTTCTCAGTGTCCCCCCTTAAATTAGGGTTCCCAGAGCATCCTTTATGTTAGAGTCCCCAGAGTTCTCCCTTACATCAGAGTCTGCAGATTCCCCCCTTACAGTGTAAGGAAACTTTGCGAGTTCAGATGTAAAAGGGGAACTCTGGACTCTGATGTAAAGGGGGACTCTTGTGATTAACTTCATATGATTAGAAATTTTATTTAATTTGAAAATATATGTATAGTTTATACCATAAAAAAGATTGCTGTGCGCCGCTAAAGTGTTCGGGTTTGACTTGAAGAAAAGGTGGCAACCCTATGTCACGGGCACCCCAGACCCCCCGTTTTACTTACCTGAGCCCGTTCACCTGCTGTGCGCATCCACGGCGTCCTCTTCTCCACGGAGCTTCGGCGTTCATTGGATAGATTGATAGCAGCGCAGCCATTGGCTCCCGCTGCTGTCAATCAAATACAATGACGCGGCCGCCGGGGGGCGGGACCGAGTCATACACTCTGTGTCTATGCACGCAGAGTGTATGACAGGGAGCGCGCCCGCAAGGTAACCCCCTCGGGAGAGAGCTTCCCAGAGGGGGTTGGCTATTGCGGAGAGGAGCTGCGAGAGCCGCCGTGTGACCCCAGAACAGCAGGATCGAGGCCACTCTGTGCAAAACGAACTGCACAGTGGAGGTAAGTATGTCATGTTTGTTATTTAGAAAAAATAAATAAATGAACCTTTACAGCCCCTTTACGTTAAACTTTAATGTAAGTATTGATATAATTTATAATATTATTATTATATAATCCTCTATCAAGTCATGCTTTAGTGCCCTTTAGTATTATTAGCATGATAGCTTATTTAACTGTGCTCACATAAGCCCCTTGTTTACAGAACTTGGAGCTAAACTCAAGGAAAACAGGTAAATGCATAAGTTGAATTACAGATTACCGCAGCTCTGTAAAACAGCTGAGCCAGGCTGGTGACCTGAGAATTTTTGTGCAGCTAAGCCAAGTCACATCACATTAGTGGGTTCAAATTGATGTTAGTTTTCGACCAAAGTGACCAGAAAATTTAAAGAAGTAGGATAGAATTATTTTTCTCGAACAAACAAATTTCTAATGCCCTGTACACACGATCGGATTTCCGATGGAATAAAATCCGATGGAATTTTCCGTCGGAATTCCGATAAAGCCGACTTCCATCAGTCTTGCATACACACCATCAGACAAAATTCCGACCGTCCAAATCACGGTGACGTAAAACACTCCGATGACCCGAGAAAAATTAAGTTCAATGCTTCTGAGCATGCGTCGACTTGGTTCTGAGCATGCGTGGGTTTTTTCTCCATTTGAGTTCCACACAGATGATCGGAATTTCCTATTGGTTTTTTTTCCATTGGAAAAATTTAAAACATGTTCTATTTTTTCACACTGATGGAAAAAAGTCTGATGGGGCCCACACACGATCGTTTTTTCATCGGAAAAAACGATCATGTGTACAGGGCATTACAGTAAATGTGGTTTCCTCATTCAGAAATGTCCATTCACTCCAAAATCAACTGTAAAAAGCAAACTTTTTAAAGTAATTTCAAATGGCATTCATCATGTCATCGAATGTACTGATGAGAATTTTGATAGGATTGTTCATGCGAATGATCGTTGGAATAGCTACTAGTTTATGGCCAAATTAAGTGCATTTTTGGTGCTTTCTTTATATCTGCCTAGAATAATCAGAGCCATGACACATCTCTTTTTAGATGGCTGAGTCCCAACAAATCTGTAAAGCAAGCTGCTCTGCTGCACAGTCCCTTTCCTCATACTGAGCTTGATCATGCCTAAGCCCTGGTTCACATTATGAATCACCTATGAATCGCACTGTGTTCCTGTGCAATTCACATACGCTTCAATGTGGTGCGATTTGAGCCCATTCATTTTGAATGGGCTCAAATCGCACTGCATTGCACCAAAGTCATGCATTTAGGCAGGTGCAGTCTACTTTCTCCACTGCAGGTGGCGCACTTCTGCAGCGGTACTGCAGCTGGAGAGGAAGTCGAGAGGAACCCAGTTCCTCTGTGATTTCTTGGGTCACAGGGGAAGCACCCAATTGGATGCTGCCACCCCACGTAACGCCAGCATCCATCTTGGGTCAGGCAGAGCCTATTTAAGTAATTACAAAACACGAATAAAAGGGGGCGCACCAGCCTAGTGAATTATCCCTCAGCAGTTATTGAAAAGCAATTGTATAAAATAATACTCATGAATAAGTGAATTATAATCACTCATTAAGCTACTCATTTGTAGCCCTGTAGTCCACGACACAGTTCACTCCAAAGTCCGGGGGGACCCCAGCAGGGTCCTAACTGTCTGATGCGTTTCAAAGGATATGCCTTCTTCCTCAGAGCCAAAATAAACAAGTTCCTTCAGCTAAAAGTATAACCCACTACACACATCATGAGAACCACAAGCACCACCCCCAGGGTTGGCGGAGACCGCTCAGTGGTCAGGGGGCAGGGGTCGGAGAAAAAAAAAACATCTACAAGATCTAGAAAGGTCCTATGATGAATAAAAAACAACAAAAGATAACGTACAGATTAAATACAACTCGACTGCAAAATCACCAGCAATTTGCAGTACCTACAATAGTGCTGATGATTCCATAGTAAGTGTAAGTGGCAGCATTACAGTCTATGTTTAAATGTTTAAATATCAGTACACACATACCCTTTTCATATTTCAGGTCCACTAAGGCTTAATGTGTTAGTCTGTGGATGGGCTGACGCAGAGCGACATTATTCCTTTTCTGGAATACCAGTGTTCTACAATTGAATTGTATTTAAAGTGGTTGTAAACCCTTATGCCCCGTACACACGATCGTTTTTCATGCCGTTAAAACTGCCATTTTAAAAAATGGCCCTGAAAAATGATCGTGTGTAGGCTCCAGAGCATTTTTAACGACGTGAAAAACGGCCATTAAAAATTCCGGGCATGCTCTCTTTTTTCACGTCGTTTTTCATGTCGTTTTTTTTAACGACGTGAAAAACGATAGTGGGTATGCTTTAACGACGTGAAAAAAAACGCGCATGCTCAGAATCAAGTATGAGACGGGAGCGCTCGTTCTGGTAAAACTAGCGTTTGTAATGGATATAGCACATTCATTACACAGTAACGGACTGAAAAGCGCGAATCGTTGCTCAACAAACTTTACTAACAAGAAGGGTGGCGCCATTCGAACGGAACTTCCCCTTTATAGTGCCGTCGTACGTGTTGTACGTCACTGCGCTTTGCTTGATCGTTTTTTTTAATGATGGTGTGTACGCAAGGCAGGCTTGAGAGGAAACATGAAAAAAAACGAGGAGAAAAACGTTGGTTTAAAAAATGACATTAAAAACGATCGTGTGTACGGGGCATTACAGACCACTTGGCCCTACAGGTAAGTATAGATTAAGGCTTATCTGTAGGTGCAAGAAATATCTCCTTAACCTACATGGTTAAGGAGATATTTGCAGAAAAGACGGAACCGATGTCTATGGCGCATGTGCGCCATAGACAACGGCGCAGGCGCAATGAGCGTGCCGTTAATGAATGGGATCATGCCGTCCCTGATGGCTCCCGTGCGCATGTGTGAGGGTGACGTCATCGCTGCTCCTGCCAGTCACAGCGCCGGAGCAGCGATACCAGGAAGTCACTCGAGTATCATGGCGGGGGAGAGGAACGAGGGTCGCTGCGGGGCTTTGATCTCAGGTAAGTAATTCATAATGAGCTAATATACTATGCATACTAGCTCATCATGCCTTTCTCTTGCAGGGTTTTTTTTTTTAGGAAAAGTTTTAGAGGGTTTACTTCCTCTTTAATCTGTATGTTTGTTGTTTTTTTATCCACCATAGGGCCTTTCTGGATCTTGTAGATGTTTTGTTTTATTTTTTCCCCTACCCCCACCCCCTGACCACTGATTGGTCTCCAACCCCGGGAGTGGTGCTCGTGGTTCTCATGATGTGTATAGTAGATTATATATTTATAAAGTCAAAAACTGGTGAGGAACTATTGCATCTAAGATTTTAAAGTTATGTGATTTGATAGCGCTTGTTTGACTTTATATTTAGTATCAGGTGTAGTGATAGCACTGTTAGATGCTTTCATGATTATATGTTTTATATGTGTAGCGCTACCCCAAGTTAAGAGAGCCGCTGGTTTTCAGTTAATTCGGGCCCTGTATACAGCACCGCCAACCTCCGGCAATCTACTCAACCCTCTATGGCACAGTTAGTCTAGGGAATGTTTCCTTCATATAATTCTATACCTGGTTATACACAATCTCACAGCAGGATAGGCAGTTAATATGCAATGATAAACACTGAGTCAGGACTGGTAAACTATATCTGATCTACTTAGGTATAAAGGTATAGGTTAAACATAACACATAGCATACATGCAGAGCCCTGCAGCAATAAACCTACTAATAGTGATAGTGCAGAGTGATCACACGCCACATGCAGCTATCTTCTCTATGCGCAATGTGGCGCAACAACAAAGTTTTAAACCCCTGGTCAGGCCTGACTCAGATAAAGCTCAGTCTCTGTGAAAACAACTCTTCGCATGCAGATGAACGGTGGTGCACATTCAGGAACAGTATTTGTAATCCATAAACGGGTAATAAAAGAGGAACACTTCACTTCACCGGAGACTACACAACTCAGTTCAGCCACTAGTCTCCGATAATAACTACAGCACGATGGGCCAAGGCAGTCACTAGGCCTAATCAAAGTACAAGTTAAATAAGTGAGCAGATGCTCACCCCTCCGGACGCGATCCCAGTCCGGGACTTACACCACTGTGTTTCCACACACAGTGCCTGCAACGATCAGGTCTCTGGTCCAACTGATGTCAGCAACTCAAAGAAGTCAGGTGTCACCCAGGCTCAGCAGTGGGGTGGAAGGCTCTTTGGGAGGTATGCAAGGCCAGGCCTCGGGCCTTGCACTGCAACAGATCCGCACAGGGAGTCCCATTGATTGCAGCGCGGTGTCCAAAGAGGCCAAGCTTAGCCTCACTCATTCCTTTTATAGCCCCACCCATGAGTGTCTGCCGTGGCCAAATGCACCCTGGGTGCCAAGCGGGGTTCTGGGTAACGTAGTCCATAGGGCCTTAAAGGAGACCCCGCTACACACTCCCCCCACTTAAACTCTTTCGTCCCCAAAGATAACTATTAACAAACACTACGCACAACATTTGATAAAGCGGTGTATGATGTCGGCAGAGGAAGTTCCCAACGAGAGGGTGAACTTCCTTGCTCACAGGTCACACTGTCATAAGCGACCTGCCTAACTGTGCCAGAGAGTGAGTTGGGGTTGCCCTCCACTAAATGAACAGTGGAGGGATCAGGGTTTTCCACACTCCTCCTGGCAGTGACCACAGTGTCTTCTGAGCTCTCCCCCATTTGTGGGTAAGTCAATCTTCGGGGAGGCCTTATGGTCCTTCTCATTCTTTGTTCTCTTGGAATGTCTGGTTCAGATACTACAGGTTCCTCTCTTGGAACAGACTTGGGGGTTTCCACTGATTCTGGAGCACTTGACTCAGGAGCAGGGAGATACATGGAGTCTCTTGGATCCTCCTCTGAGAGTGAGTCACAGGCATCTTCCCAAGAATCTGGTAAGGGACTGGACGGGGTGAACTCAGTAGCTTCTGCATTCAGTGTACTGTCTATGGGGTCTTCAGTAGGTGGAAGATCTATAGCAGAAGTTTCTGGGGCCTGGGACGGCCATAGCCATTCAAGTTCCTCTCCCTCTTCATCACTTAGTTCAGAGACATCTGTTTCCTCAGCTCGAGGGGTTTGGGAGCAAGTGTTTGGCTTGGGAGTATCCAAGATGGAAGTTGGCTCAGGGGAATCCCTCGCAGGGGGTATCCGAACTGCTTCGGCAAGTGGGAGTAAGTGATTCCGATGCCAAGTCTTTAATGGACCCACCTTTCCTTCCGGCTTTAGCTTGTAGACAGGTAGTCCCGGCAGCTTCTTGCAAATAACATAGGGTCCATCGATCTGCAAGCTTGTGTTTTCCAGGGATCCCCAGATTCCGGAGCAGCACTCTGTCCCCAGGTTGTAGATCTTGAATCCGGACTTTCAGGTCAAAGTTTTTCTTGTTGCGGGCTCCCCTTTGATCGGAGGCTGCTTGGGCCTGCTCATAGGCCAACTTTAAACTGTGTCTAAGCCTGTCTACATAACCTTTGTGGGAAGTGACTGAGGAATGGTCTATAGAGGTGCCAAAGGCCAGGTCTATGGGTAGTCTTGCTTCTCTCCCGAACATGAGTCGATAGGGTGAGTACCCTGTTGCATCACTTGTGGTACTGTTATAAGCATGCACGATTGCTGCTATGTGTTTGCTCCAGTGCTGCTTCTTCTCACTACTTAAAGTCCCCAGCATGTTGAGCAAGGTTCGGTTGAACCTCTCCGGCTGAGCATCCCCCTGTGGATGATAGGGAGTGGTTCAGGTCTTCTTGATCCCCAAAGAATCCAGGAGCTTCCGGATCAGCCGACTTTCAAAGTCCCTTCCTTGATCCGAGTGGAGCCGCTGTGGTAGCCCGTAATGTACGAAGTATTTCTCCATGAGTACTTTGGTTACAGTAGAAGCCTCCTGGTCTTTAGTTGGAAAGGCCTGGGCATACCGGGTGAAATGGTCGGTTATCACCAGAACATTTCCTAGTCCACTCAAGTCGGGTTCGAGGCAGAGAAAATCAATGCATACCAAATCCAGTGGGCCTTGACTTTGTAGATGGCCCATTGGGGCAGCTTGGTGGGGTAAAGTCTTCCTCTGGATGCAGCGTGCACATGAGTGGCAGTATTCCTCGACTTCGGCCCTCATGCAGGGCCAATAGAACCGGCTCCTAACTAGTTGAAAGGTCCTCTCAGCTCCCAAGTGCCCGTGGTTGTCATGCAGGGCGACCAGGACACTCTCTTGATGTTTCTCGGGTGGAAACAGTTACCATCTGTCTTCTAGGTCCTCAGAGGGGCCCCTTCGGTAGACCACTCCCTGATGCACCTGCAGCCTGTCCCACTCCTTCCTCAACAAGCGAGCTTCCTTTGAAGGGTGACGCAAGAGTCTATCTGGATCCTGACTCTCCAGGGCCTCCAGGACCAATTTCCCCATCAACTCCTTCTTGAACAATTTTGGCAAGTCATCTTCCTCTAGCTGGATTACCCCACAGTATTGCTTGGGGACCCCTACCATGGTGACCCAGATTTCTTCCGCTCTTGCACCACCACTGGCCTGGAGTTCAGCCCCCTGACAGAGGGCCCGCACCCCATCAGGTGCCACTTGAGTCCAGTCTTCCGTACTGCTGGTAGGGGCATGAGACCTTCTTGACAGGGCGTCTGCATCTCGATTCCCAGCCCCATGCCTGTATTTCAGAATGAAATTGAAAGCAGACAGTGCCGCCAGCCATCTATGTCCTGTGGCATCCAGCTTTGCTGTGGTGAAAAGATAAGTAAGAGGGTTGTTGTCAGTTTTCACTGTGAATTCAGCCCCATACAGATAGTCTTTGAGTTTGTCAACTACAGCCCACTTGAGGGCTAGAAACTCCAACTTATGAGTGGGGTAGTTCTTCTCAGAGGGGGTCAGACGCCTGCTCACATAAGCAACAGGCCTCAGTTGCCCTTCATGCTCCTGATAGAGCACTCCTCCCAGACCATCATGACTGGCATCTACGTGGAGTTCATAAGGCTTCTTTTGGTCTGCGTAGGCCAGGACAGGGGCAGTGGTTAGGCTTTTCTTCAACATCTGGAAGGCCTCTTCACACTTCTTGTTCCACTGATCTTTGACTGACTCCCCCGGCTTCCTGGGCCCCGAGTCATCCTCTTCCCCTTCTGTCTTGAGCAGTTCATTCAGAGGTCTGGCAATCCGGGCAAATCCTTCCACGAACCTCCTGTAATAGGAGCAGAACCCCAAGAAAGATCTGAGTTCTGTCACAGTGGTGGGCCGTGGCCAGGAGGTGACTGTCTCCAACTTCCCGGGGTCTGTGGCTACCCCTTCTTCGGACACTATGTGTCCCAGATAGTTAACTGATGACTGATAAAACTGGCATTTTTCGGGTGAAAGTTTGAGTCCCTCCTCACTGAGTCTTTTCAAAACTTTCTCCAGTCTCTCTTCATGTTCCTCCAGAGTTCTCCCAAAGACAATGATGTCATCTAAGTATAGAAGGACTTCGATGAGGTTCATATCTCCTACAGTCTTTTCCATAAGGCGTTGAAAGGTGGCTGGGGCTCCAGACAGACCTTGTGGCATCCGGTCAAATTCAAAGAACCCCACAGGAGTTATAAAAGCTGTCTTCTCCTTGTCTTCCGGATGCATAGGGATCTGGTAGTATCCGCTCTTTAGATCCATGACACTGAACCACCTGGCTCCAGACAAGCTCTGTAAGGCATCCTCTATCCTCGGAGTGGTATACTGGTCGGGTATGGTTCTCCTGGTGAGGGTCCTGTAATCGATACACAGCCTCAATGACCCATTCTTCTTCCTGACCACCACTATCGGAGAGGCATAGGGGCTTCTAGACTCCCGGATAACACCGGTTTGCTTGAGCTCGGCGAGTTGTTCCCTCAAATCTTCGAGGTCTGCTAACGGGACTCGCCTGACCCTCTCCCTGAAGGGCTTGTCCTCCCTGGAGGCGGATTCTGTGGGTGGCACTCTTCGCGCACCCCACATCAAACTCATCTTGAGAGAAGATCCTTCTCCACCTGGTCAACTGGGCCTTGGCTCTCTCTTTCCAAGCCCTTGGCAGGTTTGGGTTTTCCATGCAGAGCTTCTCCCAAACGGTCTTTCCTCCCATTGTCTTTTCCCCATCTGACAAGACAACTGGGGCAGCAGGGCTCACCTGGCCCAGCAATATCCTGGCTGGGATCTCCATGGGGCCATCCGTAGTATTCCTGACACTCACAGGTACCTTACAGTGTGCCGTCTTCAAGGCCCTCAACGGGACCACTTCTGTAATCACTTCCAAGCCCGAGTGTTTTTCCCTTGGGTCTGGTTCCAACATAACAAAGGGCCCAGGTTGCTCCCAAGTAAGCTGTACAGTGGCTTGGAGACAGGTTACTTCACCGGGCTGCAACACTATTTCTTTCCTGCCCAGCCTCCAGACTTTCCCCACCCCCTCTTCCGGGGCCTTCTGCTCTAAGACCAGTCGCTGGTAGGCTGTCTTCAGCATTGGGTGGATTTTGGTGACTGTGGGGTTCTTCCCTCGTACTAGAGGGGCCAAGAGCCTCCGGACCAAGTCCTTGTTGGTCCCTACGATGAGGGAGCTCTTGTTGGCTCCAGGCGGTCGGGGGCACACCACAGCCAGGGTGTCGAACACTTCAGCCTTCCTGGCCACAGACGGGTCGAAGGTCAGTTTTATGGGTAGGTAACCATCATACGGGAACCTCTGTGTTCCAATTCCCCATATTTCCAAATCTTCAATCCTCTGGATGGGTAGATGACCTAGATGCTTATCATAGAAGTCCCGGTATAGTAGGGTCACTTGCGCCCCAGTGTCCAATATGGCTCTTGTGTAGACTCCCTCCACTTGGATAGGCACTATGGGGGAGGGGCCTACCAGCTTCTCTGGATATTGCTTCGAAGGTGTCTCTTTCCTTTGACCCTTGCACTTTCCCTTTGGACTCTCTTTCTTCCATTTCTCTTTGGACTTTAGTCTCTCTTGGGCTCGGTATGCATTGATTTCCCTCCTCTTAATGGGTGTACATACCCGCTGAGGAACATTATTCTCTTTTTTTGGTGTACATTCCCGCTGGGGAACACTGCGCTTCTTCTGGGGGGTGTTATCCTCTCTTTCTCATTCAGTTTGGAGCTCACTGTGGAAGATGGGCACCCGGTTGACTCCTTCACCGGGGCCCTCTGAAGTTTTCCGCCGGCTTGCGTTTATTCAGCTTCTTTTTCTTGGGACTGGAACACACTTTTGCGACATGGCCAACTCCTCTGCAGTTGAAACAAATCGTGTCCCCCCAATCTTGTAGGGAAGCGGGCGCTGAGGCATTTGGGAACAGTTCCTTCTTTGGTCCTTCCCTTTCTGGTATCCCTGAATCCTTTGCCATCAAAGAGGTCAGTATCTCCAACACCTGGGACATCTGTGACTTCAGGGTATCCACCTCTGAGTCTCTTTCGGGGGTCATGGCCGACCTGACCATCACTGCCGGAGGGTTGGTTGGTTCGACTGGTTGGCTCCTCCTCTTGTCTTCCAACATAGCCTCTTCTTCTCTGACCACTCGGATTAAGTCGGGGTATTCCAGGCTCTTCCCGTCCTGTCGGGTGCGTAGTGCTAATGCGATGGGATCCAGAGGCTGAGCTCCCCTCAACACCTGCTGGACACGGGCCTCATCCACTCTCTTTGGGTCGATCCCTTTTTTTAGTATAATCTTATGCAGGATCTTATCCAGACGTCTCATGAACTCTGACAGTTTCTCTCCCGTCTTTTGGTAGCAGTGCTCCAGCTGGTAAGTGAGCTCAGCTACTTTTTCCGTTCCCCCAAACACATTTTGCAGAATGTCTAGATAATCCTGTGCATCACAGTCTTTCTTACTCAGCTTAAGGTTGCGTATGGCCTCCAGAGCAGGCCCCTTCAAACTCTCAGTGATTCTCTGTTTTTTTCGGTGTTCTGGGACTTCCCATTCTTCTAGGGCCTGAGTAGCGCCGTCTAGCCACTCCTCAAATCCCTCTTCTCCCGAAGGTACAGGTTTCCTTCCAGAAAATATCCTGAGTTTTCTGTATCCCGACATCGGGTAATCTGTAGGATCCTTCTTACACTGGGCTACAATCTCCCTTAGGACAGCGCACAGTTCTGCGCTGAGGGTGGCTGGTGGTGATCCGGGACTCTCTGTACCCTTCTGCTTTCCTGCTTTAGGGGATGGCGGTGGAGATATTTGTGGAGGTGATGGTTTTGGTGTTTGGAACCATTCTCCCTTGAGTGGCAACGCATGTATCAAGTTATAGGTCTGATCGTCCATTGTTTGTATGTTTGGACTTTTGAAATGCTCTGGTATTTCGTTCTTCCATTCTACTAACGCGTGGGTAAGCGAGGAATTTGACCTTACATCCGTTACCCATGCTTTCTGACATGGCGATAGTGTCATTATTAACTGTTTTATCGCTCCTTCCTGCCAGAACCCCGGGAGTTCAATAACTACTGCCGCGGCTGAATCAGTGCCAGCCACTGCCCACCACTGTTCTACTTCCAGCGGGTCCATGCTGGTACTTTTTGGCATGTTACTTGCTGTATAAGGATCCCGGACGAAGCCCCCACATGTAGCGCTACCCCCAGTTAAGAGAGCCGCTGGTTTTCAGTTAGTTCGGGCCCTGTATACAGCACCGCCAACCCCCGGCAATCTACTCAACCCTCTATGGCACAGTTAGTCTAGGGAATGTTTCTTTCATATAATTATATACCTGGTTATACACAATCTCACAGCAGGATAGGCAGTTAATATGCAATGATAAACACTGAGTCAGGACTGGTAAACTATATCTGATTTACTTAGGTATAAAGGTATAGGTTAAACACAACACATAGCATACATGCAGAGCCCTGCAGCAATAAACCTACTAATAGTGATAGTGCAGAGTGATCACACGCCACGTGCAGCTATCTTCTCTATGCGCAATGTGGCGCAACAACAACGTTTTTAACCCCTGGTCAGGCCTGACTCAGATAAAGCTCAGTCTCTGTGAAAACAACTCTTCGCATGCAGATGAACGGTGGTGCACATTCAGGAACAGTATTTGTAATCCATAAACGGGTAATAAAAGAGGAACACTTCACCGGAGACTACACAACTCAGTTCAGCCACTAGTCTCCGGCGAGATAATAACTACAGCACGATGGGCCAAGGCAGTCACTAGGCCTAATCAAAGTACAAGCTAAATAAGTGAGCAGATGCTCGCTCACCCCTCCGGACGCGATCCCAGTCCGGGACTTACACCACTGTGTTTCCACACACAGTGCCTGCAACGATCAGGTCTCTGGTCCAACTGATGTCAGCAACTCAAAAAAGTCAGGTGTCACCCAGGCTCAGCAGTGGGGTGGAAGGCTCTTTGGGAGGTATGCAAGGCCCAGGCCTCGGGCCTTGCACTGCAACAGATCCGCACAGGGAGTCCCCTTGATTGCAGCGCGGTGTCCAAAGAGGCCGAGCTTAGCCTCACTCTTTCCTTTTATAGCCCCACCCATGAGTCTCTGCCGTGGCCAAATGCACCCTGGGTGCCAAGCGGGGTTCTGGGTAACGTAGTCCATAGGGCCTTAAAGGAGACCCCGCTACATATGTTTTTCACGGTTTGTTGTTGTAACGGGAAGGCCCGGGGAACTCAGAATCGCTTAGAAAGTATGAGATACCCTTGCTTCAGCTCCCCCAATGTCTCTTATGTGTCAACCACCCTGTGTCTCTATTAGGGGCACATGGTGAATGAAAACCCCAATATGGTCTATGATAGCCATATTCAATGCTGCACATACATTGTATCTAGATTGGATGTGTACTGTGAGGGGGGGGGTTGTGTAATCATTGCTGTGAGGAGTTAAGGTGATTTGCATTCTATTGTCTATTGTGGCTTGTGGGAATTAGGCCTATAATTATAGGTTGTGGAACTAGCAGCAGACAGGTTAATCACCTGCCTGCTTGTGTTATATGTGAGGTAGTGTTTCGTGCTACTCAAGAGTAATAAAATAGTGACTGGAGTAACTATCAATGGCTGCAAAATAAATCTGTGTTCACTTAACACATAAACAGTAATATAAAGAAAAAAGGGGGGATTTTGCGCTAAAGAAAAAAAGTATCACACAAAAAACGCTTATATGTCTCATAAATCTAATGGTAAATAAATACCCAGTGATATAATGTGCATATATAATAAATACTATAGTGCAATCACCAGAATAAAGTGCAGGTGCATATATAAACACAATAGTGCAGAAAGTTCAATATTGCAATGGTTGCTGTTCAGGAAAGTTCAAATGGGTATTTAATCAATGGTTAATTCCAAGATTCTAGATGTTCCAAAATTGTAGATGTCATCAAATGGTTCAAGTGATAAACGAATTGAAGTATTGAACCTTCGGTGAATCCTACACCTGGCTCCCAATGTTCTCACCTCAACAACATGGATCACTGGCATATAGTTTCACTGATATGGACTATGGTCTTATATCTCCTCTATTTCTCCTATTTCTTCTCCACTCTTAAATGATATTTGGATTGTATCCTCTACCAATCACGCTCTCTATGAAAGAGACAAGCGGGTGGGAGGGAAAGGGAGGGGGAGAGAAGGAGACCAAGCTCCAATCGATGCAGACAGGAGAGGGACAGGAAATTAAGCCTCCAATAGTGTAGTATTTCAATAAACAAAATAGGCTTTATTAGATTAAAAAATGGACTCTTACATCAATTAGAAAATAATCAGCATGTAGGAGATAATCGGCGTGTAACCGCTATCTTACTGTTATCCTGCTGTCTTACGATCCGTCCATATGATGCCGCTATCCTCCCTACGGCGTTACGTCACGCACCTCGTGACTTCTTCAGGGGAGCCTGATTGGTTGTTAGGGCATCACTCAAATAGTGTATTAGACCGGAAGTCTTGCGGTCGCCATTTTCTTGGATACCACAATAAACTATATGGGCGCTGCCATTTTCCCTGTGTCTGGCTAGCGGTAAATGTCCATATCAAATAAAAGCATAGCAAAACGAAAATATTTGAGCGAAAATATTTATTTCCCTCATCTTCTATTGTGGGATGGTACTGTGAATAGAGTATTATTCTACTCATCTAGATAGTAACTGACATGTAAATTCCACACTGCTACCTCAGATCATAACAGCCACAGCGGGCTGACTGGGCTAATATCCATCCTGGGAAACAGTATAAATACTACAATGACATGAACCACTAATTCCATCAATGAAATGATCTTTTGATTAATATTAAATTAAAATGAATATATATAGATCTTTAATCCATACCTATAGTGGTGTGTATATATATAATAAGGCCTCTTATTCATAAGCACTAATTGCTGACTGGATGGCATCATACTTCTGATCCAGTTCAGCAGGGCAACTAATTACCGTATATTATACAAATATAACCATACCATCCAATGGAAAATAGAATGATATAATAATTCAAACATATATATGCAAATACTAAAATTATTAAAAATTATTAAAAATTAAAAATTACTTAAAAAACAATTCAGATCGAACTCTACGTTCATTCCCCTGGGTGTCAATGTTCTAAGCGTGTGTATCCACCGAGACTCTTTCTGACTGATATTTCTCACTAGATGGCTTCCTCTCCAGGAGCCTTTAAATTTATCTATGCCCCAAAATTGCAAATCTATAGGGTCCCGGTTATGGACCTGTGCAAAATGTCGTGACACACTATGTTTCGGAAATCCGTTAATAATGTTTTGCACATGTTCTTTGATTCTTACTTTTAAGGCTCTCTTAGTTCTACCTACATACTGTAGGTTACAACTACATTGTAGTACGTATACAACACCCTCTGTGTGACACCCTATAAAGTCCTTTATAGGGTGTGTGTTACCTGTACTGGTGCTCTTAAATTCTGTCCTTTTTCCTTGGAACTTTTTGGCATGTTTACAGGCGTAGCAGTTTCTACAAGGATAAAAACCTGTTCCATTAAAAAAGGAATAACTAGGTTTGGGGGGCGGGACTACAATCGATTTAACTACTAGGTCCCTGAGCGTCGGTGCCCTCCTATATATTATTTTAGGTCTATCTGGCAAAATATGATTGAGATCTTTATCTTTTTTTTAAAATGTGCCAGTGTCGCTCCACCAACCTGGCTACATCTTTATGTTGAATGTTAAAATCTAAGATAAGACACGGCACCTCTTGATGTTGGTAGTTTTTATTTTTATTTTGTAACATCTTGTTTCTGTCTAATTCCCTGACATCTAGTATTTGCTTGTCAAGCCAGAGATGATCATAACCTTTTTCTTCAAACCTCTTTCCTATTTGTTGGGCTTGTTCAATATAATCAGTATTCTTGCTACAATTTCTTTTTAATCTTATAAGTTGGCCCTTGGCTACGTTATATAGCCACGATTTGTGATGGCAGCTTTCCAGAGATAGGTAGCTATTTGCATCCACTGATTTAAAGAAGGTTTTGGTGGTAATCTTATCTCCTTCTAGTTGGAGAGTTAAATCCAGAAAGTCCACAGTTTTAGTATCGATTTTCCATTCAAGTTTGATGTTTTTTTCATTTTGGTTTAATGTATTGAGGAAGTGTTCTAGCTTGTCTCTACTTCCATTCCATATTAGTATCAGGTCATCAATATAGCGTTTATATAATGTTAATTCTGGGGGCATCTCTGCATATATGGCCTCTTCCTCCCACTGAGCCATAAACGCATTGGCTACACTTGGGGCAAATTTGGCTCCCATAGCTATGCCCACATTTTGTTTGTAATATGCCTGATCGTGCCAAAAATAATTATACTTGAGACAAAAGTCTAAACATTTAATCAGGAACTTTCTTTGTTTGCAGGCGAGGTTGCTATATGTTCTTAAAAGCCATTTAGTGGCATGGCAAGCCTCATGATGTTTTACAATCGTATATAACGATGCAACATCTGCTGTTGCTAGTAAAGTTCTTCCTTCCAATACTGGTGTTTGGTCAATCAATTGTAACGCATGTTTAGTGTCCTTCAAGTATGCTCGTGTACTTTGGACTGCTGGCTGGATAAAATGGTCTATATATTGGCCCAGTCTAGATGTCAGAGAATCTATGCCATTAACAATTGGCCTGCCTGGTGGGTTATCCTTGCTCTTATGTATTTTAGGGACTGTGTAGATTATCGGGATCCTGCATACTTCCGGTATCAAATATCGTGCTTCCTTTTTGTTTAGGATCTCCTTCTTGGTGCCTAAATCTATTAAAAGATGCAATTCCTTTTTATAATTATTGGTTGGATTACCCCGTAGTTTAATATATGTTTCTTCTTGTTGTAACTGATTTTCAATTTCCTTCAGATACTGCTCTTTGGCCTGTATCACTACTGCACCACCTTTGTCCGCCGGGCGGATCACGATGTCTTTTCTTTCTGTGAGTAGTTTAATTCCCTTTTGCATATGTATCGGGTCCTTCTTCTTTTTTAGTTCTAGAGATTCCAGATCTTGTAGAACTAGGTTTTTAAAAACCTCTATATGATGACCATCAGATACTTTGGGGTTATATACAGAATTGTTACGTAAATTGCTATGTACTACTTTAGTTGGTATCTCTGTAGTTATTTCTCGTATCTGGAAAGGATTATTCATAATGTGTTTTTTGATGCTAATCTTTCGTATATATTTTTTGATTCCTATATAGGTGTCAAATTTGTTGAGGTTCCTAACTGGTGCATGTTTCAGTCCCTTATCTAGGGTAGCCAGTTCCTCCGTGGTCAAAGTTATCCCACTTAGATTAACAACATTGTCTCCTATCATTCTCTGTCTCTCTTTTTTCTTTTTGAGTCTCTTTCCTGCTCTGTTTCCTCTCTTGGCCCTTGATTTGGTCTTAATCTGTCCTCTCTCAGAACTCTTCTGGGTGAGAGCATGGGATCTTGTATTTGTCTTCGGGGAGAGTGATCCCTCCTCTCCCTGTCTACAAAAGGGCGCTGAGTACTGTGGTGTACTGTGGTGGTTGTTGGTACTGACGTTGGTCATAGTAGGGCTGATCCTGATAGTCTTTTATAGGGTCAAATCTGTTATATGTTTTTACCGGCGTTCTATTGTAATCTCCATAGTATTCTTGTGACTGGTAAGGCCCTCTATTGTCCCTTTGTCCTCCATATTGGTTTTGTCCTCCATATTGGTTTTGCCAATTTGGTGGTCCTCTATTTTGTTGCCAGTTATTATAAGGCTTTTTGGGTTTTTTAAAAGGTTTTTTCCATTGTTTTTTTGGAGTGTATTGTTGGTGTCGTGTTCCATAATTGGAGTCATAATACAATTGTGTGGATTCAGTATTATTCCATCTGGGTGTCATTCTTTCATTTGATATAGTAGGGTCTTGTATTCGTACTTCTCTAACAGGTGTGGAGTAAGTAGAGTTAGGTAACATTTGTTCTGTAGGTTCTATCTTCTGTTGCCATTTGAAGACTTGATTTGTTTTATAGTCACCCACATCCCTTTGATATTTTTTAATTTTCCGCTGCTGGACTTCCAGGTCTTTGGCTATCAGATCTTTATTTAATTGTGTTGCCAATTTTTTAAAATCTGAAGATTCCCTATATGGTTCAAGTTTTTCCGTAATCTCTTCAATTTGTTGTTGTATGGTTCGAGTCTTTTTTTATTTTCTCTTAAGGAGGAATTTGACTCCCTCTATGCTTTTATTATTAAAGAACTCGAACCATTCTTCCATCGATTCCTTATCTGTTAGACATTATATAAACGCTATATTGATGACCTGATACTAATATGGAATGGAAGTAGAGACAAGCTAGAACACTTCCTCAATACATTAAACCAAATGGAAAAAACATCAAACTTGAATGGAAAATCGATACTAAAACTGTGGACTTTCTGGATTTAACTCTCCAACTAGAAGGAGATAAGATTACCACCAAAACCTTCTTTAAATCAGTGGATGCAAAAAGCTACCTATCTCTGGAAAGCTGCCATCACAAATCGTGGCTATATAACATACCCAAGGGCCAACTTATAAGATTAAAAAGAAATTGTAGCAAGAATACTGATTATAATGAACAAGCCCAACAAATAGGAAAGAGGTTTGAAGAAAAAGGTTATGATCATCTCTGGCTTGACAAGCAAATACTAGATGTCAGGGAATTAGACAGAAACAAGATGTTACAAAATAAAAATAAAAACTACCAACATCAAGAGGTGCCGTGTCTTATCTTAGATTTTAACATTCAACATAAAGATGTAGCCAGGTTGGTGGAGCGACACTGGCACATTTTAAAAAAAGATAAAGATCTCAATCATATTTTGCCAGATAGACCTAAAATAATATATAGGAGGGCACCGACGCTCAGGGACCTAGTAGCTAAATCGATTGTAGTCCCGGCCCCCAAACCTAGATATTCCTTTTTTAATGGAACAGGTTTTTATCCTTGTAGAAACTGCTACGCCTGTAAACATGCCAAAAAGTTCCAAGGCAAAAGGACAGAATTTAAGAGCACCAGTACAGGTAACACACACCCTATAAAGGACTTTATAGGGTGTCACACAGAGGGTGTTGTATACGTACTACAATGTAGTTGTAACCTACAGTATGTAGGTAGAACTAAGAGAGCCTTAAAAGTAAGAATCAAAGAACATGTGCAAAACATTATTAACGGATTTCCGAAACGTAGTGTGTCACGACATTTTGCACAGGTCCATAACCGGGACCCTATAGATTTGCAATTTTGGGGCATAGATAAATTTAAAGGCTCCTGGAGAGGAAGCCATCTAGTGAGAAATATCAGTCAGAAAGAGTCTTGGTGGATACACACGCTTAGAACATTGACACCCAGGGGAATGAACGTAGAGTTCGATCTGAATTGTTTTTTAAGTAATTTTTAATTTTTAATAATTTTTAATAATTTTAGTATTTGCATATATATGTTTGAATTATTATATCATTCTATTTTCCATTGGATAGTATGGTTATATTTGTATAATATAATTAGTTGCCCTGCTGAACTGGATCAGAAGTATGATGCCATCCAGTCAGCAATGAGTGCTTATGAATAAGAGGCCTTATTATATATATACACACCACTATAGGTATGGATTAAAGATCTATATATATTCATTTTAATTTAATATTAATCAAAAGATCATTTCATTGATTGAATTAGTGGTTCATGTCATTGTAGTATTTATACTGTTTCCCAGGATGGATATTAGCCCAGTCAGCCCGCTGTGGCTGTTATGATCTGAGGTAGCAGTGTGGAATTTACATGTCAGTTACTATCTAGATGAGTAGAATAATAATCTATTCACAGTACCATCCCACAATAGAAGATGAGGGAAATAAATATTTTTGCTCAAATATTTTCGTTTTGCTATGCTTTTATTTGATATGGACATTTACCGCTAGCCAGACACAGGGAAAATGGCGGCGCCCATATAGTTTATTGTGGTATCCAAGAAAATGGCGACCGCAAGACTTCCGGTCTAATACACTATTTGAGTGATGCCCTAACAACCAATCAGGCTCCCCTAAAGAAGTCACGAGGTGCGTGACGTAACGCCGTAGGGAGGATAGCGGCATCATACGGACGGATCGTAAGACAGCAGGATAACAGTAAGATAGCGGTTACACGCCGATTATCTCCTACATGCTGATTATTTTCTAATTGATGTAAGAGTCCATTTTTTAATCTAATAAAGCCTATTTTGTTTATTGAAATACTACACTATTGGAGGCTTCATTTCCTGTCCCTCTCCTGGCTGCATCGATTGGAGCTTGGTCTCCTTCTCTCCCCCTCCCTTTCCCTCCCACCCGCTTGTCTCTTTCATAGAGAGCGTGATTGGTAGAGGATACAATCCAAATATCATTTAAGAGTGGAGAAGAAATAGGAGAAATAGAGGAGATATAAGACCATAGTCCATATCAGTGAAACTATATGCCAGTGATCCATGTTGTTGAGGTGAGAACATTGGGAGACAGGTGTAGGATTCACCGAAGGTTCAATACTTCAATTCTTTTATCACTTGAACCATTTGATGACATCTACAATTTTGGAACATCTAGAATCTTGGAATTAACCATTGATTAAATACCCATTTGAACTTTCCTGAACAGCAACCATTGCAATATTGAACTTTCTGCACTATTGTGTTTATATATGCACCTGCACTTTATTCTGGTGATTGCACTATAGTATTTATTATATATGCACATTATATCACTGGGTATTTATTTACCAATAGATTTATGAGACATATAAGCGTTTTTTGTGTGATACTTTTTTTCTTTAGCGCAAAACCTGCCTGCTTGTGTTGTAAATGAGTCTAGGAGGGTCTGGAGACCCTTTTGGTGTGGAAGGGATAGTTAACTCTATGCCTGTGTGCATTGTACTCGGCAGACGGACCGTCTACCAACCCTTTCATTATAAGATGTGTATTGAAGGTCGTTTATGTTCTATTGTGTAAAGTCTTTTGAAGCCTAACAGACGTCAAAATAATGTGTATTGGGCCTTGATATGTGTGGGTGGAGCTGGGCCATTGTTCATGTTAAACTAATGCAGTAGTAGATGTGTATAAAAGTTACAATATCTTTTTCAATAAAGAGTCTATCCTGGAAGAGACAGAGTACGTCTCGTTTCTTCTGGAAGGATTAATCTTATGGGAAGTGATCGCCTGCCTGTGGAGGAGCAACAGGGAATTTGTGTCCAGGAGAGGGAACATCTTTAAACGGCGTTACCCCCTTTCGTATTTGGGGTGCCGTTACATTGGTTGGCAGCGGTGGGATTTTTCCCTCCAGTTCCTGGGACACTTCAAACCACCACAGTGAATGACCAGCTATGCAGCCTGCAGGAGAGCCACGCTGAAAGACTTACTTGAGAGCCGTGGAGGGACCGGTGGGACAAAGAACAAAGTCACCTTGATCAGGTAGCTAGCAGAGATGGATCAGAAGGATGGTGATGCAGGACCCCGGTCAGTTGAAGACTTGTTTCAGCAACGATTTCAACAGCGGTTGGCATTATATTGTGCTAACCCATCAGAGGCCGCCATACAGGAAGCCATTAAAGGCATCCAGCTGCAGGATGCCCGACAAGAGAGAGAACAAGAGCGACAAAAGAGAGAACTAGAGCGGCAACATGAGCGGAGAATGGCGGAAATACGGCAATCGGAGACAACGCCTAAAGAACCAGCCGCCATGGAAGAGGAATTCGGAAGGAGGTTGCGAGAGATGCAGATACAGCATAGAGGACCAGTATCAGAGGAGGTCCTGCTGGGATGGTCGGATTTGATCCGCTGCGAACTCTGGAAGAAAGTGCTAGCTCTCGAGCAGCAACACCAGGGAAAGACTCTCCCCTCCATCTATGTAAGGTACTGGTCGCAGTATGAAGTACGAATGCCATTATTGGGGGAACAACCAAAGCAGGAGTGGACAGCTGAGTTAAGCAGGCTGATCCGGGCAGAGATGCGGTTGGACGAGAGCTACAGAGCCCTCCGGTGGTATGTAGCCCAAGAGTGCCCATGGTCAGCGGATGACAGCCCCACGGAAGGCTTTGACTATGATGGCCTGGGATTGTTGTATTGGGGGCTGTCCAGTGACCCTGACTTTGGGAGTGATCGGGAGTGGCGTTTGGAGGAAATAATGGAGCACAGAGAGCGAAAACTGAATGTCTCGGAAGGGCACTGGGCAGAGAAAGATTTGGAATTTCTGGCTGTTCAGGAATGGGAGCTGGAGATCGCCTACAGACAGCTGCTAGAATCTGCTCAGCAGCAGGGTGGTGCTACCTTTGCCTGGGACTATCAGGAAATACCAGTTGACCACTCTGAAATCCTGGCTGAAGAATCAGCAGTGGAAAATCTGGAGATTGCCACCCCTAAAGCCGAAGTGGATGATGTGGAGTTCCAGGGAGCTAGGGCAGTTGGCTCATCTCCCCGGCCACAGATTACAGAAGGTATGGACTTAATGGACTGTTCAGAGGATGTTTTGGATTATGCATCACCCGCTCAAGTACTGGCAGCAGGACAGGGTACTGCAGACCCCTGCTCTACACCCGTGGCAGTTTTGGAGGCCCGAGGTGAGAAGTTGATGGTTCCCCCTTCCCAGTGGATTTCAGAGATGCAGGGAGGAGAAGCAGCCATTTTCCCTCCCCAACAGGTAGCCAGAGCAGATGGTGTGGAGTCCCCAGCAGAAGTGCTGGCAACAGGGCAGAGTGCTAGCAACCTCTGCCCAGCACCGGAAACAACTGTGGAGTTTCAGGGAGCCGAGGCAGTTGGCCCCTCTCTCCAGCAACAAGCTGCGGTAGTAAAGCTTTTACCCCCAGCTGAATCACTGGCTGTAACGGGAAGGCCCGGGGAACTCAGAATCGCTTAGAAAGTATGAGATACCCTTGCTTCAGCTTCCCCAATGCCTCTTATGTGTCAACCACCCTGTATCTCTATTAGGGGCACAGGGTGAATGAAAACCCCAATATGGACTATGATAGCCATATTCAATGCTGCACATACATTGTATCTAGATTGGATGTGTACTGTGAAGGGGGGGGGATTGTGTAATCATTGCTGTGAGGAGTTAAGGTGATTTGCATTCTATTGTCTATTATGAATTAAGTCTGCTACTGTGACGATGTGTATTGGAGCTGGTTGACCGTCTGGCTGCATATTATGGGATGTTGAAGTGTCTTCTGTGAGGAGTGGGGGGAATCACCCCTCCTGCTAAGACTGTTTACTGAAGGAGAAGTTTGAACACACCTGACCTGTATCACCATTGTCATTGGACAGTTTAACCCGCCCTGTTCCCCAAAGGATGGGAGGGGAGGGTTTTGAAGAGAAATGTGTTACCATGTGTTTTGAAAATAAAGTAATTCCCTGTTTTGGAACTTGAATACAGAGCGTTGTCTCGTATCTGGGGGGAGAATCATTCGTATGGGGTCTTATTTGGCTGGTTGGAGTGTCTGGTGGCTGTCGTATGGTTGGAAAGGGAATATCCTAACGGTGTAAACCCCTTTCATACTTGGGGTGGCGTTACAATTGTTGGCAAGCAGTGGGATTGATCCCCACAGCCAGAAGGACAGCTACAAGAGGACACAGGACAATGGAAGCACAGTATGAACGTCTAAAGCTCCCCACCCTCAAGGACTTACTGGAGAACCGGGGAAGACCGGCCAACAACCGTAAGAAGAGGGACATTATCAGAGAACTAGTCGAAATGGATGGAACCGAAAGGCCCAGCGTAACAGACAGGACACCCGAAGAGGCCAGTTTTGATCGGGCTGTTAAACTAAGACAGGCACAGTATGGTCCTAACCCTCCAGCAGAGATCATAGACCTAGTTATAGCGGCTGTGGACGCAAATTGGCTACATCAAAAAGGTGCTGCAGCAGCAGAAGTCACAGCAGCACCAACTGCAAGGAGAGGAGAGGTACAGATACCAGCCTCCATGGAAGAGGAAGTCAGAAGGAGGTTACAAGAGATGCAGATACAGCATAGAGGACCAGTATCAGAGGAGGTCCTGCTGGGATGGTCTGATTCGATCCGCTGCGAACTCTGGAAGAAAGCGCTAGCTCTTGAGCAGCAACACCAGGGAAAGGTTCTCCCCTCCATCTATGTAAGGTACTGGTCGCAGTATGATGTACGAATGCCGTTATTGGGGGAACAACCAAAGCAGGAGTGGACAACTGAGTTAAGCAGGCTGATCCGGGCAGAGATGCGGTTGGACGAGAGCTACAGAGCCCTCCGGTGGTATGTAGCCCAAGAGTGCCCATGGTCAGCGGATGACAGCCCCACGGAAGGCTTTGACTATGATGGCCTGGGATTGTTGTATTGGAGGCTGTCCAGTGACCCTGACTTTGGAGTGATCGGGAGTGGCGTTTGGAGGAAATAATGGAGCACAGAGAGCGAAAACTGAATGTCTCGGAAGGGCACTAGGCAGGGGAAGATTTGGAGTTTCTGGCCGTTCAGGAATGGGAGCTGGAGATCGCCTACAGACAGCTGCTAGAATCTGCTCAGCAGCAGGGTGGGGCTCTCTTTGCCTGGGACTATCAGGAAATACCAGTTGACAACTATGAAATCCTGGCTGAAGAATCAGCAGTGGAAAATCTGAAGATTGCCATCCCTAAAGCCGAAGTGAATGATATGGAGTTCCAGGGAGCTAGCCTGGCTGAAGAATCGGCAGTGGAAAATCTGAAGATGGCCATCCCTAAAGCTGAAGTGGATAATATGGAGTTCTAGGGAGCTAGGGCAGTTGGCTCATCTTCCCAGCTACAGATTACAGAAGGTATTTACTTAAGGGACTGTTCAGAGGATGTTATGGATTATGCATCGCCTGCCCAAGTACTGGCAGCAGGACAGAGTACTGCAGACCCCTGCTCTACACCCGTGGCAGTTTTGGAGGCCCGAGATGAGAAGGTGATGGTTCCTCTTTCCCAGGGGATTTCAGAGATGCAGGGGGGAGAAGCAGCCCTTTTCCCTCCCCAACAGTTAGCCAGAGCAGATGGTGTGGAGTCCCCAGCAGAAGTGCCGGCAACAGGGCAGAGTGCTAGCAACCTCTGCCCAGCACCGGAAACAACTGTGGAGTTTCAGGGGGCCGGGGCAGTTGGCCCATCTCTCCAGCAACAAGCAGAGGTGGTAAAGCTTTTACCCCCAGCTGAATCACTGGCAGCAGGGCAGAATGCTACTGGCCGCTGCACACAACTGCCACTTGAGCGGATATCGGTGGATGGGACTACGGTCTCCACTCACAGCAACCCAGCGGAAGAGAAAATGGTGTGACACTGGGACAGGAGGATGTCAGCCTTGCTTTGCAAGCACTGGGGTATTTTCACCTACCACAAGTGGATGGGACTTCGGTCTGCACTTGTGTACCTCGGGGATGCTGGGCAGTCGGCCCAGATCCCCAGCGGCATGAAAGACTGAGCCCAGTCACCCTGTCTTCTCCCCAGCGGCGGGTATGTTCTCTGAGAGGCAGAGGTTGGCTGGGTAAGTGATGCTCTGTCTGGAGCAATTTATTTGGGGTACTGTGTGGATACCGGCATTAGAAGAAGGGACCTATGGACTAACTTCAGAGTCAACCCGTCTGGGGTCCCCTCCTCTGTTAGTCTCCTGCCAAAAGGGGAGAGATGTAACGGGAAGGCCCGGAGAACTCAGAATTGCTTAGAAAGTATGAGATACCCTTGCTTCAGCTTCCCCAATGCCTCTTATGTGTCAACCACCCTGTATCTCTATTAGGGGCACAGGGTGAATGAAAACCCCAATATGGACTATGATAGCCATATTCAATGCTGCACATACATTGTATCTAGATTGGATGTGTACTGTGAAGGGGGGGGGGGGATTGTGTAATCATTGCTGTCAGGAGTTAAGGTGATTTGCATTCTATTGTCTATTATGAATTAAGTCTGCTACTGTGACGATGTGTATTGGAGCTGGTTGACCGTCTGGCTGCATATTATGGGATGTTGAAGTGTCTTCTGTGAGGAGGGGGGGGGAATCACCCCTCCTGCTAAGATTGTTTACTGAAGGAGAAATTTGAACACACCTGACCTGTATCACCATTGTCATTGGACAGTTTAACCCGCCCTGTTCCCCAAAGGATGGGAGGGGAGGGTTTTGAAGAGAAATGTGTTACCATGTGTTTTGAAAATAAAGTCATTCCCTGTTTTGGAACTTGAATACAGAGCGTTGTCTCGTATCTGGGGGGAGAATCATTCGTATGGGGTCTTATTCGGCTGGTTGGAGTGTCTGGTGGCTGTCGTGTGGTTGGAAAGGGAATATCCTAACGGTGTTAACCCCTTTCATACTTGGGGTGGCGTTACAGTGGCTTTAGGACATCCCCAATCCGAGAGGGCAGCAAGGCATGTGACTACAGCCCCGTAACGTGGAGCTATTCTCAATACCCTTTATCCCCTCAATCCACTAAATTTTTTTTGCAGGAGGTGTACTTTTGTTGTTGGAGCCTATTTAACTCCCTGGCTCCCAGGCTTGGCGTGCATTTTACAAGTGGGCAGAGTAGGGAAAGGTACCCCGTCTATTAAGGATAGTACACGTACTAGTTAGGGAAAGTTTCCTGATGCTGAGGAAAAGCGTAGAGTCGCATCTCTTCTGGACACCTTCCCGATTGGGCACTAGACAGCCATGCCACATTCGGTTCCCTCTCAACAGACGCTGTCAGTCTGGCTGCAATCTGCTTCTTTCACCTTGCTGTAAACTGAGAGTGCACCTGGCTGGTTGGCCCTCCACCCGGTTTGTTGTGAGTGGTTACTGCATTACTTCAATACAAGTCTTCTATTGTACCGGCCTGTGTGATATATTGCCTACGCACCACACCTACGTGCATGCACTATTTTTGGAAACGTACTGCAACCGGATCGCATGGTAGTTTTGTATCATGTGATCCAGTGCAAGCAAACGCACTGCACTTACGACCTGCGTTTAGGATATCATTAACATTGCAATGACACCCACTACAGATCACAGCTGCAGTGCGTTTTCAATGTTTATTTGAACCAGGGCTTAGGGCTGGTTCACACTAGGAATCACAGAGGAATTCACATGCAGTTCAGTGCGGTGTGATTTGCGCTCATTAATTTTCCATCTAAAATCACACTGCACTGCACCAATAGTAGTGCTTGCATGTGTGGAAACACACTGCAATCCTATCACATTGTACTTCCCTATCATGTGATCTGGGGCAGGCAAATGCACTGTGTTTGCAACCTGCATTTGGTGTCATTAACATTAAAGTGGTAGTAAACTCTGTACTACCACAGGTAAGCCTATAATAAGGCTTACCTGCAGGAACTGTGAAAATCTCCTAATTTTGCACAGGATAGGAGATAGGCAGAGTGCATGCAGCCGATGACATCATACAGAGCTTACAGTGCCGGAACTTTAGAGGCCGTGCCAGAAACGGCGGCTCCTGCGCACATGCAGTGACTTTACAGTGCTGGAGGGCTTCCTTCTAAGGTGGGTATTTCAGACTGCAATGGGTGTGACCTGTTTTAAAGTGTTTTAAAGTGGTCCTAAACCAAAAAAGTGAAGACTTGATATGTTATTTACAAATATTTGTGCCTAAGCAGTTACCTGATACATGTACTTTTTGTTCTAAAATCCTCCTGACAAATAGAAATGTATTTCCCAGTATATGACAGTGCCCATGCACCCCTTTGCCTATAGCCTTATACCATACCTCCCAACCCGCACGGATTCTGCGGGTTTTCCCCGCAGGGACACCATTTTCCCGCGGTCATGCGCGGGAGGCTGTATTCCCGCACAGAGCCATCGGAGGGAGGAGGAGGAGGAGGTCAGACTCAGCGCACCAGGAGGCAGGGAGGTGAGGCGGGATGATGCAGAGCGGCTGCGATCAAGCAAAGCAGGTACGAGGGCTGTCTTATGTTTCTGTCCTTGTGTTGTCTTTTAATATCTAATGTCCGCGGCAGCCACTCCCCCCCAGCTCAACAACTTTTAATATGTAATGCCAGCGGCACCCCCCCCCCTCAACAACTTTTAAAATCAATCTGATGTCCTTAAAAAAAAAAGTAACTGTCCCGCGGCAGCGCCCCCCCCCCCCCCCCCGCTCAACAACTTTGAAAATCTGGGGTTGAGAGGCAGTGTGTCGTCCCGCGGTGGAGTTTTGAAATGTTGGGAGGTATGTTATACCTGTATATTAGCTGTGTAAAATTAAAGAAACTGCTGCATTTGAATGCTAGTCTCAAAAGAACTGAAGTAAAATTTGCTGACATCACTAATGTGCTGCTCACTGTTCTCCTTGGGGCTCTGACATAAGGAAGCAGCACCTTTCCTCCGAGATGGATGCCTCCACAAAGAAGAACATTATAGAACGAGGCGTCATTATTCGGAAAAGATCAGGAGCAGGGGAACCTGCTATAGTTCAGCTCCTTATTAACCACCTTAATACCGAACACTTTCACCCCCTTATTGCCCAGGCCCTTGTTCATCTTTCAGCGCTGTCACACTTTGAATAACACTTACTCAGTCATGCAACACTGTACCTAAATGAAAGTTTTATCAGTTTTTAATACAGACAGAGCTTTCTTTTGGTGGTATTTAATCACCACTGGGCTTTTTATTTGTTGCTAAATAAACTAAAAAAGATTGATGCATTCATATATTTTGGCCAAAATGTATTCTGCCTCATTTCTTTGGTAAAAATAACCCACACCAGTGTATATTATTTAGTCTGTAGAAGATTAGAGAGTCTACAAACTATCCTATAGGGTTGCACCGATACCGATACTGGTATCGGTGCCGATACTAGGCATTTTCACGAGTATCGTTACTCGCGAAAATGCTCCGATACCCTAACCCGATACCGGAAGTGACGTGAACTGGACACATCAGTCGCAGCCTGTCAGTTACATCTGTGCTAGGATCAGGGCTTTGTGATAGCTTGTCTTCCTGCATGCAGTGATGAGGGAGATGCCGGTGTCCCAGCTAGTATGGTCAGGGGTAGGGATGAGCTCGGTGTTCGAGTCTAACATAGGTTCGACTCGAACATCGGCTGTTCGCGCGTTCGGCGAACAACGAACGATTTGGGCCGTTCGCGCCAAATTCGAGTGACGCGAACGGCCCACAATACACTGCGCCATCGCAGTGTAATCCCGGCGCTGTGATTGGCCAAGCATGCACTGTGACCCTGCATGCTTGGCCAATCACAGCGCCGGCAGCGAGGAGAGCAATGATTGGCCACAGGCAGGATGCCTGTGGCCAATTATAGCTGAGGGGGTTTAGTACACGCCCCACACTATAAAAGGCCGCCAGCGCGGCGGCCTCGTGTAGTGTGTTCCGGAGCAGGGAAAGTGAAGGATAGGCAGGGACAGTGTCAAATCTATTCTTTGCTAAACCTTGTGTGTAGGGACAGAGAAGGATAGGCAGGGAGAGTGTCAGTGTCATATTCTTTGCTAAACCTTGTGTGTAGGGAGAGAGAAGGATAGGCAGGGAGAGTGTCAGTGTCATATACTTTGATAAACCTTGTGTGCAGGGAGAGAGAAGGATAGGCAGGGGACAGTGTCAGTGTCATTGTTGCTAAGCCTCCTGCACATTATACACCTGAAGTTAGCCCATATTGCTGCTTTTTCCTGGTGTGTTACACCAACAGGCATTTGCGGCACTTACAGCGGGCGGAGTGTGCCTCCTGATCATATTACACCTGAAGTTAGCCTGTATTGCTGCTTTTTCCTGGTGTGTTACACCAACAGGCATTTGCGGCACTTGCAGCGGGCGGAGTGTGCCTCCTGATCATATTACACCTGAAGTTAGCCCGTATTGCTGCTTTTTCCTGGTGTGTTACACCAACAGGCATTTGCGGCACTTACAGCGGGCGGAGTGTGCCTCCTGATCATATTACACCTGAAGTTAGCCCGTATTGCTGCTTTTTCCTGGTGTGTTACACCAACAGGCATTTGCGGCACTTACAGCGGGCGGAGTGTGCCTCCTGATCATTTTACACCTGAAGTTAGCCTGTATTGCTGCTTTTTCCTGGTGTGTTACACCAACAGGCATTTGCGGCACTTATAGCGGGCGGAGTGTGCCTCCTGATCATATTACACCTGAAGTTAGCCTGTATTGCTGCTTTTTCCTGGTGTGTTACACCAACAGGCATTTGCGGCACTTACAGCAGGCGGAGTGTGCCTCCTGATCATATTACACCTGAAGTTAGCCCGTATTGCTGCTTTTTCCTGGTGTGTTACACCAACAGGCATTTGCAGCACTTACAGCGGGCGGAGTGTGCCTCCTGATCATATTACACCTGAAGTTAGCCCGTATTGCTGCTTTTTCCTGGTGTGTTACACCAACAGGCATTTGCGGCACTTACAGCGGGCGGAGTGTGCCTCCTGATCATATTACACCTGAAGTTAGCCTGTATTGCTGCTTTTTCCTGGTGTGTTACACCAACAGGCATTTGCGGCACTTACAGCGGGCGGAGTGTGCCTCCTGATCATATTACACCTGAAGTTAGCCTGTATTGCTGCTTTTTCCTGGTGTGTTACACCAACAGGCATTTGCGGCACTTACAGCGGGCGGAGTGTGCCTCCTGATCATATTGCACCTGAAGTTAGCCTGTATTGCTGCTTTTTCCTGGTGTGTTACAACAACAGGCATTTGCAGCACCTACAGCAGGCGTAGTGTGATTCCTGCAAAATATACTCCTGAAGCTAGGCCTTATTGCTGGTTTTCCTATTTCCCTGCAGGCCATTAGAATGTCTGGAAGGCAAACAAGGAGAGGCAGACAGTCAGAAGCCAATAAAAGAGGGCAAGCAGGCTCTGTGTCTAGAGACAACAGTGCTGGTCGTGGACGCGGTGCATCGCCATCAGCACGTGGCCATGGGACACGCTTGTCCTTCTTTTCGGCAACTGGACGTGTTGAGCCGCATCATGCCGAAGACTTGGTAGAGTGGATGACCAAGCCCTCCTCATCCTCCTCATCCTCTCTCACCCAGGCTCAGGGTACTGGCAAAGCAGCTGCCAAAGCGTCCTCTTCCCTGGTATCAATGTCATCATCAGTCACTCCTTCCCTAGACCAACCATGTCCTCCTGAGGAGTCCCCCGAACTGTTTGAGCACAGTGTTGGGTACATGCTCCAGGAGGATGCCCAGCGTTTCGAAGGGTCTGATGATGATACCCAGCTAGAGGAAGGCAGTAGCGTGAGAGCAGAGAGAGAGGGGATGCTCAAGAAGGACACCAATCTGGCAGTCATGTTCCAGCAGCTGCAGCATACTGCCAGATTGGCTCCAGTGATGAGGAGGGAGGGGATGATGAGGTCACTGACTCCACGTGGGTGCCTAATAGGAGAGAGGAGGAGGAGGAGGAGGAGGATGAGGAGGAGGCACATCTCCAACGAGGCAGGATGCCCTCGGGGGGGCCAGCATAAGGGCAGCACACCGACGGAATCACACCGCAGAGCTCCGCCTGTGCAGGGCGCTGCCTCTGCCCGTTATTCAAAAAGTTCTTTGGTGTGGGCCTTTTTTGAGTCGAGTGCATCAGATCGCACAGCTGCTGTTTGCAACATATGTCTCAAGCGTATATCGCGTGGCCAAAACATCACCCGCTTGGGCACCACATGCTTGACCAGACATATGTTGACCTGCCATGCAGCTCGTTGGCAAGCCTACCTTAAAGACCTTAAAGACCCACACCAAAGAACCAAGCGGACCTCTTCTTGCACCGCATCAGCTGGGATCTCCAACCCCACTATACCTTCAGTCCTCTCTGAAACCTGCACTGAGAGGAATGAAGGTGTAGAATTAGGTGTGTCACAGCCAAGTACTTGCGGGCACTCTGCTAGCAGTACACCGACGTCCGATTCTAGCAGGCAAATTTCCCTGCCCCAGCTGCTGGACCGGAAAGGAAAAACGTACCGCTCAAAAGCTTGAGAATTCACCAAATGGCTGCTTCCGCCCAGTCACTCACACAGATGTTGGCTCTGCACTGATGCATGGGAGAAAAAGAAACCCTGGACTGCCGCACTCTGTATAGACAGTTATTTATTAGTAAAAAATCCAAATTCAAAATAAATCCATAAATCCAAAACAACAAATGCAGATAGTATGCATGCAGGGAAGGGTGGCTAACGTGTTTCACGTCAAGAATTGACGCTTACTCATAGCTTACTTGCGGGCACTCTGCTAGCAGTACACCGACGTCCGATTCTAGCAGGCAAATTTCCCTGCCCCAGCTGCTGGATGCCCAGCGGTTGAATGCTAGCTTGGCTAAATTGCTAGCGCTTCAACTGCTGCCTTTTCAGTTGGTAGACTCGGCCCCCTTCCGTGAGTTTGTGCAATGTGCGGTTCCTCAGTGGCAGGTTCCCAAACGCCACTTTTTCTCACGGAAGGCGATTCCGGCTCTCTACCGGCATGTGGAAGGCAATGTCTTGGCCTCGATGGACAGGGCGGTCAGCGGTAGGGTGCATATTACCGCTGACTCATGGTCCAGCAGGCATGGACAGGGACGTTACCTTTCTTTCACGGCCCATTGGGTCACTCTTTTGGCAGCTGGGAAGGATGCAGGACAAGGTGCAGTAGTGTTGGAGGTTGTTCCACCGCCACGCCTCCAAAATGCTACTACTGGTTGTGACACACCTCTGTCCTCCACCCCCTCCTCTTCTTCTTCCTCCATGGCCTCTTCCTGTGCTTTGTCCTCGGAACCAGCGGTGCTCCGTAGGCGTTCAAGGGGCTACGCAATTACGCAGGCAAAAAGATGGTGTGTTTGGGGGACAGGAGCCACACTGGGGCAGAGGTTCTGTCTGCTCTGCAGGGGCAGGCCAAGAGGTGGTTGACGCCACGCCAGCTTAAGCCAGGAATGGTAGTTTGCGACAATGGCACCAACCTCCTCTCCGCTCTCCGACAGGGACAACTGACCCATGTGCCCTGTGTGGCTCACGTCCTTAACCTGGTGGTGCAGCGGTTCTTGGGCAGGTACCCGGGCTTACAGGATGTCCTGAGGCAGGCCAGGAAAGTCCGTGTGCATTTCCGCAGATCTTATAATGCCAGTGCTCGCCTGGCTGAGCTGCAAAAGGAGTTGAACCTGCCCAAGAACCGCCTTATATGTGACATGCACACGCAGCAGAGGGCCATCAATGAGTACCTGTGCGACTACGGCACCAGGACAGGGTCAGGGGAGCTCGGGTTTTTTTCACCACGCCAGTGGGGCAAGTTTTAGGGATGCATGCACTGTCCTGGCACCATTTGAGGAGGCCACGAGGATGGTGAGCAGTGACAGTGCATGCATCAGTGACACTGTACCTCTTGTCTACCTGTTGGAACATACGCTGCGTGGAATAATGGACAGGGCACTTGAGGCAGAACAGAGGCAGGAAGAGGAGGACTTCCTTGCCTCTCAAGGCCCCCTTTACCCAGACAGTGTTCCTTCTGTCCCACCCATCGCACAGGAAGAAGAGGAGGAGGAGGAGGAGGAGGATTGTGTCAGCATGGAGGTGGAGCCTAGCACTCAGCATCATCAGCAGCAGTCTTTTAGGGATGATTTACAGTCCCAAGAAACCAGTGGACTTGTACGTGGCTGGGAGGAGGTGGCTGCGGATCATGTCGTCCTTAGTGACCCAGAGTACTCCGGACTGAATGCCTCAGCTAACCTACGCTGCATGGCCTCCCTGATCCTGCAAAGTCTGCGGAAGGATCCTCGTATTCTTCGGATCAAGGAGAGGGACCATTACTGGCTGGCCACTCTCCTTGATCCACGGTACAAGGGTAAGGTTGCGGACCTTATCTTACCGTCGCAGAGGGAGCAGAGGATGAGACAACTCCGGGAGGCCTTGCAGAAAGGTCTGTGCAACGCGTTCCCAGAGACTGGGAGGTTACAAACTCCTGGTCCTGGACAACGAGTTGCTGAGGCTTCGGTCAGTCAAAGAAGGAGCGGTGGGGAAGGTGGCCGTCTGACCGATGCGTTCAGACAATTCTTTAGTCCGCAGCCCCAAGGTATTATCGGTTCCAGCAACCATCGCCAGCGTCTGATATACATGGTGCAGGAATACCTAGGGGCAAGGTCAGACTTGGACACCTTCCCCACCGAAAATCCTCTGGCTTACTGGGTCTTGAGGATGGATCACTGGCCAGAGCTTGCACAGTATGCAATTGAGCTACTGGCCTGTCCTGCATCCAGCGTTCTTTCAGAACGCACATTCAGTGCTGCTGGAGGATTTGTCACGGATCACAGGGTGCGCCTGTCCACCGACTCTGTTGATCGACTGACCTTCATAAAGATGAACCAGTCTTGGATCACCACCAGCTACCAAACACCTGAAGCTGATATAACAGACTAATTTATTTTCAAATGTCACATCTCTTCAAGACTGATGCTGAGAGACTGTCCTGTTATGTTGACTGACTATCCTCCTCCTCCTCAATGATCCAATTGATGATGATAGCTTGGAAGAACATTTTTGTTTCTGGGTGCCGCCACCAGTGGCTAAGGCCCAATTTTTCAGCCCCTGTTTAACAGGGGCATGTAATTACAATTTTTTATGCAATGCTTTGCAGCAGGGCTCATTTCTGCACTCCAACTAGAGTATCTGGGAGAGGTTGCAGTGTCGTGGCACCAGCACCAGTGGCTAAGGCCCAATTTTTCAGCCCCTGTTTAACAGGGGCGTGTAATTAAAATTTTTGATGCAATACTTTGCAACAGGGCTCATTGCTGTGCTCCAAGTACAGTATCTGTGAGGGGTTGCAGTGTTGTGGCACCAGTGCCTAAGGCCTAATTTTTCTGCCCCTGTTTAACAGGGGCATGTAATTACAATTCTTGATCTAATAATTCACAGCAGGGCCCATTCCTGCGCCCACCAAGAGTAACTGTGAGGCCTTACAGTGTTGTGTCAACACCACCACCACCACCACCACCAAAGGCCCAATTTTTCAGCCCCTGTTCAACAGGGGCATGCAATTACAATTCTTGATCTAATAATTCACAGCAGGGCCCATTCATGCGCCCACCAAGAGTAACTGTGAGGGCTCACAGTGTTGTGGCAACACCAACATGTAAGGGGCAAATTTCAGCTGAGTATATACGGCAGGCCCCTACTTTCAAACATCCAACTTACAAACGACTCCTCCTTGCAAACGGAAGGATACAACAGGAAGTGAGAGGAAATCTACCCCTAGGAAGGCAAATTCTCTCCTGTAAGAGTTAATATGGGAAAAAAAGTGTCTCCTCTCCATTGATGCTTTATCACCAATTCTTGTTTCAATAAAAAACCCAAATTTTCAAAAAAGATTTGTCATTAGGACGGAAAGTGAGGTGAACTGTTCTCAACAGGTGCACACTGCACAGACAGCAAAACAAATGTTACAGGGGTGATAACCCTTCCCTATGTTTTCCAAAAAGCTTAAAAATAGATTTTTTGGCTGGAGCTACACTTAAACAATGTACCTGTTCAAAATTACAAACAGATTCTACATAAGAACAAACCTACAGTCCCTGTCTTGTATGCACCGCCTGTATACGGCTGTTCAGAGTATATAGGGCCTTTTTTATTTTGTGTGCGGGGTTCCCCTTAATATCCATACAAGACCCAAAGGGGCTGGTAATGGGCTGGGGTGGGGGGGGGGGGGCTGTGATGGGGTAGCTATGCCATTTTTCTTAAAGATTTTCATCCATATTATCGGGACCAGACATTACATTAAAGCCGCAAGCAGTTTTAAATGGCTTTTTTTCCTTTAGAAATGTAATTTTGTGCAGGGACAGTTCTAAACACGGGAAACACGTGGCACTTCACAGGCATACTTTAGACACCCCCCAGGTACGATATTTAAAGGAATATTTTTTTTTTTTTTTCACTTTATGCATCATTAAAATGACTGCTCCCGAAAAACGGCCGTTTTTAAAACTTTTTTTTGGATTGATACATGTCCCCTGGTGCAGAACCCGGGTTCCCAAACCCTTTTTAGGACAATAACATTCATAATAGTCGTTATAATTAGCACTTTAGATTTCGAACGTTCGCATGCATTGTATTTAATAGGGTTCTAAAGTTCGTGCAAACTTTCGGTCCGTTCGCGGGTTCTGGTGCGAACCGAACCTGGGGGTGTTCGGCTCATCACTAGTCAGGGGTGGAAGGGGGGCCTCAGAAGGTATTATGCACTTTCTCTGACCTGACCCTGATGCCTGGATGCCGACACCCCCGGATGATCTGGCTGCAGAGAGGAAGCTTGCTGTGGGGGATGTCTGTGCAAGAGCCAGCCAGGCACAGTACTTCACATTAGTACAATGGTAAGGCATGTGCACGATGTTGATTTTAAGGGAGGGGGGAAGAAGATGAAGGCAGTAGAGAAGGATTGAGCATGAGTCAGAGCTGAGGAGGGGTGGATGGGAGATCATGTGAATGAAAATACAGTGGAAAGTTGTGGTGGAGGAAAACTGAACCCTGCACTCTGCATGCAATGTGCCTGGACCCTGCACTCTGCATGTAATGTGCCTGGACCCTGCACTCTGCATGTAATGTGCCTGGACCCTCCAGTCTGCATGTAATGTGCCTGGACCCTGCAGTCTGCATGTAATGTGCCTGGACCCTGCATGTATTGTGCCTGGACCCTGCACTCTGCATGTAATGTGCCTGGACCCTGCATGTAATGTGCCTGGACCCTGCACTCTGCATGTAATGTGCCTGGACCCTGCATGGAATGTGCCTGGACCCTGCACTCTGCATGTAATGTGCCTGGACCCTGCATGTAATGTGCCTGGACCCTGCACTCTGCATGTAATGTGCCTGGACCCTGCACTCTGCATGTAATGTGCCTGGACCCTTCACTCTGCATGTAATGTGCCTGGACCCTGCACTCTGCATGTAATGTGCCTGAACTCTGCACTCTGCATGTAATGTGCCTGGACCCTGCACTCTGCATGTAATGTGCCTGAACTGTGCCCTCCAAACCCCCTGTACTGTGCCCACCAGCTGCCACCTCTGTTCCCATGTCTCCCAATGACCCTCCCATCCCCACCATCTTCCCCTAGTGATCACAGCCTTTTCCGTCCCAACTCTCCCACCCCACAATCCCTATTTCACCCAACACTCAACTACCCCGCCCTCACTAACCCCTCTACTCCTCCCCCCCGCCCTCATCCAACTCCTCAACAACCTTCCCGCTCCCAAACCACCCCCACCTATTCTTCCTAGGCGATAGGTATTGGTAATTGGTATCGGCGAGTACTTGAAAAAAGTATCGGTACTCGTATTCAGTCTTAAAAAAGTGGCATCGGTGCATCCCTACTATACAGTATATATTTTAAAATTGATAAACCTGGATGTACTGACTGCCTATCTCATTACTTAAGGTAGTACAAATACCCCCAAATTACCCCTTTTTGGAAAGCAGACAGTCCATGATATTTAGCAAGAGGCATGGTGAGTTTATTTAAAATGTAATTTGTCTCAATTTTTTTTTTTTATTGAATAATTAAATAAATAAAAAAAGTGTTTTTTTTTACATATGGGGGGTTATTTACAAAAGGCAAATCCACTTTGCACTACAAGTGAAAACTACTAGTGCAAAGTGCACTTGAAATTGCACTGAAAGTGCACTTGGAAGTGCAGTCGCTGTAAATCTGAGGGGTAGATCTGAAATGAGGGGAAGCTCTGATGATTTTAATTATCCAATCATGTGCAAGCTAAAATGCTGTTTTTTTTATTTTCCTTGCATGTCCCCCTCGGATCTACAGCAACTGCACTTCCAAGTGCACTTTCAGTGCAATTTCAAGTGTACTTTGCACTTGTAGTTTGCACTTGTAGCGCAAAGTGGATTTGCCTTTAATAAATAACCCCCATTGTCCCCATAGCAGAACATCATCACCATAAAACTGATGTGGCGGTGATCAGGGACACTGACTGGTGACAGTATGTACAAAAAAAAATATATATATATATTTTTGTCATTTTTTTAAAAAAAAATGTGTTTATTTTTTATGACTTTTTTTTTACATACTGGGGGAGATTTACTAAAACTGATGTGCACAGACTTTGATGCAGCTGTGGATAGTAACCAATTGGCTTTAACTTCAGCTTGTTCAAATAGTTGAGCTTTGACGATACAATTTGGAAGCTTGTTAATATGCACATCTGCACCAGATTCTCTGAGGACCAGTTTTAGTAAATCTCCCCCACTGTGTCCAGAGCAATGCAGCGTTACTATATTGACACTGTACTACTCTGGGGAATTGATTGGAATTTTTTTTTTTTACTTACCATGATTCCTTATAACAGCGATGATCACTGTTATAAGCAATAATTTTTATGAATCACATCCAATCATTCATTGTGCACTATTGTAAATATGTGATTGGCCACAGCCATCACATGGTACAGATGCACTGTGATTGGCCCTGTCTGTACCATGTGATCACTGTAACCAATCACAGAGATCCTCAGAGCAAGCTGGAAAGAGACCTGAGGACTAACTTTACCTAATAATGTACCTTTGATGGGCTAGATATATTTATATTTCATTTGAATGTATTTTAAAAAAAATGTTTTATCTATTGCAATTTGCCTCCCCCTAACAGTACATATACTGCTAGTGGGGAGAACAGGCAGGCCAGGAGATGTATTGGTACATTGTTCAGGACATGTGCACTGGTGTGCCCCTTGGGAAGCCCACCGGTGCAATCCCCTGACCACTGAGTCTGCTGGACACAGTGGATCACGGTGCTCCGTACCAGGCTGCTCAGGTATCATGTGATCACCATGATTGTAATTATGTGATTGCTATGATCAATGTAAACAAATGGTTTCCATTCATGACTGCTTGCTTAGTGTTCTGAAGCTATGATTGGCACATGGTACCTGACACCCTGTACCATGTGAGTAAACAATTACAGCATCTCAACAGAAAGCAAGCTGTCATGAATGAAAAACCATTCCTGACAGTTACCTATTACTTATAACAGTGAACATCATTGTTATAAGCAATAACAGTGTAAAAAAAAATCCCCGATCATCCCCCAGAGGTGTACAGTGTCACTATGGTGACACTGAACTACTCGGATGAAAATATGTACAAAAACAAATAATATAATTTAAAAGTTAATGTAGCGGGTGGTTACATTTAGGGGGAGCATCTGAGTGGTAACTAGGCTCAGATGCACTAATTGTTAGGTCTCATGGACCATTTCTATCCCTGGGAGATGGTACTGGTGTGTAAGTTCCCTGGGGCCTATAGGTGGCGCTGTTGTCATGGGCCTGGGTTGAACTGCAGTACAGGGTTGTGCCTTTTTTGTCCCCTCTCGGCAGCAGTACGACGGGGCGGGGAACCTGCTGTGCCTGTCGGGAGAGGATATAAAAGGGGGCGGCCATCTTCCAGAGGGGTCGGTTCTGCGCTCAGGCACCTTAGGCCTGGGTGCGTGTGTGTCGCCTCCGGGTGCCCTAGGCCCGGAGGCCTGGTCGGGTTGTCTCTCGGTGCCCTAGGCCCAGAGACGGAGCTGCTGTTCCATCTCAGACACCTTCAGTCTGGGGTGAGGTACTTTGGAGAAAGGCCCGGAGCACAGCAGCCTTCGGCTGGGATCCGCCGGGGACCGAGACTCCCAGGGATCTGCCTTGCGAGAGGACCCGTATCCAGGACGAGGAGGCCAGGGAGGTGACCCTTTCTGAAGACCCAGCGCAGAGTCGTGGTGACAGATGGGGCCTCTGGTAACTCTCCGGAGGGATGTTCTTGTCCTATAAGGGGCTATTTCACTAATGGAAGGAAGTGCGTGTTCTTAAAGTCACAGTGGCAGAGATACTATGCACCCAAGGTCAGTGGCAGTGACTTTCATCTTTTTCACCCGGTCAGAGGCAGTGACCAACTTCATGGTCTGTGGCAGAGACCGTGCGCCAAGCCTGTTCGTGCTAATCAGAGCAGGAGAAACCCCAATTCAAGTTTGTGCCTGGACCTCCTCCCACCTTATCTGACCTGTGTCTTGTCCCAACCCGTCTGCTTTCAAAGAGACTGTTAATTGTGCTAAAAAGAATAAATAAGTGTTGGACCTTTCAGTTGGTGTGGACAGTTGCTTACTGGGGAGAACTAAAGACTTGTTTCTGACTACCGCAGAAACGAGGTCAGCACTGGAGGTTTTTTAACACTGGCTGCAAGCAGGCCCGAGAAACTAACCCTGCTCAACCTCCCTATTCAGGAGGGTACGGGCTTGTGGTGCAGTGTGCCTCATTCTTTCCTGCGGAGGAGCCAAGCATGAGAAAAGCAGGTAAAGTCTGGGGTTGGTGGGCTACACGTGGGGGCTCGAGTCTGGGATGTGTTTGCGGTCACAGGGTGAAAACCGTCCTAGAAGCTGAACTTTTATTCCCCAGTGAAGTTCCATGGAGGTCGGCCATGTTTAGAACTGCTCCATGAGGAGAACCCTGACTGCGTAGTTCGTGGGCGTGTCTATTCAGAAAAGCCCGCGAGCGATGTAGGAGATGGGAGGAGTCTGACCATGTATGGAGTTACACGTGGGGACTTTGGCGCAAAAAGGTCAGTGCGCGATGGAGCAGCAGATGGTCAGCATGTCGTCTCATGCATCATGGGTTCCAGCTTCTACAACCGTGAAGATGACCTCATTCGCTGCTTTGCTTACGGATACAGGGATTCGGCTGAAGCCCCGGGGAAGATTTGCCCTCTACGTGTGCAAGGACGTGGAGGCCCTCGTGTGATTTGTCCCAGCTGCTCGGGACTGGTGGTTCATCTGAAGCCATTCGGGCGATGCGAAAGCTGTAAGGAGTTTCTGTTCGAGGTGGAGCAACCTACAGAGAGGCCTCGGGCCTTCCACCTCAATTGTCTTACGGGCGCCACCACTCTGGAAGGAGGAATCGAAGCTTGTACAGCCACCCCTGCACGCACTGACGGGACTTCGGAGGAAGTCACAGAGGAGATCGCTGTAGCGAGTGAGAAACCGGAGGATGCTGCTTCAGTAACGTCAGAGTCTTTTCTCCCACCGCCCAAGAGGAAGATGGGTCTTGTGAAAGCTTCCCGTGGCCGTGGTGAAGCAACGCCCCAGCGCTTACCCCAAACGGATGTCTCTGAAGGGAAAAGTCCCGGACGTCCGAGTCCTTCTTCAAGCCGAGGTAAGCCAGGGAGAGAGACTTTGTTAAAGGCCCCTAGCCCTGGGGATTCACATGCTAGTGAGTTGGCCAGAGGGGGTGAATCGTCCTTCACCAGGAATTACTTCCCTGCGAAGGAGTACGATACCTCTGACCTAGAGTCCGTCTCAGATGCGGGTGATGATGCCCCTGTCCTTGTTCCGTAAGCCTAGGGATCTGTCCCCTTGCCTGCCCTTCCACTGTCGGGAGCACCTGCTTCCGCCACTACTGCTACTACGAGACAGGTGTCACTGCGGGCCCCTGCAACTGGCCCAGAGGCAGTTAAAGTGCCTCGACACACGGATGCTGTTGTCTTGCCTGGCGCAGGAGACCGCGCCACTATGCCACCGCTGTCCCGTTTACAGAGACTCTTCAACCAGAAGGTTGCCAGTGAATATGGGTGGGAGTATCCGTACCTACCCAAATAACTTTTGTTTGAGGTATAGGCCTGTAGAGATCGGTGGTACTCGGAGTTTGTGTGGACACACATTAAGGTACCCCAGGCCAGAAGGTATTTTTCGTGTTCGCCCGCCGCCACTCTGCGGTTTAAAGATTGCAAAGCTGCTTGGATGTTGGGTCAGCACATTCATGCGGACAAAGTGCTTATCTGCCGGAAGGACACGGACAATGTGGAGTATCACATACTGTAGATACCTTTGACAGACATTGGAAGCCGCTGGTGTTGCCTAACCAATCCTACTATTTGTGAGAGACCAGACTCTTGTGTTTTGCGTTTGAACTTTCTTTTTCTCTCCAGGAACTTTGCCCCATGTTAAGGGTACTTTACTCTTTGGAGGAGCGGGAGTTGTTGCTGTTTGATTTTCTCCTTTCTCTTCCTTCCGCAAAGATAACAAGGACTTTGGGGTTGTAGTTAGTGGAGGGCCACAGTTCACAGAGAAGGGAATTTCCTTGCCATGAACAGGTGTTCTGACCGTGGCACTACCACTAGGTGGCGGTGTTGCGCAACTTTTATATCGTAAGCCTTACACTGCACTCACTGTTAGGCCCCATGCACACGAGACGCAGGTGCAAACTCTGCTGAACACACGTTTTTAAACGCTGAAACCGGCGTTTAAAAACGCGCGTTTGGCCGCGTTTGCAGCCGCGTTTATTGGCGTTTAGCGGCGTTTTACCGCGTTTGCGTTTATAAGCGTTTCATCATAAGACCCTCCCTAAGCTCAAAAAACAGTAAATTTTAACCATTTCAGCCAGTTTGTGAGACCAGAGTGAGTAGCAGCAGCTGAGAGAGCCGCAGTGTACTTGTATTTAGCGTATCACCTGCCACGTCACCTGGCCACGTCACCTGGCCACGTTACCTGCCATGTCACCTAGCCACGTCACCTGCCACAAGTTGTGGATTGTCCACTTGCCACGTCACCTGGCCACGTCACCTGGCCACGTTACCTGCCACGTCACCTAGCCACTTCACCTGCCACAAGTTGTGGATTGTCCATTAGCCACGTCACCTGGCCACGTCACCTAGCCACGTCACCTGCCACAATGTTGTGGATTGTCCACTTGCCACGTCACCTGCCACGTCACCTGGCCACGTCACCTGCCACGTCACCTGGCCACGTCACCTGCCACAAGTTGTGGATTGTCCACTGGGCATGTCACCTGGCCACGTCACCTGACACAAGTTGTTGACTGTCCACTTGCCACGTTACCTGCCACAAGCTGTGGATTGTCCACTTGCCACATCACCTGGCCACGTCACCTGCCACAAGTTGTGGATTGTCCACTTGCCACGTCACATGCCACATGCCACGTCACCTGGCCACGTCACCTGGCCACGTTACCTGCCACGTCACCTAGCCACGTCACCTGCCACAAGTTGTGGATTGTCCACTTGCCACGTCACCTGGCCACATCACGTGCCACGTCACCTGGCCACGTTACCTGCCACGTCACCTGGCCATGTCACCTGACACAAGTTGTTGATTGTCCACTGGCCACGTTACCTGCCACAAGCTGTGGATTGTCCACTTGCCACGTTACCTGCCACAAGTTGTGGATTGTCCACAATGCAATGCAAGCAATTACAGTTTTCTTTTATATTTTTTAATAGTTTTTCATCATTTGCCATCATTTTTGAGATTTCTAATGTTAAAAAATAGGTCACCTTTAAAAACGCTTATAAACGCAAACGCGGAAAAACGCCGGTACCGCGTTTAGCCGCGTTTAGCAGCGTTTAGCGTCTGAAACGTGGAAAACTTTTGCGTCTGAACCCATTTTTTTGCTTCTGAAAAAACGAGGTTAAACGCAACTGCTTGTAAACGCCAAAAAACGAGAGTGTGTGCATGGACACATAGGATAACATTGAATGGGTTCAGGGGCAGTTGAAAAAAGCGTCCAACTGCCTCTGAACGCGCGTTCAACAGCAAATAACAGCGTCTCGTGTGCATGGGGCCTTAGAGCGAGCAGGTTTTTCTCTAGGGAGGAACCTGTTCATTCTAAATTACACATTGTTAGATTATGTGTTTTCCTTTTTCCTCTGCAGGTCAATGACAAGCAAGACTGCTGAGTATGGGGTGGGTCTTAGCTAGTTCTGCGGGAGGGAACTGTAAATTTTTATTGTAATGTTGAGTGACTTTAAAATGTTTTATACACATGTACACCCTCATTCCCATCTGTGTTTCTTTCCTTTCCCATGTTAGGTTCCGGCACAAACAAACAAAATTTTAAATTGTCATTTTTTTTTTCGTTTGTCTCTGGATCTGGCTTATGTTGACTCTGGTTGAGGAGGCATAGATTGGTTTCAGACACTGGGGACCAGTGTTCACAAGTGAGGGGGATGTGTAGCGGGTGGTTACATTTAGTGGGAGCATCTGAGTGGTAACTAGGCTCAGATGCACTAATTGTTAGGTCTCATGGACCATTTCTATCCCTGGGAGATGGTACTGGTGTGTAAGTTCCCTGGGGCCTATAGGTGGCGCTGTTGTCATGGGCCTGGGTACAGGGTTGTGCCTTTTTTGTCCCCTCTCGGCAGCAGTACGGCAGGGCAGGGAACCTGCTGTGCCTGTCGGGAGAGGATATAAAAGGGGGTGGCCATCTTCCAGAGGGGTCGGTTCCGCGCTCAGGCACCTTAGGCCTGGGTGCGTGTGTGTCGCCTCCGGGTGCCCTAGGCCTGGAGGCCTGGTCGGGTTGTCTCTGGGTGCCATAGGCCCAGAGACGGAGCTGCTGTTCCATCTCAGACACCTTCAGTCTGGGGTGAGGTACTTTGGAGAAAGGCCCGGAGCCCAGCAGCCTTTGGCTGGGATCCGCCGGTGACCGAGACTCCTAGGGATCTGCCTTGCGAGGGGACCCATATCCAGGATGAGGAAGCCAGGTAGGTGACCCTTTCTGAAGACCCAGCGCAGAGTCGTGGTGACAGATGGGGCCTCTGGTGACTCTCCGGAGGGATGTTCTTGTCCTATAAGGGGCTATTTCACTAACGGAAGGAAGTGCGTGTTCTTTAAGTCACAGAGGCAGGGATACTACGCACCCAAGGTCAGTGGCAGTGACTTTCATCTTTTTCACCTGGTCAGTGGCAGTGACCAACTTCATGGTCTGTGGCAGAGACCGTGCGCCAATCCTGTCCGTGCTAATCAGAGCAGGAGAAACCCCAATTCAAGTTTGTGCCTGGACCCCCTCCCACCTTATCTGACCTGTGTCTTGTCCCAACCTGTCTGCTTTCAAAGAGACTGTTTATTGTGCTAAAAAGAATAAATAAGTGTTGGACCTTTCAGTTAGTCTGGACAGTTGCTTACTGGGGAGAACTAAAGACTTGTTTCTGACTACCGCAGAAACAAGGTCAGCACTGGAGGTTTTTTAACACTGGCTGCAAGCAGGCCCGAGAAACTAACACCGCTCAACCTCCCTATTCAGGAGGGTATGGGCTTGTGATGCGGTGTGCCTCATTCTTTCCTGTGGAGGAGCCAAGCAGAAGAAAAGCAGGTAAAGTCTGGGGTTGGTGCGCTACATTAAGTTAAAAGTTATATGATGTACTGTACTGGTGACAAATTGTCAAAACAAACAATTTCAATTTAATTTCTTCATTTTCCCCAAAAATGTGACAAAAATTCAAACTTCAAAAAACTTGCTATGCCTCTTACTAAATTCCTTGGACTGTCTACTTTCCAAAAAGGGTCATTTGGGGGGTATTTGTACTGTCCTGGTATTTTAAGGGCCTCAAGAAATTAGGCCATCAGTACATCAGGATCGATCAATTTAAAAATGTATAGTATATGCCATAATTTGTAGACTCTATAACTTTCACACAGACTAAATAATATACAATGATTTGGTTTTTTTTAATCAAAGAAATGTAGTAAAATACATTTTGGCCTAAATTTATGAATAAAGAGTATTTATTTGCAAAACTTGTTTTGTTTTTTTATATTGAGTATTTTTTTTAATTTTATATAGCAAAAAATCCTAATGGTTATTAAATACCACTAAGAGAAAGCTCTATTTGTGTGAAAAAATTATACAATTTAATTTGGGTACAGTATTGCATGACCGAGCAATGGCCAGTTAAAGTAGCACAGTGTTGAATAGCAAAAATGCTCTGGTCATAAAGGGGGTAAAACCTTCTGGAGGTCCAGTGGTTAAAGCTGAGCTCCACCCAAAAGGGGAAGTTCTGCTATAAGGGCTCATCCCTCCGCTCCTCTTGAACAATTGGCACTTTTGAGGAGTCGGGGAAGGGGGGGCAGGTACCTGATTTTGACAGGTACCTGCTTCCCACTTGCATTCCATGCGCTGCAGCACTCGGAAACTGAATTTCTCCTCCATCCCCCTGCAGTCTTCTAAGACACTGACAGGTCCCAAAAGACTGTATCCACCACTCACAATGCGCAGCGTGACGCGTGCATGCACAGTGGGCACCTGGCTGTAAAACTGCAAGCTGTCACAGCCAGGTGCCCATAGTAAAGATGTCGGCGTTGGGGACCGAAGACAGAGGGTAAGACCAACTGGAGTGAGCACACCGCTGGATCGTGGGCCAGCTGGGTGGCTGTTTTTTAAAAGTCAGCAGCTACAGTTTTTGTAGCTGCTGACATATTTTTTTTTACAGGTGGCTGGAACTCTGCTTTAATAAAAGGTTATTCTGTTATGGGGCTTGTGTGGTGAAAAAAGGGTAAGGCTGGGTTCACACTAGAACATGCAGCAGCTCACAGCAAGAGTCTGGTGCGTCTCCATTCACCATTTCAAGCCCAATTTCCGCCCAAATTTTGGGCTGAATTCGGACCTGAAATGGACCAAAATACATACAGGGCTCCTGTGCAATTTGCACCAGAGCCGCTGCGGAGAGGCGGTCACAATCTCCTGCTATGCCAATTGGATGCGGGGAAATTCGCATCCAATTCACATAGGTGTGAACCCAGCCTAAAGGTTATAGGGCTTGGGAGTCCTGTCTTGTTTTTTTTTTATAGATGTACAATAAACCCCCTACTGTGTAACATGATACTCCCTGTCTTTATATATGTAGCGGGTATTTGAATTTAAGGGAAGCATCTGGTAGTGTAACCCAGATGCACTGATTGCTAGGGAATCCAAGACCTTTTTTATGGTTCTTGGAGGACTCTGGTGGTGTGAGGTTCCCTGCGGCCTGCAAGTGGCATTGTCGCCCTGGCCGGAGTTGAACCCACACCGCAAGACTGTTTGTTTCCTTTTTGTCCTTTCCTGGCGCTGGTACAGCGGGGCGGGGAACCTGCTGTGACGCAAAAGGCGAGGGGATAAAAGGGGCGGACGCCCTGACCTTGGGGTTCAGAGTCGGAGGACGCAGCCACGCCCAGGCACCTTCAGCTTGGGTGCTGGCGTTCCGGAGTTCCGGGCCCAGGTGCCCTTGACCTGGCCGGAGCGAGAGATGGAGTCCATCTCAGGCACCTTTAGCCTGGGGTGAGGTACTATGGCGGATGCCTGGGGCTCAGTACCTTCGACTGAGTTCCGCGAGGGTGGAGGAATCCGAGGGGGCCCTAACTCCTTGGGTGCCCGTGTCTGAGGACGAGGAGACTGGTGAGCGGAACTTCTCTGGAGAGTCCGGCGCAGCATTTGCTGGTGACAGAGAGGCCTCCGGTGACTCCCTTGGGCGGATATCCTTCCCCTGACAGGGGCTGTGCTAGCGAAGGTAATTCATGTTGTACCTCATATAGTCAGTGGCAGTGACTATTCGCCATTGGTGACACCACAGTGGTTAGCGATACTTTAAAGGATTGTGCCTCGACCTACTCCCATTAATACTGAACTGTTGCAAAGGTCCCAACTTGACTGTGTTGTATGTTTATTCGCTGAGAAGAATAAAACTGTGTTGGACCTATTCAGTGTGTGGAACTCTGGCTACTAGGAGCAAAGGGGAGTGAATCCGAGGAGAGGATTTGACTCTAGGACACCTACACAAAGCCCGATCTTTCTGGCCTTCACCTCGTCACTATGGAGGACATGGGCCGTGGTGTATCTCATCCCTCTCCCCCGGTACTGACACCCCTAGACAAAGACATACAAGCCGAGAAAGAGAAGGGGTGAGAGGGGTGAGGTCGCTACACGTGGGGGCATCGTGTCCGGGATGTGTATGGTGTCTGAATTTGAACTTTGCTGCCCGGAGGAGTTCCGAGTAGGTCGGCCGTATTGGCCAACGCGCCACGAGGCAAACCATAGCTGCGTTCGTGGGCGGGGAGAAGGAAAAGCCTGCGAACAAGTGCAGAGTGTGGGAGGAGTCTGGCCATGTGGACGGACACACGTGGAGATTCCGGCGCGAGTGGGTCAGTGCGCACTGGAGCAGCAAACAGGGAAGATGACTACAAGTACCCCGTGGATTTCTGCTTCTTCCTTCACGGACATGACTTCTCTAGCTGCTCCAATCATGGACACAGGAATCAGACTAAGGCCCCGGGGGCGATTGGTTCTGTACACCTGCAGAGACATGGAGGCCCTCGGTGTGATCTGTCCCGGCTGTTCCGGACTGGTGGTTCAGTTGAAGCCATTCAGGCGATGTGAGGTCTGCAAGGAGTTTCTCTTCGAGGTGGAACCATCCACAGAAAGGCCTCGCGCCTTCCACCTCAACTACCTCACAGGTACTGCCACTCCGGAGGGAGAGATCAATGCCATGGTGGGTATTCCTGCGCGCGCTGACCAGGGCGAAGTGACTGCCCAAGCGGAGATTAAGAGAGAAAAATCTGAGGATGCTGCCTCGGTCACCAGCAGCTCCCTGCTCCGACCGGCGAAGAGGAGAGTCGGCCTGGTACAGGCCTCCTGTGGTCGTGGAAGAACTTTGCCCCGTCGCTTGCCTGGCCTGGATGGATCCGGAGGGAAGAGCCCTGGACATCCCTGTTCTTCTGAAGGCCCAGGTGAGCCAGGGGTTGGGACTGTGTGTGTGGTTGGAGGTGTCGGCAGCCCACTGTCGGTGGAGGCCATCAAGGGGGATGATTCAGTGACTGGGAATTATCTGCCCGCTGAGTGTTATGACACCTCCGACCTGGATTCATTGTCTAACAATGGCGATGATGAGGAGATAGACGAGATCTTCCACCGGAAGGGATGGGACAAGATGAAGCTACCCTCGTCCCATGTCAAAAGGGACCCACCTATGTCCATTGGGGATAGTACACCCCGGGTGGAGGCCTCGGAGCCTAGGGAAGAATCTGGTCCACTGTCTGCAATCCCTCTACTGGATTAAACTTCTATTTCACCTGCTCCTGTTGCGAGAGTGCAACGCCAGTCACTGCGGGCCCCTATGCCCAAGTCTGCCGAAGGTGGTGGACGCACCTCGCCATCCAGAAGCTGTTGTTTTGCCTGGAGAAGGAGACCGTGTTACGATGCCACCTTTATCAAGGCTGCAGTGTCTCTTTGGCCAGAAGGTTGCCCAAGAGTATGGGTGGGAGTACCCATACCTGCCTCGAGAATTGCTGTACGAGGTGGAAGTTTTTCGCCAGAGGTTGTACGATACTTTTGTTTGGGACAAACTCAAGGTACCTCAAGATCGACGATACCTTTCATGTTCACCAACGGTCACTAAAAAGTTTCGGGACTGTAAGGCTAAGTGGATACTGGAAAGGCATATTCATGCGGACAGAGTAGTTATTTGTCGCAAGGAAGGAGGAAATGTTGAATATAACATGGAGGCTTTTGACAAGCATTTGAAGCCTGTGTTCCTGCCGCATCCAAAGTTTTATTTGTAGGATAAAGAGACTCTTTTCTGTTGTTGCTGCTGAATTTTCCTAAAGCAAGTGCTGGAACACAGAGACTGTGCCCTCTATTTTTCTGGGTGTTTGTTCTTGGAAGAATGGGAACTGTTGCCGTTTGTTTTTTCTTCCCTCATCAAGAGAAATCAGTGACTTTGGGGTTTTAGTCAGTGTAGGGCCACAGAGAAAAAAATGAGAGCAAGAGAGAAAAGTTCATCTGGATTTGATAAGTGTCTTTACCGCGGCATTACCACCAGGTGGCAGTGTTGCGCAACGATTGTTGTTTGTTTTTTGTACATTATGCAACACTCATTGGAGTGAATGGGTTTCTTCTTGGATAGACCCATTCGTTCCAAGCAAACACATATATTATGTTAGGATGTGTGTTTCTTTTTCTTTTCTTCCCTCTGCAGGAGACTTGCCTATCAAGGCTGCTGAGAATGGGGTGGTCCTTAGATAGCCAGCAGGGAGGGGGAGAAATGTGAATATGTGAGATATTTAAAGTATTTTATTACAAAAGTGTAGCGGGTATTTGAATTTAAGGGAAGCATCTGGGTGGTAGTGTAACCCAGATGCACTGATTGCTAGGGAATCCGAGACCTTTTTTATGGTTCTTGGAGGACTCTGGTCGTGTGAGGTTCCCTGCGGCCTGCAGGTGGCATTGTCGCCCTGGCCGGAGTTGAACCCACACCGCAAGACTGTTTCCTTTTTGTCCTTTCCTGGCGCTGGTACAGCGGGGCAGGGAACCTGCTGTGACGCAAAAGGCGAGGTGATAAAAGGGGCGGACGCCCTGACCTTGGGGTTCAAAGTCAGAGGACGCAGCCGCGCCCAGGCACCTTCAGCTTGGGTGCTGGCATTCCGGTGTTCCGGGCCCAGGTGCCCTTGACCTGGCCGGAGCGAGAGATGAGTCTATCTCAGGCACCTTTAGCCTGGGGTGAGGTACTATGGCAGATGCCTGGGGCTCAGTACCTTCGACTGAGTTCCGCGAGGGTGGAGGAATCCGAGGGGACCCTAACTCCTTGGGTGCCCGTGTCTAAAGTCGAGGAGACTGGTGAGCGGAACTTCTCTGGAGAGTCCGGCGCAGCATTTGCTGGTGACAGAGAGGCGACTCCCTTGGACGGATATCCTTCCCCTGACAGGGGCTGTGCTAGCGAAGGTAATTCATGTTCTACCTCATATAGTCAGTGGCAGTGACTATTCGCCATTGGTGACACCACAGTGGTTAGCGATACTTTAAAGGATTGTGCCTCGACCTACTCCCATTAATACTGAACTGTTGCAAAGGTCCCAACTTGACTGTGTTGTATGTTTATTCGCTGAGAAGAATAAAAATGTGTTGGACCTATTCAGTATGTGGAACTCTGGTTACTAGGAGCAAAGGGGAGTGAATCCGAGGAGAGCATTTGACTCTAGGACACCTACACAAAGCCTGATCTTTCTGGCCTTCACCTCGTCACTATGGAGGACATGGGCCGTGGTGTATCTCATCCCTCCCCCCGGTACTGACACCCCTAGACAAAGACAGACAAGCCGAGAAAGAGAAGGGGTGAGAGGGGTGAGGTCGCTACATGTAGGATTTCAAATGTTAAACAATTGAGAGTCAAGTCTGAATATTGCAAGTAAAAACTCTGTTCCAGGAACACCTGAAAAAGGAGAAAGGGGAGAACAAGAAGAAAATGCAAACATTAACATACTGTATGTAGCGTGGTGTTCCATTTAAGGGAAGTGTCTGAGCGGTAATTAGGCTCAGACACACTGATTGTCAGGGTTAATGGACCATTTCTGTTGATGGGAGATAGTGTTGGTGCGCAGTTCCCTGTGGCCTACAGGTGGCGCTGTCGCCATGGGCCGGGGTTGAACCACCAATGCAGGGCTGCGCCTTTTGTGTCCCCTCTCGGCAGTAGTACGGCAGGGCGGGGAACCTGCTGTTCCTGTCGGGAGAGGGTATAAAAGGGGCGGACATCTTCTGTTTGAGGTCCACGCCCAGGCACCTTCAGCCTGGGTGTGTGTGGTTCGTCCGCGCCCAGGCACCTTCGGCCTGGGCGTGAGGAGGGTCGTCTCCGGGTGCCTTAGGCCGGGAGGTGGAGTTCCTGTTCCATCACAGACACCTTCAGTCTGGGGTGAGGTACCATTTTGAAGGCCCGGGGCCCAGCAACCTTTGGCTGGGGTCCGCTAGGGATCGAGGACTCCCGGGGTACCGCCTTGCAAGGGGACCCGTATCTGGGATGAGGAGGCCAGGGAGGTAACCCTTTCCGAAGACCCAGCGCAGAGTCGTGGTGACGGTGAGGGCCTCTGGTAAGTAACTCTCCGGAGGGATGTTTTCTCCTTGACATGGGCCAAATGCTTTAGGAAGGAAGTTCACCAGGTCAGTGGCAGTGACCCTACTCTTCAGGTCAGTGGCAGTGACCCTACTCGTTCAAGTCAGTGGCAGTGACTTCATAGGGCAAGGCCCTATTCACCAGGTCAGTGGCAGTGACCCTACGCTCCAAGTCAGTGGCAGTGACTTTATTCTAGGGCTGTTACTGATTAAAATTTTCGTGTTCGATTAATCGATTTTTTTTTAATCGATTAATCGACTAATTTTGATTAATTATAGCACACATACAGATCCAGCTACTTTTAGCTGATCACCTTGCAGGCCGATTCCCAGTGCAGCTACCAACCACTGGAAAAATGGATAGCAGGATACAAAAAACACACAAAGGCAGCGCTCGATGGGAATAGCATTAAAACTTTTATAGTCTTCAAGTAGGTAACAAAATAAATATTGCACTGGAGATAAAATCAATGTAGCTACATAAACTGTAAAAATAGGATTTTTATAACAGCTTACCTGTAAAATCCTTTTCTTAGGAGTACATCACGGGACACAGAGCGACATAGTCATTACTAATGGGTTATATAGATACCGTCAGGTGCTGGCACTGGCAACTTCCAAAACCGGAAGTACCCTCCCCTATATAAGCCCCTCCCATCCGGGAGCACCTCAGTTTTGTAGCAAAGCAATAAGTGTCCCCAAAGAGGGGCGGGAGCTCTGTGTCCCGTGATGTACTCCTAAGAAAAGGATTTTACAGGTAAGCTGTTATAAAAATCCTATTTTCTTTCTCGTACATCACGGGACACAGAGCGACATAGTCATTACTAATGGGATGTCCTAAAGCAATGCCCAATGAGGGGGGGGATACACCATATATAAGCTGAGCGCTATCAGACATGAGGATCTTTTGCGGCCTGCAACACACTGCGCCCAAAGGCGACATCCTCCTGATTTCTAACGTCCACCTGGTAGAACCTAGTAAACGTGTGTACCGAAGACCATGTTGCGGCCTTACAGATTTGAGCCAGGGAGGCCTGGTGATGCACTGCCCATGAAGTTCCAACTGCTCTCGTGGAGTGCGCCCTAACTTTGAACGGAGGCGGTCTACTTCTCAAGCCATAGGCTTGTATTATGACCTGTCGAATCCACTTGGCTAAAGTAGATTTTGACGCTGCCTGACCCTTTCTGGGGCCTTCCGGCAGAATAAACAAAGTATCCGTTCTGCGAATCTGAGCAGTGGCTTTTAGATAAGCTTTAACTGCTCTTACTACATCCAAAGAATGCAATAACTTTTCCTCTACCGAAGTAGGTTTGGGGAAAAAAGAAGGAAGAACCACATCTTGGTTCAAATGAAAACTCGATACCACCTTAGGAAGAAAGGCTGGATGAGGACGTAACACTACTCTGTCCTTATGGATAACCAGATATGGCTCCTTACAGGACATAGCTGCTAATTCCGATACTCTTTTAGCCGAACAAATGGCTACTAGAAAAATCAATTTCCTGGTGAGAAGAACCAAGGAAATATGCTGTAATGGTTCAAATGGTTGTTTCTGTAGAACCGACAGAACCAAGTTTAGATCCCATGGACATATGGGAATATTAACCGGAGGACTAATACGCATCACTCCTTGTATAAAGGCTTTGACTAGTGAATGCGAAGCCAAGGGCCTTTGAAAAAATATTGACAAGGCCGAAATCTGACCCTTGATAGTACTCAAGGCAAGCTTCCTATCTACAGCCCATTGTAGGAAGTCCAGAATCCTACCTATTACGTATTTACGTGGATGCCATTTCCTGGCCTCACACCAGGCGATGTACGCCTTCCAGATTCTATAGTAGATCTGCCTGGATCCCGGTTTCCTGGCATTGATCATGGTAGACACCACAGCATTAGAGAGCCCTCTCTTTTTTAGAATGTGGGCTTCAATAGCCAGGCCGTCAAACCTAGGGCTGGTAAGGAAGGGTGGTATATCGGTCCCTGCGAAAGCAGGTCCGGACGATGTGGGAGGGTCCAAGGACTCCCCACAGACATTTTTACAATCTCCGCGTACCATGCTCTTCGGGGCCACGCTGGAGCCACCAGAATCACTGGTTTCTTTTCTACCCTGATTCTGCGGAGTAATCGAGGTAACAATTGTGGCGGTGGGAATGCATATATCAGCTTGAACTGATCCCAAGGGAACACTAGGGCATCCGAGCCGCAAGCTAGGGGATCCCTTGTCCAAGAGACAAACCTGTCCACCTTTGCGTTGAATCTGGATGCTAGCAGATCCACATCCGGTGTTCCCCACCGCTGACATATTGTCCGGAAACCCTCGGGATGAAGGGACCATTCCCCTGGGCATAATTGTTGGCGACTTAGAAAGTCCGCCTTCCAATTCTCCACCCCTGGAATGAATACCACAGATATGGCTGGGACACATCTTTCTGCCCATCTCAGGATGTAATTTACCTCCCTTTGGGCTGCACGACTCCTGGTGCCCCCCTGACGATTGATATATGCCACTGCTGTGGCATTGTCTGACTGAACTCTGACAGGGGACCCTTGGAGTTTGGATGTCCAAGCTACTAGGGCATACCGGGCTGCTCGTATCTCTAAGAGATTGATGGGCAGGGCCTTTTCTGCATCCGACCATCTGCCCTGGAGAGACTATTGCTCCAGTACTGCTCCCCAGCCTATAAGGCTGGCATCTGTAGTGACCACCTTCCAAGAAATCGGACTGAAGGATTTCCTTTTCTAGATTCTGGGGAACCAACCACCAACGGAGGCTCTTGCGAACGGAAGGGGACAAGGACATTGTAAGTCTAGGGCCTGAACTTTTTTTGTTCCAGGCTGACAGTATGGCCCCTTGCAAATTCCTTGAATGGAATTGACCGTAGGGTACTGCTTCGAATGATGCCACCATTTTTCCCAGCAGCCTCATATACAGGCGTATGGACGGCTGTCTTTTTTGTACCCACTAAGTGGATCAAATCTTTCAAAGACAACACCTTTCCTCGAGGCAAGAATATTTTTCTCTGGCCTGAATCCAACCTTAGCCCCAAGTATTCCAGACTTTTGACTGGTTTTTAGGGCTGACTTGTCTCGGTTGATAATCCAACCGTGAGATTCCAGATACTTGATCGTCTTGTGAACGACCACGTCTAGTTTTTTCACTGAGTGGTCTATCAGCAACAAGTCATCCAGATATGCCATTATCATTACACCTTGTGTTCTTAGATTGGCCAATAAAGGGCCAGAATTTTTGTAAACACTCGTGGTGCTGTGGCCAAACCGAAGGGTAAGGCTCTGAACTGAAAATGGCGCCCTTCTACTGCAAAGCGTAGAAATTTTTGGTGGACTGGAAAGATGGGAATGTGCAAATAAGCATCTTTGATGTCGATCGTGGCTAACCAATCCTCCCCTTGTAGGGCAGTGGCCACCGATCGGATCGACTCCATCGGAAAGTCCTGATATACAGGAATTTGTATAGCCCTTTTAGAATTAATATGGGCCTCCCGTCCGCGTTTGCTTCGGGACTGTAAAGAGGTTTGAGTAAAACCCGAACCCTCATTCTTCCAGGGGAACCTCCATAATTACTCCTTGGAGCAATAGTTGTTCTAGTGCCAACAGGAGGGACTCTCTCTTCCGGGGATCCCTTGGCACGTTTGACCTCAAAAATGGGAAGGAGGAGAGTCTTTTAACTCCAAACTGTATCCCAAACCTACTGCGGAGAGCACCTATCTGTCTTGATCGTGTCCCGCCAGGTCTCTTGCGAACAACTGGAGTCCTCCCCCCACCCGACTGAGTGGGGGCTTCATGAATTACCCTGCTACTGTCCCTGTTTTTTACCCCCGGGATTTGACCGAGGAGGCCGTCGGAACTGTTACACAGCCGATGCCCCAGGGACTGGAGAAGCAGGCCTCTTAAAGAGGGACCTCTAACTCTGCTTTTAACCGGCAAGAGCGTATTTTTACCGCTGGAAATTTTCTGGATATATTTGTCCAGGTTTTCCCTGAATAAGCGTTCACCATGAAATGGGACGCTAACCAGCCATTCTTTACAGGGAGCTTCAGCAGACCAGTTTTTGAGCCATAGGAGCCTACGCATATGTACTATAGACAGCGTAAGGCGGGAGGCCAGATGGACTGAATCCTCTATGGCGTCAACCGCAAAGCCTAAGGCTCTAGGTAGATCAGCTAGGGCAAAGCCTGCTGATCTGTCAAGTCCCTCAAGACCTGTTTCAACTGATCCTTCACTGCTTAGCAGACCCCAATAGCTGCTACTGCTGGTTGTATCACCAAGCAGATTTTCATAAGGACTCCAATCTTTTATCTATTGGGTTCTTGAACATTTGGACATTACCCACTGGACATGTCAGTGATTTATACATACAAGAGATGGCTGCGTCCATTGTAGGGACCTTCCATTTTTTTTTTTTTTTTTTTTGATGAACCTATCCTCCATGGGATAGACCACCGGAAATCTCTTGGGGGAATAAATATTTTCTCAGGACGTTCCCAATCCTGGTAAATGAGCCCTTTCAGTAAAGGGTGAAGTGGAAAAGAACAAACAGTCTGGGGGCTTCTAGCGACCCCAACGAGGATACAGTAGTGGTTGATGGTTCCGCAAGGTGCATTTTTTGCTGATCGGACCATGTTAGTCAGAGACTGAACCCATAATCTTTCAGCTTGAGATGCTGAGAAAAGGTTCCCCCACTGTTGATTCCTCTATAACAGAATCAACCTTATCCTGATCCCCTTCAGGCAGGTCGATCCCTGTATGGGACTGTTGCTCTGCTAACAGGCACTCTGAAGGAGGAGACGGAGATCGGGCGTGCTTTCCCTAACAGGGAGGCAGCGATAAATGTTGACAATCTCTCTCTAATCCTCCCAGAGCTGAGGAAAAAACCTCCTCTGTTACATACACAGGAGCAGGTGACTGAGGACAGCCACAGTACCAAGTACCCCTGCGGGGTCTCTACGGTCACTTACCTCTGAACTTCAGGGGAGACTGGTGCAGCAGGAGTATGCCCAAGATCCTCCGAGCCCGATGAGACCCCCTTCGCTTCCTGGAAGATTCAGTTCCGGTGTCATGGATATGCATTAATGTCTGTCTGCCATCTTACCTTCCTCCTCATGTGTTCATCTAGAGACCAGACCTCCTTCACCTGGCTTCCTTTATAATCTCCTCCCAGCCTGACTCCACCCCAGGCCCTATCACTGAACACTATATTAACCTGTGCACTGCAAGCCTGCTTTGCTGATCAACGTGTTTGTTAGGCATTGTGTGTTTGGGTTCCTGCCTGCCGTGTGCTACGTCTGTCTCTCTGTTACGTTATTGGCTTGTCCCCGACCATCCCTGTCTGCTCGTGACCCTTGACCTTCGGCTCGTTCTTCGTTATCCTTGTCTGCTTGTGGCCCCTGACCTTCGGCTTGTTATTCGGTTCTCTCTATCGTGTGCTGCTGCTTCCCCTTATCCTACGGGGCGTGAGCTAGGAAACTCCAGGGGCCGCGACCTGGTCCCAGCCTGCAGCGTAACATCCTCACCACTAGAGGCCCTGGAGAAGACCAGCTGGGTCTTAGACTCCGCGCCCTGGGGAATCTTGGCTCTCGCTTCCGTTGGGATCCCGGTTGTGCTCCTCTGGTCCCGCTTTCCACAACCACCCAGTTTCCTATCCACAGAAGCCAGCCATAGGGTTCACTACCTCGCGGTGCACTCCTGTCCCCCTACGGTGTGCATCTGTCACCTGGCCACAGGTGACCCTGACAGTTTGATCAGCCATGAACCCGGCTGACATCCCGCTTCCCGCGGATGATCCATTGCAGGGCATAGTTCGCAGACTTGAGACCCAGGAATCAAATCAGACCCAGGTGATGCGATTCCTCCAGGATCTGGCTTCTCGATTCGAGCAGCTTCAGGTCTCCTTGGGAACCCCGAATCCGCAACCCCAAGTACAACCAGCGGCTGTACCTATCGCACCAGTCGCAGCCTCACACTCACTAAGATTGCCAGCTCCGTTCCGTTTCTCTGGGGACTCCAAGGCCTGCAGGGGGTTTCTCAGCCAATGCACTATTCATTTTGAGCTTCAGCCTCAAAGCTTCCTATCTGACCGGGCTAAGGTAGCCTATATCATTTCCCTCCTCTCCGGTGAAGCTTTGGCCTGGGCTGCCCCCCTGTGGGAGAGGAACGATCCGGTGGTTTCCAGTCTGTCCGAATTCTTGAAGCTCTTTCGTAATATCTTCGAAGAGCCGGCTCGGGCTTCTTCAGCGGCTAGTGCTGTCTTACGTCTTCGCCAAGAATCTAGTTCAGTGGGGCAATATGCTCTTCAGTTCCGTATCCACACAGCTGAATTGAGCTGGAATAATGAGGCCCTGGTCGCTACCTTTTTACATGGCCTCTCTGACCGAGTGAAAGACGAATTAGCGGGAAGAGCCATTCCCGTCGGTCTGGACGATGTAATTTCATTATGCAACCAGATCGACATTCGTTTTCAAGAGAGGTCCTTAGAAAAAAGACGCCAGCACTCTCTGGGTCCTAGCCAGTCTGAGCTCCCCTCCCTTCATTCCGTGGAGCATCCTCTACCTGCTGAAGAACCTATGCAGCTGGGCCGGACCAGACTAACCCCCGAAGAACGTGCTAGGCGCAGAACTCTGGGCTTGTGCCTCTATTGTGGGGGCAAGGGTCATTTTCGTGACTCCTGCTCGCTTCGTCCGGGAAACGCTCGGGTCTAATACATTTGGAAGGTGGAGTATTGGACCCAGAAACATCACCTTCTCGCCTGCTCTTGCCGGTGTCCCTTCATGTAGGCACTTCTCCTCAGTCAACCCTTGCATACCTGGATTCCGGGGCTGCCGGCAATTTCATGGATTGGAGAACTGCTTCTTCTATGAAGCTTTCCCTTTCACCTCTCACTACCCCATTGGTAGTCTCGGCAATTGATGGCACTGTTCTCCCAGGGGGCCCTATTCGCTTCCAGACGCTACCCATTAGGATGTCGGTAGGGATTCTCCACCAGGAGTGGATATCCTTTCTTATTCTACCCAAGGCCTCTACCCCAGTTGTATTGGGCCTCCCTTGGCTACAGCTCCACTCTCCACATGTGGACTGGGTCTCTGGGCAGATCCTGGCCTGGGGTTCCTCATGTTTCTCGTCGTGTCTTCTCAAGGTGACCCCCAAGGAGAGTCTTCCGGTTGCTGCCACTTCTGTTTCTTCTGATCTTCCCGCCGCATACAGCGATTACCGGGATGTGTTCTGTAAAAAATCAGCTGAGGTGCTTCCTCCCCACAGGTCTTTTGACTTTGCTATTGATCTTGTCCCCGGAGCAACTCTACCCAGGGGTCGTACCTACCCTCTGTCCATCCCAGAGACCCAGGCCATGTCGGAGTATGTAGCAGAGAATCTGGAGAGAGGGTTCATCCGGAAATCCTCATCGCCTGCAGGGGCAGGGTTCTTTTTTGTTGCCAAAAAGGATGGTACCTTAAGACCCTGCATCGATTATCGGGGTTTAAATGCGGTTACTATTAAAAATCGATACCCCTTACCCTTAATATCTGAGCTATTCGATAGGTTGAAGGGTGCCTCCATTTTCACCAAGTTGGATCTCAGAGGCGCGTACAATCTCATTCGAATACGGGAGGGTGACGAATGGAAGACTGCATTTAACACTAGAGACGGGCATTACGAATATCTGGTGATGCCTTTTGGTCTGTGTAATGCTCCAGCCGTGTTTCAAAACTTTGTCAATGAAATCTTCAGAGATCTGCTGTACCAGTTTGTTGTCATCTATCTGGATGACATTCTGATCTTTTCTGAAAATCTGCTCGTCCACAGAAACCATGTCCGCACTGTACTTCAACGTCTTAGAGAGAACAATCTCTATGCCAAGCTGGAGAAATGTTCCTTTGAATGTTCTGAGGTCCTGTTTTTGGGGTGCTTTGTCTCATGTTCGGGGCTTCGTATGGACCCTGGGAAGGTCTTGGCTATCACCAACTGGCCTCTTCCTGCTAGCCTCAAGGCCACACAGCGCTTTCTTGGCTTCACTAATTATTATAGGCAGTTCATAAGGAATTACTCTTCCATTGCCGCGCCTATTATCGCTTTGACCAAGAAGGGTGTGAATGCCAGAGACTGGCCTCCCGAAGCTGTCTCTGCATTTCACAACCTGAAACAGGCCTTTGTTTCTGGCCCCCTCTTGAGGAGACCAAATCCTGGGAATGCATTTTTTATTGAAGTGGACGCTTCCTCAATGGGGGTGGGAGCTGTGCTTCTTCAAATCTTTGAGAAGAGACGCCAACCATGTGCGTTCTTCTCCAAAAAAATTTCTCAGGCAGAGAGGAATTATGCCATCGGTGATCGGGAACTTCTCGCCATTAAATTGGCGTTAGAGGAGTGGCGTCATCTCTTGGAGGGTTCCCCTCACTCCATAACGATCTTTACCGATCACAAGAATTTACAGTATCTACAGAATGCTAAACGTCTGAATCCTAGACAGGCCAGGTGGAGTCTCTTCTTTGCCCGTTTTAATTTCACGATTACCTACAAACCTGGTTCCTGCAACGGTCGGGCTGATGCGCTCTCTAGGTCATTTGACACTTTGGACGAGGAGTCCGCCCCTGAACCTGAGCCGATCATTCCCACCTCATGCATTGTTGCCCACTCTACCACCCTGAAGTCTAAAATTCCGCCTGGTAAGACCTTTGTCCCCACTGAGCTAAGAGCTAAGATCCTTCGTTGGGGACATGATTCCAAGGTGGCAGGGCATTCTGGATTCCTCCGATCCTTCCTACTCATCAGTCGTCACTACTGGTGGCCTAATCTCCGCTCAGACGTCAAAGACTACGTTAAAGCTTGTCATGTCTGTGCTCAGTCCAAATCCTCCACACAAGCTCCTGCTGGTCTCCTCATGCCCTTGCCTATTCCTAAGGAACCCTGGGCCCATATTGCCATGGATTTTATCACCGATCTCCCACTGTCTGAGAATAATACAGTCATTTGGGTGGTAATCGATCGATTCTCCAAGATGGCTCATTTTGTTCCTCTTCCTGGTCTTCCTTCTGCCCCTGCCTTGGTTCCCATTTTCATTCGAGAAATTCTCCGCCTACATGGGGTCCCTTCTCATATTGTTTCCGACAGGGGAGTCCAATTCACGTCTCGTTTTTGGAGAGCCTTTTGCAAATCCCTCAATATTGTCTTGGATTTTTCTTCTTCTTACCATCCCCAATCCAATGGACAGACTGAGAGGGTTAATCAGGAGTTAGAGGTCTTTCTTCGCACCTTTGTGTCTTCTCACCATGACGATTGGTCCTCTCTACTCCCGTGGGCAGAATTCTCCCATAACAATCATGTGAATACCAGTTCGCAGAAGACACCCTTTTTCACAGTTTATGGAAAACACCCTCAACTTCCTCTTCCTATGATCTGTTCTCCAGACATTCCAGCTTTGGCTTCGGTTCAGGAGTCTCTCAATTCCGTTTGGGGTCACGTTCATGATTCCCTCCGGGCAGCTGCTGAAAAATTCAAAGGCTTTGCCGACCGCCGCAGGCGTAAACCGCCTTCTCTTCAGCCAGGGGACAAAGTCTGGCTCTCTACCAGGAACATCAAGCTCCGAGTTCCTTCTCTGAAGTTTGCTCCACGATTCATCGGTCCATACACGGTAACTGCTAAACTGAATCCGGTTTGTTTCAAACTCCAGATTCCTAAGAGCCTTAAAATCACTAACTCCTTTCATGTTGCTCTTCTAAAGCCTTTAGTCCTCAATAAATTCTCTCGTCCTCTTCCTACCGTGGCGCCTGTCTCGGAGGATAATCAGGAGTACGAGATCAGTCAAATTCTGGACTCCCGACTCTGTAAAGGCGTTCTTCAGTACCTCGTTCATTGGAAAGGGTTTGGTCCTGAGGAGAGGTCTTGGATCACTGCATCTGAGGTCTTTGCACCTCGTCTGTTAAAGGAGTTTCATCTGAAGTTTCCCTCTAAACCTGGGCCCAGGCGGGGAAGGGGGAGGCCTCGTAAGAGGGAGGGTACTGTCATGGATATGCATTAATGTCTGTCTGCCATCTTACCTTCCTCCTCATGTGTTCATCTAGAGACCAGACCTCCTTCACCTGGCTTCCTTTATAATCTCCTCCCAGCCTGACTCCACCCCAGGCCCTATCACTGAACACTATATTAACCTGTGCACTGCAAGCCTGCTTTGCTGATCAACGTGTTTGTTAGGCATTGTGTGTTTGGGTTCCTGCCTGCCGTGTGCTACGTCTGTCTCTCTGTTACGTTATTGGCTTGTCCCCGACCATCCCTGTCTGCTCGTGACCCTTGACCTTCGGCTCGTTCTTCGTTATCCTTGTCTGCTTGTGGCCCCTGACCTTCGGCTTGTTATTCGGTTCTCTCTATCGTGTGCTGCTGCTTCCCCTTATCCTACGGGGCGTGAGCTAGGAAACTCCAGGGGCCGCGACCTGGTCCCAGCCTGCAGCGTAACATCCTCACCACTAGAGGCCCTGGAGAAGACCAGCTGGGTCTTAGACTCCGCGCCCTGGGGAATCTTGGCTCTCGCTTCCGTTGGGATCCCGGTTGTGCTCCTCTGGTCCCGCTTTCCACAACCACCCAGTTTCCTATCCACAGAAGCCAGCCATAGGGTTCACTACCTCGCGGTGCACTCCTGTCCCCCTACGGTGTGCATCTGTCACCTGGCCACAGGTGACCCTGACATCCGGAGCTTCTGGACGGCATATTCCTAAGCCTAAAGCTGAGGTATTCCAGCCGTAATACACCACTTTTACTGAGAATAGTCTAGCACAATTGCTGCTATATCACAGTTGGTGTCTACTAATGTGCCTTTCTAGGGGATGCCTGTATCAACCGCTTGCTGTATGCCTTTAAATGTTGCCAGCTCTGTCTCTGTACTTCATAGCCAGCTCACTACAATATTGTGGTTTTTTTAAACTGCTGGGACGCCCGCACATGCGCAGAAGCGCTGCGGCGCGCACAGAGCGTCATCCCCCAGGCTCCGCCCCCTTTCCCGGCTCACCTCTATATATAGAGGCGCGTGCACGCGCACGCGCGCGGGCACGTGCGCCTTCGGCGCTAATTTCAAATATGGTAACAAGGGACAGGAGCCAGGGCCCCTCTTTGCCGCAGGCCGGGGGATGGACGAGCACTGCAACATGGCAGAGGAAGCAGTTTCCTATAAGAGAACTCACCATCTGCCTGGACTTTGCTCTGCTGAGAAGAAGCTAGTCCACATGACAAGAAAACATTCCACAGCGGCCTCTAGTGGACAAACACAGGTACCGCAGTCTAATATATTAAATATATATATATAAAAAAAAAAAAATTTTTTTTTTTTTTTTTTTTTTTCTTGACCACCATTAAAAATTATTACATTTTTTTAGTAGTTACAGGCATGCACAGAATTTTGCGGGAATACCATTAGGTAACAGACAGAAAGACAAATTAGGCTTGGGGGTCCCCCAATAGAACCAAGTTCCTGGGGGCCCCCACTTACCTGTTCCCCGCCGCAGGACTTTGTTTGGTCCACAAAAGCCCAAACTTCACCTATCACGGCAGGCATTGTAATCAAACCTTCAGGGACCGGGTTCCCAAGGATTCCACTCCCCTGGACCTGTATAGCACCCTGCACAGAAAACATCTTGGTCGTGGGTATGACCAGAGCTCTGGATCCCAGGGTCCAGCTCTCCTAAGAGAAGCATTACAGGCAAAACCTTGCTCTTCTCTGCAAGGCCCGGGTACCGACCGTTTAGCTATGAAGCTTTTTTGGTCAGATCCGGAATAGCTTACTGAGGCCCAAAAGAACCTGTACGCAAGCTCAGTGAAAAACACATGTTTTCTTCTTGGCCAACACCTTAGACACTGGCAAAAAAACTGAGGTGCTCCCGGATGGGAGGGGCTTATATAGGGGAGGGTACTTCCGGTTTTGGAAGTTGCCAGTGCCAGCACCTGACGGTATCTATATAACCCATTAGTAATGACTATGTCGCTCTGTGTCCCGTGATGTACGAGAAAGAAAATGGTGTGAGTAATACCAAACGGTAGCAAAAGCAGTCATAAAAACATGTAGCTAAGTATGATACTGGTATAAAAATACCACTGCTGAATCCAGATGAGAAGGGGCTAACATCAGTCTGTCGGCATGTAGATGTCCCGTGAAGGGAACTATCACAACTTCCAGTGGATGGCTGTAGAATCCCAGGTTGATAGAGGGCAGTGTAACAGCCCTTGCGTGTGGCAGATAGTAAGGTCCCGCCGGCATGCAGATATGAAGGCACAGCAAAGGAGCCCTTCAGATGGACACGGCAAGCCCAAAGAATTTTGATTGATCAAAAGAATTTTGATCGATCAAAACAATTAATCGATTAATCGAGGAATTAATAGTTAATTTCCACAGCCCTACTTTATTCACCCGGTCTGTGGCAGAGACCAACCTCGCGGTCTGTGGCAGAGATCGTGCGCCAAAGCTGTTTGAGAAACCTAAACAGTCTAAAGAGTTAAGCTACGTTTGTGCCTGGACCTCCTCCACACCTAAGCTGTACTGTATCTTCGCTCCAACATGTCTGCTCTCAAAGAGGCTGTTTATTATCCTGTGTGAAATAAATGTTGAGTTGGACTTTCAGCTAGTGTGGACATTCACATTCCTGGGGAAAACGAGGACTTGCCTTTATCTAAGGTAGAGGTGAGATCATTCTTGGGAGGACTTTGACTCTGGCCGCAGACAACGCCCAAAACTAACACCGTTCATCCTCTTTACTCAGCAGGGTACGGGCTTGTGGTGCGGTGTGCCTCTCTCTGCCTGCGAGGAGCCTAATTAAATGCAGGTTGGGGAGAGGTGGGTGCGCTACACGTAAAAGTCATTACTGGTGTCTGTACACAGAAGACAGTCCATTAGTCACTGTTATGCCGCGTACACACGATCGGAATTTCCGACAACAAAACTGTGGATTTTTTTCTGACGGATGTTGGCTCAAACTTGTCTTGCATACACACAGTCGCACAAATGTTGCTTGGAAATTCCGAACGTCAAGAACACGGTGACGTACAACACTACGACAAGCCGAGAAAACAGTACAATGATTCCGAGCATGCGTCAAATTGATTTCGAGCATGCGTAGAATTTTTGTGCGTCGGAATTGGATACACACAATTGGAATTTCCGACAACAACTTTTGTTGTCGGAAAAATTGAGAACCAGCTCTCAAACATTTGTTGTCGGAAATTCCGACAGCAAATGTCCGATGGAGCCTACACATGGTTGGAATATCCGACCAAAAGCTCACATCGAACATTTGTTGTCGGAAATTCCGATCGTGTGTACGCGGCATTAGACACAGTTTTGTGAAGCCTAGGTTGGCAGTGGCTATCCTGAGTTTTTTTGTTTGACAAGACCAATTGCTTCTCCTTCTGTAGGCCCATCATCTACAAAGCAATTTTTTTCACCCACAAATGCACATTCATCAGATCCAAATTATTTTCCCCTTCTTGAGCTGTCTTTCTCAGTCCACAAATTGCTACAGCAGGAGAAGGACTGTTTTTTCTTTTTTGTTTACAAAAGTTTTTTCATTACAGGTTTTCTGTTCAAGGTGCATTGTAAAAATTGTTATTAAGCTTCTGCACGCTATTATTTGGTAGTTTCTTTTTTGAGGCACAACATAGTAGTAGTACTACCCAAATGTTACAATTGTCCTGGTAGAACTCATGTCTTCCAATGTGGCTGACAGCTTTTTATCTTTTCTTTAGTTGTTACATCGAATACTGTGGTGCCAATATTATCATCCCAGAAATGAAAGGCCTTGGTATTGCCTTGTGTGAAGAACAATTGCATGTCTTTACTGCAAAGTCTTTCCTTGACCTGTAGTGATGTGGGCACTGTTTGAAATAGGTAATGCAACTATTTGGCAGGACACAGAAGAAGAAACTATGGAAGACTACCTATCATTACCCAGACAGACATTGCCTATGATGACCCAGCTCAGGTGCAGACATGGTGCATCATGTGGCCCGTTAATTTGTTGGTGAGCCTTGTTTACCCTTGGGATGTCTCTGAAGAGAAACAGGAGAATATCAGCATTTCTGTCAAGAGCTAGTACCATATGTGGTCAGCTATGCCTCTCAAGTGAGAATGGTTAGAGGCAGCTGCGCAAGTGAGATCTCCTCTTTGTTAGTTGGAATCTAGCTGTACTCAATGAGAGTGGGCAGTGGTATTTCTACACTGCTATTCAGGGGAGCTACTACAAGACCGGTGGCTCTCCTATCTCAAACTTCTGTAATGCCAGCATAGGTGCCCAGCGTGTATGGTAAGGCCTCTCCTGTTATGTTTAACAGGTCAAAAAGCTTTGATCTTGCAAGAGACCTGTCATTCTAATCATCTAGAATAGTACGCACTCTAAAGCCCTGTTCACACGACCGGTTTTCCCGGCAGGAAAACTGCCAGGAGAGCTTTTGGTCGGGAATCCCAGGCGTGTGTATGCTCCCTAGCAGTTTTCCCGATGGGAAAACTGCCGGAAAAAAATAGAGAACCTGCTCTCTATTTTCCCGTCGGGATTCCAGGCAGACTGTTTCCTGCCGAGAAAACCTGTTGTCTGTATGCTTACCTGAAGGAGAAATAAACCACGCATGCTCGATAACAATTCGATGCATGCGCGGTAACGTACTTTAGCCGGCTCGTCATAGTCTTTGACGTCACCGTGTTCTTGCCATTCAAAACAACGGGCGAGTCTTTTGTGTGGCCGTGTGTATACATGGCTTTTCAAGGCAAGCTTGGCAGGAATCCCGTCGGGAAAACGGACGGTTTTCAAACAGACGGGATTCCTGGCCGTGTGTACAGGGCTTTACAGCCTTTTCAGGTTGACTCTTGTGGTCTACACATGGACTAAGCATATTTTGGCACAGGATTAGAATACCAGTCCTTTTCACTGGACCCCTGCAGTCTCTACGTGAAATGTGTAAGGCTTTAGAGAAGGTGGACATAAAATGGTTGGATTCCCCATAGGAGAAACTTGGATCATTCTTAGTATTTGCAATTCTCTTAATTAACATGCAGAAATAGGAACAGGGAGAAAAAGAAACGTTATTTTCTTCCTTGTAGCTTGATTCAAGTAGTGTCCATTTTTTCCGTATAACATAAGGTAACTTGGAGATTGTTAGGTTGACCCCACGAGCGGTATCTAGGTAACTAAGGCCAAGTAGGTGGGTATGAGCTTTGGCAAGTTGAAGCTCAAAGAAAAGGTCACTTACCTCTTAAAAACTTTAGATTGTTTCTACTAGATATTTTTGGGAAGCTTTGCAACCTTTTAAATAAAGAATCTGGGTTCAGGGCTGTCAAAGCTATGCTCGTCTGTCCCAAGAAGGTGAGTAGGCAGTTTGTCTTGAGAGGTGGTAGGTACAGTGTATTGACTTTAGTTGAGGGATACAGGTGCTGTGGCTGGGATCTGAAGTTTTGGGGGAGAGTGTAAGAAATAGGCTGCACATGATGTAATTGCTTGCTGTTACGTCCTTCACTTTTGCTAGCAACTTGCTCTAAAACCTTTAACCTTGCCATGACTGTGGCATACTCATATTGTTCTTCCAAACTTCCATACCTGCTCTCTTAAATGCAGTTTCTGCTTTCACCTCTGCTTCCATTCATGCTTTCTTGCATGCAGCTTCTGCCTTCATCTCTGCTTTTTTAGCCTCAATTTTTGCTTTGATCTGTGCTTCCTTGAATGCAGTTTCTGTGACTTCTGACTCCATCTCTGCTTTCTTTTGGGGAAAGACCGCCTGAAGTTTTCGAAGCTTCAGCATTGGCACGCGCTTTAATAAGTTGTTGGCTGATATGGAAGATCTTGATTGTAGAGACTTGGTGGATCTGGAGGAGTGTCTCATAGATACAGAGCGATGAGATTTAGGTTCATGAAGTTGTGGGATTCTCACTTCTTCGTTTGTCTTTGTTAGTAGTAGTTAGTAGTACCATCTCTCTATGTTAATCTCATCAAATCCATTTAATTTTTCCTGTGACTCTTCAGTGTTGTGCCACTTTAAGAAATTATAGGGGGGTAAAGGGGGGTTCTGATGGTAAAGGGGGCTCTGATAGTAAAGGGGGCTCCTGATGTAAAGGGATCCTTGATGTAGGGCGGCTCCTGATTTAAAGGGCCATTTCTGATGTGAAGGGGAATTCTGATGTAAAGGGGGACTTTGATGTTGGAGGAAGATTCCTGATTGTTTGGCATCTTTGCCCTGGGTGCAAGTGGCATGAGAAATGGAACCAGGGCAACTGTGGTAGGCTTACTGCTCCATATGGGGACAGCTAGCGGCACCAGAGAACAGGACATCGGACACTGAATGTTCACCCCGACTGGGATTAGAGAGCTCTACACCAGGCAGAGAGGGCACCACAGTCAGAGACATATCCAGCTGCCTTGGGAGGGGGTGGTAAAATGCACATTCGCCTAAGTAGACAAAACTCCTTGCACTGGCCCCGTGCACAGGCCCACTCCTAGGTAGAGGTTCTCCTGATGCCCCAGGTGCTCTCACTCTTCTGAGACTCACAAATTCATCTGGATCTCCTGGACTCTCTCCCATTTGCCTCAGCTCTAATCTCCCTGACTCTCTCAGCTGGCCCAACTCTTTTTGTACAATGGCCTGGAACCTCTTTTGGATGGGCAGCTCCCTCCAGCAGATAATGCCATTCTTCTAGTGCAGACTTAATCACCAGCAACTCCCGATCCCCCACGTCGTAGTTCTTCTCTGCTGTTGACAACTTGCGTGAGAAGAAGGCTACTGGGTGAAGCAGGGCCTTGGTTCCTTGTCTCTGGGACAATATTGCCCCTACAGTGATTTTTGGATGCGTCTACCTCAAGGACAAATGGCAAAGAAGAATCCGGATGCTTCAAGACAGAGGCAGAGGTAAAAAGTCCTTAAAGGTCTCAAAAGCTTTTTGGGCCTCGGAGGACCAATGGAAGCGGTTCCCCTGTTGGGTTATTTGAGTGATCGGTGCAATGATGGCCGAGAACCCTCTGATGAACTTGCGGTAAAAGTTGGCAAAACCAACGAAACGTTGGATTCCCTTCTTGTCTGTAGGGACTGGCCAGTCCAGGATTGCAGCAATCTTCTGGGGGTCCATCTCGATGCCCTCACTGGAGATAATTAATCCCAAAAATGGTATACTTCCCTGCTCATACGCACACTTTTCAGCTTTCGCATATAAGCCATGTTGTCGAAGCCGGGTCAACACACTTCTGACATGCCTGCGGTGAGATTCAAGGGAAGAAGAAAAGATTAATATGTCGTCTAGATAGACGATAACAAATAAGTCCAAAAAGTCCTGAAGGACATCATTAATAAAGTATTGAAACGTGGCGGGGGCATTGCACAACCCGAAGGGCATCACCAAGTACTCGAAGTGCCCAAATCGAATTCGGAAAACAGTCTTCCACTCATCCCCGTCCCTGATGCGGACCAAATTATAGGCTCCACGGAGATCAAGCTTAGTGAAGATATTAGCAGCCCCCAGTCTCTGGAATAACTCTGGCATCAAAGGAAGGGGATAACGGTTCTTCACCGTAATCTTATTTAATTCGCGGTAGTCCACGCAAGGTCGAAGGGTATGGTCCTTTTTCTCGACAAAAAAAGATGCCCGCGCCTGCTGGAGACGTGGACGGGCGAATAAACCCATTCTTTAGGTTTTCGTCAACATATTCCCTTAGTGCCCCTTGTTCTACCTCTGTTAACGGAAAAATCCTTCCAAATGGGATTTCAGCCCTGGGCAATAGTTCAATGGGGCAGTCGTAGGCTCGATGGGGTGGTAGAGCCTCTGCCCGTTGTTTACTGAATACATCCAGGAAATCGTGGTAGACTTCTGGAATAGACTGACGTAATTCAGCTTCTGAGTCCAGGCATAGCAAGGTAGACAGCCCGTGAGGGGCGTGAGAGCCACAGAACTGCTGGCAGTAGGGTGAAGAGAAGGTGACCTCCCAAGATTGTGGGCTTGTAGCCAGGGCATACCGAGGATCACCGGGAATAATGGAGAAGAGATGATGTCCATACGTAGCAGTTCATGGTGGGAGCTGGAGATGACAGCATGTATAGGAACAGACTCTAGGACTACAGGGCCTGATTTAATAGCAGACCCATCAGCCAGGTGAACAGAGAGTCCATGGGTCTTGGGAAGGAGAGGAATCCGGTGTTTAGCAGCAAACGAAGAGTCCATGAAACAGCTGCAGGCCCCGGAATCAATAATGGCGGGAGTTGGTAGGGTCTTTCCTGAAAGCTGTAATGAGACTGAAAGGGCAAGATGAGATGCAGTCTTAGCTATAGAACCCGTGTATTCAGGAGTCATAGAGAGACATTTACTGAGCTTTAGAGGGCAGTTCCTGACGTAGTGTCCAGGCTCTCCGCAGTAAAGACACAGAGGGGGTAATTTACTATAGCGCCGCGGCGCTAATTAGCGCAAATTGCCGCGAATTCACGCTAATTTGCGCAAATTGCCGCGAATTCGCGCTAATTAACGCAAATCGCGGCAATTTGCGCGTTACTAGCGCTAAAACGGTATTCACTATAGCGCTGGAGAAAAAATACTTACCAAAATCGAATTTATTATGGCTCCCAGAATCCAAATAGCGCCCAAATCCTTAGAGCCGGTTCACACCATAGCGGCGCGACGCGGCTCGACTCCTGGGGGCGACCTCGGCGGCGCGATCTCAAGACGACTTGAGACGCCCGCCGAGGCGATTTGCAGAAGACTTCTGTATAGAAGTCTATGCAGGTCGCCTGGGGTCGCCCCCAAAAGTAGTACAGGAACCTTTTTCTAAGTCGGAGCGACCTGAGTCGCTCTTACTTAGGACGGTTCCATTGTACAGCATTGGACGCGACTTGTCAGGCGACCGAGTCGCCTGACGAGTCGCCCTGGTGTGAACCGGCTCTAACTCTACTAAAAGCTGGAGTTGTGCACATGGAAATAATGTTTAGAGCGTGATATAATTGCCTAAATGGTACTGAAATATGCGGTATATTATTTAAAGATAATCTGCTTTTAAACTGTGTGAAAAAGTGATTTCTACACTGAAATATCTTTAAAAGTCTGAGAAGTAAAAAAATGCCCGTTTTTGGACAACTATTTGCAAGCTAAACTGAGCATGCCCAGAGCTAATATAACTCAAATTTTAACTCAAGTGACTTTTTTCACAAGAGTTATAGTAAATACCGAAATGAGAGCTAATTAAAGAACATGTTTTGGAAGTGAAAATCTGAGCTATTTTAGTCCAATGCAAGTTTTAGCCATTGATTCTAATGATACAATTGTAACTTTCACAAATAAATCCTTTTAATGTTGAGATGAAATGTATCTTTCTCTGAAATAAATTTTCCTTTGCAACAATGTTGCTTCTAATTAAAACATTTTGTTTTTAAAGAAAGCTAGAATGTGGAATGTTTTGATAAAATATATTTTTCTCTGTCACTTTCACTTGTTACTCTCCATCTCACACCAATTTTTACCCAACTCACGCAGGTGTCTTTACAAAGCACAATTTTTTGTGCTTTTTATTATTTCTAAATAATCATAATTTGAGCCCCAAAAATCTGATATGTGTTCCAACATCAGAAATAAAAATGTCATTCCCCAAAATTTGAGGGTAATATCACTATTCTAAACTCACCCCCAAAAAAACACCAAATATCACAGAATAAATCAAGAAGAATAACTCTTGAGTAATGTAATTCCATCACCTGTATGTCCAAAGAAATGCAGTATTTATGTGTACAGTATTTACGTGTAGGAGGTTTCCACATGTGGCAGAACTTCTGCTTAGCATCCCTGAGTGTCTGGGTTCAAATCCCAAACATGCTGTTTCATGTAGAGAAGTTGTCTCATATCCCAGGTCCTAAAACTATGTCTAAATGTTGTATTTATGTGTAGGAGGATTCCACCACCATGGTAAATCTTGCCAGATACACAATTTAGCCCAAAGTATTGGGACGCCTGCCTTTACACACACTTGAACTTTATGACAGCCCAGTCTTAGTCCGTAGGGTTAAAATTTGATCTGGCCCACCCTTTGCAACTAGAACAGCTTCTGGGAAGGCTGTCCACAAGGTTTAGTGTGTCTATGGGAATGTTTGATCATTCTTCCAGAAGTGTATTTGTGAGGCCAGGCACTGATGTTGGATGAGAAGGCCTGGCTCGCAGTCTCTGCTCTAATTCATCCCAAAGGGAGTTCTATCGGGTTGAGGTCAGGACTCTGTGCAGGCCAGTCAAATTTCTCCACCCCAAACTCACTCATCCATGTCTTTATGGACCTTGCTTTGTGCACTGGTGTGCAGTCATGTTGAAACAGGAAGGGGCCACCCCCAAACTGTTCCCACAAAGTTGGGAGCATGAAATTGTCCAAAATGTCTCAGTATGCTGATGCCTTAAGTGTTCCCTTCACTGGAACTAAGGGGCCAAGCCCAACCCCTGAAAAACAACCCCACACCATAATCCCCCTCCACCAAATGATTTGGACCAGTGCACAAAGCAAAGTCAATAAAGACATAGATGACTGAGTTTGGGGTGGAGGAACTTGACTGGCCTGGACAGAGTCCTGACCTCAACCCGATAGAACACCTTGGGGATGAATTAGAGTGGAGACTGCAGGCCAGGCCTTCTCGTCCAACATCAGTGCCTGACCTCACAAATGCACTTGGAAGAATGGTCAAACATTCCCATAGACACACTCCTAAACCTTGTGAAGCTGTTATAGCTGCAAAGGGTGGGCCAACTCAATATTGAACCCTACGGACTAAGACTGGGATGCCATTACAGTTCATGTGCGTTTAAAGGCAGGCGTCCCAATACTTAGGCCAATATATTGTATATTGCTTGGAGACACGGAACTTGGCTATGGACTTAGGGCTGGTTCACACCACAGAGAAGCAGAGAACATGTGTGAGGCTGCCTGGTGGCTAAGAGGGCAGCAATTCCGTCTAGCAGCACTGGGGTTACAGGTTCAATTCCCCAACATGCTAATGCTTATGTTGAAGACATGCTGGTATTTTATTTGTCTCCTGTCAAAATTGTCTCTAATGTAAGAAAGCTTATTTTGGACTTTAGATTGGAAGCTCATTGGAGCCAGGGACTGATGTTAATGTTTGTTAGCACTAATCATACCTAGGGACTTGGACATTTAAAATTGTATGGTTTACACTGCACGGGTACATATGCTTAGAAAACTGTTGCTTTGTTTATGTGCATGCAAATGGACTTGGATCTTTGGCCTGTAGTTGGAGATTTGATGCACATAGCCAAGGGCTAACACAGTTGCAAATAGTATTATGTGTTCCTGCCCATCAGGTGAAATAACTTTAGACATACACAAAGAGACAGATTGAAAGATACTGGTGGGCGTGTACTTCTAGTGGGCGTGTACTTCTATTGGGCGTGTGTCAGTTTGCTAACAATACAACCTCTCTTATATAAAGGCCTGCAGTATGGGGGATCGTTTGGTCTGAGAAGGCCAGGTTTGTTGCTGTGATTTGTGGGGGGAGAAGGAATGATATTGTGCAGATTGACAAACCTCTAACTAGTGTTATTTTCTGAAATTCTTGTGCATTTTTTCAATCAAAAATTGTGTGTGTGTATTGTACCTGTCTGACCATGCAAAATCGTTTGGAAGCATCTGCTGACCTTCTACTCTTGGATCTCATTGCTTAATCATGTACACAGAAATGCAGCTTCCAGCAGAACATGGTCACCAATGTATGTATATGTGGATTGTGGGGTGGGGGTTTTGAACATGTCTTTTTTATTATTATGTTGGAATGCTTTGTAAGAATAATGACTTACGTATGTTTCTATATTCTTGTAGATAAAAATGTGATGTGTTGCCTGTTCTACACTAAAAGTAAAGCTGCGTGCACTCTAAGGTGTCATGGATATGCATTAATGTCTGTCTGCCATCTTACCTTCCTCCTCATGTGTTCATCTAGAGACCAGACCTCCTTCACCTGGCTACCTTTATAATCTCCTCCCAGCCTGACTCCACCCCAGGCCCTATCACTGAACACTATATTAACCTGTGCACTGCAAGCCTGCTTTGCTGATCAACGTGTTTGTTAGGCATTGTGTGTTTGGGTTCCTGCCTGCCGTGTGCTACGTCTGTCTCTCTGTTACGTTATTGGCTTGTCCCCGACCATCCCTGTCTGCTCGTGACCCTTGACCTTCGGCTCGTTCTTCGTTATCCTTGTCTGCTTGTGGCCCCTGACCTTCGGCTTGTTATTCGGTTCTCTCTATCGTGTGCTGCTGCTTCCCCTTATCCTACGGGGCGTGAGCTAGGAAACTCCAGGGGCCGCGACCTGGTCCCAGCCTGCAGCGTAACATCCTCACCACTAGAGGCCCTGGAGAAGACCAGCTGGGTCTTAGACTCCGCGCCCTGGGGAATCTTGGCTCTCGCTTCCGTTGGGATCCCGGTTGTGCTCCTCTGGTCCCGCTTTCCACAACCACCCAGTTTCCTATCCACAGAAGCCAGCCATAGGGTTCACTACCTCGCGGTGCACTCCTGTCCCCCTACGGTGTGCATCTGTCACCTGGCCACAGGTGACCCTGACAGTTTGATCAGCCATGAACCCGGCTGACATCCCGCTTCCCGCGGATGATCCATTGCAGGGCATAGTTCGCAGACTTGAGACCCAGGAATCAAATCAGACCCAGGTGATGCGATTCCTCCAGGATCTGGCTTCTCGATTCGAGCAGCTTCAGGTCTCCCTGGGAACCCCGAATCCGCAACCCCAAGTACAACCAGCGGCTGTACCTATCGCACCAGTCGCAGCCTCACACTCACTAAGATTGCCAGCTCCGTTCCGTTTCTCTGGGGACTCCAAGGCCTGCAGGGGGTTTCTCAGCCAATGCACTATTCATTTTGAGCTTCAGCCTCAAAGCTTCCTATCTGACCGGGCTAAGGTAGCCTATATCATTTCCCTCCTCTCCGGTGAAGCTTTGGCCTGGGCTGCCCCCCTGTGGGAGAGGAACGATCCGGTGGTTTCCAGTCTGTCCGAATTCTTGAAGCTCTTTCGTAATATCTTCGAAGAGCCGGCTCGGGCTTCTTCAGCGGCTAGTGCTGTCTTACGTCTTCGCCAAGAATCTAGTTCAGTGGGGCAATATGCTCTTCAGTTCCGTATCCACACAGCTGAATTGAGCTGGAATAATGAGGCCCTGGTCGCTACCTTTTTACATGGCCTCTCTGACCGAGTGAAAGACGAATTAGCGGGAAGAGCCATTCCCGTCGGTCTGGACGATGTAATTTCATTATGCAACCAGATCGACATTCGTTTTCAAGAGAGGTCCTTAGAAAAAAGACGCCAGCACTCTCTGGGTCCTAGCCAGTCTGAGCTCCCCTCCCTTCATTCCGTGGAGCATCCTCTACCTGCTGAAGAACCTATGCAGCTGGGCCGGACCAGACTAACCCCCGAAGAACGTGCTAGGCGCAGAACTCTGGGCTTGTGCCTCTATTGTGGGGGCAAGGGTCATTTTCGTGACTCCTGCTCGCTTCGTCCGGGAAACGCTCGGGTCTAATACATTTGGAAGGTGGAGTATTGGACCCAGAAACATCACCTTCTCGCCTGCTCTTGCCGGTGTCCCTTCATGTAGGCACTTCTCCTCAGTCAACCCTTGCATACCTGGATTCCGGGGCTGCCGGCAATTTCATGGATTGGAGAACTGCTTCTTCTATGAAGCTTACCCTTTCACCTCTCACTACCCCATTGGTAGTCTCGGCAATTGATGGCACTGTTCTCCCAGGGGGCCCTATTCGCTTCCAGACGCTACCCATTAGGATGTCGGTAGGGATTCTCCACCAGGAGTGGATATCCTTTCTTATTCTACCCAAGGCCTCTACCCCAGTTGTATTGGGCCTCCCTTGGCTACAGCTCCACTCTCCACATGTGGACTGGGTCTCTGGGCAGATCCTGGCCTGGGGTTCCTCATGTTTCTCGTCGTGTCTTCTCAAGGTGACCCCCAAGGAGAGTCTTCCGGTTGCTGCCACTTCTGTTTCTTCTGATCTTCCCGCCGCATACAGCGATTACCGGGATGTGTTCTGTAAAAAATCAGCTGAGGTGCTTCCTCCCCACAGGTCTTTTGACTGTGCTATTGATCTTGTCCCCGGAGCAACTCTACCCAGGGGTCGTACCTACCCTCTGTCCATCCCAGAGACCCAGGCCATGTCGGAGTATGTAGCAGAGAATCTGGAGAGAGGGTTCATCCGGAAATCCTCATCGCCTGCAGGGGCAGGGTTCTTTTTTGTTGCCAAAAAGGATGGTACCTTAAGACCCTGCATCGATTATCGGGGTTTAAATGCGGTTACTATTAAAAATCGATACCCCTTACCCTTAATATCTGAGCTATTCGATAGGTTGAAGGGTGCCTCCATTTTCACCAAGTTGGATCTCAGAGGCGCGTACAATCTCATTCGAATACGGGAGGGTGACGAATGGAAGACTGCATTTAACACTAGAGACGGGCATTACGAATATCTGGTGATGCCTTTTGGTCTGTGTAATGCTCCAGCCGTGTTTCAAAACTTTGTCAATGAAATCTTCAGAGATCTGCTGTACCAGTTTGTTGTCATCTATCTGGATGACATTCTGATCTTTTCTGAAAATCTGCTCGTCCACAGAAACCATGTCCGCACTGTACTTCAACGTCTTAGAGAGAACAATCTCTATGCCAAGCTGGAGAAATGTTCCTTTGAATGTTCTGAGGTCCTGTTTTTGGGGTGCTTTGTCTCATGTTCGGGGCTTCGTATGGACCCTGGGAAGGTCTTGGCTATCACCAACTGGCCTCTTCCTGCTAGCCTCAAGGCCACACAGCGCTTTCTTGGCTTCACTAATTATTATAGGCAGTTCATAAGGAATTACTCTTCCATTGCCGCGCCTATTATCGCTTTGACCAAGAAGGGTGTGAATGCCAGAGACTGGCCTCCCGAAGCTGTCTCTGCATTTCACAACCTGAAACAGGCCTTTGTTTCTGGCCCCCTCTTGAGGAGACCAAATCCTGGGAATGCATTTTTTATTGAAGTGGACGCTTCCTCAATGGGGGTGGGAGCTGTGCTTCTTCAAATCTTTGAGAAGAGACGCCAACCATGTGCGTTCTTCTCCAAAAAATTTTCTCAGGCAGAGAGGAATTATGCCATCGGTGATCGGGAACTTCTCGCAATTAAATTGGCGTTAGAGGAGTGGCGTCATCTCTTGGAGGGTTCCCCTCACTCCATAACGATCTTTACCGATCACAAGAATTTACAGTATCTACAGAATGCTAAACGTCTGAATCCTAGACAGGCCAGGTGGAGTCTCTTCTTTGCCCGTTTTAATTTCACGATTACCTACAAACCTGGTTCCTGCAACGGTCGGGCTGATGCGCTCTCTAGGTCATTTGACACTTTGGACGAGGAGTCCGCCCCTGAACCTGAGCCGATCATTCCCACCTCATGCATTGTTGCCCACTCTACCACCCTGAAGTCTAAAATTCCGCCTGGTAAGACCTTTGTCCCCACTGAGCTAAGAGCTAAGATCCTTCGTTGGGGACATGATTCCAAGGTGGCAGGGCATTCTGGATTCCTCCGATCCTTCCTACTCATCAGTCGTCACTACTGGTGGCCTAATCTCCGCTCAGACGTCAAAGACTACGTTAAAGCTTGTCATGTCTGTGCTCAGTCCAAATCCTCCACACAAGCTCCTGCTGGTCTCCTCATGCCCTTGCCTATTCCTAAGGAACCCTGGGCCCATATTGCCATGGATTTTATCACCGATCTCCCACTGTCTGAGAATAATACAGTCATTTGGGTGGTAATCGATCGATTCTCCAAGATGGCTCATTTTGTTCCTCTTCCTGGTCTTCCTTCTGCCCCCGCCTTGGTTCCCATTTTCATTCGAGAAATTCTCCGCCTACATGGGGTCCCTTCTCATATTGTTTCCGACAGGGGAGTCCAATTCACGTCTCGTTTTTGGAGAGCCTTTTGCAAATCCCTCAATATTGTCTTGGATTTTTCTTCTTCTTACCATCCCCAATCCAATGGACAGACTGAGAGGGTTAATCAGGAGTTAGAGGTCTTTCTTCGCACCTTTGTGTCTTCTCACCATGACGATTGGTCCTCTCTACTCCCGTGGGCAGAATTCTCCCATAACAATCATGTGAATACCAGTTCGCAGAAGACACCCTTTTTCACAGTTTATGGAAAACACCCTCAACTTCCTCTTCCTATGATCTGTTCTCCAGACATTCCAGCTTTGGCTTCGGTTCAGGAGTCTCTCAATTCCGTTTGGGGTCACGTTCATGATTCCCTCCGGGCAGCTGCTGAAAAATTCAAAGGCTTTGCCGACCGCCGCAGGCGTAAACCGCCTTCTCTTCAGCCAGGGGACAAAGTCTGGCTCTCTACCAGGAACATCAAGCTCCGAGTTCCTTCTCTGAAGTTTGCTCCACGATTCATCGGTCCATACACGGTAACTGCTAAACTGAATCCGGTTTGTTTCAAACTCCAGATTCCTAAGAGCCTTAAAATCACTAACTCCTTTCATGTTGCTCTTCTAAAGCCTTTAGTCCTCAATAAATTCTCTCGTCCTCTTCCTACCGTGGCGCCTGTCTCGGAGGATAATCAGGAGTACGAGATCAGTCAAATTCTGGACTCCCGACTCTGTAAAGGCGTTCTTCAGTACCTCGTTCATTGGAAAGGGTTTGGTCCTGAGGAGAGGTCTTGGATCACTGCATCTGAGGTCTTTGCACCTCGTCTGTTAAAGGAGTTTCATCTGAAGTTTCCCTCTAAACCTGGGCCCAGGCGGGGAAGGGGGAGGCCTCGTAAGAGGGAGGGTACTGTCATGGATATGCATTAATGTCTGTCTGCCATCTTACCTTCCTCCTCATGTGTTCATCTAGAGACCAGACCTCCTTCACCTGGCTTCCTTTATAATCTCCTCCCAGCCTGACTCCACCCCAGGCCCTATCACTGAACACTATATTAACCTGTGCACTGCAAGCCTGCTTTGCTGATCAACGTGTTTGTTAGGCATTGTGTGTTTGGGTTCCTGCCTGCCGTGTGCTACGTCTGTCTCTCTGTTACGTTATTGGCTTGTCCCCGACCATCCCTGTCTGCTCGTGACCCTTGACCTTCGGCTCGTTCTTCGTTATCCTTGTCTGCTTGTGGCCCCTGACCTTCGGCTTGTTATTCGGTTCTCTCTATCGTGTGCTGCTGCTTCCCCTTATCCTACGGGGCGTGAGCTAGGAAACTCCAGGGGCCGCGACCTGGTCCCAGCCTGCAGCGTAACATCCTCACCACTAGAGGCCCTGGAGAAGACCAGCTGGGTCTTAGACTCCGCGCCCTGGGGAATCTTGGCTCTCGCTTCCGTTGGGATCCCGGTTGTGCTCCTCTGGTCCCGCTTTCCACAACCACCCAGTTTCCTATCCACAGAAGCCAGCCATAGGGTTCACTACCTCGCGGTGCACTCCTGTCCCCCTATGGTGTGCATCTGTCACCTGGCCACAGGTGACCCTGACATAAGGTTTTGACAAATTTTAGATTGTAAGCTCCTATGAGCAGGGCCCTTAAAATCCAATTGCTAAATGTAGCACCATGTATCCTGTCCAAATTTTTTTGAAGCTAGTAAATGAATGTACCTAATTTTGTTTCTGCTAGCAAAATAAAAGTACGTTATTGAGCTTTGGTGTGTGTGCGCGCTTTTTTATATTTTTTTGGGCAAAGTGCAAAATCCTTAATATTTTATTTCTATATGAATTTGTGCACCAAAAAATGAATCTCTTTGCCCTTGTTCACATTGATGCTACTTTGAAATCGCGCTACTTCACTTAAGCTAGCCCGATTTTAGGTACTACTTGATAGACATCTGTGTGGCTTCATACACACATGTCTATTGAAGTCGCACCTGAAATTGGCAAAAGTAGTGCAGGAACTACTTTTGGAAATCTGTGCAGCGCCACAAAATTGGGGTTGCATCGATTGGAACAGTGCCATTGCCACCAATAGTCATGCGATTTGATTTCTTAAATTGCATGACAAATTGCCCCAATGTAAACATAGGCTTCAGCACACCTGCAAGTAAATGATAAAGGTGGAATCTTTATAACAGCTGTGGAGAATTGCAGGTAATGAATTCAGCTGGAGGATAGACAGTGTTGTATGTGTCAGCTCTGGTTCACATTGGTGCGATTTGACATGTCAGATCGGTGGCAATTGCGCTGTTCTAATTGGTGTGATTTGTATTGATATAAGTGCAGAAACCTGCACAGATGTCTCTGATGTCCCCCCCCCCTCCTGCAGTCGGGACTGACATGCGGGAATGAAAATCGTATGAGTTCAGCTGAACGATTTTCTCCTGCTGTCAGTGTGAAGCAGAGCTCAAACCGGGCCTTTTGCCTTTGTAATTCACCTGCTGCTATGGCAGAGACACCATTCCTTTTCAAACTCCCTTAAGTTTACCTTCAAATATCATATGTAGAAATACAGATTTGCATATCTGCAAATAATCCAAAATAATAAATTCTAAGTGTGATTGAGATCAAATTTTCGCAGCTGCAATCAACAGAGCATGGTTTCACCTCCTGACCCGGAAATGAGTCATTGTAATCACCCGGAAGTTCCTGTGTTGGTCAGGATCTCCATCTAGGTGGATATGGCGAGGTCCCTCTTTAGCATAGAGGAAGTGCTGCTGATTTGCCGGGTAAGTGTAGGATATGTACTTGTGCTTACTCAAGGTGGGGGTGGATTTGGTGTGGGTGGGCTTCATTGATTTGTTTGGCATCACTACACATTTGCTTCTGGACCATGTGCACACATCACTACTTCCTGCATTTGTTCTGCTGATGTAAATCAGTAAGGACTATGCAAGTATAAATGAGAGCTCCTTTCTATTAAAATATATATGACTTGATTCACAGTTGGGCGACTTTTCATGATTCTCAATGATAACCATTCATATCTGTGCTACTTTAAGTCAGACCAACTTCAAAGTAGTCCTTGTACTACTTTGGTGTGACTTTCAGGCTCGGTTTCCACTAGTGCGACTTGTCATGCAACTTGGGACTGCAAAGTCGCATGACATGTCATACCCTATGATTTCCAATGAGTATGGTTCATATCTGTGCGACATCAAGTCGCAGCGACTTCAAAGTAGTCCCTGCACTACTTTGGACCCACTTTGATACAACTTGAGGTCCATAGACCTCAAGAATATACAGGCATTGCTCCAAGTCGCATCAAAATCGCGGCAAAAAATTGCGGCAAAATCATGCGAATTTAGGGTTGCAATAGTGGAAACAGAGCCTCATGTGACTTGAGGTATATGGGGCGCAATATTACACAGGCATTCCCAGAAGTTGGGGCCAAGTTGCAGCGACAAAGTGGCAGCAAATTAGGGTGACTTTCAGGTCGCAGCAGTGTGAAAGAGATTCAAGGATATCTTTGAATTTGGCCCTATTGTCACTTGTGCATCCTGAAAGTGGGGAAAATTCATCCCTGCACTACCTTGGTTTGACTTTGATGCGATTTGAGGTCCATACACCACAAGATAACACAGAAATTGCTTCAAGTCATGGCAAAGCTGTGCAATTTTAAGGTCGCACAAGTGCAAATGGGGCTTTATTCAAAGGTGTTATTTAATCTCATTAGGTTACTTTCACACTTATGTGACTTTTCATGCAGCTTTGGACCTCAGAGTCGCATTAAAAGTCCCCCCCCCCCCCCCATGAGTTCCATTCATATCTATGCAACTTCACCCATGTTCACATAGCTCTGAATTGACATGTCAAATTGCAGGCCAAATCGGCACCTATTGACGGCAATAGAACTGTCCGAATTGGTGCGACGCCACACAGATTCCCAAAAATATTTCCTACACTACTTTGGGCGACTTCAGGAGGCGATTTCTTACCTCCCAACTTTTTGAGATGGGTATAAGGGACAACTATTAGCAAAAGTATGTAGGCATAGTACACACCTCCTAAAACACCTTCTTAAAGGAGAATTATTAAAAAAAATATATATATATATATATATATATTGTGACAGCAGGAAGGTAAAGTCACCTGGTTGCATCCAGGGGGGTAGATATATTTCGCCCAGATTCAGGCTTTACGCCGACTTATACAACTAGGTGGAGAGTTGTATAAGGCTAGTGGGCTCATGGATGACTCATACCTCTAGGGAGAGTGTGGGGCGTCGTGCAGACAGAGATGAGGAGACCAGCTGAACCTTGTCAGCTCATTTAGGCCTCTATAAGAACTCCCAGCTTCATTAGATGTTAGCTCATGCCTGGAACCAGACCTGTGTGGACTGTCTAGGGAGAGTGAACCCCTGTGCGGTGAGGCAAAGCCTGTGTGGCTATTTGTTTGGACTTTTACTAAACCAGGGACTTAGGGACTAGGACAGCACTAGGCTGATCCCAGTTGTTAGTTAGGAAACCTGTATGTTTAGTCAGAGGTCAACTTGACCAGGATTTATTTTGGTTATGTTTCTTTTGCTTTGCTGTGTTTTGTCACTGTAAATAGAAAATAAACCGCACCTTTTTTTGATTTTGAAAACCACAACCTCCGTTTGCTGGGCCTGTTTTGTGTGGGGAGCCCATCCCGGGGGTCACACACACCCGCTGCCGAGCTAACCCCCTCACAGTTGGTGGAGAACCAGTGGCAGTTTTTTTTAAGCCAGCATGGAGGAGATACTGAAGCAGCTGGCTCTAGCAAATGCCAATCAACAGCAGACAAATGCAGGTTTGCAAAGGAGCCTTGCAGCCCAGCAGCAGACAAACGCAACTTTGCAACAGAGTCTGGAGGCTCAGCAACGAGCCCAGCAGCAATCTGAGGCCCGCTTCATAGACCTGTTGCAGAAGCAAGAGCAGAGACTACAACAACAGATGGAAGCAGTAATGCAGCAACGTCCGCAGACCAGTGAGGAAAGCCGTCCCACTAATACCGCGTCCTTTGGGGTGAGTCGTTTATTGACAAAAATGACTGGAGAGGATGATCCAGAGGTATTTTTGACCACATTTGAAAGGACCGCTGAAAGAGAAAAGTGGCCTGAGGAGCAGTGGGCTGGACTGGTGGCTCCTCTGTTAACTGGTGAATCGCAGAAAGCTTACTATGACCTAGAGCCTAACCAAGCAAAAGACTATGTGATGCTAAAAGCTGAAATATTGGCAAGGCTGGGTGTCACCCAGGCTGTCCGGGCTCAGCGTGTGCATAACTGGACTTTCCAGCTTGGAAAACCCCCCAGGTCTCAAATGTATGATCTCATTCACCTGAGCAGAAAGTGGCTACAGCCAGAGACTTTGTCCGCACCAAAGATTGTGGAACGTGTTGTAATGGATCGGTTTTTGAGAGCTCTTCCTACTGCCATCCAAAAGTGGGTAAGCCATGGAGACCCAGAGACGGCCGATGGTCTTGTGGATCGTGTGAAGAAATACTTGGCTACAGAGAACCTGACGGCCTCTTCCAGAGACACTCGGACTTTCCACCCTAAGACCAGACCATCCCCAGGGGCGGATAAGAGGATTCCAAGGGGTGAGGGTGGAGAGAGTGAGAGGGTGGGAGCTCTACCCCAAGTTTGGCGAGAACAGCCTGGGAAATTAGCGGCTCAAGAGGCGGCAAGAAGGATCGTTTGCTACCGCTGCCGGCAAGCGGGACATATTGCAGCCAATTGCCCGGTTGTGGAGGAACCCATGCAGTGTGACTTTCTGACGGGCAGACGTCAGTCGCTGTGTGCGACAGTCGCATGCACTGCCATTCGAGGAACTGAGAAACATTTATGCAAAATGTGTGTTAATGGTAGAAATGTTGTGGTATTGCTGGATTCAGGTAGCCTTGTGACCCTGATAAAGGCTGAGTTCGTTAAAACAGAGGTCTCTGGGAATAGCAAGGTAGCTGTTATTTGTGTGCATGGGGACACCCGAGAGTATCCAGTGACTACAGTGTGTTTCGAGACCCCCAAAGGTACCCTCTCTCATCCAGTGGGCTTAGTATCTCAGTTACCGCATGACGCCATTGTGGGAAGGGATTTTCCGAAGTTCTGGGAACTGTGGGATGATCCTGAGCCCCTCACTGGTGCCCCTATGTACCAGGAATGTGATAGCCAGAACTCCCCTGAGAGTGGTGAGGACTCTCCGGAATTTCCCTTATCAGTATTGGCAGGGGAGACTCAAGAAACTGGAGAGGAGCCCACCTCCTCAGACGAAAACCTACCGTCTGTGGAGTTTTCTGATCTTGAGGTTCACAGGGAAAACTTTGCCACAGAACAGTTGAAAGACCCCGCCCTAATAAAGGCACGGGAAAACGTAGTGAAAATAGATGGTGAGTTAGTGAACCCAGATAATACCTGCACTTACCCATACTTCAGCGTAGAGAAGGACCTACTGTATCGGGTGGCAAAAAGGGCAGAAGAAACCGTTGAGCAGCTTGTGGTGCCCAAACCTTACAGGAAGTTGGTGTTGGAGTTGGCCCATGGGCACATTCTTGGAGGTCATCTGGGGACAGAGAAAACCCGAGAGAGGGTATTACAGAGATTCTATTGGCCGGGGGTGATGAAGGACGTAGAAAATTATTGTTCCTCCTGCCCTGTGTGTCAGAGGTTGGCCCCGATGCCACATTTCCGTAGCCTGCTGGTCCCTCTACCCATCATTGAGGTCCCGTTTGAGAGGATCGCCATGGATTTGGTAGGTCCTATAATCAAGTCCGCTAGGGGGCACCAGTACATATTAGTTATAATGGACTATGCCACCCGTTATCCAGAAGCGATCCCTCTCCGAAATACCTCGGCCAAAACCATAGCCAAAGAGCTATCTCTTGTTTTTAGCCGGGTGGGTATTTGTAAAGAACTGCTTACGGACCAAGGTACACCCTTTATGTCCCGGGTTATGAAAGAGCTGTGTAAATTGTTCAAAGTGACGCAATTGCGTACGTCTGTGTATCACCCCCAAACCGATGGGCTGGTTGAAAGATTCAACAAAACCCTAAAACAAATGTTGAAGAAAGTGGTGGATAGAGATGGAAAGGATTGGGACTGTTTACTTCCTTATTTGATGTTTGCTATTAGGGAGGTGCCCCAATCCTCTACGGGATTCTCCCCCTTTGAGTTACTGTATGGGAGACACCCAAGAGGGCTGTTGGATATTGCCAAGGAAACTTGGGAAAGTGAGAGTTCTCCCCACAGGAGTGTGATTGAGCATGTCGCCCTGATGCAAGATCGAATTGCACAGGTAATGCCCATCGTGAAGGAACATTTGGCCCAAGCGCAGTTGGCACAGCAGAGAGTGTACAACCGTGGAGCCAAGACCCGTACCTTTTCCCCGGGGGATAGGATATTGGTACTTGTCCCTACGGTTGAAAGTAAATTCCTTGCCAAATGGCAAGGCCCCTACGAGATAATGGAAAAAGTGAGCGAAGTGAATTACAAGGTCAGACAACCAGGAAGGCGAAAGCCCGAACAGATCTATCACGTTAATCTGTTGAAAGCCTGGAGGGATAGAGAGTCCCTAGTCGCAGACACTTGGTCACCAGCTCAAACTGGTTGCGTGATTCCTGAGGTTGGAATAGCAGCCACCTTGTCACAACCCCAACAACAGGAGGTTAAGGAGTTTGTGCTTCGCAACAAGGAGGTATTCTCTGAGCTGCCGGGACAAACATCTGGGGTAGAGCATGACATCATTACCCCGCCCGGTGAAAGGGTGAAGTTAAAACCCTATCGGATCCCAGAGGCTCGACGGGAGGCAATACGGGAGGAAGTACAGAAAATGCTGAACTTAGGGGTGATAGAGGAGTCCCAAAGTGATTGGTCTAGTCCCATTGTGTTGGTGCCTAAACCGGATGGGAGCTGGCGATTTTGTAACGATTTTCGTCAGTTGAACAAAGTTACAAAATTTGACACCTACCCCATGCCACGTATAGATGAGTTGATCGACCGGCTGGGAACAGCCCGATACATGACGACTCTTGACCTCACAAAAGGGTATTGGCAAATCCCCCTGGCCAAGTCGGCCAAAGAGAAAACCGCATTTGTAACCCCAGACGGGGCGTTCCAATATAAAAGAATGCCGTTCGGGTTACAGAATGCGCCGGCCACATTCCAGCGGAAAATGGACCAGATGCTGAGGCCCCATCGGAAGTATGCTGCGGCTTACCTGGATGACGTAATTGTCCATAGCACAGATTGGGCCTCACATCTGCCAAAAGTGCAAGCAGTCCTGGACTCTGTTCGGGAAGCGGGGTTTACGGCTAACCCCAAGAAGTGTACCATTGGGCAGGAGGAGGCCAAATATCTTGGGTACACCATTGGGAGGGGAGTAATAAAACCCCAACTCAACAAAGTCGAGGCCATCCAGAGTTGGCCACGTCCCAACAGCAAGAAGCAGGTACGAGCCTTTCTGGGAATCGCTGGGTATTATCGGCGATTCATTCCCCACTTTGCTTCTAAGGCTGTGCCCCTAACCAACCTGACGAAGGGGAAAGGGTCGGTCATGATTAAATGGACCCCCGAGGCTGAGGCAGCATTCCAATTCTTGAAACAAGCCTTATGTAGCCAGCCAGTGTTGTACTCACCCGACTTCTCTAAAGACTTTGTCGTACAAAGTGATGCGTCAGATGTGGGGTTAGGAGCAGTATTGTCCCAGGTCTGGAACGGGGAAGAGCACCCAGTCATTTACCTCAGCAGGAAGTTGAAGTCCCATGAGGTAAATTACACCACCGTTGAAAAGGAGTGTTTAGCGGTGAAGTGGGCTCTAGATTCCCTTCGGTACTACCTGCTAGGTAGGCACTTTGACATGGTTACGGATCACGCTCCGTTAAAGTGGATGGCTCAAAACAAGGAAACAAATAGAAGAGTGAATAGGTGGTTCCTGGCCCTCCAGGAATTCAACTTCACAGTAAAGCATCGCCCTGGCGTTCAAATGGGGAATGTGGATGCTTTGTCTCGAGTACATGAATGCCTGATTGCTGGTGTTCCAACCCCGAGGTTAAAACAAGAGGGGGGGGTATGTGACAGCAGGAAGGTAAAGTCACCTGGTTGCATCCAGGGGGGTAGATATATTTCGCCCAGATTCAGGCTTTACGCCGACTTATACAACTAGGTGGAGAGTTGTATAAGGCTAGTGGGCTCATGGATGACTCATACCTCTAGGGAGAGTGTGGGGCGTCGTGCAGACAGAGATGAGGAGACCAGCTGAACCTTGTCAGCTCATTTAGGCCTCTATAAGAACTCCCAGCTTCATTAGATGTTAGCTCATGCCTGGAACCAGACCTGTGTGGACTGTCTAGGGAGAGTGAACCCCTGTGCTGTGAGGCAAAGCCTGTGTGGCTATTTGTTTGGACTTTTACTAAACCAGGGACTTAGGGACTAGGACAGCACTAGGCTGATCCCAGTTGTTAGTTAGGAAACCTGTATGTTTAGTCAGAGGTCAACTTGACCAGGATTTATTTTGGTTATGTTTCTTTTGCTTTGCTGTGTTTTGTCACTGTAAATAGAAAATAAACCGCACCTTTTTTTGATTTTGAAAACCACAACCTCCGTTTGCTGGGCCTGTTTTGTGTGGGGAGCCCATCCCGGGGGTCACACACACCCGCTGCCGAGCTAACCCCCTCACAATATATATATATATATATATATATATATATATATATTAGTTAAACCCCCAAGTGCTTTTTTTTAACCACTTAACAACCACCTGCCGACAAATAACGGCGGCAGGGTGGTTGCTTAACTCTGGGAGGACGTTATATAACGTCCTCCCAGAATCGCGCTCCCGCGCGCCCCCTGGGGCGCGCACACGGGAAACTCCGTGACCGCCGGGTCCAGAGGACCCGGCGGATCACGAATCGTGGTAAATCGCCGCTGATAGCGGCCGTTTACCACGTGATCGCTCCGTCAAATGACGGAGCAATCACTTGTAAACAGACCGGCGTCATTTGAAGACGCCGGTTCCTCCCTCCCCTCTCTGTACCGATCGGTACAGTGTGAGAGGGGAGGGGGAGGGAGCGGATGGCAGCAGCAGCACTGTGGGCTGGATCTGTGACAATTGCAGTCACAGATCCATCCATCCATCCATCCATCCCTGCTCAGCCATCCCTGTGCTATACCCTGCCAATACTCTGCAATACACCCTGCCAATACTCGGCAAAATACCCTGGTGCAATACTCTGCAATACCCTGGTGCAATACTCTGCAATACCCTGGTGCAATACTCTGCAATACCCTGGTGCAATACTCTGCAATACCCTGCGAAATACTCTGCAATACCCTGGTGCAATACTCTGCAATACCCTGGTGCAATACTCTGCAATACCCTGGTGCAATACTCTGCAATACCCTGGTGCAATACTCTGCAATACCCTGCACAATACTCTGCAATACCCTGCACAATACTCTGCAATACCCTGCAAAATACTCTGCAATACCCTGCAAAATACTCTGCAATACCCTGCGCAATACTCTGCAAAATACTCTGCAATACCCTGCACAATACTCTGCAATACCCTGCACAATACTCTGCAATACCCTGCACAATACTCTGCAATACCCTGCACAATACTCTGCAATACCCTCCACAATACTCTGCAATACCCTCCACAATACCCTGTGCAATACCCGTGCAATACCCTGCCATACACCGCAATACCCTGCCATACACCGCAATACTCCGCAATGCCCTGCAATACTCCGCAATGCCCGGCAATACTCCGCAATGCCCGGCAATACTCTGCAATAACCACTTCCCGCCCTCCGGCCGTCATATGACGTCCTTGACTTTGTGCGGGGATATCTGAATGATGCCTGCAGCTACAGGCATCATTCAGATATCGGCTTTTTCAGCCGGCGATTCCCTACACCATAAGAACAATCATAGCGGCTGTTCCGCCGCTTGATCATTCTTACGGGAGGCAAGAGGGGATGTCCCCCCCCCCCCGCCGCCCTCCGGTGCTTCTACCGACTCACCGCTACGATCAAAGCCAGGATTGTTGTTTTTTTTTTTTGTATTTTTTTCAGGCTTCCCAGCCTAGAGGTGAGATGTGGGGTCTTATTGACACCCCCCCCCCCCCTCATATCTCACTGTAAAGAGGACCTGTCATGCCAGATGTTTACGTTCCTTGTAATAGGTATAAAAGTGATCAAAAAAATGTTTAGGGCGGAAAAACATGTCAAACTAAAATAAATAAAGTAAAATGAAGAATAAAATTTTTTTTTTTTTTTAAAGCGCCCCTGTCCCCGTGAGCTCGCATACAGAAGCGAACGCATACGTAAGTCCCGCCCACATATGAAAACGGTTTTCAAACCACACATGTGAGGTATCTCTGCGAACGTTAGAGCGAGAGCAATCATTTTGGCCCTAGACCTCCTCTGTAACTCAAAACATGTAACCAGTAAAAATATTTAAAGCGTCGCCTATGGGGATTTTTTAAGTAGCGAAGTTTGGCGCCATTCCACGAGTGTGTGCAATTTTTAAGGGCGACATGTTAGGTATCTATTTACTCGGCGTAACTTCATCTTTCACATTATGCAAAAACATTGGGCTAACTTTACTGTTTTTTTTTTTTTTTAAGCACAAAACATTTTTTTTCCGTAAAAAACGCGTTAAAAAAATTGCTGCGCAAATATCGTGCGAGATAAAAAGTTGCAACAACCACCATTATATTCTCTAAGGTCTTTGCTAAAAAAACATATATAATGTTTTGGGGTTCTATGTAATTTTCTAGCAAATAAATGATGATTTTTACATGTAGGAGAGAAATGTCAGAATTGGCCTGGGTGCTCCAGAACGCCTGAAGGTGCTCCCTGCATGTTGGGCCTCTGTATGTGGCCACGCTGTGTAAAAGTCTCACACATGTGGTATCGCCATACTCGGGAGTAATAGCAGAATGTGTTTTGGGGTGTAATTTGTGGAATGCATATGCTGTGTGTGAGAAATAACCTGCTAATATGACAATTTTGTGAAAAAAAAAAAAGAGAAAAAAAAAATCTTGATTTTGCAAAGAATTGTGGGAAAAAATGACAACTTCAAAAAACTCACAATGCCTCTTTCTGAATACCTTGGAATGTCTTCTTTCCAAAAAGGGGTCATTTGGGGGGTATTTGTACTTTTCTGGCATGTTAGGGTCTCAAGAATTGAGATAGGCCGTCAGTACTTCAGGTGTGATCAATTTTCAGATATTGGCACCATAGCTTGTGGACTCTATAACTTTCACAAAGACCAAATAATATACACCAATTTGTACTTATTTTTACCAAAGATATGTAGCAGTATAAATTTTGGCCAAAATTTATGAAGAAAAAATAGTAATTTGCAAAATTTTATAACAGAAACGAAAAAAAAATCATTTTTTTACAAAATTTTCAGTCTTTTTTCTCTTATAGCGCAAAAAATAAAAAACCCAACAGTGATTAAATACCACCAAAAGAAAGCTCTATTTGTGTGAAAAAAAGGACAAAAATTTCATATGGGTACAGTGTTGTATGACTGAGTAATTGTCATTCAAAATGTGAGAGCACCGAAAGCTGAAAATTGGTCTGGTTATTAAGGGGGTTTAAGTGCCCAGTGGTCAAGTGGTTAACAATAATATCCCTTTAGATTGGCTTTGAGAATTTACAAACAAAGCAATTTAGAAATTAGATGAAAGGTTTAGCGCTGGGAAACACTTTTTGAAAGATAAAAATTGCATTTTATATCAAACTATACAGATCAGAACAAAATGAGGGACAAATGAGGAGGAAAGAGGGACAGAGGGACTTTGGTCCAAATCAGGGACAGTTGAGACCTATGTGATTTCACAGACATCTGTGCAGGAAAGTGCACTGATGTCTCTGAAATCGCTCACAAAGTCGGGCTGAGGCCCCTTTCACGCTTGAGCGACTTTTCCTGAGACTTTGGTCATCAGAGTTGCATGACAAGTCATACCCCATGATTTTCAATGTGTACCATTTATATCTGTGCAACTTCAAGTCACACCGACTTCAAAGTAGTCCCTGTACTACTTTGGTCCGACTTTGATACGAGTTGACAGGCATTCCCTGGGATCGCAAAAAAAATACAGACGGAAGTTTGCGCGCCTTTCCCTGCGACTCCTGCGTCCATAGACCTCAAGATTACACAGGCATTGCTTAACCACTTAACGACCGCTCACTGTATATATACGTCGGCAGAATGGCACCGACAGGCACAATCACGTAGAGTGTACGTGATTGCCTTTGTACAGTTGGGGGGTCCAATCGGACCCCCCTTCTGTACAGTGAGCGGTGGCTAAGTGTCCGGGAGCGTTCCGGGATGAGGGGGCAGCCATTCGTTTCTGGCCACCCCCTCGCGATCGCTCCCGGCGAATGGAAATGCCCCCTCTGTCTGTGTCAGACAGAGGGAGCAGGAGGAAGTGATGTCATCTCTGGTGCGGCGCTCACATATACCGAGCGCCGTACAAGAGAAGATATCAGGTCAGTGCACACAACACTACACTGACACCAGGACACATAGGGACATAAATCGCCCCCCCAGGCCCCCCCAGACACCCCAGATCACCCCCCAGATCACCCCCCCCCAGCCCCCAGTCACAGTGTCACTGATTGCAGTGACCATTTATTTAGTGATCACTGCAATCAGTGACATTTGTGACTGTAAAAGTGTCACCAAAGTTTAGTCTTAGGTCCAGTGTAGCCCCCTAACCCCCCCTAATAAAGGTTTAACCCCCTGATCACCCCCCAGATAACCCTTTCACCCCCTATCACCACTGTCGCTTAGCGATCATTTTTCTGATCGCTGTCTTAGCGTCAGTGATGCCGATCGGCAGCCAGTAATTTTTTTTAGGTTCGCCGCAGGTTTTTATAGTGTCAGGTACCCCAATATATTATCTAATAAAGGTTTAACCCCCTTGATTGCCCCCCAGGTAACCCTTTCACCCCCTATCACCACTATCACTAAGCAATCGTTTTTCTAAACGCTGTCTTAGTGTCTGTGATGCAGATCGGTAGCCGGTAATTTTTTTTAGGTTCGCCGCAGGTTTTTATAGCGTCAGGTACCCCAATATATTATCTAATAAAGGTTTAACCCCCTTGATCGCCCCCCAGGTAACCCTTTCACCCCCTATCACCACTGTCGCTAAGCAATTGTTTTTCTAAACGCTGTCTTAGTGTCGGTGATGCAGATCGTAGCCAGTAATTTTTTTTAGGTTCGCCGCATGTTTTTATAGCGTCAGGTACCCCAATATATTATCTAATAAAGGTTTAACCCCCTTGATCGCCCCCCAGGTAACCCTTTCACCCCCTATCACCACTGTCACTAAGCGATCGTTTTTCTAAACGCTGTCTTAGTGTCTGTGATGCAGATCGTAGCCAGTATTTTTTTTTAGGTTCGCCGCATGTTTTTATAGCGTCAGGTACCCCAATATATTATCTAATAAAGGTTTAACCCCCTTGATCGCCCCCCCAGGTAACCCTTTCACCCCCATCACCACTGTCGCTAAGCAATCGTTTTTCTAAACGCTGTCTTAGTGTCGGTGATGCAGATCGGTAGCTGGTAATTTTTTTTAGGATCGCCGCAGGTTTTTATAGCGTCAGGTACCCCCATATATTATCTAATAAAGGTTTTAACCCCCTGATTGCCCCTAGTTAACCCTTTCACCAGTGATCACCATATAAGTGTTACGGGTGACGCTGGTTAGTTAGTTTGCTTTTTATAGTGTCAGGGCACCCACCGTGTATATAACCCAATAAAGGTTTAACCCCCTGATCGCCCGGCGGGTGATATCAATTAGGTTTTAGCGTCAGAGAGGGTCTGAGTCACACCCCAGGCAGCGTCAGGTTAGTGCCAGTAACGCTAACACCCACGCGTGAAGCATACACCCCCCTTAGTGGTATAGTATCTGAACAGATCAATATCTGATCTGATCAGATCTATACTAGCGTCCCCAGCAGTTTAGGGTTCCCAAAAACGCAGTGTTAGCGGGATCAGCCCAGATACCTGCTGGCACCTGCGTTTTGCCCCTCCGTCCAGCCCAGGCCACCCAAGTGCAGTATCGATCGATCACTGTCACTTACAAAACAAAAACACACATAACTGCAGCGTTCGCAGAGACAGGCCTGATCCCTGCGACTCCAGTGCTGTAGGAGGTGATTTCACCACCACAGTTAAAAAAAAAAAGCAAATATGCCGAAGCATTGGGGCAGCAGGGGCGGAGGAGCGATTTTGCTCCTAATGCCGCGTACATATGGTCGAAATTCCGACGGAGGCTTGCCCGTGGAAAAGTCCGACCATGTGTGTGCGGCATAACTTTTTTGCGGGAGGATGCCCCCATGCTTCGGCATATATAAATGGTGCGTGTATGCCCATCATTGGAAGTCGGTGGATGAAGGGCGGTATTCTAATGGTGGGCATACCCACCGATCAATCTCTTTTTTCGTTCAGCCAACTGGCTGCATGAAATAAAAAGATTACAATACATGTCCAACAAGGACCAGCAACGTACTAGTATGTTGCTGGACTTTGAATGTTTATACCAGAATGATGCCTGCGGGTTTAGGTATCATCTTGGTATCATTATTTTCAGCCTGCGGCCGGCTTTCATGTAAAAGCAATCCTAGCAGCTAATTAGCCTCTGGACTGCTTTTACAAGCAGTGGGAGGGAATGCCCCCCCCCGGATATAAAAAGCGCCATTGGGAAATTGGGAAAGCATTTTATCACACCGATCTTGGTGTGGTCAGATGCTTTGAGGGCAGAGGAAAAATCTAGGGTCTAGAAGACCCCAGTTTTTTCAAAAAAAGAGTACCTGTCACTACCTATTGCTATCATAGGGGATGTTTACATTCCCTGAGATAACAATAAAAATGATTAAAAAAAAATACTTGGAAGGAACAATTTAAAAATAAAATAAAAAAGCAAAATTAATAATAAAAAAAAAAAAAAAAAAAGCACCCCTGTCCTGCCCTGCTCTTGCCCAATGGCGAACGCAAGCGTCGGTCTGGCGTCATATGTAAACAGCAATTGCACCATGCATGTGAGGTATCACCGCGAAGGTCAGATCGAGTGCAATCATTTTAGCAGTAGACCTCCTCTGTAAATCTACTTGGGTAACCTGTAAAGGCTTTTAAAGGCTTTTAAAAATGTATGTAGTTTGTCGCCAATGCGCGTTTGTGCGAAATTTTAAAGCATGTCGTGTTTGGTATCTATGTACTCGGCCTAAGATCATCTTTTTTATTTCATCAAATATTTGGGCAATATAGTGTGTTTTAGTGCATTAAAATAAAAAAAGTGTATTTTTTAACCCAAAAAATGCGTTTGAAAAATTGCTGCGCAAATACTGTGTAGAAAAAAAAAATGCAACACCCACCATTTTAATCTGTAGGGCCTTTGCTTTAAAAATATATATAATGTTTGGGGGTTCAACATAATTTTCTTGCAAAAAAAAAAATGTTTTCATGTAAACAAAAAGTGTCAAAAAGGGCTTTGTCTTCAAGTGGTTAGAAGAGTGGATGTAAGCTTCCTAATGTTGTGTATAAAATGCCAGAACAGTTCAAAACCCCCCCAAATGACCCCATTTTGGAAAGTAGACACCCCAAGCTATATACTGAGAGGCATGTCGAGTCCATGGAATATTTTATATGTTGACACAAATTGCGGAAAAACAACAATTTTATTTATTTATTTATTTATTTTGCACAAAGTTGTCACTAAATGATATATTGCTCAAACATGCCATGGGCATATGTGGAATTACACCCCAAAATACATTCTGTTGCTTCTCCTGAGTACGGGGATACCACATGTGTGAGACTTTTTGGGAGCCTAGCCACGTACGGGACCCCAAAAACCAAGCACCGCCTTCAGGCTTTCTAAGGGTGTAAATTTTTGATTTCACTTCTCACTGCCTATCAGTTTCAGAGGCCATGGAATGCCCAGATAGCACAAAACCCCCCCAAATGACCCCATTTTGGAAAGTAGACACCCCAAGCTATTTGCTGAGAGGTATTGTGAGTATTTTGCAGATCTCGCTTTTTGTCACAAAGTTTTGAAAATTGAAAAAAAATATATATATATATATATATTTTCTTTCTTCATTTTCAAAAACAAATGAGAGCTGTAAAATACTCGCCATTCCTCTCAGCAAATAGCTTGGGGTGTCTATATTCCAAAATGGGGTCATTTGGGGGGGTTTTGTGCGATTTTGGCATTTTATGGCCTTCTAAACTGTGATAGGTAGTGAGGAGTGAAATCAAAAATTTGTGCCTAGAAATCCTGAAGGCGGTGCTTGGTTTTCGGGGTCCCGTACGCGGCTAGGCTCCTAAAAAGTCCCACACATGTGGTATCTCCGTACTCAGGAGAAGCAGAAAAATGTATTTTGGGGTGTAATTCCACATATAACCATGGCATGTGTGAGCAATATATCATTTAGTGACAACTTTTTGTAATTTTTTTTTTTGTCATTATTCAATCACTTGGGACAAAAAAAAATATATTCAATGGGCTCAACAGGCCTCTCAGCAATTTCCTTGGGGTGTCTACTTTCTAAAATGGGGTCATTTGGGGGGGTTTTGTGCTATTTTGGCATTTTATGGCCTTCGAAACTGTGATAGGTAGTGAGGAGTGAAATCAAAAATTTGCGCCCTTAGAAATCCTGAAGGCGGTGCTTGGTTTCCGGGGTCCCGTACGCGGCTAGGCTCCCAAAAAGTCCCACACATGTGGTATCCCCGTACTCAGGAGAAGCAGCAAAATGTATTTTGGGGTGAAATTCCACATATAACCATGGCATGTGTGAGCAATATATCATTTAGTAACAACTTTTTGTAATTTTTTTTTTTTTTTAGTCATTATTCAATCACTTGGGACAAAAAAATAAAAAATTCAATGGGCTCAACATGCCTCTCAGCAATTTCCTTGGGGTGTCTACTTTCCAAAATGGGGTCATTTGGGGGGGTTTTGTACTGCCCTGTCATTTTAGCACCTCAAGAAATGAGATAGGCAGTCATAAATTTAAAGCTGTGTAAATTTCAGAAAATGTACCCTAGGTTGTAAACTCTATAACTTTTGCGCAAACCAATAAATATACGCTTATTGACATTTTTTTTACTAAAAACATGTGGCTAAATACATTTTGGCCTAAATGTATGACTACAATTGAGTTTATTCGATTTTTCTTATAACAAAAAGTAGAAAATATCATTTTTTTTTCAAAATTTTCGGTATTTTTCCATTTATATCGCAAAAAATAAAAATCGCAGAGGCAATCAAATACCATTAAAAGAAAGCTCTATTTGTGGGAAGAAAAGGACGCAAATTTCGTTTGGGTACAACATTGCATGTCCGCACAATTTACAGTTAAAGCAGCGCAGTGCAAAATTCTAAATTCACCTCTGGTCCTTTAGCTACCAAATGGTCCGGGGCTTAAGTGGTTAAATATCGTACCTGGGGGCTGTCTAAAGTATGCCTGTGAAGTGGCACGTGTTTCCCGTGTTTAGAACTGTCCCTGCATAAAATGACATTTCTAAAGGAAAGAAGTAATTTAAAACTGCTTGCGGCTTTAATGTAATGTCTGGTCCCGGCAATATGGATGAAAATCATTGAGAAAAATGGCATGGGTACCCCCCCACCCCTCCCACCCCCCAGCCCACTACCAGCCCCTTTGGGTCTTGTATGGATATTAAGGGGAACCCCGCACCCAAATTAAAAAAAGGCCTATATACTCTGAAAAGCAGTATACAGGCGGTGCAAACAAGACAGGGACTGTAAGTTTGTTCTTAATTAGAATCTGTATGTAATTTGGAACAGGTAAATTTTTTAAGTGTAGCTCCAGTCAAAAAATCTATTTTTAAGCTTTTTGGAAAACATAGGGAAGGGTTATCACCCCTGTAACATTTGTTTTGCTGTCTGTGCACCTGTTCAGAACATTTCACCTCACTTTCCGTCCCAATGACAAATGTTTTTGAAAATTTGGCGTTTTTATTGAAACAAGGATTGGTGATAAAGCATCAGTGGAGAGGAGACACCTTTTTCCCATATTAACTCTTACAGGAGAGAATTTCCCTTCCTAGGGGTAGATTTCCTCTAACTTCCTGTTGTCTCCTTCCGTTTGCAAGTAGGAGTCGTTTGTAAGTTGGATGTTTGAAAGTAGGGGCCTGCCGTATATACTCTGCATAAATTTGGCCCTTAGGTGTTGGTGTTGCCACAAGACTGTAAGCCCTCACAGTTACTCTTGGTGGGCACTGGAACGCCCTGCTGTGAACTATTATATCAAGAATTGTAATTACATGCCATTGTTGAACAGTGGTAGGAAAAATTGGGCCTTTGGTGGTGGTGGTGGTGCTGGTGCCACAACACTGTAAGTCCTCACAGTTACTCTTGGTGGGCGCTGGAATGGGCCCTGCTGTGAATTATTAGATCAAGAATTGTAATTACATGCCCCTGATGAACAGGGGCAGAAAAATTGGGTCTTTGGTGGTGGTGGTGGTGGTGTTGCCACAACACTGTAAGCCCTCACAGTTACTCTTGGTAGGCGCAGGAATGGGCCCTGCTGTGAATTATTAGATCAAGAATTGTAATTACATGCCCCTGTTGAACAGGGGCAGAAAAATTGGGCCTTTGGTGGTGGTGGTGGTGGTGTTGCCACAACACTGTAAGCCCTCACAGTTACTCTTGGTGGGCGCAGGAATGGGCCCTGCTGTGAATTATTAGATCAAGAATTGTAATTACATGCCCCTGTTGAACAGGGGCAGAAAAATTGGGCCTTAGGCACTGGTGGTGGTGCCACAACACTGCAACCCCTCACAGATACTGTAGTTGAAGCGCAGCAATGAGCCCTGCTGCAAAGCATTGCATCACAAATTGTAATTGCACGCCCCCGTTAAACAGGGGCTGAAAAATTGGGCCTTAGCCACTGGTGGCAGTGCTCAGAAACAAAAATGTTCTTACATGCTATCAGCATGATCATTGAGGAGGAAGAGGATAGTCACTCAGCATAACAGTATAGTCACTCTGCATCAGCATAGGCAGTCTTGAAGGGATCTGATCATTTCAAAGAAAATTAGTCTGTTACATCAGCATCAGGTGCTTGGTAGCTGGTGGTGATCCAAGACTTATTAATTTTTATGAAGGTCTGTGATCGGTTACAAAGCATCCAGCAGCACTGAATGTGCGTTCTGAAAGAACGCTGGATGCAGGACAGGCCAGTAGCTCAATTGCATACTGTGCAAACTCTGGTCAGTGATCCATCCTCAAGACCCAGTCACCCAGAGGATTTTCGGTGGGAAAGGTGTCCAAGTCTGATCTTGCCCCTAGGTATTCCTGCACCATGTAAACCAGACGCTGGCGATGGTTGCTGGAAGCGATCATACCTTGGGGCTGCGGACTAAAAAATTGTCTGAATGCATCGGTCAGACGGCCACCTTCTCCACCGCTCCTTCTTTGACTGACCGGAGCCTCAGCATCACGTTGTCCAGGACCAGGAATTTGTAACTTCCCAGTCTCTGGGAACACGTTGCACAGACCTTTCTGGAAGGCCTCCCGAAGATGCTTCATCCTCTGCTCCCTCTGCGACGGCAAGATAAGGTCCGCAAGCTTACCCTTGTGACATGGATCAAGGAGGGTTGCCAGCCAGTAATGATCCCTCTTCTTGATCGCACGAATATGAGGATCCTTCCGCAGGCTTTGCAGGATCAGGGAGGCCATGCAGCGTATGTTTGCTGAGGCATTTGGTGCAGAGTCCTCTGGGTCACTGAGGACAACATGATCCGCAGCCACCTCCTCCTAGCCACGTACAAGTCCATGGGTGTCTTGGGACTGTAATTTGATCCTTTGAAGACTGCTGCTGATGCTGAGTGCTAGTCTCCACCTCCATGCTAACACAATCCTCCTCCTCCTCCTCCTTCTCCTCCTCGTCCTCTTCCTGTGTGATAGCCGGGCCAGCAGGAACACTGTCTGGATAAAGGGGGCCTTGAGAGGTAAGGAAGTCCTCCTCTTCCTGCCTCTGTTCTGCCTCAAGTGCCCTGTCCATTATTCCACGTAGCGTGTGCTCCAACAGGTGGACAAGAGGGACAGTGTCACTGATGCATGCACTGTCGCTGCTCACCATCCTCATGGCCTCCTCAAATGGTGCCAGGACAGTGCATGCATCCCTGATCATGGCCCACTGGCGTGGAAAAAAAATCCAAGCTCCCCTGACCCTGTCCTGGTGCCATATTGCAACAGATACTCATTGATGGCCCTCTGCTGCGTGTGCAGCCGCTGCAGCATGGCCAACGTAGAGTTCCACCTGGTGGGCATGTCACAGATTAGGCGGTTCTTGGGCAGGTTGTAATCCTTTTGCAGCTCAGCCAGCCGAGCACTGGCATTATATGACCGGCAGAATTGCCCACAGAGTTAACTGGCCTGCTTCAGAACCTTCTGTAAGCCCGGGTACCTGCCCAAGAACCGCTGCACCACCAAGTTAAGGACGTAAGCCAAACAGGGCACATGGGTCAAGTGTCCCTTTTGGAGGGCGGAGAGGAGGTTGGTGCCATTGTCGGAAACCACCATTCCTGGCTTAAGCTGGCGTGGCGTCAACCACCTCTGAGCCTGCCCCTGCAGAGCTGACAGAATCTCTGCCCCAGTGTGGCTCCTGTCCCCCAAGCACACCAGCTCAAGCACCGCATGGCATCTTTTTGCCTGCGTACTTGCATAGCCCATTGAACGCCTACGGAGCACCGCTGGTTCCGAGGACAAAGCACAGTTAGAGGCCATGGAGGAAGAAGAAGAGGAGGGGGTGGAGGAGAGAGGTGTGTCAGAATTACCAGTAATAACATTTTGGAGGCGTGGTGGCGGAACAACCAACAACACTACTGCACCTTGTCCTGCATCCTTCCCAGCTGCCAGCAGAGTCACCCAATGCACAGTGAAAGATAGGTAACGTAGAAAAAATTGAAGAGAGAGTGGGTCCTCTGTTCACTAATTACATAAACACTTGTGCTCATTGGGGATCAAGCGCATAGTGTAGCATTAATGGCGGACTCACCCATAAAAGTGCGGTCTCTGTGGCCAAACAATAGATATATAAAAAAGGCCCACCAGGGAGAGAGAAAGAAAAGAACACTCCCCCAGGATAAAGAAGCCACAGGTGGACCACGCCGCTTATATGAAATGCTTTTAATAGTACAAAATATAAATTTTTACAAAATTTAAATGATGCTCAAAAAATATCTTTCACCAACACCCACAGTAAATAAAAAATGATAACGTTATCATTAAAACACAGTCAGCTGAAAAGGAATGCATGCATGCATGCAAATAATGCTAGCAGGATGGCCACCTGGAAAGATTCCAGAAAATTACCCTGTATGCAGTAGGGTCAGCCAGTAGGGCTTGACCAGTTCCAAAGGAACATAGAAAATGCAATAATGTGTCTATGCGACCAAACAAAGGACTATAAAAATGGTGACACCTGCAATAAATTGAAAGGAAAAACACTTCAGCCAGTTAGGAAGTGTATGGGGCAGTCTTTGGGGCAGGTGTAGCACAAGTTCTGAATCACATAAAAAGCAGCAAAAAAGAAGAAAAAGCAAGCAAAAAAGCAAAGCATATGTAGGGCAGCAGGATAGCAGCAAATGGAGCAGGTCCATACAGTATAGCAAGAAGCCGAGTTCACTGGGGACACAGTATATAGTCACAAGTAGATAGCATAAGCTTGATGTTATTGCTTGGACCAAAGGTCCGCTCACCCAGCCTGGTAGTTGGAAGGGATAGGTCCTATGCTTCAGAAGCTCTCCTCTCCATGGTGATAGGAAGTGTGCAGGACAGGCAGTATAGCCATGGGTACCGTGTGAACCCTGTGCAGGGATTGCGGCTCCTGTTTTCCTTCTCGAGGAGGGGTATAGGTACCCTTAGAAAGTTCTCCAGGCCGGGATTGGTCAGGAAATTGATCCGAGGTAAAGGTCGGGTATAGGGCTGAGATACCCGCTGTGTTCCCGCTGCTGCGGCCGTACGAATTGGCGTATCAGAGAGCTGCTTGTAGAGGTAGTGATTCAGTTCAGTCCGTCGGAAGCGCAGAGCGCATGCGTCCGTTCAGCGTGGTCACATGTTGTAGTGACGTCCGATCGTCACCCACAGCCACGCTGAACGGACGCATGCGCTCTGCGCTTCCGACGGACTGAACTGAATCACTACCTCTACAAGCAGCTCTCTGATATGCCGGTACCCACCACGGTACCCATGGCTATACTGCCTGTCCTGCACACTTCCTATCACCATGGAGAGGAGAGCTTCTGAAGCATAGGACCTATCCCTTCCAACTACCAGGCTGGGTGAGCGGACCTTTGGTTCAAGCAATAACATCAAGCTTATGCTATCTACTTGTGACTATATGCTGTGTCCCCAGTGAACTCGGCTGCTTGCTATACTGTATGGACCTGCTCCATTTGCTGCTATCCTGCTGCCCTACATATGCTTTGCTTTTTTGCTTGCTTTTTCTTCTTTTTTGCTGCTTTTTATGTGATTCAGAACTTGTGCTACACCTGCCCCAATGATTGCCCCATACACTTCCTAACTGGCTGAAGTGTTTTTCCTTTCAATTTATTGCAGGTGTCACCATTTTTATAGTCCTTTGTTTGGTCGCATAGCCACATTATTGCATTTTCTATGTTCCTTTGGAACTGGTCAAGCCCTACTGGCTGACCCTACTGCATACAGGGTAGCTTTCTGGAATCTTTCCAGGTGGCCATCCTGCTAGCATTATTTGCATGCATGTATTCCTTTTCAGCTGACTGTGTTTTGATGATAACGTTATAATTTATTATTTACTGTGGGTGTTGGTGAAAGATATATTTTTTGAGCATCATTTAAATTTTGTAAAAATGTATATTTTGTACTATTAAAAGCATTTCATATAAGCGGCGTGGTCCACCTGTGGCTTCTTTATCCTGGGGGAGTGTTCTTTCATTTCTCTCTCCCTGGTGGGCCTTTTTTATATAAAGATAGGTAACGTCCCTATCCATGCCTGCTGGACCATGTGTCAGCGGTAATATGCACCTTTACGCTGACCGCCCTGTCCAGCGAGGCCAAGACATTACCTTCCACATGCCGGTAGAGAGCCGTAATCGCCTTCCATGAGAAAAAGTGGCGTTTGGGAACCTGCCACTGAGGAACCGCACATTCCACAAACTCATGGAAGGGGGCAGAGTCTACCAACTGAAAAGGCAGCAGTTGAAGTGCTAGCAATTTAGCCAAGCTAGCACTCAATCGCTGGGCATGTGGATGGTTGGGAGCAAAAACTTATTTTGGCGGTGCAGCAGCTGGGGCAGGGAAATTTGCCTGGTACAATCGGACGTCGGTGTTGCCTGAAAGAACTTGGCTGTGACTGTGACACACCTAATTCTACACCTTCATTCCTCTCAGTGCAGGTTTCAGAGAAGACTGAATGTAAAGTGGGGTTGGAGATCCCAGCTGATGAGGAGCAAGGAGAGGTCCGCTTTGTTCTTTGGTGTGGGTCTTTTAGGTACGCTTGCCAACGAACTTCATGGCAGGTCGACATATGTCTGGTTAAGCACGTGGTGCCCAAGCGGCTGATGTTTTGGCCACGCGAGGTACGCTTTAGACATATGTTGCAAATAGCAATGGCGCGATCTGCTGCACACGTCTGAAAAAAGGCCCACACCACAGAACTTTTGGAATAACGCGCAGAGACAGCAGCGCCCTGCACATGCGGGGCTCTGCGGTGTGATGCAGTCAGTGTGCTGCCCTTAAGCTGGCCCTTGGAGGGCATCCTGCCTCGTTGGAGATGTGCCTCCTCCTCCTCCACCTCCTCCTCCTCCTCCTCTCCCCTATCAGGCACCCACGTGGAGTCAGTGACCTCATCATCCCCTCCCTCCTCATCGCTGGAGCAAATCTGGCAGTATGCTGCAGCTGGGGGATCATGACTGCCAGATAGCTGACCTTGTTGGGCACCCCCTCTCTCTGGGCTTACGTTACTACCCCCTCTCTCTGGGCTCACATTACTGCCTTCCCCTTGCTGGGTTCCATCATTGGAGCCTTCAAAACGCTAGGCATCCCCCTGGAGCATGTACCCAACACTGTGATCAAACAGTTCGGGGGACTCCTCAGGAGGACATGGTGGGGCTAGGGAAGGAGTGACTGATGCCATTGAGCCGAGGGAAGAGGCCGTTTTGGCAGCTGCTTTGCCAGACAAAGTACCCCGAGCCTGGGTGAGAGAGGATGAGGATGAGGACGGCTTGGTCATCCACTCTACCAAGTCTTGGGCATGTTGCGGCTCAACATGGCCAGCTGACGAAAAGAAGGACAAGCGTGTCCCACGGCCACGTGCTGATGAGGATGCACCGTGTCCACGACCAGCACTGTTGCCTCTAGACACAGAGCCTGCTTGCCCTCTTTTATTGCCTCGTGACTGTCTGCCTCTCCTTGTTTGCCTTCCAGACATACTAATGGCCTGCAGTGAGATGTAGCTGCACAAAGGTGGGATGTATATATATATATATATATGTAGCGGCCTCACCCCTCTCTCCCCTTCTTATTCTTGGCTTGGCTTTCTTTGTCTAGGGGTGTTAGTGCAGGGGAGAGGGATGAGATACACTATGGCCCATGTCCTCCATAGTGACGAGGTGAAGACCAGAAAGATCAGGCTTTGTGTAGGTGTCCTAGAGTCAAGTCCTGTACTTCGTCCCTGACTCCTTTGCTCTTAGTAACCAGAGTTCCACACAGTGAATAGGTCCAACACAGTTTTATTCTTCTCAGCGAATAAACACACAGCACGGTTAAGTTGGATTCTCTTGCAACAACTTAGTCTTAATGGGAATAGGTCGAGGCACAATCCTTTCCCTTCTCTTGCCAACCACTGTGGTATCACCAGTGGCGAATAGTCACTGCCACTGACTATGTGAAGTAGAACGTGAATTACCTTCGCTAGCAAGGCCCCTGTCAGGGGAAGGATATCCGTCCAAGGGAGATACCGGAGGCCTCTCTGTCACCAGCGATGCTGCGCCAGACTCTCCAGAGAAGTTCTGCTCACCAGACCTCACGAACTCAGACACGGGCACCCAAGGAGTTAGGGCCCCCTCGGATTCCTCCACCCTCGCGGAACTCAGTCGAAGGTACTGAGCCCCAGGCATCCGCCATAGTACCTCACCCCAGGCTAAAGGTGCCTGAGATGGACTCCATCTCTGCTCCGGCCAGGTCAAGGGCACCTGGGCCCGGAGCGCCGGAACGCCAGCACCCAAGCTGAAGGTGCCTGGGTGCGGCCGCGTCCTCCGACTTCAACTTTGAGCCCCGTGGTCAGGGCGTCCGCCCCCTTTATCCCCTCTCCCTTCGCGCCACAGCGGGTTCCCCGCCCCGCTGTACCAGCTCCAGGGGAGGACAAAAAGGCACAGTCTTGCGATGTGAGTTCAACTCCGGCCCAGGGCAACAACGCCACCTGTGGGACGCAGGGAACCCTCACATCACCAGAATCTTCCAAGAACCATAAAAGGGTCTCAGATTCCATAGCAATCAGTGCATCTGGGTTACACTACCACCCAGATGCTTCCCCTAAATTCAAATACCCGCTACACCCTCCCCCCGGTGATTTGACACTGGTCCCCAGTGTCTGGTGCAAACCCATGTCTCCCAAGAAGTGGCAACATAAGTCTGACCCAGAGACCACCAAACAATTTAACCCTGAATTGTGCCAAGACCTAAAATGGGAAAAGGGAAAATAGAAATGTAAAACAATGAAACTTTCAATAAAATACTCTTTAACATTTACACATGTACAATTCCCCCCTTGCTATCTAAGGACCACCCCATTCTCAGCAGCCTTGACAGACGAGTCTCCTGCAGAGGGAAAAAAAAAAAGAACAACACACATCCTAACATCATATATGTGTTTTCTTGGAATGAATGGGTCTGTCCGAGAAGAAACCCATTCACTCCAATGAGTGTTGCATAGTGTCAAAAAAAACAACAATCGTTGCGCAACACTGCCACCTGGTGACAATGCCGTGGTAAAGACACTCATCACTTCCAGATGAACTTTTCTCTTGATCTTTTCTCTGTGACCCTACACTGACTAAAAACCCCAAAGTCAATGATTTCTCTGAAGTGCAAGGAGAAGGAGGGAGAACAAAACAGTAACAGCTCCCATTTCTCCAAAGAGTAGAACGCCCAAATACAAAAAAAAACTAGGGCACAGTCCTAGTGCTCCGGCAAAGACACTCCGGAAAGTTCAGCAATGAGCAGCAAGAAAGAACACACAGTCTTTTTCTCCTAAAGATAAAACTTTGGGTGCGGCAGGAACACAGGCTTCAAATACTTGTCAAACGCCTCCATGTTATACTCAACATTTCCTCCATCCTTGCGACAAATCACCACTCTGTCCGCATGGATGTGCCTTCCCAGCATCCACTTAGCTTTACAGTCCTGAAACTTCTTGGTGACCGTTGGTGAACAAGAAAAGTATCGGCGTGCTTGAGGTACTTTGAGTTTGTCCCAAACAAAGGTATTGTACCACCTACGGCGAAAAACTTCCACCTCGTAGAGCAATTCTCGAGGCAGGTATGGGTACTCCCACCCATACTCTTGGGCAACCTTCTGGCCAAAGAGACGCTGCAGCCTTGACAAAGGTGGCATTGTGACACAGTCTCCTTCTCCAGGTAACACAATGGCTTCTGGATGGCGAGGTGCGTTCATCACCTCGATAGATCTGGGCACAGGGGCCCGCAGTGACTGACGTTGCACTCCCGCAACAGGAGCAGGTGAAATAGAAGTTGAATCCAGAAGAGGGATTTCAGACAGTGGACCAGATTCTTCCCTCGGCGCCGAGGCCTCCACCCAGGGTGTACTATCCCCAGTAGACATAGGTGGGTCCATTGTGACACGGGACGAGGGTAACTTCATCTTGTCCCATCCCTTTCGGTGGAAGAATTAGTCTATCTCCCCATCATCGCCATTGTCAGACAATGAATCCAGGTCGGAGGTGTCATAACACTCAGCGGGCAGATAATTCCCAGTCACGGAATCATCCCCCTTGACGGCCTCCAGCGACTGTGGGCTTCCGCCACCTTTAACCACATAGACAGTCCCAACCCCTGGCTCACCTGGGCCTTCAGAAGAACAAGGATGTCCAGGGCTCTTCCCTCCAGATCCATCCAGGCCAGGCAAGCAGCGGGGCAAAGCTCTTCCACGACCACACAAGGCCATATATATATATATATCTGTACTGGTTATAATGCAGCAATCAGAATCAACTGCCTGCTGTGGTATTAGTATGGGAAAAGCAGCAATTGTCTTCAGTTAGTTTTAGGTGAAAACTGTGCAGAGGACACACTAACTGAAAATACTTGCAGCTCTCTGCCTGTGGTTTTATTATGAGAACACTGCTATTAGTCACTAACTGTATTCAGGTAAGCTTTAGGTGAACGCTATGCAAAGCACACAGTACACTAAGTGAAACACTGACTGCAGCTAGCACAACCACCTGCCTGCCTGTCACAGTATAGAGAATAACAGGAACGGATCTAGCTAAACTAAACTGAATACAGTGTATAAATATATATACAACACCTAGGATGCATATATATCCTCTACACACTGTAACTGCAGCTAACTGACTCGCCTGCCTGCTCTATCTAACTTAATATAAATGACGCTGTCTCTCTCTCTGTAATCTCTCTCTTTTAACAACTCCAACACACTACACAAGGCCGCCAAGCCGACAGCCTTATATAGTGTGGGGCGTGTACTAAACCCCTGAGCCATAATTGGCCAAAGCTTTGGCCAATTACGGCTCTCCGTTCTTACCGCGCTGTGATTGGCCAAAGCATGCGGGTCATAGTGCATGCTTGGCCAATCATCAGCCAGCAATGCACTGCAATGACGCAGTGAATTATGGGCCGTGAGGTGCCACTCGAATTTGGCGCGAACGGCCCATAATGCTCGCAATTCGGCGAACGATTGAACAGCCGATGTTCGAGTCGAACATGGGTTCGACTCGAACACGAAGCTCATCCCTAACTGTCAGTGCCTCACTACTCTCTAACAATTTATTCATGAGTAGTCAAGGATAAGCTATTTAAATGAAGGCGGCAGGCTTAATATACATTTTTTACCCCACACACAGAGTGGTAGCACGAGAGTAACACATAACAAATGAAAGAGAAAACTACTTATTTGCAAAAAATTTATAATTGAAGCTAAGGAAAACTTTTCCTTTTTGAATTTTCAGTTTTTTTGTTTAACAAAATGATGAAACACCACCAAAAAAAAGCTCTATGTGTGTGAAAAAAATGATAAAAATATCATATGGGTACAGTGTTGCATGACTGTGCAATTGTCATTGAAAGTGTGACAGCGCTGGAAGCTGAAAAATGAAAATTGGCCTGGGCAGGAAGGGGATGAAAGTGCCCTGTAGACAAGTGGCTACGCACAGTATCATGGACACAGCATGTTTAAATCTGGGAGCAGCTGTATTTTCAGTGTTCAGCCAGGCAGGCAGTTGGTGGGGGAGGGGCGGGTAAAACCATGACTCAACCACCCGATTTTACTGTCCCCAGTCCCATGTGTCAATCACTCTTTAATGATCCTTTCACATGTAATGGAGCCCAATTCAATCAGCAGGGGTATGCATGAATCAAAGCAGAACAGGACGGATGCCGAGTTAATTTTTTTTACATCTGTGCCATTCAGTTTGTGCAGCAGACACAGGTGGACCCATGAGAGCTCTATGGGCAGCCAGATGTAAAAAAGACTTCAGTGTCTGTTTACATCAGGCTACCTCTGATGTGTCACATTTAGGTCCAGAAAAGTGGAAGAGGACGCAGTCTTTTTTCCATAGACCTGGATGGATTCGGAGATAGGCGGGTGTAAACAGACACAAGTCCATTTACATCAGCCTGTCCATAGGCATTCATGGAAAAATTGACAGGCAGACCTTATCGGAATGCCCATCTGAAAGGAACCTTAAGCTGGCCATAGAGGAGTCAGTTTTTTTGTTCAACAGGTGGGTTGAACATAAAAAAAAACAATTAACTTATTCATACATTTGATGTGGATAGGGGAATCTTTCAGTTGTGTCATTGTGTTCTGACAGTAAAGCCCCATACACACGATAAGGAAATCGTAAGTAACATTTCGTACGACGAACAATCTGCTGACTTTCGGATCGTTAGTATGGTGCTTTCGACAGCCGATTCTGATTTTTCATACGACAAAAGCTGGATTGCAGACTATAACATTTTTGGTGGATGTGAACACAACATCCGATTTTCGTTTAATTAGTACGGTTTTCGTCCGAAAAAATATTGTAAAAGCAAGACTACGCATGCACAGAAATGAAAGAATACATATAAAACTATTCAACACATGACGTCACTTCTGAAGTTGAATTCTGTTGTACGAGAATTTTCGTATGGTGAGTAACCTCTTCACTTTCGACATGAGACTAGCATGCCACGAAAAACGGATGAACAGTCGTGTGAAAATCTGACGTGTGCACGAGGCTTTAGTCCCATATTTGTTAGACCTTTCAGTTTGCTGTAGTGTACCACAAATATAGGTACTATTTAACCACTTAAGGACCGGACCAATACGGACCATAATGACCAGAGGTGATTTCACAATTTGGCACTGCGCTGCTTTAACTGGAAATTGTGCGGACATGCAATGTTGTACCCAAACGAAATTTGCGTCCTTTTCTTCCCACAAATAGAGCTTTCTTTTAATGGTATTTGATTGCCTCTGCGATTTTTTGCGATATAAACGGAAAAAGACTGAAAATTTGGAAGAAAAATTATATTTTCTATTTTTTGTTATAAGAAAATGTCTTTAGTAAAAAAAATGCCAACAAGCGTATATTTATTGGTTTGCGCAAAAGTTATAGCGTCTACAAACTAGGGTACATTTTCTGGAATTTACACAGCTTTTAATTTATGACTGCCTATCTCATTTCTTGAGGTGCTAAAATGGCAGGACAGTACAAACCCCCCCCCCCAAATGACCCCATTTTGGAAAGTAGACACCCCAAGGAAATTGCTGAGAGGCATGTTGAGCCCATTGAATATTTTTTTTTTTTGTCCCAAGTGATTGAATAATGACAAAAAAAAATAAAAAATTACAAAAAGTTGTCACTAAATGATATATTGCTCACACATGCCATGGTTATATGTGGAATTGCACCCCAAAATACATTTTGCTGCTTCTCCTGAGTACAGGGATACCACATGTGTGGGACTTTTTAGGAGCCAAGCTGCGTACGGTACCCCGAAAACCAAGCACCACCTTCAGGATTTCTAAGGGCACAAATTTTTGATTTCACTCCTCACTACCTATTACAGTTTCGAAGGCCATAAAATGCCAAAATAGCACAAAACCCCCCCAAATGACCCCATTTTGGAAAGTAGACACCCCAAGCTATTTTCTGAGAGGCATGGTGAGTATTTTACAGCTCTCATTTGCTTTTGAAAATTAAGAAAGAAAATAATTTTTAGTTATTTTTTTCAATTTTCAAAACTTTGTGACAAAAAGCGAGATCTGCAAAATACTCACCATACCTCTCAGCAAATAGCTTGGGGTGTCTACTTTCCAAAATGGGGTCATTTGGGGGGGGGGGTTGTGCCATCTGGGCATTCCATGGCCTCCGAAACTGTGATAGGCAGTGAGGAGTGAAATCAAAAATTGACACCCTTAGAAAGCCTGAAGGTGGTGCTTGGTTTTTGGGGACCCGTACGCGGCTCCCAAAAAGTCTCACATATGTGGTATCCCCATACTCAGGAAAAGCAACAGAATGTATTTTGGGGTGTAATTCCACATATGCCCATGGCATGTTTGAGCAATATATCATTTAGTGACAACTTTGTGCAAAAAAAATAAAAATAAAAAATAAATTGTCTATTTTCCCCAACTTGTGTCAACATATAAAATATTCCATGGACTCAACATGCCTCTCAGCAAATAGCTTGGGGTGTCTACTTTCCAAAATGGGGTCATTTGGGGGGGTTTTGAACCGTCCTGGCATTTTATACACAACATTAGGAAGCTTATGTCACACATCATCCACTCTTCTAACCACTTGAAGACAAAGCCCTTTCTGACACTTTTTGTTTACATGAAAACTTTTTTTTTTTTTGCAAGAAAATTATGTTGAACCCCCAAACATTATATATTTTTTTAAAGCAAAGGCCCTACAGATTAAAATGGTGGGTGTTGCATTTTTTTTCCACACAGTATTTGCGCAGCGATTTTTCAAACGCATATTTTGGGGAAAAAATACACTTTTTAAAATTTTAATGCACTAAAACACACTATATTGCCCAAATGTTTGATAAAATAAAAAAGATGATCTTAGGCCGAGTACATAGATACCAAACACGACATGCTTTAAAATTTTGCACAAACGCGCAGTGGCGACAAACTACATACATTTTTAAAAGCCTTTAAAAGCCTTTACAGGTTACCACGTTAGATTTACAGAGGAGGTCTACTGCTAAAATTACTGCCCTCGATCTGACCTTCGCGGTGATACCTCACATGCATGATGCAATTGCTGTTTACATATGACGCCAGACCAATGCTTGCGTTCGCCATTGTGCAAGAGCAGGGCAGGACAGGGGTGCTATTTTTTTATTATTAATTTTGCTTTTTTATTTAATTTTTAAACTGTTCCTTCCATATTTTTTTTAATCATTTTTATTGTTATCTCAGGGAATGTAAATATCCCCTATGATAGCAATAGGTAGTGACAGGTACTCTTTTTTTGAAAAAACTGGGGTCTATTAGACCCTAGATCTTTCCTCTGCCCTCAAAGCATCTGACCACACCAAGATCGGTGTGATAAAATGCTTTCCCAATTTCCCAATGGCGCTTTTTATATCCGGGGGGGGGGGACATTCCCTCCCACTGCTTGTAAAAGCAGTCCAGAGGCTAATTAGCCGCTAGGATTGCTTTTACATGAAAGCCGGCCGCTGGCTGAAAAGAATGATACCAAGATGATACCTAAACCCGCAGGCATCATTCTGGTATAACCATTCAAAGTCCAGCAACATACCAGTACGTTGCTGGTCCTTGTTGGACATGTATTGTAATCTTTTTTTCATGCAGCCTGTTGGCTGAACGAAAAAAAGAGATTGATCGGTGGGTATGCCCACCATTAGAATACCTCCCTTCATCCACCCACTTCTAATGATGGGCATAAATGCACCATTTATATATGCCGAAGCATGGGGGCATCCTCCCGCAAAAGTTATGCCGCACACACATGGTCGGACTTTTCCACGGGCAAGCCTCCGTCGGAATTTTGACCGTATGTACGCGGCATTAGGAGCAAAATCGCTCCTCCGCCCCTGCTGCCCCCATGCTTCGGCTTATATGCTTTTTTTTTTTAACTGTGGTCGTGAAATCACCTCCTACAGAACTGGAGTCGCAGGGATCAGGCCTCTGCGAACGCTGCAGTTATGTGTGTTGTGTTTTGTAAGTGACAGTGATCGATCAATACTGCACTTGGGTGGCCTGGGCTGGACGGAGGGGCAAAACACAGGTGCTAGCAGGTATCTGGGCTGATCCCGCTAACACTGCGTTTTTGGGAACCCTAAACTGCTGGGGACGCTAGTATAGATCTGATCTGATCAGATATTGATCTGTTCAGATACTATACCACTAAGGGAGGTGTATGCTTCACGCGTGGGTGTTAGCGCTACTATCACTAACCTGACGCTGCCTGGAGCGACGCAGAGCCTCTCTGACGCTAAAACCTAATTGATAACACCCGCTGGGTGATCAGGGGGTTAAACCTTTATTGGGTTATATACGGCGGGGGCCCTGACACTATAAAAAGCAAACTAACTAACCAGCGTCACCCGTAACACTTATATGGTGATCACTGGTGAAAGGGTTAACTAGGGGCAATCAGTTGGTTAAAACCTTTATTAGGTAATATATGGGGGTACCTGACGCTATATAAAAACCCTGACGGGGAACCTAAATAACAAAATAACTAACTGGCTAACCAGTGTCACCAGTAACACCTATACGGTGATCACTGGTGAAAGGGTTAACTAGGGGCAATTAGGGGGTTAAAACCTTTATTAGATAATATATGGGGGTACCTGACGTTATAAAAACCTGGCGGCGAACCTAAAAAAATAACTGACTACCTAGCGGCACCAGCATATCTAATACAGCGATCAGAAAAACGATCGCTTAGTGACACTGGCAAAAGGGGGTGAAAGGGTTACCTGGGAGGCGATCAAGGGGTTAAACCTTTATTAGGTAATATATGGGGGTACCTGACGCTATAAAAGAATTGCGGCGAACCTAAAAAAAATAACTGGCTACCTATCGGCACCACCGACACTAATACAGCGATCAGAAAAACGATCGCTTAGTGACACTGGCCAAAGGGGGTGCAACGGTTACCTGGGGGGGCGATCAAGGGGTTAAACCTTTATTAGGTAATATATGGGGGTACCTGACACTATAAAAACCTGCAGCGAACATAAAAAAAATAACTGGCTACCTAGCGGCATCACCGACACTAATACAGCGATCAGAAAAACGATCGCTTAGTGACAGTGGTGCTAGGGGGTGAAAGGGTTACCTGGGTGGCGATCAAGGGGTTAAACCTTTATTATGGGGCGGGGGCTAGGGGGCTACACTGGACCTAAAACTAACTGCCCAGACACTTTTACAGTCACAAATGTCACTGATTGCAGTGATCAGTAAATAAATTGTCACTGCAATCAGTGACACTGTGACTGGGGGGTGATCTGGGGGTGTCTGGGGGGGCCTGGGGGTCGATCGAGTTCCTATGTGTGCTGGTGTCAGTGTGCTATTCAGTGCACTAACCTGTGTGTCTTCTCTCCCACGGCGCTCGGTATGTGTGAGCGCCGCAGGAGAGATGACATCACTTCCTCCTGCCTGTGTAAACATTACACAGGCAGAGGAAGCATTTCATTCACCGGTAGCGATCGCGAGGGGGTGGCCAGAAACGAATGGCCGCCCCCTCATCACGGATCGCTCCCCAACGGTTAACCACCGCTCACTGTACCGGAGGGGGGTCCGATTGGTCCCCACCCATACGAAGGCAGTCACGTACAAGTACGTGATTGTGCCTGTTCGTGCCATTCTGCCGACGTATATATACAGTGAGCGGTCGTTAAAGTGGAGCTCCACCCTAAATAGCAACTTTTGCTATTTGGAACCCTCCCCCCCTCCGGTGTCACAATTGACACCTTTCAGGGGGGAGGGGGGTGAAGATACCTGTCTAAGACAGGTATTTTCACCCACATCCGGGAGTCCTGTCTCCGGGAATCTGCGGGAGTGACGTCACTTCCCGCAGACTTCCCTTGGTGTTCTGGGAGACACTCGGCTCCCAGAACACAGGAGCACCAATCAGAACATGCGCCGTAGGGAACCGGGCATGAAGCCGCAGGGCTTCACTTCCTGGTTCCCTCAGCGAGGATGCCGGAGGGAGCAGCAGAGCGACGAGCGGTCGCTCGTCCTCTGCTGCGGACGTCGCTGGACTCCAGGACAGGTAAGTGTCCAAATATTAAAAGCCAGCAGCTGCTGTAGCTGTAGCTGCTTGCTTTTAATATTTTTTTTCCGGCGGAGCTCCGCTTTAAGTGGTTAATTGCCTGCCACAAACATTACAAACATTTTGGTGCATGCTGATATATTGGCTCCGCCCTCTTATCCATCCAACAGGGAGCAGGGGTTGGTGGGGTGATAGGCAGGGGGGGGGGCACAGTTTCCCCATTTTCGCCCTGGGAACTGGATGACCTTGTCCTGGCACTGCTGACTAGTATTCTAGTTTTTCTCTCCCACAGCTAATGTGATCTCAGTGCTAACAAAGGGGTTGGGGAAAGGGGGGAACAAATAAGGATACTGTGTAGGCGCCCGACGTCCTCCTTATCAACTGATGATGTCATTGGTTGTTAGGATGCCGGTGGCTGTACGGTTGTAAGGTCATACACAATGAAAACCTGTGGCTTTGAGTAACTAAAAGGCAGGCTTCATTCACCTGCTGGCTTGTACACAATTTTTGGACAATATTTAGGCATTTTTCCAAGCCACCCCTGAAGAAGCCTGAAGGCACCCTGGTTGAAAAAAGCTTCAGTGGGCAAAAGTCCAAACATGATGCATTTTTTGCAACACAAATTGTCATACAGGCAAATGTGTTATTAATATATAAACACAAGAATGCATGCTAATAACTATAAGTTATTCTTCTGTTTTAGCAAGGACTCAGGCTGGGTTCACACTGATACTACACGACAGTCATTCGACTTTCAGGCTGGGTTCACACTTGTCCGCAAACGCTCCGACATTGGGAGCTCATGTCGCATGACCTGTGAAAATCAATGTTTCCCTATGAGAGCCGTCTTAACTGGTCCGACACAAGTCGGTCCGACTTTGAAAATGCTCCCTGTACTACTTTGGTCTGACTTTGATCCTACTTCAGCTCATTGAATATCATTGAAGTTGGATCAAAGTAGGATCCTTGTCCTAACCATCCGAACCAGGCCGCAGGAGAAGATGGGGGGACAAGAGAGTGGCCCCCTCCCTCCTGAACCGTACCAGGCCGCATGCCCTCAACATGGGGGGTTTGGTGCTTTGGGGCAGGGGGGCGACCTGCGGCCCCCCCACCCCTAAGCACCCTGCCCCCATGTTGATGAGGACAGGGCCTCTTCCCGACAACCCTGGCCGTTGGTTGTCGGGGTCTGCGGGCAGGGGCTTATCGGAATCCGGGAGCCCCCCTTTAATAAGGGGGCCCCAGATCCCGGCCCCCCACCCTATGTGAATGAGTATGGGGTACATCGTACCCCTACCCATTCACCTGGTGGAAAAAAATGTCAATAAAAAAACACACAGGTTTTTAAAGTAATTTATTACACAGCTCCGGGGGTCTTCTTCCGACTTCGGGGGTCTCCGGTGTCGTCTCCGCGCTCTCCGGTTCTTTCTTCCTTCTGCTGCGCCTCCGCTATCTTCTTCCAGCTCTTTTGCTAGCGAGGCCCGGTCTTCTCCGTCGCCTTCTTCCCTCTTCTTCTCTCGCTCTCCGGTTCTTTCTTCCTTCTGCCGGGCCTCCGCTATCTTCTTCCAGCTCTTTTGCTAGCGGGGCCCGGTCTTCTTCATCGCCTTCTTCTTGCCCCGCTAGCAAAAGAGCTGGAAGAAGATAGCGGAGGCCCGGCAGAAGGAAGAAAGAACCGGAGAGAGCGGAGACGACACCGGAGACCCCTAAAGTCGGAAGAAGACCCCCGGAGCTGTGTAATAAATTACTTTAAAAACCTGTGTGTGTTTTTTTATTGACATTTTTTTCCACCAGGTGAATGGGTAGGGGTACGATGTACCCCATACTCATTCACATAGGGTGGGGGGCCAGGATCTGGGGGCCCCCTTATTAAAGGGAGCTCCCAGATTCCGATAAGCCCCCGCCCGCAGACCCCGACAACCAACGGCCAGGGTTTTCGGGAAGAGGCCCTGTCCTCATCAACATGGGGGCAGGGTGCTTTGGGGTGGGGGGGGCCGCAGGTCGCCCCCTGCCCCAAAGCACCAAACCCCCCATGTTGAGGGCATGCGGCCTGGTACGGTTCAGGAGGGAGGGGGGGCCGCTCTCTTGTCCCCCCCTCTTTTCCTGCGGCCTGCCAGGTTGCGTGCTTGGATAAGGGTCTGGTTTGGATTTTGGGGGGACCCCCATGCCGTTTTTTCGGCATAGGGGGTCCCCTTAAAATCCATACCAGACCGAAGGGCCTGGTGTGCTCCTGGAGGGGAACCCATGCTGGTTTTTTATTTAAAATTTGGCGTTGGGTTCCCCCTCAAGATTCATACAAAACACAGTGCCTGGTATTGGCGGGGATCCAAGTCTGATCCCCGTTCATTGAAAGTCGGACATATGTCGGCTTCATGTCGCAGGGCAAAGTCGGATCCAAAGTAGGACGGCTGTCGTGTCGCACAAGTGTGAACCCAGCCTGAATCTCACACTGGGATTGTTTTGATTGGTCAAAGGACAAGTCAGACTATCACAAAGTTGGATCAAAGTAGTATCCTGTTCATGAAAGTCGGATGGATGTCAGACCAATGAAGGACCGATGTAGGACTAATGTCGCAGAGCAAAGTAGGATGAAAGTTGTATGACTGTCCTGTCGTACCAGTGTGAACCCAGCCTCATCCTACTTTGCTCTGCGACATCTGTCCTACATCGGTCCTACATTGATCCGACATCCATCCGACTTGAATGAACAGGATACTACTTTGATCCATCTTTGTGATAGTCTGACTTGTCCTTTGACCAATCAAAACAATCCCAGTGTCAGATAAATTCCTTTTACTGCTGCTGTAAGCACCATGTCGGATGTCAAAATTTGTATGGTAAGGACAAGGATCCTACTTTGATCCAACTTCAATGATATTCAATGGGCTGAAGAAGGCTCAAAGTCGGACCAAAGTAGTACAGGCACCATTTTTAAAGTCGGACCAACTTGTGTCGGACCAGTTAAGACGGCTCCCATAGGGAAATATTGATTTTTACACGTCATGCGACATGAGCTCCCAATGTCGGAGCGTTTGTCGGACAAGTGTGAACCTGGCCTGATGCTGGGTTCACACTGGTACGACACGTCAGTCATACAACTTTCATCCTACTTTGCTCTGCGACATCAGTCCTACATTGATCCTACATTGGTCCGACATCCACCCGACTTTCATGAACAGGATACTACTTTGATCCGACTTTGTGCTAGTCTGACTTGTCCTTTGACCAATCAAAACAATCCCAGGGTGAGATAAATTCCTTTTACTGCTGCTGTAATCACCATGTCGGATGTCAAAATTCAGATGGTTAGGACAAGGATCCTACTTTGATCCAACTTCAATGATATTCAATGGGCTGAAGTAGGATCAAAGTCGGACCAAAGTAGTACAGGGAGCATTTTCAAAGTCAGACCGACTTGTGTCGGACCAGTTAAGACAGCTCTCATAGGGAAACATTGATTTTCACACGTCATGCGACATGAGCTCCCAATTTCGGAGCGTTTGTCAGGCCAGTGTGAACCCAGCCTTAGGCCGGGTTCACACTGGTGCGACACGACAGCCGTCCTACTTTGGATCTGACTTTTCCCTGCGACTTGAAGCAGACATATGTCCGACTTTCAATGAACGAGGATCTGACTTGGATCCCCGCCAATACCAGGCACTGTGTTTGGTATGAATCTTGAGGGGGAACTCCACGCCAAATTTTAAATAAAAAACCGGCATGGGTTCCCCCTCTAAGAGGATATTGAGGGGAACCTCCTACGCCGCAAAAACGGTGCAAGGGTCCCCCCAAGATCCATACCAGACCCTTATCCGAGCACGCAGCCCGGCAGGTCAGGAAAGGGGGTGGGGATGAGCGAGGACCCCCCCTCCTGAACCGTGCCAGGCCACATGCCCTTAACATGGGGGGTGGGTGCTTTGGGGCATGGGGGCGCTCTGCCCGACAACCCTGGCCGTTGGTTTTTGGGTCTGCAGGCGGGGGGCTTATCGGAATCCGGAAGCCCCCTTTAATAAGGGGGCCCCCAGATCCCGACCCCCCCACCCTATGTGAATGAGTATGGGGTACATCGTACACCTACCCATTCACCTGGGGGGAAAAAAGTGTCAATAAAAAAAACCCACACTAGACAGGTTTTTAAAGTAATTTATTAGGCAGCTCCGGAGGTCTTCTTCCGACTCTGGTGGTCTTCTTCCGACTTCGGGGGTCTCTACCGACTTCTCCGCTCTCTCCGGCCCTTCAGTTCTTCTCTCGGTCTCCGGTTCTTCTGCCGGTCTCCTCCCCTATCTTCTGCTCTTTTGCCGCTCTTTTGCTAGCGTTGGCCCGGTCTTCTCCGACATCTTCTTCCCTCTTCTCTTCTTGCAATGTTGACACGACGATCTCTCCCGCTGTAATGCCGTGGGCGCAACAACTTATATAGGCATGGGGCGTGGTCACCGGGTGATGTCACCCGGTGACCCGCCCCCTTATGACGTCACATTCCCGGGGCATGATGGGACTGCAAAGTCATAAGGGGGCGTGGTCACCAGGTGACATCACCTGGTGACCACGCCCCATGCCTATGTAAGTCGTTGCGCACCGCACACACGGCATTACAGCGGGAGAGATCGTCGCGTCGACATCGCAAGAAGAGAAGAGGGAAGAAGACATCGGAGAAGACCGGGCCAACGCTAGCAAAAGAGCAGAAGATAGCGGAGGAGCCCGGCAGAAGAACCGGAGCCTGGGAGAAGAACAGAGGGGCCGGAGAGAGCGGAGAAGTCGGAAGAGACCCCCGAAGTCGGAAGAAGACCCTTGGAGTCGGAAGAAGACCCCCGGAGCTGTCTAATAAATTACTTTAAAGACCTGTCTAGTGTGTTTTTTTTTTTTTTTCAAATTATATCTATTTATTCTTTTTGATACAAGGAAATACAACATCAAATTATACAAACATACAATATCCAGAAGATACATCCAGCTCCACATTAATTATTTCAAACACCAAGCTAATAGAAGTATCTAAAACATGACCTCATATTCTAAGCAACAAAAACGAAACAAAAAAAAGAAAGAAAAAGGGTTAAGGGGAATCCACCCCCCTATTCTGTCTCTCTATGACCGCTAGAAAAATGGCCGACTTTCCCTTCTCTGGATTATATCAATTAATGGGCTTAGTATTCATTAGTCCTTCCCACCATCATTTCATTTTCGGAGAGGGTTTTCCCCTCATCCGAAGCCAGGAAGGTGTTCCAAGCAAACCAGGTCTCGGAATACCTTCTATGCTGTTGGTGTGCAGAAAGAACTAAGTCTTCTAGTTTACTAATCTCTTGTACCTTACGAATCCACATCTCCATCGTCGGTGGTGATGGTGATTTCCATTTTAGGGGGATACATGCCTTTGCGGCATCTAAGAGATGGGGAATACATGATTCCCTATATCTCCTGTCAGGTATCTGATTAACATGTAAGAGGAAGAACGCCGGATCTTCTGGTATTATTAACTCTGTGAAAAGTTGGAGACTCTGTTTAATCCCCTGCCAAAAACCTCTTAGCTTGGAGCAGTTCCAGAAAATGTGTAACATAGTACCTTTATCTTTCTGACATCTCCAGCATCGGTCTGAGACATCGGGAAGCATTTTCCCCAGTTTCTCTGGTGTTCTATACCACCTAGTAAAGATCTTATAGTTGGTTTCTTGTGTTTTAACACAAATTGATGTTTCATGTGTAAGCATAAGCATCTTCTGTCGCTGCTCCAAACTAAATGTCCTGCCCAATTCCTTTTCCCATTCCTGAACGCATTTCAGGGAGTAAGGTTCCGGCTGTAAGATTAACAGTCCATAACTTACAGATAATGTATGCGATATTACTCCCTTCCCATTACAAAGTTTCTCGAATGTAGTAAGGGGTCTATCGAGCTGTCCCGGATTCGGAAGAGTACCAAGAAAATTAGTGATCTGTAGGGCATTCCAAAATTTTAATCTAAAGATATTTTCTTGTGCCATCAATTCCCTTATTGTGAGCCATGTTCCTGTCTGGCTGTAGTTAGATGCTTGAGTGTATCCCATGCTCACTAAATGTCGAAATGCACTATCTTCACATCCTGGCTGGAAGAGAGGATTGCCTAGTATCGGATATAGAGGGGAACTCCTAGGCTCTATACCCAAAGTGGTAAACAGGGTCGAACAAATTCTGGCCGTATTGCCTAGTACCGGGTTTGTAGTCACCTCCCTAGGAAGTGCTGCATAACACCAAGGTGCTCTGTTCAGAGGCACTGGTGACTGAGCATTTTCAATTTGTACCCACAATTTAGTCTCTTTCTGTCTATTCCAATCAATAACTCTATTCAGGTGAGCTGCTTGGTAGTACTTCCGTATATCCGGGACAGCCAGTCCTCCCTGCCTCTTAGTGAGCATTAGTTGTTTCCGTTGTATCCTGGGCTGTTTCTGTGCCCATATAAATTAAAATATTAACTTCTGACACTTTTAAAAAAACTTAAAGGGATATATACAGGTAATGCCTGTATTAAATATAGGAATTTAGGGAGTATGCTCATCTTAATAATATTACAACGTCCTAGCCAGGTATGAAAGCCAGAACTCCATTTGTCTAATAAGGTCTTGACTCTTTGCAATAAAGGAGGAAAATTTAACTCATAGATCTTGGCTATGTTGCTTGGGAGTGAAGTACCTAAATACGTCAGGGCTCTATCTGTCCATTTAAACTTAAAATCTTGTTTCAGCTGTGTTATCGATGTATATGGTAAGTTCACCCCCATTGCCTCTGATTTTTTAAAGTTAATACAAAGATTTGAGAGTACGCCATATTTCTCAAATTCCCTCATCAGATTCAGTATCGTGATCAGAGGCTTAGTAAGGGTGAACAGCAAATCATCAGCGTAGGCCGAAATTTTACATTGAATCTTCCCTATTTGAATCCCTGAAATGTCATGATTGAGTCGCAGTGTGCAGAGAAACGGTTCCAGTGACAGGGCAAAGAGAAGAGGTGACAGAGGGCATCCCCTTCGCGTCCCATTTGTAATGGGGAAGGGCTCTGATAGTATTCCATTCTCCCATACCTGGGCAGTTGGGCAAGAGTAAATGGAAAAGATCCACTGTAGTATCCTGTTACCAAACCCTCCATGGTGTAGGACTGCCCTCATAAATTCCCAATTCACCATGTCAAAGGCCTTCTCAGCATCCGTATTAAGGAGTACACATTGCGTCTGTATTTTATTCGCTATATGTAGCAAATTGATAACTTTCGTGGTATTGTCACGTGCTTCTCTTGAGGTCTAAGTTTAATAAAGAGATTGGCCGATAACTTCCACAAGAGGCTGGGTCCTTCCCTTCTTTAAGTATCACTGTAATATAAGCTAGTAGAGTATCTTTTGTTAAGGTTTCTGAGGACCCCAACCCATTAAATAACTTAACCATGTACTCAGAAAGGTAGGGGAATAACATTTTATAATATTGGGCCGTTAAGCCGTCCAGTCCTGGAGCTTTCCCCATTTTCATGGTACCTACAGCATCCTCCAATTCTTCCTTGGTTATAGGAACCTCCATTTTATCTCTTTCTATTTCCGAAAGTCTTGGCATAGATGAAGCCGAGAGATATAGGTCTATTTGTTCTTGTGTAGGATGTCTACTCTCTAGGTTATAAAGTGTATGGTAGAATTCTTGAAATTCTCGTACTATCTCTTGTGGTTTTGTTGCCTTGGGTTTGTTAGATGCGGTAATGTGAGGTATATAATTAGTTGACTTCTGTTTTCTCAAGGTTCTGGCCAATAGTCTCCCACATTTATCCCCTGATTCATATGAAAACTTCCTACTTATCTGAAGGGCTGCTTTAGCCTTATAATAGAGAAGGTCTGTAACTTGTGTTCGTTTGTCAATGAGGTTTCTCTCCAGAGATATTGAGCGTGTCTGTTTATGTTTAAACTCCAGTATGGCTAGCTCCTCTAATAAGTGTTTTAGCTGTTCTGTACTTTTCTTTTTTATTCTTGCTCCATGTTTTATCAGTACACCGCAAATTACCGCTTTGTGTGCTTCCCAGATAATTCCTTGGTCGCAGTCTGGGGTATCGTTTGTATTGAAGTAGAAGTTTAACTCTTTGATCACATCTAAGACATCTTTGTCCTGAAGAAGGCTCTCATTTAATCTCCATTGATTATGTCTAGTTCGAGAAGGATCTTGTAGTTCATAAGTCAAAAAAATAGGTGCGTGGTCTGACCATGTAATCGAGCCTATTTTGGCCATTTTAACTGAGTGAAGTTGGGCGTGTGGGACAAGAAAAAAATCTATCCGGGAATATGTTTTATGGGGGGGGGGTGAATAGAACGTAAAATCTTTTTCTTTAGAATGAAGAAGTCGCCACACATCAATCAATTGATTTTTATGCATAATTTGGGCGACTCGATTTCTTATACTAAAGGGAATGGATGACACTCCCAGAGAAGTGTCCTCTTTAGGAACTAATGCCATATTCAAATCTCCTCCTAAGATCAATTGGCCTTCTGTAAACCCCATCAGACGTTTAATTGCTTTCTCTAGAAACACCTCTTGAAGATAGTTAGGTACATATAGTGTTGCCAATGTGACCCCTATATTTCCTATTTTACCCTTCACAAACAGATAACGCCCTGTCGGGTCTCTCATGGAGTCTATATAAGTCCATGGTATTCTTCCTGCTTGAAGAATAGAGACCCCTTTTGATTTGACTAGTTGATTAGTCGAGTGGTATGCTATTGGAAATAAACGATTTTTTATCATCTCTAAAATGTGTCTCCTGTATGAAAGCGACGTCTGTTTCCAGGCGTTGCATATCATGTAGGAGTATCCTCCTTTTTTCTGGCGTATTTAGCCCTTTAAGATTCAGTGATAATATTTTCAAAGTCTCCATTTTATTTTACGGACAAGAGAGAGAGATAGTGGGCAAAAAAAAAAGAAAGGGGGGGGGGACGACCCCCTTTATCTAATGCAATTTAGCTATATGCTAAAACAAAACGCTCACCGGTTAAATGGTATTTGGGCGTCTACCTATGTGGGTGCGTGTGTCTGGAGTGGACGAATGGATCGGTAAACTGAGCTCCATGTCCCTCCGTACTTCCTTATTTACTCCCTTATTTACTTTATATCCGACAGCCAGAGTAAAAAAAAAATAAGGAAACCAGCAAGAAAGAGAGGGAGAAAGAGAGAAATGAAAAAGAAAGAAAAATGAAAAAGAAAGAAAAAATGGCAGGAGGCAATGTGTTTAAGTAGAGTAGCTAGGGGTGATAGAGAGGGGGAGAAGGGGATGGGGATAGAGATATACAAAGTCGGTACCTATTTCATTAGTTGTCATTAGTTATCTTATTGACTTTATATCTATCTATCTATCTATCTATATATATATATATATATATATATATATATACATCATATAACACCATACGCCCTAAAATTACATATATATTATATCTCCTTATATATATCCTTATATATCTCCTTATATACATATGTATACCCTCTCTTAGCCTCTTAACCTCAGATAGCCATCAAAAGGTAACATAGAAAAGCCAACCAAAAAACTGAAAAAACAAAATAGGGCGATATAATATACATATTACTCATGTGTTATTCATTATTCATCGCATTCATTTTTGTTGAGGCTCTTCCACTTTACCCCATCTATAAAGATCATATAGCTATAGGACACTTCTTCCCTCCTCCCGCCTACCCTCTGTGTCTCTCCGTTCTGATTGGTAGGTCTAGTAAGGCTAAACCCAGTTCTCTTCCTCCTCCTCCTCCTAATAGACTACGGAGAGAGGGGGAGACAGGAAAAGACAGGGAAAAAAAAAAGAGCAGAGAAGAAAAAGCATATCATATCATATCATATCATATCATATATATATATATATATATATACACACATATATATATACCTGTTCTTCGATTTCATACTGGATAATATAATAAAATATCAAAAGGTCCTGTTCATGCATTCTCTCTCCTACTTAAACATTCAGCCTATACCCAGTCACCTCTACTAGACATATTTATCTCATATAGCTACTGAGCCTAACTATCTCATATTTATCTCTTATAAGAGTCAATGCCTTCCTCTCCCCCGCATCTTCAAATTCATCGCCCTCCCATTCTACTCAGTCCTGGGTAGGATCCTTCATTATTTGCTGCCCTGGAACCCCCCGCCTCTAAATAACTATATCTCTAATTCCGTTGAGTCTATATTACTAATATTTTCCCTCATCTATGCTAGACTAAGGTCAACCCTCTTTATAAAGTTGCCAAAAAAAAAAAAAACACCCAAAAAAAAAAGAGATTGGGTGAGAGCTCCCCTATCTTATTGTGTGTTATTATGTGAGTTACGTGTATTATTATACGTGTACCATGATTAGCTTGTTAGTTTATTAATTGTACTTAACTTCTAATAGTGTGATTCTAAGTCTATACCCCAAAAAGGGGGAAAAAGAGAAAAAACTTTGAAAACCCCCCAAAAGGTGAGGGAGGGGGGAAAAAAAAAGAAAGAAGAAAAAGCCCCTAATCCTAACTCTGTTCTATGATGGTTCTGTGATGGTGTGATAATGGTGAAAAAGAAAATCATATGTATCTGTATCTATATCTGTGTTTGTGTGTATTTGTGTATCAAAATTCTATGTACTTGGAAAAAAAACTAAAAAAAATAAACAAACAAAACAAAAAAAAAATAAACATCAATTTGCATTCAACTATAACATTGGGGGGGGGGGGATGCACAATCCCCCCCAAAAAACAAAACAAAAAGAAAAACAATATCTAGACACCTCCTCCCCTCTTATTCATGTATAAATCTATATGTGCCCTTCTCTGTTAGATCAATCGTAAATATAAGCATATAAGCATAAAAATATAAATATAAGCATGCACAGGTGGCCCACCCCCAACCAAGGCCAAAAAGAGAAAGGGGTGTCCCGAAATTGCCTAAGGCAACTATCCATTTATTATTTACTTTCCTTTCCTTTCGTAATTTCGTATTTTGATATTTTCATATGCTCAAGTTCCATGCAGAAAAGAGAGCTGGGGGGAAAAAAAAAAGAGTCCGGAAAAGGAATAAAAAAAAAAGTTCAAATTCTTAATGTAGTAAGGGACCCCCAGAAAACCATTGTCCTCCTCCTCCCACTCTATTCATTGTTCCCTGCTGCAGGGGTAGGCTCCTGGTTCAATCCCCCATCTATTCCCTGGGAAGGCTGTCCACGTTGCTGTCTTCGGGCTATTTGGGAATTCCTCCGTTGTCCTGGGATATCTAATAGTCCCCACCGTCTCCCCGTATAAGTAAAGGGTGAAAGCCAATTTGGGATTACGACGGGCGTAACATTTAGAAAACAAAAAAGTTCTGGTAGTTCTGCTGTTGTCCGGAGGGTAAACATAGTTGATGCCCTTCGGAACGTAACCGCTAATGGGTATCCCCATCTATATGAGAATCCATGTTCCCTCACTTGATCTAAAATTGGTCGCAGGCAGGCTCTACGCTGAAGTGTGGCTCGGGATATGTCCGGTAGTATTTTAATGTAGGCTCCCTCAAATTGAATATCTCCCAGGTCCCATGCCGCTCTGAGAATCTGTTCCCGTTGGTGGTACCTGTGTATGCGACAGATTACGTCCCTGGGCCTATCCAGATTTTGCGATTTGGGGCCTAGTGCTCTATGTACTCTATCTAGTAGCTTTAGAATAGTCTGGAACACCGCACTCACTTTGCTATTTAAGTCCTCTATATCTGTTGCCTCCGGGAGTCCCCTAAGTCGCAAGTTGTTCCGGCGGCTTCTGTCCTCGAGAACTTCCATCTGTAATTGCAAGTCTATTGCTGCATCTGCCTGTTGGGACTGTATTTTTTTTATCAAGCTGACCCGCTGCTCTTATGTAGCAATAGTGCCCTCTCCCGCAGTCACCCTCTCTGAAAGCCCTTTCATGTCAGACCTTACCAGCTGGAGGTCCTGGCGATGTGCTTCCTCTACCCACAGGATTAGTGATTCTATGTCCTGCCGGGTCGGTAATGCTGCAATGTCCTCTCTTGTAGGTAATGCCTCCAGCAGTGCTCTATCTCCTACCTCCATGTTGCAGTACATTGCAGTCTGCGTTGGTGTCTCTGCTTCCTGTTCACAGCCTAACCCGCAGGACTTCCGGGGTCTATCCGACTTCACTCCTGTACAGACGCCCGAGTTCCGTCGTATTGATCCGGCTAAATTCGACGGCCTTAGCGTGGACGAAGGCGAAATCAAATCAAGTACTGCTGGATGTCCCCCTTAGAGTTGCTTAGGGGGGCCTTTTTTATTGCAGCTCTGGTCCCGTACTTACGGCCGTTGTTCATACCGTGGTGTCCGCGGTGTCTGCAGTGTCAGCCTTCTACCTTCTACCTTCTAGCTGTCAGCATCCGTCAGGCCATCGAGTTTTTCGACGAAGGTTCGACGGTGGTCCTGGAGCTCTGATACTATGTGCTTCTACTCAGGCCATCGAGTTTCTCAACGAAGGTTCAACGGAAGTCCTGGAGCTCTGATACTATGTGCTTCTCACTCCGCCATGTCCAGGCCACGCCCCCACAAGGAGCTCAAATGAGAATTTTAATGATCGATGCTAGTGTGTTTTTTTTTTATTGACACTTCCCCCCCAGGTGAATGGGTAGGGGTACGATGTACCCCATACTTATTCACATAGGGTGGGGGGGCCGGGATCTGGGGGCCCCCTTATTAAAGGGGGCTCCCGGATTCCGATAAGCCCCCCGCCTGCAGACCCCGACAACCAACGGCCGGGGTTGTCAGGAAGAAGCCCTTGTCCTCATCAACATAGGGACAGGGTGCTTTGGGGTGGGGGGCCGCAGGGCGCCCCCCTGCCCCAAAGCACCCACCCCCATGTTGAGGACATGCGGCCTGGTACGGTTCAGGAGGGGGTGGCGCTCGCTCGTCCCCACCCCCTTTCCTGACCTGCCGTGCTGCGTGCTCGGGTAAGGGTCTGGTATGGATTTGGGGGGACCCTCGCGCCGTTTTTCCAGCGTAGGGGGTACCCCTCAATATCCATACCAGACCGAAGGGCCTGGTATCCTCTTGGAGGGGGAACCCATGCTGGATTTTTATTTAAAATTTGGCGTGGAGTTCCCCCTCAAGGTCAGCAGAGCACAAGTCGCATGCTAAAGTCGGATCATGCAAGACGGCGTTCCGACTTTGATCCGACTTCAATGATATTCAATGGACTGAAGTAGGACCAAAGTCGGACCAAAGTAGCACAGGGAGCATTTTCAAAGTCGGACCAACATGTGTCAGACCAGTAAAGACGGCTCCCATAGGGAAACATTGATTTTCACACGTCATGCGACATGAGCTCCCAATGTCGGAGCGTTTGTCGCACCAGTGTGAACCCGGCCTGAGCCATGAAGTTGATTACTTTATTAGGTAGGTCTAGTAAATAACCATCTGTTTCATTATGTCAGCTTCCATTATCTAGATAAATACCTGACAAATTCCTTTTCTATTACAGATATGTACTTTGACCATTGGAATGCTATTTCCATCATGACTGTTTAACAATAACTGAATTGTATTTCTGTTAGTGAGAGAACACCTAACAAATGAAGCATTTTATACTTGCTTAGCTAATGTTAAAAAAAAGCTAAACAGATTCTTAACTAAACAACCATGAACTTTCTCCTTGTTGTCTCGTATGCTGCTGTGGTTACCAATCATGTATATGTACAATGCTGTAAATATGCAATGCGTGCCAGTGCCATATGTAACTAACTCATTATAACAGGTGCAACTATATTGCTTTAAAGTACCTGCCAGTGTTGTAACTAACGCCGTTTAAATAAACGGCGTTAGGCAATGTAGCCACTTTTTGGGGTAACGAGTAATCTAACTGATTACTCTTACCCTCGTGGCACCGCCGTTCCCATTACTTGGGCGGCGTTACCCTAATTACATCTACTCGCCGCAGCCGCCGTGAGTAGATGTAATTTAACATTTAACTGCAAGCCGCCGTCTGCCTACCTGAACAGCGTGTCATGCAGACAGACGGCGGCCATTGCAGTTTTCAAAAGCCACACCTCCCGAGTCCTCGTCGCCTGTGATAGGCGGAACACTCAATTTCACAGCAGGCAGTGTTCCGCCTATCACGGACATCCTCTCATCCTCGTCTGTGTTATGAGGATGAGCGGATGTCCGTGATAGGCGGAACACTGAATGCAGGGAAATTGAGTGTTCCGCCTATCACAGACGAGGAGGACTGGAGGAGGCGTGGCTTTTGAATAATGGAATGGCCGCTGGGAGTCGGGACGCCGCCGATCTGAGGTACTGTACACGGGCACAATGACTGTGAGACTTGGGCACATTGAGGCATTGGGCACAGTGAGGCACGGCACAGTGAGGCATGGGGCACAGTGAGGCACAGTGAGGCATGGGGCACAGTGAGGCATGGGGCACAGTGAGGCATGTGGCACAGTGGGACACAGTGAGGCATTGGGCACAGTGAGGAATGGGGCACAGTGAGGCACAGTGAAGCTTGGGCACAGTGAGGCATGGGGCACAGTGAGGCATGGGGCACAGTGAGGCATGTGGCACAGTGGGGCACAGTGAGGCATTGGGCACAGTGAGGCATGGGGCACAGTGAGGCACAGTGAGGCACAGTGAGGCATGGGGCACATTGAGGCACAGTGAAGCATGGGCACATTGAGGCATGGGGCACAGTGAGGCATGGGGCACAGTGAGGCACAGTAAGGCATGGGGCACAGTGAGGCACAGTGAAGCATGGGCACAGTGAAGCATGGGGCACAGTGAGGCACAGTGAAGCATGGGCACAGTGAAGCATGGGGCACAGTGAGGCATGGGGCACAGGGCACAGTGAGGCAAGGGGCACAGTGGGGCACAGTGGGGCACAGTGAGGCACAGTGAGGGATGGGCACAGTGAGGCATGGGGCACAGTGAGGCACAGTGAAGCATGGGCACAGTGAAGCATGGGGCACAGTGAGGCATGGGGCACAGGGCACAGTGAGGCATGGGGCACAGTGAGGCACAGTGAGGTATGGGGCACAGTGAGGCATGGGGCACAGTGAGGCATGGGGCACAGTGAGGCATGGGGCACAGTGAGGCATGGGACACAGTGAGGCACAGTGAAGCATGGGCACAGTGAGGCATGGGGAACAGTGAGGCACAGTGAGGCATTGGGCACAGTACCAATATTATTTATTGTTATCCCTCCTATTATTTTTATACACTGAAAAAATTACGTATATATCATCCTTCTACCGCCCCGCCCCCGCCCCCGTGTATATATAATATAACCAATATAGTTACTTTGCTGAGTAACTAATTACTTTTTCAATGTAGTAACTGAGTGAGTAACTCCATTATTTTTTGGAAGAAGTAATTTGTAACTGTAACTAATTACTTTTTTAACGTAAGATGAACAACACTGGTACCTGCATATACTGTATTACAATCTGGATGTTTGAGCCATATAGTTGTAGCGGCCTCACTCTCTCTCTTTCTTGTATACGTTGTTTGTGGCTGTTGTCTAGGGGTACTCTGGAGGAGAGAGTGCAGTACACTACGTCAAACTCTCACCCTCCGTGTATGTGAGGTTTGAGCAAAGTCTTTTTTAAATTACCTTCGGGTCTGCATCCTGCATATGGAGCCTCCACTTCTTCCGTGGAGGTGTATCTGCCAGTAATAGAGCCCCACACCATTAAAAGTTCAACACTCCTTTATTTCTTCAATGCCAGAATGAACATAATCAGTTGAACTTCCATAACAGACATACAGGGGTGTGGATACGAGTAGGCCCAGGCACAATGAACTCTCCTATCCCTTTCTCGTGCGGATAGGCCTGGCGCACGGTCTCTGCCACCGACCGTGAAGTTGGTAGCTGCCACCTACCGGGTGAAATGTTTGGAGCCCCTGCCACGGGCCTAAGTAACGGTCTCTGTCACGACCTTAGAGTAACGGTCTCTGCCACCGACCTCAGAACATGGACCACCTTCCGTGTGAATATGGCCCCTGTTTGGCGAGGACATCCATCCCGACGGTCTCCGGAGGCCCTGTCCCGGCACTGGCAATCTGCTGCAGCAGATCTACGGGAAGGTCACCTGCGCGGTCCCTTACGCCTGGATTCAGACACCCGATCCTGTGGGTGCCTTAGGATGGTTCCTCCCGGGCGGATCCCAGTGGAAGAAGCTGGGCCCCAGGCCTGAACGATGCACCTCACCCCAGACTGAGGGTGTCTGGGGTGACTCCCGAACTCCACGTGTCCAGGCCTAGGCCGCCTGGACACCGACCGCTGGACAGCAGCCCTCAGGCTAAAGGTGCCTGGGACTCGGACCTCGTGACGAAGATGTCCGCCCCCTTTATAGCCTCTCCCAGCTAGCACTGCGGGTTCCCCGCATCGCCATACAACCGCTGCGAGAGACCAAAAAGGGTACGGCACTCCAGCGATGGTTCAACCCCGGCCCAAAGTGACAGCGCCACCTGCTGGGCCGCAGGGAACTGGACATCACTGATGTCTCCACCCGAATCAACATACTGAAAAGTACCTACCCGCTACATAGTTGTTCACTATTCTTTAAGAATCAAAGCAAAATTTACTCATGCTGCCCTAGGCTGGCGGCTTTCTGGACTGCGGTCCACACCATCTCCCAAAAATTTGCGGACTTTCATATCCCAAACGACCCGGCATTTTTTCTACTCCACATATCTACTCTCTCTCCCAGAGTCTATAAAAAATCTATACTACGCCACCTGACAAACGCAGCTAAATCCTGCATTCCCTTGCTCTGGAAACAACAGAGTCCACCGACCACAGCGCTTTGGCTGCGGAAAGTGGAAGATATAAATAGGATGGAGGACCTGATAATGACAGCACAAGACAGACAAGAAACCTACAAGAAAACCTGGACTCTCTGGAATATATTTATACACTCAAAAGAGGGCAAGGCCCGACTTGAACCTCTACAAAATAATATAGGCTGGGAGATCTCTACTGATCTGAGCCATATATGCGATTACATCCAAACGCCACCCTTCCCCCCCTTCTTTCCCTTTCCCCCCTTCTTTCCTTCCCCCTTCAGAATTTCTCTTTCTTTTTTCTTTCCTTTTTTCTGTAAGCTATCATTTACTTATCTATCTTTCTTTTATGTAAATAATTGATTAGAGTTTAGGGACATGGGCTGCCCGCCACTTTTAATACTTTTGTGTAAGTATTTAGCAACACTAGGACTGTGTAGGTGTGGGATAACTGTACATGTCAGTTGCGGGACCTTCAATGTGTATACCGATTGTCCTGATGTACATTACCATTTCCTGTGACATGCTGCTAGGAGGCTGCGACCTTCAGTGTTGAAAGCTACTATTGTATTTTGTGAGCCTTGCCCTACTTTTGAAAATTCAATAAAAATTTTATTTGGAAAAAAAAAAAATTACTAATTTTATCTGAAAATTTTAGGTCGAATTGTGAAAGAACTGAGGCAAATTGAAAAATATTTAATGGTGTATTGAAAATTGTTTCTGTATTTTTTGATTTTCAGTCAAATCTAGAGCACAAGATGATAACTGAATATACTTTACTATTCTGCATTGGTGTCTGAATTTTACCATAGAGTATAAGAGATATTACCCTAGACTAACTGTGCCAGAGTGGGTCGAGTAAATTGCCGGGGGTTGGCGGTGCTGTGTGCAGGGCCTGAGACCAAATTCAGCAGCTCTCTTAGCTGGGGGTGCGCTACACTACCTTATATAAATATTCCATGGTGCTTTTTATAGTTCTCCACTGAGGTATTACACAGACTACAAACTGCTACTGGCTACTGACATCTTGGATCTGAAGCCAGTCACCCCAGCAGTCACAACATTGTCACTTTTTTTATGCTATTTAACAATTCTCTAGTTACTTTCATCCTTCATTACTGAAATTTTAGTTCTGCTGTATGAATACTTTCCTGACGGCTCCATGTCAGCACAGCTGGGTGACGCCCCCACCCCCTACGTAATCAGGACTTAACTATAAATTTTTCGCTCACCCCAGCCTCAGCGTTAGTTTTTCTTCCTCCTAGGTCAGGACTAACAGTGTCTCCCCTCCTAGCTGGTATAAACTACTGGCGGTCCATCCGGATGTGTCTGCTGCCGGACGCGGTCCCTGAGTTGTAAGATACCAACGGTAACTTGGTCAGGGAACCCCGCTGCTGATCCTCGGGGTGGCTTAATGCGGCCTTAAACAGGCGGCTTGGGGGAGCTGGTGGTGTGCTGTGTCTCTCCTCTTGGATTGATTTATGGTGCCTGTTAAGGGCGAGCCACGCTCACTCTCTGCCTTTTATGAGGCAGCCTACTCTGAGCATGTGCATAGCCGCCCAGCCAATCAGGGGAGGAGGGGGGGAGCAAGCCTTCAGGGAGCCAATTTTTAAAGTGCTGCTGCTCAGTTTAACTCTGCTGTTGCAGTGGACGGCGCTCTGTGTGCTAGGCTGCCTGTGCTGCACACACCCTCTCCTCAGGTATGTCTTGCGAATGGCAGGATTTATTCCTGCACATCACCAGCTTTAATACATATGCAGGACATAACATGTCTTATATTTTTCCAACAGAACCAAAATTCCTACCCCCTCTAAAGATCAGCGTTTGCAAAGAAGGTAGGGGAGATACCGATGATTACATGCATCACTAGGATTTTCTATCTAGCAGACTAATTTTTCTCATGCCTATCTGTGCTGCTCCAGCTCATCAGGTCATGGTCATGGCTCTTCTCAACGATCAGATGATGGAAGCTCGGGAAGGAATAGGAGACGTTCGTCCTTACAGGAAGATCGACGCTCTCACGGTAGAAGAGAAATCTCGCGCTCTCGCTCTCCTTCAAAGCATCACCGCTCTCCGTCAGGTCATCGCCAGGATTCACATCATGATCAGCCCAGGCCAGGAGGTTGCTGGGCTTGCCCCAAAAAGGCATTAGCCAGGAAGATGGCTTGTGCGGACTGCTTCAAGGAGGCGACGAAGGGCCATGAATCTGATAAAAAAGTGCTAGTATCATTGATGAAAAAGGCGTTCGAGGATACACTGCAGTCGTTTGCAACGCAGACGCAAGTGTCAACTGCCCCAGTTCCTTCTACCTCCCACCCCCTGTCACCTCAAAGACGTCCAACTGCTCAGGATAACCCAGAGACACAAGCTCAAGCACAAGCACAAGCCTCGGATGCATCCACTGCCGAAGACGAGGATGACCAGTATGATGGGTTTGATTTCGCCTTAGTTCCACCTTTTGTGAAAGAAATTAGGCAGACCTTGCTGTGGGAAGATGCGGCAGAAGAACCGCAGAAGAAGTAAAGGAAGTTATTTGCTAACATGAAACGAGAGGCAGTGAACTTTCCCTTTGTGGATGACATCCAAGACATAATCTCTGATGAGTGGAAGAGCTTAGATAAGAAAGGGATTTTCAAAAATCGGTTCGCAAAGATGTACCCTTTTCAGACGGAAAAAGTGAAGGCTCTAGAGGAGCCCCCTTTAGTGGACGCGGCACTCATGCGCCTCGCCAGGCATGTGACCCTGCCACTGGATGACGCAGTGACCTTCAAAGACGTTCTAAACAGGAGGGTGGATGTGGATCTTAAAAAGATCTACACATTGGCCGGTGGAGCATGTAGACCGACGATGGCTTTGGCCACCATCTCTAAGGCCATGGAGGTCTGGGTGCAAAGGACCGAAGGGTCGGTGGAAAATTACCTATGCCAAAGCTGAGGTCTTAGCCTCGTTAGCAAATCTGAAGCCTAAATGCGGTGACTGCCAGAAGAGTGCTGTGGCTCAGGCCCTGCGTGGCGGACCCTGCGTCCAAGCAAGGTTGGTGCAAAATACCTTTTGAGGGTCACTCCCTGTTTGGGAATAAGCTTGACACGGCTATCGCCAAAGCGACTGGGGGAAAATCGGGATTCATCCCACAGGATCAGATGTTGCTTCATATGAAAAACCCAACTTTCAGAAGCACGGCAAGACCTAGAGGCAGAGCCACCAGGTCCTACAAGCCAGGAAGGGAGTTTCGCCGACAGTGGCCAAACTCGACGACAAACCGCAAATCTGGAAGACCAGCCCCCTCCGGGGGACAACAAGCCCGGAAGTCCTTTTGACTACACATCGGCTCACACTTGCCGGGTGGGAACGAGGCTGTTCAGGTTCCGTCAAGTGTGGGCAGAAAAGATAAAGGAGCCGTGGGTGATATCTACCATCAGGTATGGGCACAACTGGAAATTCCTCAACCAACCCCGCAGAGCCTTTGTCTCAACAAAAATGCCCCCAGAGAAAGAAAAACGGGAGGTCTTTTGGAATTACATTCAGACCCTCCTGGATCAAGAAGTGATAATCGCAGTACCTCAACAGGAGCGTTTTTCCGGAGTCTACTTGCCTCTATTCTTGGTTCAAAAGAAATCGGGGACATGGAGGCCAGTAATAGATCTCTGGGATCTCAACAGATCCATCAAGAAGGATCGGTTCAGGATGGAGTCGCTCCAGACAATCCTAAAAATTGTCTAACCAGGGGATTGGCTACTATCGGTGGATCTCAGGGATGCGTACTTCCATGTACCCGTGGCTCCGAACTACCAGAGATTCCTTCGGTTCACGATTGGACAACTTCACTATCAATTTGTGTGCCTACCCTTCGGGCTGACCACATCCCCCAGAGTATTCACGAGGGTTCTGGTGGCTCTGGTGGCACACCTACGACTGCAAGGAATCCGCATACACCACTACTTGGACAACATCTTACTGCTGAGCCAAAACAGGGACACACTCCTAATACACCGGGACACAACCTTGTTGACACTAGAGAGCTTTGGATGGCTAATCAATCGAGAGAAGAGTCACCTCGTGCCGACTCAATCCCTGGTGTACTTAGGTGCGAAGATAGATACCCAAATGTCATCAGTGACGTTGCCCAGGGACAAGATGTCCGGTATACTACAAACAATGTCAGAGGCTCGAAAGGAAGTATGTCTTCCGACAATAGAGATACATGATCTCAACTATTCCGATGGTCAAGTGGGCCCAATGGAATTCACGCCTCTTCCAAATGGGTCTCCTGGATCAATGGAAATCGAGGGATTTTGGTCGGAGAATCCAAATCACAGCCCAGATGAAGGTCAATTTAGACTGGTGGGCAAGACAACAGAATCTTACCCGGTGCCATTCCTTACTCACGACGAGATGGCAAATAATCCAATCGGACGCCAGCGGTACGGGCTGGGGAGCTCTATACAAAGACCAGTGGGCCCAAGGCCATTGGACTTTCCAGGCGACCGACGTAGTCTCCAACATATTGGAGTTGAGAGCAGCCTTCCAGGCCCTCCTGGCCTTCAGGAATTATATTCAGGGAGCGCCCATCCTTTTGAAAATAGACAATGTGACGGCAGTGGCTTGCGTCCGCAGGCAAGGGGGCACCCGCAGCAGTACCCTCCTGAGGGAGGTGACCCCGATCATGGACTGGGCTCAGGCCAATTTACAGTTGCTAACAGCAGTGTTTGTGCCTGGACATCTGAACACTTAAGTAGACTACCTGTCCAGAGTGGACTTGGACAACAACAAGTGGGCCCTGTCTCCACAGATCTTCCGGAGCCTGGTGGCATGGGCCTTCCATCCGGAAGTAGACCTATTTGCCTCTGCCACCAACATCAAACTGCCACGGTTCTTCACCCAGTTCAGTCACCCACAAGCAGCAGGAGTGGATGCTCTAACAGCAGAACGGAATTTAAGAACAGCAGATGCCTTTCCTCCGATCCCAGTGATCCTCCTCTTCCTGCGTAGACTACGACAAGAGAAGGTATCTGTCCTGGCAGTAATTCCAGACTGGCCGAAGAGACCTTGGTATCCTCTACTCTGCTCATTGAGCATCAGGAAGCCACGCCCTCTACCAGTTATGCCCTGTACACACGATCGGATTTCCGATGGAATAAAAACTGATGGATTTTTCCATCGGAATTCCGATGAAACTGACTTTAATCAGTCTTGCCTACACACCATCAGTCCAAATTCCGACCGTCCAAAACGCAGTGACGTACAACACGTACGACGGCACTATAAAGAGGAAGTTCAAATCCAACGGCGCCACCCTTTGGGCTGCTTTTGCTGATTTCGTGTTACCGCGTGTTAGTAAAAGTTTGGTGAGAGCCGATTCGTGCTTTTCAGTTTCCGTGCTTTTCAGATCGTTTTCTGTGTTTCAGTTTGTGCTTGTGGGTTCGTATTTTCAGTGCATGTAGTCAGGTTGGTTCTGTTTTGCAGTGCCTTCTTGGCCGCTCGTTACTGTTTTTCAGGTCATTCTTCACAGGCCTTGCTGTTCCTCTGTGCGTTCTGTTTAAGTTCTTTCTGACCAGCCGACCAGTTTGAAGCCATGTTGGAAGTACGTTCTCATCGTAGAGCTCGTGCTGCGTATGCGCTTGGTGTTGCGGTTAATACTTTGACCCAAGCTCAGTCCATGAACAGGGCGAGGAGGAGTTCATGGACCAAGAATTGGTTGCTCCAGCGGGACCAATTCTGTCATATGCCTCTGCTGCGGGAAATCCAGGAGAATAATCCTGATGACTACAGGAATTATCTCCAGATGACGGATCCCGTTTTTCACCGTCTGTTGGATTTGGTGTCCCCCTATATCAAGAGGCAGGACACTGTGATGCGCCAGGCCATCACTGCCGAGCAGAGGCTAATCGCCACCTTGAGATACCTGGCGACTGGGAGAAGCCTGCAGGACCTCAAGTTCAAGACAGGCATCTCCCCCCAGGCTCTGGGGGTCAATATTCCAGAGACCTGTTCTGCCATCATACAAGTTAGGCAGAAGGACTATATTAAGGTAATTTTTCTCCTTTAACATCACATTCTATGTATATAATGCTTACTAATATATTGTATTTCTTTCATCCTTCCCTAAATACGCTGATTGTAATATGCTGTGAATGTCCCCTTTGTCCTCATGCATGCTGTACCCTTTTTTGGGCCTACATGCATGTAGTGCCCCTCTACTTTGAGGGGTGCTGTGTGCCTAAATTTAGAGGTTGGTCTGAGCTAGTAGCCAGGCTCAGACCGCTTTTATTGATAGGTACGGTTGTTTTGTTCCTCAGGTGTTGTACTGGTGTGCAGTTCCCTGTGGCCTGTAGGTGGCACTGCCATGACAGGTCAGGGTTGAACCACTGGTGACAGTGCTGTGCCTTAGGGTTTCCTCTCTCCACGGTGGTGCAGTGGGCGTGGTCAGCCTGCTGTGCATGCCGGGAGGGGATACATAAGGGGCAGACGCCGCCTGGAGAGGGCTCCGGAGTTCAGGTCGCGTGACCTGGCCCTCCAGGCCAGGGGTGGGCGTATGCATCAGTCCCAGGCATCTTAGGCCTGGAACTGCAACTTCACCATTGGGCCCAGCACCTTTAGAGGAGGAATCCCAGGGTGCCCCTGAGAGGGGACCTGCTCTAAGAAGAGGAGACCGGGGGAGGACCTTTTCTGAGGGACCGATGAGAGTTTCACAGTGAAAGAGAGGCCGGTAAACTTCTGGAGGGATTTCACTAATCATTTGAGGCCTTGTAATGTGCAGCAACTTACACCTGTTCTTTAATTACAAGCGCTGAGAGGTTCGGGGCTCAGAGATTCTGTGGCAGAGAATCTCCCGATCGTATCTCCAAGGGAAAATTAAGAGAAGTAAAGTTTGTGCATTACTCCGGCTGCTAGTACCGTGAGAGGGGACTATCCGGGTGAGCAGAGTCCACTCGGGATTGAGTGGTGATACCAAGTGCCTGAACCTGTCTTCCTGTTTCTTTTATTCTTAAACTCCAACTTTCCTATCCAGCTGTCAGCATAAAGAAAATAAACCTTCCTTCATTAAGGTTTAACCTTGTCTGGACATTGGCCTTATTGGTGCACCTACAACAGACTCTTCCCTACACTCTAGGGGTGAGATCCAACCGAGGGAAGGTAACTCGCTGCGGGACCCAACAATTTCTGAACACCGCTCACCCTCTTATTCAAGAAGGAACCTGGGCATTGTGGTACGGTGTGTCCTGCCTTGAGGAGGTAAGGCCAGGGATCTGTGTGCTACATGCATATTTGCCTTCACTAACCTCTCCAGCATGCTATCCTGGGCCCAAACACCCCTAGCCTAGTCACTTAATAAGATATTTTGACAACTTCATTGTATTGCTTTACCCTCCCCCCCCTCCAATGTGTCCAAATGTTTGGTTTATCATTACAATCAGGCAGAGTGGTGTAGTGGTTTTTTTTGTAGGCCCAAACTCAGCTAGAACCCCCACCCCCCTAAAATGTGTACAAATGTTTTGCTTCTCATTACAATCAAGCAGAGTGGTTTATTTTTATTTTTTGTAGGCCCAAACTCAGCTAGAACCCCTCCCCCCCCCCTAAAATGTGTGCAATGAGCCATCAGAGGGGGTGAGGAATGTGATAATTGTGCCTTCTATTTGTGGCTATAACTACTCCCCAAAAAACAAAGGTTATACTGATGTTGGGCAAGAATGTTTTTGTGTAATCTGCTTGCAATGTTATGTGCAAAAGTCCTAATCATTTTTTTTGTTTGACTCCACAGTTTCCTTCATCGCCACAGGAATGGCAGACTGTGGCATCCCATTTTGCCGAGCGGTGGGACTTTCCTTACTGCGGAGGGGCAATCGATGGGAAACATGTCCGCATAGTGCCACCACCCCGTTCGGGGTCATACTATTACAACTACAAGGGGTTTAATAGTATTTTGTTAATGGTAGTGGTGTCGGCACACTATGAGTTCATGTATGTGGACGTGGGGAAGAACGTGGGGTAGAATGGCTGGATGTCCGATGGGGGAGTCTTTGCACAGACGGAATTTGCCAGATGTCTCCAGAGTGGTGGCCTGGCACTACTACATGATGAGGAGAACGTTGAGGGCCTTCTGTTTGTTTTTATCGCGGATGAAGCTTTCGGGCTGGGACCCCACCTGATGAGGCCATTCCCCCAGAGGACCCTCACCCCGGAGAGGAGGGTTTTTAATTACCGGCTGGCCAGAGCCTGGAGGGTTGTTGAGAATGCCTTTGGGATAATGGCCAGCCGGTTCCGCCTGTTTCTTACCTCTATCCATATGGCGGAATACAAGATCAATCATATTGTTTTTACCTGCTGCATACTGCACAACTATTTACGCAGAAATGCACCCACTTATCTGAGTTCTGTTGGGCCAGAGGCCGGACTTGCAGACAATGACCTGACGGGCCTGGATACTGGCCGTATTGGCTTGGCCCCCCAAAGTGCCCGTGAAGTGCGGGATAAATATGTTGATTACTTTACGGGTAGGGGGGCCATTGCTATGCCAGACAATCTCTGATTTTATAACTTTTAAAAATAAAAAAAGTAAAATCTGTAAAAAACGTGATTTCTCATTATTGCTTGTGTTTTTTGAATCTGTCTCCCAGGTTCTCCTATTACACTTGTAGTGCCAAGTGGCTTTGTCTTTAGTAAATAACCACAATTGTCACGGTAAACAAGAACATATTTTTCAAAATGGTATTGCGCATTGAAAGAAGAAGCCACACATTTTTGAGTAGAAAAAGATTTTTACTCTGTGCACAACTTGTGCGTTCTAATTTTTTTGGGGACATTCTAAACAGTGTTCCCCCCCCACAAAAAGTTTTGGTTTTGGTTTTGCATAAACACGCATGTAAAAAAAAAAAAATTATAAAAACAATGGAACTTACAAAGTTCAACCTTATAGAAAAAATTAAGGCAATATCAGGCATTATATAATATTTCAAAAATGTGTTGCTGTTGCCTTCATGAGATGGGGTGATGTCACCCCTGAACAAGGCAAATTTGGAAGATGCACACAAATTGTGCGTCAGAATGGGGATTTTCCTCCTGATCCCATGCCCCAAATGTCAACATGTGCTATCTCCCATCATGGGGGATCAATGGACGTGTTTTGGGGGTGCAAACCCTTCCTCTCACCTACTTGAGTTGCGAGGAAGGGGGTGCACCCTCCAAACACGTACATTGATTTGCCCTGATGGGAGATAGCACACTGTGTGCATCTACCAAATTTGGCTTGTTAAATCACACAAAAATGTAGAAACTTTTAGGCCAAAAAAACTTGAAATGGTGGCAAGAAAAACATCTTTATACTCTCCCCAAAACATCATTCATGTTTTTAATTTGTTGGTCAAAACGATAGTTTGTGCGTTATAACATCGATTTCTCGACTCATAACCATGAGATCCTGGATTATGATTTGTGCGCTCCCACTATAGAAAGGAGGAGATTGATCTTCCACAAGCAGCACATAACCTAAAAAAAAAAAAACGCATGTCTGAAAAATATGCATGCATGCATGCATCTATTCCCTGAATCTGTGGTGTATGACACTGACCTGTTGTGGTGACAATCTCGCACACTTCCTCCACATCTCCTTTCTCCACATCTCCTTTCTCCACCTCTTCTTCCTCCACCTCTTCTTCCTCCACCTCTCCTTCCTCCACCTCTCCTTCCTCCACCTCTCCTTCCTCCACATCCTGAGGTTTGGGTTCTCTCTGGTCCCCTTCTTTCTGAGGTTGGGGTTCCCTCTGTTATTTCCGAGGTGTGGGGTTCCTGGCCTCCTCAGAGTTGTGTGCTCCAAGTCTCCGCTCCCCTATGAGAATGAAACAAAACATATACTTATCACACAGATATTTGAGGTCAGAAATAGGAATATGAAACATTGCTTGGAAGTGGGGTACAATTGTCTTTTTTGTCAGAGTTACAAGCTGAAGACATGTTTTAAAATGTATTTCTAAACTAGAATCCTGACCTTTTTTGACCAAGTTACACACATGGAGACACCCCCAAAGTTATCCACTCTAGCACCTGTGTGGGACACCCTAAAAAGGTTGTTCTCGGGTCCCACACAGGTGCTCCAGAGTACAGCTGTGAAACCAGCTGCTGAGTGTCCTCTCCTTTACACTGAATCAAGTTTGCATTTCACTTTCTAGTTCAAAACACAACATCTAGACAACAATGTTTATAAACGTTGTTTTAATAGAAATAGGCATGACCAAATGTGGTTTACCTGTATCTGTGCAAAATATCTACTTTGGAGGAGGATTGATGTTTACTACGAATGATTATACTTTGGCCACTACCCTGAAAGTGGCCATTTTCAAATATCCAACCAGTAAATCAAAGCACATGGAGCAAAACATGCAAGAATAATATTTAAATTATTAATAACACAGGAGAAATACTTACTTTTTAGTAGCATTTTTTTGATATTCCTGTACTGCTCCGACTCCCTCAGCTTCAGGTCAGACCACCTTTTACGGAGCTGCTCCTTGGATCTCAGGACCCCAAATTTATGGTACAGACTCCTCGCCACTTTGCCCATTATTTTGGCCTTCCTGAGATTAGGGGTGTTGTATGGCCCATGCTTCCCATCATAATCTCTCCTCCGCAAGATGTCCACCATCTTCGCCATCTCAGCAAAGGACATATTACTGGCCTTGTATCTTGTCCTGGATCGGGACGTTTCCGGCTCCGGGTTTTCCTCGTCGGAAGTTAAAACAACCCACACCTGCTGTGTCACCGCCATGTCGTCTCCCACTGGGCGTCGAACGAGAAGGGGCGGGGAATATCTGAGGAAGAACGCCAGGGGCGGGAACGTCAGGAGCGGTTGACGTGGGCGGAGTTTCACGCATGCGCAGGGAATATAATGATAACGACATTGTGTGCACGGAGTAAGGAGGACTGGAAGTTCCGAACGTCACTGACGAAGTTAAAAATTAAAGTTGGGGCATCAGTGGCCTATACTGATTCATGATTTGAAAGGGCTAGATTGGGATAATATTAGGACAGTTTAGGCTGACCTGGTGTTTTTGTCTTGTGTGTTATCTTGCAGCAAAAATGCAGAGTTTCAAGGATCTGGTAATCTTCAGAGCTTTCATAGATAAATATAGAGAGCTCACCAATTTATGGGAGCTTAAAAACCCATTATACCACAATCGTGAGGTTAGGAGGGCAACAATTGAAAAATTTGTGGAATATATGAAGACCTGGATTCCAGAGGCAGACTATAACATGATGAACAATAAAATCAATAATATGAGGAACAGCTACAAAAAGCAATACAAAGAGGTCCGCAAATCCCGGAGATCAGGAGCAGAAGCAGACCAAGTACATGTCCCCAAGCTGTGGTATTACAAACATCTGCGATTTATGGACGACCAGATAGAAGCCAGGGAATCACTTTCCACCCTTCCCTCCAGCGTTCCCTCCACCCTTCCCTCCAGTGTTCCCTCCACCCTTCCCTCCAGTGTTCCCTCCACCCTTCCCTCCAGCGTTCCCTCCACCCCTGCAGAGGGTGCCGAGGAGCTAGCTGACCTCGAAGAGCCGGATCTTCACATCTATAGTCAGGTATAGTATTTTTCCAAAAATTTTTTGTCATAGAATAATTGTTGGGAACTAGATGTTATTATTCAAAAATAAAAAATAAAATAAAAATATAGTGGGCATAATTGTTTGGAACAAGAATGAAAAATGCTGGGGTCAGAATGATAGTCTTTTCTATTTAGTAACATTTAATTTGCAACAGTCATGAGCTGGAAATTGTGCGTGATTGATGAACCAAAAACTCAAACTATGTCCCTTTTTTATACACAGTGTGGCACCCAGGAGGAGGCAGGGGTGAGTGGCACCCAGGAGGAGGCAGGGGTGAGTGGCAGCCAGGAGGAGGCCGGGCCAAGTGGCAGCACCCAGTCACAGGTGCTTCCCCTCCAGGTGAGACGGAAAAGGCCCAGGAGGTTAACTCGGGTGGAGGAGGAATCCCTGAAAATAATAAGGGAAGCAGCTGAGATCATGAGGGCCCCCCTCAACCCAGTCAAGTCCTATAGGTGCTATGTGGCCGATAGACTCCTTAAAGTGGAGGAGGGCCAATGTGCCCTCTGTGAGGAGCTGATATCTATGGCCCTTCACAGGGCAGGGAGGGGCAAGCTGACAGAGGCCACACACCTTTGCGATCTGGCCCATCCTTCTCCTCCTTCTCCTCCTCCTCCTGCCACATTCCCACCACCAGTGCCACAGCCTGCAAGGGGGCGTGGAGGGAGCCGTGGAAGGAACGCTGCAGGGAAGCGTGAAGGGAACACTGCACTGCAGGGAAGCGTGGAGGGAAGGCTACAAGCAAGACCAGAAAGTGATTCCCTGGCTTCAAGCTGCTCTGCAGTTTTTTGGAGTACCACAGCTTGGGGACATGTATGACATCTGCTGCTGCTCCTGATTTCTGCGATTCGGGGACCAGATTGTGATCCCAATTCGAGGGACTCCTCATGTTATTGATTTTATTTGCCTTCATGTCTGCCTTTGGGGTCCAAAGTCTGCATATATTCCACAAATTTCTCAATTGTTGCCCTTCATCTTTATTTGTTTTCCAGAATAAATGGATATTTGATTTAATTTAAATAGTTGCCTATGTGTTTTTCTTGTGAGTAGGAAGGTACATTTCATAAATACAATGTGTAATTAACAAGGGACACCAACACCAACCTCCTTGAGGGGAAAAAAACCAAGATAATAATGTTGTTGTGATAACTTGACCATAAAAAAATATGGACATCGTTATACAATATTAAAAGGCCAGAGATATTGATTCAAAAAAAAATAAAAAAATAAATTAGAGTACTGCCTTTAAAAAAAAAAAAAACAAAGTTTCATGAGATCTCAAAGAAATAATTTTGTATGAACTCTGTGTGAATATCTGCAACGATAATTTTTTGGGGGAAAAGCGTTTATAGAAAGAAGAAAAGAATGCACTACATTTAACGATACAAAAATTTGCAGCATGACGAATGTGCTATGTCCATTACGAACGCTAGTTTTACCAGAACGAGCGCTCCCGTCTTGTAATTTAGTCTGAGCATGCGTGGATTTTTCTCTGATGGAGTTCCCCACAGACGATCGGAATTTGCTATCGTTTTTTTTTCCATCGGTAAAATTTAAAACAGGTTCTATTTTTTTATACCGATGGAAAAAAGACCGATGGGGCCCACACACGATCGGTTTGTCCGATGAAAAAAGTCCATTGGTCTTTTTTCATCAGAAAAACCGATCGTGTGTACGCGGCATAACTTCAGACCTACTGAAGCAGGGGCCAATCTGCCACCCGGCCCCAGAGAGCCTGAAATTGACGGCCTGGGTCTTGAGAAGCGTAGGCTAATCAGTCTGGGTTGCTCAACCAGAGTCACGAATACCCTTGTGAAGGCGAGGAAAGGCAGTACCAACAATGCCTACAGCAGAACTTGGAACAAGTTTGTGGATCTCACCAAAAGTCTGCCACATTCTGGAGTTCCTCCAGGTGGGTTTGGAACTAGAACTCTCCACTTTGAAGACTCACGTGTCTGCTATCTCGGCTTTTACTGGTGTCCAATTGGCCGCTGAAAGATTGGTGATTCAGTTCTTCAGAGCAACCATCCGCCTGAAACCACCAAAGTTGCCAAGATTTCAGAAGGGTATCCGAGATGGCTGCGCTGGGGTTTAAGGAACCCTTCCTCTCTTTCTTCCCGGATAGAGCAGTACTCAGACCAATGCTGTAATTTGTCCCGAAGGCAGCCTCTACTTTCCATATGACACAAGAAATTACTCTCCCATTGTTTCTCTCAAGAAACTCTCAGGATCCAAATCCGCTCGATGTGGGAGCTTCACTGAGAGCCTATGTGGACGTAACACCCGAAATTAGGAAGTCGGACAATCTCTTCATCATCCCGAATGGTGTCCGGAAGGGCCTGAGGGCTTCTGGTAGAGTTATCGCCACATGGCTGGTTAAAGTGATAGCTCTGGCCTACAGAGCAAGAGGGTTGCCTGTGCCTGAGGGGGTCACAGCGCATTCCACGAGAGGAGTCTCTACCTCCTGGGCAGCGGCGGGACAAGTGTCCTTGGAGACGATCTGCAAGGCAGCCACATGGACGTCTATACATACCTTCATGACACACTATCATGTGGAGCCAGCGGCTCTGACTACCATAGATTTTGGCAGGAGGGTTCTAGCTTCCGCCTCCAATGTGGATTAAAACGTTTTCTCAAGCATGACCCTCCCGTGTGTGGCTAGTTAATTTCCAGCTGTGCTGACATGGAGCTGTCAGGAAAACGGAAAATTGAATTCAAATACTTACCGTAATTTTCCTTCCCTGACGAGCTCCATGTCAGCACAGAACCCGCCCAGTTAAGTAGTAATAGTTATGAAACGCTGGGGCTGGGGTGAGTGAAAAATTTATAGTTAAGTCCTGATTACGTAGGGGGTGGGCGGGGCCTCACCCAGCTGTGCTGACATGGATCTCGTCAGGAAAGGAAAATTGCGGTAAGTATTTGAATTCAATTTTCCGTTTGCATAACTATTATCTCCAAATTATTGACCAGTACTACCCCCATTCTATCTAAGTTAGGCGCTTAAAAAAAAACCACAACAAACTAAGTTGTATAATACCAAACAGACCACAGATCACCCTTATTTCTCTATCCAGCTCTTTCAGCTCTTCTTTTCTGTTTCCTAATATTTCTATCCTGTAGCATGCTCCCTTTACCATTCTTAAGCCAGCCACAGATGGATCGAGGAGTCAGAGTGCTGGGGGGATATCTGGGATGTAGAGGGGTCAGAGTGCTGGGGGATATCTGGAGTGTAGAGGGGTCAAAGTGCTGGGGGGGATATCTGGGGTGTAGAGGGGTCAGAGTGTTGTGGGGATATCTGGGGTGTAGAGGGGTCAGAGTGCTGGGGGGATATCTGGGATGTAGAGGGGTCAGAGTGCTGGGGGGATATCTGGGATGTAGAGGGGTCAGAGTGCTGGGGGATATCTGGGGTGTAGAGGGGTCAAAGTGCTGGGGGGATATCTGGGGTGTAGAGGGGTCAGAGTGCTGGGGGGATATCTGGGGTGTAGAGGGGTCAGAGTGCTGGGGGGATATCTGGGGTGTAGAGGGGTCAGAGTGCTGGGGGGATATCTGGGATGTAGAGGGGTCAGAGTGCTGGGGGGGTATCTGGGATGTAGAGGGGTCAGAGTGCTGGGGGGATATCTGGGATGTAGAGGGGTCAGAGTGCTGGGGGATGTCTGGGGTGTAGAGGGGTCAAAGTGCTGGGGGGGATATCTGGGGTGTAGAGGGGTCAGAGTGCTGAGGGATATCTGGGGTGTAAAGGGGTCAGAGTGCTGGGGGATATCTGAGGTGTAGAGGGGTCAGAGTGCTGGGGGGATATCTGGGGTGTAGAGGGGTCAGAGTTTTGGGGGGATATCTAGGGTGTAGAGGGGCCATAGTGCTGGGGAGGCATCAATCTAGCAGATACTGTATATTATATACAAAGAACAGCTTTGTTACTTTATGTATGTAGTATTTTCCTACGGTTTCTTTGCTGTACAGAATGATTGTTTATGTAGTTAATGCGAAGCTCCACCCAAAAGGGGAAACTCCACCACTCGTCGAGCCCTCTCTCCTCTCCTGTCTGTTTGTGTATGTATGGGGGGAGATTGTTAGTGCTGGCTTTGGGCAGTGTGAAAGAGAGTGTAACAGACACTGCAGCCAGCAACCTTGCTGGAAAGCCATAGTCCAGTCTGAATAATGTGTCCGGGTTTCAGGCAGTTTGAAACCCGGACACATGATTCCAAACCCGAACTGTCCGGGTGAATCCCGGGCAGGTGGCAACCCTACCGTGACAGCCAGGCGTTTTTTCACCTTAATGCATAGGATGCATTAAGGTAAAAAAACACAAACCTTTACAACCCCTTTAAGGCAAAACTTTTTTTTTTTTTTTAACAGAGTGGAAAAAGAGTAGAACATTTTTTAGGAGTTTATTGCTTTCTGTGCCCCCGTTAGGGAGATTCACCATCTCTAATTGCCCTGTTTACCAATATCATTGAAAGTGAAAGTAAAGAAAAATCACAAATTTTGGGCTGTCACCAGGAAAGTAATAGAGTGGAAATCTTCCAATGGAGACACTAGTTCTGTGACCTGGGGGGACCCAAGGGATTCCCTTAATTTGCAGGGATTTCCTTTTATTTGTTGTTTCAGCTATGGAACAGGAAGTGAAGGTAAATTTCCCCAATAGGAAACAGAAAACGGGGGGCTTATAACCCTCCCTTATCCTATCCAAAATGCAGAAAATATTGCCTATAGTTCTACTATATGAATATATTAATATTAAATATTTCATGTTTACCTGACAAAAAAAAAAGAAACCTATTTTATAGTACTGACAACAATTAACAAAGGTAATAAAGAAGATATGAAAAAAATAAATAAAATCACCATACATTCCCATTAAAAGATCAAATAGAGAATAGTAGTGCTAAAATTACTATACATGCCTGCCATCATGTGGAAATTTTGGAGTAGTGCTCCTGAAGCCAAAATATATCCTAAAAATATATCCTTCCTTGTTTAACTGATTCAAGTTAGGGGAGATTAAGTGGACTTTTCATCTTTAATGGCATTTGTAGACTTCTAACACTCACATTTCCTTTAACAATAAAACTTCACAAATAACTGTGCGTAATATTGAAAATTAATAGTTTTCTACTCAATTATTTTCATTATTTGGTAAAAAATGTTGTTCAATCAGTCAGCATAAACTTTCTGTCTATTTATTAGAATTTAAAAAATTAACTTTTTTTTTTACACACACCAAATAGTATTTAACATTTTCCTTGTCCAAAATATTCGATTAAGAACAGTAAGTTAAATACAATAAATTAAGTACTGTACATGTACTGTACATTATACAATTCAGAATTATTATATAATATTCATATGTGGTTACAAATATAGTGTTGATTAGGATATAAGGAAGTGTGAAAAGTTAAAGCAATTAATTAACAATTATGTGTTCAACCTAAGGAGATGTAGAAATCCAAATAGTAAATTATTCTAATAGTTATGAGTAACTGAATAAAGATTTCCTGAACAAACTTGGGTTAATGGATTGTCTTTCAAAACTGGTACTATATTTGTAACCTATGGAACTTCAAAATCATAAGGAATAAGGAGAGACAGAGTAGAAAAGAAAAGTGAAGAGTAAAGAGTAATAAAGAAGTAGTGGGGAGGGGTCCACCGGGTTGATCCAGAAGTCACAGTCAGACCTGTATGATCAGTATAACTTCAAATCATCTACCATGGCATTAAAACAGAGTCATTAAATGTTGTCGGTAAGAAATGTTCTATCCAAGGTTTTCCATAATTTACGGAATTTAGCAATTTGGTTTTGTTCAATAGCCGCCATTTTTGCCTGTATCATAACGTTGTTCATTCTTTGTTTTGTCTCAGCCAACGCCAAAGAGGGAGTTCTCCAAGCTCTCGCCACAGTTTGTTTTGCTGCTGTGAGCAAAAATATAAAAAGTTTAAATTGGGCATGAGTCAGACTATCTGGTTTTAGATTAAGTAATGTCATAGTAGGATTGGGTTGGAGGGTTACAATGAACATTTTGGAGGCATATGTATATATTTCTTTCCAAAATGTTTGTACTGTCGGACAGGACCAATTGTATGTACCTTCTTCTGTGCAGCCGCGAAAACAATGACAAGGATAGTCAGGGGTAAATTTAGCAATTTTGGCTGGTACTAAGTACCATCTAGTTAGTACTTTATAGTTGGTTTCCATAGCTAATACATTAGGGGAGGAAGATTTAATTGTGGACCAAATTTTTAACCATTCTGCCTCATTTAGGACATATTCCAAGTGCTACTCCCATTTCCACACGTAGGTAGGTTTATCCGTTTCAGCATTTATTAGTTTTTTTTTTAAATCAAATCATCTTTGTATTTCTTTTACATACAAACAACAAAAACACCAAATACAACATACAACCCAAGCCCGCATTGATAGGAATAAAAAAAAAAAGAAGAAAAACAAAAATAAATTAATAAAAAAACACAACAAATCACATCCCCCTTACCCCTGGCCCCCATGATCTCCCCCCCTCTTCCATCTCTACTCACCCATCCCCCCTCCCCTCTCTCATCATACCTCCAAATAATCACACCACCCTCTCCATATTTTTTAAAATTTCCCTAGACAGCCTCTGCGTAAGAAAGTATTCCTTTCCTTAATTACAGTTTCCCTTACTTGTATTTTCCATTCTGCTACAGTTGGTGGATATGGTGATATCCACTTTTGTGCAATGAGCTTACGAGCCTGGAATAAACTTCTATTTATTGAAACAATATACTCCCCTGGGATTCTTGATTCATCCAGTATACCCAGAAGACAACCCCCAGGCTCCATAAGCATCCCACTCACAAATACACTATTAATCATAGATACCACCCCAAACCAATAACAATGGAGTTTAGGGCATCTCCATAACATGTGCATTAGATTGGCTACTCTCCCTTTACATCTAGGACATTGATCTGTATCTCTACATTTCCATTTGAATAATTTCTCTGGTGTGTAATGTGCCCTATGTAGGATAAATAGTTGTGTTAAATTTTGCGTTGGAGATAGGGAGGCCTGAGGTATTACTGATAATGCCTGTGCCCACTGTTCATCTGCAATTGGCCCTATATCACCTGACCAGGCTAATCTTGCTGGAATATCCACAGTTTTTTTAAATTTATCAAATAATATATCATATAATTGTGATATTAGACCCTTTTTTTTTTGCCCTGTCTTTTCCAACAAGGCTATTACCACTGACTTATTAAACTTCAATTCCTGCGAGCGACCCTGTGTTTTTAATGCGTGCCTAAGCTGAAGGAATTGAAAAAATATTTGATTTGGAATATTATATTCTTTACTTAATTCACTAAAGGTTTTCATCACATCTTCCTCAAATAGCTGTGTCATATACCTTAGTCCCTTCTGCCTCCAAATCTCAAACCCCTCCAATTTCCCCAGTTCTCCATAACTACTATTATTCCAAATTGGAGTGTATGAAGTAAATCCCTTTACTTCAGTAATTTTCCTCATTTCCTGCCATACCATGTCAAATAATTTACCTGTATGGAATCCTTTATCGCATAATTGATTTCTCGATTCTAATAAAGAAATCAGTGGATATACTTCGTAAACTGATAATAGCAGTTTCTGTATAGGATCAGAATGTGATACTGTTGTCCATCCACTGAAATGTTGTATTTGTGAGGCTAAAAAATAATTTTTGGGATGGGGGATTGCGAGACCTCCCTCTTCCTTAGTTAACAATAATGTTGTTAACTTTATACGTGGTCGTTTTTTCCTCCAAATCAACTCTCTGAAGAGAGATTCTATTTTTCTTTTTTTTGTCATTTAAGTTTTTTATTTTTCATCAGAAAAAAATCATTACAGAATCATAAATATTAAAGATGATTACAATTGACTCAACAAAAATCTCAGGTATTATTACCATAGAAACTTAGACAAATTATTATCGTAAAAACCAATACTGACAATGTTTAAACAAAAAGTAATAATATCTAGCCTCATCTTGGTCAAGTATATAATCAAGTAATCTTATAAACTGATAATAACTTATATTAAGAAAATCTAGTTCCCACAAAAATAAACCGAAAATATGAAGGGCTCCTACTCCCCTCCCCAGCCACCCCTAACGGGAACACACTGTGACTGGGAAGGAGAGAACGTCCCCTGCCCGGCCTTCCTGTCACCACCAACAATCGTCGGTAGAGACAACTGGAGAGATATAATAGAAAAAATTTCATTTGTACATGCAAAAAAAACCCACAATACTCGACCTAAGTATGAAAATTAAGAGTTGTTCTCAGACTTGTTAGAGCTAAGTTCAACAGTCCAAGCCTCAAACAATAAAAAAAGGAATCTGAGCCTGAAACTATTATATTTTATCTGATGTAATAAAACAATAAACATACTATGAAATAATAAAAGCCAAAATCGAGAGAATAAAGTATAGGATAAAAATAAAGAAGAGAAAGAAAAAGAGGAGAGAGAAAGAGAAAAAAAAAAAATTCTCAAAGATATGAAGTGAAAAGATTATAGAATGCCTACAAACCAAATATACATTCTAAAGATCAGTGATTGGTGTTGATGACCAAGTTATGTGACAAAGAGATTCCCATAAATCGCGCCCAAGGTTCCCATATGGCTTCTTTTTTTTGTCATTTAAGTTTTTTATTTTTCATCAGAAAAAAATCATTACAGAATCATAAATATTAAAGATGATTACAATTGACTCAACAAAAATCTCAGGTATTATTACCATAGAAACTTAGACAAATTATTATCGTAAAAACCAATACTGACAATGTTTAAACAAAAAGTAATAATATCTAGCCTCATCTTGGTCAAGTATATAATCAAGTAATCTTATAAACTGATAATAACTTATATTAAGAAAATCTAGTTCCCACAAAAATAAACCGAAAATATGAAGGGCTCCTACTCCCCTCCCCAGCCACCCCTAACGGGAACACACTGTGACTGGGAAGGAGAGAACGTCCCCTGCCCGGCCTTCCTGTCACAAATGTAGCGGGGTCTTCAAAGTTAGTGGGATACACCTGGGGGTAGAGAGACCCAGGTGTGTAATTATGTCAGGGTTCAGACCCCTTTTCTTATTCGTGGAGGATTGGGTGGTGTAATATTCTCTTTGACCAGTGGGTGTCAGTATACCTACTGGCTCGAGGTAGAATCACTACCAGAGGGCTACCCTTCTTTGTCCCTTCCTGGAGATGGTACGGCCGGGGCGGGGAACCCGCCGTGGTGTCGATGGGAGGATATAAAAGGGGGAGACGCCCTCGCCACGGGGGCTGTCCGGAGGGAGGAGATCGTGTCTTCACGCACCCAGGCACCTTAGGCCTGGGTGCGGGCGGTTCAAGGTTCCGGCCTAGGCGCCCAAGGCCTGGCCGGAACGAAGATGGAGTCCATCCCGGGCACCTTCAGCCTGGGGTGAGGTACTATTAAGGAGGCCTGGGACCCGGTGACTCCGGCTGGGTCCCGCGAGGGTGGAGTTGCTCCAGGGCGCCCCTTGCGAGGGGACCCGCATCTGAGGTGAGGAGGCTGGGGAGGTCACCCGTCCGAAGACCCGGTGCAGTGTCAACCCGGTGACGGATGGGCCTTCGGTAACTCCCTCGGAGGACATCTTTCCCTGATATGGGCTACAGCGCAGCGGAAGAGCTTTCATCAAGATTCCTGCAACCCCTGGTCATAGCACAGGGAGTGTAGGGACTAGGAACCTGTACAGTGCCTCGACCTGCTTCCCCATCGTATCATGCCGTTGCATTTGACTGTATGTGGAGATACGCAATAAACCTGAGTTTGGACTTTGATGGGTGTATGGACTCTGTTGATGGGAACAAAGGGAGATTCCGGCACGGAAGGACTGACCCTCATAACCAGCGCACATTTGGCCCGAGGAAAAAGATTAATACTGGCCTTCACCTCACCCACAGCCATGGGGAGGACATGGGCCGTGGCGCACCTCACTCTGTCGCTCGACATACCCCTAGCTAAAGAGGTCGGGGTGAGGCCGCTACACGTGGGGGCTCGTGAGTCCGGGATGAAATGTGTGTTGACCCTGAGGTTTGGAACGGCTGTGTTTGGACTTTGCTGCCCGGAGGAGGTCCGAGCAGGTCGGCCATGTGATTGGCCAAAGTGCATCCCTGTGCTCGAAGTCGTGGAAATTTCCCTGAAAAACCGGGAGAGGCCCATGCAGAAAGAGCGGGAAGAGGGAGGAGTCCAGCCGTGTGACGAACTACATGTGGGGACTTTTGCTGCACTGCGCCACGAGGCACCCCATGACTGCGCAATTCGTGGGAGGAGACTGAAGGAAGCCCGCGAAAACGTGCAAGTCGTGGGAGGAGTCTGGCCACGTGTGGAGAGACACGTGGAGACTCCGGCGCGAGGTCAGCGCGTGATGGAGCAGCAAGTGGTCGGAGCGAACTCAGGCTCCCCGTGGATGCCGGTACCTTATCCTTTCAAGATGACTGCATTTGCTGCACCCATTACAGACACGGGGATAAGGCTCAGGCCCCGAGGACAGTTGGCTCTGTATTCATGCAGAGACACGGAGGCCCTCGGTGTGATCTGTCCCGGATGCTCGGGACTGGTGGTCCAACTAAAGCCATTCGGGCGATGCGAAGCATGCAAGGAGTTTCTTTTTGAGGTTGAACCACACACGGAAAGGCCCCGGGCCCTACGCCTCAACTGCATCACAGGAACCGCCACTCCGGAGGGAGAGATCAAAGCCTTTGCGGAGTTTCCCGTGCGCGCTGACCAGGGCGAAGTGACTGCCCAACCAGAGACTGAGAGAGAAAAATCAGAGGACACTGCTTCGGTCACTACAGACTCCCTGCTGCCACCCCTGAAGAGGAAGATAGGCCTGGTGCAGGCATCCTATGGTCGTGGTCGAGCTTCACCCCGCCGCTTGCCTGGCCTGGATGGCGCCGGTAGAGAAGAGAGTCCCGGACATCCCAGTTCTTCAGAAGGTCCAGGTGAGCCAGGGGCTGGGACTGTGGTGTTGGTTGGAGGTGTCGGGGGTCCACAGTCGGTGGAGCCCGCAAGGGAGGGTAGCCTTCCGTCTACTAGAGACTACCTTCCCGCCGAGATGTATGACACCTCCGACTTAGAGTCATTGTCAGACTGTGGGGATGACGGAGAGATAGACGAACTGTTTCACCGGAAGGGCTGGGACAGACGCCCACTACCTGTGCTGAGTAAACCGCAGGATTCCCCCATGTCCATAGAAGACAGTACGCTCCGGGTGAAGGCCCCGGAGTTCTCGAGGAAATCTAGTCCTCCGACCAACTTCCCGCATTCAACTACATCACCCGCTCTGATGTTGGGGATGCAGCGTGCTTCGTTGCGGGCACCAAAGACAAAGAAACCCGAGATGGTGAAGGTACCTCGGCACCCGGAGGCCATCGTACAGCCAGGAGAAGGTGAGCGAGATGTGATGCCACCTCTAGCCAGGTTGCAGAGACTTTTCTCCCAGAGAGTCGCCCGTGAATATGGGTGGGAGTACCCCTACTTGCCTCGGGACTTATTGTATGAAGTCGAGGTCCTGCGACCAAGGTGGTATGATGAGTTTGTATGGGAAAAACTTAAAGTACCCCATGCCAGGCGATACCTGTCATGTTCGCCGCCTGTGTCTAAAAAGTTCAAGGACTGCAGAGCTGATTGGAGACTTGGGCGCCATATTCATGCCGATAAGGTGCTCATCTGCCGGAAAGAAGGAGAGGATGTCGAGTATTCGGTGGAAGTGTTTGACGGGGCACCTGAAGCCCCTGTTTCTGCCGGATCCAAGGTTCTATTTATAGGAGAAGTGAGCTCCTATCTTGTTGCTGTTGAAACTTTCTGGAAGAGACATTCCCAGACGCCTAGAACTGTGCCCTACTTTTGTTTTGATTTGGGCTTTTCTTTTACTCACTGGAGATTTGGGAGCTGTTGTTTTTTTTCTCCCTTTTCTTCATGTGCCAAAGGCAGAGACTTTTGGGGTAGAGTTAGAGTAGGAGAGCAGGAAGAATGAAGATCTCACCAAGTGTCATTACCGCAGCGCTGTCACCAGGTGGCAGTGTTGTGCAACGAATGTTTGAAAATGTTACACATGCATTACGTACTTATTGGAGTGAGTGGGTCTCTCGGCTGACGGACCCACTCATGCCAAGTTAACACAGAGTGTTAGGATGTGTTTTTTTGTTTGTTTCCCTTCTGCAGGAGATTCGTCGGTCAAGACTACTGAGTATGGGGTGGTTCTTAGACAGTGACGGAGGGATTGTATATGTGTACATGACAGATGTTTTATACAAAAGTTTTAATGTTCTATAGTTTCCCTGTCTGTTGAGCAGGTCTTGGCACATACAGTATCCAAAATTTGAGGGATAGCCTCTGGGGCCCACTTCATGTCACCACTCCTTGGGAGACATGGGTGTGCACCTGACGCTGGGGACCAGCGTCAAATCACCAGGGGGAGTGTGTAGCGGGGTCTTCAAAGTTAGTGGGATACACCTGGGGGTAGAGAGACCCAGGTGTGTAATTATGTCAGGGTTCAGACCCCTTTTCTTATTCGTGGAGGATTGGGTGGTGTAATATTCTCTTTGACCAGTGGGTGTCAGTATACCTACTGGCTCGAGGTAGAATCACTACCAGAGGGCTACCCTTCTTTGTCCCTTCCTGGAGATGGTACGGCCGGGGCGGGGAACCCGCCGTGGTGTCGATGGGAGGATATAAAAGGGGGAGACGCCCTCGCCACGGGGGCTGTCCGGAGGGAGGAGATCGTGTCTTCACGCACCCAGGCACCTTAGGCCTGGGTGCGGGCGGTTCAAGGTTCCGGCCTAGGCGCCCAAGGCCTGGCCGGAACGAAGATGGAGTCCATCCCGGGCACCTTCAGCCTGGGGTGAGGTACTATTAAGGAGGCCTGGGACCCGGTGACTCCGGCTGGGTCCCGCGAGGGTGGAGTTGCTCCAGGGCGCCCCTTGCGAGGGGACCCGCATCTGAGGTGAGGAGGCTGGGGAGGTCACCCGTCCGAAGACCCGGTGCAGTGTCAACCCGGTGACGGATGGGCCTTCGGTAACTCCCTCGGAGGACATCTTTCCCTGATATGGGCTACAGCGCAGCGGAGGAGCTTTCATCAAGATTCCTGCAACCCCTGGTCATAGCACAGGGAGTGTAGGGACTAGGAACCTGTACAGTGCCTCGACCTGCTTCCCCATCGTATCATGCCGTTGCATTTGACTGTATGTGGAGATACGCAATAAACCTGAGTTTGGACTTTGATGGGTGTATGGACTCTGTTGATGGGAACAAAGGGAGATTCCGGCACGGAAGGACTGACCCTCATAACCAGCGCACATTTGGCCCGAGGAAAAAGATTAATACTGGCCTTCACCTCACCCACAGCCATGGGGAGGACATGGGCCGTGGCGCACCTCACTCTGTCGCTCGACATACCCCTAGCTAAAGAGGTCGGGGTGAGGCCGCTACACAAAGATATGAAGTGAAAAGATTATAGAATGCCTACAAACCAAATATACATTCTAAAGATCAGTGATTGGTGTTGATGACCAAGTTATGTGACAAAGAGATTCCAATAAATCGCGCCCAAGGTTCCCATATGGCTTCAAAATTTGAGGTCTCGTCTAACAAGAAGCTAACCAGTTTTTCTTGTTCCATAATCCAGGAAACTTTTCGTTTCATGGATAATATAGATACCGAAGGTTTCTTCCATGCCCTTGCAATAGTTAGTTTTGCTCCCGTTAAAATAAACAAAATTAGTTTACGAGTGGCTTTAGGAATATGAGGTAAATGTCCATTGAGTAAAGCAATTGTGGGAGATTGATGTATCGGGCAACCTGTAATATTGCGTAAAATGTGAAATACCTTATTCCAAAATCCACAAATTCTTGGGCACTCCCACCATATGTGGATCATAGTACCCAGTCCCTGACATCCCCTATAACAAAGAGGTGAAACAGAGGGGTACATAACAGTCAATCTCATGGGAACTAGATACCATCTTGTAAAAAGTTTTATATTGGCCTCTATGAGCGAAGTATTGCAGAGGCCTGAAGTCGAGCGAGAGTAGCTTGCATGCCAGTCTACAATATTTCTATCAATTAGGAGTTCCTTCTCCCAGGCCAACATGTATGGTAGTTTCACTAAATTGGATGCCAGTGACTTGTAGATCACAGAGATCCCTTCGCTCCACTGTCTGTCCACACCAATTTTCATAATCTGTAAAGTCTCGGGATGAATATCCAGTTTTACACCTAGAATGAATTAAATTAGCGATTTGATGAAATCTCGGTTTTTCGGATAAAGGGAGATCTAATTTGTTCATAAAATATTCAATAGGTAAAGGGCCTATAGAGGAAAAAAATTGACCAATGCGGTACAACCCCTTGTCGTACCACCATTTAAAGGTTTGAAGGTCCAAACCTTGATGAAAAAAGGGGTTTTTGAACACCGGGGTCAAAGGTTGAGCTTTAGAGACCAGCGAGGGAAGTTTCCGAAGTGAATCCCATAAAGATAACTATTGTGAGAGTGACGGTGATAAGATGGGAGGTCTATTTCTGGGAGGGCACCACAACAGGTGTATTAGTGATGAGGATGGAACAGCTTGATTTTCAATTGATATCCAATCAGGAAGTTCTGTGTTAAAATATAAAGCAGATAGTTGTGCCAATCGTGCTGCTTGGTAGTACCATAAGAGATTCGGAAGACCTAACCCACCCTGTTTGGGAAGGTTGAATAAGCATCTGTTTGAGAGTCGTGGACCTTTATTGTTCCAAATGAATTTAGTGAGCTTACTTTGAAAAGATTTCAAATGATCTCTTTTGATTGGAATAGGAAGTGAACGAAATAAATATAAAAGCCTGGGCAAAAGGGTCATCTTGACTGAGTTAATCCTGCCAATCCAAGAAATACTGTGCGACTCCCAGTCTTTGAGATCGAGTTCGAGTTTCTTGTACATAGGAGGGTAGTTAGCTTGGTATAGATTTTCAAATTTAGATACATTAATTCCTAAGTACTTAATGAATGAGCTGCTCCACTTGAATTGGTAAGTTATCTGTAAATCGGACACTATAGAATCTGGGAGAGACACGTTAAGAGCTTGAGATTTAGACATATTAATTCTGAGACCTGAAAGAGTCGAAAACTTATTAAGCAATGAGCAAACCTCCGGTAAAGAAGACCGTGGAGAAGTGACAAAAAGTAAAAGGTCATCTGCGAATAAGGCACATTTATGGGTATCTTGACCACATTGCACCCCCCTGATATTCGGATTACTACGAATGGCAATGGCTAAAGATTCGATCATAATAGCGAATATCAGGGGGGATAGGGGGCAACCCTGACGTGTACCTCTTCCAATCTGAATAGGGTCGGAAAAAATTCCTTGCATTCTGATTCTGGCCTTAGGATTAGAATAAAGGGCTTCTAAAATTCCTAACATATTCTGTCCAAATCCCCAGCGTTTAAGTACAGCGAATAGATATGTCCACGACACCGAATCGAATGCCTTCTGGAGGTCCAGTGACAGTAACATACCCTCCTGTTTATGACCTCCCTCCCAATTAGATTGTAGGATTGATACTAGGTCAGTGGCGTCACTAGGGTTGGTGTCACCCGGTGCAAAAAAAAATGGTGTCACCCCCCAACAACTATAGTCCCCCCTCAGTACAGACTGCCCTCCACTAACTACAGACCCCCCTCCCACAGTATAGATCCCCTCCCTCAGTACAAACCCGCTCCACTAAGTACAGACTCCCCGCCATCAATATAGACCCGCCTCCCTCAGTATGAACCTCCCCCTCAGTACAGACACCCCCACCTCAGTGCAGACTGCTCCATAAGTACAGACACCCCCACCTCAGTGCAGACCGCTCCATCAGTACAGACACCCCACCTCAGTGCAGACCCCCTCAGTTACAGACACCCCCTCAGTTACAGACCCCCCTCGTACAGACACCCCCTCAGTACAGACACCCCCCTCAGTAACAGACCCCCCTCAGTAACAGACACCCCCTCAGTTACAGATCCCCCCTCAGTTACAGACCCCCCCTCAGTTACAGACCCCCCCTCAGTACCAGACCCCCCCTCAGTACAGACACCCCCCTCAGTACAGACACCCCCCTCAGTACCAGACCCCCCCCCCTCAGTACAGACACCCCCCTCAGTACCAATCCCCCCTCAGTACAGACACCCCCCTCAGTACAGACACCTCCCTCAGTAACAGACCCCCCTCAGTAACAGACACCCCCTCAGTTACAGATCCCCCTCAGTTACAGATCCCCCCTCAGTTACAGACCCCCCTCAGTACCAGACCCCCCTCAGTACCAGACCCCCCCTCAGTACAGACACCCCCCTCAGTACCAGACCCCCCCCTCAGTACCAGACCCCCCCCTCAGTACAGACACCCCCCTCAGTACCAGACCCCCCTTCAGTACAGACACCCCCCTCAGTACCAGACCCCCCTCAGTACAGACACCCCCTCAGTACAGATACCCCCCTCAGTACAGACACCCCCCTCAGTACCAGACCCCCCTCAGTACAGACACCCCCCTCAGTACAGACACCCCCCTCAGTACCAGACACCCCCCTCAGTACAGACACCCCCCTCAGTACCAGACCCCCCTCAGTACAGACACCCCCCTCAGTTACAGCCCCCCCTGGTGCAAACTCCCTCTTGTGCAGACCCCAGCAGTACAGACACCCCCTCCCCCCATCAGTAAAGATGCCCCCCTTACCTTTCAGACCTCAGAACAGAGCGGCAGATACACACAGCGGTGTGTCTCTTGAGCGCGGGCTCCTCCTCCTCCTCTGTGGATGTAAACATAGAGGAGGCAGAGGGGGCGGCGGCTTCCTTCCGCTCCGCTGAGGGACACAGCCGCAGCGTGAGCCTAAGGCACAGGGCAGCGGGCGGGCGATGTCAGTGTGGCCGCTGCGCTACCCACGGGTGTCACCCCTCTGGTGGGTGTCACCCGGGTGCGGCCCGCCCCCCCCCGCACCTGGCTAGCAATGCTAGTGTACTAGGTCAACCGCTCTTCGCACCTGATCAGGACCTTGCCTACCGGGTATAAAACCGACCTGGTCTTTGTGAATATAAGATCCTATAAAAGAAGCAAGTCTGTTCGCTAATATCTTGGTTAATATTTTAAGATCATTATTGATTAAGGAGATTGGTCTGTAGTTTTCTATTTGACTAGTATCTTTATCCGGTTTTGGGATCACAGAAATATAAGCCATATTTAGTTGATTATCTATCGGGGAACCTTTAGACATAAAATTAAAAAGTCTAATTAGGTAAGGAGTTAGGATCTCTGAAAATGTTTTGTAATATGGTGTGGAAAAACCATCAGGTCCAGGAGCTGTTCCCCCCTTTAAAGCTTTTATGACATCTGAAACCTCTTCATTTGAAATAGGAGCATCCAATTCCTCTTTATGAGTTTCTGTTAATTTCAGAATATGTAATTTATCCAAGAATTCCTCTAACTCGGTAGAGACAGAGAGATTTTCAGCCATATATAACTTAGAATAAAAATCCTGGAATGCCTTAATAATATGTTGAGAATTCATGGTAAAAGAGCCATCTGCCTGTTTAATCTTTGGGAGAGCTTGTGAACGGAATCTGGGTGAAAGTTTACGTGCCAACATAGGACCCAACTTGTCTCTCATCTGGTAAAATTTTGCCCCAGACCATTTAATGGATTTTTCAGCCTTCGCTGTTAGAGCCAAGTTAAGAGCTACTCGTGCTGCATCCAGTGTGGATATAGATACACTAGAAGGACTTCTCTTATGTTTTTTGCACAACTCAGCGAACTCTTTCTCCAATCTCTCAATCTCGACCACCCTCTCTCTCTTCTTTCTGGCCGATATTTGGATCAACTTGCCTCTAATAGTAACCTTATGAGCTGCCCATAAAGTTTCTGGAGAGACCTCCCCTCCATCATTAAAGTAAAAATAATCCTTCAAAGCTCCCTGAATTTCCGCCACTACTGCGGGATCCTTCAATAAAGACTGATTGAGAGTCCAATGTGAGGTCTGTGTACTAGGGATATCCCTTCTAATAGCCAATAGAATCATCGAATGGTCTGACCAAGCAGCTTCCACTATAGAAGAAGAAAGAGCTAGTGGAATATGGTGAGTAGAGATGCAAATGTGGTCAATACGGGAATAGGACTGGTGCGGATTAGAGTAGTGTGTAAAATCTCGTTTTTTTGGATGGAGTTCCCGCCATATATCCGTCAATCTAGATTGAAAGATTAATCAAGCAATTTGAACACTTGTTTTATTGGGCCTAACAACTTGTGATCTTAAGGGTTTGGATTTGTCCAGACTAGAATCAAAAGCTGTGTTAGAGTCCCCCCCCATAACTATGATCCCCTCCATAGACGGTCCAAGTGACTGGAACAATTGTTTAAAAAACTGTTTTTGTCCTCTGTTAGGGGCGTAGTAAGATATAAAGGTATATAGCTTATTATCGATAGTTCCCTTGACCAATAGGAACCTTCCCTCCTGGTCTCTGAGTTTCAACTCAAGATTGAATTTGCAATTCTTAGAAAACAATATTGCCACTCCCTTGGTCTTATCTTCAGCCTTAGACAAGTAAAAAACTGGAAAATGGGCATGAAGAAACAATGGGGTGTACCGCTGAGGGAAATGGTTCTCTTGTAAGAGTACTACATCAATATGACGGGATCTATAGGCTTGGAGGGCTTTCCTTCTTTTGACTGGGGAATTTAATCCCTGGGTGTTGTGAGACACAACACGAAGGGGTAAAGAGTTAGTGTTAGTGCCGGCCATGGAGCAAAAGGGGGAGAACTCCAAATAACCCACAGCCACCTACCTTCCTCCAGGAAGAACCAAGGGCATATAATGAAAGGTCTTTCACTATGTTAGGGGAGGATATACATAGCATCACTTCACAGGTAAATCTCAATGACATGTAGGCTGAAAAAGAAAAAAAAGTTAGAATGAAAGAAGAAGAGTAAAAAAAATATTCAAATAAAAATAATATCAGTTGTAAAACGCAGTGTAACGAAAGGCCTATAAGCGGCCCAGAATGGGAGGAGGGGTATGGCTCCCTCCCCTCATTCAGAAAAAAATAAGTAGTATAGCCCAGATGTAGGGCTATATACCTACCCCTCAGCATGGTTTACAACCAAACTGAGCGGTAGGTGGAGGCACAATGCAGCAGCACCAGCCAGTGACAGCACTCAAACTAACGATGTAATATTAAATGAACGGAACCAAACATCCCTGGATTTCCAATATAGTAGCAATTAAGAATAGTTTAACTATTAGATTTTTTTCTAAACAAGACAGAAGAAGAAAAAAAAAAAAAAAACCCATTATCTATTGAAAATTTAGCAACAGAACTATGTGTGGGAAAAAAACAAAAAAAAAAAAAAAAACCATTATCTATTGAAAATTTAGCAACAGAACTATGTGTGGAAAAAAATAAATAAAACAAAATTAATAAAAAAAAAATAAAAAATTAACCCCCATTGTCTATTGACAGTTTAGCAACAGAACTATGTGTCAAAAAGAGTTGCACAGGAAATCCAAGAGTCAATGTAATGAATTGTGTTTCCTCCCAAGGAACCTACAGAGGGGAAGAAAAAGATGAAATACAGTAAAGTCATGTAAATCCTCTTCATGGGGGGGATGTTATCCTTTACTCTCTTAATTTTGGACATCTCCCAAAGTGGCGCAGTCGGGCTCGGAGGCGATTGCCGTTTAGATGACCCCTGCATAGAGGGAGAGGTATCCATATTTGAATCCAGCGTAATGAGTCTCAAGTCAAGTAACAGGCGTTCTCCTTCTGGGAAATTGTGAAAAACATGTTGCTTCCCATTGTACGTAAATTTCAGGGCAAAGGGGAATGCCCACCGGTATTTAATATCCTTTTTGGTCAGGGCTGCAAGGAGGGGTTTCAAAGATCTCCTCTTTTGGATGGTGTATGGGGATATGTCAGAAAAGATTTGAATAGAAGCACCTTGGAACTGTATCTGATCTTGTTGGCGGGATATTTTCATCACTTCTTCCTTGACAGAAAAAAAGTGGGGTTTTACTATAATGTCCCGTGGAGAGCCATCTTTCCTGAGGGGTCCCAAGGATCTATGCGCTCTATCCAATTCCAGTTTATTAGCTGGAATCGAAGGGAGTAAATTTTTAATAAAATCTTTGACAGTTGTATGAACATCAGTGATTGATTCAGGCAGTCCTCTAATGCGAAAGTTTTCCCTTCTTGAACGATTCTCGAGGTCGTCTATTCTGGCTTGAGCGGTATCAAGCTGATCCTGCAAGAACTGCAAGTGCTCAGAATTTTGGTTTGTCTTAGTTATAGTAAAATCCAGCTTATGTTCAATATGCTCTATTCTGCTTCCCAGGTTCTGAAAGTCTGCTTTAATTTCTCCTATGATCCTGTCAGCATTTAAAGCTAACCTTTTGTCCAGCATATCAGAAATCCTGTTAAAAAGTTCAGTCATATTAAAAGACATATCAGGAGCCTGTTCAGGATGTGTATTGAGAGAGCCTATGTGAGGTAAATTCACTTCATGAGGTGGATGACCCTCAGATCCTACATAGTTCTCCTTTAGGTTTAATTTAAGCTCAGAAGGTTGTAAGGTAGCAGAGGAGTCTAAGCTCAATGACTGTGAGCTAAATGGGAGAGTTGCAGGCTGAATAACTTGCCTGCTAGTTGAGGAGACATCATTAGCAGTCTGTATCTTATTCTGAGGTGCGGCAGCCATTTTGGATTTCTCCCATTTTTCAGAGAGCTTGTAGTTCTGTTTCTGTACTTTTTTATATGCCTTACCTGGCATAGGTAGGTGCCTGGCACTATTCGCTGCCTTTCCCTGTAGTTTTTAACCGCAATGTGGCTTCTTTTTCCGCCGCTATTAGCGCTGTTTAGCTGGTGCTGAGCGGAGCTCCGGTCCTAAGCCTCCATCACAGGAGTCCCCGCCCACCGAACTAGATTCTATTTTTCTAAACCAAAAAGCTGTAATCCATATGGGTGAATTATTAAACACATAAAGCAGAGCCCAAATCATTTTGATAAGATTTGCTCTTCCTATCACCGTCAGAGGTAATTTACACCAACTTCGACATTTGTCTTAAAATTTTGCTAATAATGGTTTCTAATTCAAATTAATATAGTCTTTTACATCCCGAGAAATCTCTATCCCCAAATATTTCATTGTGTCCTTAATTTGGATTTTAGAGGCTTGATTTAATAATGGGGTTTTTAGCTCATCTAATGGTAGTAGTATGGATTTATCCCAGTTAATCTGGAAGCCCGAGAATAGCCCAAATATGGAGATAAGGCTCATAAGTTCCGATAGTGAGTTTGAGGTATCCCCCAGAAAAATAAGAGCGTCATCTGCATAAAGGGCCACTTTATCCTCTCTTCCTGCCCGACAAAACCAGACTATTTTTGTTGATTGTCTAATGGCAAGGGCAAGAGGCTCTACTGCTATAGCGAACAGTAATGGCGATAGGGGGCAACCCTGTCTTGTCCCTCTAGATAAGGTAAACAGGCTGGATAGTGTATTATTAATTCTTACCCTAGCTTTAGGGTCCCTGTATAATATTTTCACCCATTTTAAAAATCCCGTTCCTATTCCAAAAGCCTCCAATACAGTCCATAAATATTCCCACTCCACCATATCAAAGGCTTTTTGGGCATCTAAGCATAATATTGCTCTAGATCCCATATTTTCCATAGGCAATTGCAAATTTAAAAATAGCCTGCGAATGTTTGTTGCAGCTGCTCTCTTTGGAATAAAACCCATTTGATCTTCATGTATCAAACTACTAATGTATTTTGATAACCTATTTGCAAGAACCCTGGCCAAAATCTTAACATCTGAGGTAAGGAGGGATATAGGACGATATGATTCAGGCAACATTGGGTCCTTACCCTGTTTTGAAATCACTATTACTATTGTAGCGGGGTTTACAATTTAGGGGAGTGTCTGAGTGGTAGTTGGGCTCAGACACACTATTGTTAGGGTTAAAGGGACCATTTGTGTGTCGTGGTATTGGTGTGTAGTTTCCTGGGATCTACAGGTGGCGCTGTTGCCCTGGGTCCGGGTTGAACCGCAATACAGGGTTGCACCTTTTCTTGTCCCCTTTCGGCAGCAGTACGGCAGGGCGGGGAACCTGCTGTCGGGAGAGGGTATAAAAAGGGGGCGGCCATCTTCCATGGGTGTCGTCCACGCCCAGGCACATCGGCCTGGGTGTGTGGGTTTGTTATCTCCGGGTGCCCTAGGCCCGGAGAACGAGTTCCTGTTCCATCCCAGACACCTTCAGTCTGGGGTGAGGTACTAATTTGGAGGCCTGGGGCCCATCACCTTCGGCTGGGTTCCGCCGGGGATCGAGGACTCCCAGGGTGTCGCCTTGCGAGGGGACCCGGATCTGGGATGAGGAGGCCATGGAGGTTACCTGTACCGAAGACCCAGCGCAGAGTCGTGGTGATGGTGAGGACCTCTGGTAACTCTCCGGAGGGATGTCTTCTCTTCTACACGGGCCAAGTACTCTCTAGAAGGAAGTTCTCAAAAAGGTCAGTGGCAGTGGCCTAATAGGGCCGTGCCCTATTCACCCGGTCAGTGGCAGTGACCCGTTCTCCAAGTCAGTGGCAGTGACTTTCTATTCACCTGGTCTGTGGCAGGGACCAACCTCACGGTCTGTGGCAGAGATTGTGCGCCATAACTGTTTGTGAAATCTAAACAGTAAGAGAACATGATTCAAGTTTGTGCCTGGACCTCCTCCCACCTAAGCTGTCCTGTGTCTTGTCCCAACCTGTCTGATTTCAAAGAGGCATATTTATTATCCGTGTGAAATAAATATAGAAGTTGGACTTTCAGTTGGTGTGGACGGTTATATTCCTGGGGAAACATAAGGACTTGCATCTATCTAAGGTAAAGGTGAGAATCATCCTCGGGAGGATTCAACTCCAGCCGCAGGCAGGCCCGAAAAGTAACACCGCTCAAACTCCTTACTCAGGAGGGTACAGGCTTGTGGTGCGGTGTGCCTCTCGCCTCCCTGCGAGGAGCCGAAAACACATACATATGGGCAGGTAGGGGGAGAGGTGAGGGCGCTACACTATTGTTTCCTGCATCGATTCTGGAAGTGTTTGTTTTTCATACGCCTCATTTAGTACCTCTAGGAATTCTGGTAGTAAAATTTTTTCACATTTTTTATATATCTCTGTCGGTAGTCCGTCCATCCCTGGTGCTTTATTATGAGTTTGTGAAATGGCTAGACTTAATTCTTCCAGAGATATGGGACTATCAAGTGCTTCTCTATCCTCTAATTTAAGTTTTGGAAGAACCAATTTATCCAAAAATTCTTTTACTTGGTTAGTTGGCTTCGACACCTTAGACTCATAGAGTGAGGTGTAGAAGTCAACAAATATCTTCTGAATACTACTTGTATCATACTTTACCTCACCTTCGAGATTTTTAACTGCTGTGACAGTAATCAGGTCTTTTTGTACCTGAGCTATAACTGCCAGCATACGTCCCACCTGTTCCCCCATCTCATAATGTTTTTGTTTTTGAAAGAATCTACTATTTTCTGCTTTAGTTAAAGCTAAACTTTTATAAATTTCCTGAGCCTCCTGCCATGCCAAACGCTTTTCTTCTATGGGATCCATAATATAATCCTGTTCTGTTTGAGTCACCCTTTTCATTACTTCCTCCTCTCGCCTCCTAGATGAACTCTTAATTTTATGGATTTCTTTCATCATTATTCCACGCATATATGCCTTCATAGTGTATCAAACTACTAATAAAGACGTTGAGTTTTTATTTTCCTTAAAAAATTTAATTAACTGTAACTCTATCTTATCTTCCTCCGTCAGTAATAATAGCCATTGTGGATTAATTTTCCAAAAAGGAGTAGATGTCTGTCCCTCAGGTTGTATATTCAATATAAGTGGGGAATGGTCTGAGAGGCCCCTAGGACCATATTGGATTGACTCTACCAGAGGCAAAAAATTATCATTCCCCAGGGCCAGGTCAATTCTTGACAGAGATCCATATGTGCTCGAGCAACATGAGTATTCTCTTCTTGATGGATATCTTTTTCTCTATTTCTCCACATATCTATTAGCCCCATTTCTTGTAGTTGTTTAGCAAATCTAGTTCTCTTCATCATTTGTTTTCCCTTTGTGGTACAGCATTTATTAGTAATTGAAAATAGAGGGAGGAGATTAGTCCTCTAGCGTGTGGGTCGTTTTTGCAAGCGGATTCAAAACTAGTGAATTGGTTTAGAGGCATGTCTGAAGTGGTATTAGGTGTAAAGAAATTTTTAATTTGTAAAGTATCGGAACTTTTCCGGTTGTGGGATACCATATGTTTCGCAGAGACGGGAAGGGGATAAAGGATGATGAGTTAACAAATTGTGTAATTTCAGTAAATCCAAGGAAGACCATGCTTTAAAAGAAAAAGGATCTATCCAAGCCGGGTAAAAGAGGTTGCGTGTTTGAGGAAGGAGAGGAGAGGGTTGTGTGGAGATTGCAAATTGTGTTTAAATTTATATCTATCCCTGATGGATAGGTAATGTTTAGTTATAGGATTACTTAGGCCAAGGCGGTTTTTGGAATGAAGCCATAATAAATTGTAAATCGATAAAGGGTCACATTCGCAAGCCTCCATCGATACCCATAAAGGTATTTCCTGAGTGGCATGATATTTGGCTAAACTAGCTATGTGAGCTGCTCTATAGTAAGTGGCAAAATTAGGTACTCCTAGACCTCCTAAGTTTTTAGGTAAGTATAGTGTTTTGAGAGGTATACGTGGTTTTGAAGATCCCCATATAAATTTAGATGTTCTTTTCTGGATAATACGTAAGTAGTGGGCGGGGACTGTTATCGGTAATAATCTAAATAGGTATAGCAGTTTGGGTAGTATTGTCACTTTAACAACATTTATTTTCCCCATCCAAGAAATAGGGAGGTGGGACCAGCTATCCATTAGCTTTGTGATGTGTTTTAGAATGTTAGGGTAGTTAGCTAAGTATAGATCTGATAAAGAGGCTGTAAGGTGAATCCCTAAAAGTTTATGTTGGATTCCACCTAGTTCTATTCCAGTGATAGTTGGATCTAATCTAAGGTATTGGGCTAAGGGTTCTATTAAAAGGGCAAATAGTAAGGGGGAAAGTGGGCAGCCCTGACATGTGCCTCTCTCTATATTAAAATATTCCAATTTATAGCCTGCGTATTTTACATAAGCTTGGGGTTTGTTATAGAGAGCTGATATCCAACTAGTGAAGTGGGGACCGAATCCCCATTTCTGGGAAATGTAGTGTAAGTATGGCCAGGTTACTGAATCAAAGGCTTTTCTAATGTCTAGAGACTGGAAGCATGTTGGAATGCGTCTTTTTTTGGCTATATATGCCAAAAGGGTAGTTCGACATACATTATTGCTTGCTTGTCTCTTTGGCATAAATCCAACTTGGTTGCTGTGTATAATTTTGCCAATTATCTTGTTGAGGCGGGTAGCTATAATTTTTGTTAGGATTTTAATGTCCTGATTTAAGAGGGAGATGGGGCGGAAGTTCATGCAGAATGTGTTATCTGATTGGGGTTTGGGGATCATGCAAATAATTGATAGTAATGATTTGCATCTAAAGGAATAGCCATCTATTAGGGTATTGAATGCGTCCACTAAAATAGGAGAAAGGGTTTCAGAAAATGTTCTGTAGTATAGGGCTGAGAAGCCGTCTGGGCCAGGCCTCTTGTTTATTTTCAGTTCTTTTATGGTTTTCAAGACTTCCGCTGTTGTTATGTGTTCTTCAAGCAAGATTTTTTGTGTGTGTGTTAGTTTAGTAAGATTTATTTTAGAGAAGAAGTTATCAGCATCGGTCTGATTAAATTATTTTGATTCTGAATACAATGATGTTAAATATTTACGGAATTTTTGAAGGATTTTAAAAGGGTTACATGTGTAAGTGTTGTTTGATAGTTTAAATCGTATTGGGTTGGATTGTCTGTCAATGGATTTCAGTGCTCGTGCCAGGAGGGTATTAGGTTTATTTGATTTCATGTAAAACGTGTGTTTTGATCTGCGTAGTGTCTTATCTGCTGATTCTGTTAGGAATAAATCATATTCCAATCAGTTTTTTTCGAATTGTGCTTTGGATGTAGGAGTAGGATTGCTTTGGAAAGAGGTAAAGGCATTATTAAAACTGGTTTCTAATTTACGTGCTAGAATATTAAGTTCTCTTTTGATCAGTGCCATTTGTCTTTGGATCATTCCACGCATTACAGGCTTGTGCACTTCCCTTAAGTTAGGCGGAGATATGTCAGGATTAGTGTTATATTCTAGATAGTCCTTTATACCTTGTTCAATTATTTGGCTATAGGAGGGGTTCTTGAGTATGATGTCAGGGAGATACCACGTTGAGTCGTGAGCTTTAGGGATGGTAGAGGATAAAGTGGTGAAAACTGCGTTGTAATCCGACCAGGGGATGGGGATTATGCTAGATGCAAGTACTTCAGGTATCATAGCTGTAGTTAGAAAAATGTGGTCTATACGGGTGGATATGTTATGTGGGTGTGAATAATAGGTAAAGCATCTTTTGGATGAATTACATTCTCTAAATTAGTCTACTAAATTATATTGAGAGAGTAGTTTAGAATATTATTGGTTGCTTGAGTTAGGAGAAGTAATATAGGGGACGACTTGTCGAGAAATGGGAGGAGGACTTGGTTCGTGTCACAACATATGATGACTGTGCTCATTTTATGGGCATTTACCACTTGTAATAAGTGTGATAGAAATGGGGTTGTTTGTTAGGGCCATAGTATGATACTATCGTTACCGCATTATCCATTATATCACCAGTGAGTATTAGATATCGCCCGTCAGGGTCTTTAATTTTTGACTGGATTGGGAACGGGGTAGATCTGTGAAAGGCTATAAGGGTTCCTCTCCTTTTGGCGCTGGCCGAGGCTGTAAAGAGTAGTCGATAGAAAGGGCTCATATACTTTGGAGAAGAATTCACTGCAAAGTGAGTTTCCTGTAGGCATATTATGTGGGCCTTCTTAGCCTGAAAGGAACAAAATGCTTTGGTTCTTTTCTGTGGTATGTTGAACATTCAGGGAAAGAATGTTTAAGGGTGCCACGATCAGGGCTGCCTTTAACGCAGGGCAAAAGGGGCAGCTGCCCTGGGCCCTGTCATTGCTGTGGGGCTCAAAGTAGCTGACACTTAAGCCCTGCGTTGCCCACAGTTTTCCCGGAGTAGCAGGTGCAGCCGATCTCCCCCCCCCCTGCTGTCCCAAGCGGCAGCCACGATAAAACAGGAGAGCGGGACAGCTGCTGGCTTCATGTGCTTGAGCCCGCTCGTCCCACTTCTCCAACTGTCAGAAGCTGCGGACCGGCGCGCTGTTTTCCTCCCACCCCACCCCCGCCTGACAGACCCGTGTAGCACACAGCTGAGTGAAGTGTTGTGGCTGTGTGCTGGTTCTGATAGGCCGAGACTGCTGCACCGCCGTGTCAGGTAAGAAAAAACAATGTGGAGAGAAGGAGAAGAGGATTTACATGTGCATTGTGGATACAGAGGTGAACATGAGGGGGGGTACAGAGGTGAACATGGGGGGGTACATAGGTGAACATGGGGGGTACAGAGGTGAACATGAGGGGGGTACAGAGGTGAACATGGGGGGGTACAGAGGTGAACATGGGGGGGTACAGAGGTGAATGTGGATGGGGTACAGAGGTTAACATGGGGGGTACAGAGGTGAATGTGGGTAGGGGTACAGAGGTGAATGTGGATGGGGTATAGAGGTGAACATGGGGGGTACAGAGGTGAATGTGGATGGGGGTACAGAGGTGGACAGAAGGATACAGAGGTGAACGTGGATGGGGGTACAGAGGTGAATGGGGATGGGGGTACAGAGGTGGTGGAGGAGGGGGGTACAGAGGTGAACATAGATGGGGAGGATACAGAGGTGGATGAGGGTGTACAAAAGGTGGACATGGGGGGTACAGAGGTGGATCGAAGGATACAGAAGTGAGCGTGGATGGGGGGGTACAGAGGTGGACATAGATGGGGGGATACATAGTTGGATGAAAGGATACAGAAGTGAACATGGATGGAGGGTACAGAGGTAGACATGGCATACAGAAGTGAGCTGTGGATGGAGGGGTACAGACGTGGACCTGGAATACAAAAGGTGAACTGTGGATGGAGGGGGGTACAGAGGTGAACTGTGGATGGAGGGGGGTACAGAGGTGAACTGTGGATGGAGGGGGTACAGAGGTGAACTGTGGATGGAGGGGGGTGCAGAGGTGACCAATAGATGGTTACTTTGGGGGGAGGACATGCAAGTACTGCCCCTCGTGCTGATTTTTTTCTGTGCCCTGCGTGATACATACACCTCACAGTACACACTCCCAATCCCTGTGTGTCAGCCTGGACTCCTCTATCTCCCCCCCATCATCCTGGACTCCCCTATCCCCCCCATCATCCTGGACTTTCCTATCTCTCCCCCCCGTCATCCTGGACTCCTCTACCCCCCACCCATCATCATTATTATTATACAAGATTTATATAGCGCCGCAGCGCTTTACAACATAAGGGCAGACAGTACAGTTACAATACAATTTATAACTTAAGTTTACGTGTGTGTTTGTTTTTTGGAATGTTGGGGTGGAGAGAAAATTTGCATGGGGGGGGGGGGCCCCAAGAAAATTTTGCTCAGGGTCCAATCAATATTAAAGACGGCTCTGGCCATGATATATGATCTAAACGGTAGCACTCACCAGTGTCTGGTAATGTCCAACTGGGTGAATCGTCCCGTGTGGACCCGTAAGAGGAAAAAGAAAGAGGAGGGACCAGTACTGTCAGAAGTATAGAGAAGCGGAGAGAACTGAAAATAAAAAGGATAAAGTTAGATAAAATGCAAAATATCATATATTGAAAAGTAAAGTTTTCCTGTGATGGGGGGAATGGACCACCATCAGGGGGAGTGCAGCCTACGTCGTTTGCCAACATATTATGGATGGGAAAATGAGGAGGGCCAATTGGGACACACTCAGCATCTGTGTGAGGAAGAAAAAGCCCTAATGATATTATTGAAGAGAAAAAATTCAGAGTAATTAGAAGTAAAACTAATACAAGTAAAACCCGCTTGGTATTAGATTATTAATCCTGGGGTACATGAAAAAATATAAAAAAAATCAGTTATGGTAACCATCAGATAGAAATTAGATTAAATTAGACCAGAACAGAACGTAAATTTCTTATTGACTCTCATTAATAACTTTGTATTATGAGAAGACCAGCTATCAACCTTGGGTGATAACTTTTATAAATAAAAATAGAATTAAATTAAATAAGACCTTCCACTTTGTCTTGGTAATTTGGGTAAAAAAATAATAATAAATAATAATATTATTGAAGAAAAAAAAAAAAAGCTGAATAATTAGAAGTATAACTAATACAAGTAAAAAAGGGATTTTTATAACAGCTTACCTGTAAAATCCTTTTCTTGGAGTACATCACGGGACACAGAGCGACTTAGTCATTACTAATGGGTTATATAGTTTACCTTCAGGTGCTGGCACTGGCAACTTCCAAACCAGAAGTACCCTCCCCTATATAAGCCCCTCCCATCCGGGAGCACCTCAGTTTTGTAGCAAAGCAATAAGTGTCCCCAAAAGAGGGGTGGGAGCTCTGTGTCCCGTGATGTACTCCAAGAAAAGGATTTTACAGGTAAGCTGTTATAAAAATCCCTTTTTCTTTTTCGTACATCACGGGACACAGAGCGACTTAGTCATTACTAATGGGATGTCCCAAAGCAATGCCAAATGAGGGGAGGGATACACTATACATAAGCTGGGCGCCATCAGGCATGAGGCTCTTTTGCGGCCTGCAACACACTGCGCCCAAAGGCGACATCCTCCTGACTTCTAACGTCTACCTGGTAGAATCTAGTAAACGTGTGTACTAAGGACCATGTTGTGGCCTTACAGACTTGAGCCAGGGAGGCTTGGTGATGCACTGCCCATGAAGTTCCAACTGCTCTTGTGGAGTGCGCCCTAACTTTGAACGGAGGCGGTCTCCTTTTCAAGCCATAGGCTTGTATTATGACCTGTCGAATCCACTTGGCTAAAGTAGATTTTTGATGCTGCCTGACCCTTTCTGGGGCCTTCCGGCAGAACAAACAAAGTATCCGTTCTGCGAATCTGAGCAGTGGCTTTTAGATAAGCTTTAACTGCTCTTACTACATCCAAAGAATGCAATAACTTTTCCTCTACCGAGCTAGGTTTGGGGAAAAAGGAAGGAAGAACCACATCTTGGTTCAAATGGAACCTCCATACCACCTTAAGAAGAAAGGCTGGATGAGGACGTAATACTACTCTGTCCTTATGGACAACCAGATATGGCTCCTTACAGGACAAGGCGGCTAATTCCGATACTCTCTTAGCCGAACAAATGGCTACTAAGAAAATCAATTTCCTGGTGAGAAGAACCAAGGAAATGTGCCGCAATGGTTCAAATGGTTGTTTCTGTAGAACCGACAGAACCAGGTGTAAGTCCCATGGACATATGGGAATACTAACCGGAGGGCTAATACGCATCACTCCTTGTATGAAAGCTTTGACTAATGAATGCAAAGCCAAGGGCCTTTGTAAAAATATTGACAAGGCCGTCTGACCCTTGATAGTACTCAAGGCAAGCTTCCTATGTACAGCCCACTGTAGGAAGTCCAGAATCCTACCTATTATGTACTTACGTGGATGCCATTTCTTGGCCTCACACCACGTGATGTACGCCTTCTAGATCCTATAATAGAACTGCCTGGATACCGGCTTCCTGGCATTGATCATGGTAGATACCACAGGATTAGAGAGCCCTCTCTTTTTTAGAATGTGGGCTTCAATAGCCAGGCCGTCAAACCTAGGGCTGGTAAGGAAGGGTAGTATATCGGTCCTTGCGAAAGCAGGTCCGGACGATGTGGGAGGGTCCCAGGACTTCCCACTGACATTTTTACAATCTCCGCGTACCATACCCTTCGGGGCCACCAGAATCACTGGTTTCTTTTCTACCCTGATTCTGCGGATTAATCTCGGTGGGAATGCATATATCAGCTTGAACTGATCCCAAGGGAACACTAGGGCATCCGAACCGCAAGCTAGGGGATCCCTTGTGCGAGACACAAATCTGTCCACCTTTGCGTTGAATCTGGATGCTAGCAGATCTACATCCGGTGTTCCCCACCGCTGGCATATTGCCTGGAAAACCTCGGGGTGAAGAGACCATTCCCCCGGGCATAATTGCTGGCGACTTAAAAAGTCCGCTCTCCAATTTTCCACTCCTGGGATGAAAACCGCGGATATGGCTGGGACATATCTTTCTGCCCATTCCAGGATGCAATTCGCTTCCCTCTGGGCTGCACGACTCCTGGTGCCACCCTGGTGATTGATATATGCCACTGCTGTGGCATTGTCTGATTGAATTCTGACAGGGGACCCTTGGAGTTTGGATGTCCATGCTACTAGGGCATACCGGGCTGCTCGTATCTCTAAGAGATTGATGGGCAGGGCCTTCTCTGCTTCTGACCACTTGCCCTGGAGAGACCATTGCTCCAGTACTGCCCCCCAGCCTATGAGGCTGGCATCTGTAGTGACCACCTTCCAAGAAACCGGACTGAAGGGTTTCCCTTTTTCCAGATTCTGGGGCACCAACGACCAATGGAGGCTCTTGCGAACGGAAGGGGACAGGGACATTGGTAAGTCTTAAGCCTGAACTTTTTTGTTCCAGGCTGACAGTATGGCCCTCTGCAAGTTCCTTGAATGGAATTGACCGTAGGGTACTGCTTCAAATGAAGCCACCATTTTTCCCAGCAGCCTCATACACAGGCGTATGGATGGTTTTCTTTTTTGTACCCACTAAGTGGGTCAAATCTTTCAAAGACGACACCTTCTCTGGAGGTAAGAAAATCTTTCTCTGATTTGAATCCAGTCTTAGCCCCCAAGTATTCCAGACTTTTGACTGGTTTTAGGGCTGACTTGTCTCGGTTGATAATGCAACCGTGAGATTCCAGATACTTGATTGTCTTGTGAACGACCACTTCTAGTTTTTTTCACTGAGTGGTCTATCAGCAACAAGTCGTCTAGATATGCCATTATCGTTACACCTTGTGTTCCTAGTTTGGCCAATCGTAGGGCCAGAATTTTTGTGAACACTCGTGGTGCTGTGGCCAGACCGAAAGGTAAGGCTCTGAACTGAAAATGGCGCCCTTCTACTGCAAAGCGTAGAAATTTCTGGTGGGCCGGACAGATGGGAATATGCAAATAAGTATCCCTTATGTCGATCGAGGCTAACCATTCCTGCCCTTGTAGGGCGGTGTCCACCGATCGGATCGACTCCATCCGAAAAAGTCCTGATATGTAGGAACTTGTTTAGCCCTTTTATATTTAATATGGGCCTCACGTCCCCATTTGGTTTGGGGACTGTGACAAGGTTCGAGTAAAACCCGAACCCGCTTTCTTCCAAGGGAACCCTCATGATTACCCTTGGAGCAATAGTTGTTCTAGTGCCAGAAGGAGGGATCCTCTCTTCTGGGGATCGCTTGGCACGTTTGACCTCATAAAATGGGCAGGAGGAATGTCTTTTAACTCCAGCCTGTATCCCAGACTTACTGCGGAGATCACCCATCTGTCTCTGATGGTGTTCCGCCAGGTCTCTGTGAACAACTGAAGTCTTCCCCTCACCCGATTGAGTGGGGGCAACCCTTCATGACTTGGGGGGAGGTTTTGTACCTCTCTTGACCCAGGGTTTCTTGTTACCCTGTGATTGTCCCTGATTTCTGCCCCCTGGATTTGACCGCGGAGGCCGTCGGAACTGTTTCACAGCTGATGTGCCAGGGACTGGAGAAGTAGGCCTCTTAAAAGAAGGACTTCTACCCTTGTTCTTAACCGGCAAGAGTGTACCTTTACCGGCAGAAGTTTTCTGGATATATTTGTCCAGATCTTCTCCAGATAAGCGTTCTCCATGAAATGGGAAGCTAATCAGCAATTTCTTACAGGGAGCTTCAGCAGACCAGTTTTTGAGCCATAGAAGTCTACGCATATGTCTACAGACAGCGTAAAGCGGGAGGCCTGTTGGATTGTATCCTTTATGGCGTCCACCGCAAAACACAAGGCTCTAGGTAGGTCAGCTAGGGCAAGAGCCTGCTGATCTGGTAAGTCCTTTAAGACTTGTTTCAACTGATCTTTCATTGCTTGGCAGACTCCAATCGCTGCTACTGCAGGTTGTGTCACCATGCTTGCTGTAGAGAAAGCAGATTTTAGTAAAGACTCCAATTTTTTATCTATTGGGTCTTTGAACATTGGAACATTATCTACTGGACCTGTCAGTGATTTATTTACACAAGAGATGGCTGTGTCCACTGTAGGGACCCTCCATTTTTTTATGAACTTATCCTCCATGGGATAGATCACTGGAAATCTCTTGGGGGGAGTAAATATTTTGTCAGGATGCTCCCAATCCTGGTAAATAAGCCCTTCCAATAAAGGGTGGATTGGGAAGGAACAGACAGTCTGGGGAGCTTTCAGCGACCCCAGGCGAGGAAACAGTAGTGGTTGATGGTTCCGCCAGAGGCATTTAAAATGCTGCTCGGACCATGTTAGTCAGAGACTGAACCCATAATCTTTCAGCCTGAGATGCTGAGAAAGGTTCTTCCACTGTTGATACCTCTATAACTGAATCAACCTCACCTGATCCCCTTCAGGTAGGTCGATCTCTGGGACTGTTCCTCCACTAACAGGCACTCTGCAGGAGGAGACGGAGATCGGACGCGCTTTTCCTGTGACAGGGAAGCAGCGATCAATGCTGTTAATCTCTCTTCCAATCCTCCCAGAGTTGAGGATAAAACCTCCTCTGTTATATATACAGGAGCAGGTGGACTGGGGACAGCCGCAGTACCAGGTACTCCTGCGGGGTTTCCTACGGCTACTGACCTCTGAAATTTCAGGGGAGATTGGCGCAGTACAGCATGCCCAAAATCCTCAGAGCCCGATGGAGACCCCTTTCGCTTCTTGGAAGATTTATTTCCAGAGCGTCTGGACGACATATCTATAAGCACAAAGCTGAGGTATTCCCGTGGTCATACACCAATTTTGCTGGTAATAGTCTAACACAGTTGCTGCTATATACCAGCTGGTGTCCACTAAAGTGTCTTTCTATGGGGATGCCTGCATCAACCGCCTCTGTGTGCCACCGTTTTGTTGCTAGCTCTGCTTGCATCCAGCTGACACTTGTACTGTGTCTTTTACACATGCTGGGACGCCTGCACATGCGCAGAAGCGCCGCGCATCGAGCATCATCCACCCGCCCTGCCCCTTTTTTTTCATAGGAGGCGCGTGCACGCGCCCGCGCGCGCGCCCGTGCGCCATTGGCACCCTTTTCGAAACCAAGCAGGGACTAGGAGCCAGGGCCCTTTTTGCCGGAGGGCCTGTGCAGTGGATGAGCGCAGCAACAGGGCAGAGGAAGTGGATTCCCACAGAGAACTTACCAACTGCCTGGATCTTTTGACTTGAGAAAACCAAAGATCCACATGACAAGAAAAAATGGACCACAGCGGCCTCTAGTGGTTTAACACAGGTACCGCGGTAATCTTTTTTTTTTTTTTCTTGACTACTATTAAAATTTTACATTTTCCAGTAGTTACAGGCATACACAGATATTAGCGGGAATACCGTTAGGTAACAGACAGAAAGACAAATTAGGCTTGGGGGTCCCCCAATAGAACCAAGTTCCTGGGGGCCCCCACTTACCTGTTCCCCACCGCAGGACTCTGTTTGGTCCACAGAAGCCCAAACTTCACCTATCACGGCAGGCATTGTAATTAAACCTTCAGGGACCGGGTTCCCAAGGATTCCACTCCCCTGGACCTGTATAGCACCCTGCACAGAAAACATCTTGGTCGTGGGTATGACCAGAGCTCTGGATCCCATGGTCCAGCCCTCCTAAGAGAGGCATTACAGGCAAAACCTTGCTCTTCTGCTGCAAGGCCCGGGTACCGACCGTTTAGCTATGAAGCTTTTTTGGTGGGATCCGGAACAGCTTACTAAGGCCCGTAAAAGAACCTGTACGCAAGCCCAGTGAAAACACATGTTACTCTTTGGCCAACACCTTAGACACTGGCAAAAAACTGAGGTGCTCCCGGATGGGAGGGGCTTATATAGGGGAGGGTACTTCCGGTTTGGAAGTTGCCAGTGCCAGCACCTGAAGGTAAACTATATAACCCATTAGTAATGACTAAGTCGCTCTGTGTCCCGTGATGTACGAAAAAGAAACATGCTTGGTATTAGATTATTAATCCTGGGGTACATGAAAAAATATAAAAAAAAAGAAATCAGTTATGGTGTCCATCAGATTGAGATTAGGTTAAATTAGACCAGAATAGAACGTAAATTTCTTATTGAACCTAAGCTAAGTATATAAAAACATAAATTTAAACATATATACAAAACATTCACATTCATACATGCTTACATATATATTCCCATTCATACCACAACATATAATTGCATATGTACACTTAAATATACAAGTATGCTCTCTATCATACTGGTATTTGGATTTGGATTAGGTGTTTGAGTATTGTGCTATAAGTTTAGAGAGTCAAATGAGACATCATCTGGGTTTCAAAGTTATGCCCTGTACACACGATCGGATTTCCGATGGAATAAAATCCGATGGATTTTTCCATCGGAATTCCGATGAAGCTGACTTTCATCAGTCTTGCCTAAACCCCATCAGTCAAAATTCCGACCGTCCAAAACGCCATGACGTACAACACGTACGACGGCACTATAAAGGGGAAGTTCAAATCCAACGGCGCCACCCTTTGGGCTGCTTTTGCTGATTTCGTGTTACCGCGTATTAGTAAAGTTTGGTGAGAGCCGATTCGCGCTTTTCAGTCTCCGTGCTTTTCAGATCGTTTTCTTCATTTCAGTTTGTGCTTGTGGGTTCGTATTTGTCTTTCAGTGCGTGCAGTCAGGTCGGTTCTGTTTTGAAGTGCCTTCTTGGCCGCTCGTTACTGTTTTTCAGGTCGTTCTTCACAGGCCTTGCTGTTCCTCGGTGCGTTCTGTTTAAGTTCGTTCTGACCAGCCGACCGGTTTAAAGCCATGTTGGAAGTACGTTCTCATCGTAGAGCTCGTGCTGCGTATGCGCTTGGTGTTGCGGTTAATACTTTGACCCAAGCTCAGTCCATGAACAGGGTGAGGAGGAGTTCATGGACCAAGAATTGGTTGCTCCAGTGGGACCAATTCTGTCATATGCCTCTGCTGCGGGAAATCCAGGAGAATAATCCTGATGACTACAGGAATTATTTCCGAATGACGGACCCTGTTTTTCCCCGTCTGTTGTATTTGGTGTCCCCCTATATCACGAGGCAGGACACTGTGATGCGCCAGGCCATCACTGCCGAGCAGAGGCTCATCGCCACCTTGAGATACCTGGCGACTGGGAGAAGCCTGCAGGACCTCAAGTTCACGACAGGCATCTCCCCCCAGGCTCTGGGGAGTCATTATTCCAGAGACCTGTTCTGCCATCATACAAGTTATGCAGAAGGACTATATACATTTTTCTCCTTTAACATCACATTCTATGTATATAATGCTTGCTAATGTATTGTATTTCTTTCATCCTTCCCTAATTACCATGATTGTAATATGCTGCGAATGTCCCCTTTGTCCTCATGCATGCTGTACCCTTTTTTGGCCTTTATTTGCCTTCACTAACCTCTCCAGCATGCTATCCTGGGCCCAAACACCCCTAGCCTAGTCACTTAACAATATATTTTGTTAACTCCATTGTATTGCTTTACCCCCCCCCCCTCCAATGTGTCCGAATGTTTTGTTAATCATTACAATCAGGCAGAGTGGTGTAGTGTTTTTTTTTTGTAGGCCCAAACTCAGCTAGAACCCCCCCCCCACCCCCCTAAAATGTTTACAAATGTTTTGCTTCTCATTACAATAAGGCAGAGTGGTGTAGTGTTTTTTTTTGTAGGCCCAAACTCAGCTAGAACCCCACCCTAAAATGTGTACAAATGTTTTGCTTCTCATTACAATCAGGCAGAATGGTGTATTTTTATTTTTGGTAGGCCCAAACTCAGCTAGAACCCCTCCCCCCCTAAAATGTGTGCAATGAGCCATCAGAGGGGGTGAGGAATGTGATAAGTGTGCCTTCTATTTGTGGCTTTAACTACTCCCCAAAAAACAAATGTTATACTGATTTTGGGCAAGAATGTTTTTGTGTAATCTGCTTGCAATGTTATGTGCAAAAGTCCTAATAATTTTTTTTGTTTGACTCCATAGTTTCCTTCATCGCCACAGGAATGGCAGACTGTGGCATCCCATTTTGCCGAGCAGTGGGACTTTCCTAACTGCAGAGGGGCAATCGATGGGAAACACGTCCGCATAGTGCCACCACCCCGTTCGGGGTCATACTATTACAACTACAAGGGGTTTAATAGTATTGTGTTAATGGTGGTGGTGTCGGCACACTATGAGTTTATGTATGTGGACGTGGGGAAGAATGGACGGGTGAGGCCATTCCCCCAGAGGACCCTCACCCCGGAGAGGAGGGTTTTTAATTACCGGCTGGCCAGAGCCCGGAGGGTTGTTGAGAATGCTTTCGGGATAATGGCCAGCCGGTTCCGCCTGTTTCTTACCTCTGTCCATATGGCGGAATACAAGATCAATCATATTGTTTTTACCTGCTGCATACTGCACAACTATTTACTCAGAAATGCACCCACTTATCTGAGTTCTGTTGGGCCAGAGGCCGGACTTGCAGACAATGCCCTGACGGGCCTGGATACTGGCCGTATTGGCTTGGCCCCCCAAAGTACCCGTGAAGTGCGGGATAAATATGTTGATTACTTTACGGGTAGGGGGGCCATTGCTATGCCAGACAATCTCTGATTTTATAACTTTTAAAAATAAAAAAAGTAAAATCTGTAAAAAACTTGATTTCTTATTATTGCTTGTGTTTCTTGAATCTGTCTCCCAGGTTCTCCTATTACACTTGTAGTGCCAAGTGACTTTGTCTTTAGTAAATAACCACAATTGTCACGGCAAACAAGAACATATTTTTCAAAATGGTATTGAGCAATGAGCATAGAAAGAAGAAGCCTCACATTTTTGAGTAGAAAAAGATTTTTACTCTGTGCACAACTTGTGCGTTATAATTTTTTGGGGGACATTCTAAACAGTGTTCCCCCCCCCAAAAAAGTTTTGGTTTTGCATAAACACGCATGTAAAAAAAAAAATAATTATAAAAACAATGGAACTTACAAAGTTCAACCTTATAGAAAAAATAAAGGCAATATCAGGCATTATATAGTATTTCAAAAATGTGTTGCTGTTGCCTTCATGAGATGGGGTGATGTCACCCCTGAACAAGGCAAATTTGGAAGATGCACACAAATTGTGCGTCAGAATTAGTGATGAGCCGAACACCCCCCCCGTTCGGTTCGCACCAGAACCTTTGAACGGACTGAACGTTCGCACGAACTTTAGAACCCTATTAAATACAATGGACGCGAACGTTCGAAATCTAAAGTGCTAATTATAACGCCTAATATGCATGTTATTGTCCTAAAAAGGGTTTGGGGACCCGGGTCCTGCCCGAGGGGACATGTATCAATGTAAAAATAATCTTTTAAAACAGTCGTTTTTTCGGGAGCAGTGATTTTAATGATGCATAAAGTGAAAAAAAAAAAAGTGAAATATTCCTTTAAATATCGTACCTGGGGGGTGTCTAAAGTATGCCGGTGAAGTGGCACGTGTTTCCCTTGTTTAGAACTGTCCCTGCAAAAAAAATTATTTTTAAAGGAAAAAAAGCCATTTAAAACTGCTTGCGACTTTAATGTAATGTCTGGTCCCAGCAATATGGATGAAAATCATTGAGAAAAATGGCATGGGTACCCCCCCCCCCAGCGCATTTCCAGCCCCTTTGGGTCTTGTATGGATATTAAGGGGAACCTCGCCCTCACAGTTGCTCTTGGTGGGTGCAGGAATGGGCCCTGCTGTGAATTATTAGATCAAGAATTGTAATTGCATGCCCCTGTTGAATAGGGGCTGAAAAATGGGGCCTTAGGCACTGGTGCTGGTGCCACAACACTGCAACCCCTCACAGATAGTGTACTTAGAGCGCAGCAATGAGCCCTGTTGCAAAGTATTGCATCAAAAAATTTCGGCTTTAGGTGAATGCTATGCAAAGCACACAGTAGTACACTAAGTGAAACACTGACTGTCTGCAGCTAGCACAATCACCGGCCTGCCTGTCACAGTATAGAGAATAACTGTATCCAGGTGAGCTTTAGGTGATCGCTATGCAAAGGACACAGTAGTACACTAAGGCCCCTTTCACACTGGGACGGTTTGCAGGCGCTATTGTGCTAAAAATAGCGCCTGCAAACCGAGCCTAAACAGCGGCTGCTGTCTCTCCAATGTGAAAGTCTGAGGGCTTTCACACTGGAGCGGTGCGCTAACAGGACGTGAAAAAAAGTCCTGCTAGCCGCATCTTTGGAGCGGTGAGAGGAGCGGTGTGTTTACCGCTCCTACACCGCTCCTTCCCATTGAAAGCAATGGGAAACCGCAGTAATACCGCCGGCAATGCGCCTCTACAGAGGCGCATTGCCGGCGGTATTAACCCTTTTTCGGCCGCTAGCGGGGGTTAAAACCGCACCGCTAGCGGCCGAATACCTCCACAATTCCAACGGTATAGTGCCGCTAAAAATAGCGGCGCTATTCCGCCACCGCACCCACCGCCCCAGTGTGAAACCAGCCTAAGTGAAACACTGAGGCAGGTTTCACACTGGGGCGGTGGGTGCGGTGGCGGTAGAGCGCCGCTATTTTTAGCGGCACTATACCGTCGGAAATGCGGAGGTATTCAGCCGCTAGCGGCCGAAAAAGGGTTAATACCGCCGGCAATGCGCTGCTGTAGAGGCGCATTGCCGGCGGTATTACCGCGGTTTCCCATTGCTTTCAATGGGAAGGAGCGGTGTACAGTGGGGATCGAAAGTTTGGGCACCCCAGGTAAAAAAAGGGATTTTTATAACAGCTTACCTGTAAAATCCTTTTCTTGGAGTACATCACGGGACACAGAGCGACTTAGTCATTACTAATGGGTTATATAGTTTACCTTCAGGTGCTGGCACTGGCAACTTCCAAACCGGAAGTACCCTCCCCTATATAAGCCCCTCCCATCCGGGAGCACCTCAGTTTTGTAGCAAAGCAATAAGTGTCCCCAAAAGAGGGGTGGGAGCTCTGTGTCCCGTGATGTACTCCAAGAAAAGGATTTTACAGGTAAGCTGTTATAAAAATCCCTTTTTCTTTTTCGTACATCACGGGACACAGAGCGACTTAGTCATTACTAATGGGACGTCCCAAAGCAATGCCAAATGAGGGGAGGGATACACTATACATAAGCTGGGCGCCATCAGGCATGAGGCTCTTTTGCGGCCTGCAACACACTGCGCCCAAAGGCGGCATCCTCCTGACTTCTGACGTCTACCTGGTAGAATCTAGTAAACGTGTGTACTAAGGACCATGTTGTGGCCTTACAGACTTGAGCCAGGGAGGCTTGGTGATGCACTGCCCATGAAGTTCCAACTGCTCTTGTGGAGTGCGCCCTAACTTTGAACGGAGGCGGTCTCCTTTTCAAGCCATAGGCTTGTATTATGACCTGTCGAATCCACTTGGCTAAAGTAGATTTTTGATGCTGCCTGACCCTTTCTGGGGCCTTCCGGCAGAACAAACAAAGTATCCGTTCTACGAATCTGAGCAGTGGCTTTAAGATAAGCTTTAACTGCTCTTACTACATCCAAAGAATGCAATAACTTTTCCTCTACCGAACTAGGTTTGGGGAAAAAGGAAGGAAGAACCACATCTTGGTTCAAATGGAACCTCGATACCACCTTAGGAAGAAGGCTGGATGAGGACGTAATACTACTCTGTCCTTATGGACAACCAGATATGGCTCCTTACAGGACAAGGCGGCTAATTCCGATACTCTTTTAGCCGAACAAATGGCTACTAAGAAAATCAATTTCCTGGTGAAAAGAACCAAGGAAATGTGCCACAATGGTTCAAATGGTTGTTTCTGTAGAACCGACAGAACCAGGTTTAAGTCCCATGGACATATGGGAATACTAACCGGAGGGCTAATATGCATCACTCCTTGTATGAAAGCTTTGACTAATGAATGCAAAGCCAAGGGCCTTTGAAAAAATATTGACAAGGCCGTCTGACCCTTGATAGTACTCAAGGCAAGCTTCCTATGTACAGCCCACTGTAGGAAGTCCAGAATCCTACCTATTACGTACTTACGTGGATGCCATTTCTTGGCCTCACACCACGTGATGTACGCCTTCTAGATCCTATAATAGATCTGCCTGGATACCGGCCTCCTGGCATTAATAATGGTAGATACCACAGGATTAGAGAGCCCTCTCTTTTTTAGAATGTGGGCTTCAATAGCCAGGCCGTCAAACCTAGGGCTGGTAAGGAAGGGTAGTATATCGGTCCTTGCGAAAGCAGGTCCGGACGATGTGGGAGGGTCCAAGGACTTCCCACTGACATTTTTACAATCTCCGCGTACCATGCCCTTCGGGGCCACGCTGGAGCCACCAGAATCACTGGTTTCTTTTCTACCCTGATTCTGCGGATTAATCGCGGTGGGAATGCATATATCAGCTTGAACTGATCCCAAGGGAACACTAGGGCATCCGAACCGCAAGCTAGGGGATCCTTTGTGCGAGACACAAATCTGTCCACCTTTGCTTTGAATCTGGATGCTAGCAGATCTACATCCGGTGTTCCCCACCGCTGGCATATTGCCTGGAAAACCTCGGGGTGAAGAGACCATTCCCCCGTGCATAATTGCTGGCGACTTAAAAAGTCCGCTCTCCAATTTTCCACTCCTGGGATGAAAACCGCGGATATGGCTGTGACATATCTTTCTGCCCATTCCAGGATGCAATTCGCTTCCCTCTGGGCTGCACGACTCCTGGTGCCACCCTGGTGATTGATATATGCCACTGCTGTGGCATTGTCTGATTGAATTCTGACAGGTGACCCTTGGAGTTTGGGTGTCCATGCTACTAGGGCATACCGGGCTGCTCGTATCTCTAAGAGATTGGTGGGCAGGGCCTTCTCTGCTTCTGACCACTTGCCCTGGAGAGACCATTGCTACAGTACTGCCCCCCAGCCTATGAGGCTGGCATCTGTAGTGACCACCTTCCAAGAAACCGGACTGAAGGGTTTCCCTTTTTCCAGATTCTGGGGCACCAACCACCAATGGAGGCTCTTGCGAACGGAAGGGGACAGGGACATTGGTAAGTCTAAAGCCTGAACTTTTTTGTTCCAGGCTGACAGTATGGCCCTCTGCAAGTTCCTTGAATGGAATTGACCGTAGGGTACTGCTTCGAATGAAGCCACCATTTTTCCCAGCAGCCTCATACACAGGCGTATGGATGGTTTTCTTTTTTGTACCCACTAAGTGGGTCAAATTTTTCAAAGACGACACCTTCTCTGGAGGTAAGAAAATCTTTCTCTGATTTGAATCCAGTCTTAGCCCCCAAGTATTCCAGACTTTTGACTGGTTTTAGGGCTGACTTGTCTCGGTTGATAATGCAACCGTGAGATTCCAGATACTTGATTATCTTGTGAACGACCACTTCTAGTTTTTTTCACTGAGTGGTCTATCAGCAACAAGTCGTCTATATATGCCATTATCGTTACACCTTGTGTTCCTAGTTTGGCCAATCGTAGGGCCAGAATTTTTGTGAACACTCGTGGTGCTGTGGCCAGACCGAAAGGTAAGGCTCTGAACTGAAAATGGCGCCCTTCTACTGCAAAGCGTAGAAATTTCTGGTGGGCCGGACAGATGGGAATATGCAAATAAGCATCCCTTATGTCGATCGAGGCTAACCATTCCTGCCCTTGTAGGGCGGTGGCCACCGATCGGATCGACTCCATCCGAAAAAGTCCTGATATGTAGGAACTTGTTTAGCCCTTTTATATTTAATATGGGCCTCACGTCCCCATTTGGTTTGGGGACTGTGACAAGGTTCGAGTAAAACCCGAACCCGCTTTCTTCCAAGGGAACCTTCATGATTACCCTTGGAGCAATAGTTGTTCTAGTGCCAGAAGGAGGGATCCACTCTTCTGGGGATCGCTTGGCACGTTTGACCTTATAAAATGGGCAGGAGGAATCTTTTAACTCCAGCCTGTATCCCAGACTTACTGCGGAGATCACCCATCTGTCTCTGATGGTGTCCCGCCAGGTCTCTGTGAACAACTGAAGTCTTCCCCTCACCCGATTGAGTGGGGGCAACCCTTCATGACTTGGGGGGAGGTTTTGTACCTCTCTTGACCCAGGGTTTCTTGTTACCCTGTGATTGTCCCTGATTTCTGCCCCCTGGATTTGACCGCGGAGGCCGTCGGAACTGTTTCACAGCCGATGTGCCAGGGACTGGAGAAGTAGGCCTCTTAAAAGAAGGACTTCTACCCTTGTTCTTAACCGGCAAGAGTGTACTTTTACCGGCAGAAGTTTTCTGGATATATTTGTCCAGATCATCTCCAGATAAGCGTTCTCCATGAAATGGGAAGCTAATCAGCAATTTCTTACAGGGAGCTTCAGCAGACCAGTTTTTGAGCCATAGAAGCCTACGCATATGTCTACAGACAGCGTAAAGCGGGATGCCTGTTGGATTGTATCCTTTATGGCGTCCACCGCAACACAAGGCTCTAGGTAGGTCAGCTAGGGCAAGAGCCTGCTGATCTGGTAAGTCCCTTAAGACTTGTTTCAACTGATCTTTCATTGCTTGGCAGACTCCAATCGCTGCTACTGCAGGTTGTGTCACCATGCTTGCTGTAGAGAAAGCAGATTTTAGTAAAGACTCCAATTTTTTATCTATTGGGTCTTTGAACATTGGAACATTATCTACTGGACATGTCAGTGATTTATTTACACAAGAGATGGCTGTGTCCACTGTAGGGACCCTCCATTTTTTTATGAACTTATCCTCCATGGGATAGATCACTGGAAATCTCTTGGGGGGAGTAAATATTTTATCAGGATGCTCCCAATCCTGGTAAATAAGCCCTTCCAATAAAGGGTGGATTGGGAAGGAACAGACAGCCTGGGGAGCTTTCAGCGACCCCAGCGAGGAAACCGTAGTGGTTGATGGTTCCGCCAGAGGCATTTTAAATGCTGATCGGACCATGTTAGTCAGAGACTGAACCCATAATCTTTCAGCCTGAGATGCTGAGAAAGGTTCTTCCACTGTTGATTCCTCTATAACTGAATCAACCTCATCCTGATCCCCTTCAGGTAGGTCGATCTCTGTGTGGGGCTGTTCCTCCACTAACAGGCACTCTGAAGGAGGAGACGGAGATCGGACGCGCTTTCCCTGTGACAGGGAAGCAGCGATCAATGCTGTTAATCTCTCTTCCAATCCCCCCAGAGTTGAGGATAAAACCTCCTCTGTTATATATACAGGAGCAGGTGGACTGGGGACAGCCGCAGCACCAGGCACTCCTGCGGGGTTTCTACGGCTACTGACCTCTGTATTCTCAGGGGAGATTGGTGCAGTACAAGCATGCCCAATATCCTCAGAGCCCGATGGAGACCCCTTTGGCTTCCTGGAAGACTTATTTCTGGAGCGTCTGGACGACATATCCTTTAAGCACAAAGCTGAGGTATTCCCGTCGTTATACACCAATTTTGCTGGTAATAGTCTAACACAGTTGCTGCTATATACCAGCTGGTGTCCACTAAAGTGCCTTTCTATGGGGATGCCTGCATCAACCGCCTCTGTGTGCCACTGTTTGTTGCTAGCTCTGTTTGCATCCAGCTGACACTTGTACTGTGTCTTTATACAAGCTGGGACGCCTGCACATGCGCAGAAGCGCCGTGGCGCGCATCGAGCGTCATCCACCCGCCCCGCCCCTTTTTTTTCATAGGAGGCGCGTGCACGCGCCCGCGCGCGCCCGTGCGCCATTGGCGCCCTTTTCAAAAACCAAACAGGGACTAGGAGCCAGGGCCCTTTTTGCCGGAGGGCCTGTGCGGTGGATGAGCGCAGCAACAGGGCAGAGGAAGTGGATTCCCACAGAGAAACTTACCAACTGCCTGGATCTTTTGACTTGAGAAAAACCAAAGATCCACATGACAAGAAAAAATGGACCACAGCGGCCTCTAGTGGTTTAACACAGGTACCGCGGTCCTCTTTTTTTTTTTTTCTTGACTACTATTAAAATTTTACATTTTTCAGTAGTTACAGGCATACACAGATATTAGCGGGAATACCGTTAGGTAACAGACAGAAAGACAAATTAGGCTTGGGGGTCCCCCAATAGAACCAAGTTCCTGGGGGCCCCCACTTACCTGCTCCCTGCCGCAGGACTCTGTTTGGTCCACAGAAGCCCAAACTTCACCTATCACGGCAGGCATTGTAATTAAACCTTCAGGGACCGGGTTCCCAAGGATTCCACTCCCCTGGACCTGTATAGCACCCTGCACAGAAAACATCTTGGTCGTGGGTATGACCAGAGCTCTGGATCCCAGGGTCCAGCCCTCCTAAGAGAGGCATTACAGGCAAAACCTTGCTCTTCTGTTGCAAGGCCCGGGTACCGACCGTTTAGCTATGAAGCTTTTTTGGTGGGATCCGGAACAGCTTACTAAGGCCCGTAAAAGAACCTGTACGCAAGCCCAGGAAAACACATGTTACTCTTTGGCCAACACCTTAGACACTGGCAAAAAACTGAGGTGCTCCCGGATGGGAGGGGCTTATATAGGGGAGGGTACTTCCGGTTTGGAAGTTGCCAGTGCCAGCACCTGAAGGTAAACTATATAACCCATTAGTAATGACTAAGTCGCTCTGTGTCCCGTGATGTACGAAAAAGAAATGTGTATTAATGTGCATAACGAAGCCAAGGAAAGATGGAAAAATCTCCAAATGGCATCAAATTACAGATTAGACATTCTTATAATATGTCAAAAAAAGTTTGATTTTATTTCCATCATTTACACTTTCAAAATTACAGAAAACAAAAAAATGGCGTCTGCAAAAGTTTGGGGACCCTGCAGAGTTAATATCTTGTACTGCCCCCTTTGGCAAGTATCACAGCTTGTAAACGCTTTTTGTAGCCAGCCAAGAGTCTTTCAATTCTTGTTTGAGGTATCTTTGCCCATTCTTCCTTACAAAAGTCTTCCAGTTCTTTGAGATTTCTGGGCTGTCTGTCACGCACTGCTCTTTTAAGGTCTATCCATAGGTTTTCAATAATGTTGAGGTAAGGAGATTGTGAAGGCCATGGCAAAACCTTCAGTTTACGCCTCTTGATGTAATCCCCCGTGGATTTTGAGGTGTGTTTAGGATCATTATCCATTTGTAGCAGCCATCCTCTCTTTAACTTCAGCTTTTTCACAGATGGCATCAAGTTACCATCCAAAATTTGCTGAAATTTTATTGAATCCATTTTTCCTTCTACTCGTGAAATGTTCCCTGTGCCACTGGCTGCAATACAACCCCAAAGCATGATTGATCCACCCCCATGCTTAACAGTTGGACAGAGGTTCTTTTCATTAAGTTCTGTGCCCTTTCTTCTCCAAACGTACCTTTGCTCATTTTGGCCAAAAAGTTATATTTTAACCTCATCGGTCCACAGAACTTGTTTCCAAAATGCCTCAGGCTTGTCTATATGTTCATTTGCAAAGTTCAAACGCTGATTTTTGTGGTGAGGACGTAGAAGAGGTTTTATTCTGATGACTCTTCCATGAAGACAAGTATCTCTTTATAGTTGAATAGTGTACCACAACTCCAGTGTCTGCCAGATCTTTCTGGAGGGATCGTGCAGTCAAACGTGGGTTTTGAATTGCTTTTCTCACAATCCTGCGAGCTGTTCTGTCTGATATTTTTCTTGGTGTCACGTTCTTGGTAGGAGGCCGAGATGCTGGGAGCGCAGCACAGCCCTGGAGATGATACAGGGGGTGTGGTGCCCACAGAAGCACGGGTTGCCTGGTAGGTAGTGCTGGTTGCCGGGAACTTGGTAGAACAGGCAGACTGCAGGGAAGCAGGCGTGCTTAAGAGGTCCAAAGGGTAAAGACCAGTGGAATGTCCAGATAGCAGAGTCAGGAGCCAGGCCAGGGGGTAAAACACAGCAAGACAGTCCGAGATCACAGCAGAGCTGGGTCTTAGCACAGAAGACAAGGTAAGCGAAGTCCGTTGGCCGGGCCGGGGTCAGGTGCAGGGAGCAACAGCAGAAAGCCAGGTACACGCCAGGAAATCAGCAGAAACAGGTCAGGCAAGCCGGGTTTGGTACACAGGAGATCAGACATGCAGGAGTTACAGGGCACAGGAACACAGTAGGAGCTGAAGATAATCCAGCAACTTGTATGTGCCAGTGACAGGCTTAAATAGGCCGGGGGGTGCGCCCACACCGTCTGTTTGCGTCTGTACGCGCCGTCTGTGCGGCGCATCTGTGTGCGCGCATGCGCATGGCGCATCTGCGTGCACACATGCGCATAGGGGTGAGTCTGGCGTGGCCATGATGGACACTGGCAGGAATGCCAATAACTCTGCTATTTCCCTGACACTTGGTCTTCCAGATCTTGCTTTAACTTCCACTGTTCCTGATGACTGCCATTTCTTAATTACATTCCGAACAGAGGATATTGACATCTGAAAACGCTTTGCTATCTTCTTATAGCCTTCTCCAGCTTTGTGAGCGTCAACTATTTTCAGTTTCAGTTTTCTAGACAACTGCTTAGAAGAACCCATGGTGCTGATTGTTGGGGCAAGGTCAGATGAGTCTGGGCATTTAAAACCTTTGAGATTGACATAACCTGGTCTTCCCAGACGATGATTGAGAACAATCCATGACACTGGCAGGTCTCAGCTTTGCAAAGGGGGCAGTGCATGCTATAAATTCTGCAGGGTGCCCAATCTTTTGCAGACACCATTTTTTTGTTTTCTGTAATTTTGAAAGTGTAAATGATGGAAATAAAATCTAACTTTTTTTGACATATTATAAGAATGTCTAATCTGTAATTTGATGCCATTTGGAGATTTTCCCATCTTTCCTTGGCTTCGTTATGCACATTAATACACATTTTTATGTGGGGTGCCCAAACTTTCGATCCCCACTGTCGGAGCGGTAAACACACCGCTCCTCTCACCGCTCCAAAGATGCGGCTAGCAGGACTTTTTTTCATGTCCTGTTAGTGCACCGCTCCTGTGTGAAAGCCCTCTGGCTTTCACATTGGAGAGACAGCAGCCGCTGTTTAGGCTCGGTTTGCAGGTGCTATTTTTAGCACAATAGCGCCTGCAAACCGCCCCAGTGTGAAAGAGGCCTGACTGTCTGCAGCTAGCACAATCACCTGCCTGCCTGTCATAGTATAGAGACTAACAGGAACGGATCTATCTAAACTCAATACAGTGTATAAATATATATACAACACCTAGGATGCATATATATCCTCTACACACTGTAACAGCAGCTAACTGACTCACCTGCCTGCTCTATCTAACTCAATATAAATGACACTGTCTATCTCTCTGAAACTGCCTCTTTCACAAACGCCTTCCAGGACGCCTTATATAGTGTGGGGCGTGTACTAAACCCCCTGAGCCATAATTGGCCAAAGCCCCCCTGGCTTTGGCCAATTACGGCTCTCCGTTTTTTCCGCGCTGTGATTGGCCAAGCATGCGGGTCATAGTGCATGTTTGGCCAATCATCAGCCAGCAATGCACTGCGATGCCGCAGTGAATTATGAGCCGATTCGCGCAACACGAATTTAGCGCGAACGGACCATAAAGTTCGTTCTTCGTCGAACGATCGAACGGCCGATGTTCGAGTCGAACGTGTGTTCGACGCAAACACGAAGCTCATCCCTAGTCAGAATGGGGATTTTCCTCCTGATCCCATGCCAAATGTCAACATGTGCTATCTCCCATCATGGGGGATCATGTCTTTTTTGGCAGAGTTACAAGCTGAAGACATGTTTTAAAATGTATTTCTAAACTGGAATCCTGACCTTTTTTGACCAAGTTACACACATGGAGACGCCCCCAAAGTATCCACTCTTGCACCTGTGTGGGACACCCTAAAAAGGTTGTTCTGGTGTCCCACACAGGTGCTCCAGAGTACAGCTGTGGAAATAGCTGCTGAGTGTCCTCTCCTTTACACTGAATCAAGTTTGCATTTCACATTCTAGTTCAAAACATATCATCTAGACAACAATGTTTCTAAACCTTGTTTTAATAGAAATAGGCATGACCAAATGTGGTTTACCTGTATCTACGCAAAATATCTACTTTTGAGGAGGATTGATGATTACTACGAACAATTATACTTTGGCCACTACCCTGAAAGTGGCCATTTTCAAATATCCAACCAGTCAATCAAAGCACATGGAGCAAAACATGCAAGTATAATAATCAAATTATTAATAACACAGGAGAAAAACTTACTTTTTACTAGCACTCTTTTGATCTTCCTGTACTGCTCCGGCTCCCTCAGCTTTAAGTCAGACCACCTTTTACGGAGCTGCTCCTTGGATCTCCGGACCCCAAATTTATGATACAGACTCCTCACCACTTTGCCCATTATTTTGGCCTTCCTGAGATTATGGGTGTTGTATGGCCCATGCTTCCCATCGTAATCTCTCCTCCGCAAGATGTCCACCATCTCCGCCATCTCAGCAAAGGACATATTACTGTCCTTGTATCTTGTCCTGGATTGGGACGTTTCCGGCTCCGGGCTTTCCTCATCGGAAGTTAAAACAAACCGCACCTGCTGTGTCACCGCCATGTTGTCTCCCACTGAGCGTCGAACGAGAAGGGGTGGGGAATATCCGAGGAAGAACGTCAAGGGCGGCCGACGTGGGCGGAGTTTCACGCATGCGCAGGGAATATAATGATAACGACGTTGTGAGCACGGAGTAAGGAGGACCGGAAGTTCCGAACGTCACTGACGAAGGTAAAAATTAATCAGTGGCCTATACTGATTCATGATTTTAAAGGGCTAGATTGGGATAATATTAGGACAGTTTAGGCTGACCTAGTGTTTTTGTCTTGTGTTTTATCTTGCAGAAAATATGCAGAGTTTCAAAGATCCTGTCATCTTCAGAGCTTTCATAGATAAATATAGAGAGCTCACCAATTTATGGGAGCTTAAAAACCCATTATACCACAATCGTGATGTTAGGAGGGAAACAATTGAAAAACTAGTGGAATATATGAAGACCTGGATCCCAGAGGCAGACTATAACATGATGAACAATAAAATCAATAATTTGAGGAATAGCTACAAAAAAACAATACAAAGAGGTCCGCGAATCCCAGAGATCAGGAGCAGCAGCAGACCAAGTACATGTCCCCAAGCTGTGGTATTACAAACAACAAAAAAACAGAATAACCAAGCTCAACTTACCAACCAATCAGCAACCAACCAAATTCACCTGTCTAACAGTACGTTAAAAACAGGGGTTTGCACGCATTTGCAAATACATGCGTAAGCTGCAGGCCCCATCAAGGCTCCCTGTGTACTGCAGTCCTAACTCTAAAATTGAAAGTCTCCTCAGTGGAAGCACATGTATGCTGATGGATACGAAAAATGGGCGTGGTTTACGCACAATAGTGGGTGTGGTTTAAATGGGCGTGGTTCAAAGGGGTGTGGCTAGAGTCCGAGGTGAGAGAAAGAGAGAGAAAGAAATAGAAAGAAAGAAGCCAGATCCTACACCACAATAGAAATGTGTAACAAAATTGGCAGATAAGGATACTCCAAAACACCGGTTGGCGCTTCAATCATCCCGGCACCATGGTTGTTACGGTGTCAGGATGATTGAAGTGCATTATTTCTATTTTTACATTGTAATATAAAATGAAATCATTCAACTCACCATAATGCCGAATCAGTGGAAGCCCTGAGCGTGTTACCTGCCACGTCGCCTGCCACCAGATGGCCTCCCCAGCAGTCCGTCCTTGCATCAGGTGCCTCCCCAGCAGTCCGTCCTTGCATCAGGCGTCCCCAGCGGAGTCCCTCCTTACATCAGGCGTCCCCAGAGGAGTCCCTCCTTACATCAGGCGTCCCCAGAGGAGTCCCTCCTTACCTCAGGCGTACCCAGCGGAGTCCTTCCTTACATCAGGTGTACCCAGAGGAGTCCCCCTTACATCAGGCGTCCCCAGCAGAGTCCCCCCTTACATCAGGCGTCCCCAGCGGAGTCCCCCCTTACATCAGGCGTCCCCAGCGGAGTCCCCCCTTACATCAGGCGTCCCCAGTGGAGTCCCCCTTACATCAAGTGTCCCCAGCGGAGTCCCCCCTTACCTCAGGCGTCCCCATTGGAGTCCCCCTTACATCAAGTGTCCCCAGCGGAGTCGCCCCTTACCTCAGGCGTCCCCAGCGGAGTCCCCCCTTACATCAGGCGTCCCCAGCGGAGTCCCCCCTTACCTCAGGCATCCCCAGCGGAGTCCCCCCTTACATCAGGCGTCCCCATCGGAGTCCCCCCTTACATCAGGCGTCCCCAGCGGAGTCCCCCCTTACATCAGGCGTCCCCAGCGGAGTCCCCCCTTACCTCAGCCGTCCCCAGCGGAGTCCTCCCTTACCACAGGCATTCCCAGCGGAGTCCCCCCTTACCACAGGCATCCCCAGCAGAGTCCCCCCTTAACCACAGGCGTCTCCTGTCTCGGCCGCCATTATTGTTTCCCCTTCCCCGAAGGGGAACAAAATAGAGGCGGAGCCGACAGTGTGGCTGAAAAAAAAATAAAAAATTAAGCTGTGGCGCTGCCGACCCCCGCCCCTTTCCATTACAGACAGACCTGCAGCGGGGCCGGGCGGGGCGGGGGGGTGGCCTGCCGGCCAGCCAAAACACAGATGTAGTACAATAGAAGATAAAGCTGCTGCGGCGCCGCCCACCCCCGGGGAGGTGCGGGGTGTGGGCGGCGCCGCAGCGGCTTTATTTTCTATTGTACTACATCCGTGTTTTGGTCTTCTTGAACATGGCGGCCGGCCGAGACATTGTCTCCGACAGCCGTGGACCTCTAGCGGCGGCGGCCTGCGGCGTCCAAATTCGGGGAAAACGGGAAAAATCGGATTGGCCGGGACATTGGCCGGGACAAAATAAATCCGGGAAAAGGGTTTGAATCCCGGGAACGTCCCGGCCAATCCGTGACTGTTGGCAACTATGCCCATACCTATGACTGGTCTTCACAGCAAGGAGCATTGGAAGGGCAGATGCATGTCAACAAAAAAACAGAATAACCAAGAACAGGAAGTCGCTCAGCACAGAGCACTTCCCATTCATTCACTGTCTCATGCAGCTGAGGCTGCAGAGAAAAGCATGTGTGTTTGAGCTTTGCGGTGCACACCCTAATGCAATAGGCTGCGCACACCTATGTTGCCACACTAAATTGATTGAATCCAAAATTGAATCTCCACACTGTGTTGTTGTGCATATATTGTAGTCCATGTCCAAGTGTATTTCAACATAAAGTTATATAAAAAATGTTCAAACCAATGTGTTTTGGGGACTAAGACTTTCCCTTTAATTAGGGCTTAAAAGCTATGGAATAGGGTATGCGGAAATAGTAGAGATTACATAGTTCTTATTTAGGGGGGCACACACTTTTCAGCAAGCTGATTTTGGCTGTCATATAAAGTGCATTACTGTGAGTTTCAATGACGTGTTCTAATGCACATTGCTACTAAGAATCAGAAAATTGGCCTGGTTTCACTTACAGTGCCTTGAAAAAGTATTCACACCCCTTGAAATTTTCCACAGGTCATATTACAACCAAAAACGTAAATGTATTTTATTGGGATTTTATGTGGCACGTAATTGTGAAGTGGAAGAAAAATGATAAATTGTTTTCAAAATGTTTTACAAATAAATATGTGAAAAGTGTGGCGTGCATTTCTATTCAGCCCCCTTTACTCTGATACCCCTAACAAAATATAGTGGAACCAATTACCTTTAAAAGTCACCTAATTAGTAAATAGAGTCAACCTGTGTGTATTATAATCTCAGTATAAATGCAGCTGTTCAGTGAAGCCCTCAGAGCTTTGTTAGAGAACCTTAGTGAACAGACAGCATCATGAAGGCCAAGGAACACAACAGACAGGTTAGGGATAAAGTTGTGGAGTAGTTTAAAGCAGGGTTAGGTTATAAAAAAATATCCCAAGCTTTGAACATTTCACGAAGCACTGTTCAATCCATCATCCAAAAATGGAAAGAGTATGGCACAACTGTAAACCTACCAAGACATGGCCATCCTCCTAAACTGACAGGCTGAGCAAGGAGAGCATTCATCAGAGAAGCAGCCAATAGGCCCATGGTAACTCTGGAGCAGCTGCAGAGATCCATAGCTCAGGTGGGAGAATCTGTCCACAGGACAACTATTACTCGTGCACTCCACAAATCTGGCCTTTATGGAAGAGTGCCAAGAAGGAAGTCATTGCTGAAAGAAAACCAAAACAAGTCCCGTTTGCAGTTTGCAAGAAGCCATGTGGGGGACACAGCAAACATGTGGAAGAAGGTGCTCTGGTCAGATGAGACCAAAATTCTACTTTTTGGCCTAAAAGCAAAACGCTATGTGTGCCGGAAAACTAACACTGCACATCACTCTGAACACACCATACCAAAAGACGCGGACCCCATACATGGCGTATAGGGAAGAGATAAGAGTAAATGAGTAAGGGAGCAAGCTGGTCGGTAGGGAGGGGAGGAGGAGCGAGGCACTGTAGAGGAAGGGCTTTTTTTTTCTCTTAGTTTTGGGGAGGGGGGTGGGAGAGGAAGAGGGTGGAGGGGAAAGAAAGGGAAAAGGAAAGAGGAGTCTATATTAAGCTAAGTAGTAACTTAGGAAGTAACAGAATGAATACAATCAATAGAATGTAATATAAATGTTATACTAAGACTATGTAAGATTATTTGGAATTGTGCTGAGAACTGAATGAAAAATAAAGAATTTATAAAAAAAAAAGAGTTGATGGGAAGATGGATGGAGCCAAATACAAGGCAATCTTAAAAGAAAGGCTGTTAGAGTCTGCAAAAGACTTGAAACTGGGGCAGAGATTCACCTACCAGCAGGACAACAAACCCTAAACATACAGCCAGAGTTACAATGGAATGTGTTAGAATGGCCCAGTCAAAGTCACAACCTAAATCCAATTGAGAATCTGTGGCAAGACTGGAAAATTACTGTTTGCAGATGCTCTCCATCCAACCTGACAGAGCTTGAGTTATTTTGCAAAGAAGAATGGGAAAAAATGTCACTCTCTATATGTGCAAAGCTGGTAGAGACTAAGGATGAGCCGAACACCCGCCCTGGTTCGGTTCGCACCAGAACTTGCGAACAGGCAAAAAATTAGTTCGAACACCGTTAAAGTCTATGGGACACAAAAATGAAAAACCAAAACAATAAAAGTGAAATATTCCTTTAAATTTCGTACCTGGGGGTTTCTATAGTATGCCTGTAAAGTGGCACATTTTTCCCGTGTTTAGAACAGTCCCGCAGCAAAATTTAATTTCTAAAGGAAAAAAAGTAATTTAAAACTACTCGCAGCTGTAATGAATTGTCGGGTCTCGGCAATACAGATAAAACTCATTGAAAAAAACGGCATGGGTTCCCCCCCAGTCCATTACCAGGCCCTTCAGGTCTGGTATGGATTTTAAGGGGAACCCTGCGCTAAAATAAAAAAAATTGCGTGGGGGTCCCCCCAAATTCCATACCAGACCCTTATCCGAACACGCAACCTGGCAGGCCACAGGAAAAGAGGGGGGGAGGAGAGAGCGCCCGCCTCCTGAACTGTACCAGGCCATATGCCCTCAACATGGGAAGGATGATTTGGGACGCCAAAGCATCTTGTCCCCATGTTGATGGGGACAAGGACCTCATCCCCACAACCCTTACCCGGTGGTTGTGGGGGTCTGCGAGCGGGGGGCTTATCGGAATCTGGAAGCCCCCTTTAACCTCCCTGGCGGTATAATTCTGTCTGGAATTATGTACCAAAAGCGGTACAATTATTTTGCATGGAAATTTGGTGTTATGTATTGTAGGCCTGCAATTCTTAGTAATTACTTACTTAAACCTGACCAAACAAGACTCTAGTAGACATCCCGGGTATGATATAGTTTGAAACACAAAATCATAAATTATAATATAATAAATAACTATGAATAATTATAACAAATAGTAATGTAATTATAATAAAAATGATTCAATAATGTAATCAAATCAAAAACACAGAAATTTGCTCAGTTGCAGAATTGTCGCTGTCATTAGATTTAGTGTTTGATGACGAATTTCCCCACAAATCGCTATCGCTCAATTCTGCAAGTGATTCTAATTTATTATCGCTGTTTTCTAGCTGGTCTAAAACCACTTTTGACATAAAGGGACACTTTTTGGTTGCTATGGACAATCTCCAGTTTCCAGGCAGAAAGAAAAGTTTTTATAATATAAAACTGCATGCAGGACACTGGACAGACCACTAGGGACAAGGGGGATGTGTAAATATTTGATACAATACTGTAATCTGTAAGATTACAGTATACTGTATCTATACAGTGTTTTTCCCTTTTTGAATTTGACGCCGAACTCCATCCCCGTGCATCGCAACGTCGCAGGGAACGGAGCTCGGCACTCGGCAGTGTGGATCAAGCGAGGAGACAGCTCGCACACACGGGAGGACATTGCAGGATCCAGGGAACAAGGTAAGTAACTTCCCTGTATCCTGAAATGCAATCCCGAGTCTGGCTCGGGGTTACCGCTCTTAGCATGGAAAACTCACCCCGAGCCGACTCGGGATTACCGCCAGGGAGGTTAACAAGGGGACCCCCAGATCCCAGCCCCCCTATGTGAATTGGTAACGGGTACATTGTACCCCTACCATTTCCCCCAAAAAAGGGTCAAAAATGGTAAAAAAGACAGGAGACACTTCGGGACAAGTCCTTTATTATGTCTATCTTCATCTTCTATTCCGCCGCCGAAAAAAACAGCTCTGTCTCCATGGGTGGTTCCCGTCGACTGACGTGTCTCACTCGCTTTGACAGCTGTTATATAGCTGAGGGCAGGGCCACCCGGTGACGTATACAGGTGACCCCGCCCCCCTCTGATGCCACGGGGCTTTCCCCGTGGAGTCAAAGGGGTCGGGGTCACCCGTATACGTCACCGGGTGGCCCCGCCCTCAGCTATATAACAGCTGTCAAAGCAAGAGACGCGTCAGTCGGTGGGAGACGCCCATGGAGGCAGAGCTGGTTTTTTTCAGCGTCGGCGGCGGAATAGAAGATGAAGTTGGACATCGCTGGCCATTTTGTCCCAAAGTGTCTCCTGTCTTTTTTACATTTTTTTACACTTTTTTGTGAAATAGTAGGGGTACAATGTACCCGTTACCAATTCACATAGGGGGGGTCGGGATCTGGGGGTCCCCTTGTTAAAGGGGGCTTCCAGATTCCGATAAGCCCATAGGGACAAGATGCTTTGGGGTCCCAAAGCATCCTCCCCATGTTGAGGGCGTGTGGCCTGGTACTGTTCAGGAGGGGGGGCGCTCTCTCGTCCCCCCTCTTTTCCTGCGGCCTGCAAGGTTGCGTGCTCGGATAAGGGTCTGTTTTTTTTTTTTGGCACAGGGTTCCATTTAAAATCCATACCAGACCTGAAGGGTCTGGTATGGATTTTGAGGGGGACCCCTACGCCATTTAAAAAAAATAAATGATCGCAGGGTTCCCCTTAACCAGTTGCCGACCGCTGCATGAACATTTACGTCAGCAGAATGGCACGGACAGGCAAATGGGCATATATATACGTGCCCTTTAAATTGCCGCCGTGTGGTTGCACGCGCGCTCACGACCCTGCTGCGAGCTCTGTGACCGATGTCCGCCTGTGTCCCGCGATCGTGTCACAGAGCTGAAGAACGGGGAGTAGTGTAAACACAACATCTCCCCATTCTGCCTAGTGACATGTCACTGAACGTCTGTTCCCTGTTATCGGGAACAGCGAACAGTGACGTGTCACGGCAAGCCATGCCCTCAAACAGTTAGAATCACTTCCTAGGTCACACTTAACCCCTTCAGCGCCCCCTTCACTGCCAGTGTCACTTTTACAGTAATCAGTGCATTTTTATAGCACCGATCGCTGTAAAAATGACAATGGTCCCAAAATGGTGTCAAAAGTGCCCGATGTGTCCGCCATAATGTCACAGTCACGATAAAAATTGCTGATCGCCGCCATTACTAGTAAAAAAAAAAAGTATAATAAAAATGCCATAAAACTATCCCCTATTTTATAGACGCTATAACTTTTGCGCAAACCAATCAATAAACGCTTATTACAATTTTTTTTTACCAAAAATATGTAGAAGAATACGTATCGGCCTAAACTGAGGAAAAAAAATATATTTTTATATATTTTTGGGGATATTTATTATAGCAAAAAGTAAAATATTGAATTTTTTAAAAAATTGACGCTCTATTTTTGTTTATAGCGCAAAAAATAAAAACCGCAGAGGTGATCAAATACCAGCAAAAGAAAGCTCTATTTGTGGGAAAAAAAAGGACGTAAATTTTGTTTGGGAGCCACGTTGCACGACCGCACAATTGTCAGTTAAAATGACGCAGTGCCGAATCGCAAAAAGTGGCCTGGTCTTTGGCCAGCGAAATTGTCCGGGGCTTAAGTGGTTAATATCCATACCAGACCTGAAGGGCCTGGTATGGAATTTGGGGGGACCCCCACGCAATTTTTTTTTCAATTTTGGTTTGGGATTCCTCTTAATATTCACACCAGACCCAAAGGGTCTGGGGGGGGGGGGGGTATGCCGTTTTTTTTCAATGAGTTTTATCTGTATTGCTGAGACACGACAATTCATTACAGCCGCTAGCAGCTTTCAATTACTTTTGTTACTTTAGAAATGTCATTTTCCTGTGGGACTGTTCTAAACATGGGAAACGTGCCACTTTACAGGCATACTATAGACACCCCCCAGGCACGAAATTTAAAGGAATATTTCACTTTTATTGTTTCAATTTAAGCATTATTAAAGTCACTGCTCCCAAAAAACTGTAGTTTTTAAAACTTTTTGTATTGATACATGTCCCCTGGGCAGGACCCAGGTCCCCAAACACTTTTTATGACAATAACTTGCATATAAGCCTTTAAAATTAGCACTTTTGGTTTTTCATGTTAGTGTCCCATAGACTTTAACGGGGTTCCACGACTTTCAAATTTTCCCCGAACTCAGCCTATTGTTCAGGTGTTTGCCAGAACATCCCAAAAACCAAAGTTCGGCCCGAACTTATGCTCGGGCCAAACCATTCACCCATCCCTACTAGAAAAATACCCCAAAAGACTTGCAGCTGTAATTGCAGAGAAAGGTGGTTCTACAAAAGTATTGACTCAGCGGGGCTGAATACAAATGCACGCCACACTTTTCACATATTTATTTGTAAAAAATGTTGAAACCCATTAATCATTTTCATTCCACTTCACAATTATGTGCCACTTTGTGTTAGTCTATCACATAAAATCCCAATAAAATACATTTACGTTTTTGGTTGTAACATGACAGAATGTATGAATGTATCAATACTTTTTCAAGGCACTGTAGTGGACCATTTTTCGAACACATCGTAAATTCCAGCTTTTATCCAATTGTCATTGGAGTCAAACAGGGTGAGTTTTGAAAACCAAGTCTGACCATTTTTCAAGGCTAAAAGACAAGGCACTATGTTTGAACCTTGTTTCTGAGCTACCCCTAGTATGATTTGTAAGCTCACCATCTTTCCTTTATGTCCATCCTTCTTCTTTTCCCTACTAGACATGTGCATTCGTTTTCGTCCGAATGCATTTTCGTCCGAATTTCAGCTATTTTCGTTATCGTTTTAACAAACGAAAACGAAAGCACAGAATCCGAAAACCGAAAGATCCGACATAAACAAATGCTTTATTTTCGTTTTCGTTGCTACAACAGTTCGATATAGATAGGAGATTCGACGTGACGCTGACAATAACAATCTGTGTTTATCGAACCTGTGGTCGAATGTGCCTAACCTTAACTCTATTAGTCCAAGATTATTTTACATAGGAGAGAAAAGATTCGACATTATAGAGAGGAAAGATTCGACATAGGAGAGGAAAGATTCGACATAGGAGAGGAAAGATTCGACATAGGAGAGGAAAGATTCGACATAGGAGAGGAAAGATTCGACATAGGAGAGGAAAGATTCGACATAGGAGAGGAAAGATTCGACATGGGAGAGAAAAGATTCGACATAGGAGAGGAAAGATTCGACATAGGAGAGGAAAGATTCGACATAGGAGAGGAAAGATTCGACATAGGAGAGGAAAGATTCGACATAGGAGAGGAAAGATTCGACATAGGAGAGGAAAGATTCGACATAGGAGAGAAAAGATTCGACATTATAGAGAGAAAAGATTCGACATTATAGAGAGAAAAGATTCGACATTATAGAGAGAAAAGATTCGACATAGAGAGAAAAGATCACTGCTTGTGGGCGGAACATTCGACCGGAAATGTATGATTGCAGAGTCGTACAGTTTCGCTGCTCCGTCGAATCTTCTTTGAACATTCGACAGACACCATAAGCCTTCAATGACAGATTCGACCTTAATTAATTCAGATTTTCGGACGAATGCAATTTCTAACGAAAAACGAAATAAATAAAAACTAATTTCGGGAGTAACTAAATAAATTTATTTTTTGGACGAAAACGAAATTCCGAAACGAAATATTTCAGTGTGCACATGTCTATTCCCTACTATTATTGCTGATTAACTCCATTTCGATGCCTTATTCCTGTATATATTTTGTATATCCCAGCACTACCGAACTTTATGTCTTGCTCTGTACTGAAGTTTGTCATTTTACAGTCTTCCAAATAAAAACTTTTGTAAACAAAAAAAAAAGACAAGGCACTAAAAAAAAAAAAAACATTCAGGGTGAAGAGAGTTGTCCTTTTTTATGTGGATTCCAGGTCACATTGGAAAAATATAAATTCTTTAAATTACAATATATGTTTGGGCAATGCCTTTAAGCTGTATGTGGTGTTATGGAACAGTACATTTCTCACAAACAGCATCAGTGACACGTTCTGCTTGCATTGCATAACTGCATGCATAATACAATTTCTTATTTTTACTTTATTACTTGGCTTTATTAAAGCACTCAAACATGATGCATTATTATAGGAAACATTTTTAGGCAATTGTGAATATTATACAATTTTTTTTTTACCAGCAGTAAGAGGTATGAATTGACTAGTAGGAGGAATTTGTACTGATTTTAACCACTTCCATACCAGGCATTTTCACCCCCTTCCTGCCCAGGCCAATTTTCAGCTTTCAGCGCTGTCACACTTTGAATGAGAATTTTGCAGTCATGCGATGTTGTACCCAAATAAATTTTGATAATTTTTTTCCCCACAAATAGAGCTTTCTTTTGGTGGTATCTGATCACCTCTGCGGTTTTTATTTTTTGCGCTATAAACAAAAAAAAGAGACAAGTTTGAAAAAAAACCCACAATATTTATTACTTTTTGCTATAATAAATATCCCAATTTTTAAAAATTGTTTTTTTTTTCCTCAGCTTAGGACGATATGTATTCTTCTACATATTTTTGGTAAAACAAAATGCAATTAGCGTATATTGATTGCATTGCGCAAAATATATAGCGTCTACAAAATAGGGGATAGAATTATGGCATTTTTATTATTTATTTATTTTTACTAGTAATGGCAGCGATCTGTTTTTTTGTCAGGACTGGGATATTGCGGCGGACAGATCGGACACTTTTGACACTATTTCGGGACCATTGACATTTATACAGCAAACAGTGCTATAAATATGCACTGATTACTGTATAAATGTGACTGGCAGGGAAGGGGTTAACACTAGGAGGCGATCAAGGGGTTAAATGTGTTCCCTAGGGAGTGATTCTAACTGTGGGGGGAGGAGACTGACTGGGGGAGGTGACCCTATGTACAAGGTCCCCAGTGATGCGGCGAGTGCACACTGCAGGGAATCCCCGGGCGTCATATGACGTCCGCCCGGAGGGATGAAAGGTTCCTGCGGACGTCATATGACTATACGCCGGGTGGGAAGAGGTTAAAAAGGCTTAGGCCCTCAACTTTGTACAGATTGCTCAGTGGCAAAACAGTTTAATATTATGGATTGACTGCTTTTTTTTCTCAGTGCCACACTTTATTGTCTTAAAAGTTCCAAGAGTATCTATGGTAAAAATGTAAAAACATATGTAGCACCCTCTAGTGTGCTAGAAGGATAGAACATTTTTTTTTTGAGAGTGGGTACATTTCCAGGCTTGGCTGGCAGCCAAGCCTGGGTGTGTTTTTGTGATCTGGATTGGGAGTAGCCTAGAGCAGTGCTGGGTGACTCACAGGTGGTGTCACTAGGACCTCCCACTTCTTTCCAGAATCTTCTGGTGCTTTCTGGAAAGAAAGGTGGAGAGGAGAGGTGGAGCCATCTGGGGTATTCTAATGAGCCCTGACCAATCCCCAATCTGGATTGGGGCTGTCGGGGCCTTTGAGGGAGCTCCCCAGTCTGGGGGGTGACCTTGGGTCTGGGCTCGGGTGCGGAAGGGACCCTCTTACAGCCTACAGAGGTGTCCTGACCAGGAGGCACGGGAGGAGCAAGAGAGGACAGCAGGAGAACACTGCCAGGCAAGTCTCTACGAGTTCCACAGAGGCAGCCAAGAGGGCTGGTGACTGTTCACACAGGACTGGTAGGCACACCTGAAAGGATTGAGATGCAGCAGTCTGGGATGGGTGCAGAGCCAGTCTGTTGGATTGTGGTGGCACGGGCAGTGGAAAGGGGCAGCTGGAGCCAGGAGAGCTGGCAGTGCCTGAAGGGATGGTGCTGGGAGCAGTAGCCACAGGGATAGCTAGCACTGGAACGGTCTATTTTGCGACACCATAAGGGCCCGCGGTCCCTGCCTGTAAAGGGCATCTGCTTTAGGCCTGGCTGAGCCAGTGTCAGGTCTACAGTGCTAGATAGTCCAGGAAATGCAGCAAATGATGTGCTGGAGGAGTGAGGAGTGATAATCTGTGAGCAAGGAAGTGCAGGAGGAGAAGAGAGGAGATTGTATATACTGTGGATGTATACAGTAGTCCCAACTTTACCTTTTGATCACCTGGGCATCTCATAAAAACAAGTGCAAACACTGCTTTCATGTCTCTGAGCAAGAGAAAAGTGTGTGCCTGGTTGGGGGTGACAGACAGACTACTACATTTAGCAGATCATACGGGGTACTGCTACATTTGGGGGCTCGATCCGGGATGTCTGTTCACAGGTAACCTGCCAGTTGTTGCCCCTAGCAACCAAAGTTGAACGAGCCAGAGAACTACACTCGTTTCCACCAATTGAGGAATTGGGCCTGGAATCATCGCTGAAAGGTGGGGTGGAGTCTGAGCTTGGTGACTCCCCTGCGAAAACAAGTGACATAAGGGAAGAGGAGTCTGCTGTGGCCTGCGGCCTGGTTGGGGACCTGGTAACTCTGAGTACTGCCCTGCAGGAGCCAGATAATGTTCCTGAAATACCGGTCACTACTATGCCCCTTGGTATCCCTATCTGGAAGGAGCCAGTGCTGGAGGGGAGTGCGCCTTCAGGTGAGCCAGAAGGGGAATGCAAGGGCAGGGCCATAGATTGGGGATCCCCAGACTGCTAGCGGATTTCAAGTCCCTGGAGAGATTAGCAGAGTGGTCATCTCCTAGCAGCAGCTCGGAAGAGGAATGGGAGACAGGAGGTTCCCAGGTCCTGGAGGTCCAATCCGGGGAGGAGAAGAGCCAGACCTTGCTGGGGAAATCGAGGAAGCTGCAGGAACCCCCATCAGTAGCAAAAAACTTTTCCACAACAGACTTTCCATCACCCAGACCAGAGCAGCTGAGTACAAGCAGTGGATCAAGAGGTCCTCGGATGCTTGTGTCCTTCCTGGAAAAGGAAAGCTCAGATAACTGCCCAGGTTTTCCCAGTCCCAGAGGGAGGTTCAGCGCAAAGTTGCTCTGGAATGGGGTCTGGACTATTCTTATGTCCCTTCTGAGACCCCGGAGAGAGTGGGAGGATGAATTGGTCTGGGTGTACTTGCACTAAGCTTTAACAATAAAACCTGGAAGCTCTTTGGTTACTATGCACAGCTGCAAAAAAATAATTAAAACAAAAGATAAGCTAATACACACACAAATCACAACATTGGTGCATAAAGGGTTAATTACAGCAATACGGGTGCTTGAACCATAGATTGGTTTTGCTCAAGAAAGACCCAGGAATAATACTCTATAAATAATAGGCAACACTCCAAACAGCTAAATTTTGATTTTTATATAACCTTCAGCTGATCAGGCAGAGGTAGGAATCACGTTTCAGAGTAAAAAAAACCTTTTCAAGCGAGATGCACCTCTTCCTGATCCTGAGTCAGCTGAAGATTTTTTCCGGTATCCATGTGTATTGATGTTTGTTAATGGCTGATCTTTTAGCCTGGATCTCCTCCCTGTTCTAATATACATGTATATGATGCTTGTAGCTTAGAGTTTGTCTTTGTCTAGATAGAGGAACTGTAGGGATATCTTGTGCATGTACTCTGTTGTACGGTTATTTCTCTATATGATGGTTTCTTGCATAAATTTATGAAAATCAAAATGATAGCTGTTTGGAGTGCTGCCTATTATTTATAGAGTACTATGTACCACTGCATCAGATTCTATGTGCACCACACTGTGATATAAAAACCATTGTGTAAATTAACCTCACCGTACAGAACACTGTACAGAACACTCACTAGAAATATTTGACCTTCAATCTAAAAGGTCTAAGACACTTCAAATGTAAATAAATTTGTTCCCAGAAAACTGTCTTTATCACCTTCCTTCTTTAATCATTCCTCAGTATTGTTGATATAAAAGAAAGAGATCCTTGCAAAAGTGTATTAACACACATTAAGAGCCCATTCACACAGGGGCGTCTTTGGATCCGACTCCAAATCGCCCCAGGTCGCCCCTAGTCGCCTCAGGTCGCGCTGGCTGAAGAAATCAATGTAAGTTAATGGAGCCGTCCTTATGCACACTACTGCAGTCGCTCCGACTTCAAAAAAGGTCCCTGTACTACTTCAATCCGACTCCTAGGCGACCTGTAACCATTCATTTCAATGGGAGTCGCCTCTCACTGTCTTAATAGGAGCAACTCTTCAGGAAGAAAACATACATTTCTCCTGCAAAACTCTCCCTCCCCCCTCCCTCCCACAGAGCTGATTCTTGTTTGATTGGCCACTGGAATGTCTCCTGTCCTGCAGGCAACTTGGAGTTGCCTTGTAAATAGCTCCAGGTCGAGCTGTGATTCATTCTCAAGTCGTGTCTGAGTTGCCTCATAAAATCGCGCTGGAAGTCGTGTTGCCCCTGTGTGAATGGGCTCTAACCACTTTGTTTAAATTAAATAATATAACAATTGTCCATAAGCATTTATTTTTTCTCCGCCATGACCTGATTCTATCACCACTCCAATCCGTGATCCCACACCAATGTGTGTACACAACACCCACCAGGAGTATTTAACCTTCAGTATGAAAGGTCAAAATACGTTTTTGATGTAATTAATTATGATCTCAGAAAACTGATGTCATAGTCTTTCTTCTGCCCATCAATCTTCAGCAATGTTGACATATAGAAAAAAGTCACAATAGTATGATACTGTAAGGAAAACAAAAAACCAAGTGCTGAATAAACAGTATTCAAATGGCATGACAAATAGAATTATATTGTGCCCAGAGCATCTTATGCATTAGTCCATAGTCAGAGCTCCTTAAATTAGACAGGTCCACTTTAGAGGTAATAACTGAGGGCAGGGGGCATACAGCAACTTTTCTCACCTGCTTGCTACCCCAAACAACAGTAACTCTCACCAACTCCCCGCTCTATGAAGATAAAGCTGTCAAATAGACTGTTCAGTTCAGCAATGCATGTGCGTAAACAAACAAATGTGCTCAGGCCTCTCCCGACACACGTTTCATCCAGAAGTCCAAAAATGCTATATTTTCCATATTCAGCTAACCAGTAAATCCTAATTCAATTCATTATTAATTCAAATTCGACAAAAATATGTCCATAGTCCTCCTCCATGGTGCATATAAATAAAAGATCATCAATATAACACAAAAAAGTCTAATGTAAGACTTGAACAGGTTGCTGCCAAAAAAAAGTTGGTTTTCTGCCACCACCCCATGTATAAATTGGCAACTGAGGGACTAAATTGGAACTGCATGACCGCCCCACATTTCTGGAGGTAGCAGGTACCATGAAAGAAAATAAAAATTATGTTTATAAATAATGCAGAACGTCAAAGATAAATATGTTATGTGTCACTGAATAATCACTATAGTGTTTCAATTAAAAAAATACCATTTCCAAACCCAAGTTGTGTGGGATCGATTAGTATAGCATCCATTTTATTTAGAGAAATTTAATTGGAAAAAACTTGTATGGGAGAATACTCATTGATTACTCAGTGATGTTTCAAGGCTATAGTGGTTGATCCTAACAATTTTGGTTTAGAAGCAATATTTTTTATTTGCAAAACTATAATGATTATTCAGTCACACATAGCAGAGGTCGTCAACCCCCGGTCCGCGGCCCAAAGCCAGCTCTAGCCAGGCCGCAACGCGAAGGACACTGTGCGGGCCGTACCGCCTCTATAGCCGGGCCACGGAGGAGACCGGCAGCGACAGATGACACCATCTCTCTGCGCTACGCAGAGGTGCGCCGCTGTCCCGCCCTAACATACGGGGCTGCAAGGCTACGCTACACAGAGGCGTGGCTGGCCCATGAGAGAGAGAGAATGACCTCATCTCTCTCCGCCCACCCTCGCTATGTACTGGCTCAACCGCTCAATACTTTCTCGCAATCTCTAACGGCTCCCCCCCTCACGGTCTCAGCAAGGGAAAGTAAGTACGGTGCACTGCAGAGGGACTTTTATAATTTTAATAATATTTTTATAATGGGACATTTAATAATGTTTTTATAATGGGACATTTAATTATGTTTTTATAATGGGACACTTAATGTTTTTATAATGGGGCATTTAATAATATTTTTATAAAGGGACATTTAATAATATTTTTATAATGGGACATTTAATAATGTTTTTATAATGGCACATTTAATAATGTTTTTATAATGGGACCCCCCTCTTACCGGGCCTTGGAAAAATATTCTTCCACAAAACCGGTCCTTGGTGCCAAAAAGGTTGGGGACCACTGACACATAGGACAATTATAATTAAAAATGTTATTTATTAACCCACAATTTCTTTTTATGGTAACTGCTAGCTCCAGAAATGTGAGGCAGCGATGAGTGCCAAATTTTCTAACCCACTCGCCATTATATGTGGGGTGGTTGAAGAAAACACACATTTTCTGAGGTAGCAACACATTTACAGTAGGTCTCATATTAGACTTTTTTGCGCTATTTCGATGTTTTTTTGTTTATATGTGTAGCGGACCCCCACATTTGGAGTCGCTATGCCTGAAATTTAGAGGGCAGCCTAAGCAATAGTTTGGCTCAGGCTATTTGATTTGCCTAAATTGGACTCTGCTCTGCTGGAATACTACCTGGTTGTATAGTTCCCTTTGACCTGCAGGTGGCATTGTTGCCCAGGTCTTGGGTCGAACCATGGTGGCGTTGCGGTGTGATTGGGTGTCCTCTCTCGGCAGCTGTGCAGTGGGCGTGTTCTACCTGCTGTGCATGATGGGAGGGGGTACATAAGGGGCAGACGCCATGATCTAAGGAGTTCGGTTTGCCCCTTTTTGGCCCTCCAGGCCAGGGGTGCGTGTGTGTGTTCTGGTCCCGGGCACCTGCAGCCTGAGGCTACATCTCTGCTCGCCAGGCCCAGCCCTGCTGGTTTGGGCCTACATTTCTGAGGAGTATCCCAAGCTGTCCGTCCATGGGAGGGAAGCTCTTGAGGAGGGAGCCCGGGGAGGACCTACCCCAGAGGAGACTGGCAAGGCACCGATGTCTCGGGAGAGGCCTGGAAAATCATTCAAGGAGGGATATACTCAAAAGTTCTATCATTGCTTGTCGGGAGGTTTGGGACATTTAAAATCCTGTGGCAGAGGATTCCCGGACGCATCCTAAAGCTCATCAGGTCTGTGGCAGAGACCCAAGCTCATCAGGTTTGTGGCAGAGACCCAAGTTCATCTATAGCACTTTGTGGCAGAGACTGTCTAAATCCTATCACTGCATCACTCCGGCTGCTAGAACCGTGAGAGGGATCTATCCGGGTGAGCAATACCCACTCAGGCTTGAGTGGCTATGAGGGTAAATAAGTGCCGCGTGCCTGAACTTACCTCCCTACCCAACTCTATCTCTATCTTCAGTTTTTTCCACTATGTTCCAAGCAAGAAAAATAAACTCGTCTGTTGGAGTTTAAAACAGTCTGGACATTGGCCTTGTTTTAGGAAAGAGAACAGACTTTTCCCTACACTCTAGGGACGAGAACCAATGGAGGTAACTCGCTGCAGGACTCAAAAATTGTATGAACACCGCTCAACCTCTTATACCAGGAGGATACGGGCATGTGGCATGGTGTGCCCTACTCTGCAGGTGGAGGTAAGCAGGAGAAAAAGGGTCTGTGTGCTACATATGCATTACAGAGATTCTGGATTTGGACACGTTTTTATTGTATTTGAATGATAATGAATTGAATTTGAGATTTACTGGCCAGATGAATAAGAAAAATATTAAATACTGCATTTTAAGATGTGAGTTTGATAGGTAAAGAAGGGAAGATATTAGGAGTAAACACATACACAATATTGGTATAATGTTCAACGCTAAACCATCTGATGAATAAGATTAAAGTTTAAAATTTAAATGAAAAGGCATGCACCTGCATGCTGATACATGAAGGTGCAACCATGTGAATGGTGAGTGGATTGAAAGTTCTGGCTACAGCTGCAGCTTACACATGGGCGCTCGTGGATCCCTCAATAGACACTTCCCGGCGGTCCTCCTGTGCTCCTATGACACTACATGTGGAAGCTCCCACCCGCTCTAGCACTCTGCAAGTGCTCCAACATTTTTCACGCAAGTTTTTAGTGTTGTTTTAAACTTATATGCTGAATAAATTCCTAAGCTGTTTAAAGGATTGGCTTGGTGCTTCTCTCTCCTCCTCTTGCTTTCCTTTTGTTCAAATAAGGGAAGATAATAACAGAATTGTATAGCAAACCTTTGTCAGCAAATAGTATATTACTAGCTGATTTGGGAAATCCCCATCATACTGTTAAAGGGATTCCAGTGGGTCAAATGTTATGTTTCAGACAGATATGTACCGATGAAGAAAGCTTTAAAGAAAAAGCATAATTTATGTATAAGATTGCATATTAAAGATCAGGACTGATGCTTTCCAGGACAAACCACAAAGGGATGGATTTGCATAATAAACCTGTTTTTTTCTACTAAGCGCAGCGTTGCATTTACTAAGATTAGAAGTATAAATGAGAGATATTTACCTATACTTTTGACAAGGTTTATTACAGGGTTTTAGGAAATGGTGTAAAATAGTGCCCAGATGAGCCCCTACCTTGGGGAGTTATCTTTCACCCAGTTATTTTCATGCACAGAAAAAAAATAGGGGTACTTGGCTACAATTTCAGGTTAATTATAAATGTCGATCCAGTAGGTGTCCTTGTCGAGCATACAGTACATACTAAAAATGTAAGATGGAAAAAAAAAATAGTACTGGTCACAGGGATTTAAAAATTACTTATATTATTATTTATAATACTCAGTGTGTGGTGTATCTTATAATTGCCCTCTGTTTCATTCAGTATATGGGCAAGACAACAGGGAGACTTTGGGGATCAATTACACAATGTTACGATATAGAGAAACAAAATTCCACAAATATATCAAAATATTACAATGAATGTCATGGAGGTGATATTATTGCTGGGAATATTCATAGGATATAGAAAATTAAAACTCTAAAGAAGGATGGAGATGTTTTTTGGTCACTTTGCAAGAGGAAGATGTATTTGATTTTTATTTTGCAAACTAAAGTCCCAGCGGGTTTGAACCTTGAATTTTTATGAATTTTTATTAATACAAAAATAATAAACAGATAACAGCAAAAAATATGTGTTGCGCTGTCTCTTCAAATTATAAATTCAACTAAAATCCCAGATATTGTGTAACAATCTATCTACTATATCAAACAAATATAATATCTAATCAATACGAAAGTAAGCCATTTATCAGCACTCTCTGGATGCGATCCTGCAACCAGTTTTCGATCCAGCCACATACAATCTCATCAATGCCAAAACACCCTTAACCACTTAAGCCCCGGACCATTTTGTAGCTAAAGGACCAGAGGTGTTTTCAGAATTTTGCACTGCGCTGCTTTAACTGTAAATTGTGCGGACATGCAATGTTGTACCCAAACGAAATTTGCGTCCTTTTCTTCCCACAAATAGAGCTTTCTTTTAATGGTATTTGATTGCCTCTGCGATTTTTATTTTTTGCGATATAAACGAAAAAAGACCAAAAATTTTGAAAAAAAAATGATATTTTCTAATTTTTGTTATAAGAAAAATCGAATAAACTCAATTTTAGTCATACATTTAGGCCAAAATGTATTCAGCCACATGTCTTTAGTAAAAAAAATGTCAATAAGCGTATATTTATTGGTTTGCGCAAAAGTTATAGCGTTTACAAACTAGGGTACATTTTCTGGAATTTACACAGCTTTAAATTTATGACTGCCTATCTCATTTCTTGAGGTGCTAAAATGGCAGGGCAGTACAAACCCCCCCCAAATGACCCCATTTTGGAAAGTAGACACCCCAAGGAAATTGCTGAGAGGCATGTTGAGTCCATTGAATATTTTTTTTTGTCCCAAGTGATTGAATAATGACAAAAAAAAAAAAATTACAAAAAGTTGTCACTAAATGATATATTGCTCACACATGCCATGGAATTGCACCCCAAAATACATTCTTCTGCTTCTCCTGAGTACGGGGATACCACATGTGTGGGACTTTTTGGGAGCCTAGCCACGTACGGCAAGTCCATCGGATCAAAAACCCACGCATGCTCAGAATCAAGTCGACGCATGCTCAGAAGCATTAAACTTCATTTTTCTCGGCTCATCGGAGTGTTTTACGTCACCGCGTTTGGAACGGTCGGTTTTTTGACTGATGGTGTGTGGGCAAGACTGATGAAAAACAGTTTCATCGGATTTCCGATGGACAAATCCATCGGACGAAAATCCATAGGTTATCCGATCGTGTGTACAGGGCTTAAGGGCGCAAATTTTTGATTTCACTCCTCACTACCTATCACAGTTGCGAAGGCCATAATATACAAAAATAGCACAAACCCCCCCAAATGACCCCATTTTGGAAAGTAGACACCCCAAGCTATTTACTGAGAGGCATGTTGAGTCCATGGAATATTTTATATTTTGCCACAAGTTGCGGGAATATGACAAACTTTTTTTTTTTTGCACAAAGTTGTCACTAAATGATATATTGCTCACACATGCCATGGGCATATGTGAAATTACACCCCAAAATACATTCTGCTGCTTCTCCTGAGTGTGTGGGACTTTTTGGGAGCCTAGCCGCGTACGGGACCCCAAAAGCCAAGCACCGCCTTCAAGATTTCTAAGGGCATACATTTTTGATTTCACGCCTCACTACCTATCACTACCTATCACAGTTTTGAAGGCCATAAAATGTCAAGATGGCACAAAACCCCCCCAAATGACCCCATTTTGGAAAGTAGATACCCCAAGCTATTTGCTGAGAGGCATGTTGAGCCCATTGAATATTTTTTTTTTGTCCCAAATGATTGAATAATGACAAAAAGAAAAAAAAAATTACAAAAAGTTGTCACTAAATTATATATTTCTCACACATGCCATGGTTATATGTGGAATTGCACCCCAAAATACATTCTGCTGCTTCTCCTGAGTATGGGGATACCACATGTGTGGGACTTTTTGAGAGCCTAGCCGCGTACGGGGCCCCAAAAACCAAGCACCGCCTTCAGGATTTCTAAGGGCGTAAATTTTTGATTTCACTCCTCACTACCTATCACTACCTATCAGAGTTTTGAAGGCCATAAAATGCTAAAATAGCACAAACCCCCCCCCAAATGACCCCATTTTGGAAAGTAGACACCCCAAGCTATTTACTGAGAGGCATGGTGGGTCCATGGAATATTTTATATTTTGCCACAAGTTGCGGGAATATGGCAAACTTTATTTTTTTTGCACAAAGTTGTCACTAAATTATATATTGCTCACACATGCCATAGGCATATGTGAAATTACACCCCAAAATACATTCTGCTGCTTCTCCTGAGTACGGGGATACCACATGTGTGGGACTTTTTGGGAGCCTAGCCGCGTACGGGACCCCAAAAACCAAGCACCGCCTTCAAGGTTTCTAAGGGCATAAATTTTTGATTTCACTCCTCACTACCTATCACAGTTTTGAAGGCCATAAACTGCCAAGATAGCACAAAACCCCCCAAAATTACCCCATTTTGGAAAGTAGACACCCCCAAGGAAATTGCTGAGAGGCATGTTGAGCCCATTGAATATTTTTTTTTGTCCCAAGTGATTGAATAATGACAAAAAGAAAAAAAAAATTACAAAAAGTTGTCACTAAATGATATATTGCTCAAACATGCCATAGGCATATGTGAAATTACACCCCAAAATAAATTCTGCTGCTTCTCCTGAGTATGGGGATACCACATGTGTGGGACTTTTTGGGAGCCTAGCCGCGTACGGGGCCCCAAATCCAAGCGCCGCCTTCAGGATTTCTAAGGGCACAAATTTTTGATTTCACTCCTCACTACCTATCACAGTTTTGAAGGCCATAAAATGCCAAAATAGCACAAAACCTCCACAAATGACCCCATTTTGGAAAGTAGACACCCCAAGCTATTTGCTGAGAGGCATGGTGAGTATTTTACAGCTCTCATTTGTTTTTGAAAATGAAGAAAGACATTTTTATTTTATTTTTTCAATTTTCAAAACTTCGTGACAAAAAGTGAGATCTGCAAAATACTCAACATACCTCTCAGCAAATAGCTTGGGGTGTCTACTTTCCAAAATGGGGTCATTTGGGGAGGTTTTGTGCCATCTGGGTATTCCATGGCCTCCGAAACTGTGATAGACAGTGAGGAGTGAAATCAAAAATTTACACCCATAGAAATCCTGAAGGCGGTGCTTGGTTTTCGGGGTCCTGTATGCGGCTAGGCTCCCAAAATGTCTCACACATGTGGTATCCCCGTACTCAGGAGAAGCAACAAAATGTATTTTGGGGTGCAATTCCACATATAACCATGGCATGTTTGAGCAATATATCATTTAGTGACAACTTTTTGTACATTTTTTTTTTCTTTTTGTCATTATTCAATCACTTGGGACAAAAAAAAAATATTCAATGGGCTCAACATGCCTCTCAGCAAATAGCTTGAGGTGTCTACTTTCCAAAATGGGGTCATTTGGGGGGGTTTTGAACTGTCCTGGCATTTTATGCACAACATTAGGAAGCTTATGTTACACATCATCCACTCTTCTAACCACTTGAAGACAAAGCCCTTTCTGACACTTTTTGTTTACATGAAAACATTTTTTTTTTGCAAGAAAATTATGTTGAACCCCCAAACATTATATATATTTTTAAAGCAAAGGCCCTACAGATTAAAATAGTGGGTGTTGCATTTTTTTTCCACACAGTATTTGCGCAGCGATTTTTCAAACGCATTTTTTGGGGAAAAAACACACTTTTTTTATTTTTAATGCACTAAAACACACTATATTGCCCAAATGTTTGATGAAATAAAAAAGATGATCTTAGGCCGAGTACATGGATACCAAACACGACATGCTTTAAAATTGCGCACAAAGGCGCAGCGGCGACAAACTACATTCATTTTTAAAAGTCTTTAAAAGCCTTTACAGGTTACCACGTTAGATTTACAGAGGAGGTCTACTGCTAAAATTACTGCCCTCGATCTGACCTTTGCGGTGATACCTCACATGCATGGTGCAATTGCTGTTTACATATGACGCTAGACCGACGCTTGCGTTCGCCTTTGCGCAAGAGCAGGGGGGGACAGCAGTGCTTTTTTTTTTTTTTATTATTTTTTTTTTTTTTTTTAAACTGTTCCTTCCATATTTATTTATTTTTTACCATTTTTATTGTTATCTCAGGGAATGTAAATATCCCCTATGATAGCAATACAGTAGGTGCCGCCGATATTGTGTCAATCTCGCCGCTTCTAGCGGCGATATTGACACCCTATGAGCTCCATCGCGAGAGCCAGCGCCGAGCTGTCTCGTCGTCGGGAAAGGAAAAAATGTTCCTTTCACGATGAGCGACACGCATTGCCGATAGGCGGGGATCCGACGCGGATTCCCGCCAATACCAGGCACTGCGTTTGGTATGAATCCTGAGCGGGAACTCCACGGCAATTTTTAAAGAAATAAACGGCGTGGGTTCCCCCTCCAGGAGCATACCAGGCCCTTGGGTCTGGTCTGGATTTGAAGGGGAACCCTACGCCGAAAAAACGGCGTGGGGGTCCCCCTCAAGATCCAAACCAGACCCTTATCCGAGCGCGCAACCTGGCAGGCCGCAGGGGAAGAGGGGGGGACGAGAGCGCCCCCCCTCCCTCCTGAACCGTACCAGGCCACATGCCCTCAAAATGGGAGGTTTGGTGCTCTGGGGCAGGGGGGCGACCTGCGGCCCCCCCACCCCACAGCACCCTGCCCCCATGTTGATGAGGACAGGGCCTCTTCCCGACAACCCTGGCCGTTGGTTGTCGGGATCTGCGGGCGGAGGGCTTATCGGAATCTGGGAGCCCCCTTTAATAAGGGGGCCCCCAGATACCGGCCCCCCCACCCTATGTGAATGAGTATGGGGTACATCGTACCCCTACCCATTCACCTGGTGGAAAAAAAAATGGTAATAAAAACACAACACAGTTTTTAAAAGTATTTTATTGCACTGCTCCGGAGGTCTTCTTCCGACTTCGGGGGTCTCCGGTGTCGTCGCCGCGCTCTCCGGTTCTTTCTTCTGCCGGGCCTCCTCTTCTTTTTAGCTCTTTTGCTAGCGGAGGCCCGGTCTTCTCCGTCGCCTTCTTCTTCTCCCGCTCTCCGGTTCTTTCTTCCGCCGGGCCTCCGCTAACTTCTTTTTAGCTCTTTTGCTAGCGGAGGCCCGGTCTTCTCCGTCGTCTCGTCCGGCTCTCCGTTGTCCTTCTGCCGGCCCCTCCACTAACTTATTGGTAGCTCTTTTGCTAGTGGAGGAGCCGGTCTTCCTTTCGTCGCCGTCGGCGTCTTCTTCCCTCTTCTCCTCCTCGGTGTTGACTCGACGCTTCCTCTCGCAGTAATGATAAATCTTCGGTCCGCAGAGATTAACATAGGCTTCTCATGACGTCACAGTCACATGGTGCCATGACGTCACAGTCACATGCTCCGGGGCCAGTGACAGGTACTCTTTTTTTGAAAAAAATTGGGGGGTTAGACCCTAGATCTTTCCTCTGCCCTCAAAGCATCTGACCACACCAAGATCGGTGTGATAAAATGCTTTCCCAATTTCCCAGTGGCGCTGTTTATATCCGGGGGGGGGTACATTCCCTCCCACTGCTTGTAAAAGCAGTCTAGAGGCTAATTATCTGCTAGAATTGCTTTTACATGAAAGCCGGCCACTGGCTGAAAAGAATGATACCAAGATGATACCTAAACCTGCAGGCATCATTCTGGTATAAATATTCAAAGTACGTTGCTGGTCCTTGTTGGACATGTATTGTAATCTTTTTTTTCATGCAGCCTGTTGGCTGCATGAAAAAAAGATATTGATCGGTGGGTATGCCCACCATTAGAATACCTCCCTTCATCCACCCACTTCTAATGATGGGCATACATGCACCATTTATATATGCCGAAGCATGGGGGCATCCTCCCGCAAAAAAGTTATGCCGCGTACACACGGACTTTTCCACGGGCAAGCCTCCGTCGGAATTTCGACCGTATGTACGCGGCATTAGCAAAATCGCTCCTCCGCTGCTGCCCCCATGCTTCGGCATATATGCTCTTTTTTTTTAACTGTGGTGGTGAAATCAACTCCTACAGCATTGGAGTCACGGCTTTATGTATCGTGGGAGCAAACGCTGTTGCTGTCAAGATAAATAAATCAGCGCTGCAACTGAATGGAGTACCTGCTAAGCAAATGATGGTTAACATTAAAACAAAGTAACATTACAGTACAACAGTAAGACCTTACCATACCATACCTGCAAAGCAAATACCAAAAAAAAACTATTATAAAATAAAACATTTTTTTAACGCAACCTGTGCCTAAAATATATATATGCCGAAGCATGGGGGCATCCTCCCGCAAAAAATTATGCGCTGCAGTTGAATGGCGTACCTGAAAACAAAAAATTACATACCTGAAAAGCAAGCATGATAAAACATTGCAGAATAGAATACAGTAAAAAAGAGCAGAACAATAGAGAGAAAATAGAGAGAGAGAGAACAATAAAACGACAACTATTTTTGGTTTTTTTATTTTATATTTTTTTGTGTTTTGTTTTTTAAGTTTTTTTTTTTCTTTTTTACACTTTTTTTTGTAACTTTAACAACTGTAATGGTTCGGGTCTCTCAAAATGTGATGGCATCTTGGGAGACCCTGTGTAAGTGTGTCCTAGTCTGTGAAATGCTGTACCCTACGCTAAAACTTAACTTTTGAGTGGAAGCGTTCAAAATATTTACCAATGCAAAGACCAGGATTGTCAGGACAGAGTGGACAAAAATAACGGGTGTCACGCCTAAATCCGCGCTTGCTACAGACACGACATCTTTTTTGGGGGGTTCGTTGGGTAGGGGTACTCTCGCGGACATACGGATAATGCCTCTCATGCAGCCGGCTTACTGCATTTGGTTGGGGATGGTGAGGTGCAGAACCACCTGGATACAGGAGTTCTGTGACTATCTCATTCTGGAATTTTAGAAGAGATAACGTCCCGCCTGAAGCTCTGTATAGCACATGAGCGTTCAGCAAAGCCAATTTGAATAAGGATAGAGACACTTTTTTGTACCAGCGTCTCGCCTTATGGTCAATTAGATACGGCGCCAACAACTGGTCGTTGAGGTCCACCACTCCCATATTTTGGTTATATTCGTGGACACAGAGGGGTTTCTCCACAACACCAGTCGCCGTAGGAATTTGGACTGTCGTGTCTGCATGAAGGGAGGTAAGAAGGAAAACATTCTTATTGTCCCTCCACTTCATAGCGAGCAAGTTATTACACTTCACGCAGGCTCTCTCCCCCAGCCTAAGACGGGCATCTACAAGCCGCTGGGGAAAGCCCCGGCGATTAGGTTGCACGGTGCCACATGCTCCAATCTGATGATCAAACAAGTGACTAAACAGTGGCACGCTTGTGTAATAATTGTCCACATACAAGTGGTACCCCTTTCCGAATAAGGGTGACACCAATTTCCACACTATCTTGCCAGCGCTCCCTATGTAATCTGGGCAGTTGACCGGCTCAACCTGTCTATCTTTTCCCTCATAAACCGTAAAGCTCCATACATAGCCTGTTGCCCTGTCACAGAACTTATAGAGCTTGACCCCGTATCTGGCACGCTTGCTGGGAAGGTACTGCTTGAAAGCCAAGCGGCCAGAAAATGTAATCAGGGACTCATCAACGCAGACAACTTGATCCGGAATAAACAAGGCTGCAAAACGTTCGTTGAAGTGGTTTATGAGGGGCCGAATTTTGTAGAGCCGGTCGTATTCAGGGTCTCCACGTGGACGACAAAGTTCATTGTCGTTGAAGTGCATGAACCGCAAAATCTGCTCGTATCGTGTCCTGGGCATGGAGGCAGAGAACACGGCATATGGTCAATTGGGTGTGTGGACCAATAAACACGCAATGACGGGAATTTATGTGTGCCCATGTTGAGGGAAAGGCCCAGAAAGGTTTTAAATTTGGAAACCGTAATTGGTTTCCAATTTTTGGCAATGGAAGGCAACTGGGGGTTAGCGGCGATGAATTGACCAGCATATAAATTACTCTGGTCCACAATAGATCTATAGAGATCTTCTGTGAAAAACAGCGAATAAAAATCAATTGGCTTAAAATCAGCTGTTTCCACCTGAATACCGGGTTGGGCAGTGAATGGGGGAAGTACGGGTTCTGCAGAAGTGGTGGGGACCCAATCAGGATAGGCGAATTCTGCAGGAAGGGCACTATGGGCACGACGGGCCTGCATTTGTCTTCTTCTTGGTGGCAGCGGGACACTACTTGTGCTTGCCACCTCGCCAGCTTGAACTGCACTTATGAGACTCGCCACGTCACCAAGTGATACTGCAGTGCTGGATGTACGCCCAGGCTGTACTAGGCCGCTGGTGCTTGCCAATTCACCAGAAGGAATGGCAGCACTAGTACTACTCAACAACTAGTTGCTCCTCAACAACAGCAGAAGATCGGGATCGGGTACGCCTGACCTTAGCAGGGACCTCACCTTCGTCGTCAGAGCTATCTGACGTGGAGCCGCTGACTTCACTGTCTTCTACGGGAAGATATTCTGAGCCTGAATCTGACAGATCCGTGACCTCCTCTTCACTATCTGTCATGCTCAGAATCTCGTAGGCCTCTTTACTAGTGTACCTTCGATTTGCCATTTTGGGCTCTAAATTTAGGGGTACACTAGTAAGATTCACAGGTAAAAAAAGCACCTGACTGTCAGCAAATGTATCAAACGCTTCAAAAAAAACTTTTACCGATTGCAGAGATCAGGACTGTCTCTGCGAACGCTGCAGTTATGTGTTTTGTGTTTGGTAAGTGACAGTGATCGATCGATACTGCACTTGGCTGGGCTGGGCTGGGCTGGGCGGAGAGGCTAAACGCAGGTGCTAGCAGGTATCTGGGCTGATCCCGCTAACACTGCGTTTTTGGGAACCCTAAACCGCTGGGGACGCTAGTATAGATCTGATCAGATATTGATCTGTTCAGATACTATACCACTAAGGGAGGTGTATGCTTTGCGCGTGGGTGTTAGCATTACTGGCACTAACCTAACGCTGCCTGGGGCGACGCAGACCCTCTCTGGCGCTAAAACCTAATTGATATCACCCGCCGGGCGATCAGGGGGTTAAACCTTTATTGGGTTATATACGGCGGGTGCCCTGATGCTATAAAAAGCAAACTAACCAACCAGCGTCACCCGTAACCTTTATATGGTGATCACTGGTGAAAGGGTTAACTAGGGGCAATCAGGGGGTTAAAACCTTTATTAGGTTAAATATGGGGGTACCTGACGCTATATAAAAACCTGACGGGTAACCTAAATAACTAACTGGCTAACCAGTGTCACCAGTGACGCTTATACTGTGATCACTGGTGAAAGGGTTAACTCTAGGGGCAATCAGGGGGTTAAAATAATATATGGGGGTACCTGACGCTATAAAAACCTGCGGCGAACCTAAAAAAAAATAACTGGCTATCTAGGGCACAAGCGACACGAATACAGCGATCGGAAAAACGATCGCTTAGTGACACTGGAGTAACAGGGTGAAAGGGTTACCTGGGGGGTCATCAAGGGGTTAAACCTTTATTAGGGGGGGTTAGGGGGCTACCCTGGACCTAAAGGGGCCTAAACCTAACTGCCCTGCAACTTTTTACTGTCACAGATGACACTAAATGCAGTGATCAGTAAAATAAATGCAGTGACACTGTGCCTGGGGGCTGGGGGGGTGACCTGGGGGGTGATCTGAGAGTGACTGGGGGGTGAAATGTGTGCCTATGTGTGCCTACGTGTCAGTGGGCTGTTGGTGCACTAACCTGCGTCTTCTCTCCTCGGCGCTGCGGACGAAAAGACCCCCGCGAGGGGAGATGACATCACTTCCTCTGCCTGTGTTTACATTTACACAGCAGAGGAAGCTTTTCATTCGCCGGGAGCGATCGCGAGGGGGTGGCCGGAATCGAACGGCCGTCCCCTCATCACGGATCGCTCCCGAACAACTAACGACCGCTCACTGTATAGAAGGGGCAGTGTTGCCAACCCCCTGAAGTGAAATTTACTGGCAAGGATGCCAAAATTTCTGTACGGCACCAATTTCTTACTGGCAAAAATAATGAAGATTACTGGCAGAGCCGCATTTTTTACTGACACTGCAAAACAGTACCTAAAATTACGGTTTTTAGTACTAAACAGTGCAAATATCAATATTTCAACTATAAACACACAGCTAATGCTAATATCAATGTGTTTAAGTTAAACAAAAGTAAAAAAACATATTTCTCAATTTACATGAAGGTTAGGTTACTATAACCCAGCCAGCACAGAGTTCCCACTTACATCAGAGTCTGCAGGATGCCCCCTTACAGTGCAAGGGCACTCTTATGTAAAGGGGAACGCTGCAGATCATGATGTAAGGGGGAACTCTGATGTGGAGGGGAGCTCTGGTGAATAGAGACCACCTTCCACAGAGTGAATACACTAAGGTAAGGGGGGGGTACTAATATAAGGGGGAAACCTTTATATCAGTGCCCCCTTACATTATTGTATTCATTCACCTTCTTACATCAGTGACCCCCCCCCTCAGAATGGCCTGGCGGCACTGTCACTTACCTCCTCCCAGGTGCACAGTGTGAGGCTCAGTCAGACGGCTCCAGCTTGGTGGGTCTGATCTCCTCTCCCCAGTCCACACGTGTGTTTCTTCCTGGGCCGTAACCCCCATCCCGGCGGCACTCCCACTCTTGACTCCTTTCTAGGATACCCTCAGAGACTGTAGACATGACAAGAGATGGTCAGAGACTGCAGACACGATACAGGAGGTGGACAGAGGCTGCGGACATACTACAGGAGGGGGACAGAGACTGCGGACACACTACAGGAGGTGGACAGAGACTGCGGACGCACTACAGGAGGTGGACAGAGACTGCGGACGCACTACAGGAGGTGGACAGAGACTGCGGACACACTACAGGAGGTGGACAGAGACTGCGGACACACTACAGGAGGTGGACAGAGACTGCGGACGCACTACAGGAGGTGGACAGAGACTGCGGACGCACTACAGGAGGTGGACAGAGACTGCGGACACGATACAGGAGGTGGACAGAGGCTGCGGACATACTACAGGAGGTGGACAGAGACTGCGGACACACTACAGGAGGTGGACAGAGACTGCGGACGCACTACAGGAGGTGGACAGAGACTGCGGACGCACTACAGGAGGTGGACAGAGACTGCGGACGCACTACAGGAGGTGGACAGAAACTGCGGACACACTACAGGAGTTGGACAGAAACTGCGGACACACTACAGGAGTTGGACAGAAACTGCGGACACACTACAGGAGTTGGACAGAAACTGCGGACACACTACAGGAGTTGGACAGAAACTGCGGACACACTACAGGAGGTGGACAGAGACTGCGGACGCACTACAGGAGGTGGACAGAAACTGCGGACACACTACAGGAGTTGGACAGAAACTGCGGACACACTACAGGAGTTGGACAGAAACTGCGGACACACTACAGGAGTTGGACAGAAACTGCGGACACACTACAGGAGTTGGACAGAAACTGCGGACACACTACAGGAGGTGGACAGAGACTGCGGACATACTACAGGGAGGTGGACACTGGAGAGACTGTGGACATACTACAGGGAGGTGGACACTGGAGAGACTGTGGACATACTACAGGAGGTGGACAGAGACTGCAGACATACTACAGGGAGGTGGACACTGGAGAGACTGCGGACATACTACAGGAGGTGGACAGAGACTGCGGACATACTACAGGAGGGGGGACAGAGGCTGCGGACATACTACAGGAGGGGGGACAGAGGCTGCGGACATACTACAGGAGGGGGGACAGAGGCTGCGGACATACTACTGGAGGTGGACAGAGACTGCGGACATACTACAGGAGGGGGGACAGAGGCTGCGGACATACTACAGGAGGGGGGACAGAGGCTGCGGACATACTACAGGAGGGGGGACAGAGGCTGCGGACATACTACAGGAGGGGGGACAGAGGCTGCGGACATACTACAGGAGGGGGGACAGAGGCTGCGGACATACTACAGGAGGGGGGACAGAGACTGCGGACATACTACAGGAGGGGGGACAGAGGCTGCGGACATACTACAGGAGGGGGGACAGAGGCTGCGGACATACTACAGGAGGGGGGACAGAGGCTGCGGACATACTACTGGAGGGGGGACAGAGGCTGCGGACATACTACTGGAGGGGGGACAGAGGCTGCGGACATACTACAGGAGGGGGGACAGAGGCTGCGGACATACTACAGGAGGGGGGACAGAGGCTGCGGACATACTACTGGAGGTGCCGGAGACACTCTGCGGACATGATGGCGCCCTCCTCACCCCCTCACAGTAGCCTCCTCCTCTGTCCACCACCATATTACTTCTCCACATCATCAGTGTGCTGTGTCCTCCTCCTGTGCCCCTTTCACCTCTCCACAGGTCAGGGCAGCACTGTGCTGCCCTGACCTGTGGAAAGGTGCACAGGAGCCAGAGGAGGACACAGCACACTGATGATTTCGAGAAGTAATATGGTGCCGGTGGACAGAGAGCACATCAGTCTCTGTGTCCCCTGCATGGCACCATTGGCACGGCTTCACGCTCCAGGCTCACTCACTGACCCCCCCAGTTTCACTCACCTCGAGTCTGTCTGACTCTGTCCTCCACCCTGTCAGTGCTCCGCTCGCTCCTCCACCCTGTCAGTGCTCCGCTCGCTCCTATGATGATGAGTGCTACTGCTCACTGCAGGACTGAGGACTCGAGTCGCGCCAGCCGCTGTGGTCACGCCAGTGTATTCAAAAATGGCGCCAGCGGCGCCATCATGTTACTGTGCGTGCGCCGCCCGGCCGAGCGTGAACAAGTTTCCCTGCGCTCGGCCGGCTTCGGAACGGCGCATGCGCCGTTGTATGGCCGGCTCGTGGCCATCTTTTTTATGGGCGCCGGTGCCCATAGCGGACATTAACGTACACCCCAAAAAAGGGGTTAAATTCACGTACCGTACGTAAATCTACGTACGGTTGGCAACACTGAGAAGGGGGGTCCCACTGGACCCCCAACTATACAAAGGCAGTCACGTACTGGTACGTGACTTTGCCTGTCGGTGCCATTCTGCTGACATATGTATACAGTGAGCGGTCGTTAAGTGGTTAATTTGCAAATTAAGAATGTATAGGGAACTGTATCAAATGCCTTAGCAAATTCTGGTTACACAACATCCACAGACCTTCCGCCCTCTTCCTATCCAAAATATAGCTTATCTTCTCATAGAATATGAGATTTGTCTGGCAAGAACGGTTCCTCCATGTTAGTCTACCAGGCCCGGACTGGCCATAGGGCAGACCAGGCAAATGCCCGGTGGGCCGGTGCCACCCGCTCCGTTACATGTTGCTGATCAGGCCGCACAGCGGGAGGTAAGCGACGACCGCTGCCTGGACAGGGTTAACACAGGCCGTGGCTGCCGCTCTCCTACCGCTATGCGTCCATACCAGTGTTATCTCTAGCAGAACTAGCGGCTGCATGGGCTGAGCTGTGTGTATCTCTCACACACAGCTCAGCCTCAGAGACGCACTGACAGTTCCGCTCTCCACTCCTCCTCCAGCCATGAGCATCCGCACAGGTGGGGAGAGCTGCAGGCTGCAGTCCGGATGTTTTACCCCGCTCGCCCCCCCTCTCCTTCTTATGTCGGCAGCAGGGGAAGAGAAGTCTTTCCTGCCCGTTCTTCTTCCCTCCCCATTGGCCACAGTGGAGGGCCAATCAGAAAATAATAGAGGGCATCATGGGAAATGTAGTCCCAGAGATAGGTGGCCCAGTTGTTCTCAGCAGGGAGCAGACTACAGTCCCCAGAATGCACTCTGCTAGGGAAAATAGAAAACCCGGAAACAGGCTGAGCAGCTACTACAGGAGACATGGAAAAAGACAGAGGACTGTGCTGGGGGAACTAATTGCCCCAGCATCACCAGAGAGAGCCACGCTGTACCGGCACCACCAGAGAGAGCCACGCTGTACCCGCACCACCAGAGAGCGCCACGCTGTACCCGCACCACCAGAGAGCGCCACGCTGTACCCGCACCACCAGAGAGCGGCACGCTGTACCCGCACCACCAGAGAGAGCCATGCTGTACCCACACCACCAGACAGCGCCACGCTGTACCCGCACCACCAGAGAGTGCCACGCTGTACCCGCACCACTAGAGAGCATCACGCTGTACCCGCACTACCAGAGAGCGCCACGCTGTGCCCGCACCACCAGAGTGAGCCACGCTGTACGCGCACCACCAGAGAGAGAGCCACGCTGTACCCGCACCACCAGAGAGAGAGAGCCACGCTGTACCCGCACCACCAGAGAGAGAGCCACGCTGTACCCGCAACACCAGAGAGTGCCACGCTGTACCTGCACCACCAGAGAGAGAGCCACGCTGTACCCGCACCACCAGAGAGAGAGCCACGCTGTACCCGCACCACCAGAGAGAGCCACGCTGTACCCACACCACCAGAGAGAGAGCAGGTCAGTGTCACTGGGCAGTGTGGGCACAATAGGAGGCAGAGAGTACTGGCATTGTATGGCCAAAATAGGACTGGGACACTGTGATAAAAAGGGGACTGCACTGTAAAGCGGCATTGTAATCATTGCAGTGCCCCTTTGCAGTGCAGTCCCCTTTATATCACAGTGTCCCTGCCCATTACAGTGTGGAGGACCGACACCAGCTACCCCCGCAAATGTCGACAAAACCCCCCCCCCAGGGACCGGGCTGCTCAGTCTAAAAATGCCCATGCCTATTTTTTGTCCCAGTCTGGGCCTGGTTACTACTAATGATACTATTTTCATCAGAAAATTCTTGGATATGGTCTCTTATCATTCCTTCCAATAGTTCATATATATATACATATCTTGGCTATGTTAGGCTGACTGGTTTTTGGTTTCCAGGAATATATTTTGGCCTCTTTTTGCATTATGGTACCACGTTTGCTTGTCGCCAATCAGCTGGTACCATTCCAATCAGTAAACTGTCCTAAAAAATTAGGAATTATGGTCTGGCTATCACATGGCTAAGTTCCTTTAGAAATCTTGGGTTTAAGCCATCCAGTCCTGGTGGTTTGTTCACATTAGGTTTTTCTAGTAATTTGTGAACACTGGTCTCTTTCAGCCACAAGGGTACATTCAATATACTGTTATTAACATTACTATCTTGTTTATTATACTCCGCCTTTTTACTCATATAAACTGAGGAGAGGAATGTATTTAATACAGTTGCCTTCTCATTGTTGCTTGTGATCAACTTCCTCTGACCATCTTTTATGGGGCCAATATGTTCTGACCTAGCTCTTTTACTATTATTATATCTGAAAAACTTTTTGGGATTTTTCTTACTGTCCTCAGCAATGTGTTTCTGAGCCCTGATCGCACGTTTGCACTTCTTATTCTATTCTTTGTAGTTTTGGAATGCCAATGGTGACCCTATTTTTTAAAGGACTGTTTGTTTCTTATTAACATGCCTCTTTATGCTAGTGTTTAGCCATCCATGTTTAACTTTTGTTTTTATAATGATTGCCCATCGGAATGCACTGATAAATATCATTGTTTAATATGTCCTTAAAGCACTTCTACTTTTCTTTAGTCTTATTAGTGTCATGTAGTATGTAGTACAACTTATTAAAGTTAGCTCTTTTAAAATGTAGTGTTCTTTTCATGCCCTTGTGTCTCCTTTTCCTATAATTTACAGCAAACCTGATTAATCTGTGACCACTTTTTCCTATGTTTTCTTTTATTCCACATCTATAGTCAGCTCCGAATGTTTGTAATTAGTAGGCCCAGCAGAGCAATATTTCTATTTGGGGCTTTCACTATTTGATACATGAAATTGTTATGCATTACGTTCAAGAAATAACAAGTCTTAAATGAGTTAGCAGTACCGGCTGGTCAGTCAATATCATGATAGTTGAAGTCCCCCATGATTATAACAATCCCCTGCCTCCTTGCCATTTCTTACTGTGAAAATAGATTGGTCTCGTCCTCATGCTTAACATTAGGGGCCTAAAGCATACACCCACAATTAATTTACTGCTTGTTTCGTTCTTTTGAAGCTCCAGCCACAAAGAGTCCACCTCCTCACTAGTCCCATTAGCAATATCATACTGCATATTCACTAGCAAAACACTTCTACCTACCCTGTCCCTCCTATACAATGTCAAGATATCAAAACCATGGACACTATGTTCGACCAACAAGGGACCACAAAAACTGCTTGGATCCTCCCGGTAGACTAATTTTATCGGGAAACGGCGCTATCACTGAGAATGTCTCCAGAGTCGTAGATGAACATTTAACACCTCTTGTTCTTGCTCTGCCCTCCTATGTTCGGGACACAATTCACCTTTTACAAATAACTGACGGAATCCAAGTACCAGCTAACTAAATTTTGGTTACTATAGACTTAGAGACACTCTATAATTCCATACCACATACCAAAGGACTAGCCTGCATCCATAGAATACTATCTGAAATTAGCCATCATGAAAGATCCTTTAATGAGTTTATAATACTCTCGCTTGAATACATACTAAAACACAATTTTTTTTCTTTTGATGGTCGTCATTTCCTCCAGGTACAGGGGGTGGCCATGGGCACTTGTTTTGCCCCTGGCTATGCCAACCTGTACCTGGGGGAATGGAAGTGTTCCGTATTTTGGGGCGAGGACCTCGCTATGTACCTGTGCCACGTTACTATGTGGCACAGGTACATAGATGACATCTTCGTCCTCTGGGATGGATCTGAGGCCTTGTTACATGAATATCCATCAATTCTGAAATTAGTTAATTTAAAATTTACTATGTCTCTCAGTATTTCTAAAATCACTTTCCTGGACGTTGAGATTTACAAAGATCCCAACAACGTGTTATCATGCACACTGTTCAGGAAACCAACTGCAGGAAACACCATATTACACTGATCTAGTTTCCATCCCAGGCCCCTAATCTATTCAATTCCCTACAGTCAGTACTGAGAATCAAGTGGAACTGCTCGAATGACAAGGATTACAAACATGAGGCTAAGGCCCTAAAAATATGCTTGCTAGAGAGAGGCTACAGTCACAAATGTCTGAAAAAAGCATTCAATCGGGTAGCTGGTAAAGATAGACACGAATTACTATTCTCCAAAAAAAAGGACACATCTATCACCAATACATACAGAAGAATTATTACCACCTACTCCAGTAAACATCACAAAGTTAAGCAAATCTTTGATAAGTACTGGCACATTCTAGTTTCAGACCTAACGATAGGACCATTTGTTCCTCCAGCCGCTCTTGTCACCTACAGACGAGCCACTTCTGTCAGTGACATTCTAGTGAAAAGCGAATTTAAGGGTTCTACGCGAGGTGACCCATGTAAACTATTATGCACTTTTCCCTGTGGTTCATGCACATATTGTTGCTATATGGACACTCGTAAAAATGTACGATTGCCAAATGGCTGTTTTTTCTCCCCCAGACATTTTGATATTGCCAGACCGCGCTGGTGGTTTATCTGCTACAGTGTGACCATGGCTGCTACTACATAGGGAAAACTATATAAAAATTGTGGAAAAGGATTTACTGCCACATTTCGGCTATGAAAACTAGCAACTCAGATTTACCCTTGGGAAGACATGTAGCCCAAGTCCATAATGGTAATTTCCCTGGAGTCACAGTTCTTATACTGGACCGGATAAACCCAGGCCGTCGGGGTGGAGATCACAACAAGCTCCTCCTCCAACGCAAACTAAGTTGGATCTCCGATCTGAATGCCACCCTACCTCCAGGCCTAAACGAGGCCTTTAATTTCAAGCCCTTTTTACAACTCTTTAACTCTGGAGATTTCGAGAGAGATATGTAACCATCAATTATCATATCTCCCGTGACATCCAGTTTCACACCAGTAGGGTCATATAACCTACCACCAAAGAATAACCCAAAATAAATTCCCCTGTTCCTCCCGATTGCAACAATACCACATATGTGTATGTTATTTGTTGTTTGAACCCATAGTACAGCCCAGGGGCAATAGTGTACATTTTACTTTTTTTTTTTTGTCCTACCTAAAACACACCAAGACTAACTGACACTGGTGATACTAATTTAAACAAAAATAAAAATCCTGTCCAAAATATACTGAACCTGACCTTTAACCCTGACCTTGACCTTTATCATCAATAGATTTTTATTGGTTTTTCAAACATATGACATGGAAATTATACATGTTGCGTTCCAATTCCGTTTCAGGTTATACCACATTTACAGCTCATAGGTTACATTCTTTCTTTTAGCCAAGGAAAACATAAGTAATAAAAGTAAGTTGGTTCGTACGTGTAAACATAACAGCATATTTCACTGACATAGTGTGATGAAGGTTTAATTGCCAGTTTTGGGGTATATTATCTGGATTGATGGTTCATATAAACAGTTCTGCTCTTTCCCAGTTAGCCCAGGGCTCCCATTTTTGTTTTGTTTTCGTGATTAGGCCTCTGCTGGATGCCATTGTAAGTTCATAGTTGAAATGCAAATTTACTAGATCTAGAGTGTTTTCTATCGTGGGCAAATGGGTGTTCTTCCATAATCTGGTCAAGCTGATTCTAGCTGCTAGGAGGATGTTGGTTGTGACTAATCTCGACGGTCCTGGTATTTGCTCGATTGTCAGATTGAGCAGTGCTAGTGCCGGTGATGGTGTTATGTGTTCTTTCGTGATGTCTGACAGGATACGGAAGATGGTTGTCCAGTATGATTTTATGGAGGGGCAGGCCCAGAGAATGTGTAATAGGTCACCTCTCTCTGAGTTACATCTCCAGCATGTATCGGGGGCGGTAATGTTAAATGAGGCAAGTTTTGTGGGTGTGAGGTACCACCTTAGAGATATTTTTTGTGTGAGTTCCCAGAGTGCTGCGTTTTGGGTAGCTTTGTATATAGAACGTAGGGCTGTGCACCATTGAGTATCTGTGAATGTTCTCCCGAGATCCTTGTCCCAGTGAAGATGGTGTTTGGATTTGGTAAATTTCTGTTTCTGATGAAAAATTTTGTAAAAGAGGGAGATACCACTTTTCTTTGAGGGGGGGTTTGTCAAGTATGTCCACACTTTAGGGGGAAGTTTGTAAAATATGTTGTTTGGTTGTGATAAGCAGTGTTTGATTCGAATGTAGGTAAAGAGTTCAGTGGCATGGAGGTCAAACTTTAATTGTAGCTGTTGAAATGTCAATAGGATATCTCCTGAGCGTAAGTCCTGTATATGGTTGATACCTTTAGCTGTCCAGTGCTTTAGAGAGAGATCAGTAGTATAATGGCAAAGTGCGTCGAGCGGCAGTGGAGGAGAGAATGAGTAGTCCGCGTTTGTCCCTTGGGCCACTATTTTCTTCCAGGCTAGGGCGGAGGCTCTGATTGTGGGGGGTAGAGTTTTGGATATTGGGGTGACGTGGGGGATTCCCAGTAGCCAGCTTTTTAAGGTGCGGTTTTTAAACCATGAGGCTTCTAAGTGTCCCCAGAGAGTGCGTGGAGAGTCGTGGAACCAGTCTTGTAGTTGTGTCAGTAGCGTTGCCCAGTAGTAGTCATCGAATTCTATTAACCCTGACCCCCCTGCTAGTTTGTGTTTGATTAGAATGTGTTTCGTGCATCTAGGGGTCTTTCCTTGCCATAGAAATTTGTTGAGGAGTGTTTGGAGAGATTTGAAGTATGATGCCGGGATGGGTATAGGTATGGTCCGAAAGAGATAGAGTAGTTGGGGAAGATGTAGCATTTTGAACGTGGCGAGTCTACCTGTCCACGATAGTTCGTGTTTAGCCAGTTTTTGGACCTCGGTTTGGAGTTTGCTAATGAATGGTATAAAGTTGCTACTGTATACATTTTGTGTTGATCTTGTCAGCTGTATCCCTAGATACGTGATACTGTGAGCTGCCCACGTGAAGGGGAATTGGGTTTGGAGTAAGTTTCTTGAGGTGGCGTCTATTCCTAGGTCTAGTATATATGATTTAGTTGCGTTTACTCTGTAATAGGAGATTTTGCTAAACCACTGAAGTGTGTTCTGTACTTCTGCTAGTGAGGAAGTAGGATTTGTGATCATGAGAATTACATTGTCTGCGAATAGACTTATTTTGTGTGATTGTCTGCCCACCTCAAATCCTGTTATTGTAGGGTTCTGCCTAATGTGTTCTGCTAGGGTCTCCATGAGTAAATTAAAGATCAGTGGTGACAGCGGGCATCCTTGTCTGGTGCCGTTGGTGATGTCAAATGGTTGGGATAGCATGTCCTCTGAAAACACTCGGGCCGAGGGGGTTGTATATAGTGCTAATATGGCAGTAAGTATTTGGCCTTTGAAGCCAAATTTGTGAAGGACCTGATGTAGGTAGTTCCAGTGGACTCTGTCGAACGCCTTCTCCGCGTCCAGTGCCAGGAGCAGAGAAGGCGTTCCACTAGACTCGGCGAAGTGGATGGCGTCAATCAGTCTTCTCGTGGCGTCAGATGCTTGTCTACCGGACGTGAATCCTGATTGATCCCTATGGATCAGATTGGGCATAATTTGTAATAGTCTGGTAGCTATTATTTTTGCATATATTTTCACATCTAGGTTTAGAAGCGAAATCGGGCGAAAGTTTTGGGGTGTGACCGGTTCCTTGCCTGGTTTTGGAAGTGTGATGATTAGCGCTTGTAGGGATTCATGTGGAAATTTGGCGGATGTGGCCGCATTTCTGAAAAAGTTTGTAAGATGGGGAGCTAGTTGGTGTCCGAATGTCTTGAAGTACACTCCTGTGAGGCCGTCTGGACCCGGAGACTTTCCTAAGGGAATTTTATTAATGGTTGCCATTACTTCTTGTGTTGTGAACGGGTCATTTAGACTAGTAAGTTGTTCAGTCGTCAGCGAAGGGAGTCTAATGTGTGAGAGAAAGTCATGGATGTCGTCTGAGGAGGGTTGATATGTGTCTGGGTCTCTTTTTAGGTTATATAAGTCGCTGTAGTAGGTGCTGAATGCATCTGCTATGTCCTGTGGGTTTCTGAGTGATTCGTTGGTGTGTGGGTGGTGGAGTCTCTCTATTTTGTTTTTTATTCTCCTGCCTTTAATGCGTTGTGCCAGGGCTTTTCCTGCTTTGTTGGATGTAGTGTAGGAGGTGGCTTTTAATTTACTTTGGATGTGCTCGTAAGATTGCAGGAGATGTAGTCTGAGTTCTCTTCTAAGTGTCAGAATCTGTGCAGAGCATGTTGGGTTAGTTTTGTGTTTGTTCTGTTGTTCTAGAGTGGCTAATTGGGTTAATAGAGTTTCTACTCTTTTCGATCTGTTTTTTTTGTGGTGGGAGCTAATTTTAAGTAATATGCCTCTAATAAAGGCTTTGTGCGCGTTCCACAACACACCTGGGTCAGATACTGAGCCCGAGTTAATTTGGAAGTAGACATTTAGTTGTTCCACTATTTCTGGAGTGTAGATTGGATTTTGTAGGATATAATTGTTTGCTCTCCATAGGAAGGTCTTTGAACATTTTATTGAGTCTGATATGGTAATGGTGATTGGGGCATGATCTGACCAAGATATACTGTGGATTTCAGCTGCGCTAATGTTTTGCAGTAGCCACTTATCCGTGAAAAAGTTATCAATGCGAGAGTATGTTTTGTGAAGAGGGGAGAAATATGTAAAATCCCTTTCCTCTCCATGTAAGCATCTCCAAATGTCATACAGGTCACTTGAAACAAGAAGGTTTTTTAGAGGGGACTCTCTGCGTTTAAGTGCGGAGGTTGAATCTAAAGTGATATCGGGTACCAGGTTGAAATCTCCGCATATAATTAGATGTCCCTGTTTCAGGGGATTTGCTGTACATATGAGTTTGCGGAGGAAGTGAGTCTGCCTGGCATTTGGAGCGTACACATTCATTAAAGTATAGGTAGTATTGTTTATTTCACAAACAAGAATAATATATCGGCCCTCTGGATCGAGGGTGACATTTTTCGTTTTAAACGTAACCGAGTTGTTCACTGCTATCATCACCCCTCTTTTCTTTGAGGTGAATGGTGCGGAGAACACCTGGGAGAATTGTCTATTGGTACATATAGGTGCAGCTGTGGAAAGAAAGTGTGTCTCCTGGACGCACAGGATATCGCACTTTAAGTCCAGGGCTGTCTTCCATAGCGAGTGTCTCTTTGCAGGGTGGTTGAGTCCATTTGCGTTTATGGATAGAACCTTGATCGGCATTGTTGTTGCTGTAAGGGAATAACTGATAGATTTCAGGCACTTACAGTTCGGTGAGGGCTTGCGGGTTTCCTGGGACTACCGGGTCAAGTGGTTGTGAATAGGGTTCAGATAGTGCCCGATGGGTTGTCTGTTCATACGTTGTATGCAGTGAAGAAGCTGTAAAAACAATAAAGTTAACTGATAGAACTAAACAAGATAAAATTGGAACTTGTGGATTAAGCACGAGCGGCGAAATGCCCACTCGTTAGAACGGTAGGTGGAGTAGAGAATGTGGAATTCAACTAAACCACTAGAGGGGTAACAGTGTCTATAACTTGGTGAGAACAAATCAAATCAGGAGGCTGGAAGCCAGGGAGAGCATTGCTCAGGTTGATTTATAGGCCCATTATAATGGAAGGAGAGAGTTTTGTTCAGGTGCTTCGGCCATTCGGGTTTTGGCGGGGTGTGTGGTTGCTGCGCTGCTCCAAAGGTGGTGTGGTGTCTTGTGGGGGTTCGGAAATGATTCCCCAGGAGTGTAGTAGCTGGATTCCTTTGTGAAGGTTGTGTATCATGTGTGTCTCTCCCTCCCTTGTGATGAGTAGTGATGCAGGGTATCTCCACTTAAACTGAATCTTGTGGTTGTGGAGGCCTTTGGTTATCGGGTTAAGTTGTCTTCTCATCTGCATAGTGTACTTGGAGAGGTCTGGGAATAGTAGAATTCCAGTGTATGGTGCCGGGAGTGTCGGTTTGTTTCTCAGTGTTATGAGGAGTCTTTCTTTGATGTGAAAGAAGTGCACCCTCATTAAGACATCTCTGGGGACTGACGCTGCCAGGTGAGAGGGTTTAGTAATTCTGTGGATTCTATCCACGATAAGGTCTCTGGGCGATGCATCTGGCAGGATTAGGTGCATGAGCTCTTTAGCATACTTAGGGAGGTCTGTCGGCGGGATGGCTTCAGGAACTCCTCTAATTTTTAGATTATTCCTCCTGGACCTGTCCTCTAAATCTGCTAGCTTTGCTCTTACCCAGGCCTGTTCATCTTTCATGTCAGCATAAGAGTCTACTAGATCATTCACAGTGGCTGTGCATTCCCCCATGCTGCATTCTAAGTGAGCTACTCTGTCATCCATAGCGTGCATGTCAGCAGTTAGTCTGGTGAATAGGGGTGCCAGGGATGACATCAGTGAGGTCTGCAGGGATATTAACATGTCCTTTAGGGTAGTGTCTATCACTGGTTGCCCCGATGTGGGGAATGTGGCCATGGTGGACTGTAGGGCCTGGTTGGCCTGGAGGTGGCTGAAAGCCTGGGCCTCGATTTGCGGCTGCGACAGCAGCGGCGGTGGATCCATCCGCATGCGGGTTTTCGCCGGGCTTCCCGTTAGCGGGTTGTCTCCCTCTCTTAGGGTAGGTGATAGGGGGGTGCAGGAGTGACCTTGATCTCCTGGGATCTCATCAGGAAGATCCGTGTAAGCCTCCGAGATCGCGGCCGCGCCGGCGCCGTTTTGGATCTGACTAACCTTGCTGGAGAAGAAGGCGGTCAGCTTTTTAGGTTGTAGCTCCGTCATCCTCTTTCTGGACATAACTGGGGATGTTGTCCGGGCTTTGGTAGGGCAGGATGGCCTTGGATTGTCCTCTGTAGTGGGCCTGAGGCGCTCCGTTTGTCTCCCTGGCTTGAGAGCTCAGAGTCTAGGCAGCCATCATCAGCGCTGGCAGACCACGCCCCTCCTGACCTTGACCTTTAACCCTTACTTGACTCAAGCACTAACCCTGCCACTGACCTAGATCAAACCTTGATCTAGGTCAGGGATATGCAATTAGCGGACCTCCAGCTGTTGCAGAACTACAATTCCCATGAGGCATAGCAAGACTCTGACAGCCACAAGCATGACACCCAGAGGCAGAGGCATGATGGGACTTGTAGTTTTGCAACAGCTGGAGGTCCGCTAATTGCATATCCCTGATCTAAGTATTTAAAAAAAAATATTTGTTATTATTTAATATTTTTTTTTTCCTTTACAAACACTTTTTTCTTTTTGCAAGGAATGAGAAAGATACATTGTATCCTTCTTCTCCATTCACAGAAAGGTAAAAAACACAGGGGCGGCCTTCACAGTGACTGATCACTGTGGTAGCCAATCAGAGGCTACCACAGCATTCATGTGACCCAGAAGATCGTTTGTACGGGGCCCAGGGCTCTCAATGAGACCCTGGTCTCTGTGCTGGGAGCGTGCCGCACTCCCAGCACAAAGGGAGAAACATATATATGCAGCCCCACGTAAAAAGCCCAGTACAGTGAGGCCGCATATATGTGTTACTGTACATTGGCGTGAAGGGGTTAAGCACTATATACATCGTCAGAATGGCACGGGCAGGCAAAGTAACATACCTGTACGTTACCGCCTCCCTGTGGGCGGGGGTCGCGATCGCGTCCCCCCCAGTGCCTGAGGCAGTCGGATTTGTTACAGGAGCGATCTGTCCCGAGGTCCAGGCCAATGATTCATGGCCTGCCCCTCCAGATTGCTCCTGATGAATGAAATGCTTCCTTTGTCTGTGAAAGTGTAAACACAGGCAAGGGAAGTGATGTCATCTCTCCTCGTCAGGGCCGCTGATAGGCCAGTACAACTGACCCTGTTGTACTGGGCCCGGCCAGCGGGGGGGCCCGGCAACCGATCAGATAGATAATTGAATGTAAAAAAAAAAAAACTTCAGCCATGTCCCTTAACGTCGATCGGACCCCCCCCCCCCCGTAGGTTTTAAGTTTTTTGTTTGTTTGTTTCTAATCGCTAATTGGAGTATTAGGTGGCGGCAGGGAAGGGACTATTTTGTGTATTTTGGGCGCGGAAGAATACCTCTTCCGCGTCCGCTCCTCATGCTGGCTCAAGTCCCAGCCAGCACGTCGTCTGTGTAGTGCCGTCCTCCTGGCGCGCGGAGTGATTCCTTCCTGTCTCTGAGTCTCTCCGCGTGAGAAGTAGCAGTAAGGCTACTCAGGCGAGCAGCGGCAGTAGAGGATATCGGCAGAGGCATCCCATCTATGATCTAACTCTCAAGTCCAGGCAGCAGCAGCCATCAGGGAAGAAGTGACTCCTTGGGCCCAGGCAGCTAAAAAATTACAAAGGTGTGTGCTTGGGGGGGGGGGGGCAGCTTCAAGATCTCCTACTACTACTGCAGCAGCATGTATACATTATGGCATGATTGGCATCGGCATGGGTGGCTCTGTCTGCCCATAACGCATGTGCTGCCTGCAGAGACAGTGCCGCCAATGCCGTAATGTGCTGCAGACAGTGCCACCCATGACGCTAATGCCATAAAGCATATTCTGGTATTATGCCATTGGCGGCATGGGTGGCACTGTCTGCAGCACAATATGGCATTGGCGGCATGGGTGGCACTGTCAGCAGGTAGTACATGCGTTATGGCATTGAGTCATGGGTGGCACTGTCTGCAGCACATTACGGCATTGGCGGCACTGTCTGCAGGTAGCACATGCATTATGGCCCATAACGCATGTGCTGCCTGCAGAGACAGTGCCACCCATGCTGCCAATGCTGTAATGTGCTGCAGACAGTGCCACCCATGCCGCCAATGCCGTAATGTGCTGCAGACAGTGCCACTCGTGCCGTCAATGCCATAATGTGCTGTAGACAGTGCCACCCATGCCGCCAATTCCATGATGTGCTGCCGACAGTGCCACCCATGCTGCCAATGGCATTATGGCAGGGGATGCACTGTCTGCAGCACAATATGGCATTGGCAGCATGGCATGGGTGGCACTGTCTCTGCAGTACATTATGGCATTGGCATGTCCCGCTGTCAAGTCGCTGGGCCAGGGGGCGGGCCAGGGGCAGGGCTGAAGGAGCGACCAGGGGCGGGACCAGGGGTGGAGCTGAAGGGGGCCCCGCCAGGTAGGCTGTACGGGTCTCCATGATTTCTATCAGCGGCCCTGCTCCTCGTACTGTCTTTTCATTCCGGAGAGAAGAGAGAAGACATCTCAGAGTAAATGCACCAACACTACACTGACACCAGTACACATAGGTACACACCCCATGATCACCCCTCCAGTTAACCCCTGCACTCCCTGTCACAGTGTCACCAATAGCAGTTTTCATTTTTTTACTGATCACTGCATTGGTGTCATTTGTGAATGTAATATGTGTTAGGGCAATTAGTGGTAGGCCCCGTTAGGTCTAGGGTACCCCCTAGCAACCACTAATAAAGGTTTAACCCCTTGATCGCCGCTAGTTAACCCTTTCACCACCTGTCGCCATTGGTGACGCTAGTTAGCCAGTTAGTTGATTAGTTTCACCGTCAGGTTTTTATAGCGTCAGGTACCCCATATATTACCTAATAAAGGTTTTAACCCCCTTATTGCCCCCTAGTTAACCCTTTCACCCCCTGTCACCAGTGATCACTGTATTAGTGTTATGGGTGATGCTGGTTAGTTAGTTTGTTTCTTTATAGCATCAGGGCGCCCGCCGTTTATTACCCAATAAAGGTTTAATCCCCTGATCGCCTGGCGGGTGATATCAGTTAGGTTTTAGGGTCAGTTAGGGTCTGCGTCACCCCAGGCAGCGTCAGATTAGTGCCAGTAGCGCTAACACCCTTGCACTCACCATGCACCTCTCTTAGTAGTATAGTATCTGAACAGATCAATGTCTGATCTGATTAGATCTATACTTGCGTCCCCAGCAGTTTAGGGTTCCTAAAAACGCAGTGTTAGCGGGATCATCCCAGATACCTGCTAGCACCTGCGTTTTGCCCCTCCGCCCAGCCCAGCCCACCCAAGTGCAGTATCGATCGATCACTGTCACTTACAAAACACTAAACACATAACTGCAGCATTCGCAGAGTCAGGCCTGATCCCTGCGAATGCTAACTGTTTTTTTGTTTGAATCAGTGGCTGACAGTCAGGAGCTTTTTTTCCTGTGAGTCTCAATAGTGTACCAGTAAATTTAGAGACCAAAATGTGAAATCGAAGATACACTAGTGAAGAGGCCTACATGTTTCTGAACATGACAGATAGTGAAGAGGAAGTCACCCATCTGTCAAATTCAGGCTCAGAATACAATCCTGTAGACAGCAGCAGTACCCTGACAGATAGCTCTGACGACGGAGTTGTGGTTCCTGCCAAGGTCAGGCGTACCCGACCCCGTTCTTCTGCTGTTGTTGAGGTGCGAGAACCACAGGGCTCTCGTGTGGAGCAGAGAGCCAGTACTAGTGCTGCTCATTCTTCTGGTGAACTAGCAATCACCAGCGGCCTAGTACACATTGGTCGTACATCCAGCACTACAGTATCACTTGATGACGTGGCGAGTCCCATAAGTGCATTTCAAGCTGGTGAGGTGGCTAGCGTGAGTAGAGTCCTGCAGCCAGCAAGAAGACAAAGACAGGCCCGTTGTGCCCATAGTGCCCTTCCTGCAGAATTTGCCAATCCTAATTGGTAGTCCACCACTTCTGCAGCACCTGTACTTCCCCCATTCACTGGCCAACCCGGAATTCAGGTGGAAACAGTTGATTTTACGTCACTTGGTTTTTATTCAATGTTTTTCATGGAAGATCTCTATAGATCTATTGTGGACCAAAGTAATTTGTATGCTAGTCAATTCATCGCCGCTAATCCCCAGTTGTCCCTTGCCAGAGAATGGAAACTAATTACGGTTACCAAATTTCAGACCCTTCTGGGCCTATCCCTTCTCATGGTCATAACTAAAAAGAGTGAAATTCGGCCATATTGGTCCACTGACCCAATTCACCATATGCCCCTGTTCTCTGCCTCCATGGCCAGGGCACGATACGAGCAGATCTTGCGGTTCATGCACTTCAGTGATAATGAACTCTGTCGTCCTCGGGGTAACCCTGGATACGATCGGCTCTACAAAATTCGGCCCCCGTAAAACACTGCAACGATCGTTTTGCAGCCTTGTTTACTCCCGATCAAGTTGTCTGCATTGATGAGTCCCTGATTAAATTTTCTGGCTGCTTGTCTTTCAAACAGTATCTTCCCAGCAAGTGTGCCAGATATGGGGTCAAGATGTATAAGCTCTGTGACAGGGCAACAGGCTATACATGAAGTTTTATGGTTTACGAGCGAAGAGATAGTTACGTAGAGCCGGAGAACTGCCCAGACTACATAGGGAGTGCTGGCAAGATTGTGTGGAAAGAAAAGAGATCACCGCTCCAGGTGAGTGCAAGTAAATGATCAGTGTCTTCCCAGGAACCAGGGTGCTGGCGATGCAATTGATGCGGAAAAAGGGCGTGTGGAATGAATGGACAGCCGCACTCCGAAAACCATGAAGGTTGCCTTTATTGGGTAAAAAAACTTACAGCACTGCAAGTCACAGCAAGAAATGGGGGGGGGGGGTACAGCCGACGCGTTTCACACTGAAAACTAGTGTTTAGTCATGGCTAACACACAATGAAAACATGCTTCAAATAAATACAAAAAGTGCACAAAATCACATGACCCAAAGTAGCCAATAAACATTGAGCATTAATTAAGGAGAAGTGGTGTTAATAGTGAAATGTGCAGGTGTGTATATTGGCTAAGTGGAAACAAATGTGAGAAAGTAAAAAGAAATTCATATTATAACATGATTTAAAGGAAAACCCGTTAAATATGTTAAAAAATACATATATGTATAAATATGTAAATAATGTGTGTGTATGTGTCTGTGAACATGAAAAAAATGTTTTTGATGAATAAAAAAGTGAGAAATATTTATAATATGTTTATATGAAAAAAATCATTATAAAAAGGGGGAATGGTTTCTGTGTTGTGTCAGTGAGTATAAATATAACCTAGTATAAAATTATAGGAAATGTGAAATATCATGACCATAACATTGCAAGTCTATATTTATACAAAACAAAAGTTTTATGTGAAATTCTTTTGAAAAAACTTTTTGCACATATATATGATAGAAATAAATTGTTAAATATATATCACATAAATGTGAAGGTATTAAACAAGTCTGTTATGATCAAAAAGTATGGAATATTAATGAGAAATATTATTGGACACAAATGTGACAAAAAATACATACAAATTTATGTTGTGACTGAGCAGGTCAGTGTGTAGATATGACCACACACAGAGGCAACATATCATATGTTGTATGTGTCAGATGTTCCCTCAATTTAAAAGAAATCAGAAATAATATAAAATCATTCATAATATGCAATTATTCATAAATGTATAAGAACGTACATATAAACGTACAGCACATAATATCATGTATAACATGAAAAAATTATGAGATATATAAAAAAAAAAAAAAATGTCTACACTAGATGAATGAAGATGATCCTCATTAAACGATAAACTTATGAATATAAGAACACACACTACAACAACATAGAAAGATCGATAGAGTCAATGGAACAAGAAATTAATGTATGATGCAAAGAAAAAATGCGTAAAATGCAAATAGTTTAAAACAAAATCTCCTTTTGGAAGATGATCACAATATGACTATTGCATCATACAGGTGTTCCGATAGTAAACCCAAATAAGTGCTGTTGCTTCTATTGAGATGATATTTAGTAATCCCTGTAAGGAAGGGAAAGCAAGAGTGAATTTGAGAAGAAAAGACACAATTTAAAGAAAAACTAAATCGATGTGTTGAGTGTGTTGTATGGTGCATTAAATGTATATCGTTAAGTGTATTATAGAAAAACCCAATAGGACCCTCTGGCTGATATAAATATGAATAAATGAATAGGCGCATATCTAGCTGAATGCTAGAGCCACCTACAAAAACCAGTCCATCTGTATGTGTGTGTATAATATCAATACATTTCTTGTGTATAAAGACCACACTTAGACAGAAATGGATATAGGTGAGAAGGCGGCTGTAGCTAAATGAGATAATATGTAAAGAAATGGAGAAGTCAAAAAGACATCTCCATATTTTAATCATTGGACTCATAGTAGATATGATTGTCTACTTGACTCACTGATAGTATACGTGGCAGTCCCATATATATACGGTGTGTACCAACTGTGAGTAAGACAAAATGATATAGTGTCTCGGAATGCGATGTGTGGGGTAATCTACATCCCCATTAGGAGAAGGAGTAAAAATGACAAAAAAACGGAAGAAATTATGAAAATGTGCAACAAGATGGTGTGCAGTCAGGATGGTGGCAGATAACATTATTTATAGAAGTGGGATACATCCCACTCAAAATTTAACCCTTTCGGTAGCCGAGTCTGGAGGGTGAATATCCAGAAAACCTCCTGTCTACACAGCTGTTTAAATCTACTACCTCCCCTGATGGGAGTGGAAATCTTCTCAATGCCCTGGATAGATAAGCTGGACACATTTTTATGATGTAAATTGTTCCAGTGGTTGGCCACATTGGTGTTATTATTTTTCTGTATGTCATATAAGTGATCATACAGTCTATCCTTTAATCTTCTGATAGTGCGTCCGACATATTGTATTTGGCATATGTTACAGTTGATTACATATACAATATACTTTGTATTACAATTTATGAATTGTTTGATTTCAAAGCTTTTTTCTGTGGCATAGGAATGTATGAACTGGCCCGTTTTTATATGATGACAGTATTGGCAGCCATTGGCTCCACATTTAAAAGTACCAGAGAATTGTAGCCAATTAGCGTTGGCTGTTTTGCTTGAAAAAAGACTGGGTGAAAGTGTGTTGCCTAATGTAGGGGCTCTGCGTGATACTGTTTTAATGCCTTGTTTCAAAATATCTTGGTATATGATATCGTTATAAAGTACAGGTAAATATTTTTTGAAGGTGTTTTTAATTTGGTCAAATTCGGTACTGTAGGGTGTAGAGAAAACAGGGATATTGTTAAAAGATGTGCCCAGTTGTGTTTTGGTCGTGTTTCTATCAATATGGCACAACAGAGAATCTCTAGGTGTTTTATTAGCTTTAAATAAAGCTTTATTAATCAATTTTGTGGGATAACCACTATCTTTAAATCTGTGTGACATGTCTTGAGCTTCCCTAGAGAAATCCTCTGTTGTGCTGCATAAACGTTTGAGCCTCAGGAACTGCCCATAAGGTATATTTTTGATAGTATGTTTAGGGTGTGCTGAATCTGCTCGTAGGAGAGCATTGCCAGCAGTACTTTTTCTATACAATCCTGTAGATATTGTACCATTGATACCAGAAAGTTTTACATCCAAAAAATCTATATTTTTGTTCTGCATATTGCCTGTGAATTTGAGATTAAGTATATTATCATTTAAGTATGTTAACCAAACATCTAAACATACGGCATCATCAGATACTATAAACAATAAATCGTCAATATAGCGGCAATAAAACAATGTGTCCAGACGGCGGGGGCTACTAGGTCCAAAGACGCGGGACCTCTCCCACCAACCCATGTAGAGGTTGGCAAGAGAGGGGGAGAATTTAGCTCCCATGGAGGCACCGCATCTTTGGAGGTAGTAGCCCCCGTCAAACATAAAATAATTGTGAGTGACAAGGTATTCCAAAGCCTGTATTTATTTGAAGCATGTTTTCATTGTGTGTTAGCCATGACTAAACACTAGTTTTCAGTGTGAAACGCGTCGGCTGTACCCCCCCATTTCTTGCTGTGACTTGCAGTGCTGTACGTTTTTTTACCCAATAAAGGCAACCTTCATGGTTTTCGGAGTGCGGCTGTCCATTCATTCCACACGCCCTTTTTCCACAAGATTGTGTGGAACTTGGTGTCACCCTTATTCGGAAAGGGGTACCACTTGTATGTGGACAATTATTACACGAGCGTGCCACTTTTTAGTCACTTGTATGATCATCAAATTGGCACATGTGGCACCGTGTGATCTAATCGCCGGGGCTTACCCCAGCGGCTTGTAGATTCCCGTCTTAGCCTGCTTGAAGTGTAATAATTTGTTCGCTGTGAAGTGGAGGGATAATAAGAATGTTTTCGTTCTGTCCTCCCTTCACGCAAACACAACGGTCCAAATTCCTACGGTGACTGGTCTGGTGTTGTCGAGAAACCCCTCTGTGTCCGCGAATATAACCTTAATATGGGAGGGGTGGACCTCAACGACCAGTTGTTGGCGCCGTACCTAGTTGCCCATAAGGCCAGACGCTGGTACGAAAAAGTGTCTGTATATTTATTTCAATTGGCTCTGCTGAACGCTTATGTGCTATACAAAGCTTCATGTCACGTACCTTACAGCGGAGCCCAGGAAGTGGGGGCAGCTTCTCGCACGATCCCGGTCCCCGTACCCCCTGGAGGTGAGAACAGGGAATGCAGGGGCACGAGAAGGTGCAGGTGCCTGTTGATTCAGATAGAGTTACTGGGAGGCACTGGAACCCTCTTCAAGCACAGGTGCTGCAGAAACCAGGCGTCAGATCCGTTCAGGGAAGATCCAGAAGAGTAAACAGGTGAGGGCAGAGGTTCAGCAGCGGGCTAGCGGAGAGGTACCAAATCGAGAGGCAAGGTCGTGGTCAAAGTTCAGGCCGTGGTCAGTAAAACAGGCAGAGGCAGGAGAGCAGGTAAGGGAGATCTGAGAAGGGTAGTCAAAACAAGGCAGGTATCTTCAGGAGCAGATCAATCCAAAAATTAGGTTTTCAGACAGGGATACAGGTACTAGCTGAAAAGACAATCCAGCACTGACACTCAGGTGATCCAGGTTTAAATAGGGCGTCGTGCGCCGGGATTGGAAGGAGCGCGCGCATGCGCATGGGCGTGCGCATTGCGTGCGCCCGGTCTGAGTCCTATACGGCCCATTCTAAGTGTCCGCGCATGCGCATTAGCACCTGCAGAATGGGAATTCTTTGCTGATGCCCGGAAATGAGTGTTAGCAGCGCTGGGTCTCTGACACTTCAGGACGGACTGGATCCTTCCTTAAATTCCAGGAAGAGATCGTCACAGCCCTTCTGTTTCCAGACGGTGCTGCACCCCACCTTCCCAACGCAAATGCAGTAAGCCGGCTGCATGAGAGGCATTTTCCGCATGTCCTCCCTGGTACCCCTACTCAACAAGCCCCCCAAAGAAGATGTCGTGTCTGTAGCAAGCGCAGATATAGGTATGACACCCGCTATTATTGTCCCTCCTGTCCTGACAATCCTGGTCTTTGCATTGGTGAATGTTTTCAACGCTACCATAAACTAGTGGAGTAGCTTAGGGTACAGCACTGCACAGACTAGGACACACTTTCACAGGGTCTCCCAAGATGCCATCGTATTTTGAGAGACCCACACTGTTACAGTTACAGTTACAAATCAAAGTGTAAAAAAAATAAACAAAAGGAAAAACAAACATAAAAATATATATATATATATATATATATTATAAAAAAAAAATAGTTGTAATGTTATGCCGCGTACACATGCTCGGAATTTCCGACAACAAATGTTCGATGGGAGATTGTTGTCGGAAATTCCGACCATGTGTAGACTCCATCGGACATTTGCTTTTGGAATTTCCGACAACAAAAATTTGAGAGCTGGATCTCAAATTTTCCGACAACAAAATCCGTTCTCGTAAATTCCGAGCGTGTGTAGACAATTCAGACGCACAAAATTCCACACATGCTCTGAATCAAGTACGAGATTGAAGCGCTCGGTCTGGTAAAACTAGCGTTCGTAATGGAGATAGCACATTCGTCACGCTGCAAACACGTCACGGACTGAAAAGCGCGATGCTGAAAAGCCCGAATCGTCTCTCACCAAACTTCTACTAACACGAGATTAGCAGAAGGAGCCCAAAGGGTGGCGCACTTGGTATTGAACTTCCCTTTTATAGTGCCATCGTACGTGTTGTACGTGACCGCGTTCTTGGCGATCGGAATTTCCAACAACATTTGTGCGACCGTGTGTATGCAAGACAAGTTTGAGCCAACATCCGTCGGAAAAAAATCCGTTGTTATCGGAATGTCCGATCGTGTGTATGCGGCATTATGTTCTCTCTCTATTCTCTCTCTATTGTTCTGCACTTTTTTTAAAATGTATTCTATGCTTAACTGCAATGTTTTATTGTTATTATGTTTTATTATGTTTGCTTTTCAGGTATGTAATTATTTTATACTTTACTGTTTACTATATTTTATTGTTAACCATTTTTTTGTTTTCAGGTACGCCATTCAGCTGCAGGACTGATTTATTTATCTTGAGAGCAACAGCGTTTGCTCCCACGATACATAAAGCCGTTACTCCAGCGTTGTAGGAGGTGATTTCACCACCACATTTAAAAAAAGAGCATATATGCCGAAGCATGGGGGCAGGGGTGGAGTTGCAATTTGCTCCTAACATTAGGGGCAGATTGCTCCATTGCTTCGGCATATATATATTTTAGGCGCAGATTGCATTATAAAATGTTTTATTTTTTACTATGTTTTTTTTTGTATTTGCTTTGCAGGTATGCTATGTCTTACTGTTATACTGTAATGTTACTTTGTTTTATTGTTAACCATCATTTGCTTAGCAGGTACACCATTCAGCTGCAGCACTGATTTATTTATCTTGACAGCCACAGCGTTTGCCCCCACGATACGTAAATCAGTGACTCCAGCGCTGTAGGAGATGATTTCACCACCACAGTTAAAAACAAAATGGTGCATGTATGCCCATCATTAGAAGTTGGTGGATGAAGGGCGGTATTCTAATGGTGGGCATACCCATCGATCAATCTCTTTTTTTCGTTCAGCCCACAGGCTGCATGAAAAAAAAGATTACAGTATATGCCCAACAAGGACCAGCAACGTACTGGTATGTTGCTGGATTTTGAGTGTTTATACCAGAATGATGCCTGTGGGTTTAGGTATCATCTTGGTATCATTCTTTTCAGCCAGCGGTCGGTTTTCATGTAAAAGAAATCCTAGTGGCTAATTAGCCTCTAGACTGCTTTTACAAGCAGTGGGAGGGAACGTCCCCCCCTCCCACCATCTTCCATGATTTTCTCTGGCTCTCCTGTCCCAACAGGGAACCTGAGAATGCAGCCGGTGGTTCCGCCAGCTGACCATAGAGCTGATCAGAGACCAAAACTTCTCCAATCATCTCTATGGCCTAAGAAACCGGAAGCTACAAGCATTTCATGACATAGATTTCGCCGGATATAAACAGGGCCATTGGGAAATTGGGAAAACATTTTATCACACCGAATTTGGTGTAGTCAGATGCCTTGAGGGCAGAGGAGAGATCTAGGGTGTAATAGACCCCAATTTTTTCAAAAAAGAGTACCCGTCACTACCTATTGCTGTTATAGGGGATCTTTACATTCCCTGAGATAACAATAAAAATTATAAAAAAAAAAAAAATGAAAGGAACAGTTAAAAAAAAAAGAAAAAAAAAAACCACCCCTGTCCCCCCCTGCTCTCGTGCAAAGGCGAACGCAAGCATCGGTCTGGCGTCATATGTAAACAGCAATTGTACCAAGCATGTGAGGCATCACTGCGAAGGTCAGATCGAGGGCAGTAATTTTAGCAGTAGATCTCCTCTGTAAATCTAAAATGGTAACCTGTAAAGGTTTTTAAGGGCTTTTAAAAATGTATGTAGTTTGTCGCCGCTGCACGTTTGTGCGCAATTTTAAAGCATGTCATGTTTGGTATCCGTGTACTCGGCCTAAGATCATCTTTTTTATTTCATCAAACATTTGGGCACTATAGTGTGTTTTAGTTCATTCAAATAAAAAAAGTGTGTTTAAAAAAAAAAAAAAAAGCGGTTGAAAAATCACTGCGCAAATACTGTGATACTGTGTAATATGGGAAAAAATAAAATGCAACACCCACCATCTTAATCTGTAGGGCCTTTGCTTTAAAAAAATATATAATGTTTGGGGGTTCAAAGTAATTTTCTTGCAAAAAAAATATATTTTTTCATGTAAACAAAAAGTGTCAGAAAGGGCTTTGTCTTCAAGTGGTTAGAAGAGTGGATGATGTGTGACATAAGCTTCTAAATGTTGTACATAAAATGCCAGGATAGTTCAAAACCCCCCCAAATGACCCATTTTGGAAAGTAGACCCCAAGCTATTTGCTGAGAGGCATGTTGAGTCCATGGAATATTTAATATTTTGACACAAGATTCGGGAAAAATAAAAACATTTTTTTGCACAAAGTTGGCACTAAATGATATATTGCTCAAACATGCCATGGGCATATGTAGAATTACACACCAAAATACATTCTGCTGCTTCTCCTGAGTACAGGGATACCACATGTGTGAGACTTTTTGGGAGCCTAGCCGTGTACAGGACCCCGAAAACCAATCACCGCCTTCAGGCTTTCTAATGGTGATTTCAGTTCCTCGCTACCTATCACAGTTACGGAGGCCATGAAATGTCAAGATAGCACAACCCCCCCCCCCCCCCCAAATGACCCCATTTTGGAAAGAAGACACTTCAAGCTATTTGCTGAGAGGCAAACCCCTCGGCTAGGTTCCCAAAAAGTCCCACACATGTGGTATCTTCCTACTCAGGAGTAGCAGCAGAATGTATTTAGGGGTGTAATTTCACATATGCCCATGGCATGTTTGAGCGATATATCATTTAGTGACAACTTTGTGCAAAAAAAAAAAAAAAAAGTTTGTAATATTACCGCAACTTGTGGCAAAATATAAAATATTCCATGGACTCAACATGCCTCTCAGCACATAGCTTGAGGTGTCTACTTTCCAAAATGGGGTAATTTGGGTGGGTTTTGTGCTATCTTGGCATTTTATGGCCTTTGAAACTGTGATAGATAGTGAGGAGTGTAATCAAAAATGTATGCCCTGATCCTGAAGGTGGTGCCTGGTTTTCGGGTCCCGTACGCGGCTAGGCTCCCAAACATGTGGTATCCCATACTCAGGAGAAGCAGCAGAATGTATTTTGGGGTGTAATTCCACATATAACCATGGCATGTCTGAGCAATATATAATTTAGTCACAACTAAAAAAAAAATTTTTGTAATTTTTCAATCACTTGGGACAAAAAATAAAAATAAATATTCAATGGGCTCAACATGCCTCTCAGCAATTTCCTTGGGGTGTCTACTTTCCAAAAGGGGGTAATTTGGGGGGAGTTTGTACTGTCCTGCCATTTTAGCACCTCAATAAATGAGATAGGCAGTCATAAACTAAAAGCTGCTTAAATTCCAGAAAATGTACCCTAGTTTTTAGACGCTATAACTTTTGCGTCCTTATTTTCGGCAGCTGGCCATGTTGAGCCGCAACATGCCCAAGACTTGGTAGAGTTGATGACCAAGCCGTCCTCATCCTCCTCATCCTCTCTCACCCAGGCTCAGGGTACTTTGTCTGGCAAAGCAGCTGCCAAAGCGGCCTCTTCCCTCGGCTCAATGGCATCAGTCACTCCTTCCCTAGCCCCACCATGTCCTCCTGAGGAGTCCCCTGAACTGTTTGACCACAGTGTTGGGTGCATGCTCCGGGAGGATGCCCAGCGTTTTAAAGGGTCCGATGATGGAACCCAGCTAGAGGAAGGCAGTAACGTGAGCCCAGAGAGAGGGGGTAGTAACGTAAGCCCAGAGAGAGGGGGTGCCCAACAAGGACAGGTATCTGGCAGTCATGTTCCCCCAGCTGCAGCATACTGCCAGATTTGCTTCAGTGATGAGGAGGGAGGGGATGATGAGGTCACTAACTCCACGTGGGTGCGTGATAGGAGGGAGGAGGAGCAGGCACATCGCCAACGAGGCAGGATGCCCTCCAAGGGCCAGCTTAAGGGCAGCACACCGACTGCATCACACCGCAGAGCTCCGCATGTGCAGGGCACTGCTGTCTCTGCGCGTTATTCCAAAAGTTCTTTGGTGTGGGCCTTTTTTAAGACGTGTGCAGCAGATCGCACCGTTGCCATTTGCAACATGTGTCTGAAGCCAAAACATCAGCCGCTTGGGCACCACGTGCTTGACCAGACATATGTCGACCTGCCATGCAGTTCGTTGGTAAGCATACATAAAAGACCCACACCACAGAACAAAGCGGACCTCTCTTCGCTCCTCATCAGCTGGGATCTCCAACCCCACTATACCTTCAGTCCTCTCTGAAACCTGCACTGAGAGGAATGAAGGTGTAAAATTAGGTGTGTCACAGCCAAGTACTTGCGGCAATCTGCTATTTGTACACCGAGGTCAGATTGTACCAGGAAAATTTCCCTGCCCCAGCTGCTGCACCGAAAGAAGTTCACTCCCAGCCATCCACATGCCAAGCGGTTGAATGCTAGCTTGGCTAAATTGCTAGCACTTCAACTTCTGCCTTTTCAGTTGGTAGACTCTGCCCCCTTCCGTGAGTTTGTGGAATATGCGGTTCCTCAGTGGCAGGTTCCCACACGCCACTTTTTCTCACAGAAGACGATTCCGGCTCTCTACCGGCATGTGGAAGGCAGTGTCTTGGCCTCGCTGGACAGGGCGGTCAGCGGTAAGGTGCATATTACTGCTGACTCATGGTCCAGCAGGCATGGACAGGGACGTTACCTATCTTTCACGGCGCATTGGGTGACTCTGCTGGCAGCTGGGAAGGACAAGGTGCAGTAGTGTTGGAGGTTGTTCCGCCACCACGCCTCCAAAATGTTACTACTGGTAATTCTGACACACCTCTCTCCTCCACCCCCTCCTCTTCTTCTTCCTCCATGGCCTCTACCTGTGCTTTGTCCTCAGAACCAGCGGTGCTCCGTAGGCGTTCAAGGGGCTACGCAAGTACGCAGGCAAAAAGATGCCGTGCTTGAGCTGGTGTGCTTGGGGGACAGGAGCCACACCGGGGCAGAGATTCTGTCAGCTCTGCAGGGGCAGGCTCAGAGGTGGTTGACGCCATGCCAGCTTAAGCCAGGAAAGGTGGTTTGCGATAATGGCACCAACCTCCTCTCCGCCCTCCGACAGGGACAACTGACCCATGTGCCCTGTTTGGCTCAGGTCCTTAACTTGGTGGTGCAGCGGTTCTTGGGCAGGTACCCGGGCTTATAGGAGGTCCTGAAGCAGGCCAGGAAACTCTGTGGGCATGTCCGCCGGTCATATAATGCCAGTGCTCAGCTGGCTGACCTGCAAAAGGATTACAACCTGCCCAAGAGCCACCTAATCTGTGACATGCCCACCAGGTGGAACTCTACATTGGCCATGCTGCAGCAGCTGCACACGCAGCAGAGGGCCATCAATGAGTATCTGTTGCAATATGACACCAGGACAGGGTCAGGGGAGCTTGGATTTTTTTCCCACGCTAGTGGGCCATGATCAGGGATGCATGCACTGTCCTGGCACCATTTGAGGAGGCCACGAGGATGGTGAGCAGTGACAGTGCATGCATAAGTGACACTGTCCCTCTTGTCCACCTGTTGGAGCACACGCTGCGTGGAATGATGGACAGGGCACTTGAGGCAGAACAGAGGGAGGAAGAGGAGGACTTCCTTACCTCTCAAGGCCCCCTTTATCCAGACAGTGTTCCTGCTGGCCCGCCTATCACACAGGAAGAGGAGGAGGAGGAGGATTGTGTCAGCATGGAGGTGGAGCCTAGCACTCAGAATCAGCAGTAGTCTTCAAGGGATCAATTACAGTCCCAAGACACCCATGGACTTGTACGTGGCTGGGAGGAGGTGGCTGCGGATCAAGTCGTCCTGAGTGACCCAGAGGACTCCGGACAAAATGCCTCAGCAAACCTATGCTGCATGGCCTCCCTGATCCTGCAAAGCCTGCGGAAGGATCCTCGTATTCGTGCTATCAAGGAGAGGGATAATTACTGGCTGGCAACCCTCCTTGATCCACGTTACATGGGTAAGGTTGCGGACCTTATCTTGCCGTCGCAGAGGGAGCAGAGGATGAAGCATCTTCGAGAGGCCTTGCAGAAAGGTCTGTGCAACGCGTTCCCAGCGACAGGGAGGTTACAAATTCCTGGTCCTGGACAACGTGTTGCTGAGGCTTCGGTCAGTAAAAGAATGAGCGGTGGAGAATGTGGCCGTCTGACCGATGCGTTCAGACAATTTTTTAGTCCGCAGCCCCAAGGTATGATCTGTTCCAGCAACCATCGCCAGCGTCTGGTTTACACGGTGCAGGAATACCTAGGGGCAAGATCAGACTTGGACACCTTTCCCACCGAAAATCCTCTGGGTTACTGGGTCTTGAGGATGGATAACTGGCCAGAGCTTGCACAGTATGAAATTGAGCTACTGGCCTGTCCTGCATCCAGCGTTCTTTCGGAACACACATTCAGTGCTGCTGGAGGCTTTGTAACCGATCACAGGGTGCACCTGTCCACCGACTCGGTCGATCGACTGACCTTCATAAAAATTAATCAGTCTTGGATCACCACCAGCTACCAAGCACCTGATGCTGATGTAACCGAATATTTTTTTTTAAATGTCAGATCCCTTTAAGACTGCCTATGCTGATGCTGAGTGACTATCCTCTTCCTCCTCAATGATCATGCTGATAGCTTGTAAGAACATTTTTGTTTCAGGGCACCGCCACCAGTGACTAAGGCCCAATTTTCCAGCCCCTGCCTGTTTAACAGGGGCGTGTATTTACAATTTTTGATGCAATACTTTGCAGCAGGGCTCATTTCTGCACTCCAACTACAGTATCTGTGAGGGGTTGCAGTGTTGTGGCACCAGCACCAGTGCCTAAGGCCCAATTTTTCAGCCCCTGTTTAACAGGGGCGTGTAAATATAATTTTTGATGCAATACTTTGCAGCAGGGCTCATTGCTGCACTCCAAGTACAGTATCTGCGAGGGGTTGCAGTGTTGTGGCACCAGTGCCTAAATCCCAATTTTTCTGCCCCTGTTCAACAGGGGCATGTAATTACAATTCTTGATCTAATAATTCACAGCAGGGCCCATTCCTGCGCCCACCAAGAGTAACTGTGAGGGCTTACAGTGTTGTGGCACCAGCACCACCACCATCACCAAAGGCCCAATTTTTCTACCACTGTTCAACAATGGCATGTTATTACAATTCTTGATATAATAGTTCCCAGCAGGGCGTTCCAGCACCCACCAAGAGTAACTGTGAGGTCTTACAGTGTTGTGGCAACACCAACACCTAAGGGCCAAATTTCTGCAGAGTATATACGGCAGGCCCCTACTTTCAAACATCCAACTTACAAACGACTCCTACTTGCAAACGGAAGGAGACAACAGGAAGTGAGCGGAAATCTACCCCTAGGAAGGGAAATTCTCTCCTGTAAGAGTTAATATGGGAAAAAGGTGTCTCCTCTCCACTGATGCTTTATCACCAATCCTTGTTTCAATAAAAGCCCCAAATTTTCAAAAAACATTTGTCGTTGGGACGGAAAGTGAAGTGAAATGTTCTGAACAGGTGCACAGACAGCAAAACAAATGTTACAGGGGTGATAACCCTTCCCTATGTTTTCCAAAAAGCTTAAAAATTGATTTTTGGGCTGGAGCTACACTTAAAAATTTTACCAGTTCACAATTACAAACAGATTCAACTTAAGAACAAACCTACAGTCCCTGTCTTGTTTGCACCGCCTGTATACTGCTGTTCAGAATATATAGGGCCTTTTTTTAATTTGGGGCGAGGTTCCCCTTAATATCCATAGAAGACCCAAAGGGGCTGGTAGTGGGCTGGGGGGGGGGGGGGGAACCCATGCCATTTTTCTCAATGATTTTCATCCATATTGCCGGGACCAGACATTACATTAAAGCCGCAAGTAGTTTTAAATGACCTTTTTTCCTTTAGAAATTTCATTTTGTGCAGGGACAGTTCTAAACATGGGAAACACGTGCCAATTCACAGCCATACTTTAGACACCCTCCAGGTACGATATTTAAAGGAATATTTCACTTTTTCTTTTCACTTTGAGCATCATTAAAATCACTGCTCCCGAAAAAACTGACGTTTTTAAAACTTTGCACTGGGGCAGGACCCGGGTCCCCAAACCCTTTTTAGGACAATAACTTGCATATTAGCCTTTATAATTAGCACTTTTGATTTAGAACGTTCGAGTCCATTGATTTTAAAAGGGTTCTAAAGTTCGCACAAACTTTCGGTCCGTTCGCAGGTTCTTGTGCGAACCGAACTGGGGGGTGTTTGGCTCATCCCTACCAACTACCTATCTGGTGGCTGCACATCTATATTATCCTCCTCCTCTCCTCACTCCTATCCAGGTTGCTGTTATTCCACAGTGTTGCCTGCTGATTCTTTAGATCCAGTATCTGGGCTTCCACGCAAAAAACTAGCCTCACATCTCACACAGCAGTATTCGCCCTAGAACAGTTGTAACGTAACAGGGATTATAAAAATAAAGTGTTTTTGTCCCCTTTTATTTAATTGTTTTTTTTTTTTTTTTTTATTCTTTTCACTATTTGCTGCCCTAACTGTTTATGAGAAGTAACAGGAATCCCCACTCAGTACTCACAGTGCTCTCAGTACTCTTCGGTACTCCTCTCCTTGAACTCCAGCTGCTTCCGCTTCCCGCTTCTGCCACCCTGCTGAGAATAGGGTCCAGCGTCTTTCTTGGCATCTCAGCCAGCGCCCAGGTTGGTTTAAAGTATCCACTAAATATTTTCAGTTATAATGATTAACATCCAAAAAAGGAAGCAGTGATATGTCATTTAATAGCAAGTGTGCAGCATGATGGATACTGTATTATTAGGCAGTACATACATGTTCGAAGTATCACTTTCCCTATTGTATTGATTTTATTGGATATTATTGGATATATAACAATAAAGATATTGAATTTACCAAAGTGCAGTCATCCACAATTATTTGTATAATATCTACTATATCTTGCAAAGGACCCTCAAAGTGTAAATGCAATCATGCTCATGGATTGTTAATTATAGTAGTACCTTGGATTACAAGCATAATCGGTTGCAGAAGCATGCTTGTAATCCAAAGCACTTGTATATAAAAGGGAGTTTCCCCAAATGAATCAATGGAAACTGCTCCCGAGTGTTTCCGAGTGTCTGCGCGTTTCTGAGTGTCTCAGAGTGGCTCCGAGTGGCTCAAATCGTCACCGGCGCCCCCGCACCTCTGTCCACATGCGGTACTGCACACCCCAGAGGCTTGAATCCTGCTCGTCTTGCGATACAACGCTCGCAAACCAAGTCAGGATTTAAAAAAAAAAAAATGTACTTACTGTACTTTTTGTGGGTGAAACATAGCTGACTTTTTTGTAATCATTTCATACAAGCCATCAAATATAAATGTTTTCAAGTGCTTTCATGGGACAAAAATTGAATCTTTTTCATGAAGCAGCTTAAAGTGGTTGTAAACCCTATATTTTTTTTTTCCCCCCATAACCACCTGTAAGAGAAAGGCATAATGAGCTAATATGACTAGCATAATAGCTCATAATGCATCACTTACCTTAGATCGGGGCCCCCGAAGCCATCCTCATCTCCCTCTTCAGCCGCATCCATCGCTGCGGCGATAGCCAGAAGGTTACTTCCGGGTATCGCCGCACCAGCCAATCACAGCGCCGCTCCAGCGCTGTGATTGGCCGGAGCGGCGGAGACGTCATTCTGCGCATGCGCGCGAGAGCCGTCACAATCGGCTACGCCCAGCTATTGCTGGGAAGTAGCCGATTTTGTGAATGGGATTAACCCCATGAATGCGCCGTTGTCTACGGCGTGCATGCGCCATAGACAGCGGTGCCTGTCATTTTTAGTAAATATCTCCTAAACCGTGTAGGTTTAGGAGATATTTCTTGCACCTACAGGTAAGCCTAAGGCCTCGTACACACGGCCGAGATTCTCGTTGAAAAAAACATGTCGTTTTTTTCGACGAGATTCTTGGACAAGAAACTTGTCCCGGCCGAGTGTACACACGCTCGTTTCAAAGAACCCGCGGTTCTTTGAAAGGAGTGTACGCGGTGACGTCATCGACTACGTCGAGCATGCGCTCGTCACATTCGATGCCGTCGCCGCCATCTTGGTATACCCTACATATGCCTAGGAAGCTACCGCGCATGCGTCGAATTCATTTCGAACATGCGCGGGCTTCCGGGCGGACAGGTAAGTGTACACACACTCACTTTTCTCGTCGAGAAACATGCCGAGGAGAATCTCGACGAGAAAATAGAGAGCAGGTTCTCTATTTTCTCGTCGAGGTTTCTTGTCGGTTTTCTCGACGAGAAACCCGATAGCAGCGTACACACGACCGATTTACTCGGCAAGACCTCTCTGCCAGCAAGTTTCTTGCTGGTTCTTGCCGAGAAAATCGGTCGTGTGTACAAGGCCTTAATCTAGGCTTACCTGTAGGTGCAAGTTGAAAAAGTGGGTTTACAACCACTTTAAACACTTCAAATTATCCTGCTTTCAGAATTATTAAGATATTCCTCAACCAAATACAAACTTTGTATTCAGATTTTTCATGCTGACACACCTGAAATACTAAAGTATACTAACTTCAAACCAGGGTGACACCTTAAGACTTAGAACCCTGCAAGGACAAAAAGGTTAGTACAATCACATTTGTAATTTAATAGCAAAATTTCAAGGACCTTAAAGCAGACCTTCAAACTCCACTAGATGGGTGAGTTTCTGATATGTGCAGATACCACCATCAGCTAAGTTAATTAGGAGCATCAAACTTAAGTCAGTAAATGTTCAGGAAAACAAGATGTGAAGAATGTCTCATTTAAATGAATTAGATATTTAATGTTTACACATGTTTAAAATTTGCTTGTTAAGAATAATGACATTCCAGACTGTCACCTCATAGAAGTCATTTTCTGCTCAAATCTATTTTTTACCCAAATAAATCGAAATGCAATTTTATCCACACCTTTTGCATATTTGGAATTCCGGTTTAATTAAAATGGACAAGAAAAGGAAAACATTTTCTAATTTGAACAAAAAGAGCTCAGTACATTAGTGCACAGTTATAACACAAGCTGATAAGGTGAATAAATAGTTATACGGAATTATTTTTGTTCAGCATCACTTGTGAATGGCTACTAGAGTTTTGACTTTTGATAACAGCATTATCAACTAGAAAGAAAAGACAATTATTTATATAGACCATTACAACACATCCTACTTTAAACATATTCCGAAAATCCACAAAGACTCTGATAACACTCCTGGCACAACAATTAAAGCATGACTATATACCCTCACCAGAAGTCTTTCAAAGTTATTTTGATTTATTCTTTCATCTTAGTCACTGCAATCCCTATCTACATCAAAGACACATCACTCATATTAGAGATCATTATATATGGTAAGAGGGTTACACATGGTTGTCCCTTGAAGTCAGCTTATTTTAAACACCCATTTTTCATACTGCAGGCTGGGCATTTCTCCAATTTTTTTTGGCCAAGCATTCCACCATCAGTCCTCCACAATCCCAGTTTTTGATTGCATGTCGTTTACATTGGAACCTAGCCAATTTCTGTGAAAATATTGTAGAAAATATGATGCTTACCAATAGGAGAACTATTTATTCCCATTTATGCCAAAGTGTTTATTGATTTTTAGGGAGAATCATGCTATTTGTTTGCATAACACTTAGGGCCATGTAAGAAGGGCAATTTTGTAGCAGCAATTCCTTGCTTAATTGCTTATTGCTTAGATTTGTGAGACACAAATTTTAAGAGATTTACAGCGATTTGTAGCTGGCAATCGATTCACTATAGTTTCTAGCGATTCGTTGCTACAGATAAAACTCATGCTACATCTTGATGTTAGTGTTCGCTGCTACAAATCACTTTTCTTCAGTGATTTGTAACTAAGCCATAGAGGTGAATGTAAAACGATTGTCGCTGGCAAGCTTGTTGCTGACAAGAAAATCTACACAAGCCCAATCACTGTGCAATTAAGCTACAAATCACTGTAAAAATAGCAGCTTAGCAATTCCATAGAAAATAACTATATTTTCTTAGCAAGAAATCATAAAAAAGAGGATAGCTGCAAATAAATCACCTGTCTGACATGGCCTTAAACAGCTTCATTTTTTATGGATGATATTTAGGCCTCATTCACTTGGGTGTACATAAGCGTACACCCATGTGAGAGCTATGGTTTGCCTACATGGCATCTGTGTGCAGGCAGTCTCATTGATGTAAACTTGGGTGCAACAGTTGCACGGAAACAGTTGCTGCTCCAAATTTGACATCCGAGTGAGTGCGGGTCCCCAAATGCAGACAGTGTGAGTTGAGGGACCTGCATGCAGATGTCAAATTGGGAGCAGTGCTTTGTGTGTGCAGCCACTGCATCCCAAATGACATAAATGGGACTGCGTAAACGTGGATCCAGCCCTCTTGTTTTCCCTTTTTGACATTTAATCAGCTTCACAATATTTAGTGATGGCCAAGGCAACCATGGAGGTTATCTTTTTGTTAGGTCTAAATGGCTTACTTTAATAATGTTCTTTGACATCCAACCAGCTTCACAATACCCATTGGCTGCTATGGCAACTATTGAGGATGTGCTTCTGTTATGTCCGCTCTGCCGAGGTGCTGTTGCTCGCACCGCCTCTGGGCGGTGCGGGCTCCTGAGGCGTTGTGCTCACGCCACTTCCGGGTGGTGCAAGCTGCCCACTCGCCATACCCTCAGTCACGGCGAGATGACATCGTGTTAATTCACGCAATGACGCCTCTCACTGACACCATTGGATACCGCCATTCGCAGTTGAATGACAGGTGCGCATGCGTGGGCATTCTTTAAAGTCCACAGATGGCGCGCCGGCCAGAACGGACGCTGCCTTGTAGGACTTACATCATCTTAGTCTTTACTGTCCCGGTATACTTATCGTGGTAAGCAAAAACCTTCCTTTCCTCGTTTGTGGTATCTTTTTCTTTTATCAAATATGCAAATGTCAGTTTGAAGAGATGGGAATTCCTTATCCTTTCCTTCCCTGCTATAGCAATTCAAATCCAATATATCCTTCCCCCCCTTTTTTCTTTTTTTTTTTTGCATTGGAGTTGTGTCTTTTTGCCAGAGAGAATTCAATTTCTCTCAGACAATCAAAAATAATTACTCCCTCCCCCCTTTTTTTAACCACTTAAGCCCCGGACCATTTGGTAGCTAGAGGACCAGAGGTGAATTCAGAATTTTGCACTGCGCTGCTTTAACTGTAAATTGTGCGGACATGCAATGTTGTACCCAAACAAAATTTGCGTCCTTTTCTTCCCACAAATAGAGCTTTCTTTTAATGGTATTTGATTGCCTCTGCGATTTTTATTTTTTGCGATATAAACGGAAAAAGACCGAAAATTTTGAAAAAAAATGATATTTTCTACTTTTTGTTATAAGAAAAATCGAATAAACTCAATTTTAGTCATACATTTAGGCCAAAATGTATTCAGCCACATGTCTTTAGTAAAAAAAACGTCAATAAGTGTATATTTATCGGTTTGCGCAAAAGTTATAGCGTTTACAAACTAGGGTACATTTTCTGGAATTTACACAGCTTTAAATTTATGACTGCCTATCTCATTTCTTGAGGTGCTAAAATGGCAGGGCAGTACAAAACTCCCCCAAATGACCCCATTTTGGAAAGTAGACACCCCAAGGAAATTGCTGAGAGGCATGTTGAGCCCATTGAATATTTTTTTTTTTGTCCCAAGTGATTGAATAATGACAAAAAAAAAAAATTACAAAAAGTTGTCACTAAATGATATATTGCTCACACATGCCATGGTTATATGTGGAATTGCACCCCAAAATACATTCTGCTGCTTCTCCTGAGTACGGGAATACCACATGTGTGGGACTTTTTAGGAGCCTAGCCACGTACGGGACCCCGGAAACCAAGCACCGCCTTCAGGATTTCTAAGGGCGCAAATTTTTGATTTCACTCCTCACTACCTATCACAGTTTTGAAGGCCATAAAATGCCAAAATAGCACAAAACCCCCCCAAATGACCCCATTTTAGAAAGTAGACACCCCAAGGAAATTGCTGAGAGGCCTGTTGAGCCCATTGAATATTTTTTTTTTTTGTCCCAAGTGATTGAATAATGACAAAAAAAAAATAAAAAATTACAAAAAGTTGTCACTAAATGATATATTGCTCACACATGCCATGGTTATATGTGGAATTGCACCCCAAAATACATTTTGCTGCTTCTCCTGAGTACGGGGATACCACATGTGTGGGACTTTTTAGGAGCCTAGCCGCGTACGGGACCCCGAAAACCAATCACCGCCTTCAGGATTTCTAGGCACAAATTTTTGATTTCACTCCTCACTACCTATCACAGTTTCGAAGGCCATAAAATGCCAAAATAGCACAAAACCCCCCCAAATGACCCCATTTTGGAAAGTAGACACCCAAAGCTGTTTGCTGAGAGGCATGGTGAGTATTTTACAGCTCTCATTTGTTTTTGAAAATGAAGAAAGAATTTTTTTTTTTTTTTCAATTTTCAAAACTTTGTGACAAAAAGCGAGATCTGCAAAATACTCACAATACCTCTCAGCAAATAGCTTGGGGTGTCTACTTTCCAAAATGGGGTCATTTGGGGGGGTTTTGTGCCATCTGGGCATTCCATGGCCTCCGAAACTGTGATAGGCAGTGAGAAGTGAAATCAAAAATTTACACCCTTAGAAAGCCTGAAGGCGGTGATTGGTTTTTGGGGTCCCGTACGCGGCTAGGCTCCCAAAAAGTCTCACACATGTGGTATCCCCGTACTCAGGAGAAGCAACAGAATGTATTTTGGGGTGTAATTCCACATATGCCCATGGCATGTTTGAGCAATATATCATTTAGTGACAACTTTGTGCAAAAAAAAAAAAAAAAATTGTCTTTTTTCCGCAACTTGTGTCAACATATAAAATATTCCATGGACTCGACATGCCTCTCAGTATATAGCTTGGGGTGTCTACTTTCCAAAATGGGGTCATTTGGGGGGGTTTTGAACTGTTCTGGCATTTTATACACAACATTAGGAAGCTTACATCCACTTTTCTAACCACTTGAAGACAAAGCCCTTTCTGACACTTTTTGTTTACATGAAAACATATTTTTTTTTGCAGGAAAATTATGTTGAACCCCCAAACATTATATATATTTTTAAAGCAAAGGCCCTACAGAATAAAATGGTGGGTGTTGCATTTTTTTTTTTCTACACAGTATTTGCGCAGCGATTTTTCAAACGCATTTTTTGGGGAAAAAATACACTTTTTTTTATTTTAATGCACTAAAACACACTATATTGCCCAAATGTTTGATGAAATAAAAAAGATGATCTTAGGCCGAGTACATACATACCAAACACGACATGCTTTAAAATTTCGCACAAACGCGCATTGGCGACAAACTACATACATTTTTAAAAGCCTTTAAAAGCCTTTACAGGTTACCCCGTTAGATTTACAGAGGAGGTCTACTGCTAAAATTACTGCCCTCGATCTGACCTTCGCGGTGATACCTCACATGCATGGTGCAATTGCTGTTTACATATGACGCCAGACCGACGCTTGCGTTTGCCATTGGGCAAGAGCAGGGCAGGACAGGGGTGCTTTTTTTTTTTTTTTTTTTTTTTTTATTATTAATTTTGCTTTTTTATTTTATTTTTAAATTGTTCCTTCCATGTTTTTTTTTTTATCATTTTTATTGTTATCTCAGGGAATGTAAATATCCCCTATGATAGTAATAGGTAGTGACAGGTACTCTTTTTTTGAAAAAACTGGGGTCTAGACCCTAGATCTTTCCTCTGCCCTCAAAGCATCTGACCACACCAAGATCGGTGTGATAAAATGCTTTCCCAATTTCCCAATGGCGCTTTTTATATCCGGGGGGGGACATTCCCTCCCACTGCTTGTAAAAGCAGTCCAGAGGCTAATTAGCCACTAGGGTTGCTTTTACATTAAAGCCGGCCGCTGGCTGAAAAGAATGATACCAAGATGATACCTAAACCCGCAGGCATCAATCTGGTATAACCATTCAAAGTCCAGCAACATACCAGTACGTTGCTGGTCCTTGTTGGACATGTATTGTAATCTTTTTTTTTCATGCAGCCAGGTGGCTGAACGAAAAAAGAGATTGATCGGTGGGTATGCCCACCATTAGAATACCGCCCTTCATCCACCCACTTCTAATGATGGGCATACATGCACCATTTATATATGCCGAAGCATGGGGACATCCTCCCGCAAAAAAGTTATGCCGCACACACATGGTCGGACTTTTCCACGGGCAAGCCTCCGTCGGAATTTCGACCGTATGTACGCGGCATTAGGAGCAAAATCGCTCCTCCGCCCCTGCTGCCCCAATGCTTCGGCATATTTGCTCCTTTTTTTTTTTAACTGTGGTGGTGAAATCACCTCCTACAGCACTGGAGTCGCAGGGATCAGGCCTGTCTCTGCGAACGCTGCAGTTATGTGTGTTGTGTTTTGTAAGTGACAGTGATCGATCGATACTGCACTTCGGTGGCCTGGGCTGGACGGAGGGGCAAAACGCAGGTGCCAGCAGGTATCTGGGCTGATCCCGCTAACACTGCGTTTTTGGGAACCCTAAACTGCTGGGGACGCTAGTATAGATCTGATCAGATCAGATATTGATCTGTTCAGATACTATACCACTAAGGGAGGTGTATGCTTCACGCGTGGGTGTTAGCGTTACTGGCACTAACCTGACGCTGCCTGGGGTGTGACGCAGACCCTCTCTGACGCTAAAACCTAATTGATATCACCCGCCGGGCGATCAGGGGGTTAAACCTTTATTGGGTTATATACGGCGGGTGCCCTGACACTATAAAAAGCAAACTAACTAACCAGCGTCACCCGTAACACTTATATGATGATTACTGGTGAAAGGGTTAACTAGGGGCAATTAGGGGGTTAAAACCTTTATTAGATAATATATGGGGGTACCTGACGCTATAAAAACCTGCGGCGAACCTAAAAAAAATTACTGGCTACCGATCTGCATCACCGACGCTAAGACATCGATCAGAAAAATGATCGCTTAGCGACAGTGGTGATAGGGGGTGAAAGGGTTACCTGGGGGGCGATCAAGGGGGTTAAACCTTTATTAGATAATTTATGGGGGGTACCCGACGCTATAAAAACCTGCGGCGAACCTAAAAAAATTACTGGGTACCGATCTGCATCACCGACGCCAAGACAGCGATCAGAAAAACAATTGCTTAGTGACAGTGGTGATAGGGGGTGAAAGGGTCACCTGGGGGGCGATCAAGGGGGTTAAACCTTTATTAGATAATTTATGGGGGTACCCGACGCTATAAAAACCTGCGGCGAACCTAAAAAAAAAATACTGGCTACCGATCAGCATCACCGACGCTAAGACATCGATCAGAAAAACGATCGCTTAGTGACAGTGGTGATAGGGGGTGAAAGGGTTACCTGGGGGGCGATCAAGGGGGTTAAACCTTTATTAGATAATTTATGGGGGTACCCGACGCTATAAAAACCTGCGGCGAACCTAAAAAAATTACTGGGTACCGATCTGCATCACCGACGCCAAGACAGCGATCAGAAAAACAATTGCTTAGTGACAGTGGTGATAGGGGGTGAAAGGGTTACCTGGGGGGCGATCAAGGGGGTTAAACCTTTATTAGATAATTTATGGGGGTACCCGACGCTATAAAAACCTGCGGCGAACCTAAAAAAAAATACTGGCTACCGATCAGCATCACCGACGCTAAGACATCGATCAGAAAAACGATCGCTTAGTGACAGTGGTGATAGGGGGTGAAAGGGTTACCTGGGGGGCGATCAAGGGGGTTAAACCTTTATTAGATAATTTATGGGGGTACCCGACGCTATAAAAACCTGCGGCGAACCTAAAAACAAATACTGGGTACCGATCTGCATCACCGACGCCAAGACAGCGATCAGAAAAATGATCGCCAAGCGACGGCGGTGCTAGGGGGTGAAAGGGTTATCTGGGGGGTGATCAAGGGGTTAAACCTTTATTAGGGGGGGTTAGGGGGCTACACTGGACCTAAAACTAAATGTAGTGACACTTTTACAGTCACAAATGTCACTGATTGCAGTGATCAGTAAATAAATGGTCACTGCAATCAGTGACACTGTGACTGGGGGCTGGGGGGTGATCTGGGGGGGCTGGGGGTGATCTGGGGGGGCCTGGGGGGGCGATTTATGTTCCTATGTGTGCTGGTGTTAGTGTAGTGTTAGTGCACTGACCTGTGTGTCTTCTCTTGTACGACGCTCGGTATATGTGAGCGCCGCACAGGAGATGACATCACTTCCTCCTGCTTTCTCTATCTGTGTAAACAGTACACAGACAGAGAGGGCATTTCTATTCGCCGGGAGCGATCGCGGGGGGGTGGTCGGAATCGAACGGCCGCCCCCCCATCTCGGAACGCTCCCAGACGAATTCTGACTGCTCACTGTACAGAAGGGGGGTCCGATCGGACCCCCCAACTGTACAAAGGCAATCACGTACACTCTACGTGATTGTGCCTGTCGGTGCCATTGTGCCGACGTATATATACAGTGAGCGGTCGTTAAGTGGTTAAAATATTAATATATTTGCTATGTTGTTAAATGATTGCTAACTTTAGCCTTTCTGAATATCTGGTATATTGGTAATAAGGGTTTGCAGTTTATATATTGACATATACACTCTCTTTATATCAGGGTACTCGATCATCCTCCTGGGTCCCTTTTTCGATTGGATGATGGGAGCTATCTTGTGGGGACCCCTGTGAGGGCTGTTCCGAGCCCAGAAGGGGTTTATCGCCTTTTGGTGAATGGGCAGCGGCAAACTTTCTTTCTTACAAAACTTTGTTTTTTAAAGTATTCTTTTGAAAATCATTACAATTCCGTGTTGGTATATATGGTGGACATGCTTGTGTGCTTTAATGTTGATGTTGCCTTGGAATACTGTTCTGTTTTGAGACCACCGTTTTTTGCTCTCTTTCAGAATGTATTTGCACTCTCTCCTACAATGCCTCTGAGGAAGGGCTACATTTCCTGAAACATGTCAGGCTAAAGGAGAAAAAAACGTTTTCACTGTTATTTGTAATAGCTCATCTGAGCATAATTCTGTTCTTTCATACCAATGTGTTGTACAAACTATCGATATGTTTGACATCACACATATATGTTTTTAAAAATTGTTTTCTAAATAAATGGCATTTTACGATACATGATTTTCTACTTGTTCGCCCATAAAGTCCCATTGTACCGGGGGGGGGGGGGGGGTACTTGTGCCCTTTTTTAGGGTCTTTTCCTCCTTGCGTAAACGTGGAGGCACAGAACACCTGTGAATCCCATGCAGTTAAAAGATAGCCCTCACGTGGGTATATGATTAGGTATGCTTGTGTGCATTAGGCCATATATGATATGACCATCTGAGATGATCGTGTTGTGAACATACCACCGTTTCTTGAATGTTGTAATTCTAGATTTAGTTTAAACATTCCATCTGGACCATATCATTTTCTTAATAGCTTTTTAAATTTATATTAATGTGGTTGTAAGCCCTTACATATACCAAGTGAAGTGATTGGCCTCAGGTGATACACAGAGATGAAACAATTCCTCCTACATAAGTTATACATGTTTATCTGCGGTCTTCTCTTCTCTACATTCATTCAAAGTTCAGAATTTATAAAGCTTGTCTGTACTGTTAGATAAAAGGGGGCAGAGAGCTAATGTTACACTCTGAAGAGCTCAGCGAGCAGAGCTCTGACAGCTGATTGGAGGGAAGGAACACACCCCTTTCATGCAGCACACAGGAACAGAGCTAAGGCTGTCAATCAGCTGGAGCTCCCTCCCCTGTCCCCCTTTTTTTTCTTGGTGTTTGGAAAACCTGTCAGAAATTACATGTACACACTATAGAGAGATATGCTTTGTTCATATTTCATGGCTGAAGTTTACAACCTCTTTAAATTGGATGTAAACCCTCACATGTACCCAGTGAAGTGAACAGTGATACACAGAGATTAAACAAATATCCCTACATAAGTTTTACATATATATCTGCTGTTTTCAGCTTTATATAATGTTTAGATGTGTTAGGAGAGTTTCTCTTCCTGGTTAGCACTGCAGTAAAGCCTGGGCATACAGCCAAGACAGCTGATTGGAGGAAAGGCAACCACCCTTTCTCTTCATAGGTAGAGACTTTCAGCTCTGTCCCTTGAATCGTTCAGGGCTCTGCTAATCTATTTTTAGCATCCTCCACAACACAAAACTCTGGCTGCTTTTATCATATGTGTAGCGGGGTCCTAAATTTGGTGAATCAGTCCCAGGTACCTTTAGCCCTGGGACTGCGGCAAAGGCCTTGGGATCGAGGAATCCCAGGGTGCCGCCTTGCGAGGGTACCCGTATCTTAGACGAGGAGGCCGGGGCAGGAACTGTTCCAAGGGACCGGTGAGAAGTCACTGTGAAGGAAGGGGCCCGGTAACTCTCTGGAGGGATGTCTTCTTCTTACAAAGAGGTCAAGTTTTGAAGCACCAAGTTCACCAGGTCTGTGGCAGAAACCAAGTTCACCAGGTCTGTGGCAGAGACCAAGTTCGCCAGGTCTGTGGCAGAGACGAAGTTCACCAGTCTGTGGCAGAGACTGTGCGGTTAAGTTAGAGTACCATTTGGCTGCTAGTCCCTTCCTAGGGAGACTATCCATCTGGGCTGAGTCTGCTTGAGAAGCCGAGCAGTGAAGTGATTGTGTTTGTGCCTGGACCTCTCCCACACCTTATGCTGTCCTGTCTTCTACTCCAACCTTTACCTATCAGAGACTGTTATTGGCAAAGAGAAAATAAACTCTACGTTGGAGTTGCAGCTGGTGTGGACATTCAAGTAACTGGGGGGACAAGGACTTATCTCTGTCTATTGCAGAGGTGGGAATCATTCTCTGGAGGATTCTGGTTTCTGGCCGTGGAGACCCGTTAACAACACCGCTCAACCTCTTTATACAGGAGGGTACGGGCTTGTGGCGTGGTGTGTCCTCTCTACCTGCGGGGAGCCGAAGGCAGGTGAAGGGGGTGAGGTCGCTACATATGTGATGGAGAACTTGTCAGGAGTTATCAGGCTGATAACAGAAGAACGGAGCAGGAGAGAGCTACGGGACATAGTGCTTTGGAGATAACAAAACACTGCAGATATATGTGTCCAGCTCAAATTTCATGAATCGGGTTTACATCCACTTTAAGTGAAATAAAGAAGTTTTAAAGACATTTGTCTGGCTACTCATTTAGTCATAACACAAAGTCATCATGATAATAGGAAATATAAAAGTTGTTAGCAAGCTGTTAGCAAGGTCCTTGAGGGGGGTATCTCAAGCATTCAAGAAAAGTACTCTGGGGTTCACATACAATAAATGCCTTTGTTCAACCACCACTTAAACTGTTGGGGTTGTAGGAATGTCATGACATCACTTCCGGTTTATGGAAGACTAAAAGCTCTCTCAACTATTTAAAATATGGTTAGGAGTAACAATGTAGACAACCATAGAAGTTCAGAAGCAAGTGCTAGCACAAGTTCATGTGGTCACAGTTCCACACAAATCTGTAGCAGTGATACAAATGCTGATTTTATTGAGGGAGTCTAGAAGTCCAGGGCACACCATTTCTGTTTTTTTTTTGTCCGATCAGTTTTTTTTAACGGAAGAGAAATAGGACTTTGATCTGTTCTGAAAAACGGATGTTGACAGAAGCGGATATAAACAGATGTAAATGGATGATCGTCTGTTTACATCTGTTTTTTCATAGAGATGCATTGATGTCCATTTTTCATCCGTCAATGGATAGATGACAAACGGTCCACGTTTGTGAAAGGGACCTAACTGTGCCAGAATAAAGATTTACCAAACCCCTCCTGTGTCCCAGTACATACATTTTCCAACACATCTTTACATGTATATTGTTGTGTAACAGCAATTAATATGTTTTCCCAAGCAAAAAGCATAACAGCAAACTATATGTCAGGCAGTCAGTTTAAAGCATTTAGCCCAGTAGCATTTCATGCCTCTGCACCTTTGTACCACACCAAGTTGTATTTCACACCCCCCTCTGCAACTCACCCTCCACCCAAAAGCACTTAATCACTTCTTCAATATTGTTTATCCTTTGTCTTTATTCCTCTTCAGTATCAATTCCCCTCACAATAGCATTTGACCAATTCCATTGGCATCAATTTACCCTTCCCCAATATCATTTGACAATCTTCTGCTGCAGAATATACATCAAAGAAGAAATCTCCATGTGTATCATGTCCATTATCTTCAAAAACAGTTCACTTTTGCTACCTATTGATTCAGTAATAATGTAGCCTTTACCTATAATTACCAAAGTAATACATACAACAAAAACAAATTAACATAATGAAAAAAAAAACAGCAAAAAAAATGTAATAAGATGGAAAGCGATAAGAAGCATTATCTAGAGCTAATTATGGTTAAAACCCATGTGCAGGTTTATTTATTTTTTAATTTGCTACATTTGTAAATGAAAATAAGTACCCACTCTCGATACTGTTAAGCCCCGTACACACGATCGGATAACCTATGGATTTTCGTCCGATGGATTTGTCCATCGGATATCCGATGAAACTGTTTTCCATCAGTCTTGCCCACACACCATCAGTCAAAAAACCGACCGTTCCAAACACGGTGACGTAAAACACTCCGATGAGCCGAGAAAAATGAAGTTTAATGCTTCTGAGCATGCGTCGACTTGATTCTGAGCATGCGTGGGTTTTTGATCCGATGGACTTGCCGATAGACGATCGGAATTTGCTATCGGTTTTTGATCCATCGGAAAAATTTAAAACATGTTCTATTTTTTAAAACCGATGGAAAAAAGACTGATGGGTCCCATACACGATCGGTTTGTCCGATGAAAAAAGTCCATCGGACTGTTTTCATCTGTAAAACCGATCGTGTGTACAGGGCTTCAGTCTTTTTTTCAGGTTAAAAGATTACCAGTGTCTGGGGATTGGAGGAACTAGAGTGTCAGGACCTGGATCACCTGCTGGTTGCACTGTAGTTTCCTGGACAGAGGATTGTAGTTCCAGTGTCCATCAGTGGGTGTTTCCCATCTCCCAGCAGCCAGCAGATCCCAGTAATCAGTTTCCACCTGGTGCTGGCTGCTGAGAGAGTACTTCTCTACTAGTGCCTCTCGCTTCAGTATTTTGCCTGCCAGCCAGATACACATTTGCTGTTTGATCCTTAACCTGGTCACTGCCTGATCCTGCTTATGTTCATGCCTTGCACCTATATCCTGCTACTGATCTTGCTTTTGCCTTGTACCTATACTCTGTACCCTGCTACCTTGTGACTATTTGCCCTTGTTCCTGATCCCAGTCTTGATTTCCCTCCTGTTTTGTCCTAATATTCCTTCCTGATGATGCTATTATAGCGAAATGCATAGAGGTCGGATCACTGCTGATACATGGACCGCAGGTGACGTCACATTTGTTTGCCAGTGGAACGCACGCCTCAGCTTGGTAAGAGAGATGGCGGGGCTGGTTGACCTACCTGGCGGTTCGTATAGAATAATTACACAGATATGCTGATCGAGCTGGTGCCGGTCTTGGCACTCTGATGTGTAAGCGCATATATTGTGGTGTAGCGGATGGTTGCTACTAGTGACTATCATCCACCATATCACCCTGCTGCCAGAAATCCATATATCACTCTCAGAGACAATGAACAGTCATTTGCTTTGTTTTGTTTTTGTTTATTTTGGGGGATATAACTTGGTTGGGGAAAGGGGATATGGGATGCCCATAGAACAGATCACTTTGCCATCATATTTAAAGAATTGGTTAAATTAATTGAGCTTTTGAAGGACTGATAAACTCTAATATTCACAGTCACTTCCCCTGCATAAACTCCTGCAGACCGTTGCTCCTCCTCTGCATCAACTCCTGCAGACTGTTACTCCCAGGACTCCTCTCCTCCTGCACAAAACTTCACTTTGAACTATTAGTCTTTCCACCTCATCATCTTCACTTTACACCAAGGATTACTCTGAATAGTCCTAGATGCTTTCTGACTTGCTGAACTGTTAATAGGCCAGGGGCCTGCAGTACCCCTTCTTGCGGCCTAGTTGTTTAGCAGCTTGCATTAGTTGGTGGACTACTGATCCCAGATAGCCCAACTTGCAAATCCTGTGCCCGCAGGCCACATCGATTTGACACAAAACCCCACAGTCTCTCCTCTGGCCTTGCACCCATCTCCCCTGGCATGCCTCCTCCAGATATACACTGTGCACTGTGCCTCACTCACCGACCTTCTCCTACCCTGGGTCCATGGTGAAGAACTTAAGCGTTCCAATCACTTCTCCAGCCCCTTTGTTTCGGGACACCTCTTCCATGACCGTGTAAGGACGAGGCTCCCTACCAGCTCCCGGGCTCCTCCACCAGATGGGGATGGGCCTCCTGCTGTGATCTAGCATTCCATTATTCACATCTCCCAGTCGACAACTCCCCTCCAGTGGGCTGGACCTGAGCTTATGAAGGAGGCCTGCCTCCTGACAATTCCAGTTGGGGATTGGTCAGGGCTCCTCACATGAGCTCCCTGTCACTTCCTGTCCCAGCCCTGCCCCTCTTCCAGAACATTCTCCCTGGAAGCAGGGGAGGTGCACAAGAGCTGAAGCACAGGTGGTTACACTCACTGCTACACTAACCACTCCTTGCCCTGGCAGCTACCACACAAAAATCCTCACCTCTAGCACCTACCCATGGTAGAGGGTGCTACAGTGGGAAGAGTTTTTACGTTTTTTTTTTATAAATGTGTTGCACGATTACCTTGTCATTTCCTTTTTGGGTGATTGGTGCACATCCATCGAGGGGAGAACATACCTGTTGGATGAAGAAATGCTGATTTGGAGTTCCATGTTGGTTATCTTGGTTAAATAACAAACGCATGTTGGTCCAGAGGGCCTCAGGGCTCTGGTGAGTGCAATAGTAGCATCACTGGGGTGGAGCACTTTTTTTGCATTTGCGTTTTAAAATCACTTCACATAAACCGCACAGTGGAAGTGAAGTTTAACAAGTGCAAATACATGGAATTTTGTGTTTGAACAGTTTGAAAAGGACTTTTCTTTTTCTCTTTTCTTGTTTTTTGCAACATATGTTTTTTCACAAATGGGACATTGATTCATGATTTATTGGATGATATTGCAGGTGTATGATATTTGCAGTGTTTTTTTGGAGGTTATAACCATATATTGATGCTAACACAAATTTTTAGGGATTAATGCGGAGGAATAGCGCCTACTTTATTTATAACAGTCTTTGATTTCCTTCCTGCTCTTTGCATCTCCGATATTTCCCTGTTTTTCTGTGTTCCTCATTTTGTATCTGTTGTATAAAGTTACTTGGTAATTAGTCTTTTAGGAACTTTGTTAGGTAGTTTGTTAGGTATTTTTGCCAGTTGCTTATTGTTCGCTTGTACCTTCACGTTTGCTGTTGTTGGATGGATTTCACTATAAATAAATCTCATAATGCATACACAGTCTGGTCTTAGTTTCCTAAGTGTAGCCACTCAGATCTCGCCATCCCTGCTGTTGATTCCTGACAAAGAGTTGGGCTTTAACTGGTTGTTAGGGATGAGCTCGGTGTTCGAGTCGAACGCATGTTCGACTTGAACATCGCCTGTTCGCCTGTTTGGCGAAATCAGAACTTTGTGGGCCGTTCGCGCCAAATTCGTGTGACGCAAACACCCCAAAATGCACTGCGCCATCGCACTGCATTGCCGGCGCTGTGATTGGCCAAGCATGCACTGTGACCCTGCCAGGATGCCTGTGGCCAATCATAGCTCAGGGGGGTTTAGTGCACGCCCCCCACTATAAAAGGCCGCCAGCGCGGCGGCCTTGTGTAGTGTGTTACGGCGTGCAGGGAAAGAGCTACATATGCAGGGACAGTGTGTTCTACAGTGTGTTCTTTTCTCAGGTATCTGCAGGAGTTAGTGGGTGTTGTGTGCCTCCAGCGCAGTATACACCTGTATCTACCCTTTATTGCTGTTCTCTAAGCTAGATAGGCAGGCAGGGACAGTGTGTCCTTTTCTCAGGCATCTGCAGGAGTTAGTGGGTGTTGTGTGCCTCCAGCGCAGTATACACCTGTATCTACCCTTTATTGCTGTTCTCTAAGATAGATAGGCAGGCAGGGACAGTGTGTTCTTTTCTCAGGCATCTGCAGGCCTTAGTGGGTGTTGTGTGCCTCCAGCGCAGTATACACCTGTATCTACCCTTTATTGCTGTTCTCTAAGCTAGATAGGCAGGCAGGGACAGTGTGTTATTTTCTCAGGCATCTGCAGGAGTTAGTGGGTGTTGTGTGCCTCCAGCGCAGTATACACCTGTATCTACCCTTTATTGCTGTTCTCTAAGCTAGATAGGCAGGGACAGTGTGTTCTTTTCTCAGGCATCTGCAGGAGTTAGTGGGTATTGTGTGCCCCAGCACAGTATACACCTGTATCTTCACTTTTTTGCTGTTCTATAATACAGGCATCTGCAGGAGTTAGTGGGTGTTGTTTGCCCCAGCACAGTATACACCTGTATTTACACTTTTTTGCTGTTCTATAATACAGGCATCTGCTTGAGTTAGTGGGTGTTGTGTGTCCCAGCACAGTATACACCTGTATCTACACTTTTTTGCTGTTCTATAATACAGGCATCTGCAGGAGTTAGTGGGTGTTGTGTGCCCCAGCACAATATACACCTGTATCTACACTTTTTTGCTGTTCTATAATACAGGCATCTGCAGGAGTTAGTGGGTGTTATGTGTCCCAGCACAGTATACACCTGTATCTACACTTTTTTGCTGTTCTATAATACAGGCATCTGCAGGAGTTAGTGGGTGTTGTGAGCCCCAGCACAGTATACACCTGTATCTACCCTTTATTGCTGTTCTCTAAGCTAGATAGGCAGGCAGGGACAGTGTGTTCTTTTCTCAGGCATCTGCAGGAGTTAGTGGGTGTTGTGTGCCTCCAGCGCAGTATACACCTGTATCTACCCTTTATTGCTGTTCTGTAAGCTAGATAGGCAGGCAGGGACAGTGTGTTATTTTCTCAGGCATCTGCAGGAGTTAGTGGGTGTTGTGTGCCTCCAGCGCAGTATACACCTGTATCTACCCTTTATTGCTGTTCTCTAAGCTAGATAGGCAGGCAGGGACAGTGTGTTCTTTTCTCAGGCATCTGCAGTCGTTAGTGGGTGTTGTGTGCCTCCAGCGCAGTATACACCTGTATCTACCCTTTATTGCTGTTCTCTAAGCTAGATAGGCAGGGACAGTGTGTTCTTTTCTCAGGCATCTGCAGGAGTTAGTGGGTATTGTGTGCCCCAGCACAGTATACACCTGTATCTTCACTTTTTTGCTGTTCTATAATACAGGCATCTGCAGGAGTTAGTGGGTGTTGTTTGCCCCAGCACAGTATACACCTGTATTTACACTTTTTTGCTGTTCTATATGTAGCGCTACCCCCAGTTAAGAGAGCCGCTGATATTGATTTGGGCCCTGTAGTGCACTGCTGTCAACCCCTGGCAATCGGCTCTAACCTCCCGTGGCACAGCTGGTGATAGAGGGATAGGACCGCGTGACCGCAACTGTTGGTGACGCAGTCCTATAACAAACATACACAGAATATACTTTAGAACTCCTATTAAAGTAAGCGGAACTGACACCAAATGTACTTTACCCAGATATTTTACTGAGGCTAATGGGCAAGTAATAAACAACAGTATAACAAGTTGCAGATCCCTGCAATAAACAGTAATAAAGATAAACAGAGTAATCAGAATAATAAAGTATTGTTATGCAACTCTAGCGCTGCCCTTTTACAGCTACTTCCCCTCATGGGTAGACTAACACCCAGCAATGTCTACCTATGCAGTCAGGCCTGACTGATCTAAATGGAAGTTCAGTGAAACAATATTCACTAGCAATCTTTTCGGTGGTGCACTTGAAGAACAACTTTGTAATCCCAACGAATAGTAAAGATAAAGGATCTGTCTTTAAACAGCTCTCACCACCTGGACAAGTCCAAGTCCGTTTCCTCCATCGATTCGTCTAGGAACAGGAATCCACCGACATCCAAGTCTTCAATCCTTCTGGTGTACTGCAGCAAGGAGGATTAGATGTCTCTAAGGCTCTGCTAGGCTGGCAGAGGGCTCTTTGGAAAGGAGCACACGGCCCAGGCTTCAGGCCTTGTGCACACAGCAGTTCAGCACAGAGATCCTCTTGCTAGGAGAGGGGTGTCCAAAGAGGCCGACCAAAACTCCGCCTCCCCTTTATAAAGTCTGCCCCAGCAGTCTCTGTTCTGGAGCAATGCACCCTGGGTGCTGCAAGATGTACTGGGAGATGTAGTCTCTCTCTCCTCTGCTTTCACTTCCATAATGTCTCTTTACTTCCTCCCGACTCACCTCTCACCTGGAACTTCTTGTCTCTCTGCATTAAAGGGGAACACCCCGCTACACACTCCCCCCACTTGAACTCTTTGGTCCCCAAAGACATCTAACATTTTTAGATCTGCAAAACATTTTAGCTTCAATGCGGTTGCATAGGATTGACAGAGGAGCCTCCCACCGATCATCATATGATGGGGAGCTGTCCTGTCCACAGGTCGCTTCAGTGGGGGCGACCTGTCCAACTGTGCCAGGAAGTGAGCTGGGGTTGCCCTCCACCAAATGCACAGTGGAGGGACCAGATGTGGGCATGGTCCTTCTTGAGGTTAGGACTGTGTCTTCGGAACTTTCTCCCATCTGATCATGAGTTAGTTTCCGGGGAGGATGAATGACTCTCTTCCTTCTCTTCTCCCTGGGAGTCACAGTCTCAGCTACTCTTGGTTCTTCCTCTGGTACTGAAGCAGGAACCTCTTCTGGTAGTGAGGGTATGGGATCACATCTGGGGACAGCAGGGGCTAAAAGCCGTTTCACCAAATCGGTATTGGTCCCAACGATGAGAGAGCTTCTTGAGGGCCCTGGCAGCCAGGGACAGACAATGGCCAGTGTCTCAAAGTTCTGGGGCTCCCCAGCCCTCAATGGATCACACGACAACTTGATCCGCAGACATCCATCACAAGAGTACTCTTCTGCTTGAATACCCTGAATCTTGGTGTTTCCCAACTCTTCCAGGGGCAGGTATGACAGGTACTTCTTGTAAAAGTCTCTGGTCATTAGGGTAACCTGAGAACCTGTATCAAGGATGGCTCTGGTGTAGATCCCTTCGATCAGAACAGGCACTACAGGCAGAGGACCTACCAATTGGGTAGCAGTTCTTTTGGAAACACCTGTAACAGCAGGCTGGCATACTTGGACTTGTGCTCTCTTCAGCTTCCGGCGCTGGGAATGCCGTTTCTGGCGTTGTTTGGAAGGCTGATAAGCGTTGTTCACTGAGACGGTATAAACTGCAGGTGTCCTCCACCGCTCCCTCGCAGATTCAGGGAAAGTTATTTTTGAAGGCCCGGATCTTCTCTCCATTCTTGGGTCACTTCTCTGAGGCCTCCCCCAGCCTTCTGTCTCCATTCGTGGACTTGGACATACTCGCTGGTAGTGGCCTACACCTCCACAGTTGAAACAGACAATCTCTCTTCTCTTCTGTGGGGAGGTTGGTGTTGAACTGCTCTGGCGTGGTTCATTCTTAATTTCCTCGGGTTCCTTCATTCCTGAGTTTTCAGACAGGAGTGTGGTCAAAAGATCCAGCACCTGGGTCATTTGGGACTTCAGGATCTCCACTTCTGAGTCCCGTTCAGTAGCCATAACTGATCTGACTCCCACCGCGGGGAGGGTAGTGGTCTTCTCAGTCCCTTGCTGTTCATTTAAGAGGGCTTCTTCATCTCTTATGATTCGTACAAGATCTCGGTAACTCAAAGTCATCACTCCTTCAGAGGTCTTCAAGTAGAGCCAAACTGGATCTGAACGCAGGGCTCCCCTCAGGATCTGCTTCATTCAGGTTGCGTCTATGACCTGCGGCAGTATTCCCTTCTTTAGGACAATTTGGCACAGCTTCCGGTTTAGCCTCCGCACATATTCGGATAACTTCTCTCCCGGCTGTTGGAGGGTATGTTCGAACTGGTATATCAGTTCAGTCGCCTTCTCCAGCTGGCCAAATTCCTCCTCCAGCATAGTCAGATAATCGTTTGCGGTACAGGTAGCGTTGCTAAGCCTGAGGTTCTTTACAGCTTCAGCAGCAGCGCCCTTTAGACTTTCGCTGATGCGCTGCTTCTTCTGCGCCTCTGGTATCTCCCATCCTTCTACCGCTTGTATGGCCTGTTCAATCCAGGTGTCAAATTCTTCTTCTCCGGCAGGCACTGGTTGCTTCCCTGAGAAGGTGCTAAGCTTCCGGTAACCGGCCTCCACATGCACCGTACTGCTTTTCTGGCACTTAATTACAAGGTCTCCTAGAGCATTCAACAATTCAGGCCCTATAGCGGCCAGCGGTGATCCCGGGCTTAATAGTTCCTCAGGCTTTTCTGCTTTAGGGGATAGTGGTGGAGATAATCGCGGGGGTGATGGCTTTGATGTCTGAAACCATTCTTCCTTCACTGGCAGCGTATGTATCAAGTGATAGGTCTGATTATCTATGGCTTGTATACTCTGACTTTTAAAATGCTCTGGGATTTCGTTTTTCCATTCTACCAGTGCGTATGTAAACGAGATCACTGGATCTGGCCTAAAATCCATCACCCATGCTTTGTGGCTCGGAGACAGTAAGAATACGAGCTGTTTTATCTCCTCTTCCTTCCATCTTTCCCCCGGGAGTACAATGACTACCGCCGCGGTTGGATCGACGCCAATCGCTGCGCACCACTGTGACATTGCTAGCGGGTCCATGCTGGTACTTCTGACCGGCTTGATTGCAGCGTGCAACGTACAAGGATCCCGGACTCGAGCCCCCACGTGTAGCGCTACCCCCAGTTAAGAGAGCCGCTGATATTGATTTGGGCCCTGTAGTGCACTGCTGTCAACCCCTGGCAATCGGCTCTAACCTCCCGTGGCACAGCTGGTGATAGAGGGATAGGACCGCGTGACCGCAACTGTTGGTGACGCAGTCCTATAACAAACATACACAGAATATACTTTAGAACTCCTATTAAAGTAAGCGGAACTGACACCAAATGTACTTTACCCAGATATTTTACTGAGGCTAATGGGCAAGTAATAAACAACAGTATAACAAGTTGCAGATCCCTGCAATAAACAGTAATAAAGATAAACAGAGTAATCAGAATAATAAAGTATTGCTATGCAACTCTAGCGCTGCCCTTTTACAGCTACTTCCCCTCATGGGTAGACTAACACCCAGCAATGTCTACCTATGCAGTCAGGCCTGACTGATCTAAATGGAAGTTCAGTGAAACAATATTCACTAGCAATCTTTTCGGTGGTGCACTTGAAGAACAACTTTGTAATCCCAACGAATAGTAAAGATAAAGGATCTGTCTTTAAACAGCTCTCACCACCTGGACAAGTCCAAGTCCGTTTCCTCCATCGATTCGTCTAGGAACAGGAATCCACCGACATCCAAGTCTTCAATCCTTCTGGTGTACTGCAGCAAGGAGGATTAGATGTCTCTAAGGCTCTGCTAGGCTGGCAGAGGGCTCTTTGGAAAGGAGCACACGGCCCAGGCTTCAGGCCTTGTGCACACAGCAGTTCAGCACAGAGATCCTCTTGCTAGGAGAGGGGTGTCCAAAGAGGCCGACCAAAACTCCGCCTCCCCTTTATAAAGTCTGCCCCAGCAGTCTCTGTTCTGGAGCAATGCACCCTGGGTGCTGCAAGATGTACTGGGAGATGTAGTCTCTCTCTCCTCTGCTTTCACTTCCATAATGTCTCTTTACTTCCTCCCGACTCACCTCTCACCTGGAACTTCTTGTCTCTCTGCATTAAAGGGGAACACCCCGCTACATATAATACAGGCATCTGCTTGAGTTAGTGGGTGTTGTGTGTCCCAGCACAGTATACACCTGTATCTACACTTTTTTGCTGTTCTATAATACAGGCATCTGCAGGAGTTAGTGGGTGTTGTGTGCCCTAGCACAATATACACCTGTATCTACACTTTTTTGCTGTTCTATAATACAGGCATCTGCAGGAGTTAGTGGGTGTTATGTGTCCCAGCACAGTATACACCTGTATCTACACTTTTTTGCTGTTCTAGAATACAGGCATCTGCAGGAGTTAGTGGGTGTTGTGTGCCCCAGCACAGTATACACCTGTATCTACCCTTTATTGCTGGTGTTCTCTAATAAAGGCATCTGCAGGAGTTACAGTAGTGGGTGTTGTGTCCCTCCAGCACAGCACAGTATACACCTGTATCTACCCTTTATTACTGGTGTACTCTAATAAAGGCATCTGCAGGAGTTAGTGGGTGTTGTGTCCCTCCAGCCCAGCACAGTATACACCTGTATCTACCCTTTATTGCTGGTGTTCTCTAATAAAGGCATCTGCAGGAGTTAGTTGGTGTTGTGTCCCTCCAGCACAGCACAGTATACACCTGTATCTACCCTTTATTGCTGGTGTTCTCTAATAAAGGCATCTGCAGGAGTTAGTGGGTGTTGTGTCCCTCCAGAACAGCACAGTATGCACCTGTATCTACCCTTTATTGCTGGTGTTCTCTAATAAAGGCATCTGCAGGAGTTAGTGGGTGTTGTGTCCCTCCAGCACAGCACAGTACCTCTCTCCTCCACCCCCTCCTCTTCTTCTTCCTCCATGGCCTCTTCCTGTGCTTTGTCCTCGGAACCAGCGGTGCTCCAAAGGCGTTCAAGGGGCTACGCAAGTACGCAGGCAAAAAGATGCCATGCCGTGCTTGCGCTGGTGTGTTTGGGGGACAGGAGCCACGCTGGGGCAAAGGTTCTGTCAGCTCTGCAGAGGCAGGCCGAGAGGTGGTTGACGCCATGCCAGCTTAAGCCAGGAATGGTGGTTTGCGACAATGGCACCAACCTCCTCTCCGCCCTCCGACAGGGACAACTGACCCATGTGCCCTGTGTGGCTCACGTCCTTAACCTGGCGGTGCAGCGGTTCTTGGGCAGGTACCCGGGCTTACAGGATGTCCTGAGGCAGGCCAGGAAAGTCTGTGTGCATTTCCGCAGATCATATAATGCCAGTGCTCGGCTGGCTGAGCTGCAAAAGGAGTTGAACCTGCCCAAGAACCGCCTTATATGTGACATGCCCACCAGGTGGAACTCAACGTTGGCCATGCAGCGGCTGCACATGCAGCAGAGGGCCATAAATGAGTACCTGTGCGACTACGGCACCAGGACAGGGTCAGGGGAGCTCAGGTTTTTTTCACCACGCCAGTGGGGCATGATCAGGGATGCATGCACTGTCCTGGCACCATTTGAGGAGGCCACGAGGATGGTGAGCAGTGACAGTGCATGCATCAGTGACACTGTACCTCTTGTCCACCTGTTGGAGCATACACTGCGTGGAATAATGGACAGGGCACATGAGGCAGAACAGAGGCAGGAAGAGGAAGACTTCCTTGCCTCTCAAGGCCCCCTTTACCCAGACAGTGTTCCTTCTGTCCCACCCATCGCACAGGAAGATGACGAGGAGGAGGATTGTGTCAGCATGGAGGTGGAGCCTGGCACTCAGCATCAACAGCAGCAGTCTTTTAGGGATGATTTACAGTCCCAAGAAACCCATGGACTTGTACGTGGCTGGGAGGAGGTGGCTGCGGATCATGTCGTCCTTAGTGACCCAGAGGACTCCGGACCGAATGCCTCAGCTAACCTACGCTGCATGGCCCCCCTGATCCTGCAATGTCTGCAGAAGGATCCTCGTATTCTTCGGATCAAGGAGAGGGATCATTACTGGCTGGCCACTCTCCTTGATCAACAGTACAAGGGCAAGGTTGCGGACCTTATCTTACCGTCGCAGAGGGAGCAGAGGATGAGACATCTCCGGGAGGCCTTGCAGAAAGGTCTGTGCAACGTGTTCCCAGAGACTGGGAGGTTACAAACTCCTGGTCCTGGACAACGAGTTGCTGAGGCTTCGGTCAGTCAAAGAAGGAGCGGTGGGGAAGGTGGCCGTCTGACCGATGCGTTCAGACAATTTTTTAGTCCGCAGCCTCAAGGTTTGATCGGTTCCAGCAACCATCGCCAGCGTCTGATATACATGGTGCAGCAATACCTAGGGGCAAGGTCAGACTTGGACACCTTTCCCACCGAAAATCCTCTGGCTTACTGGGTCTTGAGGATGGATCACTGGCCAGAGCTTGCACAGTATGCAATTGAGCTACTGGCCTGTCCTGCATCCAGCGTTCTTTCAGAACGCACATTCAGTGCTGCTGGAGGCTTTGTCATGGATCACAGGGTGCGCCTGTCCACCGACTCGGTTGATCGACTGACCTTCATAAAGATGAACCAGTCTTGGATCACCACGATATAACAGATATAACAGAATAATTTATTTTGAAATGTCACATCCTTTCAAGACTGCCTATGCTGATGCTGAGTGACTGTCCTGTTATGTTGACTGACTATCCTCCTCCTCCTCAATGATCCGATTGCTGATGATAGCTTGGAAGAACATTTTTGTTTCTGGGTGCCGCCACCAGTGGCTAAGGCCCAATTTTTCAGCCCCTGTTTAACAGGGGCATGTAATTAAAAAAAATGTATGCAATGCTTTGCAGCAGGGCTCATTCCTGCACTCCAACTAGAGTATCTGGGAGAGGTTGCAGTGTCATGGCACCAGCACCAGTGCCTAAGGCCCAATTTGTCAGCCCCTGTTTAACAGGGGCGTGTAATTACAGATTTTGATGCAATACTTTGCAACAGGGCTCATTGCTGTGCTCCAAGTACAGTATCTGTGAGGGGTTGCAGTGTTGTGGCACCAGTGCCTAGGCGCAATTTTTCAGCCCCTGTTTAACAGGGGCGTGTATTTACAATTCTTGATCTAATAATTCACAGCAGGGCCCATTCCTGTGCCCACCAAGAGTAACTGTGAGGGCTTACAGTGTTGTGGCAACACCACCACCACCACCAAAGGCCCAATTTTTCTGCCCATCTTCAACAGGGGCATGCAATTACAATTCTTGATCTAATAATTAACAGTAGGGCCCATTCCTGCGCCCACCAAGAGTAACTGTGAGGGCTGACAGTGTTGTAGCACCAGCACCACCACCAAAGGCCCAATTTTTCCTACCACTGTTCAACAATGGCATGTAATTACAATTCCTGATATAATAGTTCACAGCAGGGCGTTCCAGCGCCCACCAAGAGTAACTGTGAGGGCTCACAGTGTTGTGGCAACACCAATATCTAAGGGGCAAATTTCAGCAGAGTATATACGGCAGGCCCCTACTTTCAAACATCCAACTTACAAATGACTCCTACTTGCAAACGGAAGGAGACAAAAGGAAGTGAGAGGAAATCTACCCCTAGGAAGGGAAATTCTCTCCTGTAAGAGTTAATATGGGAAAAAGGTGTCTCCTCTCTACTGATGCTTTATCACCAATCCTTGTTTCAATAAAAACCCCACTTTTCCAAAAACAATTGTCATTGGGACGGAAAGTGAGGTGAAATCTTCTGATCAGGTGCACAGACAGCAAAACAAATGTTACAGGGGTGATAACCCTTCCCTATGTTCTCCAAAAAGCTTAAAAATATATTTTTTGGCTGGAGCTACACTTAAACAATGTACCTGTTCAAAATTACAAACAGATTCTACTTAAGAACAAACCTACAGTCCCTGTCTTGTTTGTACCGCCTGTATACTGCTGTTCAGAGTATATAGGGCCTTTTTTAATTTTGGGTGCAGGGTTCCCTTTAATATCCATACAAGACCCAAAGGGGCTGGTAATGGGCTGGGGTGGGGGGGGGGGGGTGATGGGGTAGCCATGCAATTTTTCTCAAAGATTTTCATCCATATTGCCAGGACAGGACATGATATTAAAGTCGCAAGCAGTTTTAAATGGCTTTTTTTCCTTTAGAAATGTCATTTTGTGCAGGGACAGTTCTAATTACGGGAAACGCATGCCAATTCGCAGGCATAATTTAGACACCCCCCAGGTACGATATTTAATGAATATTTCACATTTTTTTTTACTTTATGCATCATTAAAATGACTGCTCCCAAAAAAACGGCCGTTTTTAAAACTTATTTTTGCATTGATACATGTCCCCTGGGGCAGAACCCGGGTCCCAAAACCCTTTTTAGGACAATAACATGCATATTAGCCGTTATAATTAGCACTTTAGATTTCGAACGTTCGCGTCCATTGTATTTAATAGGGTTCTAAAGTTCGCGCAAACTTTCGGTCCGTTCGCATGTTCTGGTGCGAACCGAACCGGGGGGTGTTCGGCTCATCCTTACTGGTTGTCTATAATTGTTTAAATAGTAAAACATGTGGAGATGAGCCTTGCAATCTACACCTCAAAACACAGGGATACAGCTTACAAGAAGTTGCTGCATGAAGATTTTTGTACACTATATGCAGTGCATGGTGCAGATGTGGAACAAAAGCAAACTGGCAGGCTCATGGGAGCTCTGGGCAGGGGTTTGCAACCACGTTGAGCTTTGGTTCTTCTGCATTAGCCCAGCCCTAATAGTTCTGTACATTATATTTATTTTAAAAAAAATGATGACTGCAAATGTTTTCAAGATATGAAAAAAGAAAATGCATGCATGTATGAAAATGCATGTTTCATTTACAGCTGCCCACTTGGGTGTCTGCTTTTGTTTTTTAACCACATAAGGACCGCCGCACGACGATATACGTTGACAGAATTGCACGGACAGGCACAAGGGCGTACTGGTACGTCCCCTTTAAGAACCCAGTTGTGGGTCGCGCTCGCGACCCGGTCCGAAGCTCCATGACCGCGCCCGCGGGACCCGCGGACCCGATCACCGCCGGTGTCCCGCGATCGGGTCACAGAGCTGAAGAACAGGGAGAGGTAAGTGTAAACAAACCTTTCCCCATTCTTCCTAGTGGAATGTCAGTGATCGTCTGTTCCCTGTCATAGGGAACGACGATCAGTGATGTCACATGCCAAGCCACGCCCCCTACAGTAAGAATCACTCATTAGGTCACACTTAACCCCTGCAGCGCCACCTAGAGGTTAACCCCTTCACTGCTAGTGTCATTTCACAGTAATCAGTGCATATTTATAGCACTGACGCTGTAAAAATGACAATGATCCCAAAAATGTGTCAAAAGTGTCCGATGTGTCCGCCATAATGTCGCAGTCATGATAAAAATTGCTGATCGCCGCCATTACTAGTAAAAAAAAGTTATTAATAAAAGTGCTATAAAACTACCCCCTATTTTGTAGACGCTATAACTTTTGCGCAAACCAATCAATAAACGCTTATTGCGTTTTTCTGTACCAAAAATATGTAGAATACGTATCGGCCTAAACTGAGGAAAAAAAATGTTTTTTTATACATTTTTTGGGGATATTTATTATAGCAAAAAGTAAAAAATCTGTAATTTTTTTCAAAATTGCTGCTCTATTTTTGTTTATAGCGCAAAAAATAAAAACTGCAGAGGTGATTAAATACCACCAAAAAAAAGCTCTATTTGTGGGAAAAAAAGGACGTCAATTTTGTTTGGGAGCCACGTCGCACGACCGCGCAATTGTCAGTTAAAGCGACACAGTGCCGAATCGCAAAAAGGGGCCTGGTCCTTTAGCAACAAATAGGTCCGGGGCTTAAGTGGTTAACTTATACTAGAAAATAACATTATGGAATGTAAATAGCTTTCATAGGCGAGATTTCCACATTTTTTGCTGATGAATACATGAGGCCTCTAAGTAAAATAAAAATGAGAAAAGATCAGACTGCATGCTTAAGCAGAATTGGCCATTACACATTTTGCAAACTTCTTGCAAAGTACTGACATCAGCTAACTGTAATAAGTTTACAGGAATGTCCAACTAAGAAATGGGTATTGAAGGTGTTCTGTTGTGAGAATATTTAACATTAAAATTTACATTCCACACAAGATCTTCAAACACTAATGGGAGTATATTGGTACTAGGCCAGCTGGACTTTGATGCCAACACTGAACTTTGTATTAAACATTGAAGTCAACATTAAAATCAATATTTGCTTTCAAGCTAACTTCAAAGTCCATCCTAACTGTGGTACAGAATTTTAAATTCTTCACCCCACTGGTATCTCATCACCTTTTCCTAGCCCCACTGCTGCAATGTTTTTTTTTTTTTCATCTTCCAATGTTATTCCTAATTTTGTTCCTTCGTTATCAGTGTCTCCTTTACTCTCTTCCCTTATGACATGTCTAGTTTTGTTTATTGCACTGGTTTTCCTAAGGCATCGGCAGTAAAACCTCCTGCAAAAGGGCTTATCTTCCATGAAGGCAAACATGTAATGGTATAAGAAATGCACATTTTGCTTAAATTATTACAAGTAAAATGTAAATATTATTACTAGAACTCAGGACCGGCAGGGTTGATATAAAATATTGTATTGTACAATGTACAAGTTCTATTCAATGAACAAAGTAGAAACATAAACCATAGTATCTTGCTATGCTAACATTTGTCATTAACGGCCCAAAGCAGGGACCACCTAGTAAATTGAAATATTGATAGCTTTTGTTGCCATACACTCAACAAATGATTCTGATGACTATTAAAAACACCATGCACTGCACCTTATAATGTCTGCCTAGTCTCACACAGTATACAGTAACATGAATAATCCCCACAAACACAGCTTGGAAAGAAAAATACAATTATTGGTTTTATACCTCGAAAGAAGAAGAAATGCTCAGTTGTATGTATTACAGTATATATAATAGGCAGCATACTTTTCTCTGTTATTTGCTATTGCTCTAATATTTTTTTTTGCATTTTTAATGAAGTTTTATTATAGTTATTTTGATTTGGTCATTTAATGTGTGCATATCATTTTGAAGATTGAGTTTTCTAAACAACAGTGAAATAACATCATCAACTTAAGTGCCTTTGGATCTTAAATGTTGGTTACCTAAGATCATAAAGTGATTGTTACAGGAAATAAATACAAATTAGTATAATGCGAGGCATATAAATAATAACAAAAGCACAAATATCACCAATGATGTTTAACATTTAGATGGAAAACATTTGATTTTAGCCTTCAATCGATTTTCTGTGGCACCCCAATATGCGCACATGGACCCAGCAGACTGCTCCTCAGTGCACTGCAACAAATGCAAAAAAAAAAAATTGGCAAATATTTTTTGGGGCATGACAGGTTGAGGTCTTATTGAAAATGAATAGGCCCACTGACTGCAGAGTGCAATGGCATGCCAATAATGTATGCATAAGTGTACTGATCCCAAAGGAAGCCTGGGAACAGGCATAGTATTTAGAGAGTCTGGGAGAAGAGAGGAATTACCCAGTGTTTCTGGGTCACTGACTCTGAAAGTATTGAAATCATTGGTTTAGCCTGACATTAAATTAGGCAACCAATGTATTTAGGAGGACCAAGGTGTCAAACTAAAGCACAGTGCTTCTGAATGCACTGGGAGAATGTAGTCACAAGAACTCCACTCTCCGTGTGACTGCTGCCTTCTCTGTATCAGGAATACGGACACTGTTCCTTTAAATGCAGCACAATGGACCAGCTGTCAAATTGACAGCAGAGCTCTGTTGATTGTACTGGGACAGCTGTGCTCTTCACAAATGACTTAAAGCTTCATTATTTATAATGATCCCCCGGCAGTATAAAGAAAACAGCAGCTCTGGCTGCAGTACTTAGGTCCTCTCCATTGCTTTATCTTGCAATAAATTTACTCTGCCACAAGATGTCTGTCCATTCAACCTGGAACAGTCTAAGAACATACAGTTAGTGCAGGAGTATTGATGAGCGAGAGTATTGATGCAACTCTTTGCAACTGCCCACTTTTGAGAAAAGATATGAAGAGGAAGAGGACCCTGTGCATCACATGACTGGATTGCAGACAAGTATTAAACAAAAAAAAGGAACAAGACACAAAGAGAGGACTTCGGAGGAGTGGAATGTCACAACAACCCTCTAGCACCTCATATGTTGTACATACGGTATACAGTATATGAAAGCTGTTTAAAACTGAAAACAGACATTTTTTTGCAGGTTTCTCTATATGAACTCATGCATGCCTTTATGAAGTGGTATTTATGAGAAGGTATATATGAATAATTATAATGTACAACCCATATTAAAAGTACCATATTACTGGTTTACTGTGATTAATTCTGGTGATATATTGAACACTACCTCATAATACTTTCAGCTTGATTTATCAGTATGTTCACATTTAGATGTATAACAAATCTAACAAGTGTGCACACGAAGTGAACATTTTAGCCATTTTAAATATTTAAAAGTTAAAGTGTTGCCTAAGAGTGTGTGCTATCAGCTTTATATGCTACTTCTGTGTGCGCTTTTATTGAAGTAGTTTCAGATTGTTACCATGATCTGAGTTCCCCAACTTCAGGGCTTCAAAGTCTAGAAAGAAAAAGCTGGGGAAAACAACAGACAAAAAATATAATTATAGCTAATGTATGCATATTTTTCACATTAAATACTTAAAGCAAACCTTTTGTTCTTTTAATCTATAAAGAGTGCCAGCTGTAAGGAAATTGGGGCATCCTCAGATTCATATCTTTGTCATCAACTATTACCTCCCACAACTCCTTATTCAACATTAAGGCCACTCTTCACGTGAAGGACAAATATCAAGTTGCAGAGACAACAGGGAGCGGGCCAGTCTTTGACTTTCTTGAAGATGGAATTTGCATACTAGTGTGTATGCATTTTCCATATATTTGCATATTAGTGTATCCTGGGGTTTGGGGCCCCCAGGGCATTTTCTAACCTCTTTATAATGGGAGGTAATTAAAGCCAAGCTACCCAAATCATATTTAGGAGTGTCAATATGCACCAGTTACCTTGTAACTAACTCCATGACTAATGTGCCTACTAAAATAGGCTTAATATGTTTTTAAGGAAATTTTGAAATACTGTTAAATACCATTTCCTTTTTTATTATAAGCTGACAAATAAATAAAAGATTGGTAAAATACTGTAAATCTAATACATAACAGTTTTATATTTAATGTTTAAACCTGTTTAATTAATTTTTTAAACTGTAATCATTTATATAAAAAAAAAAAGACAAAATATTCAAATTATCATATGCGGCGCTCCTATCAATATTTAAATTGATACGGTTCACTATTGTCCCAAAGACAACAGTGTTTAAAGGTACACCAGGTGTATGCGATAAATCCTCAGGGCAAAGTTCGAATTATCACATGTAAAAATGATCACAATAACGTCTGCGGAATGTGCACCTTCCTCCAGATCACTTCAAACAGGTGTTTCAAAACTCCCCATAGGGTTTGTACTCACCAGAAATCAGAAGGTAACGGCTCATACGAAATCCAAAAGGAAATCCAAATGAGAGATGTCTCCTGCGTGTGTCCTTTTCATAGAGATATTCAAGCTTTCTCCAAAGATGGTGTTATGAGGAGAGAGAGAAAACTCCACATAGTATAGTCCAGTTAAAAAAAAAACGTTATTTAAAAAAAAAATCAATATATATCTCTTAACTGAGAAGTCTGAGAACATTTAGTTGTAGAAAAGAGGTCCCGATGGGGGCATTTTGTTATTTTATTTTTGACTTGGGTTTTGTTTTAAGTTGATGAAAGATACATTCAGATTTATTTTGCAATGGTGGTAGGGACTAGTGCAGAGTGAAACATACCTGGGTTTGGTTTTGGGCCGATTGAGCGAACATGACGGATACAGCCTGCTCTTCTCTATGGGCCCTCCGATTCGATCTGTCTAGATGGAAGGGGACTGATCCCCTTCTGTTTTTTTAGCAGATCGGATTGGAGGTAGGCGGGTGTAAACAGACACAAGTCTGTTTACATCTGCCGCTCCATAGAGGTGAATGGATGGTCTGATTGGGTTGGACCGATTGTGTGAAAGGGGCCCAAGGCTGCTTTCACACTGATGCCCTGTGGTTTACCCACACCGTGGGTGAGGAGGAGTGCACCTGTGGCTTTCCTGCGGGTTAGCTGTACTTTGCCATAGAATTCAATTATATCCTGCAGGTGTGGTGCACTTTCTAAAAGCTCACCAAGTCCACAGGTAATAACAGAAGTCTATGGCTCCATGCAGGCAACCCACAGGTGCACTGCGCTACACCTGTGGATCAGTTTGAAAGCAGCCCAGCAACCACTGCAGAACAGATATGCCCATATACAAACTGTGATTTTAGTAATAAACTTACTTTTAAAAACAGTCTTCCATTCAGGTATCGCTGGCTGTTGCTGTCCCAGTGCATTTTGTATCACTCTGTGACAGGAGCCGGCACTATACAGACTTATGCAGCTTTACTCCACAGCCACTTGCTTCCTCTACTGCCGGCTTCATTCACAACACTAATGCAATGGAATGGCAGGTCAGCAATCCATGATCTCGGCTTGCCAACCCTCTATGCCAGAGCAGATGGTCGTGGGCCACATCAGAGGCCTCCACGGGCACTGTTTGGACACCCCTGGCTTAAAGTGAAACATTAAAAATGCAAACTTGCATTAAATAAAATCTCTGGGGGATGCGATGACCCTGCCTGTAAAGAGTACCTACTGCAGCAAAACTGACATTTACAAAGAAAAAAGTATTAAAATTTTTTAACTATTTATGCAACGGAAGGTTTTACTCCCTCCATGACCAGGGCATTTTTTTGCTATTCTGCACTGCACTACTTTACCAACTAACTAGTAATTGCACGGTCATGCAGCACTGTACCCAAATAAAATGTATATATTAGAGCTTTCTTTTGGTGATATTCGTGGAATATGTCCTATGGGTTTTTTATTTTTTATTATATAAACGAAAAAATACCAAAAATTCAGAAAAATCACCCAATATTTTTTTACTTTTTGCTATAAAACATATCAAATAAATCAAATTAAAAAAAATCATGTCTCTTCATTAATTTAGGTCAAAATGTATTCTGCTATATGTGATAATACTTTACCCAGTCATCGTACTAATGACACTGGCTGGGAAGGGGTTAACGTCTAGGGCCAATCAAAGGGTTGTTCCTAACAATGTGTAATGTGTGCTGCTTTTACTAATATATGTCACATTGCTGCTCCTTGCAGAGAGACCTGTGTTGTTAGTAAATAGGGATGAGCTCGGTGTTCGTGTCAAACGCATGTTCGACTCGAACATCGCCTGTTCGTCTGTTCGCCGAATTGCGAACATTATGGGCCGTTCACGCCAAATTCGTGTGACGCGAACGGCCCACAATGCACTGCGCCATCGCACTGCATTTCCGGCGCTGTGATTGGCCAAGCATGCACTGTGACCCCGCATGCTTGGCCAATCACAGCGCCGGCAGCGAGGAGAGCCATAATTGGCCACAGGCAGGATGCCTGTGGCCAATCATAGCTCAGGGGGGTTTAGTACACGCCCCACACTATAAAAGGCCGCCAGCGCGGCGGCCTCGTGCAGTGTGTTCCGGCGTGCAGGGAAAGAGATACATAGGCAGGGACAGTGTGTTCTATGTTCTATTCTTTTCTCAGGTATCTGCAGGAGTTAGTGGGTGTTGTGTGCCTCCAGCACAGTATACACCTGGATCTACACTTTATTGCTGTTCTCTAAGCTAGATAGGCAGGCAGGGAAAGAGATACATAGGCAGGGACAGTGTGTTCTATATTCTATTCTTTTCTCAGGCATCTGCAGGAGTTAGTGGGTGTTGTGTGCCCCCAGCACAGTATACACCTGTATATATCCGTCATTGCTGTTCTCTAATACAGGCATCTGCAGGAGTTAGTGGCACAGTATACACCTGTATATACCAGTGTAGCGGGGGTTTAAATTTAGGGGGATACACCTGGGTGGTAGTATGACCCAGGTGTGTATAAATCATGAAAGGATTTAGACCATTGTTAATTCGTGGAGGACTTGGTGGTGTGTTGTTCTCCTTGACCTGTGGGTGGCGGGGTTCCCACAGGTCTAAGGTAGATTCACTGCCGCAGGGCTGGCCTTTTTGTCCCCTGCCAGCGATGGTACGGCGAGGGCGGGGAACCCGTCGTGGCGTTGCGGGAGGAGATAAAGGGGAGAGACGCCCTGACCAAGAGGTCTTTTTCCTGCATCACGCGCCCAGGCACCTTCGGCCTGGGTGCGGGCGGTCCGGAGTTCCGACCCTGGCGCCCTAGGCCTGGTCGGAGCAGAGTTGGCGTCCATCCCAGGCACCTTCAGCCTGGGGTGAGGTACTAAACCGGAGGCCTGGGGCCCAGTGACTTCGAATGGGTCCCGCAAGGGCGGAGGATTCCGAGGGTCCCTGAGGTGGATGGGGCCCATGTCTGAGGTGAGGAGGCTGGGGAGGTCACCCGTCCGAAGAGTCCGGAGCAGCATCAACCCGGTGACGGATGGGACCCCGGTAACTCCCTTGGAGGGACATCTTCCCCCTGACAGGGGCCACAACGCAGCGAAGGTACTCCTATCTGAATTCTACTGAGTCGCTGGTAGAGACTCACAAGTTCTAAGTGCTCTCTAGCCAAGGCTATAGTAACCGCTGGTGAAATCACAGTGGTTTAGTGTACAACCAGGATAGTGCCTCAACCTGCTCACCCCGCCGTATTGAACTGTTATTGGGTCTCAACCAGTTGGCTGGCAAAGAACTGTTTGATTGTGAGTGTGACAATAAAACAAGTGTTGGACCCTTATCGGTGTGTGGGACTCTGGTTAATGGGAGCAAAGGGAAGTGTCAGCACAGCAAGACTTGGTCATTAACTGAAACGCACAGGCCCGAGGAAAATAACTGGTACTGGCCTTCACCTCACTCACTGCCATGGGGAGGACATGGGCCGTAGTGCATCTTACTCTCACATACAACATACCCCTAGACAAAACGGATGGAGTGAGGGCGCTACACCCGTCATTGCTGTTCTCTAATACAGACATCTGCAGGAGTTAGTGGCACAGTATACACCTGTATATACCCGTCATTGCTGTTCTATAATACAGGCATCTGCAGGAGTTAGTGGCACAGTGTACACCTGTATATACCCGTCATTGCTGTTCTATAAAATAGGCATCTGCAGGAGTTAGTGGCACAGTGTACACCTGTATATACCCGTCATTGCTGTTCTCTAATACAGGCATCTGCAGGAGTTAGTGGCACAGTATACACCTGTATAAACCCGTCATTGCTGTTCTCTAATACAGGCATCTGCAGGAGTTAGTGGCACAGTGTACACCTGTATATACCCGTCATTGCTGTTCTCTAATACAGGCATCTGCAGGAGTTAGTGGCACAGTATACACCTGTATATACTAGACATGTGCACACTGAAATATTTCGTTTCGGAATTTCGTTTTCGTCCGAAAAATAAATTTATTAAGTTACTCCCGAAATTCGTTTTTATTTATGTCATTTTTCGTTAAAAATTGCATTCGTCCGAAAATCTGAATTAATTAAGGTCGAATCTGTCATTGAAGGCTTATGGTGTCTGTCGAATGTTCAAAGAAGATTCGACGGAGCAGCGAAACTGTACGACTCTGCAATCATACATTTCCGGTCGAATGTTCCGCCCACAAGCAGTGATCTTTTCTCTCTATGTCGAATCTTTTCTCTCTATAATAACGAATCTTTTCTCTCTATAATGTCGAATCTTTTCTCTCTATAATGTCGAATCTTTTCTCTCCTATGTCGAATCTTTTCTCTCTATAATGTCGAATCTTTTCTCTCCTATGTCGAATCTTTTCTCTCTATAATGTCAAATCTTTTCTCTCTATAATGTCAAATCTTTTCTCTCCTATGTCGAATCTTTTCTCTCCTATGTCGAATCTTTTCTCTCTATAATGTCAAATCTTTTCTCTCCTATGTCGAATCTTTTCTCTCTTATGTCGAATCTTTTCTCTCCTATGTCGAATCTTTTCTCTCTATAATGTCAAATCTTTTCTCTCTATGATGTCAAATCTTTTCTCTCCTATGTCGAATCTTTTCTCTCTATAATGTCAAATCTTTTCTCTCCTATGTCGAATCTTTTCTCTCTATAATGTCAAATCTTTTCTCTCTATAATGTCAAATCTTTTCTCTCCTATGTCGAATCTTTTCTCTCTATAATGTCAAATCTTTTCTCTCCTATGTCGAATCTTTTCTCTCCTATGTCGAATCTTTTCTCTCCTATGTCAAATCTTTTCTCTCTATGTAGAATAATCTTGGACTAATAGAGTTAAGGTTAGGCACATTCGACCACAGGTTCGATAGACACAGATTGTTATTGTCAGCGTCACGTCGAATCTCCTATCTATATCGAACTGTTGTAGCAACGAAAACGAAAATAAAGCATTTGTTTATGTCGGATCTTTCGGTTTTCGGATTCTGTGCTTTCGTTTTCGTTTGTTAAAACGATAACGAAAATAGCTGAAATTCGGACGAAAATGCATTTGGACGAAAACGAATGCACATGTCTAGTATATACCCGTCATTGCTGTTCTCTAATAAAGGCATCTGCTGGAGTTAGTGGGTGTTGTGTGCCTCCAGCACAATATACACTACCCAATTGCTGGTTTTCCCATCTCCCTGCAGGCCATTACTATGTCTGGAAGGCCAACAAAGAGAGGCAGACAGTCGCAAGCTAATAAAAGAGGGCAAGCAGGCTCTGTGTCTGGGGGCAACAGTGCTGGTCGTGGAAGCGGTGCATTGTCATCAGCACGTGGCCATGGGACACGCTTGTCCTTATTTTCAGCAGCTGGACGTGTTGAGCCGCATCATGCCAGAGACTTGGTAGAGTGGATGACCAAGCCCTCCTCATCCTCCTCATCCTCTCTCACCCAGGCTCAGGGTACTGGCAAAGCAGCTGCCAAAGCGTCCTCTTCCCTCGTATCAATGTCATCATCAGTCACTCATTCCCTAGACCCACCATGTCCTCCTGAGGAGTCCCCCGAACTGTTTGAGCACAGTGTTGGGTACATGCACCAGGAGGATGCCCAGCGTTTCGAAGGGTCTGATGATGATACCCAGCTAGAAGAAGGCAGTAGCGTGAGGGCAGAGAGAGGGGATGCTCAAGAAGGACAGCAATCTGGCAGTCATGTTCCAGCAGCTGCAGCATACTGCCAGATTGGCTCCAGTGATGAGGAGGGAGGGGATGATGAGGTCACTGACTCCACGTGGGTGCCTGATAGGAGAGAGGAGGAGGAGGAGGATGAGGAGGAGACACATCTCCAACGAGGCATGATGCCCTCCGGGGGCCAGCGTAAGGGCAGCACACCGACTGAATCACACCGCAGAGCTACGCCTGTGCAGGGCGCTGCCTCTGCCCATTATTCCAAAAGTTCTTTGGTGTGGGCCTTTTTTGAGTCGAGTGCATCAGATCGCACCGCTGCTATTTGCAACATATGTCTCAAGCGTATCTCGCGTGGCCAAAACATCAGCCGCTTGGGCACCACTTGCTTGACTAGACATATGTTGACCTGCCATGCAGCTCGTTTGCAAGCGTACCTTAAAGACCCACACCAAAGAACAAAGCGGACCTCTCCTTGCTCCTCATCAGCTGGGATCTCCAACCCCACTATACCTTCAGTCCTCTCTGAAACCTGCACTGAGAGGAATGAAGGTGTAGAATTAGGTGTGTCACAGCGAAGTACTTGCAGGCACTCTGCTAGCAGTCCGATTGTAGCAGGCAAATTTCCCTGCCCCAGCTGCTGGACCGTTCACTCCCAGCCACCCACATGCCCAGCGGTTGAATGCTAGCTTGGCTAAATTGCTAGCAATTCAACTGCTGCCTTTTCAGTTTGTAGACTCGCCCCCTTCCGTGAGTTTATGCAATGTGCGGTTCCTCAGTGGCAGGTTCCCAAACGCCACTTTTTCTCACGGATTCAGGCTCTCTATCGGCATGTGGAAGGCAATGTCAGCGGTAAGATGCATATTACCGCTGACTCATGGTCCAGCAGGCATGGACAGGGACGTTACCTTTCTTTCACGGCCCATTGGGTCACTCTTTTGGCAGCTGGGAAGGATGCAGGACAAGGTGCAGTAGTGTTGGAGGTTGTTCCGCCGCCACGCCTCCAAAATGCTACTACTGGTTGTGACACACCTCTCTCCTCCACCCCCTCCTCTTCTTCTTCCTCCATGGCCTCTTCCTGTGCTTTGTCCTCGGAACCAGCGGTGCTCTGTAGGCATTCAAGGGGCTACGCAAGTACGCAGGCAAAAAGATGCCATGCCGTGCTTGCGCTGGTGTGTTTGGGGGACAGGAGCCACACTGGGGCAGAGGTTCTGTCAGCTCTGCAGGGGCAGGCCGAGAGGTGGTTGACGCCACGCCAGCTTAAGCCAGGAATGGTGGTTTGTGACAATGGCACCAACCTCTTCTCCGCCCTCCGACAGGGACAACTGACCCATGTGCCCTTTGTGGCTCACGTCCTTAACCTGGTGGTGCAGCGGTTCTTGGGCAGGTACCCGGGCTTACAAGATTCCCTGAGGCAGGCCAGGAAAGTCTGTGTGCATTTCCACAGATCATATAATGCCAGTACTCGGCTGGCTGAGCTGCAAATGGAGTTGAACCTGCCCAAGAACCGCCTTATATGTGACATGCCCACCAGGTGCAACTCAACGTTGGCCATGCTGCAGCGGCTGCACACGCAGCAGAGGGCCATCAATGAGTACCTGTGCGACTACGGCACCAGGACAGGGTCAGGGGAGCTCAGGTTTTTTTCACCACGCCAGTGGGGCATGATCAGGGATGCATGCACTGTCCTGGCACCATTTGAGGAGGCCACGAGGATGGTTTAGCAGTGACAGTGCATGCATCAGTGACACTGTACCTCTTGTCCACCTGTTGGAGCATATGCTGCGTGGAATAATGGACAGGGCACTTGAGGCAGAACAGAGGCAGGAAGAGGAGGACTTCATTGCCTCTCAAGGCCCCCTTTACCCAGACAGTGTTCCTTGTGTCCCACCCATCACACAGGAAGAGGACGAGGAGGAGGAGGAGGAGGAGGATTGTGTCAGCATGGAGGTGGAGCATGGCACTCAGCATCAACAGCAGCAGTCTTTTAGGGATGGTTTACATTCCCAACAAACCCGTGGACTTGTACATGGCTGGGAGGAGGTGGCTGCGGATCATGTCGTCCTTAGTGACCCAGAGGACTCCGGACCGAATGCCTCAGCTAACCTATGCTGCTTGGCCTCCCTGATCCTGCAAAGTCTGCGGAAGGATCCTCGTATTCTTCGGATCAAGGAGAGGGACCATTACTGGCTGGCCACTCTCCTTGATCCATGGTACAAGGGTAAGGTTGCGGACCTTATCTTACCGTCGCAGAGGGAGCAGAGGATGAAACAACTCCGGGAAGTCTTGAAGAAAGGTCTGTGCAACGCGTTCCCAGAGACTGGGAGGTTACAAACTCCTGGTCCTGGACAACAAGTTGCTGAAGCTTCGGTCAGTAGCAGAAGGAGCGGTGGAGAAGGTGGCCGTCTGACCGATGCTTCAGACATTTTTTTAGTCTGCAGCCCCAAGGTATGATTGGTTCCAGCAACCATCGCCAGCGTCTGATATACCGTATTTTTCCATGTATAAGACGCTACTTTTTGCTAAAATAATTAGACGGAAAATCAAGCAGCGTCTTATACACGGTCAGTCAGCCTTGGAGAGAGACGCGCGGGTGCGTAGCAAGTCATAGGTCGTCGAACGGCTTCCTCCAATCACGAGCTTTGTGTTAGTGACGTCAGCTGGAGTTGGAGGAGGAGGTGGAGAGTGTGGATAGTGTGCAGATGCGATCCTATTGGACGTGGAGAGTGCGCAGATCAGGGACCGGAGCAAATTGAGCCCAAGATGTCACAGAATAATAAAAGTACCGGTAAGCGATTGTCTTATTCTGCAAAATTCAAACTGAATGTTGTCAGCTATGCAAAAGAGCATGGAAATAGAGCTGCAGAGAGACAGTTTGGGCCTCCCCCCACTGAGAGTATGATCAGACAGTGGAGAAAACAGGAAGAACAACTCCTTAAGATGCCAAAAAAGAAGAAGGCCCTAAGAGGAAAACCAGCAAAATTGCCAAATTTGGAGCAGAGGCTTAAGACTTGGATTTTGGAGCAGTGCCAGAGTGGCTTATGTGTGTCAACCAAGCTTATTCAATGTCAGGCAAGAATGTTTGCAAGCGAAATGAACATTGTTGATTTTACAGGAAAGGCAAAATGGTGCTTCAATTTCATGAGGAGAAAAGGGTTGGTCATGAGAACACAAACAAAGTTAGCTCAGAAAATGCCACCAGTTTATGAGGATAAAATCCAACAGTTTCACTCCTATGTCATACAACTTAGGAAAAAATATGATTTTGAACCAAGTCAGATTGCAAATATGGATGAGGTCCCTCTCAATTTTGATGTGCCTTCCAACAGAACTGTTGATGTGAAAGGAATAAAAACTGTGGCAATCAAAACAAGTGGCCATGAAAAGACACACTATACTGCTGTGCTTGCATGCTGTGCAGATGGTACTAAACTGCCTCCTATGCTTATTTTTAAGAGGAAAACCTATCCTAAAGAGACCATACCACCTGGCATTATTGTGCAAGTTCAAGAGAAGGGATGGATGAATGAAGACATTATGGCCATTTGGTTTGCAAAGGTTTGGTCCAGAAGACCTGGAGGGCTCTTAAAGAAGCCAGCTCTGCTTGTCTATGATCAATTCCGAGCACATTTAACAGAAAAGACTAAAAGGGTTGCATCAGATTTGCGAACATACCTAGCAGTTATTCCTGGTGGCCTTACAGGGCAGCTACAGCCACTAGATGTTTCAATAAATAAGCCATTTAAGGTCCTGATGAGAGAAGAATGGAGTAGATGGATGCAAAAAGCAGGTGATAACTTGACACCGGCAGGAAGAGTGAAAAAACCAACCATTACTGAGGTCTGCAATTGGGTCCTAAACTCATGGCATGGCGTCAAACAAGAGGTGATTGTGAAGTCCTTCAAGAAATGTGGAATCAGCAATGCCATGGACGGAACTGAGGATGATCTCACATATATAAACAGTGATTCAGAAGACAGCAGTGATGCAAAAGAAGTTGAAGAAATTCTGTCTGGAACTAGTGATGAAGAAGAGAACATTGATGCAACAGAGGCTGAATAAAGTGATATTCTGCATAATATACTGGTATGTAAACATTACTAAATAAAAATGTGTTCTGTTTTACCTATGTTTACCTATGTTTAAAACATTGATTTCTTGATTTTGGGTTGGAAAAGTGGGGGGCGTCTTATACATGGGGGCGTCTTATACACGGAAAAATACGGTACATGGTGCAGGAATACCTAGGGGCAAGGCCAGACTTGGACACCTTTCCCACCGAAAATCCTCTGGCTTACTGGGTCTTGAGGATGGATCACTGGCCAGAGCTTGCACAGTATGCAATTGAGTTACTGGCCTGTCCTGCATCCAGCGTTCTTTCTGAACGCACATTCAGTGCTGCTGGAGGCTTTGTCACGGATCATAGGGTGCGCCTGTCCACCGACATGGTTGATCGACTGACCTTCATAAAGATGAACCAGTCTTGGATCACCACCAGCTACCAAGCACCTGAAGCTGATATAACAGAACAATTTATTTTGAAATGTCACATCCCTTCAAGACTGCGTATGCTGATGCTGAGTGACTGTCCTGTTATATTGACTGACTATCCTCCTCCTCCTCCTCAATGATCCGATTCATGATGATAGCTTGGAAGAACATTTTTGTTTCTGGGTGCCACCACCAGTGGCTAAGGCCCAATTTTTCAGCCCCTGTTTAACAGGGGCATGTAATTACAATTTTTTATGCAATGCTTTGCAGCAGGGCTCATTCCTGCACTCCAACTAGAGTATCTGGGAGAGGTTGCAGTGTCGTGGCACCAGCACCAGTGCCTAAGGCCCAATTTTTCAGCCCCTGTTTAACAGGGGCGTGTAATTACATTTTTGATGCAATACTTTGCAACAGGGCTCATTGCTGTGCTCCAAGTACAGTATCTGTGAGGGGTTGCAGTGTTGTGGCACCAGTGCCTAAGGCCCAATTTTTCTGCCCCTGTTCAACAGGGGCATGTAATTACAATTATTGATCTAATAATTCACAGCAGGGCCCATTCCTGCGTCCACCAAGAGTAACTGTGAGGGCTTACAGTGTTGTGGCAACACCACCACCACCAAAGGCCCAATTTTTCTGCCCCTCTTCAACAGGGGCATGCAATTACAATTCTTGATCTAATAATTTACAGTAGGGCCCATTCATGCGCCCACCAAGAGTAACTGTGAGGGCTGACAGTGTTGTAACACCAGCACCACCACCAAAGGCCCAATTTTTCCTACCACTGTTCAACAATGGCATGTAATTACAATTCCTGATATAATAGTTCACAGCAGGGCGTTCCAGTGCCCACCAAGAGTAACTGTGAGGGCTTACAGTGTTGTGGCAACACCGACACCTAAGGGGCAAATTTCTGCAGAGTATATACGGCAGGCCCCTACTTTCAAACATCCAACTTACAAACGACTCCTACTTGCAAACAGAAGAAGACAACAGGAAGTGAGAGGAAATCTACTCCTAGGAAGGCAAAAAATGTACCTGTTCCAAATTAGAAAAAGATTCTACTTAAGAACAAACCTATAATCCCTGTCTTGTTTGCACCGCCCGTATACTGCTGTTCAGAGTATTTAGGGCCTTTTTTTAATTTTGGGTGCGGGGTTCCCCTTAATATCCATACAAGTGGGGTGGGGGGTACCCATGCCATTTTTCTCAATGATTTTCATCCATATTGCCGGGACCAGACATTACATTAGAGCCGCAAGCAGTTTTAAATTACCATTTTTTTCCTTTAGAAATGTCATTTTGTGCAGGGATAGTTCTAAACACGGGAAACACGTGGCACTTCACAGGCATACTTTAGACACCCCCAGGTACGATATTTAAAGAAATATTTAACTTTTTTTTTCACTTTATGCACCATTAAAATGACTGCTGCCAAAAAAACTGCAGTTTTTAAAACTTTTTTTTGCATTGATACATGTCCCCTGGGGCAGAACCCGGGTCCCCAAACCCTTTTTAGGACAATGACTTGCATATTAGTCATTATAATTAGCACTTTTGATTTCGAACGTTCGCATCCATTGTATTTAATAGGGTTCTAAAGTTCGCGCAAACTTTCGGTCCGTTCGCAAGTTCTGGTGCGAACCGAACCGGGGGGTGTTCGGCTCATCCCTATGAGTAAACACAGGGCTCTGTACTATAATTTGCTAAGTCAATCAGCAGGTCCCAGACATAAATCATTGTCCGGGATCTGCTAACCAACTTGTACTGTAGTGAATGAAAGCACAGACATATTCCCCCCACCCCTGTCCTGCCACAGTAAAAAGGCTGTGGATGGTCTACAAGTGGTTAAATTGCCAGCAAAAGGACAGAACTCAGTTGTTGTTTCATTCTGTTTGTAAACAAATTGGCCATGGATTCCTTTCAGCTATACCAGACCTTTATCCTAGATAAGGGTCTGATTTAGATGTTAATTGGGAGGTCCCCCACAAAAAAAGCCATGAGACTTTCCCCAAATCATACCAAGCTTTTCTGGTGGTATGGATTTTAAGAGAGAACCCCATGTAAAAATAAAAAAAGCATAAGGTCCACCTCAAAAATCCACACCAGATCCTTATCTCAGCATGCACCGTGGAAGCCAGAAAAGGATTGGGGCTAGTGTGTGCCCTCTCACCTAAACCATAGCAAGTCACATGCCCTCAACTTGGGGGCACCCTTTAACAATACATGGGCACTCAGATAGTGGACCCTGTGATGGACCCCCGTACTCAAGAAGGGTATGTCCACCATAAAAGCTTCCTTTGTATGGTACCAGCATGATACAAGGTCCCTTAGCCCACCCAGTCACTTGTCGAGACATCAGTGTAGGGTGAAGAAGCATAAGACTATTTATTCAAACACGGGTACAAAAAGGTATATACTCAGGGGACAATCCCCCTTCTTTGCATAATGACACAGGGCGGGGCAACCTTTACCTCCTCTAGTAACACTCAGGTGTATTCAACTTTCCAACAATAGACTGTCTTTCGGAGTGACTGCTGGAGAAATCCCCCCCCCTCCTAGCATCTAATAGCTGACAGGGGTTTCATTAACATATAAGCCAATCCACATAATCATATACATCCCATAATATTTTGCTCCCAAGGCCGACAGAAACAATAGAACAATGGGATACAGCCACGCCTCAAGCGATCTAGTAAACAGTCTATGAGACCAAGCTCATACAATATTCCAGCCATTGGGTAGGTGGAATCCATTTATCTTCATATATTTCTTGAGGGATATTGTTCAGAAATATTACTTTCCCAAGTAAAAGAGAGCCTTCATTCTTTCAACATCAACCACACATATAGAACCTGGGATAACAGGGGTAAAAGGAAATGCGGAGTCCGGTGTGGTTGTACCGGGAGTATAGTTAGATCAGACTCGACTGGGGTTCTTAGTCACCCTGTGCCCCTAATAGACACAGGGTTACTTACACATAGGAGGGGCTGGGGGAGCTGGACAAGGCATTTCCAGAGCTCTCTAAGGTAAGATGGGTTCCACAAGCCCCCACGCCCAAAGTGACTACCGTCACACATCTCCCCTTTTGGCAGAAGACTAACACAGAAGGAGGTCCCTAACGGGTTGACTTCATAGTTAGTCCGTAGTTCTAATCCCCAATGCCCGTACCCACGCAGTACTCCAAACACATTGTCTCAAACGAAGCATTACTCACCCAGCCAATCACTGCCTCTCTCATAGAACATACCCAGTACTGGGGAGAAGTGCGGACTGGTCCTTTCACCTGGAGTCCTTTCAGCCGCTGGAGAGAAGGCAGGGTGGCTGGGCTCACTCCGTCATGCTGTTGGGGATCTGGGCCGACAGACCAGCATCCCTGGGGTATACAGGTAGAGACTGAAGTTCCATCCACTTTTACTATATGAAAATCCCCCAGTGTTTTCAGAGCAAGGCTGACATCCTCCTGTTCAAATTCCAAAACTTTTTTCTGGGGTTGTGTCAGTGGAAACCGAAGTCCTATCCACTTCCACAGGAATTCTATCTTCTGTTAGTTGGGGGCAGAGGCCATCAGCACTCTGCCCTGTTGCAAACTCTTCTGCTGGGTTTCTGTCAGTGGAGATTGCAGTCCCATCCACCAATATCAGCTCAAGCTGCAGTTGTGAGGTGCCGATTGCATTCTCTTCCTGGAGCTCCTGCTGAGTTGATTGTTGAGTGCAGAGGCCAGCAGCACCATGCTCTGAAGCCAGCTCTTCTGCTGAAGACTCACCTGGTTGTTCCTCCTCAGCTGAAAAGTCTTTTTTATCCCCTGTCTCTGGAACTGGTGTATGGGGATAGAAGTTCACCATTTCCTGTAAATAGAACAAAGAAGATGTTACTGGTGCTGGGCAGAGGCTAGAAAAGCTCTGCCCTGTTGTTAGCACTTCTGTTTGAATTTCAGTGAATGTTACATCCTTCAATGAAAAGTCAATTAAATCCATACTTTCTGTGATCTGTGGCTAGGGAATGAGGATGGCTTCCTCTTCTCCTAAGCCCTTGAACCACAAATGGGAAGATGAGCCGGCTGCTCCATCTCCCATACCCTTATTTGGCTGCTGGTCGGACATATTCCTCCATCCAAGCTTGTCCTGTGCAAAAACAGGTTCGTCCAGATGAGTTAAAACTTGCTGCATCCACCATAAGAGTTCCGCTTCCATAGCTGGAGTTGGAGGTGAGCAAAGCACGCTGTTACTCTGCCTCATTGCCAACACTTCAGCCGTGATTTCAGGGCTGTCAGCTGGTACTTCTGGATAGTCTCAGGCAAAGGGAACCCCACCTTGCTGCTGAGCAGAGTCTAGCAGCTATCTGTAGGTGATCTCCAGCTCCCATTCCTGAATGGTCAAAAACTCCAAATCTTCCTGTGCCCAGAGCACTTCCGAGACATTCAGTCTTCAGTCTCTGTACTCCATGATTTCCTCCAAACCCCACTCCAGATCACTCCCAAAGCCAGGGTCCATGATCAGCCTCCAGTACAACAGTCCCAGGCCACCATAGTCAAAGCCTTCCGTCGGGCTGTCATCCGCTGTCCACGGGCACACTTGGGCTACATACCAGTGGGGGTCTCTGTATCTCTCGTCTAACCGCATCTCTGCCCAAATCAGCCTGCTTAACTCAGCTGTCCACTCCTTAAGTGGTTGTTTACCCAATAACTGCACTCGCACTTCATACTGTGACCAGTACCTTTCCTGAATGGAGGGGAGAATTTTTCCCTGGTGTCGCTACTCGCAAGCTAGCATTTCCTTCCAGAGTTCCCAGCGGACAGAATCATACTATCCCAGTAGGTCCTGCATTGACACTGGTCCCCTGTGCTGTGTCCGAATCTCTCCTTTCAAATTTCTCTTCCATGGCAGCTGGTATCTGTACCTCTCCTCTCCTGCTATCTGGACCTTGGATCCCTGTGGTGGTTTGGACATGTTCACAGCAAGGAAGCACAATCCCACCGCTGCCACCAATGTGACGGACCCCTGTACTCAAGAAGAGCATGTCCGCCGTAAAAGCTTCCTTTGTTTGGTATCAGCGCGATCCAAGGTCCCTTAGCCCACCCAGTCACTTGTCGAGACATCAGTGTAGGGTGAAGAAACATAAGGACTGTTTATTCAAACACAAGTACAAATATATACACTCAGGGGACAATCCTCCTTCTTTGCATAATGACAAAGGGCGGGGCAAACTTTACCTCCTCCAGTATCATGATACACAGGTGTATTCAACCTTCCAACAGTACACCATCTTTAGGAGTGACTGCTGGAGAAATCCCCCTCCCCTCTAGCATCTAATAGCTGACAGGGGTTTCATTAACATATAAGCCAACATAAGCCAATCCACATAAGCATATACAGTACATCCATTCCATAATAGTTTGCTCCCAAGGCAGACAAAACAATAGAACAATGGGATACAGCCACACCTCAAACGATCTAGTAAACAGTCTATGAGACCAAGTTCATACAATATTCCAGCAGTCGGAAAGGTGGAATTAATTTATCTTCATATATTGCTTGAGGGATATTTTTCAGAAATATTACTGTCCCAAGTGAAAGAGCCCCTTTATTCTTTCAACACAAACCACACATATAGAACCCGGAAAAACAGGGGTAAAAGGTAATGCTGAGTCCAGTGTGGTTGTACACAGGGTTACTTACACATATGAAGGGCCGGGGGAGCTGGACAAGGAGTTTCCAGAGCTCTCTTAGGTAAGCTGGGTTCCACAAGCCCCCCACCCAAAGTGACTCCTGTCACAGACCCCTATGTGAATGTGTAAGGGGTACTTACCACCTACTCATTTGCAAAAAAAAGTAAAGTGTAAATAAAGACACAGTTATTAACATTTCCTTGAAAAAAAAAAGGCTTTACGGAAGTGGGTCTTTGTCCATGGGGCCACATATATGCGCTTCTGTGTTTGTGCTGAGAGCGCACTACACATTGTGCTCCCAGCACAGAGACTGAGCTGTCAGTAAAAAGCTCCAGAGCTCATACTAACGATCAGGAACCTGGAGGCCTAGTTCCCAATGACCAGATCGCTGTGAAAGCCTGTGATTGGCTATAACAGCGATCAGTTACTGTACAGCCTGCCTCTGTGTTGTTTTCTCCTCTTGAATGGAGAATAAGATACATTGTTCTTTTTCTGGTTGCTAGAGGAGGAAATTGTAAACAAAAAAAGTGTGTATAATAAAAAATAGTAATTAAAAAAAGAAAAAATAGCTAGATCAAGGTTTGATCTAGATTAGTGTCAAGTTTAGAGTTATGCCCTGTACACACGATTGGATTTCCGATGGAATAAAATCCGATGGAATTTTCCGTCGGAATTTCGATGAAGCTGACTTTCATCAGTCTTGCCTACACACCATCAGACAAAATTCCGACCATCCAAAACGCGGTGACGTAAAACACTCAGACGAGCCGAGAAAAATGAAGTTCAATGCATGCGTCGACTTGATTCTGAGTATGCGTGGAGTTCCACACAGGCGATCGGAATTTCCTATCGTTTTTTTTCCATCGGAAAATTTTAAAACATGTTCTATTTTTTAACACCGATGGAAAAAAGTCAGATGGGGCCCACACATGATCGTTTTTTTCGATGAAAAAAGTCCATCAGACTTTTTTCATTGGAAAAAACGATCGTGTGTACAGGTCATTAGGGTCCAGTGATACTGCTGCAATTGCCAGGAGCAGTAGAATTATTATTTTTTGAGTATTATTTGGTGGTAGGTTATGGTAATTGCAAGAAATATACAGTTTACTTTAAAACATAAATAAATAAATAATGTTTTACAATTTTTTTGCTGATACAGCAAAAAACTACTTTGATGATATAATACAGGTGATAACGACATCCATTTACTACCAAATGAAAGCCCAATTTGCCTGAGAAAAAAAACAAAAAAGTGTATTTCATCCGGATCCCCTAAATGGTTGCAATATGTTCAGTTTTACATACAATGGCAAAATAATGAAATAGTGAAATAGTGAAATAGTGAATTTCACTGTTATAAGCAATGATTTTTTTTTTTATGAAAAGCATTCATTCAGTGTTTACCATTGTGATTAGTTGTGATTGGCCCTGTCTATACCATGTGATCACTGTGACCAATCACAGAGCGCAACATAAATGTACATAATGATCGGCATGAATGGAAGCCATCCATTGTGTACAATTCTCATGTGATCTGCTGTGATTGGTCACAGTGATAACATGGTACCGGCAGTGGTCCGGGAAAACTAATCTGTCATCGACTGTGTCCAGTGGACACACAGGTGACAGATCAGGCCGTAGAGTGGCCCATGGGGCCCACTCGAGGTGCATTGTGAGGAGGACCCCTTATGACGTCATTAAAAAAAAAATGCACTTTTTTTTTTTGCAGGTTAAAAAATGTGCATTTATTATTGTTTTTCTAAGAAGCCTGCAGAGCATTGCACCCACAATCAGCAGAACAACAGGTACAATATCCAGCCCTTGCAGATTTTCTGGATAGCTGTCTGCTCTTACCTGGTATGGTCAGGCAGTTACCTGAAAGCAGGAAGGTCAATGGACTCCAAAGGCACTTACCAGTTCCCTATCAACTCATTGAAAACTACAACTGTCAGCTGCAATGACTTGTGGGCACTCAATTACAGGAAACTGTGAATGAATAAAGTGGCTGTGTGGGCGGAGCAGGTGCGTGGAGAAGAGCCCACAGTCACAAGGGGAGTGGGGGGAGCAGCTGCAGATACTGGCACATGCCCCAAAAGACATCAGTTATGGCAAAACACGTAGGAAGAAACCTGCTGTGACTTCACTACGTTCGTTCCTGAAGCATATGGGAAGCAATACTGTTCTGAAATTTTTAAATTGTACAGGCGCTTTTTAAACTGAGGACATATGAGTGAAATGTTCGTATTTTAAATAAACAACTTATATATAGATTACACTATAAGAGGTTTTCTGTTCTTGTTGCCGATCTTATGAGGTTTGGAGAGATCCTGCACTGTAGTGGATGGTCAACTACTTTTGGTAAGTCTTGCGTGTGGCCACTTGGTGAAGGGCTTCAGATCCTAGCTGCCACATCACAGAATATATGTTGTAAGCATGTTTTTATTGGCTACACGGTTGGACTATATCACTTTGGACTTCTGTGGAACTATTTTAAATTTTATTTACATTTGACACTTTTTGTTTTCTATTTTTTCAAAGTTTTTTATTAATGTATGAGAGGTTGTCAATCCCTCTTTGGTTATTTATGAGATATTAGCGCAACTATCTTATTTCTATTTTTTGCACTGTGTTTTTCCTTTCACATGGTATGTTGCTGCTTTGTCAATTGTATAGAATTTGTTATCACTGGGCACGTTGTACGTTTTTTATTTACACATTTAAAAAATGGGTGGAACATGTAACATGTTCCAAAAGTGAACATATCCTTTAATTTCTAAACTTTTAATGTTTTCCTTGTCAAAAATATTTTATTAAGTACAGTAAGTTAAATACAATAAATTAAGTACTGTACATTATTCAATATAGAATTATTATATAATATTCATATGTGGTTACAAATATAGTATTGATTAGGATATAAGGTAGTGTGAAAAGTTAAAGCAATTAATTAACAATTATGTGTTCAATCTAAGGAGATGTAGAAATCCAAATAGTAAATGATTCTAATAGCTATGAGTAACTGAATAAAGATTTCCAGAGCAAACTTGGGTTAATGGATTGTCTTTCAAAAGTGGTACTATATTCGTAACCTATGGAACTTCAAAATCATAAGATGTAAGGAGAGACGGAGTAGAAAAGAAAAGTGAAAAGTAAAGAAGAAGTAGTGGGGAGGGGTCCACTGGGTCGATCCAGAAGTCACAGTCAGACCTGTATGATCAGTATAACTTCAAATCATCTACCATGGCATTAAAACAGTCATTAAATGTTGTCGGTAAGAAATGTTCTATCCAAGGTTGCCATAATTTATGGAATTTAGGAATTTGATTTTGTTCAATAGCCGCCATTTTGGCGTGTATCATAACGTTGTTCATTCTTTGTTTTGTCTCGGCCAACGCCAAAGAGGGAGTTCTTCAAGCTCTCGCCACAGTTTGTTTTGCTGCTGTGAGCAAAAATATAAAAAGTTTAAATTGGGCATGAGTCAGACTATCTGGTTTGAGATGAAGTAATGTCGTAGTAGGATTGGGTTACCATAAGGGTTACATTAAACATTTTGGAGGCATATGAATATATTTATTTTCGAAATGTTTGTACTGTCGGGCAGGACCACCAAATGTGTTTGTATGTACCGTCTTCTGTGCAGCCGCGGAAACAATGACCAGGATAGTCAGGGAAGACGCCGGAAACCCCCGTTACGTCAGAACGGGGCAGGGTCACTGGTCACGTCATGGGTGGCCCCGCCCTCGGGTATAAAATAAATGTCACACGAGTCATTCGCCCGGGAGCCTTCTATGGAGGAGGCTGTATCGTTCGTAGCGGCAGGTGGCGGCGGGTAGCGGTGGGTAGTGCCGGTCCGGGTCGTGGAAGGATGTACATCGCTGGAATTTATTTATTTATTTTTTATTAAAGGACTTTTCCCAAGCTGTCTGTGTGTTTTTTTTACCTTTTTTGACACTTTTTTTGTGAAATGGTAGAGGTACAATGTACCCCGTTACCAATTCACATAGGGGGGGCGGAATCTGGGAATCCCCTTTGTTAAAGGGGGCTTCCAAATTACGATAAGCCCCCCGCCCGCAGACCCCCACAACCACCGAGCAAGGGTTGTGGGGATGAGGCCCTTGTCCCCATCAACATGGTGACAAGGTGCTTTGAGGGGTCACGGTTTAGGAGGGGGCTCTCTCTCGTCCCTCCCTCTTTTCCTGCAGCCTGCCAGGTTGCGTGCTCGGATAAGGGTCTGGTATGGATTTTTGGGGGAACCCCACGCCATTTTTTTTTTTGGCGCAGAGTTCCCCTTAAAATCCATACCAGACCTAAAGGGTCTGGTATGGATTTTTTGGGGGAACCCCACGCTATTTTTTTTTAAAATTACGCTGGGTTCCCCTTAATATCCATACCAGACCTGAAGGGCCTGATACGTAATTTGGGGGGACCCCCACACATTTTTATTTTTTTTCATTTTGGTTCCCTGCACAAAATGTCATTTTTGTAGGAAAAAAAGTCATTTAAAACTACTAAAGCCGGTGGTGCGCTCGCGACCCGGTCTTGAGCTCCGTGACCGCGCCCACGGAACCCTGACCCGATCGCCGCCGGTGTCCCACAATCGGGTCACAGAGCTGAAGAACGGGGAGAGGTAAACAAACCTCTCCCCGTGCTTCCTAGTGAGACTGTCACTGATCGTCTGTTCCCTGTCCTAGGGAACGACGATCAGTGACGTCACACGCCAAGCCACGCCCCCACACAGTAAGAATCACTCATTAGGTCACACTTAACCCCTTCAGCGCCCCCTACAGGTTAATCCCTTCACTGCCAGTGTCATATTCACAGTAATCAGTGCATTTTTATAGCACTGATCGTTGTAAAAATTACAATGGTCCCAAAATTGTGTCAAAAGTGTCCGATGTGTCTGCCATAATGTTGCAGTCACGATAAAAATCGCTGATCGCCTCCATTACTAGTAAAAAAAAAATATTAATAAAAATGCCATAAAACAGTCCCCTATGTTGTAGACGCTATAACTTTTGCGCAAACCAATCAATAAACGCTTATTGCGATTTTTTTTTTTACCAAAAATATGTAGAAGAATACGTATCGGCCTAAACTGAGGAAAAAATAGTTTTTTTACATATTTTTGGGGGATATTTATTATAGCAAAAAGTAAAAGTCTTGAATTTTTTCAAAATTGTCGCTCTATTTTTGTTTATAGCGCAAAAAAAAAAGAGGTGATCAAATACCACCAAAAGAAAGCTCTACTTGTGGGAAAAAAAGAACGTAAATTTTGTTTGGGAGCCACGTCGCACGACCGCGCTATTGTCAGTTAAAGCGATGCAGCGGCGAATCGCAAAAAGTGGCCTGGTCTTTAACCAGCCAAAATGGTCCGGAGCTGAAGTGATTAAGCATTATTAAAATCACTGCTCCCGAAAAAACGTCAGTTTTTAAAACTCTTTTTTGAATTGATACATGTCCCCTGGGGCAGGACCCGGGCCCCCACACACTTTTTATGACAATAACTTGCATATTAACCTTTAAAATTAGCACTTTTGATTTTTCATGTTCGTGTCCCATAGACTTTAACGGTGTTCGCGTGTTCGAACAAATTTTTTGCTTGTTCGCATGTTCTGGTGCGAACCGAACCGGGGGGTGTTTGGCTCATCCCTACTAGAGACAGGAAGCATGTAGGAATGCATCTTTTTTTGGCTATATATGCCAAAAGGGTAGCTCGACGTACATTATCGCTTGCTTGCCTCTTTGGCATAAATCCAACTTGGTCGTTGTGTATAATTTTGCCAATTATCTTGTTGAGGCGGGTAGCTATAATTTTTGCTAGGATTTTAATGTCCTGATTTAAGAGGGAGATGGGACGGAAGTTCATGCAGGATGTGTTATCTGATTGGAGTTTGGGGATCATGCAAATAATTGATAGTAATGATTCGCGTCTAAAGGAATAGCCATCTATTAGGGTATTGAATGCGTCCACTAAAATAGGAGAAAGAGTTTCAGAAAATGTTCTGTAGTATAGGGCTGAGAAGCTGTCTGGGCCAGGCCTCTTGTTTATTTTCAGTTCTTTTATGGTTTTCAAGACTTCCGCTGTTGTTATGTGTTCTTCAAGCAAGATTTTTTGTGTGTGTTAGTTTAGTAAGATATATTTTAGAGAAGAAGTTATCAGCATCGGTCTAATTAAATTCTTTTGATTCTGAATACAATGATGTTAAATATTTACAGAATTTTTGACTGATTTTAAGAGGGTTACTCGTGTAAGTGTTGTTTGATAGTTTAAGTCGTATTGGGTTGGATTGTCTGTCAATGGATTTCAGTGCTCGTGCCAGGAGGGTATTAGGTTTATTTGATTTCATGTAAAATGTGTGTTTTGATCTGCCTAGTGTCTTATCTGCTGATTCTGTTAGGAATAAATCACATTCCAATAATTTTTTTTCCAATTGTGCTTTGGATGTAGGAGTAGGATTGCTTTGAAAAGAGGTAAAGGCATTATTAAAATTGGTTTCTAATTTACGTGCTAGAATATTACGTTCTCTTTTGATCAGTGCCATTTGTCTTCAGGTCATTCCACGCATCACAGGCTTGTGCTCTTCCCATAAGGTAAGCGGAGATATGTCAGGATTAGTGTTATATTCTAGATAGTCCTTTCTACCTTGTTCAATTATTTGGCTTATCTTGAGTATGATGTCAGGGAGATACCACGTTGAGTCGTGAGCTTTAGGGATGGTAGAGGATAAAGTGGTGAAAACTGCGTTGTGGTCCGACCAGGGGATGGGGATTATGCTAGATGCAAGTACTTCAGGTATCATAGCTGTAGTTAGAAAAATGTTGTCTATACAGGTGGATATCTTATGTGGGTGTGAATAGTAGGTAAAGCATCTTTTGGATGAATTCTACTAAATTATATAGAGAGAGTAGTTTCGAAAATGATTGGTTGCTTGAGTTACAAGAAGGAATATAGGCGAATTGTCGAGAAATGGGAGGAGGAACGAAATGCTTTGGTTCTTTTCTGTGGTATGTTGAATCCCTGAACATTCAGGAAAAGAATGTTTAAGGGTGCCATGATATATGATCTAAAAGGTAGCACTCACCAGTGTCTGGTAATGTCCGACTGGATGAATCGACCCGTGTGGACTCGTAAAAGGAAAAAGAAAGAGGAGGGACCAGTACTGTCAGAAGTATAGAGAAGCGGAGAGAATGGAAAATAAAAAGGATAAAGTTCGATAAAATGCAAAATATCATATATTGAAGAGTAAAATTTCCCGAGATGGGGGGAATGGACCACTATCAGGGGGAGTGCAGCCTGCGTCGTTTGCCCACATATTATGGATGGGCAAACGAGGAGGGCCAATTGGGACACACTGAACATCTGTGTGAGCAGGCCCGGACTGGCCATAGGGCATACCGGGCAAATGCCCGGTGGGCCGCGGCGGCCCGCGGGCCGCAAGTGGCCCCCGACGGCCCGCGGCGGCCCGCGGGCCACCGGACTGCATGCCACGTTTTCCCCATCATCTCCAATGTCTCCGGAGGCAGCCGGAGTTGGTGGGCGGATCTGGGGGTATGGCTGCCCCCTCCACTCCTCCCACAGACTCATTCACTCTGGCTCAGTGGCGGTGCGTCCATAGTGGGCGCAGGAGCGCCGCCCCCTCTCGCTCCTGTGCCCGTCACTCACAACAATACATAGGTTCATTCATTGCATGAACCTATGAATTGTCGCCGCTGCTGCCGCCCACTATTCAGATGGCCGGTCCCCTGTTGAGCGCCGGCCATCTGAATAACAGCGGCTGGTTGGTGTTTGGAAGTGTCTATCAAAGCCAGCGGCTCTGATAGGCTTCCCGATTACAGCCTGAGGGCTGTAATCGGCTTCCAAATAGCTAACCAGAGGACGCACAGCCAATCAGGTTCACCGAGTCTGGTTACCGGTAACCTGATTGGCTGAAGCGACATCGAGGGCGGGAGAAGACATCGAGGACGGAAGAAGGACGGCGCTGACCCGAAGAAGGTAAGTGCAGGGCTGGGGGGGACAAACTGTCTGCATTTGGGGACAAACTGTCTGCATTTGGGGACAAACTGTCTGCATTTGGGGACAAACTGGCTGTATATGGGGACAAACTGGCTGTATATGGGGACAAACTGGCTGCATTTGGGGACAAACTGGCTGCATTTGGGGACAAACTGGCTGTATATGGGGGACAAACTGGCTGCATTTGGGGAAAAACTGGCTGCATTTGGGGGGAAACTGGCTGCATTTGGGAAAAAACTGGCTGTATATGGGGACAAACTGGCTGCATTTGGGGAAAAACTGGCTGCATTTGGGGAAAAACTGGCTGAATTTGGGGAAAAACTGGCTGCATTTGGGGACAAACTGGCTGCATTTGGGGACAAACTGGCTGCATTTGGGGAAAAACTGGCTGTATATGGGGACAAACTGGCTGCATTTGGGGACAAACTGGCTGTATATGGGGACAAACTGGCTGCATTTGGGGACAAACTGGCTGTATATGGGGACAAACTGGCTGCATTTGGGGACAAACTGGCTGTACTTGGGGACAAACTGGCTGTACTTGGGGACAAACTGGCTGTATATGGGGGGAAACTGGCTGCATTTGGCGACAAACTGGCTGCATTTGGGGGGAAACTGGCTGCATTTGGGGGGAAACTGGCTGCATTTGAGGGGGCAAATTGGCTGCGTTTAATGGGCACAGTGGCGGCAATTGATGTTTTTTTTTTTCAGTTTGTTTGCGCCCCCCCCAAAAAAATTTGGAGCACCAGCCGCCACTGCTCTGGCTGATCCCACAGCTGAAGGAGAAAGAAACGAGGACACAGCAGCCAGAGTGTCTTCCCTATGCGTGCCACCGCACCCTTCCTTTTGCCACCGCACCCTACCCTATGCCACCGCAACCTGCCCTATGCCACTCCAGCCTGCCCTATGCCACCGCAACCTGCCCTATGCCACCGCAACTTGCCCCATGCCACCGCAAACTGCTCTATGCCACCGCAACCTGCCCTATGCCACCGCAAACTGCTCTATACCACCCCAACCTGCCCTATGCCACCGCAAACTGCTCTATACCACCCCAACTTGCCCTATGCCACCCCAACCTGCCCTATGCCACCCACCCTGCCATATACCACCGCAAACTGCCCTATACCACCCAAACCTGCTCTATACCACCCAAGCCTGCCCTGTACAACCCCAACCTGCCTATGCCACCCCAGCCTGCCCTATATCACCGCAACCTGCCCTATATTACCCCAACCTGCCCTATATTGCCCCAGCCGGCCCAATACCACCCTATACTTTAATTTACAGGGGTCATTTGGGGGTGTGCGCCTCGTGACCGTGCACTGCCCGCAGGGCGCTGGGCAGGATAGACAGGAGGGGGGTGACACCATGTTTTGCCGCACCAGGTGACACCAACCCTAGTTATGCCACTGCCCCAGTGCACTCTCAGCTGCGAGTCGGACCCGCACTCGAGTGACAGTGACACCCGTCGGCACATCAGGGGGCCGGGACCCGCAACAATCCCCTTCTCTCTGGCAAGGTGGCCGCGGCACTGATGATCCGATCAGTCTCGGCTGTCTCACACAGCCGAGCAAAGTGAAGCCGCCTCCCCCTCCTCCTTTATGTCCACACAGGGGGAGGGGACCCAACATGCAGTCCCGTGCTGATCTGAGGTACATTATAGGTCTGAAGGGGGGTCTGAAATATAGGGGGGGTTCTGTATTGTAGGGGAGTCTGTAATGTAGGGGGGTTCTGTATTGTAGGGGGGGTCTGTATTGTAGGGGGGTCTGTATTGTAGGGGGGTCTGTACTGTGGGGGGGTCTGTAATGTAGGGGGGTCTGTATTGTAGAGGGGGTCTGTACTGTAGGGGGGTCTGTACTGTAGGGAGGGGGTCTGTACTGTAGGGAGGAGCTCTGCACTGTAGGGAGGTCTGTGTAACATGCAGGGGGTCCAGAACTGTTAGGGGGTGTCTGTGTAACAAACTGTGGGGGGCTGTGTCATGTAAAAGGGGTCCAGAGGGGCAGTGCTATGTAATGTAAAGGGATCCAGAGGTGCAGGGTGCTGTGTAATGTAAAGGGGTCCAGAGGTGCAGGGTGCTGTGTAATGTAAAGGGGCCCAGAGGTGCAGGGTGCTGTGTAATGTAAAAAGGTCCAGAGGTGCGGTGCTATGTAATGTAAAGGGGTCCAGGGTGCTGTGTAATGTAAAGGGGTCCAGAGGTACAAGGTGCTGGAACCCCACATCCCATCATTAACCGTCACCGCGAAGCGCCGCCGCCGCGCCCCCCAGGGCTGCTCAGTCTAAAATGCCCGGGCCTATTTTTTGTCCCAGTCCGGGCCTGTGTGTGAGGAAGAAAAAGCCCTAATGATATTATTGAAGAGAAAAAAAGCAGAATAATTAGACGTATAACTAATATAAGCAAAATCCGCTTGGTATTAGATTATTAATCCTGGGGTACATGAAAAAATATTTTAAAAAAATCAGTTATGCTAACCATCAGATAGAAATTAGGTTAAATTAGACCAGAACAGAACGTAAATTTCTTATTGAATGTCATTAATAACTTTGTATTATGAGAAGACCGGCTATCAACCTTGGGTGATAACTTTTTTAGAATTAAATTAAATAAGACCTTCCACTTTGTCTTAGTAATTTTGGTAAAAAAATAAAATAAAAAATAATAATATTATTGAAAAAAAAAACATGAAAAAATGCAGAAATATAGAAGTATAACTAATACAAGTAAAACCCGCTTGGTATTAGATTTTTAATCTTGGGGTACATGAAAAAATATTTTAAAAAATCAGTTATGGTGTCCATTAGATAGAGAGTAGGTTAAATTAGACCAGAACAGAACGTAAATTTCTTATTGAATCTCATTAACTTTGTATTGTGAGAAGACCGGCTACCAACCTTGGGTGATAAAAAATAAAATAAAACTAGAATTACATAAAATAAGATCTTTCACTTTGTCTTAGTAATTTTGGTTAAAAAAAAGGGGGGGAGGGTGGGGGGGAAGGGGAGCTAAGTATATAAAAACATAGATTTAAACATACAAACATATATACAAAACATTCACGTTCATACGTATGCTTACATATATATTCCCATCCATACCACAACGTATAATCGTATATGTACACCTAAATATACAAGTATGCTCTCTATCATACTGGTATTTGGATTTGGATTAGGTGTTTCAAAATATATGTGTTATAAGTTTAGAGAGTCAAATGAGACTGGGTTTCAAAGTAAGGGTTAGGTGAAAAGGTGGAAAGTTGATGGGCGGTATTTAGTTCAATATAGTAACGTTTCAAAGTTGGTATTTATATCCCTGGAACGATAAGTCATTTCTTTCTCTTGCTGCTGCTAGCAGGTTCTCCTTTGTGCGGTAAAAATGAAATTTCGCGATTATGTCGCGTGGTGGAACCTCTGCCTTTTTGGGTGCAAGGGTGCGATGAATTCTATCCATTTCTAAACGTTCTGCTGGCAGTGTAGGCAGAAGTTCCTGAAATAAGGCAGTAATGGTACCTTGTAGGTCTATCACTGACTCTGGTATACCTCTGATGCGAATGTTGGAACGTCTGGCCCTATTCTCAAAATCTTCCAGTTTAGATTGTAAAGTTAAATTTTCCTCCTTAAAGGGGTTGTAAAGGTTTGTTTTTTATTTTCTAAATAGGTTCCTTTAAGCTAGTGCATTGTTGCTTCACTTACCTTTTCCTTTGATTTACCTTCTAAATGTTTGTTTTCTTTGTCTGAATTTCTCACTTCCTGTTTCTCCTCACTGAACTTCACACCATCATCCGAGTGGTGTGGAGTCATCCAGAACAGCTTACTGAACAGCTTACTGAGGAGGAACAGGAAGTGAGAAATTCAGACAAAGAAAATAAAGAAAAAAAATATTTAGAAGGGAAATCTAAGGAAAAGGTAAGTGAACCAACAATGCACTAGCTTAAAGGAACCTATTTAGAAAATAAAAAACAAACCTTTACAACCCCTTTAAAGCGGAGCTCCACCCGCAATTTTTTTTTTAAAAGTCAGCAGCTACTAACGCTGTAGCTGCTGACTTTTAATCAGGACACTTACCTGTCCTACTCTCCCGCGCTGATGGCCCCCCCCATGCCGATCCCTTGATCGGTGCAGGTCCTGCGCCGCCATCCACACTAAGGGAAGCAGGCAGTGAAGCCTTACGGCTTCACTGCCCATTTCCTACTGCGCATGCGTGAGTCTTGCGCCGACTTGTGAATGGGCGGCTGCTCTCTGGGATTACACACAGTTCCCAGAAAGCAGCGCGCCCCATTTACTAGAAGAGGATGGGGAAGAAAACAGACCGCGGTTACGGAAAAGGCAGATTACGGACTTCCGCATAGCAACGGGTATTTCGGGTGAGTATACGAAAAAAAATAATTCTATTCTTTTTTTCTATTTGTTTTTGTTTTTTTTGTGATTTTTTTTTTTTCTGGGTGGAACTCCACTTTAAGATTTTCCAGTTCAGCCATGTAGTCCTGTGCTGAGTTTTCAATCTCATCCACTCTGGTTTCCAGCGCTTCTGTGCGGCTACTCAGCTCCCTTTTCTCTTTTGTGAGGCTCTTTGTGATATGTTCTGAGGTTTGCCTCAGAGCTTTGTTAAGCATTTTTTCAAACGGCCTTAATAAAGCTGGAGAGGCTGGGGAGTCTTGTGAGGTAAACTGTATGTCATTTTTTTCTGAGTCCGACTCGCCATGGGAGTCTGTATGTATAGGTTGGTGTTTCTGTGAGAGCGCTGAGGCTTTTGAGGAGGAAGGCATCAGCGCCATTTTAGCTGTGGCCCGCGCTTTGGGTTCCTTAATGGAGGGGTTTTTGTTTTTGGTGCGGGTGCCTCCCAGCACCATAGTTTTGCTCAAAACTGTACCACTGTATTCCAGGAGTGTGTTTCTGTGTGACTGGAACCGGCGGGCTCCAGTTATTCTGTAGCTTTTCTCCTCACACAGAGCGGAGCTCTAACAGTGCATGACCTTTCCTGTCAGAGTCCAGGGGGGCGTGTTCCACTTTTAATGTTTTCATCAAAATAGTTGAGAGCACACGTGATTTAACATGGTGATTGAGGAGAAGAGCACATTTGGTGATGTGTGAAGTATTTTTAGCACACAATGTTTTGAAGGTAAATGGGAAAAGTGGACTTTTTTCACCATTTTGTTATTATAACTTATATTTGTTAACCACTTCAGCCCCGGACCATTCGGCTGGCCAAAGACCAGGCCACTTTTTGCGATTCGGCACTGCGTCGCTTTAACTGACAATTGCGCGTCGTGCTACGTGGCTCCCAAACAAAATTTACGTCCTTTTTTTCCACAAATGGAGCTTTCCTTTGGTGGTATTAGATCACCTCTACGGTTTTTATTTTTTGCGCTATAAACAAAAATAGAGCGACAATTTAAAAAAAAAAATACATATTTTTAACTTTTTGCTATAATAAATATCCCCAAAAATATATAAAACATTTTTTTTCCTCAGTTTAGGCCAATACGTATTCTTCTACATATTTTTGGTAAAAAAATCGCAAAAAGCGTTTATTGATTGGTTTGCACAAAAGTTATAGCGTCTACAAAATAGGGGATAGTGTTATTTATTTATTTTTACTAGTAATGGCGGCTATCAGCGATTTTTATCGTGACTGCGACATTATGGCGGACACATCGGACACTTTTGACACCATTTTGGGACCATTGTCAATTTTACAGCGATCAGTGCTATAAAAATGCACTGATTACTTTAAAAATAACACTAGCAGTGTAGGGGGCGCTGAAGGGGTTAAGTGTGACCTAAGGAGTGATTCTAACTGTTAGGGGGCGTGGCTTGCCATGAAACATCACTGAATGCTGTTCCCGATGACAGCATATTCGACTCGTCCCTCCAACCCACCTTCTATTACAAGTCCTCTCCCCTCTCAGCGCACCCCCCAGCACTAACTTGACTCCCCCAAACCTACCTTCTAGTACAAGTCCTCTCCCCTCCCAGAGCACCCCCCAGCTAATATTTAACCCCCCCAACCCACCTCTACCACAAGTCCTCTTCCCTCCCCGGGCACCCCCCAGCACATATTCTATCGCCCCCGCAAACACATCTTCTAGCACAAGTTCTCTCTTATTCCAAAGCCCCCCAGCACATATCCAAAGCCTCTATTTTGCCCCTTAAGCCCCTCCCAATGTAAGGTTTGACCACACCCACTTTTTGTCTTAGGTCTCGGCCTCCCTTAAGTGTTATATGGGTAATTTTTTTGCGGGGGGGGGTGACATAATGTTTTACTGCACCAGGTGACACCAGCCCTAGTGCTGCCACTAGGGACAGGTCAGTTCCATGTTCAGTTGGACATCACCACTGTGGTAGCGTACATTATCCATTAGAAAGAAACTGTAAGTCTCACCATGTCAGGAAGTTTGCACCGCCATGTACATTCCAGGTGTAGACAATTGCCAAAGGTATATGGTACACTGCTCACAAGCCCTAAATTGGGCCACCCTAATGGAAAATCTCATGTTGAAGGCCAGCAGGGACTTATTCAATGCCTCACAGGGGTAAAATCCTTTCTCTCTATTTTTTCTGCTCCTACTTCTGTGAGGTGATGTAGCCATCACTTCAGAACTGATCGCTTTCTCCTCCAAGCACCTTTCTAACTCTGCATAGGAAAAATGTGGTGTTAAGACAGGGTTTCTACCCTGTCTATGGTAGTCATGGCTTTCATCTCAACCAGGACATTGTTCTCCCATCCTCTATCTAGCTCCAGTTCATCAAGAAGAAAAATGTCCTCCGTTGTCTGGATATATTTGGGCTGGGAGAATCTGCCTCTCAGCCACTGCTTCTGATTCATTTTGTAAACCGAGATGGACCCTAAGGCTACCTAGGCTTATTTGTCCACCATATTTATCTGACTCAGGTAGACCCTTACCCAGTTTTACAGTCTTAAGCATTTTGTTCCACCATTTCCTGTCAAGGTGTTATCTACTAGATTGGTAATGCTTCTTGTTTTTTTTTTTTTTCTGGCATCATGCTACTTTTACCATTTTCAAGGTTAACACCTGGCCTTCTGTTTCATAAGGCCTCCCAGCTTCAAGTCTTTGGTCCTTTGGATGGCTATTTGGGTTACAGGTTGTCTTCTTTGGGCCTGTTTGCTTTTCTTGCTCTCCAGCCCACCCCTCTGCTAGATTGCATATGGATGTCCCAACTGTCCAAAAGTTCTAAAAACTCCTATGTCCCTCAATATATGATACATAAAATAAGATTTTATACTTATGCGGCGTACACACGATCGTTTTTCATGCCATTTTTTTAACCGACGTTTTTCTCGTCGTTTTTTTTCATGTTTCCTCTCAAGCCTGTCTTGCATCCACACGATCATAAAAAAAAACGCTCGAGCAAAGCGCAGTGACGTACAACACGTACGACGGCACTATAAAGGGGAAGTTCCATTCGAATGGCGCCACCCTTCATGTTAGTAAACTTTGTTGAGGGGCAATTCACGCTTTTCAGCCTCGTGCTTTTCAGTCCGTTACAGCGTGACGAATGTGCTATCTCCATTTCGAACGCTAATTTTACCAGAATGAGCGCTCCCGTCTCATACTTGATTCTGAGCATGCACGTTTTTTTCCCCTCGTAAAAGCATACACACTATCGTTTTTCATGTCGTTAAAAAAAACGACATGAAAAACGACGTGAAAAAATAGAGCATGTTCCAAAATTTTAATGGCTGTTTTTCACGCCGTTAAAAATGCTCTGGAGCATATACACGATCGGTTTTAATGGCCATTTTAAAAAATGGAATTTTTAACGGCATGAAAAACGATCGTGTGTACGCCGCATTACTGTAAAGTCCTTTTCTTGGCATTAATTGAGGGACACAGATCCCTCCCTTTGTTTTTATTTCAAGCTTTTGATACAAAATTAAGGCATAATGATTGTGGGTGAAGTTATCATGTGTTCATCAACTGAATTTTTAATTGCCAGTGTCCATTTCTTCTGTAGGTGGTAAAATAACCCTTAAATGGACAATTATCAACAGATTGCACAAAAATTGTTTTCAAAACACCAAAAAAGTCTTGTTTGTCCTAAAAAAAAGTGATGTACTCATTAGTTTGTTGTCTTAAGTTATGTCATAGTTAATGCTACATAAACAGGCAGAAATGTAAAAGATGCTCTGATCCATAGGGATGTACAACTGTGAGAGCTGAGCTGGTTAAACAACTGCATGCTTAAAGCATGAATAATTCCTGTGTAGCAGGAATTGAGGATTGCCTACCATTAAGACTATCATTAAACTGCATATCTGAATCCCTTGTGTGTTCTTCAACAGATATATGTAGCTTGTTTGATGTATGAGCAGAATGTGTGGTTATCTCCTAAATGAGAAGGGTCAAGATAAAGATCTACAGTTAACAACAGGGGATCTTTCTTAAAAATAATGGCTATGGCAAGGGACCTAATCAAAGAACTGTGCTAGGCTTCTTCTACAGCACTAAACATTCATATGTCAAGGACTTTTATATACTCATCATCAATTAGATATTCATCTGTGATCAAATTAAGGTATGTGAACCATACTTTTTCTGCCCGTTTAATCCTACTTTTCTAGATGGGCTTGGTCTAACTGTAATTATGAGAAACATGTAAAAACCCTACAATATAAACTTGTATACATAACTAATAAAATATATTTTGTTTCTTATTTTAGAGGACACATGGCCTATATAAAAGTCAGTAACAGTAAATGATTATTCAGTATTTCAGCTTTAAATGTGAAGATAAAGAGTGAAAGAGAGAAAAAAACAGTGATCCACAATAAGTATTTATATAATTGTGAATGTAACATTTTACAATAAAACATTTCACCTTTTTTTTTAAAGATCTTTCACCAAAATAATAAAAGATATGACAAATTTTTAAGATCATCAGAAAGATAAAAATGACATGCATAAAAAGTTTATGTTTTGTTGAAGTACACGGGTGTCTTTTTTAAACCTCACCTACTATGTAACTATGAATGTATGTGTGCAAAAAAGCTTTTTTTTTTATTATTACATTTAAAAAGTTAAACATGGAATTGAAATTCCAGTTGCTCTGATGAATAATCACATGTATAGCCATTGTAAGTGCTACTAAAATAAAAAGTCACAACTGTAATTATCCCTCTTGTCTTTATCATAAGCCTAAGGTATCACTCTCTCCTGGTTGATTTTTCCATAGATATAAATAGAGGATATGCATGTCACAATTTCTCAACCATAGTGTTGCAAAAGTCAAGTCCCCATTTGTGGCCTTGTGTTAGTCCCCAGGGCTTTTTACTGCAATGAGGGTGTGCAGCTATGCTGTCAGCAGTCCTCTGGAACTGTTACTTTTTAATACTTTTTGTGGTATTCATTCTTTTCTGTGTTGTCTATATCAATATATTGTGTTTCATGATTTCTACTTGTTGTAGAAACTATAAGGATTTCCACCCCAAAACAAATTTGTAATAAGTCGTTTTGTCAAAGTGGTTAATAGACACAAGCACCATAAAATAACCTCTGCTAAAACATTGTATGTTTTGTGCTACCATCACACAGCTGTGAAATAATTGGGGGTTGGTGCTGCCCAAACACAGTAAACCAACAGAAAAAAAATTCCAACGTTCACAGGATAGACCCTGCTTTAACCAACATTTACATATGTGCAACTGTTACACAGTTGTAAAAGAAAGGGGTTTTAGTTGTTGATTGTGCCCTAACACAGTAACTGCACAGAAAACATTAAGGATGGCTGCTTCCTTAAATACAGTAGTACGAACCAAATACCAGTGTTGTGTGCAAAAGCAAAAGAGAAACCTGGAATGCTGGGCATGGAAGGAGGAAGAGATGCAAAGAAAAATCCCTATCTGAAATGGGTAAAAAAAAAAAAAAGATTAAAATATGCAAAAGACTACAAACAGTGCTAAGTGGATGACTGCAAGAGTCTGAACAGATTAGTCTAAGTTTGCGATGTTTGGATCAAAGAGGAGAACATATGTGGAGCAAAGAGCAAAGGAAAGGATGCTGGAGGAGTACTTGATGTCTTCTATCAAACATGGTGTCAAAACTTTAATTTATGCACCAAGACAATGATCTGAAGCAAGATTGGTAGAACTCAGTGCAAAGTCCAAAAAAATTGTGTCTATAGGAGGTGGACTTTGAACATCAATTCTGGCCATTTTCAACTGTTAATAGGCAAGCGATTGCAAAAAAAAAGGGCACCAGGAGCTGGACACTGCTATGAAGTGTGTAGCGGGGTGTTCCCCTTTAATGCAGAGAGACTACATTACCCAGAACCCCATTCGGAGTGTTTCACCGCAAAGACTCATGGGAGGGGCTATATAAGGAGGAGGCGCGGCTGCGCTCGGCCTCTTTGGGACACAAGACTTCTGTGACTGATCCTCCTGTGTGGATGTACCGGAGTGCAAGGCCTGAAGCCTGAGGCCTTGCGCAGCACCAAAGAGCCTTCCACCCCACTGCGAGCCTGGGTGGCATCTGACATCGCTTACCTACAGCCTTGATTGGATCAGGGACCCGATCGCTGGAGATGCTGTGTGTGTGTGACACAGTCAGTGGAAGTTTTCTCCGGACTGGGACCGCGTCCAGATGGGTGAGAGGGCGTATGCCCAATCCATATACTGTTGTTACGAATGGGCCTATAGACTGCCGTAGCCCACAAGTTGTTTCTGATACTCTCACTAGAGAACCTCATCGGAGCTGAACTCACACTTTACCTAGGCCAGTGTTTGTTTCATCTCTACCTTACTATTGGATTACAAAAAAGGGTATTCTGTTAATGTGCACCACCGTTAAAGACCTGCCGGTGAAGAAAACCATCATCCCCTAAAGACTAAGTTGTAGATATCTGAGCCAGGCCTGGTCAGCTAGTTAGTTCATTTGGTTACTGCGTCACAGGACGCCTAGTTAACGGTCGCCCATGTGGCGCACTTTTACTGTTTATTCTATATGCGTAGTGTGTTAATCTGCAGGGCTCTGCAAATTTACTGATCTGTGAACTGTTTACCACTGTTAATCTTTCTTGAGCCTGGTATGCATTAATTTCTCTCCTCCCGATGGGTGTACAGACCCGCTGAGGGATTCTATTATTTTTCTTAGGTGTACACCCCCTCTGGGGAGTGCTGTGCCTCTTCTGAGGGGTCTTGCCCCCTTTCTCTGGGGTGTATCTCTGTTGAGGAATGTCGTGTTTCCTCCGAGGTGTTTTATCTCCTCTTTCCTTCTGCTTCGCTTTCAGTTTGGAGCTCACTGAAGGTGATGGGCACCCGGTTGACTCCTTCACCGGGGCCCTCTGGAGTTTCCCGCCGGCTTGCGGTTGTCTAGCTTCTTCTTCTTGGGACTGGAACATGTAGCTGCAATATGGCCAATTCCTCCACAGTTAAAGCAGACTATATCTCCCCATTCTTGTAAAGATGCGGGTGCTGAGGCAATTGGAAATAATTCCTTCCTTGGTACTTCTCTCTTGGGACACTCTGTGTCTTTTGCCATCAGAGAGGTCAACATTTCCAACACCTTGGACATTTGTGCTTTTAAAGTGTCTACCTCTGAGTCTCTTTCAGGGGTCATTACTGGATTGACTAGCACCTGTGCGGGGACAACATTTACCTTAGTCGTTTGCTGGTCCTGTTGTAGTGCCTCCTCCTCTCTGATAATTTTTATCAAGTCAGCATAAGTCAGCAACGTTCCTCCTCCTGAGGTTTTCACCTTGGAGAAGGTGACAGAGATGGTATACCAATTTGAGCATACTTTCCAACAGCCAAGGGAGAAACTGTCAGAATATGTTAGAATGAAGCCCCAAGATACAGATGCGGCAAGAATGAAGCAAGTCTTAAAGAGAGCGTTACGCTCGGATCCAGTCTGGCTGCACCTGAAAACCTCAGGAGGAGGAACGTTGCTGACTTATGCTGACTTGATAAAAATCATCAGAGATGAGGAGGCACTACAACAGGACCAGCAAATGACTAAGGCAAATGTTGTCCCCGCACAGGTGCTAGTCAATCCAGTGATGACCCCTGAAAGAGACTCAGAGGTAGACACTTTAAAAGCACAAATGTCCAAGGTGTTGGAAATGTTTACCTCTCTGATGGCAAAAGACGCAGAGGGTCCCAAGAGAGAAGTACCAAGGAAGGAATTATTTCCAATTGCCTCAGCACCCGCATCTTTACAAGAATGGGGAGATATAGTCTGCTTTAACTGTGGAGGAATTGGCCATATTGCAGCTACATGTTCCAGTCCCAAGAAGAAGAAGCTAGACAACCGCAAGCCGGCGGGAAACTCCAGAGGTCCCCAGTGAAGGAGTCAACCGGGTGCCCATCACCTTCAGTGAGCTCCAAACTGAAAGCGAAGCAGAAGGAAAGAGGAGATAAAACACCTCGGAGGAAACACGACATTCCTCAACAGAGATACACCCCAGAGAAAGGGGGCAAGACCCCTCAGAAGAGGCACAGCACTCCCCAGAGGGGGTGTACACCTAAGAAAAATAATAGAATCCCTCAGCAGGTCTGTACACCCATCGGGAGGAGAGAAATTAATGCATACCAGGCTCAAGAAAGATTAACAGTGGTAAACAGTTCACAGATCAGTAAATTTGCAGAGCCCTGCAGATTAACACACTACGCATATAGAATAAACAGTAAAAGTGCGCCACATGGGCGACCGTTAACTAGGCGTCCTGTGACGCAGTAACCAAATGAACTAACTAGCTGACCAGGCCTGGCTCAGATATCTACAACTTAGTCTTTAGGGGATGATGGTTTTCTTCACCGGCAGGTCTTTAACGGTGGTGCACATTAACAGAATACCCTTTTTTGTAATCCAATAGTAAGGTAGAGATGAAATAAACACTGGCCTAGGTAAAGTGTGAGTTCAGCTCCGATGAGGTTCTCTAGTGAGAGTATCAGAAACAACTTGTGGGCTACGGCAGTCTATAGGCCCATTCGTAACAACAGTATATGGATTGGGCATACGCCCTCTCACCCATTTGGACGCGGTCCCAGTCCGGAGAAAACTTCCATCGCCTGTGTCACACACACACACAGCGTCTCCAGCGATCGGGTCCCCGATCCAATCAAGGCTGTAGGTAAGCGATGTCAGATGCCACCCAGGTTCGCAGTGGGGTGGAAGGCTCTTTGGTGCTGCGCAAGGCCTCAGGCTTCAGGCCTTGCACTCCGGTACATCCGCACAGGAGGATCAGTCACAGAAGTCTCGTGTCCCAAACAGGCCGAGCGCAACCGTGCCTCCTCCTTATATAGCCCCTCCCATGAGTCTCTGCGGTGAAACACTCCGAATGGGGTTCTGGGTAATGTAGTCTCTCTGCATTAAAGGGGAACACCAACAAGTGTATGAATAATAATTAAAAAAAAAACATAAAAAAATACAGTACAGTGGGGAACGGGTCCTGCTTTTATGTGACTTCAAGGACAACATGGGAAAATGCCAGTCTTTAGAATTACAGTATATTCTTGGGAGATGCCTTTACACTTTATATATTGTCATGAAACAGTAAATGTTTCACAAAAAGAGTCAGTGAAACCGTATCACATATTTTGCATGTGTAATTTTTTCACTCTTACATTATTGCTTTGATTAAATACAGCCACAACACCTGATTGTATGTCTGATTCATTAAACTTGAGAAAATGTTTTTTTTTTTTACTTAGGTATTTTTTTCTGTGACACCTGTTCTTTTATTCGACTAGTAGTAGGCTTGAACTGAATGGTGGAAATAGGAGCTCAAAATAGATCTAAGTTATGCTTAAACATGAAGCTTCTTTTATCACAGTACCACTCTACATTGTCTCTAAAGTGTAATAAAATGTCAAAACAAAGTGCACAAAAACACTCAGAAGCACAACACTACATTTCCCCAATCTCCTTCCATCCCTATACTGTATCCCTAATTATTCCCAATATATTCAAAATATACATTATATTAATATACTAACAGGTGCAGTGCTTTATCAATTAAAAAGTGACAAGAAATACATGCTTAGTTCCTAATATCACCAAGATCACATCCAAACAACACTAAAATTGTATAAAACACTAAACATCAACCGCATACTGTATCAAATGTGTAAAACAATCATAAACACAATACTGTGACAATACAATGTAAGTGCAAAAACAAAAAGCGATAATATACAAATGAGCAATATATAGAAAACAACAGAAAATTCAATAAGAGTAATAAGATCAGAGTTAATATATAGGTATATAACCCCAGAACAGGGTAAAAAGGAAGAAATAAAAAAAAGTCCCATAAGCGGTGTTGAAAACATAGGATGGACTTCTTATACCATCACCATCAGATGCTTAAAAGTTCTCCCAGGTGTCTATGGTCATACACAAGACTTACCAGATTTTGTGACCCCCATAAGAGTGGTCAAATGTGCATAGTGGGAATTCACTCAAGAAAAGGCACTACTCTTCCAACCTCCCCTCTTCCACAGGAAATGCCAGCTGGCTAACTGTCATCACATGCATCCACAGCCTGCAAGGAGCCAGGAATCCACTGGGAATACACTCAGTAAGATCGATGTGCATATAATGGAAAAGATGCTACACATACAGTAGTGTAAAACCGCTCACAAAAGGAAATTCATTAAGGTTTAAAAACGTACAAACGCAAAAAGTAACGTTGGATGTCTTTGAACACAGTAATATGAGTTTACCGCAACAAAGATGGCCATCATTCCCTTGCCATAGTGCAGTAGCGTGTGTCCAGCTCAGCCCTACCGGTTTAGTCACAAATTACGTCTTTAGGGGCAAAGCCTGGAGCTTGCCTGAAGGTAAAAGTACCAGCCATTTGGGCACCACATGCATGAGGAAACACATGACTGTACACCACAGTGCACAGTGGGAACAGAATCCCAATGAAACAAGTCAGCTGCTAAGGACACACACTCCTCTGCCTTATGGGTGCATAGCAGCCACTTTCTTTTAAAGTGCTGCTAATGCTCCCTTTTCTCCTCCTCTAGGGTTAATAGAAGCCATTTTATAAAGGACTGCTAATACTCCTGTAGCAGTAACCCCGTAGGGGCTGCTGAATGTAGTAGTCCGTCTGTCACCCTGCCCAGCCAAGCACACACTTTTCACTCGGTCAGAGACATAAAAGCAGTCCTTACACGTGTTTTTTATGTTTTATTGAGGGGAATTAAACTTGGATGGGATATGGCAAACTTATGAGATGCCCTGGTGATCAAAGTCAAAATTGGGACTACTATATACACCTCTGTATATACCATCTCCTCTTCTCCTCCTGCACTTCCTGGCTTGCAGAATATCACTCCTCACTCTTCCAGCACATCACTTGCTGCATTTCCTGGGTCAGCTAGCACTGTAGGCCTGACATTGGCTCAGCCAGGCCTAAAGCAGATTACAGGCAGGCCCCTATGGTGTAGGAAAATATAGAAAGTTCCAGTGCTAGCTGTCCCTGTAGAATATAAAATAATAAAGCAATAGGATAAAAAAAGAATAGAATATAATTTAATAGAATGTAATAAAATAGAATATGACCGTCTTCCGAAATTCCAATAGTATAAATTCGAATTTGAGAATAGAAATAATTCAAAACAATGGAAACTAAAATAGAAAAGAATAGAAAAACAATAGAACAGAATAGAATAAAATATAATATATATATTATATTTTATTCTATTCTGTTCTATTGATTTTCTTTTCTATTCTTTTCTATTCCATTCTAATCTTTTCTATTCGAATTAGAATTCATTCTATACAAAATTTTAATTTCTTATAGAATGAGATCGAATTTGGATAGAAAAGATTATAGATTAATTTCGTATTAGAATTTGAAAAAATTTTGAATTTGAAAAAATAATAGAAAAAAATAAACTAGAAAAACAATAGAACAGAATAGAATAAAATATTATATATATTATATTTTATTCTATTTTGTTATATTGTTTTCCTAGTCTTTTCTTTTCTATTATTTTCTATTCAAAACATTTCTATTCAAAATCATTCTATACGAAATTCGAACTTCTGAAGCCATCTTCCGAAATTTGAATTTAGTATAGAATGAATTTGAATAGAAAAGATTACAATAGAATAAAAAAGAAAATAATAGAAAAGAATAGCATAGAAAAACAATAGAACGGACTAAAAAACAGTATTTTATATATATATATATATATATATATATATATATATATATATATAATTTTTTTTATTCTGTTCTATTGTTTTTCGATGCTATTCTTTTCTATTCTATTTTAATCTTTTCTATTCAAATTCAAATTTATTCTATACAAAATTCGAATTTCGGAAGATTGCTTCTGAAGTTCGAATTTTGTATAGAATTAATTTGAATTTGAATAGAAAAGATTAAAATAGAATAGAAAAGAATAGCATCGAAAAACAATAGAACAGAATAAAAAAATATTATATATATATATATATATATTAGACTTGTGCACAACGGAAAAATTCGTTCCGTTTCGGTTCGTTTCTTTCCGGTCCTGTTGATTCGTAATCATTCGTAATTTTGCTAGACGGGATTTTTCGTGTTCGGACTCATTCGTATTTTTGCAAGCGACATTTTTCGTTGAATTTTTTGTTGCTTTATAATTCGTACTTTCGGTAGAGTACGTTGTTTTTCGTTGATTCTGGACACAACTCCTACTTTCGTAACTTTTTTTGGGTTCGTTGATTCGTAATTTTCCGTGTCTCTCTCACAACGACGCTGCCTATTATGCCTAATGTGCTTCGAATGGATTTGTACTTTTCTAAATACATAGCGGTTATTTGTAACGATTCGAAATCTCGTATTTTACATGCGGCTATAGGCTCCGCCCCTGTACACCATTTTGAGAGGGTTCAGCACGGTGAGGGAGAAGCAGAGAGCAGAGCAGAGTGTTATTGTGCTTCGAATGGATTCGAAATCTCGTATTTTACTTTCGTTTTTTACATGCGGCTATAACCTCCGCCCCTGTACACCATTTTGAGAGGGAGTTCAGCACGGTGTGGGAGAAGCAGAGAGCAGAGCAGAGTGAGTGTTATTGTGCTTCGTATGGATTCGTACATTCGTAACTTTTTCATAACGAATTATGCCGAAGACATTCGGGCATTCGCTATTTGCGGTATAATTTATTTCGGATTCGGTCTTATTCGTAATTGCTTTGTTCGGAAATTCGAATGCTTCCGAATGTCCGAAAGTTGCTAAATTCGGACGAATTTCAATTCGTTACGAAACGAATTGCACAAGCCTAATATATATATATATATATATATATATAAAAAATACTTTTTTTTAGTCTGTTCTATTGTTTTTCTATGCTATTCTTTTCTATTATTTTCTTTTTTATTCTATTGTAATCTTTTCTATTCAAATTCATTCTATACTAAATTCAAATTTCGGAAGATGGCTTCAGAAGTTCGAATTTCGTATAGAATGAATTTGAATAGAAATGTTTTGAATAGAAAATAATAGAAAAGAATAGACTAGAAAAACAATAGAACAAAATAGAATAAAATATAATATATAATATATTTTATTCTATTCTGTTCTATTGTTTTTCTAGTTTATTCTTTTCTATTCTTTTTTCAAATTCAAAATTTTTTCAAATTCTAATACGAAATTAATCTATAATCTTTTCTATTCAAATTCGATCTCATTCTATAAGAAATTCAAATTTCGTATAGAATGAATTCAAATTCAAATAGAAAAGATTAGAATAGAATAGAAAAGAATATGAAAGAAAGACAATAGAACAGAATAGAATAAAATATAATATATATATTATATTTTATTCTATTCTGTTCTATTGTTTTTCTATTCTTTTCTATTTTAGTTTCCATTGTTTTGAATTATTTTCCAATCTATTCTCAAATTCGAATTTATACTATTGGAATTTCGGAAGACGGTCATGTTCTATTTTATTACATTCTATTAAATTATATTCTATTCTTTTTTTATCCTATTGCTTTATTATTTTATTATCTACAGGGACAGCTAGCACTGGAACTTTCTATATTTTCCTATATACAGTTACAATAAAAAGTATGTGAACCCTTTTGGAATGATATGGATTTCTGCACAAATTGGTCATAAAATGTGATCTGATCTTTATCTAAGTCACAACAATAAGGCCTCATGCCCACTGGCGTTTTTACAGCTGCGTTTTTTGCAGCTTAAAAACGCCTGTCCATGTTATTGTAAATATTATTTTTTTTTTGAAAAAAAAAAAACGAAAAAAAAAAAAACGTCGGAGCTAAAAACGCGACCGCGCGTTAGTGCGCGTTTTTGCGCGTTTTTTGACGCTCGCGGTTTTTTTCTGCCTAATTCTGACGCTGAGGAACGCACTGGTCCTGGGTTTTTTTTACAGCTTAAAAACGTCTATGCTATTTGCAGCTTAAAAACGTCTAGGTGGGCATGAAGCTATAGACTAACATGGACAGGCGTTTTTAAGCTGTAAAAAACGCTCAAAAACGCGGCTGTAAAAACGTCCGTGGGCATGAGGCCTTAGTCTGCTTAAACTAATAACACACAAAGAATTAACTGTTACCATGTTTTTATTGAACACACCATGTAAAAATTCACAGTGCAGGTTGAAAAAGTATGTGAACCCTTGGATTTAATAACTGGTTGAACCTCCATTGGCAATAACTTCAACCAAATGTTTCCTGTAGTTGCAGATCAGACATGCACAACGGTCAGGAGTAATTCTTGACCATTCCTCTTTTCTGAACTGTTTCAGTTCAGCAATATTCTTGGGATGTCTGGTGTGAATCGCTTTCTTGAGGTCATGCCACAGCATCTCAATCAGGTTGAGGTCAGGACTCTGACTGGGCCACTCCAGAAGGCGTATTTCCTTCTGTTTAAGCCATTCTGTTGTTGATTTACTTTTATGCTCTGGGTCGTTGTCCTGTTGCAACACCCATCTTCTGTTGAGCTTCAGCTGGTGGACAGATGGCCTTAAGTTCTCCTGCTAAATGTCTTGATAAACTTGGGAATTCATTTTTCCTTCGATGACAGCAATCCGTCCAGGCCCTGACGCAGCAAAGCAGCCCCAAACCATGATGCTCCCACCACCATACTTCACAGTTGGGATGAGGTTTTGATGTGGGTGTGCTGTGCCTCTTTTTCTCCACACATAGTGTTGTGTGTTTCTTCCAAACAACTCAACTTTGGTTTCATCTGTCCACAGAATATTTTGCCAGTACTGCTGTGGAACATCCAGGTGCTCTTGTGCAAACTGTAAACGTGCAGCAATGTTTTTTTTGGACAGCAGTGGCTTCCTCTGTGGTATCCTCCCATGAAATCCATTCTTGTTTAGTGTTTTACGTATCGTAGATTCGCTAACAGGGATGTTAGCATATGCCAGAGACTTTTGTAAGTCTTTAGCTGACACTCTAGGATTCTTCTTCACCTCATTGAGCAGTCTGCGCTGTGCTCTTGCAGTCATCTTTACAGGACGTCCACTCCTAGGGAGAGTAGCAGCAGTGCTGAACTTTCTCCATTTATAGACAATTTGTCTTACCGTGGACTGATGAACAGCAAGGCTTTTGGAGATACTTTTATAACCCTTTCCGGCTTTATGCAAGTCAACAATTCTTAATTGTAGGTCTTCTGAGAGCTCTTTTGTGCGAGGCATCATTCACATCAGGCAATGCTTCTTGTGAAAAGCAAACCCTGAACTGGTGTGTGTTTTTTAGAGGGCAGGGCAGCTGTAACCAACACCTCCAATCTCATCTCATTGATTGGACTCCAGTTGGCTGACACCTCACTCCAAATAGCCCTTGGAGATCTCATTAGTCTAGGGGTTCACATACTTTTTCCACCTGCACTGTGAATGTTTACATGGTGTGTTCAATAAAAACATGGTAACATTTAATTCTTTGCGTGTCATTAGTTTAAGCAGACTGTGATTGTCTATTGTTGTGACTTAGATGAAGATCAGATCACATTTTATGACCAATTTGTGCAGAAATCCATATCATTCCAAAGGGTTCACATACTTTTTATTGCAACTGTATATATACACACACACGTACATACATATATATAAAACATCTTCCGAAATTATAAATAAAATAGCATAGAAAACAATAGAGCAGAATAGAATATATATATATATATATATATATATATATATATATATATATATATGTATATATATATATATATATATATATATATATATAAAATATCTTCCGAAATTAGAATTTCGTATAGAATGAAATCGAATTTGAATAGAATAGATTAGAATAGAATAGAAAAGAATAGCATAAAAAAACAATAAAACAGAACAGAAAAAAACATATAATATATATGTGTGTGTATATATACCATCTTACAAAATTAGAATTTAGTAAAGAATGAATTCGAATTTGAATACAAAAGATTAGAATATAAAATAATAGAAAAGAATAAACTAGAAAACATATATTATATTTTATTCTATTCTGTTCTATTGTTTTTCTATTCTATTCTATTCTTTTCTATTTTCTATTCTATCCTGACCTTTTCTATTCTAATTCAAAATCATTCTATACGAAATTCGAATTTCGGAAAATGGCTGTATATATAAATATTAGGGTTAGGGTTAACCCTAAACCTAACCCTAATATATATATATATATATATATATATATATATATATATATATATATATATATGAAACCATTTTATGAAATTCGAATTTCGTATAGAATGAATTCGAATTCGAATAGAAAAGATTATAATAGAGTAGAAAAGAATAGACTAGAAAAACAATAGAACAGAATAGAATAATATATATGTATATATATAACTGTAACATTTTCCAAAATTCAAATTTCATATAGAATGAATTTGAATTTGAATACAAAAGATTAGAGTAGAAAATAATAGAAAATAATAGAAAATAATAAACTAGAAAAACATATATTATATTTTATTCTATTCTGTTCTATTGTTTTTCTAGTCTATTCTTTTCTACTCTATTCTAATCTTTTCTATTCAAATTCAAATTCATTATATACGAAATTCGAATTTCGGAAGATGTTTATATATATATATATATATATATATATATATATATATTTTCTCTTCTGTTCTATTGTTTTTCTATGCTATTCTTTTCTATTATTTTACATTATATTCGAATCTTTTATATTCAAGTTCATTCTATACACAATTCTAATTTCAGAAGATGGTTTTATATATATATTTATATATATATATATATTATATTATATTTTTTCGAATTTCGGAAAATGGTTATATATAGTTTAGTTCAAATGCGGTAGAATTATTTCAAATTTGATCGTTTTTTTTAATTCGGTAGATTTTTTTTCGAATGCGGTAGAATGCTACACTAACAACTATCTATACACCTTACTCATTTTTCTGTCAGGAGGGGTTAGTGTCCTGCTGACAGAAATATCAAATACTCAAACCACATATGTCACTTAAACAAATTTTTTATTTTGTTCTGTCAGGAGGGGGTTATGGACTGCTGACAGAAACAAATAATAAAAAAAAAAAAAACACAGCATCAAAGTGATCAGTTCTCTTTGGAGTTCCTAATGGGAGGGGCCCCTCCCCTGACTGACAGGCTCCTTAAAAGAGTTCAAGTAGAGATCAGACCTCACCCAGCGTCCATAGATAGAAAAGGTCCATCCATCAGGCACAACACAGGGTGGCAGGACGGACTGATCCTACAGGAGTCAGGGAGAAAGAAACACACACACTCTGCAACTCCTTGGCAGTCTATGTGGCTACTTTCATGGTGGCTGTACAGCTCAACAGTCCTCTTCATGCATAGAAGTGTGGGTCAGGTAGTCTCTTCCTACCTCCCCCTTCCTCCCTGATGGAGACTGAGTGACACCTCACAGGCCGTCCCGACTTCACGATCATCACCTGGTCCTTACAGATTTCTCTCTCCAGCCACCATTCCCTACAAATGTCCTCAAAGCAGGCCCAGGTCTCCTCACACTCTGGCACCCGCAAAGGCTTGGGGATATGCAAGTACTCCCAGACCAAGTCATCCTCTCACTTTCCCCAGGAGTTCTCCGTGATGTCCATGGTCTCAAGAGGGACATAAGGATAGTCCAGACCCCACACCAGAGCAACTCTGCGCTGAACCTCCCTCTGGAACCAGGGAAAACCTTGGCAGTTCTCTGGGCTTTCCTTTTCCAGGCAGGACACACGCATCCGTGGACCTCTTGACCCACTGCCTGTACTCAGCTGCTCTGGTCTGGGTGGTGGAGGGTCTGCTGTGGAAAAGCTGCCTGCTACTTATGGGGGTTCCTGGAGCTTGTAATCCATCTTGAGATGTCCAGCATTAGCAGATCGCTGGACATATTTGTAATCCAAGGATGTGGTCGCCCTCCGTGGTTGCCACGGGTGACAGTACATGGTAGAAAGTTACTGAATTGCAGAAATTTAGCACAAGTGTCTATCCCAGCCGCGGTTGGGCAACTGGGTAAGCAGGGCAGCAATAACTTGGCAGGCAGCTCCCACTGGTTGCTATTTACAACGACACTAGATTCTGTAGTTCTGAATGCAGCCAAAGTACATAAATCCTTCCCCTGGGTTCAATTCCTCAATTGGTGGAACAAAGTGCAGTTCCCCCGACTCGGTCAACTTCGGTTGCTAGGGCTGGCAGGTTACCTGTAAACAGACCTCCTGGAAGAGCCCCAAAATGTAGCGGTACCCCCGTAGGGGCTGCTGAATGTAGTAGTCCATCTGTCACCCTGCCCAACCAAGGACACACTTGCTCAGAGACATGAAAGCAGTCCTTGCAGTTGTTTTTTATGTTTTATTGAGGGGAATTAAACTTAGCTGGGAGATGGGAAACTTATGAGATGCCCTGGTGATCAAAGTCAAAATTGGGACTACTATATACACCTCTGTATATACAATCTCCTCTTCTCCTCCTGCACTTCCTTGCTTGCAGAATATCACTCCTCACTCCTCCAGCACATCACTTGCTGCATTTCCTGGATCAGCTAGCACTGTAGGCCTGACACTGGCTCAGCCAGTCCTAAAGCAGATGCCCATTACAGGCAGGGACCGCGGACCCCTATGGTGTAGCAAAATATAGAAAGTTCCAGTGCTAGCTGTCCCTGTGGCTACTGCTCCCAGCACCTCCACTTCAGGCGCTGCCAGCCCTCCTTGCTGCAGCTGCCCCTTTCCACTGCCTGCGCCACCACCTTCCTCTAGACTGGCTCTGCTCCCATCCCAGACTGCTTCATTTCAGTCCTCTCAGGCATGCCTCCCAGCCCTCCTGATGGTGTGACTACTCAACAGCCCTCTTGGCTGCTTCTGTGGGACTCCTGTAGACTTGCCCAGCAGTGTTCTCCCGTTGTCCTCTCTTACTCCTCCTGTGGCTCCTGGCCAGGACACCTCTATGGGTTGTAAGAGGGCCCCGTCTGCATCCGAGCCCAGGCCCAAGGTCCCCCCCTCAGACTGGGGAGCTCCCTCAAAGGCCCCAACAGCTTAACACTCTACCTCCATCTTACACTTGATCAACTCCTCCCCAGCTGGGCTGACCCTTAGTGTTTAAGGGGGTCTGCCCCCTGCCAATCCAAATTGGGGATTGGTCAGGGCTCCTCAGAATATCCCAGGTGGCTCCACCTCCCATCTCCACCTCTCTTTCCAGAAAGCACCAGAAGATTCTGGAAAGAAATGGGAGGTCCTAGTGACACCACCTGTGAGTCACCCAGTTCTATTCTAGGTCACTCCTAACCCAGAGCACAAAAACACACCCAGGCTTGGCTGCCAGCCAAGACTGGAGATTTACCTGTTCTCAAAAACAAATGTACTACTCTTCTAGCGCACTAGAGGGTGCTACACTCCTTTTCCCTCCTCCTCCTCAAGGGCACATAAAAGCCATTTGTTGGAGGACTGCCAATACACCCTTTTTCTATTTCTCCTTCTTCATTGTTAATCCTGCCATAGGAAGAGAAAGGTTGGGGTGCTGGCAGTAAGGAGGATAGTTGTGACGTTAATGTTAAGAGGAAAAAGTGTTATGTTGCTTGAGAGAATGAGGAGGGTTGGGGTTCACTGCTGGGCAAATTTGTGGCAGATCCAATAACATTCGAAATATAAAAAAAGTCTACCCACGTTTCCACAGTTTCCACAGTGCAGGGGAGGGGCAGGTAGTGGAAAATGGAGGATGGTGGAAACTGTATTTAATTAGGAAACAAATTAGAGAGGAATTCTGAGTATGACATTAACAATTATAGACTGCTGTCTATGTTGTACTTTTACACGTTATTAAAATATTTTCAATTTTTAAAAAAGTTTTATTTAAATTTATAGTTTTTTAATTGTAAGACCTTCCCTGGCCTGGTAATGTAAACACAGACATTGAAAACAAAAATGCAAACTGGGCACTAACTTTGAAAAAAAGTTCTGGGCCTTAACCCCACCTTGTCCCTGTGCAAAAAGACTGTCTGCCCTTCTACAAGACAGGGAGAAAGGCATACAGCAACAAATGGAAGGTCAAATTCTATGGCCAGGGGGAAAGAAGGTCACAAATAAAGAGGCAGTCTGAAAAGGCTGAAAGAAAAAATATCAGTCTCACCTCCCTTCATCCTTTCCTTTCAATCTTTTTCTTTATCTTAACTATTTTCTTCCTTTTTCTATCTTTTCTTTCTTTCTCTCTTTCCACCCCACCACCCCAGCCCCTTCACTCATGAGCCCACACATCAGCATACATTTTTCTTGTTCCCAACACTTTTTATCATCATACTTTTCCTACACATTCCACAGGTTCCCTCCCGACATCGTCATCAGTGCCAATGTGGGCGTCACCTTCCCGCTGCGGGCTCCTTGTTGGTGTCCCCCTCCCCTGGGTATCCTCGTCCCCTCAGCTCCCGGTAGAGATATGTGACGGTTGCCACCGATGCAGTGCCACCAGCACATTTTGTGCGTACTGTGTAAGTAGGAGGTCGGTCTATTTCCCTCCTCCATACCCCCAACTTTTGTCCCTTTATTTTTTGTTTTCTCTTCTTTTTTTTCCCTTTTTAAGAGTTTTGAATACACTTCATTGATCCTGATGAGGCAATTTAATTGCCAAAACGCATCAAGCCTACAGCCTTTTCAACCTTTAGGCTATCCTAGATGCTTGATGATATTATACATGTTGTGATGTAGCTATTTTAAGAATTGCTGTCTACTTATATCTTTATATGGAGCCCGCTGGCCAAGATATTTGTATGACTTGTGCTTATTTTATTAAAATTGCTTTTTCATGTGATCCATTGTTCTACTTACGAGCCTCATTTAAAGTCCCGAACTTCCTCTCCTCTTACCATATATTTTATCTGTTTATGCAGCTCTTTCTGTAAAGCCCTGTACACACGATCGTATTTCCTATGGATTTTAAACCAATGGATTTTTCCATTGATAATCCAATGAAGCTGACTTCCATCAGTCTTGCCTACACACCATCAGTGAAAAAACCGACCGTCCCAAACGCTGTGACGTAAAACACTCCGAAGAGCCGAGAAAAATTAAGTTCAATGCTTCTGAGCATGCGTCGACTTGATTCTGAGCATGCGTGGGTTTTTTCTCCGATGGAGTTCCCCACAGGCGATCGGAATTTGCTATCGTTTTTTTTACATCGGTAAAATTTAAAACATGTTCTATTTTTTTATACCGATGGAAAAAAGATCGATGGGGCCTACACACGATCGGTTTGTCCGATGAAAAAAGTCCATCGGACTGTTTTCATCGGTAAAACCGATCGTGTGTACACGGCTTCAGGCTTAATAAGTGTATTTAGGCAGCTTTGCATTTTTTGAATGCACGCAAAGCATTCTCTGATTGGACGACTTGGAGAGGTGGGACAGTGATGTCACACCCTTTCCAGCTTCCAGGGGGATCAGCAAGGTATAGTATATACATAGTTACATTGGTACAAGCTTGAACAATGTACTTATGTATAAAATACCCATGCCTGGAATTATTCTTTAGAGAAACTGCAAAATACACATCAGCAGCAATAAAATGTAAAAATCCCTGTCTCCCCCACCCCCAAATTCCACTAAATACAGATAATTTTGTTACCCAAAGGACATTCAGTAAGAGTTTACATTTGAGAGACTAATGCCTACAACCCCTACACTAATCTGTCCCTATACATGTTATTAGCAGCATTCCTTATGCTTTCCCCATCCTAGCTAAGCACATTGTCAATATGGCTGTTGGGAAACATGGTTTTTATAGTGAGAGGGCTGACATTTAACAAGACCCCCATTATTGACAATTCTAAACCACCTGACCTCATTTCAGAGGCCATAAAGTGTATTATTGGTAATTGGTTGCTATAGCAGCTAATAGCCATATTCGTTTTCTGTTTTCTCGAATTGTGATGGATTTTGGGTTGCCTTGACCTTATGCTTGACTTCAGCCCAAAATGAATTCCTAATTTTAAACTAGGCGTTTATTTGGTGAAGAAACAGAAAGCTGGAGTGCTATCATTGATAGACAGGTCAGCACGATTGCCAGATCACAACCCAAACAAAGTTACTGTGAGAAGAGCTTCACTGTAAATTAAGAGAAAAATGCCCTAGAAGCCTCTTGCACCTCTAGAAGGACTACAGAAGGGGATGACACTTAGAATACCAAAGGTCTTCAAAGTTGTAGTTTGGGAGCAGAGATAAATAAATAAAATGGCCTTGGCATGTGCATGTCACAGATTTGTGTTTCTAATAGAAAATATTGTGGACAATTGCCAAGTAAATAGCCGTTATAAGTTAGCAATGTATCAATTGACCTATGGCCAACATTTTACATATTTTTCTTTAGATCTTAATGATATTAATTAGAATATTGCATAACTACTTTGGATTATCATACAGATTTTTTCTTTCTTTGCAGACTATTAAGTTTACATTAGACCAATTTCATATGTCATCGTGTGAGTTAATGACATACATGTGTTCTTGTTTAATTTACATCCACTAATAAGCTCATATACTCCCTAATGTACCATAAAATGTACTATTTATCCATCATTTGCACATAGAACTTTTGATTTATTACCACTAATTTATTACTAAGCAAAAAAAATATACATTTAGGAGCTGTAGACATTTTTTGTATAATATTAAGAAACGTGATATGTGATTATTTACAGGAGTTGATAAATACAAACGAAACAAATAAAAATTAACAGCATTGCTCAAAGCTGCCATTCTGCGTACAGCAGGACAACAAGAATGACAACAGAAATATCACTGGTTCTGATGAACGATGTCTCCAGTTTTTTTTTTTATCATAATTATAATTAAAAGTAAACATGTTAATGAATGTGCAGGTCATTGACTTACTATACAAATACAAGAAAAAAAAAATTCTCTAATGTTACTGATCTGTAATTGTTATAGGAAACAGTGGAATGACATTAAAGCATGTAAACCACAAGAATCAACGTCTCTTATTTGGTCAGTTTTGGTTTATTAAATGTACATGCAGCCCAGTCTCCAGCTCTGGCAGGAATAGGACTCTGTACCTGTGCTGCAAAGGAAATGTTTACATAGGCATGACTGCAGGTACTACTCCTAGTCAGAACATAAAGCAGCCAGTGTGAAGCCACCCACCATCCACTATGGCGTGCATTGAGGATGCGGACTGCTAAAGACTCTGGAGAGAGTTGTGGAAGATAGTGGGAGGTGTAGTTTTTACAAAGTGAACTGGCTTTAGATTCTAAGAGGAAAATACTTCAGCTCCCAGTGGCACTTTGGTGGAGAGGAGGGGGAGTGTTGTAACTTCCCAAGTGTGACATCATGAAAGGCGAGATGATTCATGGACGTTATGTTTCATCTCGCATGCGTTCATGGCATGCGTTCATGGCAGGGTTGGTTCCGGACAAGATTTTGCAGCCCACTTGTGTCCACCAATAAGTGGTATGAATTAAGCAGGACTAGAGCAAAGGTTTGCTCTTGGCCTGGGACTCAAAACCTGAGAGAGCTGCTTATGTGAAATTTGCTTTGTGAGAGAAAGAAAAGGTGTGCATCGCCTTGAGGCGATTTAGTTCGCATTTGTAGTGCTATATAAGTTATTCACTCACTCACTCACTCACTCTTTGTTTTGTGGGTAACTGGGAGAAGCCCTTCACCTCTGAGTTAGGAGCCTACAATGCTTAGTTAGTAGAAACACAGACAGTCTCCTGCGCTCAAGAGCTCGGTCACTCAGTGGTACAACCAGAGCCTTCTGTTGGAATGGTGAATGACAAACAGTCTTGCTGCCCTCCTCAGAATAATGGGTATTCTTGAAGCTAAAATAAACAAAAGGAAAAGAAGGGCGCACCGACCTTGTGCATTACCAATAGCAAGGTTTAATTAAAATGTACAGAGATTTCGGCTACTCACAAACAAGTTAAAAAAGCTAGCGTTTACACCACTCCGTCAATGGAAATAGATGTCTCCAAACGCCTTCAACTGGGACCAGATCGACTGGGACCAGATCGCCGGGGAGTCCTGACGGCATAAAATACGGCTTAGCCGTATTTTATGCCGTCTGGAATCCCCGGGGATCTGGTCCCAGTCAAAGGCGTTTGGAGACATCTATTTCCATTAACGGAGTGGTGTAAATGCTAACTTTTTCAATTTGTTTGTGAGTAGCCAATATCTCTGTACATTTTAATGAAACCGTGCTATTGGTAATGCACAAGCTTGGCGCGCCCTTCTTTTTCTTTTGTTTATTAATGCTTAGTTAGTGCCTGGATGGCAAGGATTTATTTTCTGTTTTGTTTGTTTAATTTTCATGCAACCTTTAAAAATAGAACTGGCTACAAGTCTGATTTTTTAAGAAATCCTGCCGTTTGGACTACCTTTTTCCCAGGGAAGGTGTCCCACTTGAGCTAACCCCTGACACAAGCTAAAGAGAGGCCGTAGAAACTAAGGCTGCAAGGTGACCGCTGCACCTGAGTGAAAGAAAGAAAGAAACAGAGGCAGCCTTTCTGGAATATTAGAGGGTGCCCTGCATGCTTGTTGAGCCTGTTGCCTGATTGACAAGCTGGATACTGAGGACACTGGTTACATAGTGTGGGGGTGCGACTTTGTGCGACCTTCAAGAGTGTTGGTTTATGCCAGATTTGGTAAAAGAAGACATGCTGATTGAACAGCTGTGTCTTGGGCTATTTAGTTCTGACAAGATTATCGATCAGGGCTCCACCCAACAGAGAGGAAGTCTGTGTGCATGGGGGTCAGCTGGACTCTCATCCTCTGAGTGGAGTCAAAGGCGGTGCATGTCTGCAGGAGGCAGACACCGTTAGTGATACAGCAACAAAGGTACTGACCAGGAGAAGCTAGGAGAAAGCTGAAACTCTTGGACACTATGTTGGTCTGAGGAACAGACCGTCAGGCTTAGGCTAAAGGCCTGGATCGCTAGAAGGTAAAGCTACGAGGCTACTGTTAGTATGAAAGATACAGGAATGGTGGAACCCCCCTGTGAATACTACAGATGTGATTGTGAACTTTTGTGCTTTTAAATAAAAATGGGCTACCATGCCCTTAAACAGAGTTGCTGACTGGCTTGCATCACTGGAAATACGCATCCACCACAAGAGCTAACAACCCCCAATCTTACAAGTGGTGGAGATATTGCTTTGGGCAGTTTTTGGAAGAGTTCCAGATCCTCGCATACCAAAAACAGTGAGTAAAAAGAAACTGTGTGTTTAAGAGCAATACTGTGATGAACAGCCTATCTGAAGGAAAAGTTAAAGTTTTCTGCGGTGAACTGCTGCTAGCTGTGTGTGGCAGCCAGGCGAACTGCATTGCACAGGAGTTCAATTAATGGACTGTGTTGTATACAGGTGATGTGCCTGTGGAAGTGAGCTCAAGCAGAGAGTAAAGTCTACATGTGAAAGTGTGCTGTTTGCAAGTCTTGGAGACAGTACTTCAAAATTTTCCTGTGTTAAATGGAACTGTGTTAAAAAAAAAAAAACGTTGTTGGCCTGACTGCAGAGATTGGGAGGTCAAAACGCAAAAAGGAAGCCATGTTTGCTGAGATGAGAGACAGAGCTGGTGTTGTCCCTAGCAACACTGGCGAAAGGAGTGCACAGGTGTCTGCAAGTATGGAGAGTTCACCAAAGTCTGAGTCTGCAGTGGATTGGTGCAGGCGACACTTGGCCGCACTGAACCAAGTTAAAGGGGAAGGACATGTTGCCCCTGGCAACGCTGGTGCAAGATGGCCAGCTATCAATGTGCAAAGGGTTAAGAACCAAGTGCGCTGTTTGCTGTGCAGTGAGTGGGGGCATGAAGTTTCTAAATGCCCTTTGTCCCAGGCTTCACCAAAGCAAAGGTATGAGAAGCCTGCTCTGAGTGTAAAGAGTGAGCAGATGGGTGTGGTTGCCCATGGCAACAAAGCAGAAATCCGTACAGCTGACTTCATACGGCCTATGTTGCCTTCTGAATGTGTTGAGGACTTTTTGGATGAGTTTGCGATGATTGCTTCCTACAGAAGATGGCCCAGAAATCGCTGGGTTGAGTTGGTGCAACCTTTTCTGATCGAGGAGTACCAGGAGGTGTACCGTGGGATGTATAGTAACCGAGATGACTACGATAATTTTCTAGGAGCAGTCCAGTCTAGAGAGCACTGCAAGTGATCAGCGGGGAGAAGGTGGTCTCCCATAGCAACAGGAGAAAGTCGCCAAGTGCCATGCCTGGAATGTGGTCAGCTGGGTCACGGGATCTTTTCTTGTCCAAGCTTGTGGAATATAGCTGCTGATCGTGTTGTTGGGCTTAATGCTTTGCCTGCAGGAGATGATGGAAAATCCAAGAGGGATGTAATGTTACCCTGTTTCCAGGAGGGAGCGTCATCTTGTGAGAGCATGGCAAAGAAGGGACAACGCCCTCAATTGAACTCTTCAACCCATGCTAAATGGTAAGACTGTTCCTGTTAAAATCATGGGAAAGGCTGACTGTGTGGTTGCTCACAATGAAGTGGAAGTGACCCCAGAGCGGAGATCCACTGAAGGTGAAAAAATGAACTTGCTGCAGTGTGCTACCCAGATCAGTGGGGAGATACAGGTTAAAACCCTGCTTGCAGCAAGGTCAAAAATTGAAAGGGACATATGGACTCTGGGTACAGCTAAGGTAATCCAGCGGAGTGCTGGAAAGGATGTGCTAGGGGTGACCAAAGCAGTTGGTATGCCATGTTCCCTAGTGACAGGTGCTGTGCAGTTGCCAAGGGAAACCACCAAGGAGCCTGCAGTGGTGAGGCAAGTGGTTTCCCAGGACCACTGTGAAGACGCCCTAGTGGGCAAAATAATTCCTTTGGAGAGGAAGGGTGGTGTGCTGAGTGGCATGCAGGGTGCCATGCGTTTTGACAAAGGACAATTTGATAGAGTTTATAAAACTGCTATGTTTATGAATGCTGATGGTAATGTGATGCTTAATGAGGTAGGGGTGATCGCTAAGCAGGATATGCGATTCCCCTTGGCAACAGTATCTAAGGCTGCAGAGGTGTCCTTAGAAACCTCCAGGGAGCTCTGTGTGTTGGAGCCAGAGGTTGCCTGGGACAACTGTGGTGCCGCTCTGATAGATAAGAGGGTACTTGACCTTGGTGATGAGAAAAATGGTAAAACTCAAATGTTTGAAATTGCTTGTACTGATAATGAGTTGTTACGGTCTATCACTGCTGACAGTCCTCATGGGTTTAGTGAAGCGCCACCCGAGCAAAGTGGTGAAGTTATTGCAGCCTGTTGTGTTTGAAAATGTTTTGCCACAAGTGCATTTAAACAAGGAAGGCTTAGTGGGTAACAGTGGAGTGGAGACGACACAATTTCTGCTATGCTAAATAGAGAGGCTGCAGGGCCGGTAGACACGGGTACGTTGGCTTTTGCAGAAATTAACTCTCTCCAGTTGGAAGGATCTGAAAAGGGCGCATACATAGCAGAGGTTTTGTCAACCACAAAAGAGATGAGTAATGTTGAATGTCAGATTGATGAGGTAGTGGATAGCGATTTGGAAGGGCTCAGTGTTGCTGAAAGTGAGAGGATGAGTGTGACACGTGCGATTGGCAGTGCTCAGCGGGAGCCGCAAATTTTGTTAGTTGCCTCTGAGGTAGAAGTCTCTTTAAGTGTCTCGGCCTCTCACGCCTTAGCAAATGAGTCCCTCCACATCGTTGGTAAAGGAAAAGTTCCTAGAGTTCTGTGTTTAGACACGGCATGTCTACAAATTTCTGAGGTGTTGTGGGAATTGGTTAGAATCTTTCCAATGTACACCTGCGTGTATCCACAGCAGAAGGGCGACATGGTACTGCATAATACCAATCGGTGGACGCAGGTGATACATGCGTTGTTAGGCAGGGTTGATGAGAATTGTTTACTTTTGTGGAAGGTTGTCTCGCAGTTCTCCTCGAGAGTGCTTCCAGCGGCGGTTATGTTCGGAAGGCGCTCAGGGGAATTGTTTGAGAAATTAGAGATATTAGACATAGTGGAAGTCTCTTCGTATGCGGGTGTGATGGGGTGTATTCCTGCTGGTGCGGTCCGAGGCGCGGCTGAGCAGTGGTTGGTACGTGGCGCGTGTACTGTCTCACCCGCTACACCCGGGAAGGGCCCGGAACGGACGTGGCAGTAGTGGGAATTCAGTCCATCACGCGCAGAGTGGTGCAGTTTGAGGTACTTTGACAGGAAATAACAGTAATGGTAACTGTAACGGAAATATGTATGAGAAGCACTGTCAGACAACTCTGAGCTATTGGTTGAGGTACCAGTGGACACAGAAATGGTTAAAGAGATTGGTGTGGGAAAATGTGATGGAACATGTGCGTTAGTAGGACAATTGTTATTGGAGTGTTGGACAACAGGGGGCGATGTGAAACTATGGGACTGTCCCATAGGGAGTAACTGCTTGCCTGTAGATGGTCCCTCCATAGACACTGTCCTAGCAAACATGACAAGAGGTCCGAATGACCATATTGTGTTGAATAACCCCTTGTGGAACATTTCTGTTGAAGATATGGTATTAATCACAGATGGTTTGGTGGCCAAGAGTGACCACACAGGGGTTGGTGTACCTGAGAAACAAATGTTGATGGTTAATGTTGCGTCAGGTAGTGAGAGTGGCCAGCCCCTGACAGATGTCATGAAAGTGGGTCCCCAACAGTCCCGGGAGAGTAGGTCTGTGGGAGGAAAAAGAAGGGTCCTGAGGCCAAAAGGTAGAAGGGATAGAGAGATTAGTGGGAGCCCATGGTTCAGGAAGAAGGGCTGGTGGAAGTACACTGGAAGAAGATGTGGGTGGAGTGCCCCTTTAGAGAAAAGGTTGGGTAGATTAGGACTACTGCTATGGATAGTTGGCACAGAGGCGCCAAGGTGAATTGCTGGTGGACACATACCCCGAAAAAGAAATGGGCCTACACAGCCAATGGCTGGCACAGAGGTGTCCCGTTTATGGTGACGGGATCATGTGTTCCTCCCTCCGGTTCGAAACAAGGGGGGAGGGTATGTGAGGGTGCGACTTTGTGCGACCTTCAAGAGTGTTGGTTTACGTCAGATTTGGTAAAAGAAGACATGCTGATTGAACAGCTGTGTCTTGGGCTATTTAGTTCTGACAAGATTATCGATCAGGGCTCCACCCAACAGAGAGGAAGTCTGTGTGCATGGGGGTCAGCTGGACTCTCATCCCCTGAGTGGAGTCAAAGGCGGTGCATGTCTGCAGGAGGCAGACACCGTTAGTGATACAGCAACAAAGGTACTGACCAGGAGAAGCTAGGAGAAAGCTGAAACTCTTGGACACTGTGTGGGTCTGAGGAACAGACCGTCAGGCCTAGGCTAAAGGCCTGGATCGCTAGAAGGTAAAGCTACGAGGCCACTGTTAGTATGAAAGATACAGGAATGGTGGAACCCCCCTGTGAATACTACAGAAGTGATTGTGAACTTTCGTGCTTTTAAATAAAAATGGGCTACCATGCCCTTAAACAGAGTTGCTGACTGGCTTGCATCACTGGAAATACGCATCCACCACAAGAGCTAACAACCCCCAATCTTACAATAGTTACATAGTTAGTCTGGCTGATAAAAGGCACCAGTACATCCAGTTCTACCAATAGAAGGGAACATTTTTTATACAATACTATATACACAATCCTCGTTCAAGTATTTTATTGAGAATAATGCAATACAAAGTATCAGTCAAGAACATGTGTAAAAGTACATTGTATACACATATGGATAATAAAGCTTTTCAGTAGTTAAAGAAATGGTCTATGTTATTTTCTATTTAATTATGTAATACAGTGTGTATCTTAAGGGATACACTATATACACAATCCTATACTGACACTTGATCCAGAGGAAGACAAAAAAAAATCAATAAAGCATAATGGGGAAAGATTCCTTCCTGATCCCCCAATAAGCAATTGCATATTCCATGGATCAACCTTTCTTTATAAACATTGGTATCCAGTTATTTTATGTGTATAACGGAAAGAATCCAGGCCTTTTTAAAACAATCTACTGAGCTTGCCAGAACCAGCTCTTGAGGAAGTCTATTCCACATTTTCACAGCTCCTATTATGAAGAAGACTTTCCATATTTGGAGATTAAATCTCTTTTTCTCCAGATGTAAAGAGTGCCCTCTTGTCCTCTGTGATGACCTTAAAGTGAATAGCCCAACACCAAGTTCACTATATGGACCACTTATGCATTTATACATGTTGGTCACATCCCCCCTTAATTTCCTCTGCTCAAGAGAGAATAAATTCAGTTCCTCTAATCTTTCCTCTTAGCTGGGCTCCTCAATGCCTCTTATCAGTTTGCTTGCACTTCTCTGCACTTTCTCCAGTTCCCCAATTTCCTTTTTGTGAATGGGTGCCCAAAACTGAACTGCATACTCCAGATAAGAAATAAATAAGTAAGAGACCGGTCCCCAACTGGTCCCTCAGAACAAGGGGGTTATTGACTATTGCGGTACAGGTGTAATTGATATACATTCAAATGAATAAAATATATAGAGTTTTATTGATACAAAATTAATATAAAATCAAGCAAAAAATATACATGATCAAATACATATAAAAAAGAATGATGAACAATCAGTAAATATCACCAGCATAATGGTCCCCAAAAGGGGAAAATCACATTGGCATGACTGTTCACAGATGGCATATCTCATCTAGTTTCACGGTCTCAAAGCCGATTCTTCAGGAGAATATTTGCAATGGGTTTTGACAAATAATTAACAATAAAGTCAAATGAATAGATCAACCAACAATGAAATAGAATAAGGGGGGGGGGGAAAGAACAAGGTTGCTTACCCGTGACCATGCCCAGCCAGAGTGGCTTCGCCAATAAGGGTTCCCCCGCGGCGGCTAGGGGGGGCATGCAAATTCTGGACGTGTATCTGAGTAGAGTAGGTAATATGATATACATGGATGAGAAGGTTACTCATACAGAAAGAAAAGGAGAAAAAATTAATAGAAGGGAAAAGAGGAGGGAAAGAGAGGGCGGGAAACAGAGATGAGTGGGAAAAAGAGGGAAAAAAAGGGGGGATGGGGGAACAACAGGGGGGGAGAAGAAAAAGGGGGAAAGGGAGGGAGGAAGAAGTGGAAAAAAAATAAGGGGGGAAGGGGGGAAGAAAAGAAAGAGAAGGAAGAGGAGGGGAAAACAGGAGAGAAAGGGAGGAGGGAGGGAGAGGAGAAGAGAAAATAAAGGGAGGGGGGGGGGTGGAAAGACAATAGATGGAAGAGGAAAGGGGAAAAATGTATGAGTAAACTGACCTTAGAGTTCATAAAACAAATTTGGGGTCCGGGCAGGGGAAGAAAGTCTCAACCCTGGGAGTCCAGTCTCACAGTGGACTAGTTGCCACTTGGAGGGGGTGTCAGAGATGGTGGTCAAGTATCAACTTATACAGCAGGTATCCCCAGCTATTGTAACCTATGGAGGGACACACACAGACCAGTAGGTGGAAAAAATAGGCTGGATCCACTCAGAGGTACAGGCTGAGAGCTTGTATGCAGGGGTACTTACTTGGGTACAGACCGTGCAGCAGATGCCCGGAAGCCACATCCAGCAGCACTACATCCACCAGGGAGATCACCTAACCGCTGCTGGAGGAACAAATAAGAAGCACCAATGACACGGGATATTACAGGCCAGGAGGCAGCAGAGCCCTTGATAACAGCGATCATAGTAAACTACAGATTACAGATTATCTTGTGTAGTACAACTCAAGATGGCAAAATATATGTAACATTACACCATTATAGCAAAAGAGCATATAAATTGATGAAAATAATTGTGGACAATGACTACTAAAGCCTAACAAAGACCTGAATGGACCTACAAAGAGAATTAATTGGCTACAGTTTAGGGCAGGCCATGAAACATATTTTTGACACAACTAACAAGCATTGCATAATTAAGATACAAACCCAGGATCTCCCAAAAGCGCATTAGACGATCTTTTTAAATAAAGAGGTCACATCCATCTGGTGAGCAGCTTTCAATTTTGAGCATATTGGGTGTATTCAATATATATGGTGAAGGAACACTTTTTTGCTTTCGGTGTGGGTCTACTAATCCAGACACATCATTGGAATTATGGACTTTTAAAACATAATTTGACTAATGTTTTCTTCACTATTAATATATATATATATATGTGGTTTTCCTGTTATTGCAATTTATGTACCGTTTCACTTTCTGTTTGTATGATACAAGAAATTATTGCACTTTAATGCACAGATTCACTTTTATATAGTATATGTTATATAGGGAATATAATAGAATCATTTAGCGCCCCCTATCACCCAAATTTGTTTGAACATTTAAACACTAATCTCCAAGTTGGAGACCCTGTTCTGCTCAAAGACCAGCAATCAGAAAGAATAGATTGGCCAATGGGGGTCATTGTAAAGACCATTCCTAGTGATGATGGTATGGTACATAAGGTAGAGGTGAGCGTTGTCAGACAAGGACTTTCTTCAGACCCATCAGAGAACTTGTTTTACTCTTGCCTTTTGGAGACTGAACTTGCTTACCTGGGATTGTTGGATCCAGTTTCTTCCACAAGAAGAATGTGCCTTGAACTTTAATTGACACTTCTTCATGTCTTATTTAGTTATTGTTGTACATATATGCGTGTTCTTTTTTGTCTTTCAGGTCTTCAAGACAATTGCAAATTGCACCTTTGTTTATTTGCATTATATAACTACTACTTATGATGTAACATAGTGGTATTTACAATACCAGATGGGGAGTGTGCTGTTAAGCCCTGTACACATGACTGGTTTTCCCAGCAGGAAAACTGCCATGAGAGCTTTTGGCCAGGAAAACCGGCCGTGTGTATGCTTCATCGCAGTTTTCCCGACAGGAAAACTGCCGAAAAAAAATAGAGAACCTGCTCTCTATTTTCCCATCGGGATTCCCAGCGGACTTTTTCCCGTCGTGAAAACCGGTCGTGTGTATGCTTTTCCGAGGGCAAAAAAAACGCGCATGCTCAGAATCAAGTATGAGATGGGAGCACTCGTTCTGGTAAAACTAGCGTTTGTAATGGAGATAGCACATTCGTCAGCATTCTGAACAGCAGAAAACGATCTGAAAGCACAAAGACTGAAAAGCGCTTATCGTCTCTTACCAAACTTTTACTAACACGCGATAACACGAGATCAGCAAAAGCAGCCCAAAGGGTGGCGCCATTGGATTTGAACTTCCCCTTTATAGTGCCATCGTATGTGTTGTGCGTCACCGCGCTTTGGACTGGCGGGATTTTGTATGACAGTCTGTACGCAAGACAAGCTTGGCAGGAAACCCGTCAAGCTTGGCAGGAATCCCGTTGGGAAAAACCAACATTTATTTTCCTGCCAGGAAAACCGGTCGTGTGTACAGGGCTTCACATTTACAGTATGTAAAATGTAATGCTATGCATAGTTATGGTAATTGGTTATTATACTGCCATCTCGTGGTTGTTTGGGCTATTGCACCATATTTATCTGTGCCCCTCCTTTATTTGTGATGTACGGTATTTCCTGTTTCTGTTTCATTATGCTTATGGGATGAGAGATGGCCACGTCTATCTAGGCCTTTCATGCAATCTGCTCGCATCCGGGAATACATTACCATGTTTTGACCTACAACAGTTGGAGTCAGAATGGATACATTTAGTATACTTATATATAATAAAGGCTACAATCTATCAACTGTCCTCTATTCTCAAGGATGAAAAAGAAGAGCAGGGGGCCACTACCTACTTTGCACAGGAATAGTGGTGTGCAGTTAGGCAGGGATGTATTTATGTAATTTTTTCCTTTTTTATATATTTCTATCACCCAAACCTGCTATTCAATTGTTCTCCTGAAAAGGCTAATATATAAACAGTGTATATATATATATATATATATATATATATATATATATATATACACAGTCATTGCCGAAATTGTTGGCACCCCAGAAATTTTTCCAGAAAATCAAGTATTTCTCACAGAAAAGTATTGCAGTAACACATGCTTTGCTATACACATGTTTATTCCCTTTGTGTGTATTGGAACAAAACAAAAAAAGGGAGGAAAAAAAGCAAATTGGACATAATGTCACACAAAACTCCAAAAATGGGCTGGGAAAAATTCTTGGCACCCTTAACTTAATATTTGGTTGCACACCCTTTGGAAAAAAATTACTGAAATCAGTCGCTTCCTATAACCATCAATAAGCTTCTTACACCTCTCACCCGGAATTTTGGACCACTCTTCCTTTGAAAACTGCTCCAGGTCTCTCTTATTGGAAGGGCGCCTTTTCCCAACAGCAATTTTAAGATCTCTCCACCGATGTTCAATGGGATTTAGATCTGGACTCATTGCTGGCCACTTTAGAACTCTCCAGCGCTTTGTTGCCATCCATTTCTGGGTGCTTTTTGACGTATGTTTGGGGTCATTGTCCTGCTGGAAGACCCAATATCTCGAACGCAAACCCAGCTTTCTGACACTGGGCTCTACAGTGCGACCCAAAATCCTTTGGTAATCCTCAGATTTTATAATTCCTTGCACACATTCAAGGCACCCAGTGCCAGAGGCAGCAAAACAACCCCAAAACATAATTGAACCTCCACCATATTTCACTGTAGGTACTGTGTTCTTTTCTTTGTAGGCCTCGTTCCGTTTTTGGTAAACAGTAGAATGATGTGCTTTACCAAAAAGCTCTATCTTGGTCTCATCTGTCCACAAGATGTTTTCCCAGAAGGATTTTGGCTTACTCAAGTACATTTTGGCAAAACTGTAGTCTTTCTTTTTTATGTCTCTGTGTCAGCAGTGGGGTCATCCTGGGTCTCCTGCCATCGCGTTTCATTTCATTTAAATGTCGACGGATAGTTTGCGCTGACATTGATGCTCCCTGAGCCTGCAGGACAGCTTGAACTTCTTTGGAACTTGTTTGGGGCTGCTTATCCACCATCCAGACTATCCTGCGTTGCAACCTTTCATCAATTTTTCTCTTCCGTCCATGCCCAGAGAGATTAGCTACAGTGCCATTGGTTGCAAACTTCTTGATAATGTTGCACACTGTGGACAAAGGCAAATCTAGATCTCTGGAGATGGACTTGTAACCTTGAGATTGTTGACATTTTTCCACAATTTTGGTTCTCAAGTCCTCAGACAGTTCTCTTCTCCTCTTTCTGTTGTCCATGCTTAGTGTGGCACACACAGACACACAATGCAAAGACTAAGTGAACTTCTCTCCTTTTTTATGCTTTCAGGTGTGATTTTTATATTGCCCACACCTGTTACTTGCCCCAGGTGAGTTTAAAGGAGCATCACATGCTTGAAGCAATCTTATTTATCCACAATTTTGAAAGGGTGCCAAGAATTTTGACCAGCCCATTTTTGGAGTTTTGTATGACATTATGTCCAATTTGCTTTTTTTCCTCCCTTTTTTTGTTTTGTTCCAATACACACAAAGGGAATAAACATGTGTATAGCAAAACATGTGTAATACTTGAAGTTCTGGAAAAATGTCTGGGGTGCCAACAATTTCGGCCATGACTGTATATATATATGTACTGTATATATACCGCATTGAGAAAAGCGACTCCACTGGCATCCCCCAAAATGATCATCCTCTGGACTACTTGATCTACATATATAAAGCAAGGGGTTAGATACCTGTATACCTAGTGATTTTTGATGTGTGGGTTGATTACAATCAATTAACCATGTGTCTCACTGGGAGGAATATAGGTCTTTAAAAAACAGTGTGTGTGTGTGTGTTTTGGGGGGGTGGGGGGCGTTGTGTCGGGATGGCAGGGAAGATGGCTGCATAATCCAGGGCTCCATCAGCCTTACTTAAGACTCCACGCCATTTTTTTTTCAATTTGGCGTGGAGTTCCCCTTAAAATCCATATCAGACCTGAAGGGCCTGGTAATTGAATTTGGGGGGACCTCAACGCATTTTTTTTTTCAATGACTTTCAATGACTTTTCTCTGTATTGCCGGGAGCCGACAATTCATTACAGCCGCGAGTACTTTTAAATGACTTTTTTTCCTTCAGAAATGACATTTTGTGCAGGGACAGTTCTAAGCACGGGAAACAAGCGCTACTTTACAGGCATACTGTACACACCCCCCAGGTATGAAATTTAAAGGAATATTTCACTTTTATTGTTTCACTTTAAGCATTATCAAAATCACTGCTCCCGAAAAAACAGCAGTTTTTAAAACTTTTTTTTGCATTGATACATGTCCCCTGGGGCAGGACTCAGCTCCCAAACACTTTTTATGACAATAACTTGCATATAAGCCTTTAAAATTAGCACTTTCGATTTTTCTTGTTCGTGTCCCATAGACTTTAACGGTGTGCGGATGTTCGAACAAATTTATTGCCTGTTCGCATGTTCTGATGCCAACCAAACTGGGGGGTGTTCGGCTCATCCCTAGTCAGAACCATGCTGACCATCCTGGCTCCACCCAGGGCATGCAGACAGGGGACCTCATAGACTCCTTCCCAGCCATAGACCATCCTATATCAGAGCACACAATGAAGAACATGTTGCTCTCCTTGAGAAGATCTTTATTTAATCATTTCTCAGAGATGCTGACCTCTTTACAGAACACAGTACAGTCCCAAGATGAGAAAACTCAGTATGTGGAAACCAAAATAACGGAGCTGTATAGGGCACATAATGACCTAGAGGACACCTATGCAGATCAAGGAAACAAAATTCAGAGATTGCAGACAAAGATTTCAGACCTGGAAGACCGCTCTAGGTGCAACAACTTTCAATTCAGGGGAAAATCCAAATCAGTGGATCTGGCGGATATCACCAATTGTCTTTAACGCCTCATGAAAGCCCTTATCCCCTCTATCGACCTGAAGCTCTGTATAGACAGAGCTCATAGACGTCCTAAATTTAAATTACTCCCTGACACCGTCCTAGGGATGTCTTGGTCTGAATCAATTTTTAGCATGTGAAGGATCGAGTAATGATGGCGGCCAAACACAACCCAGTAGTACCGGATGAGTTTGCAGGTATCTCCTTGTATTCCGATATCTCTCAGCAAACATCGCTCAACAGGAAGAAGCTATCACCCCTGACTAAAACCTTGCTGAATAACAAAATTCCATACAAATGGGACATGCCCCCTAAGCTCCTGGTCACCTGGAATGGCAAGACGTTACCTATATATAGCATTGAAAGTTTGTGCAAATATTCAAACAATGACATCTAATCCCTACTGATGACCAGCCAGCTTCTCCTCACCCGTCAGCAAGATTGGAAGAAGAATGGACCTGATCTCAATGACACAAGATCCTGACTCAACGAATCCTCTCCTTGTACATCTCTACCTTACGTAAGTTGTAAGGCATGGAGCCTGATAACCTTTCTTCCTTTGTGAGAGTACTTGATGCTTCCTAAATACCCCCCTTTCCCCATTCAGGATATTGTAGCAGCCTCGGCTGCCCATGTTACCTGTATTTTTTTCTACCAGCAGGTTATTTTTACTATGTTGAGTTTTAATTTTTTCTTTCAAGTTGTTGCGATTTACTACATTTTGCGATTTCAGCCCGCGATTTACATTGACACTGCACAGATGTCTGCACATTGACACTGCACAGATTTACATTGACACTGCACAGATGTCTCTGTAATCGCGTCCGAAATCGGGACTAACAAGCGGGAGTGAAATCGTGCGAGTTCAGCTGAACTCGCACCGCTTCACTCCCTCAGCCCAGTGTGAACCTGGGCTAAAGGCAAAAGGTCTCAACAGTCTCTTCAAAAGAGCTGCTCTATTGAAAGAAGCCCGCTCCCTACAAGCAGATATTCTCTTTACTCAGGAAACCCATTTTGCGGCATTCAAATGCCCTCAATTTCAGCTCCATCGTTTTCCCCAAGTCTACATGGCCAATGGGCCTAAGAAGTCTTGTGGGGTCTTTATTGCTATTAAGGATTCTATTTCCTTCAAATGTATAAAGCAAATCTCAGACCCTGAAGGCAGCTATGTCATTCTTCTATGTGAACTCAATAACACAGTTTTCACCCTGGTTAATGTTTATGCCCCTAACACCAACCAGAAGAAATTCCTTGTTCCTCTTCTCACCAAAGTCCTGGAATTGTGACAAGGATCACTTATTATAGTAGGGAACTTTAATTCCATTGTTAACCTAGCTCTGGACACCTCCACCATGAAACAATGATCAACACAATCACTTCTCTCTACTGCACAAGTATGATTTGTATGATGTCTGGAGATCCCTACATGGTTATGAAAAGGACTTTACTTTTCTATCATCACCCCACTCTTCTTATTCTAGGATCAACCTTTTCTCACAGACAAAAGATCATTGCAGAACGTGCTCAGATCAGACATTGGTATAATATCCTGGTCAGATCACGCCCCAATTTCTTTGGTCTATGATGCAATTCACCTCCTCCCATTTGGAGACTCAACACTTCTCTCCTATCTCACAGGTGATTATACCAATGTAGCGGCCACCTCCACTCCCCTCTTTGTCTCGTCTCGTCTTTCTCTTGTCTAGGGGTACCTTAGAGGGGAGGGAGCGGGGACACCACGCCTGGCTTCCACCACAGGTGTTAGTGTGGTATAAGCAACGGTTTTGTATTACCTTCGGGTCAGTGCTGTGCACCTGGATCCTCCCTCCAAGAGTCACCGTGAACCATGTCCGTTAGAAAATGAGCTCCACACCATTAAAGTTCAACACTCCTTTATTCTCCTCATCTGAACACAAACAGTTGAACTCCCTTGATAGAACAGAACAGAAAAGGAGGTGTGGATGCAAACAGGCCCAGACACAATGTAAGTTGCCACTTCCCTTCCTAGAAGTGTGTCCTGGTCTCCGCACAAGGGTAGATTTCCTTCCAGGCGGTCTCCGACGAGAGACTCACTTGTCCCTGGCAATATGCTGCACCGGGTCTTCAAATGAGGAGCTCCCCCCGGTCCATTGCGCCTTCCGGATTCAGGTACCCAATCCCTGGGTACCCTAGGATCTCCTTCCCTCGTGGAACCCAGTGTTGGGCACTGAGCTCCGGACCTCCATCTAAGTACCTCACCCCAGGCTAAAGGTGTCTGGGATGGAACTCGACCTCCGCTGTCCTCTGGGCCTAAGCCACCCAGAGGAGCGGCACGACCCACCGTCCGCAAGCTGAAGGTGCCTGGGACTTCGACCCCGTGACCAAGATGGCCGGCCCCCTTTATACCCTCTCCCAGCAAGCACGGCGGGTTCCCGGCCCCACCATACCGCTGCCGAGGGAGGACAAAAAGGAGGACGGCACACAGCGATAATCCAACCCAGGGCGAAAGCGCCACCCAATGGGCCGCGGTGATTCACACATCACTGGTGTCACTTCCAAATTCAAATTTACACCCGGGAAAGTACATACCCGCTACACTCTCCCCTCGGTCCTTTGACACTGGTCCCCAGTGTCTGGAGTAAATCATGCCCTCAACAGCTGACATAATCCAATCCAGAAACCGACTAACAATTTTTTTTCAAAAAAAAACTTTAGAAAACTTATCCAACTAAACATTGTGTCTGAGCCCTGTAAAGAAAGGGAAATAAGACAAACAAGAAACAACAATTTTGACACATGACTGTTGCCGCGTACACACGACCGTTTTTCTCGACGAGAAAAACTGCATTTTTTCCTTTCGCCGAGAAAAACGATCGTCTGTGGGCTTTATGTCGTTTTTCTCGACGTGAAAAACGGCATTAAAAACGACGAGAAAAATTAGAATCTGCTCTAATTTTTCTCGCCGTTTTGCACGTCGTCGTTTTTCTCGTTATGAAAAATGATCGTGTGTAGGCTTTAACGACGTGAAAAAAGCACGCATGATCAGAAGCAAGTGAGGAGAAGGGAGCGCTCGTTCTGGTAAAACTACTGTTCTGAATGGAGATGGCACATTCGTCATGCATGAAATTATTACATCGTTTAATGCAGCGCATTCTTTTCTTCGTTCTAATGCTGCAATAATCCAATTCTCTTGCTGCTGATATTCTCCCAGAGTTATGAAAAAGTTTGGTCTTTAGTATTTATTGTTTTATCATGATTAATCTATATTTTTTGTAAGCCAGATCTCCCTAAATACCCTAAAATTTGGACTTTACATTTTTTTGTGCCTTTTTTTAATGTAACATTTTTGGTATTAGATTTTAGACTGTTTTTCCATATTATTTGCTATTTTGGAGTGTGTCAAGTTACCACAACATTATTATTTATTCTAATTTACCCTCAATGAGGTTAGTGTCCCTTGTTAATTTCAAAAATTTTCAGCCACTGTCCCTGCCTACTCACTACCAAACTGGCTATTTAGAATAAAAACACATGTTAATTTTGTATCTTCAAACAAAAATTCAATTTAATATGGCCTAAAAACAAATTAAAAGGTAAGCCAAAACAAAACCATATGTAAAGTAAAAATAAAGAAGCCAGGAAGACAGCACTGGAGACCCTGCTGAAATTAGTGCAGACCCAGATCACCACAGCAAACACCAAAGGATGTGAAGACGAAAATTGGGCCCATCTGAGGCACATATCCTGGGCTCATTTGCTGTTTTTTTTTTTACCTTCCCTGCAGCCTTCCTTGGAGGCTGTGTCCGTGGAGGAGGGACTGGAGCAGGAGCAGGGACTGGTACAGGAGCAGGGACTGGTACAGGAGCAGGGACTGGGACAGGAGCAGGGACTGGGACAGGAGCATGGAGTGGGGCAGGAGCATGGAGTGGGGCAGGAACTTAAGCAAACAAATATGAAAGGTCCACAACGTCGGTGAAATCCTTCAGTTTGCCCAACATGCCCATATTTACCACCTTCAATATCAGTGTCTCACTTTTAAGCCTCTGGTCCAGTTCAATTTGGGGCAGTTTCTCCCCAATAAGGGCAGCAAATCCCTCTGCAGCGGTGGGGGGCTCTCTGAGTGCCACAGTAGCCTCCCTAATTAGGGCCTGGGTCTCCTCCTCCATTTGAAGCAGCCTCCTTGACCTTTTTGCTGGAATCCGCAGCAGAGGGATCTGGGGCCTGGTGTTGTGCTGGGTCCCACTGGGGCCTGCCTCTTCCTGGGTCCCACTGGGGCCTGCCTCCTCCTGGCTTCCAGTGGCACCTGCCTCCTCGTGGGTCCCACTGGGGCCTGCCTCCTCCTGGGTTCCACTGGGGCCTGCCTCCTCATCCTGTTAAAAAAAGGTACATAGAGTTATTTTCGCCTTCATCTTTCACACACATTTGTCACCTCATGACATTTGCTAATTGAATGCTACTAAATATTAAAGTTAATCATTCTGACACCAGCATTTTTCTTTTTTGTGCCCTTAATTTTTGGCCACTGCTGTCTATTGATATGTCAGACACTTTGGTTTAACTGGTAAAATTTTTCACACATTTTTTTAAACTTTGACAACATTCAACTTTTATTACTCTAAATATTTTGTGAAATATTATACCTGGCTCCAAATATTTAAATCAGGCTCCTCCAGGAGTTGAGGTTGTTCCTCCAAAGAGACCTCAACTTGGCTGGAGGCTTGGCTGCAGGGAATGCTGGAGGGAAGGCTGGAGGGTTGGCTGCAGGGAAGGCTGGAGGGGTGGCTGGAGGTCGTTCTGGGTGGAAGGGTGGAAAGGGATTCCCTGGATTCCAGGTGTTCATCGAGGAAACTCAGGTGCTGGTAGTACCACAGATTAGGGATGTATCGGTCCTCTGCACCTGCTCCTGACTGCAGCGATTTTTGGACTTTATTACGTTGAGCCCGGTATGTGCCCCTAATGGTCCCAATTTTTGTATTCACATCCTGTAGTGTTGCTGTGGGGATCTGAGTTTGCACAAATTCCAGCAAGGTCTCCAGTGCTCTCTTCCTGGCTGCTTTATTTTTATTTAGTTTATTTTTTGTCTCCCATAAAATTGGAAGATTCTTCCATCTTTGCAGGAATTCAAGCATAAACTCCGGGTCCTTAAATACCTTAATTTTCTCTGCAATTCAAAACCAAAATAAAAAAAAGGAATGTCAGTCAGGACTACTCCAAATCTTTCTCACCATATATAGGCCACTAACGTAGCAATTGATCAGTCATCATAGAGTTGAGTGAACACCTGTATGTTTGTGTTGAACTCTTTTTTGCAAACTTTGTAAAAAGCTAGAGTTCGTGACCTGACTTTACCCGAACTTGACCCCGAACCCAAACCCCATTGAAGTAAATGTTGCCCTGAAAATCTGGGGACTAAAAGGACTCCCCAAAAATAAAGGAGTACCTCGAACTGTCCCTGCACCAAGTGTCATTTGTGTTTATTCAAAATTAACACAAAATTCACTCCTGGGTATAATGAATTGTTGTCTCCTGTCAAATGCAATACATAGAAAAGTCATTGATACAAACATTGGGTAAGCATTGTGGTTCCCCCAAATATCCATACCAGGCCCTTCAGGTCTGGCAAGGATTTTAAGGGCAACTCCACCACAAATTCTGGGAAAAAATGGCGTGGATTCCCCCCCAAAATCCATAACAGACCCTTATCCGAGCACGCAACCTGGCCGGCCACAGGGGAAGAGGGGGGGACGAGAGAGCGGCCCCCCCTCCCTCCTGAACCGTACCAGGCCACATGCCCTCAACATGGGGAGGATGTCCCCATGTTGATGGGGACAAGGGCCTCATCCCCACAACCCTTGCCCGGTGGTTGTGGGGGTCTGCGGGCGGGGGGCTTATCGGAATCTGGAAGACCCCTTTAACAAAGGGGACCCCCAGATCCCGCCCCCCCTATGTGAAATGGTAATGGGGTACATTGTACCCCTACCATTTCACCACAAAACTTGGCAATATCTAAAAAATGACAATACACGTTTTTGGACAATTCCTTTATTATTGGTTTGGTTTTTCTTCCATCTTCTTCCTTCTTCTTTTCTGCATTCGAGTTTCTTCCTCCATCTTCCTCTTCATCTTCATCTCCATCTTCATCTTCCTTCTTGCTTCGGGCTTCTCGTCCGCAGCTTGCTTCGGGTTCTTCTTTGTTCTCCCGCCGCTCCGTTTGAATTGGAGTTTCCCGCTGTGTGACGCTTAAGTTATGCAGTTCTCCTCTAGGTCCGCTGCGAGCCGGTGGACCCGCCCCCCTCTGACAGCACGGGGAAAGTACCTGTGAAATATATGTGCGTCAGAGGGGGGCGGGGTCGCCGGACCAAGAGGAGAACTGATGAACTGAAGCGTCACACAGCGGGAACCTCCAATTCAAACGGAGCGGCCGGAGAAAGAAGAAGCCGGAGCAAGATGCGGACGAGAACACCGAAGGAAGAAGGAAGATGAAGAGGAAGAGGAAGATGGATGAAGAAACACGAAGCGAGAAAAGAAGATGGAAGAAAGCCAAACTCAAAAATAAAGGAATGGTTAAAAACTGACTCTTGTCATTTTTTACATTTTGTACACTTTCTTCGTGAAATGGTAGAGGTGGGGGCGCATGCGCGAGGCTGACTAGGCAGGTAATGTCCACCTAGCGCTCCGCATCTACCGGGACTTGACAACCGACATAAAACGAGTTGAAGACGCTAACTGTACCGGAACGGTAACCGATAGATAGCTAATACTCTCAGGCTCATAGATATATGATGTATAGTGGGAGAAGATCAAGGCTTAAAACACCAAAGGTCCCTGAAGCGCTGACAAAAGCTGTGACTAAAATGGCAGCAGCCTCTTCTTCCCGCTCCTCATTACCTCGTTCACAGAAACTGAGTAAAGCTCAGTCAGCTTATAATATAGAACCTGAACCTAAATTTGACTTTAATTTGAGTCCGAATATCCTACAAAGTACAGCACCAAATTCAGACCTTATTGCCCAATTTGAAAGAGTTTTACAGAGGGCACTACAAAACACCTCAGATTCCATCACAGAGAAACTGACGCGGGAAATCCGTGAGGTGGGCAGACGAACATCAGTATTGGAGCAAAGGATGGATGAAATTGATGGAATAACTGCATATAACACAGACGAATTGGAATTATTGAGAGAAGACAATATCTCCCTTAACAACCGTTTAGAAGAATATGAGAACAGAGCCAGAAGGTCTAATCTAAGAATACGTGGTATACCAGAATCTATATTAGACCTTCAACCTACAATTACCACACTCCTTCATGAACTAATTCCTGCAGTTCCTATTGAACGCTTGGAGATGGACAGGGTCCATAGAACACTAGCCCCCCGAAAAGAAGAAGGTCCCCCAAGAGACATTGTTATTAAGCTGCACTACTTCAATACCAAGGAACTACTTCTAGAAGCAGCCCGCAATAAAGATGCTCTGATTTTCCAAGGGCACAAATACCAGGTTTTCCAGGACCTCTCACAGCAAACCCTAACCAAAAGAAAGATGATGAAGCCTCAACTTTTAATTCTTCAACACAATCGCATACCTTATCGTTGGGGCTTCCCATTTGCCCTACGTTTCACATATAAAGGTAACTCCTACACCTGCAAATCAACTGAAGATCTTATCTCCATAATTAAAGAACTTCGTCTATCCATACCTGAAAATACCTCAGAAGGATCCAAGAGAAGAGCTTCCTCAGGTTCTCCCACAGCACAACAAGACCTGTCAGCTCTTCAAGCCCTCTCCAACACTAACAAAAGAAGCCGCTTAGCTGCTCCACAACAAACTGTCGAAGATCAAATGGACTGAGTCTATTCCAATTGGTGATATAAAAAATAAAAATATTATTATTATCTATATATTCGGTTAATAACCTGTTATGGTGACCCCTGAGGCAGACTTATCCTCTGTCTCAGCTGGTTTAACTCTTTATTGGGTTCTCCAAAAATTATCCACTTTGTATGTGATAATATTCATAGACTAATAGCTATGGAAGAATTAACTACAACCACATTATACATATATATAGCTGAGTCACAAATCTATGTGATAAAAGAACTGCATGGATTTTGTGAATACACCTCTAATAGTTTACCTGCTAAAGTGTTACCTCCCGTGCGTGAGTCAGAGAAACCCTTCAGTAATTCTCCACTGTCATTATATACATCCCAGTTATTCTAAATGAATTACATAATCTTTATATTATTTCTCTGCCTCGCACATGGGACACTACACTTCTTATCCTACACAGATCCAAATAGGAAACTTAAATGGTTATTGTTTTGTTTAAATTTGCCTTTAAAACTTGTTCAGTACAATAAGTTATATGTTATAAAGTTATACAGGTTGTTCGGTTCTCGTAGACAGCCCACTGCACCTCACAAACGTTCCTTACGTGCCTGGTATAATATACCAGACATCCTTTGGACGAAATAGTACCCATTGTGTGATAACTGTTGCCACACATTGGATACTAGCTCCAATTCGGAGCTCAACTTAAATACTTAACACATTAATAAACTTCTCTCCATCACATTAATACCAGATTTATTATTTCATTTATTTCCCCCCCCCCTCCCAAGAAATACAATAAAATAAAATTACCCAATACATAACTGATACTTACCTTTTCATATCCATTTTCTTAGCTTTAAACAATTTAACGTACATTTCTCCTGAACTCTCCAACTACTACCTACACACTATATATATTCTGTTTAAGCTTACTCATTTATTACCATGACTTCTCTAAATGTGCTTACACTAAATGTACAGGGTCTCAATTCCCCTCCTAAAAGAACAAAAGCCTTTCAATTTTTCTCTTCTCTTTCAGCACATATTGTGTGCTTACAAGAGACACATTTTTCTACTCTTTCCTCTCCCAAATTTTGCCATCGTCGATATCCCCAAATTTTCAAAGCCTCAGCCTCAACTAAACAAAGGGGAGTAATGATAGCTTTCCATAACACTACACCATTTACTCTCCAGGCTGAGATTGCAGACCCTGAAGGTCAATACCTAATACTCACAGGTTTATTATTATATGCCGAAGTAACCATTGTCACATATTATGCCCCGAACAAAAACCCTCTTGCCTTTCTTTCACACCTATTCACTATTGTAGATACACATAAAAAAGGGATGCTTATAATGTGCGGAGACTCAAACCAAGCAATATACCCAATTCTGGATAAATCCCCTACACCTTCCTCAAACCTCCGCCCCACTTACCAAAACCTGCTCAACCAACATACACTACTGGACACTTGGCGTGAACAACATCCTAAAAAACGACAATATACCCACTATTCCCACCCACACAAACAATTCTCTCGAATTGATCATTTATTTACTAATATCAATTCTGCACACCTTATCCTTCACTCCCAAATTATTCCATGTACATGGTCAGACCATAATGCTACTATCACTACCTTCTCTTCCCTTGTCCCAAAACCCAACTATCGCTCTTGGACTATAAATGACAATCTTTTAGCCATCCCGACCTATAGACAAACAATTGAAAAAACTATTCAAGAATATTACGCGAATAATAAGTCGCCAGATATTAATCCTTTGACGCTTTGGGAAGCCCACAAACCAACAATAAGAGGAGTATGCCTCAGTCAAGCAGCTCATCTTAAAAAACAGAATAAAATTATTCAGACAATATTGGAAGAAACTTTTTACAAAGCTTCAGAGGATTTTCAAACAACTCCTTCCCCCAGTAACAAACTAACCTATGATAAAGCAAAGCTGGAACTAGACATTTTCTTAACGGACTCGGCAGAAAAAATCCTTCGAAAATCTAGACATACATTATATATGAAAGCAAATAAACCCACTACCTTTTTAGCTCTAGCTTTACGTAAAGCAGACCACATTAGAAAACCAATACGACTGCAAATTACAAAAAATAATTTTTCTAGCAATCCACTAAAGATAGTAAATGAATTCCAAAGGAAACTGACAGATTTATACAAAGATACCCATAAAATAGACCAAACAAAACTATCCTCTTTACTTTCTACTATTCAACTGCCCTCACTCAACACTAACCAACTTGAATCCCTTGAAAGACCTATTACAACAGAGGAATTACAATTAGCTATAAAAACTTTGAAACTGCATAAGCGTCCTGGTCCAGATGGCTTTTCAGCCACATATTACAAACAATTCTCCACACTACTCTCCCCTCTCCTAACAGAAGCCTTTAATTCTCTCCTCTCAGGACATTTCGTCCTGAAACCCTTCTAGCCTCTATATCAATGATACCTAAACCGAACTCTGACGACACTTCCTGGTCCAATTATAGACCTATCTCAGTACTAAATCTGGACATCAAATTACTAGCTAAGATCCTTTCAAATAGACTTAACCCCATAATAGGGAAACTCATAAATAAAGACCAAACCGGCTTCATACCATCCAGACACACGGGAGACAATATACGGAGGGCAACCCTTCTTGCACATATGGCACGTACCCGGCGCATCCCTGCCTGCTTCCTCTCAATAGATATCCAGAAAGCATTTGACACTTTATCTTGGGATTATCTAAAATCTATTCTCCAAAAATGGGGTTTCGGAACAAATTTTCTACAATGGCTATTATCACTGTATGATAATCCAAAAGCACATGTTTTATACTCAGGATTTCGATCTGAGCCCATAAAAATAGAAAGAGGAACCAGGCAGGGCTGCCCTTTATCCCCACTCCTTTTCGCTTTAGCGATCGAACCCCTTGCACAAATGATTCGTACGAATGTCAATATTAAAGGTCTCGAATTGGGTGGACACCAACATAAGCTATGTATGTTTGCTGATGACATTTTGATTTTTCTCACGTCTCCCCTAACATCAGCACCTAACCTTATAGATACACTTACTAAATTTAGTATGATCTCCGGCCTGAAAATAAACACCCAAAAATCTAAAGCCCTGAATATCTCACTCCCTCTGGAATTACTTACGGAATTACAAAACTCTCTTCCCTTTACCTGGTCTAACACACATATTACCTACCTAGGTATCTCATTTACAGCTGACCCATCTAATTTATATCAAGCTAATTACCCTCCTTTACTAAAACAACTTACCTCATTGATGAAGAATTGGTCCACATTACCACTGGCATGGTTGGGTAGAATAACTGTAGCTAAAATGTCCATATTACCAAAACTTTTATATCTTTTTAGAAACCTTCCAATCCGGGTCCCAGCCTACTTTTTCCGAATCATCCAACGCAAAGTGTTGCAATTTATATGGGGTAAAATTAAACCACGCTTATCACAAAATACCCTTTTTACTCCTCGAACACAGGGAGGTCTAAGTGTACCCAACTTTAGTAAATACTACTATGCTGCCCAACTTGCCCAACTCCCTAAATATCATGCCACTAAGGAGATTCCACTATGGGTTTCGATCGAATCGGCCGATTGTGACCCCCTTTCACTGGCAAATATCCTATGGCTCCCCCCTTCACTCCGGCGAAGAATTTCTAACCCTATTACCAAACATAGTCTGACTATCTGGGACAGGTTCAAATCACGATTTAGATTACAATCCTTACATAACCCTCTTCTTTCCTTCTTACATAACCCTGATTTCTATCCGGCCTGGACCTTCCCATCCTCTTTTTCAACTTGGTCTAAAAAAGGACTTATACGAACACACCAATTTATTGATTCAAATGAAATCATCCCCTTCCCCACACTTAGTGATACCTATGACCTACCTCCAACAGAAACCTTCAGATACTTACAAATTAAGAATTTTATACAGCTAAACAACCCTCAGAATATGTTCACTGATGAACGCACGACATTTGAGCATACCTGCATTACTGACCCACATAAACGAGGCTTGATCTCTGACCTATACAGACAACTACTGCTTCCTATCTCTGAAAACCCTCCACCATACACATCTAAATGGGAATCCGATTTGAATCTCCAACCTGGAAATTTAAATTGCCCACAAATATGGAAAGCAACAAACTCAGCAACACCAAATATTGCTGCCCTAGAAACGAACTATAAGGTTCTCACACGATGGTACTTAGTTCCTGCTAGAATCTCTAAATTCCACCCACAATATCCTGCACAATGCTTTAGAGGTTGCACTGACAAAGGCACACAATTACATATTTGGTGGACCTGTCCCATTGTTCTCACCTTTTGGAAAAAAATATTTGATCTATTATCCACCATGTTTAGCACCACTTTGCAACCAGACCCCACAGTAGCTCTTTTAAATAGTAAACCCCCAAATATTACTAACCGACAATTTAAACTGATGTTATATGTAACTACAGCTGCAAAACAATCAATTGCTTTCGCATGGAAAACTTCCACTTTAAGCATTGTACCGGTTAAACATAGAATTAATCAGGCATTAATTCATGCTAAAACAGAAGCGATCTATTTAGATAAAATTGCCAAATTTGAAGCACTTTGGAGCCCATGGATAAATCACCACCTACCACAGGGCTTTGACCTTGCACTGGTACTGACTTAATTACAATGCCTTAATCACTATCCAATCCTATTTAGACACATATCCCCCACTCCTGACTCCCTCTGGAGAAATTTCCCACATCCTATCCCCTATTCCCCTGTTACCTTGATCTTGTCGAATTAGAGACCCACAAAATGTATTTCCACTCAATAAAACAATGTATATTTATACCACGGATGATTTAGTTCACTGACCTATCATTAGCGACTTTAGTATGACACATAGTTGTCCATTTAGACAGTGACGACCCTCTTTATCTTCAGGACACGCCAAGCCACCTAGCTGGACCTTGGCCCTGATACGATTTAAGTTGACCGCGACTGTCTTTTATTAATATACCCAATTAAACTATTCATCTTCTTTTATGTATTCCTTACGATTAGATATTGATAAATCTGATTACAAATGGTATAAGATAAGCTTTCTTATTACATATTACTCTTTTCCCCCCTCCCCCCTCCTCCCTTTTTCTTTTTTTTCTCTCTTCCCTCTTTTATTATACTGTTTCATTTAATGATTGTTATTACTTATGCATTTATTTTCAATAATACATTTTCTTTACTCCATATTTATATACAAAATTGTAGAGAAGATAAAAATTCCATCTACACTTATCTACTTAATTTTAAAATCTTGTATAACATATATGAACTGTATTGTGTAATCTTTAATAAAATATTTGAAAACGAAATGGTAGAGGTACAATGTACCCCTTACCAATTCACATAGGGGGGGCCGGGATCTGGGGGTCCCCTTTGGTAAAGGGGTCTTCCAGATTCCGATAAGCCCCCCGCCCGCAGACCCCCACAACCACCGGGCAAGGGTTGTGGGGATGAGGCCCTTGTCCCCATCAACATGGGGACATCCTCCCCATGTTGAGGGCATGTGGCCTGGTACGGTTCAGGAGGGAGGGGGGGCTGCTCTCTCGCCCCCCCCTCTTCCCCTGCGGCCGGCCAGGTTGCGTGCTCGGATAAAGGGTCTGGTCTGGATTTTTGGGGGGACTCCACGCCATTTTTTTTCAGAATTGGGGGTGGAGTTCCCCTTAAAATCCTTGACAGACCTGAAGGGCCTGCAACTCGAATTTGGGGGGACCCCCACGTTTTTTGTTTTTAGGTAAAAATGACTTTTCAATGTCTTGCCATTTGCCGGGAGCCAAGAATTCATTATAGCCGCGATTGACTTTTAAATGTTTTTTCAAACTTCAAAAATGACACTTTGTGCACGGCCAGTACTAACAGCACGGGAAGCAAGCGCCAAGTTACATGCATATTGCCCAACCCCGGCCCCGAACATACAGTGAATGTTTAGGTTTATGCTCCCGGACACAGGCAAAATAAAAGGTCTGTACGGTCACTAAATTTGCTGTTCGGGGCCGCTCAACCCTCGACATATCAAGTATGAAAAATGTTACGTACCCGCGATCTACACGTTCGTTGCTTCCGACCTTCTTCCACTCACTGAACGTCGCTTTCAACGATGTTTTTTGGAGTTATATACAGTGCGCATGAGTGACGCTCCGCACGCTTTCCCGCCCCTGACGCTCGTTAGACTACTTTCCCCGCCCCTTCTCGCTCGTCCTTAATGACGGAGAGTGAAAACATGGCGGAGAATCAACGACATGAAGTGGAAAGTGGGGAAGGAAGCAGGCCCAGACCCAGAAGGAATAAAGCCACTAACATGGCTTTTAAGGAGATGGTGGAGATGGTCACCATATTGCTCAGGGAGGATTATGACGCAAAACATGGGCCCTACAAAAAGCCGAATCAAGTGAAGGCCAAGATCATGGATAAAGTGGTCAAAACGCTCTTCCATAAATTTGGTGTTCGCAGGTCGAAGGAACAGATCCGCAAACGATGGTCGGACATTAAGTTGCGTGAGCCGGAGCAATATAAAAAAATTAAAAAAGTGATCAGAAAAAGTAAGTAGATTTACATTAACTCTGATTTTTGGGAATACCGTGGTGCTGCATGTGCTTTTTATATAATGTATGTAGTACAGTTCAAGATGTCCTGTTTCATGTTTTTCAACACACGAATCGATCGTAGAAATGGTCGTTCAAACGTTCACTAAATCACAAGCTTTTGGTCCGATTCATTGTTTGAACGACATTTGATCATTCGTAATAATAGGCATGTTCAAATGTAGTTAGCAATGTATTCCACCAAAACATCGTTTGGGTGGTATTGAACGAGGATTTCAACGTTGGATTCTTGTGCCCAAGAACATGAAACAGGACATCATGAAATGTTGATGTGAGAATTAATTATAAACATGTTTGTGTAGGTGTTGGTAATTATATTTAACTAATGTAACTAGATTCAGTGTACGTTTACGAGAGTATGCTCAGCAGCTGCTTACACATCTGGACTCATTAGCACAAGTGTGGGCCACAAGAACAACCTTTTGATGGTGTCACACACAGGTGATCCAGTGGATACCTGGTGTGTTTCCATGTGTGAAACATGACCAAAAGAGATTAATCTACCATCTTGGGAAATGGATACAATCATGTGTTCATCTTCTAAAAAATGTTCCTAAATACAATTGTAACACACTTCCCAAGAATGATTAATATTCCTCTTTCAGGCCTAAATATATTTAGTTACACAAGTCTACCTTTGGGTTATATCTCCTAGGGCTTCAAAGAGCTAAGAGACACAAGGCTGCAAACCCCGCACCACCAACTCAAGACCCACAACCGCAGGATGTGGCTGAAGAGGGAAATGGCAACTCACCAGGTCAGTGTCATACACCACAGCCTCAGGTAATAGATGTAGGCCTGTATATTTAGTAAGACGTTTTTTTGTTTCCAATTAAAGGGACTTTAATGCCTGAGGCCCCAGCAACCTTCACCCGTCCCACTGCCCAGATGTTGAGGAAAGAAGTGGGGGTCTGCTCTCGGGAGGTTGAAAACATAAAAGCCAACCTGTTCCAGATGTGCCAAACAACCAAACTCATGGAGAAAAGACTGAAAAAAATTGAACATATTCTTGGGAGGGTTTAAAACTTGTAGATATTTGAAAAAAGTTTTGTTTAGTTTTTGGGGGGGGGGGGGGGAATCTTTTATTTCTAAAGTTATATTGTACGTGTTGTACATTTTTGTACAGCGTTTTATAAAACAAACAAAAAATTAAAATCCCCAAAAATTTTTTAACATTTTTTATACAAACCAGAATTTTTTTATACTCCTATAAAAAAAATTGAAAACGAAACAATGTGTGGCTTCTTATATCAATGTTGCCCCCCCCCCCCCTAAAAAAATGTGTGTGTTTATACTCTATAAATGATGGTAATTTACTTGTTAGGAAAAAACATGGCACTACAACTGCACTAGTATAACCTAGGACAGTGATGGTGAACCTTGGCACCCCAGATGGTTTGGAACTACATTTCTAATGTTGCTCAGGCACTCTGCAGTGGAGTTGAGCATCATGGGAAATGGAGTTGCAAAACATCTGGAGTGCCAAGGTTCACCATCACTGACCTAGGAGAAAGAACAAATACAACAAAAGAAAAGCAAACAAGATGTTTTCATTATATTTTTTTTATTATGACAATAATTTAGTTAAAAATGATCAGGCATTGCAATGGCCCCCCTACCCATAAAATATTCAAGATAGCATTGCCGCACATCACGGCCGCTTTGGGGGGCCAAGCCTGTAGGGCCAGCTAACTGGGCTGCCAATGGTCCATCTAAGCACTGTGTGCCCTGAAGGGCAACTGTAGATAGATAATTGTTCGAGTTTTTTATTAAACAATTGTGGAGTATGCAACAGCACATGATCAAATGGTTCCATTTATACTCCACCATGTTTATAGCAGTCTGAAAAATGCGGAACCGACTGGCCATGATGCCAAAGGCATTTTCGACCACCCTTCGCGCTCTGGCCAGCCGATAATTAAAGACCCTCCTCTCAGGGGTGAGGGACCTTTGTGGAAAAGGCCTCATCAAATGGGGTCCAAGCGCAAACGCCTCATCTGCCAGGAAAACAAACGGGAGGCCATGTTCATTTTCTACAGCAGGTGGCAATGCCAGGTCCTCTGAAAGAAGCCGGTCAGCAAACTCGGTCTGGGCGAAAACACCACCGTCAGACATCCGCCCATTTTTCCCAACATCAACATAGAGAAACTCATAGTTGGCAGACACCACCGCCATGAGCACAATACTGTGGAAGCCTTTATAATTGTAAAAAAAGGATCCAGAATGGGGTGGTGGCACGATGCGGACGTGCTTGCCATCAATGGCTCCTCCACAGTTGGGAAAGTTCCACCGCTGAGAAAACTCAGATGCCACATTCTGCCATTCCTGTGGCGTCGATGGTAACTGTGGAGTCAAAGCAAAAAAAATAAATAATATACTTTGCTACATAAACATTGCAAGCATGTTAGCACAAAACACTCTGGGCAAAACATCAGTATAGCATTAATTTGGAAGGAGGATTTTAGAGCGGAGCTACGCAGCCAAAATAATAACAAATTACACAGCAGCTCCAGCTACAGCAGCTGCAGAGGTTTGCTAATTGTACACTTACCTGTCCTGGAGTCCAGCAACGTCCGCAGCAGAGGACGAACAATCGCTCGTCACTCTGCTGCCCCCTCTGCCATCCTCGGTGAGGGAACCAGGAAGAGAAGCCTTGCGGCTTCACTGCCCGGTTCCCAAACGCACATGCACGAGAAGCGCTGCGCAGTTCTGACTGGTCCTCCTGTGTTCTGTGAGACAAGTGTTTCCAAGAACACTACGGGTATTCTGCGGGAAGTGACTTGGCTCCGGCAGATTTGCCGCAGAGATGACTCCCGGATGTGGGTGAAAATACCTGTCTTAAACAGGTATCTTCACCCCCCTCCCCCCTGAAAGGTGACAATTTTGACACCGGGGGAGGGTTACGATGAGCGGACCAAAAAAATTTAGGATGGAGCTCCGCTTTAATAAGAGCTAAAAATGAGCACAAAAAACATCACCCACTCTGATGGACCTGTGAAATTCTTATAGGGTGGGGGGGTTGAGATGAGTTGGGGACATCATAAATAAAAGCTCTAGTACTATGTAATTTATTTGGGTAGATTAGACAAAAGAAAATAATTAGGGGGGGGGGGGATTCAGGCAATCTAAGCACTACAATGGAGCGGCCCAAAAAAAATGGGGAGTGACTAGGCTAGGTGTGTTTGGGCACAGGATATAATGCTGGAGAGCTTTTTTAAAAAAAATATGCATGTAGGCCAAAAAAATGGAACATTCAAAGCTTACAACATGCAGGGGGACAAAGGGGACATTCACAGCATATTCAAATCATGGTAATTAGAGACAGTTCAAAAAATACTATACATTAGCAAGCATACAAAAACATAGATTGTGATGTTTATAAAGGAGAAAACTTACCTTAATATAGTCCTCCTGAAGGACCTGGATAATGGCAGAGCAGGTCTCAGGGATAATGACGCCCAGAGCCTGGGGGGAGATGCCTGTCAAGAACTTGAGGTCCTGCAAGCTTCTCCCAGTCGCAAGGTATCGCAACGTGGCGATGAGCCTCTGCTCAGCAGTAATGGCTTCCCGCATAACGGTGTCCTGCCTGGTGATATAGGGGGACACCAAAGCCAAGAGCTGCTGAAAAACGGGGTCAGACATCCTAAGAAAATTCCTGAAGTCATCAGGGTTATTCTCCCGGATCTCCCACAGCAGAGGCATATGACATAATTGGTCCCGCTGGAGCAACCAATTCTTGGTCCAAGAACTCCTCCTCACCCTGTTCATGGACCGGATCTGGGACATAGCAACAAGCCCAGCAGCAAGCACAGCACGATCTCGGCGACAAGAACGTACCCGCAACATGGCTTCAAAACGGTCGTCTAATCAGAACGAACTAAAAGAACACACTGAAGAACAGCAAGGCCTCTGAAGAATGAGCTGAAAAACAGTAACGAGCGGACAAGAACGCACTGCAAAAACAGATACGAACTCACTACACGCACTGAAAGCCAGATACGAACCCACAACCACAAACTGAACTCCCGAAAACGATCTTTAAAGCACGAAGACTGAAAAGCGCGAATCGTCTCTTCCCAAACTTTTACTAACACGCGGTAACACGAAATCAGCAAAAGCAGCCAAAAGGGTGGCGCGAACAGAATGAAACTTCCCCTTTATAGTGCCGTCGTACGTGTTGGACGTCACCGCGCTTTGCTAGATCATTTTTTTTCACGATCGTGTGTAGGCAAGGCAGGCTTGAGAGGAAACACGAAAAATAAAGTCGAGAAAAACAACGTTTTTTTTCATGACATGAAAAACGGTCGTGTGTACGCGGCATTAGAATCACATTTCACATTTAACTTTTCCCACCCATCCTGACTAAGAACCACCCCATTCTCAGTGATCTTGAAGGGTTGCTCTCCTGCAGAGGGAAAAAAGAAACAACACACATAAACCCTGACACATATACAGGTCCTTCTCAAAAAATTAGCATATTGTGATAAAGTTCATTATTTTCTGTAATGTACTGTTAAACATTAGACTTTCATATATTTTAGATTCATTACACACAACTGAAGTAGTTCAAGCCTTTTCTTGTTTTAATATTGATGATTTTGGCATACAGCTCATGACAACCCAAAATTCCTATCTCAAAAAATTAGCATATCATGAAAAGGTTCTCTAAACGAGCTATTAACCTAATAATCTGAATCAACTAATTAACTCTAAACACCTGCAAAAGTTTCCTGAGGCTTTTAAAAACTCCCAGCCTGGTTCATTACTCAAAACCGCAATCATGGGTAAGACTGCCGACCTGACTGCTGTCCAGAAGGCCATCATTGACACCCTCAAGCAAGAGGGTAAGACACAGAAAGAAATTTCTGAACGAATAGGCTGTTCCCAGAGTGCTGTATCAAGGCACCTCAGTGGGAAGTCTGTGGGAAGGAAAAAGTGTGGCAGAAAACGCTGCACAACGAGAAGAGGTGACCGGACCCTGAAGAAGATTGTGGAGAAGGACCGATTCCAGACCTTGGAGGACCTGCGGAAGCAGTGGACTGAGTCTGGAGTAGAAACATCCAGAGCCACCGTGAACAGGCGTGTGCAGGAAATGGGCTACAGGTGCCACATTCCCCAGGTCAAGCCACTTTTGAACCAGAAACAGCGGCAGAAGCGCCTGACCTGGGCTACAGAGAAGCAGCACTGGACTGTTGCTCAGTGGTCCAAAGTACTTTTTTCGGATGAAAGCAAATTTTGCATGTCATTCGGAAATCAAGGTGCCAGAGTCTGGAGGAAGACTGGGGAGAGGGAAATGCCAAAATGCCTGAAGTCCAGTGTCAAGTACCCACAGTCAGTGATGGTCTGGGGTGCCATGTCAGCTGCTGGTGTTGGTCCACTGTGTTTTATCAAGGGCAGGGTCAATGCAGCTAGCTATCAGGAGATTTTGGAGCACTTCATGCTTCCATCTGCTGAAAAGCTTTATGGAGATGAAGATTTCATTTTTCAGCACGACCTGGCACCTGCTCACAGTGCCAAAACCACTGGTAAATGGTTTACTGACCATGGTATTACTGTGCTCAATTGGCCTGCCAACTCTCCTGACCTGAACCCCATAAGAGAAAGTTGAGAGACGCAAGACCCAACACTCTGGATGAGCTTAAGGCCGCTATCGAAGCATCCTGGGCCTCCATAACACCTCAGCAGTGCCACAGGCTGGTTGCCTCCATGCCACGCCGCATTGAAGCAGTCATTTCTGCAAAAGGATTCCCGACCAAGTATTGAGTGCATAACTGAACATAATTATTTGAAGGTTGACTTTTTTTGTATTAAAAACACTTTTCTTTTATTGGTCGGATGAAATATGCTAATTTTTTGAGATAGGATTTTGGGGTTTTCATGAGCTGTATGCCAAAATCATCAATATTAAAACAAGAAAAGGCTTGAACTACTTCAGTTGTGTGTAATGAATCTAAAATATATGAAAGTCTAATGTTTATCAGTACATTACAGAAAATAATGAACTTTATCACAATATGCTAATTTTTTGAGAAGGACCTGTACTCGTGTAGGAGGAAAGAAACTTCTTCAAGAAGAAATCCCCTTTTTCCAGAGTCAAGCCTCGTACACACGACCGAGTTTCTCAACCAAAACAGTCAAGAAAAGTGCCGCGAGAGTTTTTTTGTCTAGAAAAACGTTCGTGTGTATGGTTTTACGACGAGAAAATTGCAGAGAATCTCGACGAGAAAATAGAGAACCTGCTCTCTATTTTCTCGTCAGGATTCCAGATTTCCTTGTCGTGTTTCTCGTCGGCCTGTTTTGTGACGAGAAAATGGTTTGTGTGTATGCTTTTAAGACTCTTCCAAAAGCGCGCATGCTCACAAGCAACTATGAGACGGGAGCGCATCTTCTGGTAAAACAAGCCTTCGTAATGGAGAGAGCATATTCGTCACGCTCAAAAATATTTCATCGTTTAAATGTTCTGCATTGAAATCTTCGTTAGAATGTTACATTAATCAAAACGAGTGACCTTCTTTTGGTGCTGATATTCACACAGAGTTATGCCTTATTTTTAACCTTTTTCATGCTGCTCTTTATAAGATTTATGTGTATTATATCGTGCAAGTTTTTAGGAATAATTTAAATGGTTAGATTTTTCAAAATGATGTTAATTATAATTTCACAATGTTTTGATAGTGATCTCCCATTTAATTTTGGAATCTATATTATTTAAATTTCCCACCATGTTTTTGTGCTAATCAGATTTAGTTATTCTTTTGGGGGGGGTGATATCTGTCCCTTTTATTGTCAGTCAAATGTATCTGCTTACTCCAAAGCTTGATTTTGTTTATTTAAAAATACACATAGTCAAGTATGAACTTAAACAAAAATCACATTTATTCATGTTTATAAATTAAATAAAGAGAAGGCAGCGCTGGAGAAGCTGCTGCCATTTGTGCATCCCAGGGACCCCAGAGCACACAGCAACCCTGTGTGGACACTAAAATTGGGAGCTTGAGAAGGCCAACATTTCTGAACACAATCTGATGCTGGCCTCCCAGAGGTCAGGAACAGCAGCAGGTGATATATATGTCCCAAGTGTGTGGTACTACAACAGGCTGCCTTCTGTCCGACCACAATGAAGCAAGGCCATCACTTCCTCTTCTTCCTGGCAACCTTCCCTGCAGCCTTTCCTGAAGCCTTCCCTGCAGCCTTTCCTGAAGCCTTCCCTGCAGCCTTCCTTCTTCGTTTGGTTGGAGGCTGGCCCACTGGAGGGGTACTCCTGTCAGGAGGAGGAGGTGGAGGTGTAGCAGAAGGGGGTGGGGCAGAAGAAGAAGGTGGAGGTGTAGCAGAAGGGGGTGGGGCAGAAGAAGAAGGTGGAGGTGTAGCAGAAGGGGGTGGGGCAGAAGGTGGAGGTGTAGCAGAAGGGGGTGGGGCAGAAGGTGGAGGTGTAGCAGAAGGGGGTGGGGCAGAAGAAGAAGGTGGTGGTGTAGCAGAAGGGGGTGGGGCAGAAGGTGGAGGTGTAGCTGAAGGGGGTGGGGCAGAAGGTGGAGGTGTAGCAGAAGGGGGTGGGGCAGAAGAAGAAGGCGGAGGTGTAGCAGAAGGGGGTGGGGCAGAAGAAGAAGGTGGAGGTGTAGCAGAAGGGGGTGGGGCAGAAGAAGAAGGTGGAGGTGTAGCAGAAGGGGGTGGGGCAGAAGAAGAAGGTGGAGGTGGAGGTTGAGGTTGGGTCAGTTGGGCCACCTCACATATGGCGGTATTGGGTGTAATTTTCTCCATCACCCCCTTGTTGAGCAAGGTGATGAGCAGGGGCTCGCATAGGAGGCGTTGCTCCATGCTCATCACCTTGAACTTAGCCTCCACTAGGCCGGCAATGGCCTCTTCAGGGGATGTGGGCTCCTTGAGGGTGGCATGGGCCTCTTTAATAAGGGCAATTGCTGCCTCACTGGTGGTCCTGTCCCTCCTGCCTCTTTTGTGAAGCCGGATGGGAGGCACCTGGGATCTGGTGCTTCTCCTTTGCCCTGCCACCTCCTGTCTGCCACTGGGCCCTGCCACCTCCTGTCTGCCACTGGGCCCTGCCACCTCCTGGCTGGCACTGGGCCCTGCCACCTCCTGCCTGGCACTGGGCCCTGCCACCTCCTGGCTGCCACTGGGCCCTTCCTCCTCCTGCCTGACAGTTTCCAGACCCTCCTCCTGGCTGATTTCATCCTGTGTATGAAAAAGGAACATAGTTTAATATGTTGGTTTAATCTTTGCATCAAACTTTGTAATCCTGATTGAAGCAATTAGAATGTAAATGCATAAATCCTTGCTTTAAATTTACCACTACATCAGATTGACTATTTAGCACCCAATTAAGTGCAGAATAATGTCTACAGATCTTGATTTCACTTGTGGAATCCAAAATAATGTATGTTTCTCATCTTGACATATTTGTCAAACATTAATTTTATCCCAATACATTTTCAGTTAATACTATACCTGGCTCCAGATGGCCAAATCAGGATCATCCAGGATGGCTGCCTCCTCTTGCTCCAGAGAAGGCTCAGGATGGCTGCAGGGAAGTCTGGGGGGAAGAGTGGAGAGTGATGGCTTTGTCTCAATGTGGTCATCCAGGAAGGACATCCTGTTGTAGTACCACAAAATCGGGACATAAACATCATCTGCTGCTGCTCCTGACCTCTGAGAAGCTAGCACCTTAGAGCGTTCAGTCCTGTAGGTACCTCTCAAGCTCCCAATTTTAGTGTCCACTTGTTTTGCTGTGGCTGTGGGCACCTTGGTATGCACAAATGGGAGCACTCCAGCGCTGCTTTTCTCACCCCTTTTTTTTTATGGATGGGGTTTTTCGTCTCCCACAGAGCCGGCAGCTCCCTTACCCGGTCAATAAATTCCGCCAGGAACTCTTTGTCGCTAATAAAGACATTCATATTGTATCTGCAAGTTAAATAAATTATATTTGACTAATGTGAGGCAAACAGTCTAACCTCCTTAACATCCTAGTCACCATATATATCCTCCAACAATCTCAAGACAGTATAGGCCAACAATTTTTACAAGTCACAAAATCACATACCTTCGTTCGCACGTCCGTCACTTGAACTCCTCTCTCCGCACACCGAACGTACTATAGTCACATGTGTGTTTGCTATATACACACCACGCATGCGTCAAAATTCGAACACGTCGCTCCGCACGCGTCGCCCGCCCCTGACGTTCTAACTAACATCTTTTCCCCGCCCCTTCTCTTTCGGCGCGCAGACAGATATGGCGGAGTTACAGCAGGTGTCTGATAATTCCGCAACTAACGAGGAGACAAGCCCGGAGACCGAGGACACGTCACGATCAAGGAGGAGATTCAAGGCATCGAATATGTCTTTGGCGGAGATGGCGGAGATGGTGGACATCTTGCTCAAGGCTGATTATGATGCCAAGCATGGGCCGTATAGCAAACCAAATAGAAGGAAGGCCAAAATCCTCACTAAAGTTGTGAAGAGTCTGAAGGTGAAGTTCGGGGTGAAACGCTCAAATGAGCAGCTCAGAAAGAGGTGGTCAGACCTCAAACTGAGGGAGCCAGACCAGTTGAGGAGCATAAAGAGAATGCTCGCTAAAAGTAAGTAAAATGTAGACTTTTCTGCTATTAATCTTTTTATAAACTGACATGTTATGTTTTTTTTTCTCATATTGGACTCCCTTCCAAAATGTAATATTTTGAACTTGGTTGGGCACAGTAATCGTTCGTTACGTTACCGACACTTCGTTCGGCCACTATCCGCGGTTTGGCTTATTTTAGAGCCACAAAAGTAATTAGACATCTGCCATTTTTGATCAAATATTGTTGATAATTTTTTAGTCTAGATGATGTGTTTGTAAAGAGAATGAAATGCAAACTTTTATCAGTGTAAAGGAGAGGACACTCAGCAGCTGCTTCCACATCTGTACTTTGGAGCACTATAGTGTGGGCCACCAGACCCGCCTTTTTTGGGTGTCCCACACAGGTGCATCAGAGAATTTTTGTGGTGCATCCATGTCAAAAAAATTACATCCAAATGTGAATACTAAACATATTTTGGGTCATAAATAATGCATTCTTCTTTAAATTCCGCCCAAACACACACTTGTACCCCACTTCCAAGCAATTTAGCCTGTTTTTATTTTAACAATGAGATTTACAGTGTGATAAATAGACCTTTTGTTTTATTCTCATAGGGGAGAGAAGACTGGGAGGAGGACACTCCAGGGAGCACATGCACCCCACAACTTCCAAGCAACCCCAAACTCCCAAAGACCCACAACCGAAGGATGTAGAGGAAGTTGAGGTGGAGGAAGGAGAAGTGCAGGAAGGAGAGGTGGATGACGTTGTGGATCTGGTCACCACAACAGGTCAGTATCTGTCACCACAGCTTCAGGTAAGAGAGGTAGGCCTGCAGAGTTATAATACATTTTTTTTTGGTTTTTAGGGGATGTAAATGTTGTGAAGGATAGTACACGGTTCTCTGCTGACAGTGCCCTCCGCCTCATCCAGCAAGTGATGGAATGTAGCACGGAACTGGACCTAATTAAACAAAGAATCCATGTGATGGAACAAACATTTAAAGACATTCTCGATGTTTTGGGGAGAATTCAATAAGCCATCCAAACACATTTGTTTTTACATGTTTGTTTTTGTAATTTTTTGAATTTTTTTGACTATCAAACCAGCCAAAAATTGAATATGCACACAGTGTGTCAACATGTGCTATCTGCCATCAGGGGATATCCATGTACGTCTTTTGTGGGTGCAACCCCTTCCTCGTATCTAAAGTCGGTGAACTGAGAAAGGGGATGCACCCCCAAAACACGTCCATTGATCACCCCTGATGGCAGATAGCACATGTTGACAATAGGGATCAGGATTGTAAACTTCCTAGATGAAAAAAATCCCAAATGTGTGCATATTCAATTTTTGGCTGGCCAAGGGGTGGCAGGACCCCATATTAGGACGGGCACATAGAGACATAGTTTGTGTAAGTGAATGTCTCCGATTGCTCAGAGGTATCCAATGTTGTAATTTTTGAAATGCAACTGTTATTTTTGTATTTTCATAAGCAAAAAATTGCCGGGTTGGGGCCAGGCCAACCCAAAATTTAAAAAAAAAAAAAAAAATGAAGAGAATGTGCACAGAGTAAAATATTTGACCACAAACAACGTGTAGCTTCTTTTTATAATACCCTCTTAAGCTTATTTGGTTCTTTTGTAAGGTTACATAGTGAAATGGTTGTTATTTACTAAAGTAAAATACACTTGCCACTACAAATGCACAAAGACAAACTAGGAGACAGGAAAGAACAAATAATTAAAGGTTTAAACAAGCTTTTTATTGGGATACTTAGACATAGGCTGGCATAGGAATTGCCCCCCTACCCGTGAAATACTCCATGTATTTGTCCCGAACCTCACGGGCATTTTGGGGGGGCAAGCCAAGACGGGCAGATTCCAGGCCCGGCAGGGGATTTGCAGGGGAAAGTCCAGCCTCTGGCAAAACTGAGGCCATATATGAATTAGATTTGTGGCAAAGAAAATTGTGTAGCACACAGCAGCATAACACTACATAGTTTATTTTGTAGTCCGCCAAGTGGATGGAAGTCATAAAAAGGCGGAACCGGCTGGCCATTATGCCGAAGGCATTTTCAACGACTCTTCGGCCCCTGGCCAGCCGGTAATTGAACACCCTCTTCTCTGGGGTCAGGGTCCTCTGTGGAAATGGCCTCATAAGATGCCGTCCGAGTCCGAAGGCTTCATCAGCCAAAAAAACAAAGGGGAGTCCTTCAATATTCCCTGCATCCGGTGGCAATGCAAGGTCGTCACTCTGGAGACGGAGGGCAAACTCCGTCTGGATGAAGGATCCCCCATCGGACATCCGGCCATTCTTCCCTACATCAACATAGAGGAATTCATACCGTGCTGACACCACCGCCATCAGCACAATGCTATGAAACCCCTTGTAGTTGTAGTAGTAGGACCCAGAACGGGGTGGCGGCACGATGCGGACGTGCTTCCCGTCTATGGCACCACCGCAGTTGGGGAAGTCCCACCGCGTGGCAAACTCCGATGCCACAGTCTGCCATTCCTGTGGCGTGGAAGGAAGCTGTGGAGTGAAACAAGATGAAATAATATTAGAAAAACAAAGTCATACATTACAAGGAAATTCTATCCCAAAAAATTTGAGGCCAACATCAATCAAATTATACGTTTAATAAGGTGTTTAAAAAAAGTATAATGGAAGGCTCATTTATCATATTCATCACCCCCTCTGATGGGCCATTACTAAATTATTTTGGGGGGGGGGGAGATGTGTTTGGCCACAGGATAGCATTGCAGTGGCGGTGCGTCCAGAGTGGGCGCTGGAGCACTGCCCCCTCTCTCCTGTGCCCATCACTCAGAACAATACATAGGTTCATGCGTTGCATTAACCTATGTATTGTCTATGCCGCACACTATTCAGGTGGATGGCCTCTTGTAAAGCGACCGACATATGAATCATTGCGGCATTTAGGGGGTTAAAATTGCATAGCAGAAACAGGTAGTAAAATAGTCTTGCACATTACAACCTGAGGGATGTAATTGGCTTCCTAAAATAAAAATCGGGGACGCGGGGAGGGGGCATTCCTTGGGTAAACACTGACAGGCTGCTCTGCCAATCATGTTCACCAAGTCTGTTTAATGGTAACATGATTGGCTGATGCAACATGAAGGGAAGGAGAAGACATCAAGGACAGAAGAATGATGGCGCTGACCACAAGAAGGTAAGTGCAGGGCTGGGGGGAAACTGGCTGCATTAGAGGGGACTAAATGGCTGCATTTGAGGGAACAAAATGGCTGCATTGGAGGGGACAACTGGGGGCGTTTAATAGGCACCAGAGCAAAAAAGGAGGAAGTTTATTTCCTAAATTGGGGTTTGAACCCCCAAACATTTGGAGCAACAGGCGCCCCTGCTGGAAAAGTTAGTGAAGGGAAATATTTATGGAGGAGAAAAAAGGGGCGATCTAAAGCTTCCAACATGCATGGGGACAAAGGGGACATTCTCAGCATATTACAATCATGGTAATTAGGGAAGGATGAAAGAAATACAATACATTAGCATACATGTAATACATAAAATGTGATGTTAAGGGAGCAAACTTACCCTAATATAGTCCTCCTGCAGGACTTGGATGATGGCAGAACAGGTGTCTGGGATTATGAGGCCCAGAGCCTGGGGGGAGATGCCTGTGGTGAACTTCAAGTCCTGAAGACTTCTCCCTGTCGCCAGGTAACGCAACGTGGCGATGAGCCTCTGCTCAGCACTGATGGCTTCCCGCATAACGGTGTCCTTCCTGGTAATATAGGGGGACACCAAAGCCAACAGTTCCTGAAAAACGGGGTCAGACATCCGCAGAAAATTCCTGTAGTCCTCAGGATTATTCTCGACGATCTCCCGCAGCAGAGGCATGTGGCAGAATTGGTCCCGCTGGAGCAACCAATTCTTGGTCCATGAACTCCTCCTCACACCATTCATGGACTGGTCTTGGTCCAAAACAAGCAGACCAACACCAAGCGCACGCACAGCACGAACTCGACGACGAGAACGTCCAGGCGACATGGCTAGGAAACGGTCGTCTAATCAGAACGTACAGAACAGAACGCACTTTAGAACAGCAAGGCCTATGAATAACGAACTGAAAATCAGAAACGAACAGGCAAGAACGCACTGTAAAACAGATACGACCTGCCTAGACGCCCTGAAAGTCAAGATACGAACCCACAAGCACAAACTGAACGGCAGAAAACGATCTGAAAAGTACGAAGACTGAAAAGCGCGAATCGTCTCTTCCCAAACTTTTACTTCACACGCGGTAACACGAGATCAGCAAAAGCAGCCCAAGGGGTGGCGCCAAGAAAAAAGATCTTCCCCTTTATAGTGCCGTCGTACGTGCTGGACGTGAGCGTGGAGAACAACGAGGAAATTGGGAAATGACAGTGTGTACGCATAGAAAGCTTGACGAGAAAATCGACAAGCTTAACAAGAATCTCGTCTAAAAAAACGTCGTGTTTTTTACGACGAGAAACTCGGTCGTGTGTACGAGGCCTCAATGTATGATAAGTGTTTAAACGTTGCGCAACACTGCCATCTGGTGACAGCACCGCGGTAACTGCACTCGTGGAGCTTCCCTCTTTTCTTTCGGCCCTATCTACCCCAGAGTCAATAATCTCTTGCTGGAAAGTGAAGAGCAAACAGGAACAGTTCTTCATTCCTCTGGGCACAAAAGCAACGGGCCCCAGAAAGTTCAGCAACATGATAAGAACAAACAGAGTCTTTCTCTCTCCTATAAGTAAAAGCGGGGATGCGGCAGAACAAGTGGTTTCAAGTGCTGATCCATGGTCTCCAGATGATACTCCACATCTTCTCCTTCTTTGCGCCGAATCAACACTTTATCTGCATGGATGTGTCGTCCCAACATCCACTCTGCCTTGCAGTCTTTAAAACGTTGAGAGGCCTTTGGAGAGCATGCCAGGTACCTGCGGGCGTGGGGAACCTGAAGGTGGGTCCACACAAAGTCATTGTACCAGCACTCCCAGCACACTTCCACCTCATAAAGCAATTCCTTTGATAAGTATGGATACTCCCATCCATAATCTGCAGCAACCTTCTGACCAAACAGCCGTTGCAATCTCGCCAAAGGAGGCATGATAGCTCTGTCCCCTTCACCAGGCAAAACTATCAAGTCCGGGTGGCGAGGGACCTTGACCACATCTGATCTGGGCATAGGCGCCCGCAGCAGCAGTCTCTTTTCCCTGGCCTTCGGTACTGATGGCACCGGGGATGTAGAAGCAGGCTGGGGACCGGACCTCTCTTCAGGCGCTGATGCCTCCACTCGGGGTGTACTTTCCCCTGTTGACATGGGTGGATCTCTGGTTCTCCGAGATGAAGCGAGAGGTACTTTGTCCCAGCCCTTCCCAGCAAGCAAATCGTCTATGGCAGCGTCATCTCCCATGTCCGAGAGCGACTCCAGGTCAGAGGTGTCACACTCCTCCGCGGGTATGTAGCCGGTTGTAGAAACAGAGCCACCACCTCCCGCGGATTCGCTAGGCCATGACTTCCCGACACCTCCGCCCACACACCAAGTCTCCCCGCCTGGCTTACCTCAGCCTTTACTTGAAGCGGGACGTCCGGAACTCTTGTCGACGGATTCATCCGGGCCGGGTGTAAGCAGGCGAGATGGTCCACCACAACCGCTGGTCGGGGCTACCATGCTGGTCTTCCTCTTCGGTGGTGGACGCTGCGAGACAGTGGTGACTGAGTCAGCATCCTCTGATTTCTCCCGTTGAGATTTTACGACCTCCTCCACGGTCGTTGCAGTGTGCGCAGGGGTGCCTCTCACAGCAGTGATTCCTCCTCTCTGAGTGGTGTTGCCTGAAGCCCGGCCAGGGTAAATGGTTCTCGGCCTCTCCACCGCCGGATCCACTTCGAACAGAAACTCCCCACAGGCCTCACAGCGTCCGAACGGCTTCAACTGGCACACCAGTCCCGAACACCCGGGACAAATCACACCCAGGGCCTCAACGTCCATGCACGAGTACAGGGCGAATCGACCCCTTGGCTTTAGTCGGATCCCTGTATCCGTTACTGGAGCAGCAGCAGTCAAAGTCGTGGTGGAAGAGTGAACTGGAATCCACGAAGTGTGTCCAAACATGGCGACCTGTTGCTGATCCATCGCACACTGCATAGTTTTTGCGCCAATGTCCCACGTGTAGTCCTTCACACGTATCGGACTCCTCCCCTTTGCTCCAGTTTGCGGGCTTTTCTTCTTTTCTGTTTCTGAGTCACGCCCACGAACTAAGCGGTGGGGGTGTGCCTGGTGGCGCAGTGCAACTAGAAACCCCCACGTGTAGTCCCTCACACGGCTGGGTTTCCCCCTCTCCTTGCTCTTCTGCGCGGGCCTTTCCCTTCAATGGGTCATGTCCACGACTTTGAGCACCGGGGTGCACTTCGGCCAATGAAGGCCCGCCTGTTCGCTTAACTCTTCCAACAGACACGTTCAATACTGTGATGCACAAACACTATACCGGACCCGAGCCCCCACGTGTAGCGGCCACCTCCACTCCCCTCTTTGTCTCGTCTCGTCTTTCTCTTGTCTAGGGGTACCTTAGAGGGGAGGGAGCGGGGACACCATGCCTGGCTTCCACCACAGGTGTTAGTGCGGTATAAGCAACGGTTTTGTATTACCTTCGGGTCAGTGCTGTGCACCTGGATCCTCCCTCCAAGAGTCACTGTGAACCATGTCCGTTAGAAAATGAGCTCCACACCATTAAAGTTCAACACTCCTTTATTCTCCTCGTCTGAACACAAACAGTTGAACTCCCTTGATAGAACAGAACAGAAAAGGAGGTGTGGATACGAACAGGCCCAGACACAATGTAAGTTGCCACTTCCCTTCCTAGAAGTGTGTCCTGGTCTCCGCACGAGGGTAGATTTCCTTCCAGGCGGTCTCCGATAAGAGACTCACTTGTCACCGGCAATATGCTACACCGGGTCTTCAAATGAGGAGCTCCCCCCGGTCCATTGCGCCTTCGGGATTCGGGTACCCAATCCCTGGGTACCCTAGGATCTCCTTCCCTCGCGGAACCCAGTGTTGGGCACTGAGCTCCGGACCTCCATCTAAGTACCTCACCCCAGGCTAAAGGTGCCTGGGATGGAACTCGACCTCCGCTGTCCTCTGGGCCTAAGCCACCCAGAGGAGCGGCACGACCCACCGTCTGCAAGCTGAAGGTGCCTGGGACTTCGACCCCTTGACCAAGATGGCCGGCCCCCTTTATACCCTCTCCCAGCAAGCACGGCGTGTTCCCCGCCCCACCATACCGCTGCCGAGGGAGGACAAAAAGGAGGACGGCACACAGCGATAATCCAACCCAACCCAGGGCGACAGCGCCACCCAATGGGCCGCAGTGAATCACACATTACTGGTGTCACTTCCAAATTCAAATTTACACCCGGGAAAGTACATACCCGCTACACCAATAAATACTGCTAGCACATCAATATTTTTTTTGAACATAATGACACACCAGAGATTAACTGTTTCACTCTGTGGAATGCTTATAAAGCGTATATGCACGGAATATTGATAAAAAAATTGCCTCTAATGTAAGGAAGCAGAGGATGCATCAGGTTGAAGACCTACTCTGTACTATAGCTAACCTAGAAAAAAACATCAAATCCCACCCCGATCCCCAACTCAATTTAGAAACCTACTCTTTTACAAACATGAAAACTATTTAAAATACCTCAAAGCCACCTCTTATGGTCTTAGTAACAAAGCTGGGAAGTGGTTGGCAAGTACAGTAAAAGCAAAACAACTCAAAGAAAAAAAATCCTCCATCACTCACCATGTGTTGTAACGCATGCTAACAAACCCTAAAGATAGAGCCAACCTCTTTAGGGATTACTACCAATCCTTATACGATCTCCGTGTCGATGGCTCTACGCCACAATCTACTTCTGGCACTATTACTGAATCTCTCGAGACGGTTAACTTGCCTGCTCTCTCAACAGCTCAGCTTCCCCTAATCTCCAAGCCTTTTACCATCCAGGAGATTTACTCAATTATTGGAACCTTACCCATCCACAAGTCCCCTGGCATAGATGGGTTCGGAACTGTCTAAGCAGATTGTTAAAAGTCTTCCACCTGGCTGCCTCCTCTAGCTCTTTCCCCTCAGAAATGCTACGTGCTGTTATAGTAATTATTCCCAAATCTAACAAAGACCCTAAGGCTCCTGCTCTCTCTCCTCAACTCTGATGTGATAATATATGCTAAATTGCTTGCAACTAGACTCCAAAGTGTTATGACTTCCCATCCAGACCAAGTGGGATTTGTGCCAAGGCATCAAGCTCCTGATGGAACCAGGCACTTAATTAATCTTCTTTCCCACTCTGACCTCTCTTGAACACCTTCTATGCTCTTTTCTTTGGATGCAGAGAAGGCATTTGACACAGTTCACTCGGGGTTCCTCAGAGCAGTAAATTTGGAATTTCAGGCTGGATCCAATCTGCTATCCTGTCTCTTTACTCATCCCACTCTGCAAATGTCCTTACCTCGGGTATGTTGTCTATTAACATCTCCAATGGTATGAGACAAGGATGCCCTCTCTCTCTCCCATTATTTTTACCTTGCTTATGGAGCCGTTGGCTGAGAAAACTAGATCAAACCCGCGAATCACAGGTATTTCCTTAGGCGGTAATGAACACAAGCTCAGCCTATTCGCGGATGACGTTATGCTTATGATTACCAAGCCCGAGACCTCCCTACCTGAAGTCCAAAATGTTCTTTCCCAATTTAGTGCTGCCTCTTATTACAAATTAAGTGCCAACAAATCCCAGATTTTAGGTATACATATCCCAACATCTCTTAAACTGTCACTGTCCAAACGCATTCTTTTTGTGTGTGCCTCTCATTCTCTTACCTTTTTAGGGATCCAGCTTTCTGCTCATACTTCTCAGTTTCATGACTATAACTTCAAATCCTTACTAGACTCCCTTCCCCAAGCTTTAATATATCTCCGGGGCCAGGAATTATCTACAGCAGGAAGAATAACAGCATTGAAAACGATAGTGCTCCCCAAACTGCTCTATTTATTCCGCACACTCACAATACCACTCCCTAATAGCTTTCTTCTAACTACTCAGAGGATGTTCCAGCATTTTATCTGGGGTCATAAACCACCTAGATGCTCTCTTAACATTATGATGAGACACACACAAAATGGAGGTATGAGCATGCCTAACATAAGCCACTATTACAAAGCCTGTGTCTTAGACCAACTTTGCTATTGGTGGCCCCCCTCTGCACAAAATATCTGAGCGAAATTGAAGTCTGCTACCATCCCTCACGAAACTCTTAGCTCTATCCTTATTGCATTAAAGCTTGGATCCCCGGGTTTCATATCCCCCTCTCCGACTGTGACTGCATCCCTAAAAATCTGGTCAGAGTTTCAAATCCCCTCCTCTCTTCCCACTCCATATTACAAACTCCACATACCCATTACAGTTATCTATCATTTTATTCCCAATATTAATTGATATACTTGGCAAAACAAGGGTATCTCCCAGCTATCTGATCTATTTGTAGATAATACCTTCCGCACATTTGAGAGTATATGCTCTCAATACTATCTGGACCCGGAATACTTTTCATACCTCAGAGTACGGTCCTGTTTTACTTGCGTCTATCTAGCAAGGTTACTCTGTGGTATAACAAGGAAGCTGAGACTTCTGCAGTGTGTAAATGTGCTTTTACTATACAAGATGCTGTACATACAAAACTATTACAATATTAGGACTACAATACAAGACTGACAGATCTCTATAACAAGAAAAATGCCTAGCAAACAGCCTATGGTCTATAACAGTACAAATACATTTAAAGGTTACTTAACTTCGATTACTCTATGTTCATGATCTCCATTCCTGGTGACCAGGCATCTTCTTCTTATGATGAGTGGCTTCTTCTGATCTTACAGCAACATGATGTGTGTGTGTCCTAGCTTATGCCTGCTTTTATGTGTCAGGCTGAGTTACTAAACAACAGAAAACATACCTGTTTACTGTAGCTGTATTCAACAATGGACTGTTGAATACAACAATGCTATCTACCTATTGTCTACTTAAACCAAATCTGTCAATAATCTAACAGTCATTCTTTCAGTTTGAGAGCTGAAAGAAATCTCAAACAAGTAATGTCTTACTTGTTTACTGTAGCTATAGACATGAATACAACAATGGTATCTAACCCCATTGTATGAAAACAGCATTTGTTTGAGAAATCTACTCAAACCAAAAGACTGACAGTAATCTGACCAACTCTGTATTGTAAAATTGTCCCATGTATCCTATGTCTGAGTAATATAATAAAAATCATATTTTTAACAAACGCAACACATTCCACCCTATGATTTTTTTTTCTCTCTCAGACTACACAGAAAATCTCTTCATTACTAACAACTCATTCTACACATGAATTTTCCTTAAATGCAACCCCTCCCATATTTCTGTCACTGGGAAGGTGTTTCAGTCTTTGGATAATAGTTAATTAGAAAGTCCATTCTAAAGTTCTTTAGAAATAAGTCCAGGCTTGAAATACATCAAAGGCCTTGCTCTCCACAGCTCTTGCGATCTTCCGTCATTCTTTCCATCATGTAACCACTTTTCTCTGGTCTTCCTATGGATCAAATCGAAGACAGCCTGTGGAGTGGAAAACAAAGCGGATTATCTGTTCGTTCTAACAATACATAAACAGTAGATCATGGCCCTTCAGCTACAATCTCTCCTCTAAATGGCTTCTTGCCTGGATATCTGACCAAGACTTTGCCACCTGCCTGTATGCACCTCTGACCCTCCCAAAGAACATCAATAGGAAGGAGAGGAAATATACTGATATTTCCCAGAAGATTTCTGCTGTTTATTTTGGAAGGTTTGATGTTATGTAGCCTCACTTTCCACTCTTGCTGAAAAGTATCCACTAACCAGTCAGAGCCCCAGCCACTGTCTTGAAGCTCATCTGCCAATGCAAATATAACTTCAAACCTTCCTGCCAGATTCCCTCTCATTCCTAGATAGGCTTCAGCTTCAGATACGTCACTCTTGGTTTCTATGTCATTTGAAGCATTAACATGGTATCTGTTAAACCCTGTTCTTTCAGGAACCTTACATAAATACTGAACTCTGCACTCCAGCTGTGGAATCTGTGCCTCAGCCCCTACCATCCTCTCACATGGTGTGCTTTTGGCTATTGGCCTAGAATTTAACAACATGACTGCCTGTGTGAGGACCCGATCCCACCCCCTTAGTGTATGTGTGGGTGTAAGTTTGCGTGTCTGGTCCTTCAATAGCCCGTTGTATCTTTCAATCAAACCAGCTGCCTGTGGATGGTATGGGAAGTGGCACAACTAGTACACTCCAGAATCTTTGGCCCACTGCTGTACTGTTGATCCGGTGAAGTGTGAGCCATTATCACTTTGGACTTGTTTGGGACAACCATAAGCAACGACAAGTTTCTGAAGCAGTTCAAGCGTTGCGGCTTGATCTGCACGTTTGCAAGGATGAACAAGCATAAGTCCTGAATAGGTGTCCACTGCAGTGCAACAATATCTCAGTCCATTGTTTCCCCGGGGCAGGGGACCGATGAAGTCAATCTGCCAGATCTCTGCAGGCCTCTCACCCCTCTTAATCGACCCGGTGGAGTACTTTTGCAATGGCCATTGTCGCACTTCTCCACACACTGTACAGTTCCCTATTACAGTCTTTATCATGTCCATGGATATAGGCAATCCTCTCTGCTGTGCCCATTCATATGTTGCTTTCTGCCCCAAATGTCCAGATTGCTTGTGGGCCCAGTTGGCCAAGTTCATCAAAACAGGATCAATTGGCACAACTGCCTTCACTTTGGCGATTTCATCTGCAACTCTGTTATAGTTCTCAAAGTCTGGTACTCAGGGCACATGTGCATCAACATGCCCCACTTTTATGGTGCTGGAGTGAGCTTCCTTCCAGATGTAGTCCCAGACTTCCTTGCCTCCCCACACCACCTTTCCATGAATCATCCATTCATTGGACTTCCACGTGGGCATCCAAGTTGTCAGTCCTTTAAAAACCACCCAGCTGTCAGTGTAGATAGTGACATGGGAAGAAGGATCCTCCTGAAGAGTCATCACTACAGCTTTCAACTCTGCATACTGACTGGACCCTCCGATTCCGGACTCCTGCAGGACTGTGTCTGTACTTGGGTTGTAGGCTGCTGCTGTCCATTTACGCCCAGACGAGGTGATTATGGCTGAACCATCAGTGAACCACGCTGACTCCTTCATGTCTTCTGACAGAGACTCAAAGGGTGGAGCCTCTTGAATGGGGGATGACTGCAGCACAGGAATTTCTTCTTCTCGCCGGGTGCTGGTAAAAGTAACAAGCCCTGCCAACTGTTTTGAAATGTCTCTAACATCCCCAGCTGCAATACGCCCTCTTTCTTGAAGGTACCACTTCCATTTCATCAGTGTCTGGTTCTGGGCTACACATATAGGAGGAAGTTGGCGCAAGTATCAAAGACAATGTGGGAACTAATGAAGATAAGGGAAAAACATTAAAACAAAGGCACTAGATGAGAAATGGCACATCGGTGAAATAAGTGGATAATAATAAAAATTGTATAAAAAACAATAAAAAAGATTCACATAAGACTATAAAAGTCCTTTCAGTCCATTTTAAGACACATAGAAGGCAGCCCAGTGAAGATATGAAGCAAATCCTGGAAGAGCTGAGGGGAGAAGCACAAAAGCTCCACTCTAAGTGCAGTATTATTAATACAATTTAATGTTTAAAATGGGGGGGAGCATATATGTACCCACAAACGTGAATTGGGAATAAGCATGTAAACAGAAATCAAAGTCTTATCTGTAGGGGGGTGGTGCCGCGGTCCCAATGGCGCTGGTAAAGGCCGATGTATGGCGGTACCGAACTTCTGTTGATGCAGGCAAAAACAGGATGAGAGGGATCCACAGCGGGCGGTGGGCTATGCTGCAAGCCGTGTATCGTGATCGACTTCCAGGTGATTGCAAACCGTGACTTGCAGTGAACTTCCGGGTAGTTGGAGGACCAATAGAATCCGGGTAGGCTAAAAACCAATGGGTAAGCGCTTTCGGAGCATGCGCTCCTTCATCATTCCTAGGAATTTCACCTCTGTGGCAGGTCCTTGGACTTTGTCTCTGTTGATAGCCCACCCTCTGTTCTCCAAGTGCTGTATCAGCAGGTGCAGTGCTTCAGTTATATCTTCTTTTGTCCCAGAGATCATGATGTCATTAATGTAGTGAAACACAGAGACTTTCAAATTCAAGGTACTTAAATCTCGGGCAATCAGTCCATGACAAATCATTGGAGAATGAAGATAGCCTTGCGGAAGGACAGTGAAAGTATACTGGCGGCTGTCCCACACCATACCAAACTGGTCTTGACAATCTGGGTGTATCAAAATTGAAAAGAAAGCATTAGCCAGGTCTATCACAGCATGATATTCTCCTGCATCTTTTAGCAATTTTCTCAACAATTGAGATCATATCTTGTGCAGCTGACTTCAATGGAGGTGCCACTTTGTTTAGACCTCTGTAATCCACAGTCATTCTATATGCCCCATCAGGTTTCTTTACTGGGAACACCGGAGACGAGAAAGGACTTACAGCAGGTCTAAGGATCCCTACTCTCAAACAGTTCTTGAATAGTCTCCCCAATTTCTTTGTGGCCTCCAGGAAGTCTGTACTGCTTGAGACAGACTGGCTTCTCTTGTGGAGGAATGTAGACAGGGGTCCATTTTGCATGACCTCTGACCACAGCCTTCACCGGCCTTACCAGATATGCTTTATCAGGATACCCGAATGTGAATGTACCTCTTTCAGTCTGAATTGACTGACCTTGAAGTACATCCATCCCAAGAATATTTTCGGGTAACTCTGATATCAAAACATTTGTCATAAATCCTGATCCCTTGCCAATAGCCAATTTCTCCCGTATCCTAGCTGCTGATGTAGTTTGCCCTCCCAAACCTTCTACATAAATCAATTCTCCTTTGTGATGGGAAGGATTTCCTTGCAAAAGTGTAACTTCAGCTCCGCTATCAACTAAGGCCATTACATGTGTAGGAGAAGATGACTTCCCCCACCATACAGTGACAGGTGCATATGGGCGTCGGTCTCCTGCTGTCACTGCCCTTGCTGCTATTACAGGAGACTCACCTTCCCTTCATAAAGGATAAGGAACCTCCTTTTCTGATTCTCTCTAACTCCTCCCCAGGATAAAGGGATTTAGGTTTGGGTTCATGTTCAGTTTTGGGAATTGGTTTGGGGCTAACAGGAGGGGTCTGTTCTGTTTCCTCTAAGTCTAGGCCGATGTTATCTTCACTAGGAGTAGTGTTTCTAACCCTGACAGTTTTCCCTACTAAATGTTTCCACCTCTTCAGCATTTCTGCAGTAGAAATGCCATCTATCTCATCTTTAGGTACTACTGCCTTTAATAGATCCACCCACATTTCTTTCCTAGAAATAACTAGCCTGGTTTTCTCTTCACCTTCTGTCTTCTCTACCCCATTCCGTTTCTTCTCTGTTCTTTTCTGCTTGTATTCTTCCTGTCTGGCCTTGACCTTATCTACTGCCCTGACAGGTTTTGTTTTAGTCTCCTCTATCTCCCCCAACTGGCTTAAAAGGGTTGTGGCTTCATGAATATTGCTGTTTAATCCCAGGCCTCCCAACAAAGACAATAATGGAGACCTGAGCTTAAATGGCGCAGACTTCATCAGCTTAGAGCGCAGAGCAGACGTAAAAGGTTCCATATCTGGACCTATCCATTTTGGAAATGCATTTAATCCGGTTATACAACCCATCTCACGTAACCTGGAAATACCCTCTCCTATTGATCTCCAGGAGTAGGTATTTTCCAGGTCAGTAGGACTAGCATATACTCGGACTATTCCATCTCTCACAAGGTCTAACAGTGAAAAATTCACGCTAAACTCTCGGGCTTTTCGCATTGCCTGACGCAATTGTGGATCATGGGTTAACACTCCCATAGCCACTGCTTCCTTACCTGACAAAACAACACTGTCTGCCCCTTCATCCCATAAGCGTAGGAGCCAACTCAATAGGGGCTCCCCAGACCTTTGTTTGTATTGTTTTGCCAGCTCATGGAGTTCAGTTTGTGTAAACTCAATTTCAACATCTCTGGGGTTGCGATAATGCACCTCCCCATCTGCCATATCCTCTCTATCATGTTGCCGTTTCCTATGCTTAGTAATGAGAGGTCTGCCATACTTTTTCTTTCTCACTAGCAGATCATCATCTGAAATATCAAACTCTATCTCCTCATCCTCACTATCATTTGAGGAGAGCACATCCTCACAATCCCAATTTTGGGATGTGACAATGGCACGTACCCTGGCTTTACTAACAGGTTTACGCCCCTTCCTTTTCCTTAAGGCATTAATTGATTTGGTCATGAGGGCTGCACACCGCTCTTACAAATCATCAGCCCGACTAGTGGTTGAACGTACACACTCTGAAGCAACTGCTAGCTGGTCTTTTAATACCTTAACTTCTGCCTCTGCCTTCTCCCTTCTATGTGATTCAGTATAGAGAGCATGGAGGAAGTACCAACCCACTGTGGACACTGTCCTCTTCTCTTTCTTACTTAAATCCAACCCCTTAAGGCTTAAATCTACAAAATGATCTGAGACTTTATCACCCCAAGTCATCTTCAAGAAGCATACTTCACAAATTCTTTAGCAAGAGGCTCCCACTCATTATTTCTGGCCCAGATAGGTAAGCTGCACACTTTCTTCTGGTCACCAGAACCCTCTGCAGCCTTGCTTTTCCTAAACAGCTTACGCAGCATTTTACCTAGCACAAGCTACACAACACACTACAGAAAAACAAGTCTGCTTCAATTGAATTATAGCACAGATCCCGGATGAGCCCCCAAATGTTTTACTTGCGTCTATCTAGCAAGGTTACTCTGTGGTATAACAAGGAAGCTGAGACTTCTGCAGTGTGTAAATGTGCTTTTACTATACAAGATGCTGTACATACAAAACTATTACAATATTAGGACTACAATACAAGACTGACAGATCTCTATAACAAGCAAAATGCCTAGCAAATGAACAGCCTATGGTCTATAACAGTACAAATACATTTAAAGGTTACTTAACTTCGATTACTCTATGTTCATGATCTCCATTCCTGGTGACCAGGCATCTTCTTCTTATGATGAGTGGCTTCTTCTGATCTTACAGCAACATGATGTGTGTGTGTCCTAGCTTATGCCTACTTTTATGTGTCAGGCTGAGTTACCAAACAACAGAAAACATACCTGTTTACTGTAGCTGTATTCAACAATGGACTGTTGAATACAACAATGCTATCTACCTATTGTCTACTTAAACCAAATCTGTCAGTAATCTAACAGTCATTCTTTCAGTTTGAGAGCTGAAAGAAATCTCAAACAAGTAATGTCTTACTTGTTTACTGTAGCTATAGACATGAATACAACAATGGTATCTAACCCCATTGTATGAAAACAGCATTTGTTTGAGAAACCTACTCAAACCAAAAGACTGACAGTAATCTGACCAACTCTGTATTGTAAAATTGTCCCATGTATCCTATGTCTGAGTAATATAATAAAAATCATATTTTTAACAAACGCAACACAGGTCCTCCTTACAGAAACACCCACTGCCTTTGCAAATAAACATGCCTATCTCCAGGTACCGTTTCCTTCACAAGTCCACATGCAAAATAAGAGGAATTTCCTTATTTTATGACTTCCTGAATAGCGATGCTTTTTTTTACTAAAACTACTACTATGTACAAATGGGAGGATGACTTAGGATCTTCCTTTTCGGAAGTTAGCTGGAAAAAGGCATTCTCACTATCCTCCTCCTCCCACTGTACCCAGCATTGGGAAATGTATAAAAAGATGACACACAAGTGGTATCTTATCCCCTACAAACTATCCAAAATTTACTAGACTCGGAAAGCCGATTGTTGGAGCAACTGTGGAGAAATTGGTTCCCTATACCATACCCATTGGCTGTGTTAATCTCTTAGATCGTTCTGGAATAAAAATGTTATCATAGTTTCAGAGATTCTAGGAGATCCCATAGTCCCTGGCCTTGCTTAGCAGAACTCCACATTGGTACTGATAAACTTCCACCGAAAGCTAGAGTAGTTATCATACACCTCTTTATGGCAGCCAAACTTTCCATCACCAAACGTTGGAATACAGTAGATCAGTGATGGCAAATTTGGCACCCCAGATGTTTTGGAACTACATTTCCCATGATGCTCAACTAGAATGCAGAGTGCATGAGCATCATGGGAAATGTAGTTCCAAAACATCTGGGGTGCCAAGGTTCGCCCTCACTGCAGTAGATCCTCTTTCCATTGGTGACACTGTGAATATCCTCAACCACCAGTGTGACATGATATTACATGTGGATTGATGGATGCATCACCTTCCTGTAATTCTAAGCATATACAAACTATAGACACAGGCTGTAGGGGTGTGAAACAGGCTGTGATTGGTAGATTCACCCCCTAGATAGCCCATGCCATGTTTTTTGCAAAAAAATAATAAAGATTTTAATTTAAATACATATTTGTATAATGATCTGAAACATCATTGGATATTAGTTATGTATTTTTCCTCTGTATTGTGATGGCCTTTTTTTTTTTTTTAACATGTGACCGACAACAGAGGACTAGAAGCTCCTCTCACTGATATTTCCCTGAAGATGGGCTGGGGAAGACCTGGGTCACATGACAGCTTTATGTTGATCGTGAAAAAAAGGGTACTTGTTATTTTGAACTAAAATAATTACAGTGCCATCATCCATATACAGTGCATAAAGAGCACGAATAACGTAAATTAAACAGCATGTGTTTTCTATAATTTTAAGCATTGTGAATAAATAATGGAATATACTTTAGTTTTTGGAGTTTATAAGTAACTATGCAGCACTTGGAAAGCCCCATTAATCTCTGGCAGGCAACCTTCTTTAAATGTATTTGTAGGGGGTGTGGTGCCTCAAAAATTCTACTGATAGCAAAATATATAGTGGAAATATAGTGGATAGAGTAGATGCAACAAGGGGTGATCGAAGAGAGTAAAGCCTAGTACACACTAGTAGTTTTTCTTTGTTCAACCCAGCAGGGCTGAACGAAAAAAGAAAATGATGGCCCAGGAGGAGCCGCTGTACTAACTATTCAACGTTAGTACAGCGATCTCCCCTGCACTTCTATTTTGTTCTGACAAGGGAACTGCCCCCTCTGCCAGAAGACTCAGGTCAGCTCTTTCAGTCATTGCCTAAGACCGCTAATCGGGAGCCGATCAGCAGATCTTTTTTGGCCATGCCCCTTCGACAGAAGCTGGCCGAACGACTGGCTTCTGTCAGACTGACTGCAGCACACACGGGCCGAATGTCGGCCGGTTCAATAGAAACCAACCGACATTCGGCCTGTGTGTACTAGGCTTAAGAGCCCATGGGCAGTTCCAATCATCTTGGTGGGGAAGGAAAACACCCTCCACTTTTGTATGGGCTATGGATGTCTGCATGCTGTTACCACAAAGGGAACAAATTGAAAAATCCCTTTCCAGCCTAAGGCAGACCAAATTTTTCTCAACAATTGATCTTGCCAGTGGCTATTGGCAGATATCTGCTGCCAAAATGGACTAGCCCAAATTTTTTTTAATTTTCCCACAGGGTTGTGCAAATTCAAAAGGATAGTCTTTTTGGGCTAAACAATGTACCCACCACATCCCAGGTGATGGTGAACACTGCTTTGGGAACATTAACCTTATCTTTAATGTTCACTTGTGTAACAAGCCCTTTTGCTCGCTCGGTTCCACTCTCCCGACACTCCTCTGCGGCTATTGGATCAGATTGCAGATCGCAACGTCTGATGGTTCGGTCATCCGATGTTCCGGGATTCGAACTACAGCTATGTGCCATTCGAATCCATTTGTGATAGCTCAGGACAAACACCAGGCAGGCTGTATGTAAGTTCAAACAGGAATCTCACTTTATTGGATGCACACACACACTTTTATACATAGCAGTTTGAACACCCTGCCCCCACAGCCACTTTCCTTTTGGTCAATTGTAAAGTACATTGTAGTTCGCAATTGGGTCCTCTTGGCCATGCAAATGAGGACTTGAAACTGGGTCAGCAGGGATTGGTCCGAAAGCTTGAATAGGAGGACTGATATGTGTAATGACACAGAAGCCCCAGGGGGTAATTAAAGTGCATAAACAGTCAAACACAGAACAATCCTTTTCTTCCAGACCATGGAGCCGTCTGGAGGGGGGGTAGACTTAAGACAGGGCAGAAGACCCACCACTGTGTAATAGATTCAAAGGAGAAATACTTCAGTATTGCAAGGTTCATGACAATACTCCCCCCTGGGAAATAGTCCAACAGCCACAGTGGGACCCCGAACGGGTCAACTCGAGGATGCTGGAAAAGTAGTCTTAAGGTTCCAGGTCCGTCTGCCGGGATAACCCATCCACATTCCCGTTTTGAGGCCCTGGCAGATATTGTATGGTAAAATTGTACGGTTGCAAAGCCAGGCTCCACCTTAGTAATCGGCCGTTCTCTCCCACCCCCCGGTTAAGCCATATCAAGTGATTGGGTGTCCGTCATGACGGTAAAAGAGCGTCCATACACGTAGGGCTGCAATTTCTTTAAAGCCCAGACTAAGGCCAAATACTTTTTCCCCGGCAGCATATCCAACTTCACGGGGTAACAACTTGCGACTGAAATACGCCATCGGGTGCTCTTTTCCGTCATCACCAACTTGTCTTAGTACAGCTCCCAGCCCGAACATGGAGGCGTCTGGGTCCCCATAGGAGTTGTTTCCTTGAAGTTGGCTCTGACGTCGGGTGGTCACGGCCATGACAGCCTCTGGGGCATATGAGGAAGTTAAATGCCCCAAATCGTTCCCCAAAAGTACTTCTGCGGGTAACTCACGTAGTAATCCCACTCGGAATCGTCGCTCCCCTGAGCCCCAATCCAAGAGGACTTGGGCGGTGGATAAACGTAGCACCTTGCCCCCTGCAACCGTCTGGCTGGTCCGGGCCGACTGGGGAATCATGTGAGGCTGGATGAGGGTAATCGTAGCCCCGGAATCGCGGAGTCCCTGGGCCGGCTGCCCATTAACCCATGCTGCCTGACGATGGTGCTGCCGATTATCTCCGGAAGCAGCTTGGACAGGATAAGCCTCAAAAAGTTTGCCGCACTCTTTCTGAACATCTCGATGGTTGGGCTCATTCTGGAAGTGATGAGCTGCTGGTCTGGATGGATGAGCAGTCTCTCGGTACCTCATGGATCAGGTAGGGCAATATCGCTGCAGATGACCAGTTTGGTTACAGGTATAGCACTTAGGTCTGGTAGGAGGGTTGGGTTGGGCTGAGGGTCTGGATGGATGAGCAGTCTCTCGGTACCTCTTAGATTATGTAGGGCAATATCGCTGCAGATGACCAGTTTGGTTACAGGTATAGCACTTAGGTCTGGTAGGAGGGTTGGGTCGGGCTGAGGGTCTGGATGGATGAGCAGTCTCTCGGTACCTCTTAGATTATGTAGGGCAATATCGCTGCAGATGACCAGTTTGGTTACAGGTATAGCACTTAGGTCTGGTAGGAGGGTTGGGTCGGGCTGAGGGTCTAGAGGCAGACCACTGAGGTGCTGAAGTTGGGTTAGAGGCTGGTAAACTGGGCCGAGATAGTGGATAGCGCTCGCTTTCGCCTGACCTTCGAGAGTGCAGATATTCATCGGCCAAAGTAGCCGCTTGCTGTACAGTCCGTGGTTGCTTATCTCGCACCCAATCCCGTACCACCGGAGGGGTGTGGTTAAAGAACTGTTCTAAGAGTACTAGCTGGGTGATGTCCTCTATGGTATGAGTGTGGCTTCCCTTGAACCAGCCCTTAAGGTTCCGCTGCAGACGATGTGCCCACTCCACGTATGTTATGTTGGTTTGTTTCCGGGATTCTCAAAACTTTATCTGGCTGGCTTCGGGTGTAATGACAAATCGGGCTAGCAGAGCTTCTTTTACCCGGTCATAGTCTTTAGTGTCCTCGTCCTCCAAGGCCCGATATGCATCCACCGCTCTGCCAGTTAAATTACTCGCCAGTAAGGCGACCCATTCTTGGGACAATACTTCATGTATCTGGCATAGTCTCTCAAAGTCCTAAAGGAACGCTTCAATTTCCTCCTCTCCTTCCTTAAATAGTTTGAACGCACAAAAGGGCAACTTACGGAAAGGCACTGCATCTTTAGGTGTTGTTTCCAATTGCCGTATTTCCGACCATTCTCCGCTCATGTTGCCGCTCTAGTTCTCTCTCTTGTCGCTCATCTTGCAGCTGGATGTCTCTAATGGCATTCTGTATGGCAGCCTCTGATGGGTTAGCACCATATAATGCCAACCGCTCTCGAACTCATTGCTGAAACAAGTCTTCAACTGACCGGGGTCCTGCATCACCATCCCTCTGATCCATCTCGGCTAGCTCACTGATCAGGGTGGCCTTGTTCTTTGTCCCACCGGTCCCTCCATGGCTCTCAAGTAAGTCTCCTGCAGGATGCATAGCTGGTCATTCACTGTGGTGGTTTGGAGTGTCCCCGTAACTGGAGAGCAAATCCCACCGCTGCCAACCAATGTAACGAGCCCCTTTGCTTGCTCGGTTCCACTCTCCCGACACTCCTCTGCGGCTATTTTATCAGATTGCAGATCACAACGTCTGATGGCTCGGAATCCGATGGATTCGAACTACAGCTATGTGCCATTCAAATCCATTTGTCATATCTCAGAACAAACACCAGGCAGGCTGTATGTAAGTTCAAACAGGAATCTCACTTTATTGGATGCACACACACACTTTTATACATAGCAGTTTGAACACCCTGCCCCCACAACCACTTTTCTATTGGTCAATTGTAAAGTACATTGTAGTTCGCAATTGGGTCCTCTTTGCCATGCAAATGAGGACTTGAAACAGGGTCAGCAGGGATTGGTCCGATAGCTTGAATAGGAGGACTGATATGTGTAATGACACAGAAGCCGCAGGGGGTAATTAAAGTACATAAACAGTCAAACACAGAACAATGCTTTTCTTCCAGACCAAGGAGCCGTCTGGAGGGACAGGGCAGAAGACCCACCACTGTGTAATAGATTCAAAGGAGAAATACTTCAGTATTCCAAGGTTCATGACAACTTGGTTTAAGCAACAAGCCATGTGTGTGGGTTTGTTCCAGCTTACTAAACAAGACTGCCAAAACTGTGTGGTCTATTCAGTATAGAAGGGGGCTGAGGCCCAGGTTCAGACTCTGACTTGGCCGCACTAGAAGTACTGACCATTGACTTTCTTACACTCAATATGTCAGAAGATGTTTTAGTTATGGTGGATAATTTCACCAAGTATGTGGTGGCAGTATTGACTCGTGATCAGACCTGCAGGACCGCTGCCCAAATGATGTGGAAGCACTTCTCCAACCCCTATAGGTGTTCACATAAAATATTTTCAGACCATGGACCATGTCATACAACAGTCCATTCCAGTTGTACAAGCCTACAATATTCAAAGGGAAATATCCCATGAAATACTAAGACTCCTGCACTGTAAACTCCTCAAATCTTTTGAAAGGAGAGGCCTACACAGTGAGGCCTATAAAGGGGTTTTAAGGAACCTGTCCTGGTTTGTGAGCCACAACGATCTCTGCCATCATTGAACCATTAGTTGCATTCTGTGCTTTTTCACCAAGATCTCCAAGAGAATCTCTACGACTAAGCCCTGTGAGTGGGGTGAAATGCATCTGAGTGTGTGGCCTGGGAGGAGCCTAGGCAGAGTCCACTTTCTACCTTGACTTAGTACATGGGCTGACTGGAGTGCGGCGTCTCTGCACTTATCAATATATAGTGGGCTTGGATAAGCACTACAGATGCCAGTACCCAGATCCAGTGGATCACTGGAGCACAACCATCGGCACTTGGAGCAGCACTCAAGCAATTCAATATGGTCATAATATCTCCAAGACTCATGGGAAAAGCCTGATAATGATACACAACCCAATTGTCCCCCCAGCTCAGGTTTATGCTTCTGCTGTGGAGCCTTCTGAACCACCATCAGCTGATGTGTCTGAAGACAGAGACATATAACTTCTCATTCCAGAGGTGCTCCCAGGGGCCTAACTTTGAATAAATAAATCTGAATGATCTGAAAACTTGCCAGGGACAGCAAATTCAAATTGGATGGAGTGTAGCAGAGTGCTCATTTACTCCTCATGCTCACATTCAGGCAAAGGCCCCATTTTCTCCATTTCCTACAACTCCCTGGGTTCCTGGATATGCCTAGGAGGGGATAAATTCTTCAACTTCCCTCCCACAGCTGCTCAGAGAAGTCAGACCTAATGACACAGCGGTAGCTTGGTAAGGGATCTACAGCCAAGTAAGAGGTCTTCCACTGTTAGAACTGGTGTATAGGCAGTCAGGTCTGGGCATAATGGCATTCAGCTTCTCCAGAAACCCAAGCTACTTTATTCTCAAGGAAACTTCCTGGAAGGATGAAGACGTCACGCAGTCATGTTATAAGGGACACTGTTTATGAAGAAAATCTCAAGTGGCTATGTTCTGAACTCTTTGACGGAAGTACTGGATCTCAGCTTGACTCTCTGTTGTTAAAGTCTTGTAGAGACTATGCTATGAAGCTGTGTGTTACCCTGATTGAGTCACTGTGACATTGATGTGAACAGGCCATGTTTGTGAACTTTTCTTATGCTTTGTGCAGTGTAAGCATGTTTTTGTTACCCTGAACCTATTTTACATTATTACTTCTAATTTTGCACTTGTTTAATAAACTTAAAGTAACTCCTTGTCTGATCCTTTTTGCCGATTGCCTTTTCTGTTTAGCACCTAATATAAAAAAGTAACCTCATTTTGATAGAACTGCATGTCTATGCAAGTTTAAACATCGCCACAACTTTGAAAGCTAACGCTGATGATCTGGCAGAGGAGAAAAATATAAACTAAAAAAAAAGCACCTTACTATGACTTACCCGTATTTATCACACGCACCCTAACTTTAAGAGGGAAGTTTCAGGAAAAAAACTTTCCACAGCCCCCTGCGTATAACACGCAGGCACAGTTTACCCTCTTTTTTCCGGGTAAAAAAGTGAGTGTTATACGCCAATAAATACAGTAAATGCTGCCATTACTAAGTACTGTACAGTACTGCAAAGAGCATTTTATTTCAATTAACAACTAAAAATGTAGAGCTTGTTTGTTAATGAGTGTAACCCACCCAGCATGCTTCATCAAGAACACTTTCCATAGGAGCTGTAATAATACTAATGAGCCTCATTTTTCTCCCATATAAAATTAGTTTCCGCTGTTGGAGAACTTTCAAGGACTTGTTGATAAACAAATAAACATACAGCATTTACATGGTTTTTGTTCTTTTGGGTGTGTACTTGTGATTAGCAGTAAATTAGAAACAATTAGCATTAGCATTTGAGTGGATGGTAAGGATAGGCAATTATATAATTTAGCAGTTGTTAACGGGTGTTAATTGAATTCTGCAGGCCAGAGTTTAGTAAATTACATGCACATTATCAAGATACCTGCACAATTTTTCTGAATAAACAAGTTAGGAGACTTTAGTATATTTTTGCATGTTTCCTAAAACAGATTCTAGACATTGGGTGGTGATGAGATGTGCAGGAGTGAGCCTACTGACTGAAGATTTTTAGTGTCATAAACATACCCAGGAAACCATGCATACATTTAGGAAGACAGAAGGAAGGTGGAAAACCAGACAGCACATGATGCAGATCATCTTTAGGAAAGACACTAGAAATCAGCAGGAAATCTCTTATGTACTATATTGCTATTTCTAGATCAGGATTTGGCTAAAGTTACAATGGATAGTCAACTGAACAAGTGTCCAGAGTCTAGGTACTTATGTATATTTGCTTTTAGTTGACACCATTCCATTTTAGCTAAAAAAAAATATTTAAGGGTCCATTTATAAATGTTGAGATTTCCTCTGGTGTTGAAGTAGTACAAAATTAAATGTGAAATACAATGAAAGGATTATGCATCCTAGAAGGAATGTACCCATTAAAAGTAATAGATTAAGGCTCCATGCACACTAAAGCTCATAAACGGCTGTTTTTGGGATTTTGGTTGTTTTTTTTAACAGCCCATAAACTCCCCTCTATGTTAGCCTATGTGTCCATGCACACATGGAAGTTTTTTTTTACGTTTATCAGCAGTGGAGTTTATGGGCGGTTTTCTGAATGCCCTAAAATCGCGTTCAGGAGTCGTTTTTCTGACCATGAAAAACGTTAAACGCTCATAAACGCTCATAAACGTTGATAAACGCTCAAAAACGTGGCTCACCAGCTGTTTTTAATGTTTTTGATCCATTAAAAAAAAAATATGCTATCGCGGGAAAAACACAAAAAAAACACTCATAAACGCTATTGCAAAAATGTTTAAAAAAAGTTGAAAGACTCACTGCAAAGCTACTGGCGTTTTTATAGCGTTATTTTAACATCCAGTGTGCATGGAGCCTAACCCATGTTTAGGGTGGCATACAAATTTAAAATAGACTTTGCAGTAAAATGCAAGGCCAGCCTACATTTTTGGGAGACTGCATTCATCTACACAAATAACCTATTAGTACTGTAGGTGCAAAATGTACAAGTAAAAAAAAAGAAGCTATAATTATACTTAAGAGTAGTGATGAGCCGAACACCCCCGGGTTTGGTTCGCACCAGAACCCGCGAACGGACCGAAAGTTCGTACGAACATTAGAACCCTATTAAATACAATGGATGCGAACGTTCGAATTCTAAAGTGCTAATTATAACAACTATTATGCATGTTATTGTCCTAAAAAGGGTTTGGGAACCCGGGTTCTGCACCAGGGGACATGTATCAATGCAAAAAGAAGTTTTAAAAACGGTCGTTTTTCGGGAGCAGTCATTTTAATGATGCATAAAGTGAAAAAAAAAAGTCAAATATTCCTTTAAATATCGTACCTGGGGGGTGTCTAAAGTATGCCTGTGAAGTGCCACGTGTTTCCCGTGTTTAGAACTGTCCCTGCACAAAATGACACTTCTAAAGGAAAAAAAAGCCATTTAAAACTGCTTGCGGCTTTAATGTAATGTCTGGTCCCGGTAATATGGATGAAAATCTTTAAGAAAAATGGCATAGCTACCCCATGACCCCCCCCCCCCCCTACCCCAGCCCATTACCAGCCCCTTTGGGTCTTGTATGGATATTAAGGGGAACCCCGCACATAAAATAAAAAAGGCCCTATATACTCTGAACAGCCGTATACAGGCGGTGCATACAAGACAGGGACTGTAGGTTTGTTCTTATGTAGAATCTGTTTATAATTTTGAACAGGTACATTGTTTAAGTGTAGCTCCAGCCCAAAAATCTATTTTTAAACTTTTTGGAAAACATAGGTAAGGGTTATCACCCCTGTAACATTTGTTTTGCTGTCTGTGCCCCTGTTCAGAACATTTCACCTCACTTTCCGTCCCAATGACAACTGTTTTTGAAATGTGGTGTTTTTCTTGAAACAAGGATTGGTGATAAAGCATCAGTACAGAGGAGACACCTTTCTCCCATATTAATTCTGACAGGAGAGAATTTTCCTTCCTAGGGGTAGATTTCCTCTCACTTCCTGTTGTCTTCTTGCGTTTGCAAGTAGGAGTCGTTTGTAAGTTGGATGTTTGAAAGTAGGGACCTGCCGTATATACTCTGCAGAAATAGGCCCCTTAGTTGTTGGTGTTGGCACAACACTGTAAGCACTCACAGTTACTCTTGGTTGGTGCTGGAACGCCCTGCTGTCAACTATTATATCAGGAATTTTAATTACATATAATTGTTGAACAGTGGTAGTAAAAATTGGGCCTTTCGTGGTGGTGGTGGTGGTGGCGTTGCCACAACACTGTAAGCCCTCAGAGTTACTCTTGGTGGGTGCAGGAATGGGCCCTGCTGTGAATTATTAGATCAAGAATTGTAATTACATGCCCCTTTTGAACAGGGGCTGAAAAATTGGGCCTTTCGTGGTGGTGGTGGTGGTGGCGTTGCCACAACACTGTAAGCCCTCAGAGTTACTCTTGGTGGGTGCAGCAATGGGCCCTGCTGTGAATTATTAGATCAAGAATTGTAATTGCATGCCCCTGTTGAACAGGGGCTGAAAAATTGGGCCTTAGGCACTGGTGGCACAACACTACAACCCCTCACAGATACTGTACTTGGAGCACAGCAATGAGCCCTGTTGCAAAGTATTGCTTCAAAAATTGTAATGACACGCCCCTGTTAAACAGGGGCTGAAAAATTGGGCCTTAGGCACTGGTGCCACAACACTCCAACCCCTCACAGATACTGTACTTGGAGCACAGCAATGAGCCCTATGGCAAATTATTGCTAAAAAAATTGTAATTACACGCCCCTGTAAAACAGGGGCTGAAAAATTGGGCCTTAGCCACTGGTGGCGGCACCCATAAACAAAAATGATCTTCCAAGCTATCATCATCAATCGTATCATTGAGGACTCGGAGGAGGAGGATAGCCAGTCAACATAACAGCACAGGCACTCAGCATCAGCATCAGTCTTGAAGGGATGTGACATGTTAAAATCAATTAGTCTGTTATATCAGCATCAGGTGTGTGGTAGCTGGTGGTGATCCAAGACTGGTTCATCTTGATGAAAGTCAGTCGATCAACCGAGTCGGTGGACAGGCGCACCCTGTGATCCGTGACAAATCCTCCAGCAGCACTGAATGTGCGTTCCGAAAGAACGCTGGATGCAGGACAGGCCAGTAGCTCAATTGCATACTGTGCAAGCTCTGGCCAGTGATCCATCCTCAAGACCCAGTAAGCCAGAGTATTTTCGGTGGGGAAGGTGTCCAAGTCTGACCTTGCCCCTAGATATTCCTGCACCATGTTTATCAGATGCTGGCGATGGTTGCTGATACCGATCATACTTTGGGGCTGCGGACTAAAGAATTGTCTGAACGCATCGGTCAGACGGCCACCTTCCCCACCGCTCCTTCTTTGACTGGCCGAAGCCTCAGCAACTCGTTGTCCAGGACCAGGAGTTTGTAACCTCCCAGTCTCTGGGAACGCGTTGCACAGACCTTTCTGCAAGGCCTCCCGGAGTTGTCTCATCCTCTGCTCACTCTGCGACGGTAACATAAGGTCCGCAACCTTACCCTTGTACCGTGGATCAAGGAGAGTGGCCAGCCAGTAATGGTCCCTCTCCTTGATCCGAAGAATACGAGGATCCTTCCGCAGACTTTGCAGGATCAGGGAGGCCATGCAGCGTAGGTTTGCTGAGGCATTCGCTCCGGAGTCCTCTGGGTCACTAAGGACGACATGATCCGCAGCCACCTCCTCCCAGCCACGTACAAGTCCACTGGTTTCTTGGGACTGTAAATCATCCCTAAAAGACTGCTGCTGATGATGCTGAGTGCCAGCCTCCACCTCCATGCTGACACAATCCTCCTCCTCCTCCTCCTCCTCCTCTTCCTGTGCGATGGGTGGGACAGAAGGAACACTGTCTGGGTAAAGGGGGCCTTGAGAGGCAAGGAAGTCCTCCTCTTCCTGCCTCTGTTCTGCCTCAAGTGCCCTGTCCATTATTCCACGCAGCGTGTGCTCCAACAGGTGGACAAGAGGTACAGTGTCACTGATGCATGCACTGTCACTGCTCACCATCCTCGTGGCCTCCTCAAATGGTGCCAGGACAGTGCATGCATCCCTGATCATGCCCCACTGGCGTGGAGAAAAAAAACCAAGCTCCCCTGACCCTGTCCTGGTGCCGTAGTCGCACAGGTACTCATTGATGGCCCTCTGCTGCGTGTGCAGCCGCTGCAGCATGGCCAACGTTGAGTTCCACCTGGTGGGCATGTCACATATAAGGCGGTTCTTGGGCAGGTTCAACTCCTTTTGCAGCTCAGCCAGGCGAGCACTGGCATTATAAGATCTGCGGAAATGCACACAGACTTTCCTGGCCTGCCTCAGGACATCCTGTAAGCCCGGGTACCTGCCCAAGAACCACTGCACCACCAGGTTAAGGACGTGAGCCACACAGGGCACATGGGTCAGTTGTCCCTGTCGGAGGGCGGAGAGGAGGTTGGTGCCATTGTCGCAAACCACCATTCCTGGCTTAAGCTGGCGTGGCGTCAACCACCTCTCGGCCTGGCCCTGCAGAGCAGACAGGACCTCTGCCCCAGTGTGGCTTCTGTCCCCCAAACACACCAGCGCAAGCACGGCATGGCATCTTTTTGCCTGCGTACTTGCGTAGCCCCTTGAACGCCTACGGAGCACCGCTGGTTCCGAGGACAAACCACAGGAAGAGGCCATGGAGGAAGAAGAGGAGGGGGTGGAGGAGAGAGGTGTGTCACAACCTTCATTCCTCTCAGTGCATGTTTCAGAGAGGACTGAAGTTATAGTGGGGTTGGAGATCCCAGCTGATGCGGTGCAAGGAGAGGTCCGCTTTGTTCTTTGGTGTGGGTCTTTGAGGTAGGCTTGCCAACGAGCTGCATGGCAGGTCAACATATGTCTGGTCAGGCATGTGGTACCCAAGCGGCTGATGTTTTGGCCACGCGAGATACGCTTGAGACATATGTTGCAAACAGCAGCTGTGCGATCTGATGCACTAGCCTCAAAAAAGGCCCACACCAAAGAACTTTTTGAATGACGGGCAGAGGCAGCGCCCTGCACAGGCGGAGCTCTGCGGTGTGATTCCGTCGGTGTACTGCCCTTACGCTGGCCACCAAAGGGCATCCTGCCTCGTTGGAGATGTGCCTCCTCCTCATCCTCCTCCTCCTCCTCTCTCCTATTAGGCACCCACGTGGAGTCAGTGACCTCATCATCCCCTCCCTCCTCATCACTGGAGCCAATCTGGCAGTATGCTGCAGCTGCTGGAACATGACTGCCAGATTGGTGTCCTTCTTGAGCATCCCCTCTGTCTGCTCTCACGCTACTGCCTTCCTGTAGCTGGGTTTCATCATCAGACCCTTCGAAACGCTGGGCATCCTCCTGGAGCATGTACCCAACACTGTGCTCAAACAGTTCGGGGGACTCCTCAGAAGGAGGACATGGTGGGTCTAGGGAAGGAGTGACTGATGATGAGTCTGACATTGATACCAGGGAAGAGGACGCTTTGGCAGCTGCTTTTCCAGTACCCTGAGCCTAGGTGAGAGAGGATGAGGAGGAGGAGGAGGGCTTGGTCATCCACTCTATCAAGTCTTCGGCATGATGTGGCTCAACATGTCCAGCTGCCGAAAAGAAGGACAAGCGTGTCCCATGGCCATGTGCTGATGACAATGCACCGCGTCCACGACCAGCACTGTTGCCCCCAGACACAGAGCCTGCTTGCCCTCTTTTATTGCCTCCTGACTGTCTGCCTCTCCTTGTTTGCCTTCCAGACATTCTAATAGATGGCCTGCAGGGAGATGGGAAAAAAGCAATAAGGGCTACCTTCAGGTGTCCTTCTCTATCCCTTTACTTAAGGATTTCTAAATATGGTTGAGGATGATTGCTTTTGCACAGAATAGCACAACGACAATTTCCCTGACTGTCCAAAAAACAAGGATTTCAAAGATGGTTGATGAGGAATGCTTTAGCACACTATAGCACAAGGAGAATTTCCCTCACTGTCCTTCCCTGTCCCTAGAAACAAGGATTATCACAGTGAAAGAAACTGACACTCTTCCTACCTATAGTTTTCTGTCCCTAGAAAAAATTTTTTTTTAAAGCACACTATAGCACAAGGAGAATTTCCCTCACTTTCCTTCCCTGTCCCTAGAAACAAGGATTATCACAGTGAAAGAAACTGACACTCTTCCTACCTATAGTTTTCTGTCCCTAGAAAAAATGTTTTTTTAAAGCACACTATAGCACAAGGAGAATTTCCCTCACTTTCCTTCCCTGTCCCTAGAAACAAGGATTATCACAGTGAAAGAAACTGACACTCTTCCTACCTATAGTTTTCTGTCCCTAGAAAAAATGTTTTTTTAAAGCACACTATAGCACAAGGAGAATTTCCCTCACTGTCCTTCCCTGTCCCTAGAAACAAGGATTATCACAGTGAAAGAAACTGACACTCTTCCTACCTATAGTTTTCTGTCCCTAGAAAAAATGTTTTTTTAAAGCACACTATAGCACAAGGAGAATTTCCCTCACTGTCCTTCCCTGTCCCTAGAAACAAGGATTATCACAGTGAAAGAAACTGACACTCTTCCTACTGTGACAGCAGGAAGGTAAAGTCACCTGGTTGCATCCAGGGGGGTAGATATATTTCGCCCAGATTCAGGCTTTACGCCGACTTATACAACTAGGTGGAGAGTTGTATAAGCCCAGCTGAGGCTAGTGGGCTCATGGATGACTCATACCTCTAGGGAGAGTGTGGGGCGTCGTGCAGACAGGGAGTTGATGAGACCAGCTGAAGCTTGTCAGCTCATTTAGGCCTCTATAAGAACTCCCAGCTTCATTAGATGTGAGCTCATGCCTGGACCCAGACCTGTGTGGACTGTCTAGGGAGAGTGAACCCCTGTGCGGTGAGACAAAGCCTGTGTGGCTATTTGCTTGGACATTTAAAACCAGGGACTTAGGGACTAGGACAGCACTAGGCTGATCCCAGTTGTTAGTTAGGAAACCTGTATGTTTAGTCAGAGGTCAAGTTGACCAGGATTTATTTTGTTTATGTTTCTTTTGCTTTGCTGTGTTTTGTCACTGTAAATAGAAAATAAACCGCACCTTTTTGATTTTGAAAACCACAACCTCCGTTTGCTGGGCCTGTTTTTGTGTGGGGAGCCCATCTCGGGGGTCACACACACCCGCTGCCGAGCTAACCCCCTCACACTACCTATAGTTTTCTGTCCCTAGAAAAAATGTTTTTTTAAAGCACACTATAGCACAAGGAGAATTTCCCTCACTTTCCTTCCCTGTCCCTAGAAACAAGGATTATCACAGTGAAAGAAACTGACACTCTTCCTACCTATAGTTTTCTGTCCCTAGAAAAAATGTTTTTTTAAAGCACACTATAGCACAAGGAGAATTTCCCTCACTTTCCTTCCCTGTCCCTAGAAACAAGGATTATCACAGTGAAAGAAACTGACACTCTTCCTACCTATAGTTTTCTGTCCCTAGAAAAAATGTTTTTTTAAAGCACACTATAGCACAAGGAGAATTTCCCTCACTGTCCTTCCCTGTCCCTAGAAACAAGGATTATCACAGTGAAAGAAACTGACACTCTTCCTACCTATAGTTTTCTGTCCCTAGAAAAAATGTTTTTTTAAAGCACACTATAGCACAAGGAGAATTTCCCTCACTTTCCTTCCCTGTCCCTAGAAACAAGGATTATCACAGTGAAAGAAACTGACACTCTTCCTACCTATAGTTTTCTGTCCCTAGAAAAAATGTTTTTTTAAAGCACACTATAGCACAAGGAGAATTTCCCTCACTGTCCTTCCCTGTCCCTAGAAACAAGGATTATCACAGTGAAAGAAAGTGACACTCTTCCTACCTATAGTTTTCTGTCCCTAGAAAAAATGTTTTTTTAAAGCACACTATAGCACAAGGAGAATTTCCCTCACTGTCCTTCCCTGTCCCTAGAAACAAGGATTATCACAGTGAAAGAAAGTGACACTCTTCCTACCTATAGTTTTCTGTCCCTAGAAAAAATGTTTTTTTAAAGCACACTATAGCACAAGGAGAATTTCCCTCACTTTCCTTCCCTGTCCCTAGAAACAAGGATTATCACAGTGAAAGAAACTGACACTCTTCCTACCTATAGTTTTCTGTCCCTAGAAAAAATGTTTCTTTAAAGCACACTATAGCACAAGGAGAATTTCCCTCACTGTCCTTCCCTGTCCCTAGAAACAAGGATTATCACAGTGAAAGAAACTGACACTCTTCCTACCTATAGTTTTCTGTCCCTAGAAAAAATGTTTTTTTAAAGCACACTATAGCACAAGGAGAATTTCCCTCACTTTCCTTCCCTGTCCCTAGAAACAAGGATTATCACAGTGAAAGAAACTGACACTCTTCCTACCTATAGTTTTCTGTCCCTAGAAAAAATGTTTTTTTAAAGCACACTATAGCACAAGGAGAATTTCCCTCACTTTCCTTCCCTGTCCCTAGAAACAAGGATTATCACAGTGAAAGAAACTGACACTCTTCCTACCTATAGTTTTCTGTCCCTAGAAAAAATGTTTTTTTAAAGCACACTATAGCACAAGGAGAATTTCCCTCACTGTCCTTCCCTGTCCCTAGAAACAAGGATTATCACAGTGAAAGAAAGTGACACTCTTCCTACCTATAGTTTTCTGTCCCTAGAAAAAATGTTTTTTTAAAGCACACTATAGCACAAGGAGAATTTCCCTCACTTTCCTTCCCTGTCCCTAGAAACAAGGATTATCACAGTGAAAGAAACTGACACTCTTCCTACCTATAGTTTTCTGTCCCTAGAAAAAATGTTTTTTTAAAGCACACTATAGCACAAGGAGAATTTCCCTCACTTTCCTTCCCTGTCCCTAGAAACAAGGATTATCACAGTGAAAGAAACCGACACTCTTCCTACCTATAGTTTTCTGTCCCTAGAAAAAATGTTTTTTTAAAGCACACTATAGCACAAGGAGAATTTCCCTCACTTTCCTTCCCTGTCCCTAGAAACAAGGATTATCACAGTGAAAGAAACTGACACTCTTCCTACCTATAGTTTTCTGTCCCTAGAAAAAATGTTTTTTTAAAGCACACTATAGCACAAGGAGAATTTCCCTCACTGTCCTTCCCTGTCCCTAGAAACAAGGATTATCACAGTGAAAGAAACTGACACTCTTCCTACCTATAGTTTTCTGTCCCTAGAAAAAATGTTTTTCTAAAGCACACTATAGCACAAGGAGAATTTCCCTCACTGTCCTTCCCTGTCCCTAGAAACAAGGATTATCACAGTGAAAGAAACTGACACTCTTCCTACCTATAGTTTTCTGTCCCTAGAAAAAATGTTTTTTTAAAGCACACTATAGCACAAGGAGAATTTCCCTCACTTTCCTTCCCTGTCCCTAGAAACAAGGATTATCACAGTGAAAGAAACTGACACTCTTCCTACCTATAGTTTTCTGTCCCTAGAAAAAATGTTTTTTTAAAGCACACTATAGCACAAGGAGAATTTCCCTCACTGTCCTTCCCTGTCCCTAGAAACAAGGATTCGCACAGTAAAACACACTGACACTCTCCCTACCTATAGTTTTATGTCCCTAGAAAAAATGTTTTTTTAAAGCACACTATAGCACAAGGAGAATTTCCCTCACTGTCCTTCCCTGTCCCTAGAAACAAGGATTCGCACAGTAAAACACACTGACACTCTCCCTACCTATAGTTTTCTGTCCCTAGAAAAAATGTTTTTTTAAAGCACACTATAGCACAAGGAGAATTTCCCTCACTGTCCTTCCCTGTCCCTAGAAACAAGGATTCGCACAGTAAAACACACTGACACTCTCCCTACCTATCCTTCTCTTTCCCTAAACTAAAGGAATCCAGGTTAAGCAAGAAAAAATAAATGTCACTGTCCCTGCCTATGCTTCTCTTTCCCTGCTCCGGAACACACTACACTAGGCCGCCGTGCTGGCGGCCTTTTATAGTGTGGGGCGTGTACTAAACACCCTCAGCAATAATTGGCCACAGGCATCCTGCCTGTGGCCAATCATTGCTCTCCTCGCTGCCGGCGCTGTGATTGGCCAAGCATGCGGGGTCACAGTGCATGCTTGGCCAATCACAGCGCCTGGATGACACTGCGATGGCGTAGTGCATTGTGGGCCGTTCGCGTCACTCGAATTTGGCGCGAACGGCCCAAATCGTTCGATCTTCGTCGAACGATCGAACAGCCGATGTTCAAGTCGAACGTATGTTCGACTCGAACACGAAGCTCATCCCTACTTAAGAGCCCATTCACACAGGGGCAACACGACTTCCAGCGTGATTTTATGAGGCAACTCAGACACGACTTGAGAATGAATCACAGCGCGACCTGGAGCTACTTACAAGGCAACTCCAAGTTGCCTGAAGGACAGGAGACACCCAATCAAACAAGAATCAGCTCTGTGGAGGGAGGGGGGAGGGAGAGGTTTGCCTGAGAAATGTATGTTTTCTTCTTGGAGAGTTGCTCCTATTAAGACAGTGAGAGGCGACTCACATTGAAATGAATGGTTACAGGTCACCTAGGAGTCGGATTGAAGTAGTACAGGGACCTTTTTTGAAGTCGGAGCGACTGCAGTAGTGTGCATAAGGACGGCTCCATTAACTTACATTGATTTCGTCAGCCAGCGCGACCTGAGGCGACTAGGGGCGACCTGGGGCGATTTGGAGTCGGATCCAAAGACGCCCCTGTGTGAATGGGCTCTAACTCATCATCCCATCTTCTTTCCATGGCACCTAAACAAGCATGACATCACACGCCTTCCAGTTGGATCCTGGAAAGGAAAGAGCAGCTGTAATCTCAAAAGAAGACATTTTTGTAATGAAGTGGAGAGTCTTTTCACAAGATTTTGCTTGCTTTTCATTCCTAAGGAATCTTCCTGGAAGAATGAAGACGCCATGCAGAAGATGGGCTAAGATAAATACATAGTTACATAGTTACGTAGTTGGTAAGGCTGAAAAAAGACACCAGTCCATACAGTTCAACCTGTGGTGTGTAAGTGTGCTTTTGCTTATGTCAATAGTAAATCGTATATCGCTGTATGTTGTGTTTGTTAAAGTGCATATCTAATATTTTTTTTAAACTATCCATGCTTCCTGCTGATACCACTGCTTGTCGAAGAGAATTCCACATATATACCACTCTGACAGTAAAGAACTCTCTACACAATTTAAGGTTAAACCGCTTCTCTTCCACTAAAAAGTTTTTTCCCTATGCTAAGGTCACCAGTACAGTATTTGTATATCGCTATCACATTCCCTCTCAAGTGTCTCTTCTCCAGAGAGAATACGTTCAATGCTTGTAGTCTTTCCCCATAACTGAGATCCTCTAGTCCCTTTTTTGGCTTTGGTGTTCTTCTCTGTACTCTCTCTTCAGTTCCAGAACATCCTTCTTGAGGACTGGTGCCCAGAACTGGATGGTATACTCAAGATACGGCCGGACCAGAGTCTTGTAGAGTGGGAGAATTTTTGTTTTATCTCTGGAGTAAACTCCCTTTTTAATGCATGCTAATATTCTGTTGGCTTTGCTTGCAGCAGCTTGGCATTGCATACCATTGCTGAGTCTGTCATCTACTAGGACCCCCATGTCCTTTTCCATCTTAGAATCCCCCATTTGCCATGTAGTGGCCCAACCCATTATTTTACTTAGGTCTTCTTGTAAGGTTTCCACATCCTGCACAGAAGTTATTGCCCTGCTTAACTTTGTATCATCCGCAAATATTGAGATTGAGCTATTTATCCCATCCTCTATATCATTTGTGAATAAATTAAACAGAATCGGTCCCAGGACAGATCCTTGGGGGACCCCACTTACTAATTAAAAATGAATTCTTCCAATTAAAGTGTCACAGTTATTGAATGATCTTGGGTTTGGACCTGGCCTAGATATGCACTATATTTCCAAAAGTATTGGGACACCTGCCTTTACACGCACATGAACTTTAATGGCATCCCAGTCTTAGTCCGTAGGGTTCAATAATGTTTTGGCCCACCCTTTGCAGCTATAACAGTTTTAACTCTTCTGGGAAGGCTGTCCACAAGGTTTAGGAGTGTGTCTATGGGTCTGATGCAGGCCCCGGCCTTGAGCAATCCGAATGCCGATTTGCCCTTTGCACTACAAGTGTATGCCTCTGCAGTAGCAATAACATCGGTGTTGCTGCAGGAGAGGCAGGGCAAATGGGTACCTGTGGGATACTGGTCCAGGGTACTAAGCCCGGCAGAGAGGGGATTCGATGAATGTGTCAGAAACCTTTTGGCAGTGCACTGGGCGATTCTCGCCACAGAGCATGTTGTGGGATTTGGCAAAATCATTCTGCAGACACCCCATTCTCCAATTAAAATGCTTTTGGAACGTACCCTCAGTGGAGTATCCTCCCAAAGGGTAGCCAGATGGCTAGTGGATTTGACACCCAGAAATCTGGCTGTGACCCACAATGCCACCTACACTCTCCCACAATTGATGCAATATGAGGGGGAGCAGCATGACTGTGGGGAGGTACATCGGACCAGAACACAGGAGGTATTCAGGTTAGCAACAGGTGATGGAGACCTTAAAATCTGGGTGGATGGATCAAGGTACTGGGATGAAGGAAGTTTTCACACAGGGTATGCCCTGTGGTGCCCCCAGACCAATGAAAAAATCATGACCAAATGCCCTCTAAGCTTTTCTGCCCAAAGAGCTGAAATGGAGGCAGTGAGAGAGGCCATCACGCATTTCAGTTCAGGTCCCATAACCATATTCTCTGACAGCGCCTATGTAACAAGGTCTCTGACTGAATACATGCCTTTGTGGCAGTCAAGGGGCTTCAGTGATGCCTCTGGAAAAGACTTGGTACATAGTGCAGTGCTAAGAGATATATGGGAGAGAGCAAGTGTGGAACCTGAGAGAGTGGCTATCATTAAGGTGAGAGCTCACCAAAGAGGTGGAGAGGAGGTTACTGTGGGCAACAACAAGGCAGATGAGCTGGCAAAGGAGGCAGCCCTGATAGGAGTCAAGTGGACACCCTATGATGCTGAAGGGAGACAGGCCTGGGAGGAACATAATTTTGAGGAGCAGGAGGTGAAAGCAGGGTCACATGAACTCCTGCCGGTGCTAAGGATGCCTACCCCATGTTTAGCAGTTGAACAAAATAAGGATGAGGCCTTGAGCTCAATCAAAAAGCAGCTTAAAATAAAAGCGGCGGATGCTCCTCAAAATTATGTATTGCAAGACGATCTACTGTTAAGAGAGACTTCAGAAGGTAGACGGTTTGTGGTACCCTCCCAGCATCAGAAGGATTTAGTCCGGGAAAATCATAGGTTAACAGGCCATATGGGTGTTCAGGGTACCTTAAAATTTGTGCAAGCTAGATACTGGTGGGAGGCAATGGGTAACACAGTGTCACAGGTAGTGCAGGAATGTTTGATCTGTGCACAAATGAACCCTAGGCCAAAGGGGCAGAAACCAGTCTTAGCAAGGGTACCAGTAGCTGATGGACCCTGGGAAAACCTGCAGATTGACTTTGTTGGTCCATTACCAAGTGCCACTGGAGGATACAGATATCTGCTGGTAGTTGTGGATGTTTCTTCAAAGTGGGTAGAGGCTCTACCCCTGAGAAAGGACTCTGCTACTGCCACAGCTAGAGCTTTGTGGACCGATGTCTTTTCAAGATGGGGGTTCCCCAAAGTCCTGGAATCTGATAGGGGGACTCACTTTACCGGCAGGGTCATGAAAAATATTTGTGAGCTGCTGGGAGTAGAGCAGAGATTCCATGTACCATACCATCCACAATCAGCGGGGATGGTTGAGAGGATGAATCGAACGCTGAAAGAGAGACTTAAAAAGATGGTACTGCAATCAGGAAAGAACTGGCTGATTCATCTGCCTTCAATCCTGATGGCTGTACGAGGGTCTGCAGCGAGAGGTACATCATTAACCCCATATCAGTTGATGACGGGAAGAATGATGAACCTGAGCCATCCAGCAGACCCAATACTTAGCACCCCCATGAGAGAGAGTGCTGAAAGGGACAAATTTCTGGTCCAGCTGCAAGAACAGGTACAGGGGTATTTGCAATTTGCTGCAAATAACATGGCACCTAAAGAGAAGGAGCAGCCTGAAAGGCCTCCTGTTAGCTTGAAGATTGGAGACAGGGTTATGGTAAAGAACTTTGTTTCCAAATCTTCATGGGACGCAAACTGGACGGGACCATTCACAGTCACTATGGCCCTTAGTGATCAGGTAGTCAAGGTAAAGCGGCTCATGGACAATAAGGGTGCAAAAGGCATGAAAAAGAGGGAGATAGAGAAATGGGTTCATGCTGATCAATGTAAAAGGTACTGCTGATAAGAATTGATTCCGCTCTTGTTCTTGTTTTTCCAGAGTCCTGGTGGAGCAAAGATTGGCAAAGTCTCTGGAGAATGGATAGAAGGATCATAATTATCGCGTTGGCGATCCATCTGAGCCATGTAACATCTCAAATTGATTCAGACGAACACTCAGGGGATGGTGCGGAAAGTGAAAATCCTGAGGAAAATCATGCATCCACTTCTGCTGTGTCATCAATGTTGAACTTGTTAGGGCAGAAGTGGGGGCAGGGGGGAGTTGAGAGAAGGAGAAAGGTCCGGATAATATCAGAGAGACCTAAGTTACCAGAGACATATCAATGGGGTCGCCATGGCGTTTTGCAATACAAAGTTTCTTTTGCTTTTGGACGATTTAATCCTAACATAACATCTCAAGGACTGGCGTATAAACAAGACTTGCGAAATATCATACCAGAATCCCTCCAGCCGTTTGTGGATGCAACTATATATATGAATGAAACGGGTTATTGGTTAGGAAAAAATTCTAAGCTACCCAAACCTTGGAAAACAAGGGACGTAGGATATGGGGTTTTTGGTGAAGAATTGAAAGAAGGGAAGTATGTTTTCATGTGTGGCATATATTGGCAGGACCAAAGTAATAGGGTGCAGAGGCCCAGGAGGCTGACACTTAGGCATAGTAAGGTGTCGGTTGGCCAAACTAGGGAGCTCCAGATGACACATCAACCGTACAAGGAAGTATTTATTTAAAAAAAGATTAAAAAATGTACACTCACATTTGGAGGAACATCATAGGCATATCACAAAATGCAAGAGCGATGTGTGTAAATGGGTCCACCCGACGCGTTTCAACTAAAAAGTCATCATCTGGGGTCAATGATAAATAAATACTTCCTTGTACGGTATCACACTATGTGAGTTTTTTTCCCCATTACGCATGTTATGTGGTTACCGTATCTCTGGCTCCAACAAGACTATATGTATTCACACTTCCTGGTGTGAACCTGACACTAGCTAGAGGAGCATGGTGTACCCTTGGCGGTGTCTCTGAGATCCAGACACAGGAATGGAATTATGTGGTACCGCATGTTGCCAATCTGTCTGTGGATATCAACCATAACCGCCCTGTTAATCTGAGAGCCCTGAACCTTGGTATGGGAAGGCAGATACAGGAATGGTTAACAGATTGGGATAGAGATGAGAGCCTTATGAGGACGCTGCAGCAAGAGAGAGCTAATGCCACTATAGTCATCCATCACGATCAGAACGAAATTAAGGAGGTAGTGCATCAACTAGAGAATGATGCGGGAGGGTCTTGGTGGGAGGTAATATTTCCAGTAAGGCCAACAGTATTTTGAATTATTTGATACATCCCGTTGTGGTATTGCTCATTATTGCTGCAGTTTCGTCATTGGTTCAAGTTGGTATGTGTTGTTGGACGCGACATTTATATAGGAAAGTATCGCATTTGTCTATGCATGTTGAGGGACGAATTGGTGGTGAGGTCTCTTCATACAGGTTAGAGGCTTTGCTGCCAATTCAGAACACTGAAATACCGCCGACATGCCAGAATTGCGGTAGGGAAGGCCATAGTGAACGAACCTGCATAATCTTGACCCGTATTTACGGTGAGGAGTTATAGGAGGTTGGGAGCGGGATACGTGATTTGATGGGTCATATGTATATGTGTAAATATTATGGTAGTGGGTTGATTTATGTTATGGTGTAGTGTGACAAAGGTGTATTTTTAGGCTAATAATATGGGCAAATAAGGTCCTCCTCGAGGCTCTGCAGCTGAAAGATGGTTGAGTCGTTGCTCTGAGTGTGTATTGGTGAATGGTGAGCGAATGGACACCCCTTGCCGATACTATATCCCTTCAGGAAGATGTCAAGAAGAAGAAGAAGATACAGAACGGTGACAGGGAAGCTGTCACGGAAGATTGATGAAGGTATGTCACCCAGTAGCAAAGCGGCACGTGTGGGGAAACACAGCACAATAAGACCGTTATGGACTGTTCTACCTGAAGCCTATGTTAAGTGGCAACACGGTAACACCATTATGGACTGTTCCAAAGGTACTGGTTCGAGAAGACATGGTGGGCGTTAAGACCATATGGACTGTTCAATAAGAGCCATGTCTGGAGAACGATTTGTGCGCCCGTTAGGCGCAAAGCGGCATATGTTGGAAAGCTGAAATCTCTACACATCGGGTTTACAACTAAAACCAGATGGCAGTTGCCATTCCCAAATAATACATAGGAAGTCTTGTCAAGGCCCCCTGGGGTGGTGGAAGCCTCAAAGGGTTGATAACAATGGACCAGGTACTAATGTATTTAGCACCTTCCCGGAGACAAATGGAAGGGCAGCTGTTACCAAGAGTGTCAAGGCCCCAGCAAGATATTGGAGATTATATGGACAACATCGCCCCCAGAGGCTAGATATGGCACGACAAACGAGAATCATGAAAGGATCATGATTGGTCGAGAGGCAGAGGGGAGTGTTTGAATGAGGTATGCATGGGACCCTTTAAAACAGGATGCTTGGGTAGGAGAGAGCCCTCTATCACATCCAGGAGCTCAGCCAGCAGGAACCTTTGCATCGAGGAGATAATAAGTATAATTTTCATTAGTATTGTTGATATAGGCTGTATAGATTTTCATGTTAGTATGTATCATTCCTACTTTTAGGAAATAAATGTAAATTCTTTACTGAGCAGCTGTGTTTGTCTTTATACTATATAGTGCATCTTCAGGCCTAGAGTTCTCTTAAGGGTAAGACTAGCAAACAAGGGACTAATACAATTAATACATAGTTGCGATAGATATATGCATGATAGATTACAATAGTATATATATATATATATATTGTTATATCGCATTGGTTCTTATAGGACTGTTTGACCATTCTTCCAGATGCGCATTTGTGAGGTCAGGCACTGATGTTGCATGAGAAGATCTGGCTCGCAGTCTCCGCTCTAATTCATCCCAAAGGTGTTCTATTGGGTTGAGGCCCAGACTGTGTAAAAGCCAGTCAAGTTCCTTCAACCCAAACTCTTTCATCAATGTATTTATGGCATTTGCTTTGTGCACTGGTCCAAATCATTTTGTGAGTGAGTGATTATAGTGTGGGGTTGTTTCTCAGGGGTTGGGCTTGGCCCCTTAGTTCCAGTGAAGGGAACTCTTAAGGTGTCAGCATACCAAGACATTTTGGAAATTTTTATGCTTCCAAATTTGTGGGAACAGTTTGGAGATGGCCCTTTCCTATTCCAACATGACTGCGCAACAGTGCACAAAGCTAGTTTTTTTTTTTTGTTTGTTTTTTGTAGTATTATATATTACCTCTGTTCTAAAAACATCATATATATGCAAATAAAGCTCCTGAAGAAGCGGTGAATTTTCCATGAAACATGATGAGCATGCCATTATGATTGCTACAGGGTGAACTGGTATATTTACTTCTACAGTTGTGCTCAAAAGTCTGCATACCCCGGCAGGATTTATGACTTCTGCACCTACTGCTGTGTCTTCACATTTTCCAGCTCATCAGTCCACCTGCTGCTTGGCACCTGCTGCAAGGTTCTTCCAGCCAAGGTCTCCTACAAGGCACCTGTGCAACCCTGTGCCCTGTTACAGTTGTACTCAGAAGTTTACATACCACGGCAGAAATTATGATTTCTTGGCCATTTTTCAGAGAATATGAATGATAACACAAAAACTTTTCTTTCACTCATGGTTAATGTTTGGCTGAAGCCATTTATTATCAATCTACTGTGTTTACTCTTTTTTAATTATAATGACAACAGAAACTACCCAAGTGACCCTGATCAAAAGTTTACATAAACATTACTTAACATCAATGACAGCTTGAAGTCTTTTGTGGTATTTGTGGATGAGGCTCTTTATCTTCTCAGATGGTAAAGCTGGCCATTCCTCTTGGCAACAAGCCTCCAGTTCCTGTAAATTCTTGGGCTGTCTTGCATGAACTGCACATTTGAGATCTCCCCAGAGTGGCTCAATGATATTGAGGTCAGGAGAATGAGATGGCCACTCCAGAAGCTTCATTTTATTCCCCTGTAGCCAATGACAGGTCGACTTGGCCTTGTGTTTTGGATCATTGTCATGTTGGAATGTCCAAGTACGTCCCATGCGCAGCTTCCTGGCTGATGAATCCAAATGTTCCTCCAGTATTTTTTGTTAACATACTGCATTCATCTTTCCAATAATTTTGACCAAATTTCTTGTGCCTTTGTAGCTCATACATACCCAAAACATCAGCGTTCCAACTCCGTGTTTCACAGTAGGAATGGTGTACCTTTCATCATAGGCCTTGTTGACTCCTCTCCAAATGTAACATTTATAGTTGTGGCCAAAAAGCAAAATTTTGGTCTCATAACTCCTAATGACTTTGTGCCAGGAGGTTTGAGGCTTTTCTCAGTGCTGTTTGGTGTATTGTAAGCGGGCTCTTTGTGGCATTTGTGTAGTAGTGGCTTTCTTCTGGCGACTCGACCATGCAGCCCATCTTTTTTCAAGTGCCTCCTTATTGTGCATCTTGAAACAGCCACACCACATGTTTTCAGAGAGTCCTTTATTTCACCTGAAGTTATTTGTGGGTTTTTCTTTGCATCCCGAACAATTTTCCTGGCAGTTGTGGCTGAAATTTTTCTTGGTCTACCTGACCGTGGTTTGGTTTCAACAGAACCCCTCATTTTCCACTTCTTGATTAGAGTTTGAACACTGCTGATTGGCATTCTCAATTCCTTCGATATCTTTTTATATCCCTTTCCTGTTTTATACAGTTCAACTACCTTTTCCCGCGGGTCCTTTGACAATTATTTTTCTTTCCCCATGACTCAGAAGTCAGAAACATCAGTGCATCACTGGATGAATGATGCAAGGGTCTGTCAGGAGTACAGAAACTCATTGACCTTTTATACACACAGACTAATTACAAGCAAACAGATCACAGGTGAGGATGGTTACCTTTGATAGCCATTCAAACCCCTTTGTATCAACTTGTGCATGTTATCAGGCCAAAGTCATTTGGGTAGTTTCTGTTGTCATCATGATTTAAAAAGAGTATACACAACTGCTTGATAATAAATGGCTTCAGCCAAACATTAACCATGAGTGAAAGAAAAGTTTTTGTGTTATCATTCATATTCTCTGAAAAATGGCCAAGAAATCATAAATTCTGCCAGGGTATGTGTCACGTACCTGGTTGGAGGCCAAAATGCCGAGAGGGCTCCCCTTGCGGCTGAGTGCAGTACACCCCTGACCAGAGGCGTAACTAGAAACCTCTGGGCCCCGGTGCAAGAAATCACAAAGGGCCCCCCCTCGAAAAAGCATGATTTTGATACTTTTTTTTGAGGGGGGTTGCAACGGCGGTAGTTGAGGGGGGATGGCAGCTGTGGTACTTGAGGGGGGTGGCAGTGGTGGTACTTGAGGGGGGTGGCTGCAGTGGCAGTGGTGGTGCCATCCTCTCCCACCACCACCTGTGCCTCTTACTGATCCCATCCTCCCACCACTGATCTCATCCCTATCCCCCCCATCACCTCTGTTGTAGAAGTAATGGGGGATAGGGATGAGATGAGTGGTGGGGGGATGGGATCAGTAAGAGGCACAGGTGGTGGAGGTTGGCATCGATTGCTTAGCTCTGCAAAATGTCACTTACCGTCAATCAATCGATTCCCCGTGAGTTCCGTTCGATCGGTCACGGTCACCGTGCCTTCTAATCTCCCGCCAGGATGCCTTCTTGCCTCATGGGTAGACCGTATAGGTATTCCACGCAGAGAGGAAAGCTCCTCCCTCGCCTTCTCTCATTGGTGTCAGCAGGTCTGCTGACTTAATTTTTCAGTGTCTGCCCCCAGTCTCATTGCTGCCTCTGCCCAGGCCCAGATTTACTCCCTTTGCCGCCCCAAGGCCAGGTCCTTCAATACCGCCCCCCCACACACACCATCACATAGGGGGACTCCCCAGAGAGCCCCCCTTACATCAGGGACCCCAGAGAGCCTCCCTACTTACATCAGGGTCCCTAGAGAGCCTCCTCCTACATTAGGGTCCCCAGAGAACCTCCCCTTACATCAGAGTCCCCAGAGAACCTTCCCTTACATCAGGGTCCCTAGAGAACCTCCCCTTACATCACGGTCCCCAGAGAACCTCCCCTTACATCACGGTCCCCAGAGAACCTCCCCTTACATCAGGGTCCCCAGAGAGCCTCCCTACTTACATCAGGGTCCCCAGAGAGCCCCCCTTACATTAGTGTCCCCAGAGAGCCTCCCCTCCTACATTAGTGGCCCCAGAGAGCCTCCCTTCCTACATTAGTGTCCCCAGAGAGCCCCTCCTTACATCAGGGTCCCCAGAGAGCCTCCCTACTTACATCAGGGTCCCCAGAGAGCCTCCCTATTTACATCAGGGTCCCCAGAGAGCCTCCCCTTATAATCGGGGTCCCCAGAGAGCCTCCCTACTTACATCAGGGTCCCCAGAGAGCCTCCCTACTTACATCAGGGTCCCCAGAGAGCCTCCCTACTTACATCAGGGTCCCCAGAGAGCCTCCCCTTATATCGGGGTCCCAAGAGAGCCTCCCTTACATTAGTGTCCCCAGAGAGCCTCCCCTCTTACATTACATTACATTAGTGTCCCCAGAGAGCCCCTCCTTACATCAGGGTCCCCAGAGAGACCCTTCTTACACCAGGGTCCCCAGAGAGCCTCCCCTTACACCAGGGTCCCCAGAGAGCCTCCCCTTACACCAGGGTCCCCAGAGAGCCCCCCCTTACACCAGGGTGCCCAGAGAGCTCCCCTTACACCAGGGTCCCCAGAGAGCCTCCCCCTTACATCAGGGTCCCCAGAGAGCCTCCTCTTACATCAGGGTCCCCAGAGAGCCTCCCCTTACATCAGGGTCCCCAGAGAGCCTCCCCTTACATCAGGGTCCCCAGAGAGCCTCCCCTTACACCAGGGTCCCCAGAGAGCCCCCCCCCCTTACACCAGGGTCCCCAGAGAGCTCCCCTTACACCAGGGTCCCCAGAGAGCCTCCCCCTTACATCAGGGTCCCCAGAGATCCCCCCATACACCAGGGTCCTCAGAGAGCCCCCCTTACACCAGGGTCCCCGGAGAGCCTCCCCTTACACCAGGGTCCCCAGAGAGCCTCCCCTTACATCAGGGTCCCCAGAGAGCCCCCCCTTACATCAGGGTCCCCAGAGAGCCCCCCCTTACACCAGGGTCCCCAGAAAGCCCCCCTTACACCAGGGTCCTCAGAGAGCCACCCCCCCTTACACCAGGGTCCCCAGAGAGCCTCTCCTTACATCAGGGTCCCCAGAGAGCCTCCCTTACACCAGGGTCCACATAGAGCCCCCGTTACACCAGGGTCCTCAGAGAGCCCCCCCTTACACCAGGGTCCCCAGAGCGCCTCCCCTTACACCAGGGTCCTCAGAGAGCCCCCCCTTACACCAGGGTCCTCAGAGAGCACCCCTTACACCAGGGTCCCCAGAGAGCCTCCCCCTACATCAGGGTCCCCAGAGAGCCCCCCCTTACACCAGGGTCCCCAGAGAGCCCCCTCTTACACCAGGGTCCACATAGAGCCCCCCATTACACCAGGGTCCACATAGAGCCCCCCATTACACCAGGGTCCTCAGAGAGCCCCCCTTACACCAGGGTCCCCAGAGCGCCTCCCCTTACACCAGGGTCCCCAGAGAGCCCCCCCTTACTTTAGGGTCCCCAGAGAGCCCCCCCTTATACCAGGGTCCCCAGAAAGCCCCCCTTACACCAGGGTCCTCAGAGAGCCACCCCCCTTACACCAGGGTCCCCAGAGAGCCTCCCTTACACCAGGGTCCACATAGAGCCCCCCGTTACACCAGGGTCCTCAGAGAGCCCCCCTTACACCAGGGTCCCCAGAGCGCCTCCCCTTACACCAGGGTCCTCAGAGAGCCCCCCTTACACCAGGGTCCTCAGAGAGCACCCCTTACACTAGGGTCCCCAGAGAGCCTCCCCCTACATCAGGGTCCCCAGAGAGCCCCCCCCTTACACCAGGGTCCCCAGAGAGCCCCCCTTACACCAGGGTCCTCAGAGAGCCCCCCCTTACACCAGGGTCCACATAGAGCCCCCCGTTACACCAGGGTCCTCAGAGCCCCCCCTTACACCAGGGTCCCCAGAGCGCCTCCCCTTACACCAGGGTCTTCAGAGAGCCCCCCCTTACACCAGGGTCCTCAGAGAGCACCCCTTACACCAGGGTCCCCAGAGAGCCTCCCCCTACATCAGGGTCCCCAGAGAGCCCCCCCCTTACACCAGGGTCCCCAGAGAGCCCCCCTTACACCAGGGTCCTCAGAGAGCCCCCCCCTTACACCAGGGTCCACATAGAGCCCCCTATTACACCAGGGTCCTCAGAGCCCCCCCTTACACCAGGGTCCCCAGAGCGCCTCCCCTTACACCAGGGTCCTCAGAGGGCCCCCCTTACACCAGGGTCCTCAGAGAGCACCCCTTACACCAGGGTCCCCAGAGAGCCTCCCCCTACATCAGGGTCCCCAGAGAGCCCCCCCCCCTTACACCAGGGTCCCCAGAGAGTCCCCCTTACACCAGGGTCCTCAGAGAGCCCCCCTTACACCAGGGTCCCCAGAGAGCCTCCCCTTACATCAGGGTCCCTAGAGAGCCCCCCCTTACACCAGGGTCCCCATAGAGCCCCCCCCTTACACCAGGGTCCCCATAGAGCCCCCCCTTACACCAGGGTCCCCATAGAGCCCCCCCTTACACCAGGGTCCCCAGAGAGCCCCCCTTACACCAGGGTCCCCATAGAGCCCCCTTACACCAGGGTCCTCAGAGAGCCCCCCTTACACCAAGATCCCCAGAGAGCCCCCCCTTACACCAGGGTCCCCAGAGAGCCCCCCTTACACCAGAGTCCCCAGAGAGCCCCACATTACACCAGAGTCCCCAGAGAGCCCCCCCTTACACCAGGGTCCTCAGAGAGCCCCCCGTTACACCAGGGTCCTCAGAGAGCCCCCCCTTACACCAGGGTCCCCAGAGAGCCTCCCCTTACACCAGGGTCCCCAGAGAGCCTCCCCTTACACCAGGGTCCCCAGAGAGCCTTCCCTTACACCAGGGTCCCCAGAGAGCCCCCCTTACACCAGGGTCCCCAGAGAGCCCCCCCTTACACCAGGGTCCCCAGAGAGCCTCCCCTTACATCAGGGTCCCTAGAGAGCCCCCCTTACACCAGGGTCCCTATAGAGCCCCCCCTTACACCAGGGTCCCCATAGAGCCCCCCCTTACACCAGGGTCCCCATAGAGCCCCCCCTTACACCAGGGTCCCCATAGAGCCCCCCCTTACACCAGAGTCCCCAGAGAGCCCCCCTTACACCAGGGTCCCCATAGAGCCCCCCCTTACACCAGGGTCCTCAGAGAGCCCCCCTTACACCAAGATCCCCAGAGAGGCCCCCCTTACACCAGGGTCCCCAGAGAGCCCCCCCTTACACCAGAGTCCCCAGAGAGCCCCTCCTTACACCAGGGTCCCCAGAGAGCCCCCCCTTACACCAGGGTCCCCAGAGAGCCCCCCTTACACCAGGGTCCACATAGAGCTCCCCCTTACACCTGGGTCCCCAGAGAGCCCCCCCTTACACCAGGATCACCAGAGAGCCCCCCCTAACATTAGTGTCCCCAGAGGCCCCCTTCCTTACATTAGTGTCCCCAGAGGCCCCCTTCCTTACATTAGTGTCCCCAGAAACCCCCCCTCTTACATCAGGGTCCCCAAACAGCTGACTCCCCCCTTGCAGGGGTTCCCCTGTACCTGGCTGGTGGAGGTGGCGATTGGCAGCTCTATGGTGTCCACAGGCAGGGGGGTCTTGCTGGGGCTAGTAGTTCTATATCCGAACCATGTATACAGCAGAGGGGGGAGGGGCCTCTGACCCGGGCATCAGCAACATTGTACAAGCAGAGTGAAAGTGAAACTAATACCTGCCCGGGTCAGAGGCCCCTCCCCTCCCCTCTCCTCTGTATACACACTGACACTCGAGTACTACAAGCCCCAGGGAGATCTTGCTGCCCACACAGGCACCATAGAGCTGCCGATCGCCGCCTTCCACCTCCTCCCACATCTCCCCACTGCACTCTAAATGGCCAGCCAGAGGTGCAGGCAGGGGAGATGTCTTGGGAGTCTTGGGGGGTTGCCGCGGTGCCGCCCCTGCATCCACTGCCTTGTCAGCACCCGATCCCTGCGGCGGAACGGCTCCTCATACTGGCGGGCGGTGGGCGGGCCCCTCACACGGGCGGCGGACGAGCCCCCCGGACTTCACGGAACTACAGGGCCCAGTCGCAGCTGCGACTGCTGCGACCCTGAAAATTCCGCCACTGCCCCTGAGGTTGGGTACAGAGGGTGTAGTGCCCAGAGAAGCACAGGTTGCCAGATGGGTCCAGGAGAGCAGAGCTGGTGGGATCCTGAAGAACACTGGTGGATGCAGGACACAGCTCAAGGAGTAGTAGTGGCAGCCAGGCTCAGGGTCAAACCCAGTGGATCCAGCAGGAGGAAGAGGCAGGTTGCAGGAATGGAGACAAGCCAAAGGTCTGGTAACAGGAAACAGGCAGGAACAGATAACTATGGCCGTGGAACAAGCCGGGATCAGGTGGAGGAGAAGGCAACAAGTCGGTAAAGCAAGCCAGGTGGTCAAACCAGGAGAGCAGATCAGATGGGTCAGAAACAAGCTGGGTCACAATGGGAGATCCAAACAGCAGTTGAACAGAGTCTCAGGAACACAGGAAGGCTGATGACTATCAAGCAATGAGATGGGCTCAGTGGGAGTCTTATATAGGCCAGCAAGTGGCTGCATCTGTTGCGTTTGCCAAATGTCGCTCCCGCGCATGCGCGTGCGCCGGTTGGTTCATTTGCGCATGTGCGCGCGCCTATTCGCGCAGCTTGCGTCAGTACGCACAGGGATGTGCTGGAAGCGGCCATTACTAGTACTGGCACTATTGCCAGTTCTCCTATGGCCATTTCCCTGACAGTATGTAAACTTATGACCACAACTGTAGCTGCAAAGGGTGGGCCAACTCAATATTGAACCCTACGGACTAATGCCGCGTACACACGACCGTTATTCATGTCATGCATGTTATTCTTATCGTGATTCCTGTCAAGCCTGCCTTGCATACACACGTTCATGAAAAACAACGCTTGACGGCACTATAAAGGGAAAGTTCCATTCGAATGGCGCCACCCTTTGGGCTGCATTTGCTGATCCTTGTGTTAGTATAGTTTGGTGAGAGATGATTCACGCTTTTCAGCCTCGTGCTCTTCAGTCCGTTACAGCGTGACGAATGTGCTATCTCCATTCTGAACGCTAGTTTTACCAGAACGATCGCTCCCGTCTCATACTTGATTGTGAGCATGCGCGTTTTTTTCCCCTCGTAAAAGCGTACACACGACCGTTTTTCCCGACGTGAAAAAGAACGACGTGAAAAACTACGAGAAAAAATAGGACAGGTTCCAATTTTTTTTCGGGCAGTTCTCTCGTCGCGAAAAATGCTATGGAGCATACACACGACCGTTTTTCACGACCAATCTCAAAAATTATTCTCGTCATGAAAAACGGTCGTGTATACGCGGCATAAGACTGGGATGCCATTTAAGTTCATTTGTGTGTAAAGGCAGGCATTAGAAATGTGCATTCATTTTCGTCCAAATGCATTTTCGTCCGAATTTCAGGTATTTTCGTTATCGTTTTAACAAACGAAAACGAAAATGCAGAATCCGAAAACCGAAAGATCTGACATAAACAAATGCTTAATTTTCATTTTCGTTGCAACAACAGTTCGACATGACGCTGACAATAACAATCTGTGTCTATCGAACCTGTGGTCGAATGTGCCTAACCTTAACTCTATTAGTCCAAGATTATTCTACATAGAGAGAAGAGATTCGACATAGAGAGAAAAGATTCAACATTATAGAGAGAAAATATTCGACATAGAGAGAAAAGATCGCTGCTGGAATTGGGTGGGGGAAGTAAAATAAAAATAATGATGATGATGAATGTTATTGGCTGATTGTAACCAAAGAGGAGGAGCAGTAAAATAGCTAGAACTAACTTGACAATTCAATGTGAACGACGAAGATTCGACAAAGCATCGAAAAACATACAAACTTCGAATCTGTCATTGAAGGCTCATGGGGTCTGTTGAGAGTTCTAAGAAGATTCGACGGAGCAGATAAACTGTACGACGCTGCAATCGTACATTTCCAGTCAAATACTCTGCCCATAGGCTATAGAAAAATTCTAATGTTGGTTGACTAGTAATAATAATTAATAAATATAATTATTACTAGTCATACAACATTATAATTCTACTATAGCTAGCTTGTAGGCAGAACATTCGACCGGAAATGAACGATTGCGGCGTCGTACAGTTTCGCTGCTCCGTCGAATCTTCTTTGAACATTCGACAGACACCAAAAGCCTTCAATGACAGATTCAACCTTAATTAATTCAGATTTTCGGACGAATGCAATTTCTAACGAAAAACTAAATAAATAAAAACGAATTTCGGGAGTAACTAAATAAATAAATTTTTCGGACAAAAACGAAATTCCGAAACAAAATATTTCAGTGTGCACATTGTCTAGCAGGCATCCCAATACTTTTGACAATATAGTGTAGTGTATATTGACACATTGTAGAATAAAGGCATATACCCAACATTGTTGTAAATTATTATTTTTTTTGTACGGGGCTTAGGCTCCTAAATGTATGCAAATAACAGGTAAGAGTTAATTTTTCATTCCTAATAAACAAAGCTTAAAAGAGAAGTATGAATTTCTTTTTTTTTGCTTACATCTATTCTATGTGAGCTGCTGATATCTATAAACCCTTCCAGCCCTCTCAGAAGTGTCCCCATTCTGTTACAAACAATCTAAATACCTGTGGGAGGTTCTACAGAGCATCATCCCGACAATGGCCTGTATATGAAGTCTTGATCCACCCCCTTGCCTGTCATTTTGCTTGATTGATGTTGGCTCTCCTCTCTCTGCTCGTTCTCGAGACTTCGCAGAGCGTAGCTGCTCCTCCCCCTCCCTCCTCCTCTTCAGCCTGTTCTGTTCTTCAGAGGAATCCAGCAGAGATAACAGCCCTTCAGTGTAAGGTGAGAGAAGACACTGATAGTGCTGTTAATGAGAATCCACACTATATATTTCTCATAGGCGTGCGCAGCCTCTTGCCTTAGGGTGTGCACCCAAAGTTCAAACACACGTTTGTGTGTGTGTGTGTATATATATATATATATATTTGTGGTCAGAGTCTTCACTAGTGAATAGTCAGAGTCTTCACTTGAGAATGTGATACCCTAACTACCCAAGGCTTGAGTTGTGCCATAGCCTGCTGGTCAGTATGCCTAAAAGTGGGAATACCCTGAGTATGACTGAAGAAATGAAATAAGAAAATGATTGTATGCAAAAGGGGGAACGGGTGGGTGGGGACCAAGAAACCCCGCCGACGCAGGAGAGGAGAGAGGAGGGGGGATAAATAGCCCCCAGACTCCTCCTACAAATTCAGGCTAGCCTGCGGCCAGCCTTCTAACTTGTAGTCAGAGTCTTCACTAGTGAATAGTCAGAGTCTTCACTTGAGAATGTGATACCCTAACTACCCAAGGCTTGAGTTGTGCCATAGCCTGCTGGTCAGTATGCCTAAAAGTGGGCAAAAAGACCCGGACTAGGTGAGTTTTGAAAAGAAGAAGGGCAGGTAACAAACCGTCTGGATGACATCAATGATTGGGACTGGTAAGTATCCGCTACGATAGCAGAAACCAGCGACCTGAGAATGAAGACTAGAAGGACCCTATCCGACAGAACTTAAAACCTGCCCAGAAATCAACCGTCTCTCCCGTACCTGACTGGATAGCCTACACCAGAAAACACGGACATGGGAACGAACCGCTAGTGGCGAGCGGACACTTGGAGAAACGGAACAAGGGCTGTCCCAAGGAGCCCCGGGGAATAATGCAAGGGTTGTGCCCAGCCACCAGGATGAAAGATGAGTATCTCCGTGAATACCTAACTGTCCATACATGGTAAGGGGACGTGAGAGGGAGAGATGCCAAAAAGGACAAACTGACAGGAGTGAACCGGGGTCTAAGAGCCGGATACCTGAAAGAAGTGTTGCAGGAGTGGATGGACGATGCCAACACGCTGAAACGATACGCCCTGATGACCGCACAGAACCAGCCATGGCATGACCCAACCTACCCGAGTGACAGAGAGCTCCCCTCGGAACCGGCTGGGCCTGTAGAACCGAAGGCTTGCCAAACCCGGAACCAAGGAGATGCTGAACTGCCTGCCGAAATGCAGGAGCTGGGGTGTGCTGACACCCTGCCCAAGAGAGTTAGAACACATACAACCTATCCAGTGAACATGAAAGGCCGTGGGGAGCCTGATTGGCCCTCATCCAACTGCGCTAAGAATACGGCCCAGAGTATGCATTGTGCTGGTATCTAGAACAGAACAGGAAACAAACTGAAATGTACCGCCTACCCAGTAGAGGCTGGAAAAGGAAACCCCTGAGCTGACTCACCGCCACGCAGAGCCAAGAATGACCAACTCCCCACCGGCGGAGTACCACCCTGGTCAGAAACTCCCACATGGAGTGGAAGGGATGAACCTGCCTGTGATGTCGCCGAAACATGCAGCCTGCCTCAACCCTAACATACAAAGAAAAAGACAACAGACAACCAGACACAAGACACCACCCCTCTGTACCTGCCTGGGACAAGATGTGAACAGAAATGACCAGACCTCAGCGTGTGAATGAACCTGACGACAGAACCCACCCTAGAGTATGTAGTAAGTGTGTGTAGTAAGTGAGCCCGAGTAACCTGCCGCGCAGAGACAGGTAATTAAAAACGAAACACTCTGGCCGATGTACCCACGGACCGTGGCGGGTAGTGGTTGTATAGGTGTAAGAATGAATGTGCACGTATGACGTATGGTATACAGGCGAGAAGATTGTGGTCAACAACCAATTAAAAACGAAACCTCAGTCCGTATGGATCTGTAAACGTGACAGATCCTGAGATGCGCACCCTGGCTAACTACCCCCGGTATGCAAGAACCTGAACAAAAGGTGTGACGAGACAAGGAAAACAAACAACGCTGCAACGGCTGTGGGTGCGAGCGGTGATTGCACGGCACCGCCAAGCTATGACAGAACATGCTGGACTGGCCGACCTGCTCTACTAAAACACGCTGGGGTAAAATATGCTAAGACAAAACACAACCCCCTCTGTACCAACCCCCGAGCGAGGACATAAGCAGTGAAGGTGGGACCATAGTATAAATGAACCTGAAAAATGACCCCCCCCCCGGCGTGTGACGTGAGAGAGCGCAGGGAAACTATTACGCAATGACAGATCGTAGAAACTGAAACCTCAGGACCTGGGTACCCACAGACCGTGGTGGGTAGTCCTGCAGATGAAATGAAACGAATGCAAACGTATGACGTAATGTAACGGGCGAGAAGATTGTGGTCAAAGAACAAGACCAACGAAAAACCTGAGCCCGTAAGGATCTGTAGACGTGACAGAAACCGAGATGTGAAACCTAGCCAACTGAACCAGGAATGCAAGAACCTACAAAAGTACGATGAAACCTACGGAAGTAAGATGATACGGAACTGAACGAAGAAAAACAGCTACCGGTGTAAGCTGAACCTGCACAAGCTGACAGGAAAAACGCCATGACGGGAAAATGCTACGACAGGGACACGCCACGACCGGAAAAGCCATGACAGCAAAACGCTCACAGGCCGCTGAAAGCAACATGCTGCTGCCAGAACCGCTAAGACAGAAACCACGTGACGCATGAATACCCGAACGATCGTAGAAGTGAAGCTACTCCACCAAACAGACCCCCTTTACCTGAACAGCATCCCCCCACCCCTGGCTCAGAGACCCCAAGGTAGACTGGATACATTGAGCAAGATGCGGCTGGCTAGCCCCCCCGGCTCGCAGAGCCAAGTCAGGACACACCCAGAATAATGCACAGAAAACTGCCAGACGTGACCTGTGGAGACGTGGTTGGAAACCCCTCCCAAGCTGCTAGGGTGACCCCGGAGAAATGGTGGACAGCCCCCCCCCATGCTGCCAGCGTACCCCTGGAGAGGTGGGTGGACAGACGCCCCCCGTAAGCCAACACAGCCCAGCAACTGACAATACCACCAGTGACCCCCAAGGTAGACTGGGTCCGAGCCAAGAATCGGCTGGCTTGCACCCCTGGCTCACAGAGCCATGCCAGGACACACCCAGCCAAGCATATCCTCACTGGCATAGCTGAGGATCTGGGGATGGGATAACCTGGACCAAGGTCTGGATGCCAAGGTCACCCTGCCGTGCAGCGAGCAGTCCCCCGCCCCCCCCCCTCTCCCATCCAAACCAGTAACCACAGCTGAAGCCACCACCCCCACCTCACTGCTGCCCGACGAGCACCGGGAGGAAAAACCAGGGCAGGAGGATGGTCCCCTTCCCATGCTGCCCGTCTCACGGCGGCCACCAGCCAGAGCGAGCCCAGAGGAGTGAGTGCCCGGAGGTGTGGGAAGGGTGTACTGACGCCCCCCCCATGCTGTCTGGCGAACAGGATAAGCCGAACGAGACCCATGAGTGAGGGGAGGAGTGAGCAGACAGACTCCCCTGACACAGACACCCCCCCCCTGCATAACATGTACAGTGATAGATACGTGGAAACGTATGAGGATGCAGAAAGATGAACACAATGACACTCCCTGTGACAAAACATAAGGCAATGTCAGTGGGGTGCGACCTACCTGTGCGATACGACCCGAACAATGCACCATGTGGAATACTCACCAACTGACCGGTGTCCCCCTCCACTGGTGCAGTGAACCACCACTAGACTCCCGGCCGCCTTGCTGGGAAGTTAAGTAGGTGGATGGAAGGTAATAGTACAGCGCTACATATAGGCCAGTAAAAACTGGACTGTAACTCAAATGTGACCATAAATGGAAACACACAAAAAAGTGAGAAGGGGCAGGCTGAACGCCCTACCCAATATATATAAAATGTCCACAATGATAAACAAAAACAAAAACAAAAAAAAATTAAATAATTAAGAGTGTCCAAAACAGTGGGTAAATAACAAGGAATGGATGTAAAACTTCTGGCACAATTCTTCACGTGGATGGTGACATTCATGTGTGCTTACCAGAAACGTTGGACCCGAATGTCATACGACAGCGGATCAATCGAGCTTGAGAGTATCTCCAACGGCTGCTCCACAGGAACGTCCCCGGATCTCTGATGGATGTAGAGGTATACCGGCTAGACGATCGGATGTCTTCAATCCTGGGTGGAACTGATGGATGCAGTACTTCTCGGGTCTCCAATACCCCCTAGGCTGGAGATCCCACCAGAAGACTGGCACTCTGGATCCCGGGTATTCAACCGGACGATGGAATACGATCAAACTTAAATGGAAAATACCCCGACAAGGGTATTGTAGAAGGACCAACTGGAGAAAACTGAAAAAACTTTTCCTCACCGATTTCATGCAAAGAGAAGAAAAAAATAGGGGGCTCCAATGGTGTAGGTCAAAAAAAATTGGGTTTTTAATCAGAAAAACACCAACATACAAAGATAAAAAGTAATCACAGTTCATATATTAAAAGACATTAAAAGATATTAAAAGACAACATGGGAAGCAAAATGCATAGCCCAACGCGTTTCGTTCCTAACAGGACATCTACAGTAGGTGGATGGAAGGATGGACCCCCTCCCCCGGCGTGAGCCCCGGAGAAGCAGACGGGCGGCCTCCACGATGCCAGAAGGAAACCCGGATGGCTGGACGCCCCCCCACCGCGAGCACCTGGGTGGGGCCTCGGCGGAGAGGGAGGGTGGATGGATGGATGTCCCCCCCTAAGCTGCCCGCAATAACCTGGGAGGAGTGGATGGATGGATTCTCCTCATGAAGCAGGGTGAGCCTGGAAAGAGGAGTGGACGAGCGGGCAGCCCTGCAGATGCCGGAGTGAGCTTGGAGGAGGAGTGGGTGAATGGCAGGTGGCCCCCCCGACCATGCGGGATGAAACTGGATGGAGCCTCGTGGGGACAAGGAACATTCCCCCCGCACCCGTGCCGGAAATAACAGCAGGTTTGGGGTAAAAACTAAGGCCCCAAGACGGAGAAAAATGGCGCAAGCGAGCAGCCAGGCGGGGGTGCAAGGCAGATTCCGGGGACTAAGCTAGGAACAGCCGAGGTGCGCCCCCCCCATGAGCAAGATAAGGTAGGCGGCGGGCGGCCCCCCCTCAATGATGCCCGGTGTGTACCCCGGGAGAAGCGGGCGGCCCCCTGATACAGCCGGCATGAGCACCGGAGAGGAAGGAAGGTAGGTAGCTGGCGAGCACCCCCCCACCCCACCCACGATATCCAGCGTGAGCCCGGGAGAGGAAACCATCAGGAGATACTATACCAGGACAACCACCAACACCCCCCCCCTCTCCCTGACACCTAGCGTGCGCACCAGGAGAAATAAGCAGGCGAGCGGGAGGTATGAGTAGAAGGAGTGAAGGCGACATCCCCGCCCCCCCCCCCTGACGCCCGGCTTGAGTGTGGGAAGAAGGAGCGGGCGGTCCTTCCACCGATGCTGGGTGCCCCCTATGCAGCCCGGCGTGAGCCAAAGCAGTGGCGGCGGGCGGGCGGCCCCCCTGAATGAAAAAACCTGGCATGAATCCTGGAACAAGAAGGCTTGGCCCCGACTCCTGCAGCCGACCGCCGCACAGTGACGAAAAGCGGAAGTGACGCGAAGCCCGGAAATGACGTCATGGCTGGACCCAGAAACCCCGCCGACGCAGGAGAGGAGAGAGTAGGGGGGATAAATAGCCCCCAGACTCCTCCTACAAATTCAGGCTAGCCTGCGGCCAGCCTTCTAACACATATATATATATATATATATATATATATATATATATACACACACACACACTATATTGTCAAAAGTATTGTGACGCCTGCTTTTACACACACATGAACTTTAATGACATCCCAGTCACCGCTGACATCCGACGCTCCACAGAGTTGTATGGAACGCCCGTTCAGGTCCGCCAAAAAAACTGACAGGCGGACCTGAATGGTCCACCCTTGTGAAAGGGGCCTTATACAGTATTATTTTCAGTGTGATGTGTATTATATGTATTATATATTGTGGTAATATTGAAGTTTATTGATATTTTCATACATTAGAGCAGGGATATGCAATTAGCGGACCTCCAGCTGTTGCCAAACTACAAGTCCCATGAGGCATAGCGAGTCTCTGACAGCAGCAAGCATGACACCCAGAGGCAGAGGCAGAGGCATGATGGGACTTGTAGTTTTGCAACAGCTGGAGGTCCGCTAATTGCATATCCCTGCATTAGAGGGTCCCACCATTATGGTTAAGTTATTGTTTAGTAGGTTAGCGATGCACTTTTTTTTTTAGTGGTGTGGGAACACATATCAGCAATTTTTTATTTTACCTCCAGTAGATTATTGTAAATAGTAGTGTGGTGATTACCTATTATACTAAAGATCGGCATGTGGCATTAATAAACATCAACAGATTTCAGTTGTGCCCCACCAGGCCGGCAAAACATGGACAATGTGCCTGTCTGCTGAGTTCATCTCCCCATCCCTGCACTCTTGCACCGATTGGCAGCAATGATTGGCACTGATAGGCACCACTGATTGACAGCACTAATGGCCACTGATAGGTGGCACTAATGGGCACTGATTGGCAGCACTGATAAGGCAGCACTGATGGGCCCTGATTGGCACTGAGATGCTGCACTGATTGGCACTAATAGGCAGCACTGATTGGCACTGATAGGTAGCACTGATTGGCAGCATTTAGTGGCACTGATGGGCACTGAAAGGCAGAACTGATAGTCAACACTGATGAGCACTGATAGGTGGCACTGATGGGCATTGATAGGCAGCACTGATGAGCACTGGTTGGCAGCACTGATAGGTGGCACTGAATGGCACTGACAGGTGGCACTGATTGGAAGCACTGATTGGCAGCACTGATGGGCACTAATAGGCAGCGCTGATGGGCACTGATAGGCAGCACTAATTGGCACGTATGGGCACTGACTGGTGGCACTGATTGGAGGCACTGATAGGTGGCACTGATTGTCACTGATAGGAGGCACTGTTTGGCACTGACAGATGGCACTGATAGGCGACACTGATTGGAATCACTGATTGGCACTGACTGGCACTGACACGTGGTACTGTTTGGCACTGACATGTGGCATTGACAGGTGGCACTGATTGGAAGCACTGACTGGCACTGACAGGTGGCACTGATTGGAAGCACTGACTGGCACTGACAGGTGACACTGATTGGCACTGACAAGCGGCAATGGCACTGATTGGCACTGACAAGCGGGACTGGCACTGATTGTCACTGACTTGCGGCACTGACTGGCACTGACTGGTGGCACTAACAAGCGGCACTGGCACTGATTGGCACTGACTGGTGGCACTGATTGGCACTGACAAGCGGCACTGGCACTGACTGGTGGCACTGACAAGTGGCACTGGCTGGCACTGACAAGCGGCACTGACACTGACAGGTGGCACTGATTGTCACTGACTGGTGGCACGGATTGGAAACACTGACAGAGGAGAGGGGGGTATCACATTGAGCAGATGTTGGTGCTTGTAAGATCCGCTCAGTGTGTGACACAGCCAATAATGGCTTATGTTCGATAGCTGCACAGTCCTGCACACCCCCATATCACCGCAGAATTATGAAGCTCCTCGCAGACTCTCCCTACAAACAGTTACAATAGATGACACTGTCATCTATTGTAACTGCTTGTTGGGAGAGAGAGGAGCTTCATAATTCTGCGGTGATATGGGGGTGGGCGGGACTGAGCAGCTATCGAACATAAGCCATTATTGGGCTGTTTAAGAAAAGGGGCGGGGCCACATACGTAGCGGTACGCCCATTCCTCCTCCCATTGGCTGGGGTTCGATAGCTGCTAGGCCCCGCCCACCCCAACGTCAACTCTGAAATCTGACAGATCCTCTGTCTCCCTGCAAGCAGTTACAATACAGGAGGACAGTGTCACACACTGAGCGGATCTTACAAGCACCAATATCTGCTCAATGTGATACTGTCTCAGCACGGCAATTCGAAGCAGCATTTTACAGCAGCCCTGCGGGCAGATCTCGGGAGAGCGTGGGGCTACACAAACACTGCATGGGTGATTAGGGTGTGCCCAGGCACCCGAGTGAAAAGAATTTATTTTTAAAGAAGAATACACTTTTGGAATTTACAGCACACAGGAATTCCATGCATTACTGGTATAGTGAAATGAAATGAAATCAGAGCTAACATTGTGAATCAATTTATTTTTATGAAACAATGAAACTTTCCATTCACATCTCCATCATACAGAGCTACTCAGACATATGGACAGATCCCCCATAATTAGTGTATTACCTAGTACCCCTATAGCAAAAATGTTTCCTTCATTGTAAATAGAGTATTGCAGGATTACATCCCCCTTACATTTGTATTGCTGTATTAGGCTTGGTTCACACTAGTGCGATGCGGGAACGCTGCAAATCCACTGCAGATTCCCCGCATCGCACCCGATTCACACGACAGTTCACACTGCCATATGCGAACTGCTGGGGAGTTTCAATACATTGTTAATGACACCCCCATTTCAGCTCGCATATCGCACTTCGAACTGTCAGTTCGGACATGAATCGGATCGCATAGGTGTGTATATCCATACGATCCGATTCTGGTGCGGACCAAAAAAACGGTCCTTTGCGAGTCTAGTCTGAATGCAATGCGATTTCAGCCATACTATCTTTATGGCTGAAATCGTATCGCATGTGATTTGCAGTGCTGTGTGAATCGCATGCGATTTTGCACCACACAGCAGTGTGAACCGGCCCTTAGACTGCATATTCATGCAGCCGCACAAATATAGAAGTATTTGGCCATGTTGATGTGCCCTAGAATGGAGAGGTGTTCCATGCAGTTGCCTGTTAAACTCAATTATAGGCTGACAGGTTTCTAGCGCACTGGGCTGATTTTTCATTGGGGTACAACCTATATGCTAAAGATAGTTTACACCTAAATGGAAGGGGGTCTGCTGTGCTGCGGGAGAGGTTTATCAGAAGGCTAGAGGAGCATTTCAACTAGGATTGAGGGGGAGGGAGAATAAGGCCCCTTTCACATTGAGGCGTTGCAATAATGCGCTAAAAATTATTAGCGTTATTACCGTGTTTTTACCATGTTTTTACTGCGTCAGGTATCCCACAATCCTCCACTCTACTGCGGTTATGTGACCTTCCCACAGCTTCTGGGTGTTTTTACCGTGTTTTTATTTCAATGGGGATCGGCGTTTTTACAGCGCTATTTTATGCGCCCCAAAGATGCTCCAAAAAAGCTGTTTGCAGGATTTTTTCCAATGCACAGCCAGCACAATGCCTCAGTGTGAAAGCCCTCAGGGCTTTCACATTGAGAATGCTGGGGCAAGATATTTCAGGCGTTTTTACAGCGCTATTTTTAGCGCTAAAACGCCTGAAAAATGCCTCAGTGTGAAAGGGGCCTTAGATTATAATGTGTCAGAGAGCAAATTTTCCAAGGATGAGGGCTGCTCTCCAAGTCTTAGACTGGGAGGGAATATTGGCCTCAATGAACACAAAACAGAAGTGGGAATTCTTGAAAGACTGTATGTGAACACACTGCAAAATATATTCCCATGGGCAATACGTTTAAAAGGCTAAAAATAAATCCTATGTGGCTCACGGCCAAAGTTAGAAAACCAATAAATAATAAGAAAAGAGCTTTTAAAAAACATAAAAATGAAGAAACACTATCATCATCGTTTAAATGTTACAAAGAGCATTACATAATATGTAAAAAGGAAATCATGGCTGCAAAAATTCTAAATGAACGTCAAATTGCAAAAGATAGTAGGACAAACCCCTAAAAATTCTTCAAATATAATAATAATAAAAAATTCAGGTCTGAGCAGGTCCTTTACAAAATAATCTGGAGTAGGTGACTGGGTACAAAGAGAAGGCAAATTTATTAAATACCTTCTTTAGCTCTGTGTATACAAAAGGAGCATGGGGGAGTTCATGTCCACAATGGGAATGGTATTGGCACAGCCCCAAATGATCCACAATGGCTCAAAATTGATATGGCCCGGAAATATTTAGACAGCATAAAGGAGAATAAAGCGCCTGGACCAGATGGCATACACCCACAGATACTTAAAGAATTGAGCCCTGTCATTTCAAAGCCATTGTTTCTAATTTTTAGGGACTCTTTAGGCTCCGTTTACAACTTGGCATTCCAAATAATGGGCGGAATCGCCGTAATTCTGCCCACGATTTGAAATAGCGGCAAATCGCAGGACATTCGTTCAATCCTCGTCACCTCCAATGGCTCCTGATCGTGGTGTGATTTTGCCGCTATTGGTCCCGTGACAATCACGGCAACATCACACAAATAGAATCAGGGGATGCCTGTCGTGCAAAAGAAGTTCTTGTACTTCTTTTGGGCGACAGGCGTCCCGCGATTTTGTTTGGGCGCCCCCGATCGGAGTGCCATTGGAAGTGACGGGGATCACACAGGCGTCCTGAGTTTTGCCACTATTTCGAATCGTGGCCAGAATTGCTGGCAGAATCGCGGCGATTCTGCACATGATTCGGAACGCCAAGATGTGAACGAAGCCTTAATGACTGGCATAGTACCACTGAACTGGCGTAAGGCCAATGTGGTGCCTGTATTTAAAAAGGGATCAAAGTCTTTACCAAGTCCTGGACATGGAAGGAAAGAAAATTAACCCATGGGACTTTGCAGAGTGGTGCTAAGTAAAAAATACACTGCATGTATAAAAATTACAAAATTTATTTTAGTTAGCATAAAAAAATATATATATACACTACCAAATTCAATTATATCAGAATAAAGGTACAGTTTCACCAATGTACAGTGCCTTGCAAAAGTATTCACCCCCCTTGGCTTTTTATCTATTTTGTTACATTACAGCCTTTAGTTTAATGTTTTTTTTTAAATCTGTATTATATTTGATGGATCAGAACACAATAGTCTAAGTAAAATTAGAAAAATATATACATAAAACTATTTTTCAGAAATAAAAAAATGAAAATTGGCATGTGTGTATGTATTCACCCCCTTTGTTATGAAGCCCATAAAAAGCTCTGGTGCAACCAATTACCTTCAGAAGTCACATCATTAGTGAAATGATGTCCACCTATGTGCAATCTAAGTGTCACATGATCTGTCATTATATATACACACCTTTTTGAAAGGCCCCAGAGGCTGCAACACCTAAGCAAGAGGCACCACTAACCAAACACTGCCATGAAGACCAAGGAACTCTCCAAACAAGTAAGGGACAATGTTGTTGAGAAGTACAAGTCAGGGTTAGGGTATAAAAAAAAATCCAAATCTTTGATGATCCCTAGGAGCACCATCAAATCTATCATAACCAAATGGAAAGAACATGGCACAACAGCAAACCTGCCAAGAGACGGCCGCACATCAAAACTCACGGACCGGGCAAGAAGGGCATTATTCAGAGAGGCAGCACAGAGACCTAAGGTAACCCTGGAGGAGCTGCAGAGTTCCACAGCAGAGACTGGAGTATCTGTACATAGGACAACAATAAGGCATATGCTCCATAAAGTTGGGCTTTATGGCAGAGTGGACAGAAGAAAGCTATTACTTTCAGCAAAAAACAAAATGGCACGCTTTGAGTTTGCGAAAAGGCATGTGAGAGACTCCCAAAATGTATGGAGGAAGGTGCTCTGGTCTGACGAGACTAAAATTTAACTTTTTGTCCATCAAAGAAAACGCTATGTCTGGCGCAAACCCAACTCATCACATCACCCAAAGAACACCATCCCCACAGTGAAACATGTGTAGCGGGTATGTACTTTTGTGAGTGTTTAATTCGAGTGAAGACATCAGTGATGTCTTGTTCCCTGCGGCCCAGCAGGTGGCGCTGTCACTTTGGGCCGGGGTTGAACCATCACTGCAGTGCCGTATCCTTTGTGTCCTCTCGCAGCGGTTGTACGGCGGGGCGGGGAACCCGCCGTGCTTGCTGGGAGAGGGTATAAAGGGGGTGGACATCTTCGCCACGAGGTCCGAGCCCCAGGCACCTTCAGCCTGGGGGCTGCTGTCCACGGTCGGTGTCCAGGCGGCCTAGGCCTGGACACGAGGAGTTCGGGAGTCACCCCAGACATCCTCAGTCTGGGGTAAGGTGCATCATTCAGGCCTGGGGCCCAGCTTCCTCCACTGGGTCCCGCCCGGGAGGAATCGTCCTAAGGTGCCCACAGTATCGGGTACCTGAATCCAGGCGTAACGGACCGTGCAGGTGACCTTCTGTAGATCTGGTGCAGCATATTGCCAGTGCCGGGACAGGGCCTCCAGAGACCGTCGGGATGGATGTCCTTTCCAAACAGGGGCTGTATTCACACGGAAGGTGGTCCATGTTCTAAGGTCGGTGGCAGAGACTGTTACATTCAGGCCTGTGGCAGGGGCCTCAACAGTTCAATCGGTAGGTGGCAGCTACCAACCCCACAGTCAGTGGCAGAGACCGTGCACCAAGCCTATTCGTACGAAAAAGGAATAGGAGAGTTCATTTGTGCCTGGGCCTACTCGTATCCACACCCCTGTCTGTCTGTTACAAGAGTTCAACTGATTATGTTCATCCTGGCAAATGGAGAAATAAAAGAGTGTTGGACTTTTAATGGTGTGGGGCTCTTTTACTGGTAGACACATCTCCACAAAGGAAGCAGAGGCTCCGTATGCAACGAACAGACCCGAAGGTAAATCAAGTGACTTTGCTCAACCCTCATACGCATACGAGGTGAGAGCTTGGCATGGTGTTCCTGCACTCTCTCTCCCAGGTACCCCTAGACAACAGCCGCAATAAAAAGAGAGAGATAGTGAGGCCGCTACACATGCATCATGCTGTGGGGATGTTTTTCAGCAGTCGGTACTGGGAAAATGGTCAGAGTTGAGGGGAAATATGGATGGTGCTAAATAAAGCAATATTCTTGAGCAAAACCTGTACCACCCTGTGTGTAATTAATTTGAGGCTAGGACAGAGGTTCACCTTCCAACAGGACAATGACCCCAAACACACTGCTAAAGCATCACTTGAGTGGTTTAAGGGGAAACATGTAAATGTGTTGGAATGACCTAGTCAAAGCCAAGACCTCAATCCAATAGAAAATCTGTGGTCAGACTTAAAGATTGCTGTTCACAAGCGCAACCCATCCAACTTGAAGGAGCTGGAGCAGTTTTGCAAGGAGCAAAGGGCAAAAATCCCAGTGGTAAGATGTGGCAAGCTCATAGAGACTTATCCAAAGCGACTTGGAGCTGTGATAGCCACAAAAGGTGGCTCTACAAAGTATTGATTAAGGGAGGTAAATAGTTATGCATATTGACTTTTTCTGTTATTTTGTCCTATTTGTTGTTTGCTTCACAATAATAAAAAAAACATCTTCAAAGTTGTGGGCATGTTCTGTAAATGAAATGATGCAAATCCTCAAACAATCCATGTTAACTCCAGGTTGTGAGGCAACAAAACACGAAAAATGCCAAGGGGGTGAATACTTTTGCAAGGCACTGTACATTTCAGATGCCAAAGTAGTTGGTAAATCAATAATTCTTAGCAGAAGCTGTAATCTCTATGCATTTCGTGGGACAACACCCACTTCATCAGGGGACAGCCGAAGTTGGTTTGTGTGTACATCTGTGGAAAGACCAAGGTAAAATAGACAAAAGATTAATTAAAGAGTATATATAAATTTTACTGGATGGAATCCACTGATAAGTAACAAGGTATACTCACATGCAAAATGCATAGAGAATACAGCTTCTGCAAATAATGATTTACCAACTACTTTGGCATCTGAAATGTACATTGGTGAAACTGTACCTTTATTTTGATATAATGTACATTGGTGAAACTGTACCTTTATTTTGATATAATGTACATTGGTGAAACTGTACATTTACTTTGATATAATGTAATGTAGTAGTGTATATATATATATTTTTAATGCTAACTGAAATAAATTTTGTATTTTTTATACAAGCATTGTATTTTTTACTTAGCACCACTCTGCAAAGTCCCATGGGCTAATTGTCTTGTTGTTTTGTTCTGCTATATTGGGGACTGAGTGCTGCCTGGGTCTGAGCATCAGTGTTTTTTTTTTCTCTCTACTGGTAAAGGTTAGACCTGTTAGTTTAACTTCTATAGTTGGGAAGATGCTAGAGAGTTTAATAAAAGACCATATAGATGAGTTCTTGCTGGGAAAAAATATTTTAAGCAACAGACAGTATGGATTCATGAAAGACAGAAGTTGTCAGACAAATCTGATTTCTTTTTATAAGGAGGTAAGTAAAACCTTAGACAAAGGAGTGGCTGTGGAGGTAGTATACTTAAAGTGATTGTAAGGTCTCAATTTTTTTGTTATACTTACTTGCTCTGTGCAGCGGTATTGCACAAAGCAGCCCAGATCATCCTCTTCTCGGGTATCTCTTTGGCTCTCCTGGCCCCTTCCTCCTGTTGAGTGCCCTCACAGAAAGCAGCTTGCTATGGGGGCACCTGAGCTGAGCTGCAGCTCCCTGTGTCCTGTCAGACCCAGAGCCACGTCCCGGCCTCTCCCTCATTGGCTCACTGAATTTGATTGACAGCAGCAGAGCCAATAGTGCCACGCTGCCGTCTCAGCCAATTAGGAGGGGAGTCCCGGACAGCCGAGACACTCCTGCAACATCGCTGGATTGCGATGGGGCTCAGGTAAGCATTAGGGGGGCTGAGGGGGGCTGCTGCACACAGAAGGTTTTTTATCTTCATGCAATAAAAAACCTTCCTAATTTACAACCACTTTAAGGTCATCACAGAGGACAAGGGGGCATTTTTTACATCTGGAGGAAAAGAGATTTAATCTCCAAATATGGAAAGGCTTCTTCACAGTAAGAGCTGTGGAAATGTGGAATAGGCTCACTCAAGAGCTGGTTCTCTCCAGCTCAGTAAATTGCTTTAAAAAGTCCTGAGTTCCTTCCTAAATGTACATAATACAACTGGATACTAACATTTATAACTAAAGTTTATCCAGGGATAGGGATGAGCCGAACCCCCCCCCCCCCCCCCGGTTCGGTTCGCACCAGAACCTGCGAACGGACTGAATGTTCGCGCAAACTATCAAACCCCGTTAAAGTCTATGGGACTCGAACGTTCAGAATCAAAAGTGATAATTTTAATTAATAAAAGGCTAATAAGCAAGTTATTGTCCTAAAAAGGGTTTGGGGAGACGGGTCCTGCCCCAGGGGACATGTATCAATGCAAAAAAAAGTTTTAAAAACTGCAGTTTTTTCGGGAGCAGTGATTTTAATGATGATTAAAGTGAAAAAAAAAGTGAAATATTCCTTTAAATATCATACCTGGGGATGTCTATAGTATGCCTGTGAAGTGGCACGTGTTTTCCGTGTTTAGAACTGTCCCTGCACAAAATGACATTTCTAAAGGAAAAAATATAATTTAAAACTGCTTGCGGCTTTAATGTAATGTGTGGTCCTGGGAATGCGGATGAAAATCATTGAGAAAATCGGCATGGGTACCCCCCCCCCCCCCAGGCCATTTGGGTCTTTTATGGATAATAAGGGGAATCCCGCACCCAAATTAAAAAAAGGAAAGGCGTGGGGCCCTCAGGCTCTATATACTCTGTACAGCAGTATACAGGCGGTGCAAACAAGACAGGGACTGTAGGTTTGTTCTTAAGTAGAATCTGTTTGTAATTTATAACTGTTACATTTTTAAAGTGTAGCTCCAGCCAAAAAATCTATTTTTAAGCTTTTTGGAAAACATAGGGAAGGGTTATCACCCCTGTAACATTTGTTTTGCTGTCTGTGCACCTCTTCAGAAGATTTCACCTCACTTTCTGTCCCAATGACAATTGTTTTTTGAAAATTTGGGGGTTTTAGTGAAACAAGGATTGGTGATAAAGCATAAGTGGAGAGGAGACACGTTTTTCCCATATTAACTCTTACAGGGGAGAATTTCCCTTCCTAGGAACGGGCCCTGCTGTGAAATATTAGATCAAGAATTGTAATTATATGCCCCTGTTGAACAGGGGCAGAAAAATTGGATCTTAGGCACAGGTGCTGGTGCCACAAACCTGCAACCCCTCACAGAATCTCTAGTTGGAGCGCATGAATGAGCCCTGCTGCAAATGATTGCATCAAAAATTGTAATTACACGCCCCCGTTAAACAGGGGCAGAAAAATTGGGCCTTAGGCACTCGTGCAACAACACTGCAACCCCTCACAGATACTATAGTTGGAGCGCAGAAATGAGCCCTGCTGCAAAGTATTGCATCAAAAATTGTAATTACATGCCGGGGCTAAAGAATTGGGCCTTAGCCACTGGTGGCGGTGCCCAGAACCAAAATGTTCTTACAAGCTATCAGCATGAACTTTGAGGAGGAAGAGAATAGTCACTCAGCATAACAGGATAGTCACTCAGCATCAGCATAGGCAGTCTTGAAGGGACTGTGGCAAAAAAAAGCCAAGCTTCCCTGACCCTGTCCTGGTGCCATATTGGCACAAATACTCATTGATGGCCCTCTGCTGCGTGTGCAGTCGCTGCAGCATGGCCAACGTTGAGTTCCACCTGGTGGGCATGTCACAGATTAGGCGGTTCTTGGGCAGGTTGTATTCCTTTTGGAGGTCAGCAAGCCGAGCACTGGCATTATATGACCGGCAGAAATGCACACAGACTTTCCTGGCCTGTCTCAGGACATCCTGTAAGCCTGGGTACCTGCCCAAGAACCGCTGCACCACCAAGTTAAGGACGTGAGCCAAACAGGGCACATGGGTCAGTTGTCCCTGTCGGAGGGCGGAGAGGAGGTTGGTGCCATTGTCTCAAACCACCATTCCCGGCTTAAGCTGGCGTGGCGTCAACCACCACTGAGCCTGCCCCTGCAGAACTGACAGAATCTCTGCCCCAAGCTCCTGTCCCCCAAGCACACCAGCTCAAGCACCGCATGGCATCTTTTTGCCTGCGTACCTGCATAGCCCCTTGAACGCCTACGGAGCACCGCTGGTTCCGAGGACAAAGCACAGGAAGAGGCCATGGAGGAAGAAGAAGAGGAGGTGGTGGAGAAGAGAGGTGTGTCAGAATCACCAGTAGTAGCATTTTGGAGGCGTGATGGCGTAACAACATTCAACACTACTGTACCTTGTCCTGCATCCTTCCCAGCTGCCAGCAGAGTCACCCAATGCGCCGTGAAAGATAGGTAATGTCCCTGTCCATGCCTGCTGGACCATGAGTCAGCGGTAAAATGCACCTTACCGCTGACCGCCCTGTCCAACGAGGCCAAGACATTGCCTTCCACATGCCGGTAGAGAGCCGGAATCGCCTTCCGTGAGAAAAAGTGGCGTTTGGGAACCTGCCACTGAGGAACCGCACATTCCACAAACTCACGGAAGGGGGCAAAGTCTACCAACTGAAAAGGCAGCAGTTGAAGTTCTAGCAATTTAGCCAAGCTAGCATTCAACCGCTTGGCATGTGGATGGCTAGGAGCAAACTTTTTTCAGCAGCTGGGGCAGGGAAATTTGCCTGGTACAAATTGACGTTGGTGTACCGATAGCAGATTGCCCGCAAGTACTTGGCTGTGACACACCTAATTCTACACCTTAATTCCTCTCAGTGCAGGTTTCAGAGAGGACTGAAGGTATAGTGGGGTTGGAGATCCCAGCTGATGAGGAGCAAGGAGAGGTCCGCTTTGTTCTTTGGTGTGGGTCTTTTAGGTGTGCTTGCCAATGAACTGCATGGCAGGTCGGCATATGTCTGATCAAGCATGTGGTGCCCAAGCGGGTAATGTTTTGGCCACGTGAGATACGCCTGAGACATATGTTGCAAATCCTCCTGCAGCATGTACCCAACACTGTGGTTAAACAGTTCGGAGGACTCCTCAGGAGGACATGGTGGGGCTAGGGAAAGAGTGACTGATGCCATTGAGCCGAGGGAAGAGGCTGCTTTGGCAGCTGCTTTGCCAGACAAAGTACCCGGAGCCTGGGTGAGAGAGGATGAGGAGGATGAGGACAGCTTGGTCATTCACTCTACCAAATCTTCGGCATGTTGTGGCTTAACATGGCCAGCTGCTGAAAAAAAGGACAAGCGTGTCCCACGGCCACGTGCTGATGAGGATGCACCGTGTCCACGACCAGCACTGTTGCCTCTAGACACAGAGCCTGCTTGCCCTCTTTTATTGGCTCATGACTGTCTGCCTCTCCTTGTTGTCCTTCCAGACATACTAATGGCCTGCAGGGAGATGTAGCTGCACAAAGCTGGGATGTATGTATATACTGATTACACTGCAGCTAGCAGAGTCAACTGCCTGCCTGTAGTATTCTTAGTAAGAGAACACCAGCAATTGTATTCAGGTAGCTTTAGGTGCACACTGTGCAAAGGACACGGTACACTAAATGAAAATACTGCAGCTCCCTGCCTGTATTTGTATGAGAACACCAGCAATTGTATTCAGGTAGCTTTAGGTGCACACTGTGCAAATGACACAGTACACAAAATGAAAATACTGCAGCTCCCTGCCTGTATTTGTATGAGAACACCAGCAATTGTATTCAGGTAGTTTTAGGTGCACACTGTGCAAAGGACACAGTACACTAAATGAAAGAACTGCAGCTCCCTGCCTGTATTTGTATGAGAACACCAGCAATTGTAGTCAGGTAGCTTTAGGTGCACACTGTGCAAAGGACACAGTACACTAAATGAAAATACTGCAGCTCACTGCCTGTATTTGTATGAGAACACCAGCAATTGTATTCAAGTAGCTTTAGGTGCACACTGTGCAAAGGACACAGTACACTAAATGAAAATACTGCAGCTCCCTGCCTGTATTTGTATGAGAACACAAGCAATTGTATTCAGGTAGCTTTAGGTGCACACTGTGCAAAGGACACAGTACACTAAATGAAAATACTGCAGCTCCCTGCCTGTATTTGTATGAGAAAACCAGCAATTGTATTCAAGTAGCTTTAGGTGCACACTGTGCAAATGACACAGTACACTAAATGAAAATACTGCAGCTCCCTGCCTGTATTATTATGAGAACACCAGCAATTGTATTCAGGTAGCTTTAGGTGCACACTGTGCAAAGGACACAGTACACTAAATGAAAATACTGCAGCTAGCACAATCGCCTGCCTGCCTGTCAGTATATTATGAAGAGAATAACAGGAACGGATCTAGCTAAACTGTAACTGCAGCTAACTGACTCGCCTGCCTGCTCTATCTAACTCAAATGAGATGATACTATCTCTCTCTCTCTCTCTGTCTTTCTTTAACCGCCGCCGCAACACACTACACAAGGCCGCCATGCAGGCGGCCTTATATAGTGTGGTGCGTGTACTAAACCCCCTGAGACATAATTGGCCAAAGCCACCCTGGCTTTGGCCAATTATGGCTCTCCGTTCTTACCGCGCTGTGATTGGCCAAAGCATGCGGGTCATAGTGCATGCTTGGCCAATCATCAGCCAGCAATGCACTGCGATGCCGCAGTGAATTATGGGCCGTGACGCGGCACTCGAATTTGGCGCGAATGGCCCATAATGTTCGACATTCGACGAACGGTCGAACAGCCGATGTTCGAGTCGAAAATGAGTTTGACTCGAACTCGAAGCTCATCCCTATCCAGGGAATATCCGATTGCTTCTTGGTGGATCAGGAAGGATTTTTTTCACCTGCTGAAGCAAATTGGATCATGCTTTGCTGGACTTTTTTTTGTCCTCCACTGGATCAACTGTGGGTATGGGATTCTAAACATTTTTTTCCCTTTTTTTGGTTAAACTAGATGGACTTGTGTCTATTTTAAACCAGACTAAATTTGTAACAATGTAAGGGGGGAATAGTATACTAGACTCCAAAGTGTCCTAAATATTCAACGATAAAGGTATCTATCACGATTCAGTAACCCAAATACAGATGTATGGCAGACAGTCCTGTGCACATGGGGGAGATCCCTCATGAATCCTTAGAGGATACAACAACATTTAGGTCAATGAATATGGTCTGGATTATAAATTGAGTGGTCTGACTAAGTGGGGTCCCCCACGAATCCTCCAGTCTGACTGAATGTTTAGCTCATTCCTATTGCGAACTTGCCCCTGGCCCTGTTTGGTCTTCATCTGTCTATGACAGGGATCTATCATTTTTTAATCAACAGCAATCCACAAAAAAATGATTCATAAAAAGAAAAAAAAAATACACCACAAAGGCATCATAATACATCAGTACAGTACACTCACCTGCTTGTTCTTTAAAAACAAAAAAAACTTAAATTACCTCTGCATAAGGTCTTTTGACCTTTGGGTTTCTTTGTAGCCACATGGGTGTCAAGTTTTGTAGCTGCTGACTTTTTTTTTTTTTAACAAAGAAGTTTATTCAAGTTTTTAGACAGAACAAAAATGAAAACAGTGGTACAATCATAGTAACCATACATGAATCAGCCAGGTTCAGTAGAAATAAGTCAGTGAGAATTTCAGCATATTACAGTAAACTAGGCAGGTGAGAAGGTGCTACCATCCGGGCGCACAACGGGTCATGCTGGAAGTGTCGAAACAAAGAGAAGAGAAGCCCCTGACATCCTGGGGGGGGGGGGAAGGAACGGGGGGGGGGGGGGAGGGAGGAGGAGAGGAGCAGGGGGGGAGAGGGGCAGGAGGGGAAGAGAGAGAGAAGAGGGGAAAAAGGGGTTACATTCCTGCTTCAGTTATGAGTCACCATCATTAGGCCATATAAACAAAACCATTCATCTCAAATTCCCTGTGTTACCTTGTTCCGAGTCCTAGTCCAGAGGCACCCTGCGTTCACGGACTCATGCCGCCCAAAGTTTGTCAAATTTTTTTGGGCAGTTATGCCCCATATATGTTAGCTTGTATAACGGCAGTGCCCAGGGCCGCTGTTAGAAATCATGGGGCCCCATACAGCCTACTTGACGGGGCCCCCTTGACCCCGCCCACAACTCCACCCATGGCTCTGCCTCTGACCCCGCCCACAACCCCACCCATGGGTCTGCCCCTGCCCCCACACTGTCAGGGGGGGGGGTCTGGGGGACTGGTGGCAGGAGCTGGAACATGTAACATTTACAGCGCCCCACCAATCATAACTGGATCTGAATGGGAGAGATGTCAGTATTTTGACATCTGTGCCCATTCAGTTTGTGTCCGCATACACCACAGACTTGTGTCCATTTACATCAGGCTACCTCTGATCTGCCACATTTAGGTTTGGAAAAATAGAAAAGTATGTTCTTTTCCATTTTTTTTTTTTACCTGAATAGACACAGAGGTAGGCAGATCTAAATGCATACCTGTAAACCTACATGGAGCTTTCAATCAGGTCTCCATGAAAAAGGACCTAATTGCAAAGATAGGGTGAAAGGTTATCAAAGGGAAGTGGTTTGGGGTGGTAAAAATGCAGCTTGGCTATGTGTTTTTACTGTCCCAATCCATCACATGTGTAAAGTAGCATATCACTAAGTGCTCATGGTCATTATCATTATGATGATCAGAGCACAGAAGGTGCTGTATGGCTCTGTCAGTGTAACATGACTGTGTGATGCTGACTTTGTTATGGCTTTGCTGTGTTATAGTTAGAGATGTACAGAACTATTCGCCGGCGAACAGTTCCCGGCGAACATAGCTTGTTCGCGTTCGCCGCGGCCGGCGAACATATGCGATGTTCGGTCCGCCCCCTATTCATTATCATTGAGCAAACTTTGACCCTGTACCTCACAGTCAGCAGACACATTCCAGCCAATCAGCAGCATACCCTCCCTCCCAGACCCTCCCACCTCCTGGACAGCATCCATTTTAGATTCATTCTCAAGCTGCAGTCTTAGCGAGAGGAGGGACAGTTTAGCTGCTGCTTATTTTATAGGGAAAGCTAGGCTAGGCAAGTGTATTCAGTGTTCACTCCACTCCTGAAAGACTCATCTGATCTCTGCTGTAAGCACAGCGTCCTGACAGCACCCCAAAAAGCCCTTTTTAGGGCTGGTAAAACACCAGTCTGCTTTTTTGTTTTTTCCTGGACAGCATCTATTTTAGATTCAGTCTGTACTTAAAGTGGAGCTCCACCCTAAATAGCAACTTTTGCTATTTGGAACCCTCCCCCCCTCCGATGTCACAATTGACACCTTTCAGGGGGGAGGGGGGTGAAGATACCTGTCTAAGACAGGTATTTTCACCCACATCCGGGAGTCCTGTCTCCGGGAATCTGCGGGAGTTACGTCACTTCCCGCAGACTTCCCTTGGTGTTCTGGGAGACACTCGGCTCCCAGAACACAGGAGCACCAATCAGAACGGCGCAGCGTGACTCGCGCATGCGCCGTAGGGAACCGGGCATGAAGCCGCAGGGCTTCACTTCCTGGTTCCCTCAGCGAGGATGGCGGAGGGAGCAGCAGAGCGACGAGCGGTCGCTCGTCCTCTGCTGCGGACGTCGCTGGACTCCAGGACAGGTAAGTGTCCAAATATTAAAAGCCAGCAGCTGCTGTAGCTGTAGCTGCTGGCTTTAAATTTTTTTTTTTTCCGGTGGAGCAACCCCTTTAAGCTGCAGTGTTAGCCAGAGGAGGGACAGTTTAGCTGCTGCTGATTTTATAGGGAAAGCTATAGGCAAGTGTATTCAGTGTTCACTCCACTCCTGAAAGACTCATCTGATCTCTGCTGTAAGCACAGCGTCCTGACAGCACCCCAAAAAGCCCTTTTTAGGGCTGGTAAAACACCAGTCTGCTTTTTTGTTTTTTCCTGGACAGCATCTATTTTAGATTCAGTCTGTACTTAAGCTGCAGTGTTAGCCAGAGGAGGGACAGTTTAGCTGCTGCTGATTTTATAGGGAAAGCTATAGGCAAGTGTATTCAGTGTTCACTCCACTCCTGAAAGACTCATCTGATCTCTGCTGTAAGCACAGCGTCCTGACAGCACCCCAAAAAGCCCTTTTTAGGGCTGGTAAAACACCAGTCTGCTTGTTTTTTTTTCTGGACAGCATCTATTTTAGATTCAGTCTGAACTTAAGCTACAGTGTTAGCCAGAGGAGGGACAGTTTAGCTGCTGCTGATTTTATAGGGAAAGCTAGGCTAGGCCAGTGTATTCAGTGTTCACTCCACTCCTGAAAGACTCATCTGATCTCTGCTGTAAGCACAGCGTCCTGACAGCACCCCAAAAAGCCCTTTTTAGGGCTGGTAAAACACCAGTCTGCTTTTTTGTTTTTTCTGGACAGCATCTATTTTAGATTCAGTCTGAACTTAAGCTACAGTGTTAGCCAGAGGAGGGACAGTTTAGCTGCTGCTGATTTTATAGGGAAAGCTAGGCTAGGCCAGTGTATTCAGTGTTCACTCCACTCCTGAAAGACTCATCTGATCTCTGCTGTAAGCACAGCGTCCTGACAGCACCCCAAAAAGCCCTTTTTAGGGCTGGTAAAACACCAGTCTGCTTTTTTGTTTTTTCCTGGACAGCATCTATTTTAGATTCAGTCTGTACTTAAGCTGCAGTGTTAGCCAGAGGAGGGACAGTTTAGCTGCTGCTGATTTTATAGGGAAAGCTAGGCTAGGCCAGTGTATTCAGTGTTCACTCCACTCCTGAAAGACTCATCTGATCTCTGCTGTAAGCACAGCGTCCTGACAGCACCCCAAAAAGCCCTTTTTAGGGCTGGTAAAACACCAGTCTGCTTTTTTGTTTTTTCCTGGACAGCATCTATTTTAGATTCAGTCTGAACTTAAGCTACAGTGTTAGCCAGAGGAGGGACAGTTTAGCTGCTGCTGATTTTATAGGGAAAGCTAGGCTAGGCCAGTGTATTCAGTGTTCACTCCACTCCTGAAAGACTCATCTGATCTCTGCTGTAAGCACAGCGTCCTGACAGCACCCCAAAAAGCCCTTTTTAGGGCTGGTAAAACACCAGTCTGCTTTTTTGTTTTTTCCTGGACAGCATCTATTTTAGATTCAGTCTGAACTTAAGCTACAGTGTTAGCCAGAGGAGGGACAGTTTAGCTGCTGCTGATTTTATAGGGAAAGCTAGGCTAGGCCAGTGTATTCAGTGTTCACTCCACTCCTGAAAGACTCATCTGATCTCTGCTGTAAGCACAGCGTCCTGACAGCACCCCAAAAAGCCCTTTTTAGGGCTGGTAATACACCAGTCTGCTTTTTTTTTTTTTTCCTGGACAGCATCTATTTTAGATTCAGTCTGTACTTAAGCTGCAGTGTTAGCCAGAGGAGGGACAGTTTAGCTGCTGCTGATTTTATAGGGAAAGCTATAGGCAAGTGTATTCAGTGTTCACTCCACTCCTGAAAGACTCATCTGATCTCTGCTGTAAGCACAGCGTCCTGACAGCACCCCAAAAAGCCCTTTTTAGGGCTGGTAAAACACCAGTCTGCTTGTTTTTTTTCCCCGGCACAGTAGCTTACATAAAAAAAACCACAACAGTTTTGACTGCAGTAGATGAGCAGTCAGTTGCCTGCCAGCGTGTGTGTCAGACCTACAGTGTCTACTGTGCCAACTTCTGCCAGTGCACAGTGCCACTCATATCTGGTGTCACAGTAGCTTGCACGCATAGTACAACTAAACTAATCTAAAAAAAATGACAGGCAGAGGCAGGCCACCCCGCAGGGGCTGTCGTGGTCGTGGTGCTGTGATTCCCTTTGGCCCAAGAATAATGCCCAGTGTTCAGGGGCCACGTACCCTGAACTCGAAAAGTTCTGAGGACATAGTTGACTGGCTAACACAGGACAGCCAATCTTCTACAGCTTCCGCTCGGAACCTTGACGCACCATCCTTCTCCAGCTCAGCTTTGGGCACCTCTCAAGTTCCCACTCGCCCGCCTGCCGCCACCACCAACACTAGCACCACAGTTGCTTCACTTGATCTGTCAGAGGAGTTATTTACACATGAGTTGGAAGAAATGAGTGATGCGCAAACATTATTGCCAGAGGATGTAGATAAAAGGGATATGTCTCAGTCAGGCAGCATTACACACATGGATGTACGGTGTGATGATGATGATGTTGTACCCGCTGCTGCTTCCTTTGCTGAGTTGTCAGATACAAGTGAAGCGGTTGATGATGACGATGTGGATGTCACGTGGGTGCCCGCTCGAAGAGAAGAAGAACAGGGGGAAAGTTCAGATGGGGAGACAGAGAGGAGGAGGAGACGAGTTGGAAGGAGGGGTAGGTCGTCGCAAGGAGCTAGTGGCACAGTCAGACAGCATGTATCGGCACCCGGGGTCAGCCAGACAGCACGCCAATCAACGCATGCTGTTGCCACCACCAGAATGGCGCCATTGCAAAGCTCAGCAGTGTGGCATTTTTTTTGTGTGTCTGCCTCTGATAACAGCGATGCCATTTGCAACCTGTGCCAAAAGAAACTGAGTCGTGGGAAATCCAACACCCACCTAGGTACAACTGCTTTGCGAAGGCACATGATCTCACATCACAAACGCCTATGGGATCAACACATGATGACGAGTACAAGCAGCACACAAGCTCAAAGCCACCATCCTCCTCCTGGTCCAGCATCTTCAGCCACGTCAACCACTGCTGTCCTCCTTGCCCCCTCTCAACCATCTGACACTACGTCTCTCGCCTTGAGCAGTTCCTGCTCATCTGCCCACAGTCAGGTGTCTGTCAAGGACATGTTTGAGCGTAAGAAGCCAATGTCACAGAGTCACCCCCTTGCCCGGCGTCTGACAGCTGGCTTGTCGGAACTCTTAGCCCGCCAGCTTTTACCATACAAGCTGGTGGAGTCTGAGGCCTTCAAAAAATTTGTAGCTATTGGGACACAGCAGTGGAAGGTACCCGGCCGAAATTTCTTTTCACAAAAGGCAATCCCCAACCTGTACTCTATTGTGCAAAAGGAAGTCATGGCATGTCTGGCACACAGTGTTGGGGCAAGGGTCCATCTGACCACTGATACCTGGTCTGCAAAGCACGGTCAGGGCAGGTATATCACCTACACTGCTCATTGGGTAAACCTGCTGACGGCTGCCAAGCATGTAATGCGTGGCTCTGCAGAGGAGTTGGTGGTGACACCACCACGACTTGCAGGCAGGCCTGCTGTCACCTCCTCTACTCCTCCTACTCCATCCTCTTCGATAACCTCCTCGGCTGAGTCCTCTTCTGCTGCTGCGTCTTGCTCCACATCAACAGCACCCCCCCAGCTCCCCAGGGGCTATTCCACATCCCGGATACGACAGTGTCACGCTGTCTTGGGGTTGACTTGCCTGAAAGCAGAGAGTCACACCGGACCAGCACTCCTGTCCGCCCTGAACGCACAGGTGGATCAGTGGCTGACTCCGCACCAACTGGAGATCGGCAAAGTGGTGTGTGACAACGGAAGCAATTTGTTGGCGGCATTGAATTTGGGCAAGTTGACACATGTGCCGTGCATGGCACATGTGTTAAATCTGATTGTACAACGCTTTGTGCATAAGTACCCAGACTTACAGGATGTCCTCAAGCAGGCCAGGAAGGTGTGTGGCCATTTCAGGCGTTCCTACACAGCCATGGCGCACTTTTCAGATATCCAGCGGCGAAACAACATGCCAGTGAGGCGCTTGATTTGCGACAGCCCGACACGTTGGAATTCAACACTCCTAATGTTCGACCGCCTGCTCCAACAAGAAAAAGCCGTCAACGAGTATTTGTATGACCGGGGTGCTAGGACAGCCTCTGCGCAGCTGGGAATTTTTTTGCCACGTTACTGGACGCTCATGCGCAATGCCTGTAGGCTCATGCGTCCTTTTGAGGAGGTGACAAACCTAGTCAGTCGCACTGAAGGCACCATCAGCGACATCATCCCATTTGTTTTCTTCCTGGAGCGTGCCCTGCGAAGAGTGCTGGATCAGGCCGTAGATGAGCGTGAAGAGGAAGAGGAAGAGTTGTGGTCACCATCACCACCACCAGAAACAGCCTTATCAGCATCGCTTGCTGGACCTGCGGCAACGCTGGAAGAGGAGTCTGAGGAAGAGGAGTCAGAGGAGGAATGTGGCTTTGAGGAGGAGGAGGAAGACCAACCACAGCAGGCATCCCAGGGTGCTCGTTGTCACCTATCTGGTACCCGTGGTGTTGTACGTGGCTGGGGGGAAGAACAGACCTTCAGTGAGATCAGTGAGGACGAGGAACAGGACATGAGTAGCTCGGCATCCAACCTTGTGCAAATGGGGTCTTTCATGCTGTCGTGCCTGTTGAGGGACCCTCGTATAAAAAGGCTGAAGGAGAACGACCTGTATTGGGTGGCCACGCTACTAGACCCCCGGTATAAGCAGAAAGTGCCAGAAATGTTACCGAATTACAGGAAGACGGAAAGGATGCAGCAGTTCCAAAATAAATTAAAAAGTATGCTTTACACAGCGTATAAGGGTGATGTCACAGCACAACGGGAATCTAACAGGGGAAGAGGTGAAAGTAATCCTCCTCCTACCACGACCATGCCGGCAAGGACAGGACGCTTTACAGACGTATTGTTGATGGAGGACATGCGGAGCTTTTTAAGTCCTACGCATCGCCACAGCCCTTCGGGGTCCACCCTCAGAGAACGACTCGACCGACAGGTAGCAGACTACCTCGCCTTAACTGCAGATATCGACACTCTGAGGAGCGATGAACCCCTTGACTACTGGGTGTGCAGGCTTGACCTGTGGCCTGAGCTATCTCAATTTGCGATAGAACTTCTGGCCTGCCCCGCTTCAAGTGTCCTTTCAGAAAGGACCTTCAGTGCAGCAGGAGGTATTGTCACTGAGAAGAGAAGTCGCCTAGGTCAAAAAAGTCTAGATTACCTCACCTTTATTAAGATGAATGAGGCATGGATCCCGAAGGGACTGACAGTGGGCGATACATTTGACTAAAAAAGGCCTGATGAGATGAGCTGCCTTGGGCTAAAAATGGTCCACAAGCCGCAATGTTTTAGGGCACTTTCTGCCTGAAAAACATAATTTTTTCTGGCCGCTGCTACAGCAGCGGCTGCAACAATACCTAATTTTACAGGCATGTGTACATGCCTAATTTTTCTGGCCTCTGGTGCTGCACTGTGGCTGCAAAAAAAACAAACAAAAAAACACATACCTGTGTCAATTCCCCTTCGTGATCATTACCTTGTTGTGGTGAAGGGGCTTGCGTATCACAATGAAGCGACCACCTCTATGAGTGTGTTGGCAATGGCGTTGTTGGCACACCCCAGATGGTAAGGTCGTTGCTTCATTGTGAACAGACCAAAAGCGATCGGCTTGATAATTTTGCATAGAAAAAACATAAATTTTCATCATCTAAGGTGATCATTAAAGCCTTGCGGTTGTGCAAATGGACTGTTTGCAGTTGTTTGCGGTGCGTTAAACGGGGAGTTTGGTCTGTCCGAGTTTGGTCTGTCACTGTGAAGCGGGCGTAACCCTTACACTACCTGATCGATACAACATCATACCTGATGTTTTAAAGCACGTTATTCCAAACACATTAGGAATGTTAGGTGATTTATGCCCTTTATGGATTAAAACCCGACTCTGCGTCAACTACGTAATTTTCCATGGGAGTTTTGCCATGGATCCCCCTCCGGCATGCCACAGTCCAGGTGTTAGTCCCCTTGAAACAACTTTTCCATCACTATTGTGGCCAGAAAGAGTCCCTGTGGGTTTTAAAATTCGCCTGCCTATTGAAGTCTATGGCGGTTCGGCGGGTTCGCCCGTTCGCGAACATTTGCGGCAGTTCGCGTTCGCCGTTCGCGAACGGAAAATTTTATGTTCGCGACATCACTAGTTATAGTCTGTAACACACAGTAGAGCCATATATCAGGAAAGTCAGCACCCAACAGTATGTTACACTGACAGAGCCATAGAGCACTTGCTGTGCTCTGATCATCACAAGGATAATGACCATGAGCACACAATGAGAGTCAGGGGACTGCACATTCTACAATAGCCTGTGTGACCTGTCAGTGTGTGTGTGCAGGGGACTGCACTGCTTGCCTGTGCACCACTGCCGCTGTCGAGATTACTCCTCCTGCTGTCTGTCTCAGCCACCTCAGTGATCTGTCTCCCTCAGGCTGCAGCACTTACTGAGGGAAGGGAGCCGCATTACAGTAATATCCATCCGCTGGAGAAGGCATACAGTACAGTGAGCAGGCAGAACTTTCGTTTGTGCAGGTATACTGAGAGCAGCGTGTGTGTGTGTGTGTATCCCTGCACCCGAAAATTAGAAAAAAGTCCCTCTTCTGCTTTCACCTCCTGGGCCTAGGGTTGCCACCTGTCTGGGATTCACCCAGACAGTTCGGGTTTGGAATCATGCGTCTGGGTTTCAGAGTGCCTGAAACCCGGACGCATTATTCAGACTGGACTATGGTTTCCCAGCAGGGTTGCTGGCTGCAGTTGTCTAAGCTGACAGTGTCTCTCACACTCTCTTTCGTGCTGCCTAAAGCCAGCACTAACAATCCCCCCCCACACACACACACATATGGGAGAGGAGAGAGAGCTTCATCTGCACCTCTTCCTCCCACCCCTACCTCTCTGTGTCTGCTCACACTTCAATCCCCGGCGCTGTGCCTAAGAAAAGGAAATGCGGGCTGAAAATTTGAAGTCCAGCAGCCTCAGATACATCTGGATGAGAGGTGCTGACTTCCAAGGGGTGAGTGAGCTCACCATCCATCCCTGTCTGTGACTGAAGTCTCCCCCTTTCTCTCTCCTGCCTCTGAGTGAGTACACTAAGGTAAATCAGGGTTCTCAGAGCACACCTTACATCATCAGAGGTCCCCTTTATACCAGAGGCCACAGTTTTCCCCCTCGCATCAGAGTCCTCTCCGTACATCACAGTTCTCAGTGTTCCCCCTTAAATCAGGGTTCCCAGAGTATCCCTTATGTTAGCGTCCCCAGAGTTCTCCCTTACATCAGAGTCGGCAGAGTCCCCCCTTACAGTAAAAGGGAGCTCTGCAAGTTCAGATGTAAAAGGGAAACTCTGTGGACTCTGATGTAAAAGAGGACTCTTGTTATTAGCTTCATATGATTAGAAATTTTATTTATTAGTAAAATATATGTAGAAAAAAAATATAGCTGTGCCCCGCTAAAGTGTTCAGGTTTGACTTGAGGAAAAGGTGGCAACCCTACCTGGGCCCCTCTGTTAACCTGATGGGGCTCAGGAAATGACTGTGTAGCGGCACGCCCTCACACTCCCCTCTTTCTCTCGTCTCATCTTTCGGTTGTCTAGGGGTATCTTAGAGGGGAGGGAGCGGGGACACTATGTCTGGCCTCCACCACAGATGTTAGTGCGGTATAAGCAACAGTTCTGTATTACCTTCGGGTCAGTGCTGTGCACCGGGATCCTCCCTTCAAGAGTCACCGCGAACCATGTCCGTTAGAAATGAGCTCCACACCATTAAAGTTCAACACTCCTTTATTCTCGTGCATATAAAGAAAGAAAATACTGGCTAATCTAAAATAGTGAATAAAAATAAAGCTGCTACATAAAATGTGACTAAAATTAATAAACATGGAATGAAGATGTAGCGCTAAGTGAAGAAATGAAGCCCAATAATTTGGGCCTCCAATCAAACCAAAGTGATAAATAATATCAATATAATGAGTCCATACAGTGTCCATAGAAAATTTTCATGTTGTGAAGAAAGAACATGTAGCACTGAAGGGTCATCACATAACTCTTGTAGAAAAAGAGAGGTAGAATACTCTTACCGGAACATTAGACCTGTGGTTTAGGCAGGTCAAATAGGCATACGAAATCCCAGTGGCACTCCTCATCAGTTAGTCTGGAAACTGGATCAGATGGGTCCCCAATGTAGACTGTCCGGTAGGCTCCCCGACTTGACAGCAGACTCTGGGTTTCACACCGATCCAGGTGGTCCTCCGATGGAACTGGAACCGCCACTCAGCAAGGAGACTCTTTACCACGGTGAATATTAATAACCAGTGGCCAAAGGAAGCTATTACTTGACCAACCACCCATGTGAGGAGAAAAGAAGGGAAGGAATGCTCCAATGCTGCAGGTCAATGAGGGTTTATTCAACCAACATAAAAGTGATCACAAACAATAAAAACGTTTAAAAAGGGGCAGTGAATGAGGTAGTGTACCAAGCCCTACGCGTTTCGAACAAATGTTCTTCAACAGGGGCATCAACCAACCTCTTCCAGAAAATAAATAAAAAATGGACCAGAACCTAAAAGAGGGCGCACACAAAGCCAAATACAAGGAGATTCGCATATGCACACATAGCGAAAAATCTTATTAATCCACAGAAAGAAGGGAAGGGCACTCAAGCCTTATTGATGAATGAATTGATATCCCATTCAACATTCATTCCGTGGGGGGCATAGATGCGAAGCTCATAGATCCAGTACGTTTCAAGTCGGGATACTTCTCGAATCCTAGATTCTCCCCTCTAATGTGAAACGTACTGATCTATGGCTAAAAACTGAGTGCCTGTGGGGTCTCGATCATGGTGTTCAAGATAGTGTCGCGGGACACTATGATTGGTTTTCCCATTTTTTATGTTGGCAATATGCTCATTCACCCTTATAGTGAAGGTTCGGATCGTACGTCCCACATATTGTTTTTTGCACGGGCATGTCAGCAAGTAAACAATGTATTGCGTGGCGCAAGTAGTGAAACACTTCATATGGTAAGTCTTAAGTGTAGCCGTAGACTGGAAGGTCTCACTCTTGCGTCTCCCACTAATGTTAGGAGGGTCTATAACATTTGGTGCGATGTCACCCTGGACAGACCGGGCACCTCTAAAGATCCCCCCTGCCCGTTCAGGTAGCACCGCACCTAAAAGTGCATCGCTTCTAAGGACATTCCAGTGTTTCTTCAGTATTTCTTTTACCTGGCGAGACTGCAGAGAGTAAGTAGTGAAGAAAGACCACTTAAACTTCTCATTGGTAGCTTTGGGGGGACCAACCACAAGTAGGGAGTCCCGATCGATCCGCTGGATCCGATCGATCTCCTCATCGAGATCTCCGGGTGAATAGCCTTTATCGATAAAACGGCCCCTCAGGACAGCTGCTTGTAAAACAAAATCACTGACTTTAGAGCAGTTCCTCCGCAACCGGAGGAACTGGCTCTTTGGCACCGACTTAAGCCATTGTGAATGATGGCAGCTGTCTCGAGGGATGTAACCGTTACGATCGGTAGGCTTGAAAAACATAGAGAATTCCAACCGGTTGTCAACCACTTTGATTTCCAAATCCAAAAAATGGACTGATGTAGAACTAGCTTCATGGCTCAGCCTAATACCACATTCGTTGGCGTTAAGCGAGACCATAAAATCATCTAGAGATGCTTGGCTGCCATTCCATAGGAGGAGGATGTCATCTATATAACGAACCCAGAGAACCAATTCTGGTCTCCTATGGGCATAGATGACATCCTCCTCCCACTTGGCCATGAATAAATTGGCCAGGCTGGGGGCAAATTTTGCCCCCATCGCAACACCCTTGGTTTGTAGGTAGAAACTGTTCTGAAACCAAAAGTAATTGTGGGTAGTAGCGAATCTCAGAAGTTGCATGATGAAATTACGCTGCACATTGGGTATGCTAACACTCTGAGACAGGTAATATTCAACATCCTTGACAGCAACAGCTTCGCACCTATGCCCCCCACGGAATGAATGTTGAATGGGATATCAATTCATTCATCAATAAGGCTTGAGTGCCCTTCCCTTCTTTCCGTGGATTAATAAGATTTTTCGCTATGTGTGCGTATGCGAATCTCCTTGTATTTGGCTTTGTGTGCGCCCTCTTTTAGGTTCTGGTCCATTTTTTATTTTTTTTCTCTAGTGTGTCTTAAGTGCTCCCCATATTTGTAGTTTATTTTGGTGTTTAGGTTATTTTATGTACTGTCTACTGATCCATAGACCTGGTAGACTTTTAGATAATTTTATTCCAGCACTTTTCTTTATTTACCACAAGATGGTGCTGTTACTTTAAGGTCTTTTTAGCCTGTTTGATATTACTTGGTGGTGTCCATGCGCTCCAGGCCTCTTTGTGAGAGAGGCTTGGTAGACTTTTTAGTGACAGATGAGTGTTTTACATACAGGAAGCGAGGCTTTCCAAGCCTCGCTTTGGTTACATGACACTTCCTGTTTCTACTCATCGTAGAGTGTCCATGCGCTCCAAGCCTCTTTGTGAGAGAGAGGCTTGGTAGACTTTTTAGTGACAGATGAGTGTTTTACATACAGGAAGCGAGGCTTTCCAAGCCTCGCTTTGGTTACATGACACTTCCTGTTTCTACTCATCGTTTGCATGATACTATTTGTTCCGGATTGGATACAGTGCGAGTTGTACCGTGTATGTAAGTGGCGTTTTAGCCACATATATTTGTTTTTATATATTGCATATTATTTATTATGTATACTGCTGCATGGCATATTTGGGTGGGCGTTGAGATGTGGTGTGGGCATTGAACGCCGCACGTCGTCTCCAACCCACTTTCTCATGGCAGGCTTTTTGAACAAAGGTTATTGGCAGTCGCTTGGGTCCATCTCCAGCTCGGCCTATCATGGTTTGCTTCCTGGGAGGTGTGAACCGTATAGCGAACGTGGTAGGTTGACCTGGAGGTGGAGTCTACCCACCTTGGATCTGGTGAGCTGTTTACCCAATCATATGTTGTAATCAATTATCTGTCTGATTGGTTGAGAACCTTGTTAGATTGTATTTGTTCACTATATATATTTCTGCAGTGGAAGAGGTTGGTTGATGCCCCTGTTGAAGAACATTTGTTCGAAACGCGTAGGGCTTGGTACACTACCTCATTCACTGCCCCTTTTTAAACGTTTTTATTGTTTGTGATCACTTTTATGTTGGTTGAATAAACCCTCATTGACCTGCAGCATTGGAGCATTCCTTCCCTTCTTTTCTCCTCACATGGGTGGTTGGTCAAGTAATAGCTTCCTTTGGCCACTGGTTATTAATATTCACCGTGGTAAAGAGTCTCCTTGCTGAGTGGCGGTTCCAGTTCCATCGGAGGACCACCTGGATCGGTGTGAAACCCAGAGTCTGCTGTCAAGTCGGGGAGCCTACCGGACAGTCTACATTGGGGACCCATCTGATCCAGTTTCCAGACTAACTGATGAGGAGTGCCACTGGGATTTCGTATGCCTATTTGACCTGCCTAAACCACAGGTCTAATGTTCCGGTAAGAGTATTCTACCTCTCTTTTTCTACAAGAGTTATGTGATGATGACCCTTCAGTGCTACATGTTCTTTCTTCACAACACAAAAATTTTCTATGGACACTGTATGGACTCATTATATTGATATTATTTATCACTTTGGTTTGATTGGAGGCCCAAATTATTGGGCTTCATTTCTTCACTTAGCGCTACATCTTCATTCCACTCCTTTATTCTCCTTGTCTGAACACAAACAGTTGTGATAGAACAGAACAGAAAAGGAGGTGTGGATGCGAACAGGCCCAGACACAATGTGAGTTGACACTTCCCTTCCTAGAAGTGTATCCTGGTCTCTGCACGAGGGTAAATCTCCTTCCAGGCGGTCTCCGACGAGAGACTCACTTGTCACCGGCAATATGCTGCACCGGGTCTTCAAATGAGGAGCTCCCCCGGTCCATTGCGCCTTCCGGATTCGGGTACCCGATCCCTGGGTACCCTAGGATCTCCTTCCCTCGTGGAACTCAGTGTTGGGCACTGAGCTCCGGACCTCCATCCAAGTACCTCACCCCAGGCTAAAGGTGCCTGGGATGGAACTCGATCTCCGCTGTCCTCTAGGCCTAAGCCACCCAGAGGAGCGACACGACCCACTGTCCGCAAGCTGAAGGTGCCTGGGACGTTGACCCCGTGACAAAGATGGCCGGCCCCCTTTATACCCTCTCCCAGCAAGCACGGCGGGTTCCCCGCCCCACCATACCGCTGCCGAGGGAGGACAAAAAGGAGGCACAGCACACAGCAATGATTCAACCCCAGCCCAGGGCGACAGCACCACCCACTGGGCTGCAGGGAATTACACATCACTGATGTCTCTGCCAAATTCAAAATTACACCCGGGAAAGTACATACCCGCTACAACTATATGATTATATATATATATATATATATATTTTTTTTTTTAGCTAGAAGTTAAAAGATTTTCAGGCCCTCCTGCTGGCCAGGGCCCAGTACAACTGGCTGGTACAACTGGCTGGTTGTACTGGTTGTACTGCCCTATCAGCGGCCCTGGCAGTGCCAAATCTACCAGGGACTGCCATTGTTGGACCGTAGCGGGAAGGGGTTTGTTCCATTGTAGCAGAATAGCTTTCCTAGCATAAAAAGCAGCTGCTGACTTTAATATTAGGACACTTACCTGTCTAGGAATCCAGCTGTGTCTTCCCCCGAGCCAATTTTTCAATCGGCTATCAGGTTATGCCACCACCATCTCTACTAAGGGAAATTCCCTTAGTTTCCTGCCATTCCCTACTGTGCATGCACGAATCGTGTTTGGCTCTGTGAATGGGCCGGCTGCGGGGGAAGAAGGAGCAGAGCTAGAAGGGAGTTAGTGGGAGGAAGCCCAGCCATTCTGGAACTCAGTGAGTAATTGATCCTGCTACAGTATATAGAGGAGAAGTGACTGGACTGTGGGGTGGTTAGATCTACCAAGCACATGCAGTGAAGTGCAGTGGTGCAAAACAGCCAGGAGAGTGCAATACTGATAAAGGTTTTCTTAGTACAGCCAAGAGTTGTACAAGACAGATGTACAAGTCAACTAAGAGAGTACAGTGCAGCCACGAGGTTTTGCAATGCAGCCTGAATTTTTGTACAGAGCAGCCAGGAGTCTAGCAGTCCTCATGTTGTGTATTTCTTCAGTTACGGGGTATCCCATGCTTCCCATCCCTATCCAAGAATTCTGAAAATGCAGTGTGCCTGGCTGTGTATGTTGTGACGGGGGAATTAGGCTTAAATCACCAGAAGCTACTGGGGGGGGGGGGGGGGGGGTGTAGCACTACATAGGTATTATCTGGGGTCAATGTTTGCTTCCTGAGATGCTAGTTCACACAATCTTGCATTCCCTAGATTGGCACTTAAGTATTGCTTACTAAATCTAGTTTTTTTTTTTTTTTTTATATATTGTTGCTGTATAATATTGGGACATGTGAGGGATGCAGACCTGTACAGTTACTGAAAGGTCCACTTTAAGACTAAACATATACTATAATGAATGTGTAGTATTTTCTAGACACTTTGCAAGGATTCTCTGTTATTCTTTTGATTTGTAGTTAGAACATTAGGAGAGATTGGTATTTTGGACAAAAGAAGGTCAGGGAAATTGAATGCCTCGAGAAACATTTTGTAGGTCATTGTGGGCTGTTTTTCAGCTTTATTTTTTCTGTTTGAAAGGCTATCGTTTCATATGCTGCAGAATGACTGTGTATTTATCAATGCCTGCATTAACCTCCAGCTATTTTTCTACCTGGTAAACCTCTCTGTAATCCAAAATTCTACTTTTGTCAAAGCACTTGTTGTTAAGTGAGTTATACCTTGCGAAGCATAGTAAAGAGGTATGGCAGCTATGACTTGTTTCTTACAAGATTATGATAAAAAGGATCTGTGGCCAGATTACTTTTTATTATAAAAGCACATTTTGAAGTTATTTATTTTGAGGTTAAACATGTATATAAAATGGTATAAATATATTTTTTCTCACTAATAGCACTTAGACACCTATGTGTTTGGTTAACTTTTGTTTTCAAAGTCTTTATCTTTACTTTTTGGTCATTCTCACTAAATGTTATTTAAAAAAATAACTGAAAAAAAAATACAAAAACAAAAATCCCTAAAACCTGTTAACTCCCTTAGTTAACACCTTTAAAGAGATATCCCAGTTCAAATAAACTGTATATCCAGCCACTAATATTTTGTATTAGATTATTTCTTCATATGACAGTTGTGTGTACTTGTTTTTAAACTTTACATGCATGCTGTGGTGATACCAGCATGAATGCCCAATCTCTCTCATTTTAGTGAGTATGTTTAAAACCAAAAATATATTTTCTATTTATACTAGAGATATCTGTTATAATTTCAATTAATTAAGATTTTCTATAACAATTATTTAGATACGCTCAATATCTGAAATATTCGTGGTTAGATAGTTCTTCCTATAGATTATCTGACCAAATTAATGTTTATTATTTATTATCTTGTATTTATGTGATTGTACTTTGTCCTTTTTATTTGATATATCAGTAAGAAACGATTGAAACAAAAAAAATATATAGACTTTAGCATTGCTCACTAGGGATGAGCTTGGTGTTCGAGTCGAACATAGGTTCGTCTCGAACATCGGCTGTTCGCGCGTTTGGCGAACAACGAATGATTTGGGGCGTTCGCGCCAAATTCGAGTGACGGGAACGGCTCACAATACACTGCGCCATCGCAGTGTAATCCCGGCGCTGTGATTGGCCAAGCATGCACTGTGACCCTGCATGCTTGGCCAATCACAGCGCCGGCAGCGAGGAGAGCAATGATTGGCCACAGGCAGGATGCCTGTGGCCAATTATAGCTGAGGGGGTTTAGTACACGCCCCACACTATAAAAGGCCGCCAGCGCGGCGGCCTCGTGTAGTGTGTTCCGGAGCAGGGAAAGTGAAGGATAGGCAGGGACAGTGTCAAATCTATTCTTTGCTAAACCTTGTGTGTAGAGACAGAGAAGGATAGGCAGGGAGAGTGTCAGTGTCATATTCTTTGCTAAACCTTGTGTGTAGGGAGAGAGAAGGATAGGCAGGGAGAGTGTCAGTGTCATATACTTTGATAAACCTTGTGTGCAGGGAGAGAGAAGGATAGGCAGGGGACAGTGTCAGTGTCATATTCTTTGCTAAACCTTGTGTGCAGGGAGAGAGAAGGATAGGCAGGGAGAGTGTCAGTGTCATATACTTTGATAAACCTTGTGTGCAGGGAGAGAGAAGGATAGGCAGGGGACAGTGTCAGTGTCATTGTTGCTAAGCCTCCTGCACATTATACACCTGAAGTTGGCCCGTATTGCTGCTTTTTCCTGGTGTGTTACACCAACAGGCATTTGCGGCACTTACAGCGGGCAGAGTGTGCCTCCTGATCATATTACACCTGAAGTTAGCCTGTATTGCTGCTTTTTCCGGGTGTGTTACACCAACAGACATTTGCGGCACTTACAGCGGGCGAAGTGTGCCTCCTGACCATATTACACCTGAAGTTAGCCTGTATTGCTGCTTTTTCCTGGTGTGTTACACCAACAGGATTTTGCGGCACTTACAGCGGGCGGAGTGTGCCTCCTGACCATATTACACCTGAACTTAGCCTGTATTGCTGCTTTTTCCTGGTGTGTTACACCAACAGGATTTTGCGGCACTTACAGCGGGCGGAGTGTGCCTCCTGACCATATTACACCTGAAGTTAGCCTGTATTGCTGCTTTTTCCTGGTGTGTTACACCAACAGACATTTGCGGCACTTACAGCGGGCGAAGTGTGCCTCCTGACCATATTACACCTGAACTTAGCCTGTATTGCTGCTTTTTCCTGGTGTGTTACACCAACAGGATTTTGCGGCACTTACAGCGGGCGGAGTGTGCCTCCTGACCATATTACACCTGAACTTAGCCTGTATTGCTGCTTTTTCCTGGTGTGTTACACCAACAGGATTTTGCGGCACTTACAGCGGGCGGACTGTGCCTCCTGATCATATTACACCTGAACTTAGCCTGTATTGCTGCTTTTTCCTGGTGTGTTACACCAACAGGCATTTGCAGCACCTACAGCAGGCGTAGTGTGATTCCTGCAAAATATACTCCTGAAGCTAGGCCTTATTGCTGCTTTTCCAATTTCCCTGCAGGCCATTAGAATGTCTGGAAGGCAAACAAGGAGAGGCAGACAGTCAGGAGCCAATAAAAGAGGGCAAGCAGGCTTTGTGTCTAGAGACAACAGTGCTGGTCGTGGACGCGGTGCATCGCCATCAGCACATGGCCATGGGACACGCTTGTCCTTCTTTTCGGCAGCTGGACGTGTTGAGCCGCATCATGCCGAAGACTTGGTAGAGTGGATGACCAAGCCCTCCTCATCCTCCTCATCCTCTCTCACCTAGGCTCAGGGTACTGGCAAAGCAGCTGCCAAAGCGTCCTCTTCCCTGGTATCAATGTCATCATCAGTCACTCCTTCCCTAGACCAACCATGTCCTCCTGAGGAGTCCCCCGAACTGTTTGAGCACAGTGTTGGGTACATGCTCCAGGAGGATGCCCAGCGGTTCGAAGGGTCTGATGATGATACCCAGCTAGAGGAAGGCAGTAGCGTGAGAGCAGAGAGAGGGGATGCTCAAGAAGGACACCAATCTGGCAGTCATGTTCCAGCAGCTGCAGCATACTGCCAGATTGGCTCCAGTGATGAGGAGGGAGGGGATGATGAGGTCACTGACTCCACGTGGGTGCCTAATAGGAGAGAGGAGGAGGAGGAGGAGGAGGATGAGGAGGAGGCACATCTCCAACGAGGCAGGATGCCCTCGGGGGGCCAGCGTAAGGGCAGCACACCGACGGAATCACACCGCAGAGCTCCGCCTGTGCAGGGCGCTGCCTCTGCCCGTTATTCAAAAAGTTCTTTGGTGTGGGCCTTTTTTGAGTCGAGTGCATCAGATCGCACAGCTGCTGTTTGCAACATATGTCTCAAGCGTATATCGCGTGGCCAAAACATCACCCGCTTGGGCACCACATGCTTGACCAGACATATGTTGGCAAGCCTACCTTAAAGACCCACACCAAAGAACAAAGCGGACCTCTTATTGCACCGCATCAGCTGGGATCTCCAACCCCACTATACCTTCAGTCCTCTCTGAAACCTGCTCTGAGAGGAATGAAGGTGTAGAATTAGGTGTGTCACAGCCAAGTACTTGCGGGCACTCTGCTAGCAGTACACAGACGTCCGATTCTAGCAGGCAAATTTCCCTGCCCCAGCTGCTGGACCGTCGAAAGAAGTTCACTCCCAGCCATCCACATGCCCAGCGGTTGAATGCTAGCTTGGCTAAATTGCTAGCGCTTCAACTGCTGCCTTTTCAGTTGGTAGATTCGGCCCCCTTCCGTGAGTTTGTGCAATGTGCGGTTCCTCAGTGGCAGGTTCCCAAACGCCACTTTTTCTCAGGGAAGGCGATTCCGGCTCTCTACCGGCATGTGGAAGGCAATGTCTTGGCCTCGCTGGACAGGGCGGTCAGCGGTAAGGTGCATATTACCACTGACTCATGGTCCAGCAGGCATGGACTGGGACGTTACCTTTCTTTCACGGCCCATTGGGTCACTCTTTTGGCAGCTGGTAAGGATGCAGGACAAGGTGCAGTAGTGTTGGAGGTTGTTCCACCGCCACGCCTCCAAAATGCTACTACTGGTTGTGACACACCTCTGTCCTCCACCCCCTCCTCTTCTTCTTCCTCCATGGCCTCTGCCTGTGCTTTGTCCTCGGAACCAGCGGTGCTCCGTAGGCGTTCAAGGGGCTACGCAAGTACGCAGGCAAAAAGATGCCATGCCGTGCTTGCGCTGGTGTGTTTGGGGGACAGAAGCCACACTGGGGCAGAGGTTCTGTCTGCTCTGCAGGGGCAGGCCGAGAGGTGGTTGACGCCACGCCAGCTTAAGCCAGGAATGGTAGTTTGCGACAATGGCACCAACCTCCTCTCCGCTCTCCGACAGGGACAACTGACCCATGTGCCCTGTGTGGCTCACGTCCTTAACCTGGTGGTGCAGCGGTTCTTGGGCAGGTACCCGGGCTTACAGGATGTCCTGAGGCAGGCCAGGAAAGTCTGTGTGCATTTCTGCAGATCTTATAATGCCAGTGCTCGCCTGGCTGAGCTGCAAAAGGAGTTGAACCTGTCCAAGAACCACCTTATATGTGACATGCCCACCAGGTGGAACTCAACGTTGGCCATGCTGCAGCGGCTGCACACGCAGCAGAGGGCCATCAATGAGTACCTGTGCGACTACGGCACCAGGACAGGGTCAGGGGAGCTCAGGTTTTTTTCACCACGCCAGTGGGGCATGATCAGGGATGCATGCACTGTCCTGGCACCATTTGAGGAGGCCACGAGGATGGTGAGCAGTGACAGTGCATGCATCAGTGACACTGTACCTCTTGTCCACCTGTTGGAACATACGCTGCGTGGAATAATGGACAGGGCACTTGAGGCAGAACAGAGGCAGGAAGAGGAGGACTTCCTTGCCTCTCAAGGCCCCCTTTACCCAGACAGTGTTCCTTCTGTCCCACCCATCACACAGGAAGAGGAGGAGGAGGAGGAGGATTGTGTCAGCATGGAGGTGGAGCCTGGCACTCAGCATCATCAGCAGCAGTCTTTTAGGGATGATTTACATTCCCAAGAAACCAGTGGACTTGTACGTGGCTGGGAGGAGGTGGCTGCGGATCATGTCGTCCTTAGTGACCCAGAGGACTCCGGACCGAATGCCTTAGCTAACCTACGCTGCATGGCCTCCCTGATCCTGCAAAGTCTGCGGAAGGATCCTCGTATTCTTCGGATCAAGGAGAGGGACCATTACTGGCTGGCCACTCTCCTTGATCCACGGTACAAGGGTAAGGTTGCGGACCTTATCTTACTGTCGCAGACGGAGCAGAGGATGAGACAACTCCGGGAGGCCTTGCAGGAAGGTCTGTGCAACGCGTTCCCAGAGACTGGGAGGTTACAAATTCCTGGTCCTGGACAACGAGTTGCTGAGGCTTCGGTCAGTCAAAGAAGGAGCGGTGGGGAAGGTGGCCGTCTGACCGATGCGTTCAGACAATTCTTTAGTCCGCAGCCCCAAGGTATGATCGGTTCCAGCAGCCATCGCCAGCGTCTGATATACATGGTGCAGGAATACCTAGGGGCAAGGTCAGACTTGGACACCTTCCCCACCGAAAATCCTCTGGCTTACTGGGTCTTGAGGATGGATCACTGGCCAGAGCTTGCACAGTATGCAATTGAGCTACTGGCCTGTCCTGCATCCAGTGTTCTTTCAGAACGCACATTCAGTGCTGCTGGAGGATTTGTCACGGATCACAGGGTGCGCCTGTCCACCGACTCTGTTGATCGACTGACCTTCATAAAGATGAACCAGTCTTGGATCACCACCAGCTACCAAACACCTGAAGCTGATATAACAGACTAATTTATTTTCAAATGTCACATCCCTTCAAGACTGATGCTGATGCTGAAAGACTGTCCTGTTATGTTGACTGACTATCCTCCTCCTCCTCAATGATCCGATTGATGATGATAGCTTGGAAGAACATTTTTGTTTCTGGGTGCCTCTACCAGTGGCTAAGGCCCAATTTTTCAGCCCCTGTTTAACAGGGGCGTGTTATTACAATTTTTTATGCAATGCTTTGCAGCAGGGCTCATTCCTGCACTCCAACTAGAGTATCTGGGAGAGGTTGCAGTGTCGTGGCACCAGCACCAGTGGCTAAGGCCCAATTTTTCAGCCCCTGTTTAACAGGGGCGTGTAATTACAATTTTTGATGCAATACTTTGCAACAGGGCTCATTGCTGTGCTCCAAGTACAGTATCTGTGAGGGGTTGCAGTGTTGTGGCACCAGTGCCTAAGGCCCAATTTTTATGCCCCTGTTTAACAGGGACATGTAATTACAATTTTTTATGCAATGCTTTGCAGCAGGGCTCATTCCTGCACTCCAACTAGAGTATCTGGGAGAGGTTGCAGTGTTGTGGCACCAGCACCAGTGGCTAAGGCCCAATTTTTCAGCCCCTGTTTAACAGGGGCGTGTAATTAAAATTTTTGATGCAATACTTTGCAACAGGGCTCATTGCTGTGCTCCAAGTACAGTATCTGTGAGGGGTTGCAGTGTTGTGGCACCAGTGCCTAAGGCCCAATTTTTCTGCCCCTGTTTAACAGGGGCATGTAATTACAATTATTGATCTAATAATTCACAGCAGGGCCCATTCCTGCGCCCACCAAGACTAACTGTGAGGCCTTACAGTGTTGTGTCAACACCACCACCACCACCAAAGGCCCAATTTTTCAGCCCCTGTTCAACAGGGGCATGCAATTACAATTCTTGATCTAATAATTCACAGCAGGGCCCATTCATGCGCCCACCAAGAGTAACTGTGAGGGCTCACAGTGTTGTGGCAACACCAAAATGTAAGGGGCAAATTTCAGCTGAGTATATACGGCAGGCCCCTACTTTCAAACATCCAACTTACAAACGACTGCTCCTTGAAAACGGAAGGATACAACAGGAAGTGAGAGGAAATCTACCCCTAGGAAGGCAAATTCTCTCCTGTAAGAGTTAATATGGGAAAAAAAGTGTCTCCTCTCCACTGATGCTTTATCACCAATTCTTGTTTCAATAAAAACCCCAAATTTTCAAAACACATTTGTCATTAGGACGGAAAGTGAGGTGAACTGTTCTGAACAGGTGCACACTGCACAGACAGCAAAACAAATGTTACAGGGGTGATAACCCTTCCCTATGTTTTCCAAAAAGCTTAAAAATAGATTTTTGGGCTGGAGCTACACTTAAACAATGTACCTGTTCAAAATTACAAACAGATTCTACATAAGAACAAACCTACAGTCCCTGTCTTGTATGCACCGCCTGTATACTGCTGTTCAGAGTATATAGGGCCTTTTTTATTTTGTGTGCGGGGTTCCCCTTAATATCCATACAAGACCCAAAGGGGCTGGTAATGGGCTGGGGTAGGGGCTGTGATGGGGTAGCTATGCCATTTTTCTTAAAGATTTTCATCCATATTACCGGGACCAGACATTACATTAAAGCCGCAAGCAGTTTTAAATGGCTTTTTTTCCTTTAGAAATGTAACTTTGTGCAGGGACAGTTCTAAACACGGGAAACACGTGGCACTTCACAGGCATACTTTAGACACCCCCCAGGTACGATATTTAAAGGAATATTTGACTTTTTTTTTTTCACTTTATGCATCATTAAAATGACTGCTCCCGAAAAACTGACGTTTTTAAAACTTTTTTTTGGATTGATACATGTCCCCTGGTGCAGAACCCGGGTTCCCAAACCCTTTTTAGGACAATAACATGCATATTAGTCATTATAAATAGCACTTTAGATTTCGAACGTTCGCATCCATTGTATTTAATAGGGTTCTAAAGTTCGTGCAAACTTTCGGTCCGTTCGCGGGTTCTGGTGCGAACCGAACCCGGGGGTGTTCGGCTCATCACTATTGCTCACCATCAGATACAGCCAAATTTTACATGATGATTCCAGTTTTTACACAAAACTGCTGTGATAACAACATATATAAATAAAAGAAAGGTCTGGTGTAGTGATGAGCCGAACACCCCCGGGTTCGGTTCGCACCAGAACCCATGAACGGACCGAAAGTTCGCACGAACATTAGAACCCTATTAAATACAATGGATGCGAACGTTCGGATTCTAAAGTGCTAATTATAACGACTATTATCCATGTTATTGTCCGAAACAGAGTTTGGGAACCCGGCTTCTGCACCAGGGGACATGTATCAATGCAAAAAGAAGTTTTAAAAACGGACGTTTTCCGGGAGCAGTCATTTTAATGATGCATAAAGTGAAAAAAAAAGTCAAATATTCCTTTAAATATTGTACCTGGGGGGTGTCTAAAGTATGCCTGTGAAGTGCCACGTGTTTCCCGTGTTTAGAACTGTCCCTGCACAAAATAACATTTCTAAAGGGAAAAAAGTCATTTAAAACTGCTTGCGGCTTTAATGCAATGTCTGGTCCCGGTAATATGGATGAAAATCTTTAGGAAAAATGGCATAGCTACCCCATCAACCCCCCCCTACCCCAGCCCATTACCAGCCCCTTTGGGTCTTGTATGGATATTAAGGGGAACCCCGCACACAAAATAAAAAAGGACCTATATACTCTGAACAGCCGTATACAGGCGGTGCATACAAGACAGGGACTGTAGGTTTGTTCTTATGTAGAATCTGTTTATAATTTTGAACAGCTGCATTGTTTAAGTGGAGCTCCATGGCAAATTCCTTTTTTTTAGTTTTTTGTAAAACATAGGGAACGGTTATCACCCCTGTCACATTTTTTTTTCTGTCTGTGCCCCTGTTCAGAACATTTCACCTCACTTTGCGTCCCAATGACAACTGTTTTTGAAATGTGGTGTTTTTATTGAAACAAGGATTGGTGATAAAGCATCAGTAGAGAGGAGACACCTTTCTCCCATATTAATTCTTACAGGAGAGAATTTTCCTTCCAAGGGGTAGATTTCCTCTCACTTCCTGTTGTCTTCTTCCGTTTGCAAGTAGTAGTAGTTTGTAAGTTGGATGTTTGAAAGTAGGGACCTTCCGTATATACTCTGCAGAAATTGGCCCCTTAGGTGTTGGTGTTGGCACAACACTGAAAGCACTCACAGTTATTCTTGGTGGGTGCTGGAACGCCCTTCTGTCAAGTATAATATCAGGAATTGTAATAACATATAATTGTTGATCAGTGGTAGTAAAAATTGGGCCTTTGATGGTGGTGCTGGTGCCCCAACACTGTAAGGCCTGACAGTTACTCTTGGTGGGCGCAGCAATGGTCCCTGCTGTGAATTATTAGATCAATAATTATAATTGCATGCCCCTGTTGAACAGGGGCTGAAAAATTGGGCCTTTGGTGGTGGTGGTGGTGGTGATGGTGGTGCTGGTGCCACAACACTGTAAGGCCTGACAGTTACTCTTGGTGGGCGCAGCAATGCTCCCTGCTGTGAATTATTAGATCAATAATTATAATTGCATGCCCCTGTTGAACAGGGGCTTAAAAATTGGGCCTTTGGTGGTGGTGGTGGTGGTGATGGTGGTGCTGGTGCCACAACACTGTAAGGCCTGACAGTTACTCTTGGTGGGCGCAGCAATGCTCCCTGCTGTGAATTATTAGATCAATAATTATAATTGCATGCCCCTGTTGAACAGGGGCTTAAAAATTGGGCCTTTGGTGGTGGTGGTGGTGGTGATGGTGGTGCTGGTGCCACAACACTGTAAGGCCTGACAGTTACTCTTGGTGGGCGCAGCAATGGGCCCTGCTGTGAATTATTAGATCAATAATTATAATTGCATGCCCCTGTTGAACAGGGGCTGAAAAATTGGGCCTTAGGCACTGGTGGCACAACACTGCAACCCCTCACAGATACTGTACTTGGAGCACAGCAATGAGGCCTGTTGCAAAGTATTGCATCAAAAATTTTAATTACACGCCCCTGTTAAACAGGGGCTGAAAAATTGGGCCTTAGCCACTGGTGGCGTCACCCATAAACCAAAATGATCTTCCAAGCTATCATCGTTAATCGTATCATTGAGGAGGAGGAGGAGGATAGCCAGTCAACATAACAACACAGGCACTCAGCATCAGCATCAGTCTTGAAGGGATGTGACATTTTAAAATCAATTAGTCTGTTATATCAGCATCTGGTGTGTGGTAGCTGGTGGTGATCCAAGACTGGTTCATCTTGATGAAAGTGTCAGGGTCACCTGTGGCCAGGTGACAGATGCACACCGTAGGGGGACAGGAGTGCACCGCGAGGTAGTGAACCCTATGGCTGGCTTCTGTGGATAGGAAACTGGGTGGTTGTGGAAAGCGGGACCAGAGGAGCACAACCGGGATCCCAACGGAAGCGAGAGCCAAGATTCCCCAGGGCGCGGAGTCTAAGACCCAGCTGGTCTTCTCCAGGGCCTCTAGTGGTGAGGATGTTACGCTGCAGGCTGGGACCAGGTCGCGGCCCCTGGAGTTTCCTAGCTCACGCCCCGTAGGATAAGGGGAAGCAGCAGCACACGATAGAGAGAACCGAATAACAAGCCGAAGGTCAGGGGCCACAAGCAGACAAGGATAACGAAGAACGAGCTGAAGGTCAAGGGTCACGAGCAGACAGGGATGGTCGGGGACAAGCCAATAACGTAACAGAGAGACAGACGTAGCACACGGCAGGCAGGAACCCAAACACACAATGCCTAACAAACACGTTGATCAGCAAAGCAGGCTTGCAGTGCACAGGTTAATATAGTGTTCAGTGATAGGGCCTGGGGTGGAGTCAGGCTGGGAGGAGATTATAAAGGAAGCCAGGTGAAGGAGGTCTGGTCTCTAGATGAACACATGAGGAGGAAGGTAAGATGGCAGACAGACATTAATGCATATCCATGACAGTACCCTCCCTCTTACGAGGCCTCCCCCTTCCCCGCCTGGGCCCAGGTTTAGAGGGAAACTTCAGATGAAACTCCTTTAACAGACGAGGTGCAAAGACCTCAGATGCAGTGATCCAAGACCTCTCCTCAGGACCAAACCCTTTCCAATGAACGAGGTACTGAAGAACGCCTTTACAGAGTCGGGAGTCCAGAATTTGACTGATCTCGTACTCCTGATTATCCTCAGAGACAGGCGCCACGGTAGGAAGAGGACGAGAGAATTTATTGAGGACTAAAGGCTTTAGAAGAGCAACATGAAAGGAGTTAGTGATTTTAAGGCTCTTAGGAATCTGGAGTTTGAAACAAACCGGATTCAGTTTAGCAGTTACCGTGTATGGACCGATGAATCGTGGAGCAAACTTCAGAGAAGGAACTCGGAGCTTGATGTTCCTGGTAGAGAGCCAGACTTTGTCCCCTGGCTGAAGAGAAGGCGGTTTACGCCTGCGGCGGTCGGCAAAGCCTTTGAATTTTTCAGCAGCTGCCCGGAGGGAATCATGAACGTGACCCCAAACGGAATTGAGAGACTCCTGAACCGAAGCCAAAGCTGGAATGTCTGGAGAACAGATCATAGGAAGAGGAAGTTGAGGGTGTTTTCCATAAACTGTGAAAAAGGGTGTCTTCTGCGAACTGGTATTCACATGATTGTTATGGGAGAATTCTGCCCACGGGAGTAGAGAGGACCAATCGTCATGGTGAGAAGACACAAAGGTGCGAAGAAAGACCTCTAACTCCTGATTAACCCTCTCAGTCTGTCCATTGGATTGGGGATGGTAAGAAGAAGAAAAATCCAAGACAATATTGAGGGATTTGCAAAAGGCTCTCCAAAAACGAGACGTGAATTGGACTCCCCTGTCGGAAACAATATGAGAAGGGACCCCATGTAGGCGGAGAATTTCTCGAATGAAAATGGGAACCAAGGCAGGGGCAGAAGGAAGACCAGGAAGAGGAACAAAATGAGCCATCTTGGAGAATCGATCGATTACCACCCAAATGACTGTATTATTCTCAGACAGTGGGAGATCGGTGATAAAATCCATGGCAATATGGGCCCAGGGTTCCTTAGGAATAGGCAAGGGCATGAGGAGACCAGCAGGAGCTTGTGTGGAGGATTTGGACTGAGCACAGACATGACAAGCTTTAACGTAGTCTTTGACGTCTGAGCGGAGATTAGGCCACCAGTAGTGACGACTGATGAGTAGGAAGGATCGGAGGAATCCAGAATGCCCTGCCACCTTGGAATCATGTCCCCAACGAAGGATCTTAGCTCTTAGCTCAGTGGGGACAAAGGTCTTACCAGGCGGAATTTTAGACTTCAGGGTGGTAGAGTGGGCAACAATGCATGAGGTGGGAATGATCGGCTCTTCCCGCTAATTCGTCTTTCACTCGGTCAGAGAGGCCATGTAAAAAGGTAGCGACCAGGGCCTCATTATTCCAGCTCAATTCAGCTGTGTGGATACGGAACTGAAGAGCATATTGCCCCACTGAACTAGATTCTTGGCGAAGACGTAAGACAGCACTAGCCGCTGAAGAAGCCCGAGCCGGCTCTTCGAAGATATTACGAAAGAGCTTCAAGAATTCGGACAGACTGGAAACCACCGGATCGTTCCTCTCCCACAGGGGGGCAGCCCAGGCCAAAGCTTCACCGGAGAGGAGGGAAATGATATAGGCTACCTTAGCCCGGTCAGATAGGAAGCTTTGAGGCTGAAGCTCAAAATGAATAGTGCATTGGCTGAGAAACCCCCTGCAGGCCTTGGAGTCCCCAGAGAAACGGAACGGAGCTGGCAATCTTAGTGAGTGTGAGGCTGCGACTGGTGCGATAGGTACAGCCGCTGGTTGTACTTGGGGTTGCGGATTCGGGGTTCCCAAGGAGACCTGAAGCTGCTCGAATCGAGAAGCCAGATCCTGGAGGAATCGCATCACCTGGGTCTGATTTGATTCCTGGGTCTCAAGTCTGCGAACTATGCCCTGCAATGGATCATCCGCGGGAAGCGGGATGTCAGCCGGGTTCATGGCTGATCAAACTGTCAGGGTCACCTGTGGCCAGGTGACAGATGCACACCGTAGGGGGACAGGAGTGCACCGCGAGGTAGTGAACCCTATGGCTGGCTTCTGTGGATAGGAAACTGGGTGGTTGTGGAAAGCGGGACCAGAGGAGCACAACCGGGATCCCAACGGAAGCGAGAGCCAAGATTCCCCAGGGCGCGGAGTCTAAGACCCAGCTGGTCTTCTCCAGGGCCTCTAGTGGTGAGGATGTTACGCTGCAGGCTGGGACCAGGTCGCGGCCCCTGGAGTTTCCTAGCTCACGCCCCGTAGGATAAGGGGAAGCAGCAGCACACGATAGAGAGAACCGAATAACAAGCCGAAGGTCAGGGGCCACAAGCAGACAAGGATAACGAAGAACGAGCCGAAGGTCAAGGGTCACGAGCAGACAGGGATGGTCGGGGACAAGCCAATAACGTAACAGAGAGACAGACGTAGCACACGGCAGGCAGGAACCCAAACACACAATGCCTAACAAACACGTTGATCAGCAAAGCAGGCTTGCAGTGCACAGGTTAATATAGTGTTCAGTGATAGGGCCTGGGGTGGAGTCAGGCTGGGAGGAGATTATAAAGGAAGCCAGGTGAAGGAGGTCTGGTCTCTAGATGAACACATGAGGAGGAAGGTAAGATGGCAGACAGACATTAATGCATATCCATGACAGAAAGTCAGTCGATCAACCGAGTCGGTGGACAGGCGCACCCTGTGATCCGTGACAAATCCTCCAGCAGCACTGAATGTGCGTTCTGAAAGAACGCTGGATGCAGGACAGGCCAGTAGCTCAATTGCATACTGTGCAAGCTCTGGCCAGTGATCCATCCTCAAGACCCAGTAAGCCAGAGGATTTTCGGTGGGGAAGGTGTCCAAGTCTGACCTTGCCCCTAGGTATTCCTGCACCATGTATATCAGACGCTGGCGATGGTTGCTGGAACCGATCATACTTTGGGGCTGCGGACTAAAGAATTGTCTGAACGCATCGGTCAGACGGCCACCTTCCCCACCGCTCCTTCTTTGACTGCCCGAAGCCTCAGCAACTCGTTGTCCAGGACCAGGAGTTTGTAACCTCCCAGTCTCTGGGAACGCGTTGCACAGACCTTTCTGCAAGGCCTCCCGGAGTTGTCTCATCCTCTGCTCCCTCTGCGACGGTACGATAAGGTCCGCAACCTTACCCTTGTACCGTGGATCAAGGAGAGTGGCCAGCCAGTAATGGTCCCTCTCCTTGATCCGAAGAATACGAGGATCCTTCCGCAGACTTTGCAGGATCAGGGAGGCCATGCAGCGTAGGTTAGCTGAGGCATTCAGTCCGGAGTCCTCTTTGTCACTAAGGACGACATGATCCGCAGCCACCTCCTCCCAGCCACGTACAAGTCCACTGGTTTCTTGGGACTGTAAATCATCCCTAAAAGACTGCTGCTGATGATGCTGAGTGCCAGCCTCCACCTCCATGCTGACACAATCCTCCTCCTCCTCCTCCTCCTCCTCCTCCTCCTCTTCCTGTGTGATGGGTGGGACACAAGGAACACTGTCTGGGTAAAGGGGGCCTTGAGAGGCAATGAAGTCCTCCTCTTCCTGCCTCTGTTCTGCCTCAAGTGCCCTGTCCATTATTCCACGCAGCGTGTGCTCCAACAGGTGGACAAGAGGTACAGTGTCACTGATGCATGCACTGTCACTGCTCACCATCCTCGTGGCCTCCTCAAATGGTGCCAGGACAGTGCATGCATCCCTGATCATGCCCCACTGGCGTGGTGAAAAAAAACCGAGCTCCCCTGACCCTGTCCTGGTGCCGTAGTCGCACAGGTACTCATTGATGGCCCTCTGCTGCGTGTGCAGCCGCTGCAGCATGGCCAACGTTGAGTTTCACCTGGTGGGCATGTCACATATAAGGCGGTTCTTGGGCAGGTTCAACTCCTTTTGAAGCTCAGCCAGGCGAGCACTGGCATTAAAAGATCTGCGGAAATGCACACAGACTTTCCTGGCCTGCCTCAGGACATCCTGTAAGCCCGGGTACCTGCCCAAGAACCGCTGCACCACCAGGTTAAGGACGTGAGCCATACAGGGCACATGGGTCAGTTGTCCCTGTCGGAGGGCGGAGAGGAGGTTGGTGCCATTGTCGCAAACCACCATTCCTGGCTTAAGCTGGCGTGGCGTCAACCACCTCTCGGCCTGCCCCTGCAGAGCAGACAGGACCTCTGCCCCAGTGTGGCTCCTGTCCCCCAAACACACCAGCGCAAGCACGGCATGGCATCTTTTTGCCTGCGTACTTGCGTAGCCCCTTGAACGCCTACGGAGCACCGCTGGTTCCGAGGACAAACCACAGGAAGAGGCCATGGAGGAAGAAGAAGAGGAGGGGGTGGAGGAGAGAGGTGTGTCACAACCAGTAGTAGCATTTTGGAGGCGTGGCGGTGGAACAACCTCCAACACTACTGCACCTTGTCCTGCATCCTTCCCAGCTGCCAAAAGAGTGACCCAATGGGCCGTGAAAGAAAGGTAACGTCCCTGTCCATGCCTGCTGGACCATGAGTCAGCGGTAATATGCACCTTACCGCTGACCGCCCTGTCCAGCGAGGCCAAGACATTGCCTTCCACATGCCTGTAGAGAGCCGGAATAGCCTTCCGTGCGAAAAAGTGTCGTTTGGGAACCTGCCACTGAGGAACCGCACATTGCACAAACTCACGGAAGGGGGCCGAGTCTACCAACTGAAAAGGCAGCAGTTGAAGCGCTAGCAATTTAGCCAAGCTAGCATTCAACCGCTGGGCATGTGGATGGCTGGGAGTGAACTTCTTTCGACGGTCCAGCAGCTGGGGCAGGGAAATTTGCCTGCTAGAATCGGACGTTGGTGTACTGCTAGCAGAGTGCCCGCAAGTACTTGCCTGTGACACACCTAATTCTACACCTTCATTCCTCTCAGAGCAGGTTTCAGAGAGGAGTGAAGGTATAGTGGGGTTGGAGATCCCAGCTGATGCGGTGCAAGAAGAGGTCAGCTTTGTTCTTTGGTGTGGGTCTTTAAGGTAGGCTTGCCAACGAGCTGCATGGCAGGTCAACATATGTCTGATCAAGCATGTGGTGCCCAAGCGGCTGATGTTTTGGCCACGCGATATACGCTTGAGACATATGTTGCAAACAGCAGCTGTGCGATCTGATGCACTCGCCTCAAAAAAGGCCCACACCAAAGAACTTTTTGCATGACGGGCAGAGGCAGCGCCCTGCACAGGCGGAGCTCTGCGGTGTGATTCCGTCGGTGTGCTGCCCATACGCTGGCCACTCAAGGGCATCCTGCCTCGTTGGAGATGTGCCTCCTCCTCATCCTCCTCCTCCTCCTCTCTCCTATTAGGCACCCACGTGGAGTCAGTGACCTCATCATCCCCTCCCTCCTCATCACTGGAGCCAATCTGGCAATATGCTGCAGCTGCTGGAGCATGACTGCCAGATTGGTGTCCTTCTTGAGCATCCCCTCTCTCTGCTCTCACGCTGCTGCCTTCCTCTAGCTGGGTATCATCATCAGATCCTTCCAAACGCTGGGCATCCTCCTGGAGCATGTACCCAACACTGTGCTCAAACAGTTCGGGGGACTCCTCAGGAGGAGGGCATGGTGGGTCTAGGGAAGGATTGACTAATGAAGATAATGATACCAGAGAAGAGGACGCTTTGGCAGCTGCTTTGCCAGTACCCTGAGCCTGGGTGAGAGAGGATGAGGAGGATGAGGTGGGCTTGGTCATCCACTCTACCAAGTCTTCGGCATGATGTGGCTCAACATGTCCAGCTGCCGAAAAGAAGGACAAGCGTGTCCCATGGCCATGTGCTGATGACAATGCACCGCGTACACGACCAGCACTGTTGCCCCCAGACACAGAGCCTGCTTGCCCTCTTTTTTTGCCTCCTGACTGTCTGCCTCTCCTTGGTTGCCTTCCAGACATTTTAATGGATGGCCTGCAGGGAGATGGGAAAAACAGCAATAAGGGCTACCTTCAGGTGTATACTGTGCAGGAGGCTTAGCAACAATGACACTGACACTGTCCCCTGCCTATCCTTCTCTGTCCCTAAACACAAGGATTGAAAATATGGTTCAGCAAAATAGTTTTAGAACAGAATAGCACACTGACACTTTCCCTCACTGTCCTACTCTGTCCCTCCCTACAAACAAGATTTAGCACAGAATAGCACACTGATAATTTCTACGAGTGTCCTTCTCTGTCCCTAAACTCAAGGATTGAAAATATGGAACAGCAAAATAGGTTTAGAACAGAATAGCACACTGTCAGTTTCACTCACTGTACCTCTCTGTCCCTCAACTCAAGGATTGAAAATATGGTTCAGCAAAATAGTTTTAGAACAGAATAGCACACTGACACTTTCCCTCACTGTCCTACTCTGTCCCTCCCTACAAACAAGATTTAGCAAAGAATAGCACACTGATAATTTCTACGAGTGTCCTTCTCTGTCCCTAAACTCAAGGATTGAAAATATGGAACAGCAAAATTGGTTTAGAACAGAATAGCACACTGTCAGTTTCACTCACTGTACCTCTCTGTCCCTCAAATCAAGGATTGAAAATATGGTTCAGCAAAATAGTTTTAGAACAGAATAGCACACTGACACTTTCCCTCACTGTCATACTCTGTCCCTCCCTACAAACAAGATTTAGCACAGAATAGCACACTGATAATTTCTACGAGTGTCCTTCTCTGTCCCTAAACTCAAGGATTGAAAATATGGAACAGCAAAATTGGTTTAGAACAGAATAGCACACTGTCAGTTTCACTCACTGTACCTCTCTGTCCCTCAACTCAAGGATTGAAAATATGGTTCAGCAAAATAGTTTTAGAACAGAATAGCACACTGACACTTTCCCTCACTGTCCTACTCTGTCCCTCCCTACAAACAAGATTTAGCACAGAATAGCACACTGATAATTTCTACGAGTGTCCTTCTCTGTCCCTAAACTCAAGGATTGAAAATATGGAACAGCAAAATTGGTTTAGAACAGAATAGCACACTGTCAGTTTCACTCACTGTACCTCTCTGTCCCTCAACTCAAGGATTGAAAATATGGAACAGCAAAATAGGTTTAGAACAGAATAGCACACTGTCAGTTTCACTCACTGTACCTCTCTGTCCCTCAACTCAAGGATTGAAAATATGGTTCAGCAAAATAGTTTTAGAACAGAATAGCACACTGACACTTTCCCTCACTGTCCTACTCTGTCCCTCCCTACAAACAAGATTTAGCACAGAATAGCACACTGATAATTTCTACGAGTGTCCTTCTCTGTCCCTAAACTCAAGGATTGAAAATATGGAACAGCAAAATTGGTTTAGAACAGAATGGCACACTGTCAGTTTCACTCACTGTACCTCTCTGTCCCTCAACTCAAGGATTGAAAATATGGTTCAGCAAAATAGTTTTAGAACAGAATAGCACACTGACACTTTCCCTCACTGTCCTACTCTGTCCCTCCCTACAAACAAGATTTAGCACAGAATAGCACACTGATAATTTCTACGAGTGTCCTTCTCTGTCCCTAAACTCAAGGATTGAAAATATGGAACAGCAAAATTGGTTTAGAACAGAATAGCACACTGTCAGTTTCACTCACTGTACCTCTCTGTCCCTCAACTCAAGGATTGAAAATATGGTTCAGCAAAATAGTTTTAGAACAGAATAGCACACTGACACTTTCCCTCACTGTCCTACTCTGTCCCTCCCTACAAACAAGATTTAGCACAGAATAGCACACTGATAATTTCTACAAGTGTCCTTCTCTGTCCCTAAACTCAAGGATTGAAAATATGGAACAGCAAAATTGGTTTAGAACAGAATAGCACACTGTCAGTTTCACTCACTGTACCTCTCTGTCCCTCAAATCAAGGATTGAAAATATGGTTCAGCAAAATAGTTTTAGAACAGAATAGCACACTGACACTTTCCCTCACTGTCCTACTCTGTCCCTCCCTACAAACAAGATTTAGCACAGAATAGCACACTGATAATTTCTACGAGTGTCCTTCTCTGTCCCTAAACTCAAGGATTGAAAATATGGAACAGCAAAATTGGTTTAGAACAGAATAGCACATTGTCAGCTTCACTCACTGTACCTCTCTGTCCCTCAAATCAAGGATTGAAAATATGGTTCAGCAAAATAGTTTTAGAACAGAATAGCACACTGACACTTTCCCTCACTGTCCTACTCTGTCCCTCCCTACAAACAAGATTTAGCACAGAATAGCACACTGATAATTTCTATGAGTGTCCTTCTCTGTCCCTAAACTCAAGGATTGAAAATATGGAACAGCAAAATTGGTTTAGAACAGAATAGCACACTGTCAGTTTCACTCACTGTACCTCTCTGTCCCTCAACTCAAGGATTGAAAATATGGTTCAGCAAAATAGTTTTAGAACAGAATAGCACACTGACACTTTCCCTCACTGTCCTACTCTGTCCCTCCCTACAAACAAGATTTAGCACAGAATAGCACACTGATAATTTCTACGAGTGTCCTTTTCTGTCCCTAAACACAAGGATTGAAAATATGGAACAGCAAAATTGGTTTAGAACAGAATAGCACACTGTCAGTTTCACTCACTGTACCTCTCTGTCCCTCAACTCAAGGATTGAAAATATGGAACAGCAAAATTGGTTTAGAACAGAATAGCACACTGTCAGTTTCACTCACTGTACCTCTCTGTCCCTCAAATCAAGGATTGAAAATATGGTTCAGCAAAATAGTTTTAGAACAGAATAGCACACTGACACTTTCCCTCACTGTCCTACTCTGTCCCTCCCTACAAACAAGATTTAGCAAAGAATAGCACACTGATAATTTCTACGAGTGTCCTTCTCTGTCCCTAAACTCAAGGATTGAAAATATGGAACAGCAAAATTGGTTTAGAACAGAATAGCACACTGTCAGTTTCACTCACTGTACCTCTCTGTCCCTCAAATCAAGGATTGAAAATATGGTTCAGCAAAATAGTTTTAGAACAGAATAGCACACTGACACTTTCCCTCACTGTCCTACTCTGTCCCTCCCTACAAACAAGATTTAGCACAGAATAGCACACTGATAATTTCTACGAGTGTCCTTCTCTGTCCCTAAACTCAAGGATTGAAAATATGGAACAGCAAAATTGGTTTAGAACAGAATAGCACACTGTCAGTTTCACTCACTGTACCTCTCTGTCCCTCAACTCAAGGATTGAAAATATGGTTCAGCAAAATAGTTTTAGAACAGAATAGCACACTGACACTTTCCCTCACTGTCCTACTCTGTCCCTCCCTACAAACAAGATTTAGCACAGAATAGCACACTGATAATTTCTACGAGTGTCCTTCTCTGTCCCTAAACTCAAGGATTGAAAATATGGAACAGCAAAATTGGTTTAGAACAGAATAGCACACTGTCAGTTTCACTCACTGTACCTCTCTGTCCCTCAACTCAAGGATTGAAAATATGGAACAGCTAAATAGGTTTAGAACAGAATAGCACACTGTCAGTTTCACTCACTGTACCTCTCTGTCCCTCAACTCAAGGATTGAAAATATGGTTCAGCAAAATAGTTTTAGAACAGAATAGCACACTGACACTTTCCCTCACTGTCCTACTCTGTCCCTCCCTACAAACAAGATTTAGCACAGAATAGCACACTGATAATTTCTACGAGTGTCCTTCTCTGTCCCTAAACTCAAGGATTGAAAATATGGAACAGCAAAATTGGTTTAGAACAGAATAGCACACTGTCAGTTTCACTCACTGTACCTCTCTGTCCCTCAACTCAAGGATTGAAAATATGGTTCAGCAAAATAGTTTTAGAACAGAATAGCACACTGACACTTTCCCTCACTGTCCTACTCTGTCCCTCCCCACAAACAAGATTTAGCACAGAATAGCACACTGATAATTTCTACGAGTGTCCTTCTCTGTCCCTAAACTCAAGGATTGAAAATATGGAACAGCAAAATTGGTTTAGAACAGAATAGCACACTGTCAGTTTCACTCACTGTACCTCTCTGTCCCTCAAATCAAGGATTGAAAATATGGTTCAGCAAAATAGTTTTAGAACAGAATAGCACACTGACACTTTCCCTCACTGTCCTACTCTGTCCCTCCCTACAAACAATATTTAGCACAGAATAGCACACTGATAATTTCTACGAGTGTCCTTCTCTGTCCCTAAACTCAAGGATTGAAAATAATATGGAACAGCAAAATTGGTTTAGAACAGAATAGCACACTGTCAGTTTCACTCACTGTACCTCTCTGTCCCTCAAATCAAGGATTGAAAATATGGTTCAGCAAAATAGTTTTAGAACAGAATAGCACACTGACACTTTCCCTCACTGTCCTACTCTGTCCCTCCCTACAAACAAGATTTAGCACAGAATAGCACACTGATAATTTCTACGAGTGTCCTTCTCTGTCCCTAAACTCAAGGATTGAAAATATGGAACAGCAAAATTGGTTTAGAACAGAATAGCACACTGTCAGTTTCACTCACTGTACCTCTCTGTCCCTCAAATCAAGGATTGAAAATATGGTTCAGCAAAATAGTTTTAGAACAGAATAGCACACTGACACTTTCCCTCACTGTCCTACTCTGTCCCTCCCTACAAACAAGATTTAGCAAAGAATAGCACACTGATAATTTCTACGAGTGTCCTTCTCTGTCCCTAAACTCAAGGATTGAAAATATGGAACAGCAAAATTGGTTTAGAACAGAATAGCACACTGTCAGTTTCACTCACTGTACCTCTCTGTCCCTCAAATCAAGGATTGAAAATATGGTTCAGCAAAATAGTTTTAGAACAGAATAGCACACTGACACTTTCCCTCACTGTCCTACTCTGTCCCTCCCTACAAACAAGATTTAGCACAGAATAGCACACTGATAATTTCTACGAGTGTCCTTCTCTGTCCCTAAACTCAAGGATTGAAAATATGGAACAGCAAAATTGGTTTAGAACAGAATAGCACACTGTCAGTTTCACTCACTGTACCTCTCTGTCCCTCAACTCAAGGATTGAAAATATGGTTCAGCAAAATAGTTTTAGAACAGAATAGCACACTGACACTTTCCCTCACTGTCCTACTCTGTCCCTCCCTACAAACAAGATTTAGCACAGAATAGCACACTGATAATTTCTACGAGTGTCCTTCTCTGTCCCTAAACTCAAGGATTGAAAATATGGAACAGCAAAATTGGTTTAGAACAGAATAGCACACTGTCAGTTTCACTCACTGTACCTCTCTGTCCCTCAACTCAAGGATTGAAAATATGGAACAGCTAAATAGGTTTAGAACAGAATAGCACACTGTCAGTTTCACTCACTGTACCTCTCTGTCCCTCAACTCAAGGATTGAAAATATGGTTCAGCAAAATAGTTTTAGAACAGAATAGCACACTGACACTTTCCCTCACTGTCCTACTCTGTCCCTCCCTACAAACAAGATTTAGCACAGAATAGCACACTGATAATTTCTACGAGTGTCCTTCTCTGTCCCTAAACTCAAGGATTGAAAATATGGAACAGCAAAATTGGTTTAGAACAGAATGGCACACTGTCAGTTTCACTCACTGTACCTCTCTGTCCCTCAACTCAAGGATTGAAAATATGGTTCAGCAAAATAGTTTTAGAACAGAATAGCACACTGACACTTTCCCTCACTGTCCTACTCTGTCCCTCCCTACAAACAAGATTTAGCACAGAATAGCACACTGATAATTTCTATGAGTGTCCTTCTCTGTCCCTAAACTCAAGGATTGAAAATATGGAACAGCAAAATTGGTTTAGAACAGAATAGCACACTGTCAGTTTCACTCACTGTACCTCTCTGTCCCTCAACTCAAGGATTGAAAATATGGTTCAGCAAAATAGTTTTAGAACAGAATAGCACACTGACACTTTCCCTCACTGTCCTACTCTGTCCCTCCCTACAAACAAGATTTAGCACAGAATAGCACACTGATAATTTCTACAAGTGTCCTTCTCTGTCCCTAAACTCAAGGATTGAAAATATGGAACAGCAAAATTGGTTTAGAACAGAATAGCACACTGTCAGTTTCACTCACTGTACCTCTCTGTCCCTCAAATCAAGGATTGAAAATATGGTTCAGCAAAATAGTTTTAGAACAGAATAGCACACTGACACTTTCCCTCACTGTCCTACTCTGTCCCTCCCTACAAACAAGATTTAGCACAGAATAGCACACTGATAATTTCTACAAGTGTCCTTCTCTGTCCCTAAACTCAAGGATTGAAAATATGGAACAGCAAAATTGGTTTAGAACAGAATAGCACACTGTCAGTTTCACTCACTGTACCTCTCTGTCCCTCAAATCAAGGATTGAAAATATGGTTCAGCAAAATAGTTTTAGAACAGAATAGCACACTGACACTTTCCCTCACTGTCCTACTCTGTCCCTCCCTACAAACAAGATTTAGCACAGAATAGCACACTGATAATTTCTACGAGTGTCCTTCTCTGTCCCTAAACTCAAGGATTGAAAATATGGAACAGCAAAATTGGTTTAGAACAGAATAGCACATTGTCAGTTTCACTCACTGTACCTCTCTGTCCCTCAAATCAAGGATTGAAAATATGGTTCAGCAAAATAGTTTTAGAACAGAATAGCACACTGACACTTTCCCTCACTGTCCTACTCTGTCCCTCCCTACAAACAAGATTTAGCACAGAATAGCACACTGATAATTTCTATGAGTGTCCTTCTCTGTCCCTAAACTCAAGGATTGAAAATATGGAACAGCAAAATTGGTTTAGAACAGAATAGCACACTGTCAGTTTCACTCACTGTACCTCTCTGTCCCTCAACTCAAGGATTGAAAATATGGTTCAGCAAAATAGTTTTAGAACAGAATAGCACACTGACACTTTCCCTCACTGTCCTACTCTGTCCCTCCCTACAAACAAGATTTAGCACAGAATAGCACACTGATAATTTCTACGAGTGTCCTTTTCTGTCCCTAAACACAAGGATTGAAAATATGGAACAGCAAAATTGGTTTAGAACAGAATAGCACACTGTCAGTTTCACTCACTGTACCTCTCTGTCCCTCAACTCAAGGATTGAAAATATGGTTCAGCAAAATAGTTTTAGAACAGAATAGCACACTGACACTTTCCCTCACTGTCCTACTCTGTCCCTCCCTACAAACAAGATTTAGCACAGAATAGCACACTGATAATTTCTACGAGTGTCCTTCTCTGTCCCTAAACTCAAGGATTGAAAATATGGAACAGCAAAATTGGTTTAGAACAGAATAGCACACTGTCAGTTTCACTCACTGTACCTCTCTGTCCCTCAACTCAAGGATTGAAAATATGGAACAGCAAAATAGGTTTAGAACAGAATAGCACACTGTCAGTTTCACTCACTGTACCTCTCTGTCCCTCAACTCAAGGATTGAAAATATGGTTCAGCAAAAGAGTTTTAGAACAGAATAGCACACTGACACTTTCCCTCACTGTCCTACTCTGTCCCTCCCTACAAACAAGATTTAGCACAGAATAGCACACTGATAATTTCTACGAGTGTCCTTCTCTGTCCCTAAACTCAAGGATTGAAAATATGGAACAGCAAAATTGGTTTAGAACAGAATAGCACACTGTCAGTTTCACTCACTGTACCTCTCTGTCCCTCAACTCAAGGATTGAAAATATGGTTCAGCAAAATAGTTTTAGAACAGAATAGCACACTGACACTTTCCCTCACTGTCCTACTCTGTCCCTCCCTACAAACAAGATTTAGCACAGAATAGCACACTGATAATTTCTACGAGTGTCCTTCTCTGTCCCTAAACTCAAGGATTGAAAATATGGAACAGCAAAATTGGTTTAGAACAGAATAGCACACTGTCAGTTTCACTCACTGTACCTCTCTGTCCCTCAACTCAAGGATTGAAAATATGGTTCAGCAAAATAGTTTTAGAACAGAATAGCACACTGACACTTTCCCTCACTGTCCTACTCTGTCCCTCCCTACAAACAATATTTAGCACAGAATAGCACACTGATAATTTCTACGAGTGTCCTTCTCTGTCCCTAAACTCAAGGATTGAAAATAATATGGAACAGCAAAATTGGTTTAGAACAGAATAGCACACTGTCAGTTTCACTCACTGTACCTCTCTGTCCCTCAAATCAAGGATTGAAAATATGGTTCAGCAAAATAGTTTTAGAACAGAATAGCACACTGACACTTTCCCTCACTGTCCTACTCTGTCCCTCCCTACAAACAAGATTTAGCACAGAATAGCACACTGATAATTTCTACGAGTGTCCTTCTCTGTCCCTAAACTCAAGGATTGAAAATATGGAACAGCAAAATTGGTTTAGAACAGAATAGCACACTGTCAGTTTCACTCACTGTACCTCTCTGTCCCTCAAATCAAGGATTGAAAATATGGTTCAGCAAAATAGTTTTAGAACAGAATAGCACACTGACACTTTCCCTCACTGTCCTACTCTGTCCCTCCCTACAAACAAGATTTAGCAAAGAATAGCACACTGATAATTTCTACGAGTGTCCTTCTCTGTCCCTAAACTCAAGGATTGAAAATATGGAACAGCAAAATTGGTTTAGAACAGAATAGCACACTGTCAGTTTCACTCACTGTACCTCTCTGTCCCTCAAATCAAGGATTGAAAATATGGTTCAGCAAAATAGTTTTAGAACAGAATAGCACACTGACACTTTCCCTCACTGTCCTACTCTGTCCCTCCCTACAAACAAGATTTAGCACAGAATAGCACACTGATAATTTCTACGAGTGTCCTTCTCTGTCCCTAAACTCAAGGATTGAAAATATGGAACAGCAAAATTGGTTTAGAACAGAATAGCACACTGTCAGTTTCACTCACTGTACCTCTCTGTCCCTCAACTCAAGGATTGAAAATATGGTTCAGCAAAATAGTTTTAGAACAGAATAGCACACTGACACTTTCCCTCACTGTCCTACTCTGTCCCTCCCTACAAACAAGATTTAGCACAGAATAGCACACTGATAATTTCTACGAGTGTCCTTCTCTGTCCCTAAACTCAAGGATTGAAAATATGGAACAGCAAAATTGGTTTAGAACAGAATAGCACACTGTCAGTTTCACTCACTGTACCTCTCTGTCCCTCAACTCAAGGATTGAAAATATGGAACAGCTAAATAGGTTTAGAACAGAATAGCACACTGTCAGTTTCACTCACTGTACCTCTCTGTCCCTCAACTCAAGGATTGAAAATATGGTTCAGCAAAATAGTTTTAGAACAGAATAGCACACTGACACTTTCCCTCACTGTCCTACTCTGTCCCTCCCTACAAACAAGATTTAGCACAGAATAGCACACTGATAATTTCTACGAGTGTCCTTCTCTGTCCCTAAACTCAAGGATTGAAAATATGGAACAGCAAAATTGGTTTAGAACAGAATGGCACACTGTCAGTTTCACTCACTGTACCTCTCTGTCCCTCAACTCAAGGATTGAAAATATGGTTCAGCAAAATAGTTTTAGAACAGAATAGCACACTGACACTTTCCCTCACTGTCCTACTCTGTCCCTCCCTACAAACAAGATTTAGCACAGAATAGCACACTGATAATTTCTACGAGTGTCCTTCTCTGTCCCTAAACTCAAGGATTGAAAATATGGAACAGCAAAATTGGTTTAGAACAGAATAGCACACTGTCAGTTTCACTCACTGTACCTCTCTGTCCCTCAACTCAAGGATTGAAAATATGGTTCAGCAAAATAGTTTTAGAACAGAATAGCACACTGACACTTTCCCTCACTGTCCTACTCTGTCCCTCCCTACAAACAAGATTTAGCACAGAATAGCACACTGATAATTTCTACAAGTGTCCTTCTCTGTCCCTAAACTCAAGGATTGAAAATATGGAACAGCAAAATTGGTTTAGAACAGAATAGCACACTGTCAGTTTCACTCACTGTACCTCTCTGTCCCTCAAATCAAGGATTGAAAATATGGTTCAGCAAAATAGTTTTAGAACAGAATAGCACACTGACACTTTCCCTCACTGTCCTACTCTGTCCCTCCCTACAAACAAGATTTAGCACAGAATAGCACACTGATAATTTCTACGAGTGTCCTTCTCTGTCCCTAAACTCAAGGATTGAAAATATGGAACAGCAAAATTGGTTTAGAACAGAATAGCACATTGTCAGTTTCACTCACTGTACCTCTCTGTCCCTCAAATCAAGGATTGAAAATATGGTTCAGCAAAATAGTTTTAGAACAGAATAGCACACTGACACTTTCCCTCACTGTCCTACTCTGTCCCTCCCTACAAACAAGATTTAGCACAGAATAGCACACTGATAATTTCTACGAGTGTCCTTCTCTGTCCCTAAACTCAAGGATTGAAAATATGGAACAGCAAAATTGGTTTAGAACAGAATAGCACACTGTCAGTTTCACTCACTGTACCTCTCTGTCCCTCAACTCAAGGATTGAAAATATGGTTCAGCAAAATAGTTTTAGAACAGAATAGCACACTGACACTTTCCCTCACTGTCCTACTCTGTCCCTCCCTACAAACAAGATTTAGCACAGAATAGCACAATGATAATTTCTACGAGTGTCATTCTCTGTCCCTAAACTCAAGGATTGAAAATATGGAACAGCAAAATTGGTTTAGAACAGAATAGCACACTGTCAGTTTCACTCACTGTACCTCTCTGTCCCTCAACTCAAGGATTGAAAATATGGAACAGCTAAATAGGTTTAGAACAGAATAGCACACTGTCAGTTTCACTCACTGTACCTCTCTGTCCCTCAACTCAAGGATTGAAAATATGGTTCAGCAAAATAGTTTTAGAACAGAATAGCACACTGACACTTTCCCTCACTGTCCTACTCTGTCCCTCCCTACAAACAAGATTTAGCACAGAATAGCACACTGATAATTTCTACGAGTGTCCTTCTCTGTCCCTAAACTCAAGGATTGAAAATATGGAACAGCAAAATTGGTTTAGAACAGAATAGCACACTGTCAGTTTCACTCACTGTACCTCTCTGTCCCTCAACTCAAGGATTGAAAATATGGTTCAGCAAAATAGTTTTAGAACAGAATAGCACACTGACACTTTCCCTCACTGTCCTACTCTGTCCCTCCCCACAAACAAGATTTAGCACAGAATAGCACACTGATAATTTCTACGAGTGTCCTTCTCTGTCCCTAAACTCAAGGATTGAAAATATGGAACAGCAAAATTGGTTTAGAACAGAATGGCACACTGTCAGTTTCACTCACTGTACCTCTCTGTCCCTCAACTCAAGGATTGAAAATATGGTTCAGCAAAATAGTTTTAGAACAGAATAGCACACTGACACTTTCCCTCACTGTCCTACTCTGTCCCTCCCTACAAACAAGATTTAGCACAGAATAGCACACTGATAATTTCTACGAGTGTCCTTCTCTGTCCCTAAACTCAAGGATTGAAAATATGGAACAGCAAAATTGGTTTAGAACAGAATAGCACACTGTCAGTTTCACTCACTGTACCTCTCTGTCCCTCAACTCAAGGATTGAAAATATGGTTCAGCAAAATAGTTTTAGAACAGAATAGCACACTGACACTTTCCCTCACTGTCCTACTCTGTCCCTCCCTACAAACAAGATTTAGCACAGAATAGCACACTGATAATTTCTACAAGTGTCCTTCTCTGTCCCTAAACTCAAGGATTGAAAATATGGAACAGCAAAATTGGTTTAGAACAGAATAGCACACTGTCAGTTTCACTCACTGTACCTCTCTGTCCCTCAAATCAAGGATTGAAAATATGGTTCAGCAAAATAGTTTTAGAACAGAATAGCACACTGACACTTTCCCTCACTGTCCTACTCTGTCCCTCCCTACAAACAAGATTTAGCACAGAATAGCACACTGATAATTTCTACGAGTGTCCTTCTCTGTCCCTAAACTCAAGGATTGAAAATATGGAACAGCAAAATTGGTTTAGAACAGAATAGCACATTGTCAGTTTCACTCACTGTACCTCTCTGTCCCTCAAATCAAGGATTGAAAATATGGTTCAGCAAAATAGTTTTAGAACAGAATAGCACACTGACACTTTCCCTCACTGTCCTACTCTGTCCCTCCCTACAAACAAGATTTAGCACAGAATAGCACACTGATAATTTCTACGAGTGTCCTTCTCTGTCCCTAAACTCAAGGATTGAAAATATGGAACAGCAAAATTGGTTTAGAACAGAATAGCACACTGTCAGTTTCACTCACTGTACCTCTCTGTCCCTCAACTCAAGGATTGAAAATATGGTTCAGCAAAATAGTTTTAGAACAGAATAGCACACTGACACTTTCCCTCACTGTCCTACTCTGTCCCTCCCTACAAACAAGATTTAGCACAGAATAGCACACTGATAATTTCTACGAGTGTCCTTCTCTGTCCCTAAACTCAAGGATTGAAAATATGGAACAGCAAAATTGGTTTAGAACAGAATAGCACACTGTCAGTTTCACTCACTGTACCTCTCTGTCCCTCAACTCAAGGATTGAAAATATGGAACAGCTAAATAGGTTTAGAACAGAATAGCACACTGTCAGTTTCACTCACTGTACCTCTCTGTCCCTCAACTCAAGGATTGAAAATATGGTTCAGCAAAATAGTTTTAGAACAGAATAGCACACTGACACTTTCCCTCACTGTCCTACTCTGTCCCTCCCTACAAACAAGATTTAGCACAGAATAGCACACTGATAATTTCTACGAGTGTCCTTCTCTGTCCCTAAACTCAAGGATTGAAAATATGGAACAGCAAAATTGGTTTAGAACAGAATGGCACACTGTCAGTTTCACTCACTGTACCTCTCTGTCCCTCAACTCAAGGATTGAAAATATGGTTCAGCAAAATAGTTTTAGAACAGAATAGCACACTGACACTTTCCCTCACTGTCCTACTCTGTCCCTCCCTACAAACAAGATTTAGCACAGAATAGCACACTGATAATTTCTACGAGTGTCCTTCTCTGTCCCTAAACTCAAGGATTGAAAATATGGAACAGCAAAATTGGTTTAGAACAGAATAGCACACTGTCAGTTTCACTCACTGTACCTCTCTGTCCCTCAACTCAAGGATTGAAAATATGGTTCAGCAAAATAGTTTTAGAACAGAATAGCACACTGACACTTTCCCTCACTGTCCTACTCTGTCCCTCCCTACAAACAAGATTTAGCACAGAATAGCACACTGATAATTTCTACAAGTGTCCTTCTCTGTCCCTAAACTCAAGGATTGAAAATATGGAACAGCAAAATTGGTTTAGAACAGAATAGCACACTGTCAGTTTCACTCACTGTACCTCTCTGTCCCTCAAATCAAGGATTGAAAATATGGTTCAGCAAAATAGTTTTAGAACAGAATAGCACACTGACACTTTCCCTCACTGTCCTACTCTGTCCCTCCCTACAAACAAGATTTAGCACAGAATAGCACACTGATAATTTCTACGAGTGTCCTTCTCTGTCCCTAAACTCAAGGATTGAAAATATGGAACAGCAAAATTGGTTTAGAACAGAATAGCACATTGTCAGTTTCACTCACTGTACCTCTCTGTCCCTCAAATCAAGGATTGAAAATATGGTTCAGCAAAATAGTTTTAGAACAGAATAGCACACTGACACTTTCCCTCACTGTCCTACTCTGTCCCTCCCTACAAACAAGATTTAGCACAGAATAGCACACTGATAATTTCTATGAGTGTCCTTCTCTGTCCCTAAACTCAAGGATTAAAAATATGGAACAGCAAAATTGGTTTAGAACAGAATAGCACACTGTCAGTTTCACTCACTGTACCTCTCTGTCCCTCAACTCAAGGATTGAAAATATGGTTCAGCAAAATAGTTTTAGAACAGAATAGCACACTGACACTTTCCCTCACTGTCCTACTCTGTCCCTCCCTACAAACAAGATTTAGCACAGAATAGCACACTGATAATTTCTACGAGTGTCCTTTTCTGTCCCTAAACACAAGGATTGAAAATATGGAACAGCAAAATTGGTTTAGAACAGAATAGCACACTGTCAGTTTCACTCACTGTACCTCTCTGTCCCTCAACTCAAGGATTGAAAATATGGAACAGCAAAATAGGTTTAGAACAGAATAGCACACTGTCAGTTTCACTCACTGTACCTCTCTGTCCCTCAACTCAAGGATTGAAAATATGGTTCAGCAAAATAGTTTTAGAACAGAATAGCACACTGACACTTTCCCTCACTGTCCTACTCTGTCCCTCCCTACAAACAAGATTTAGCACAGAATAGCACACTGATAATTTCTACGAGTGTCCTTCTCTGTCCCTAAACTCAAGGATTGAAAATATGGAACAGCAAAATTGGTTTAGAACAGAATGGCACACTGTCAGTTTCACTCACTGTACCTCTCTGTCCCTCAACTCAAGGATTGAAAATATGGTTCAGCAAAATAGTTTTAGAACAGAATAGCACACTGACACTTTCCCTCACTGTCCTACTCTGTCCCTCCCTACAAACAAGATTTAGCACAGAATAGCACACTGATAATTTCTACAAGTGTCCTTCTCTGTCCCTAAACTCAAGGATTGAAAATATGGAACAGCAAAATTGGTTTAGAACAGAATAGCACACTGTCAGTTTCACTCACTGTACCTCTCTGTCCCTCAAATCAAGGATTGAAAATATGGTTCAGCAAAATAGTTTTAGAACAGAATAGCACACTGACACTTTCCCTCACTGTCCTACTCTGTCCCTCCCTACAAACAAGATTTAGCACAGAATAGCACACTGATAATTTCTACGAGTGTCCTTCTCTGTCCCTAAACTCAAGGATTGAAAATATGGAACAGCAAAATTGGTTTAGAACAGAATAGCACACTGTCAGTTTCACTCACTGTACCTCTCTGTCCCTCAACTCAAGGATTGAAAATATGGTTCAGCAAAATAGTTTTAGAACAGAATAGCACACTGACACTTTCCCTCACTGTCCTACTCTGTCCCTCCCTACAAACAAGATTTAGCACAGAATAGCACACTGATAATTTCTACAAGTGTCCTTCTCTGTCCCTAAACTCAAGGATTGAAAATATGGAACAGCAAAATTGGTTTAGAACAGAATAGCACACTGTCAGTTTCACTCACTGTACCTCTCTGTCCCTCAAATCAAGGATTGAAAATATGGTTCAGCAAAATAGTTTTAGAACAGAATAGCACACTGACACTTTCCCTCACTGTCCTACTCTGTCCCTCCCTACAAACAAGATTTAGCACAGAATAGCACACTGATAATTTCTACGAGTGTCCTTCTCTGTCCCTAAACTCAAGGATTGAAAATATGGAACAGCAAAATTGGTTTAGAACAGAATAGCACATTGTCAGTTTCACTCACTGTACCTCTCTGTCCCTCAAATCAAGGATTGAAAATATGGAACAGCAAAATTGGTTTAGAACAGAATAGCACACTGTCAGTTTCACTCACTGTACCTCTCTGTCCCTCAACTCAAGGATTGAAAATATGGTTCAGCAAAATAGTTTTAGAACAGAATAGCAGACTGACACTTTCCCTCACTGTCCTACTCTGTCCCTCCCTACAAACAAGATTTAGCACAGAATAGCACACTGATAATTTCTACGAGTGTCCTTCTCTGTCCCTAAACTCAAGGATTGAAAATATGGAACAGCAAAATTGGTTTAGAACAGAATAGCACACTGTCAGTTTCACTCACTGTACCTCTCTGTCCCTCAACTCAAGGATTGAAAATATGGAACAGCAAAATAGGTTTAGAACAGAATAGCACACTGTCAGTTTCACTCACTGTACCTCTCTGTCCCTCAACTCAAGGATTGAAAATATGGTTCAGCAAAAGAGTTTTAGAACAGAATAGCACACTGACACTTTCCCTCACTGTCCTACTCTGTCCCTCCCTACAAACAAGATTTAGCACAGAATAGCACACTGATAATTTCTACGAGTGTCCTTCTCTGTCCCTAAACTCAAGGATTGAAAATATGGAACAGCAAAATTGGTTTAGAACAGAATAGCACACTGTCAGTTTCACTCACTGTACCTCTCTGTCCCTCAACTCAAGGATTGAAAATATGGTTCAGCAAAATAGTTTTAGAACAGAATAGCACACTGACACTTTCCCTCACTGTCCTACTCTGTCCCTCCCTACAAACAAGATTTAGCACAGAATAGCACACTGATAATTTCTACGAGTGTCCTTCTCTGTCCCTAAACTCAAGGATTGAAAATATGGAACAGCAAAATTGGTTTAGAACAGAATAGCACACTGTCAGTTTCACTCACTGTACCTCTCTGTCCCTCAACTCAAGGATTGAAAATATGGAACAGCAAAATAGGTTTAGAACAGAATAGCACACTGTCAGTTTCACTCACTGTACCTCTCTGTCCCTCAACTCAAGGATTGAAAATATGGTTCAGCAAAATAGTTTTAGAACAGAATAGCACACTGACACTTTCCCTCACTGTCCTACTCTGTCCCTCCCTACAAACAAGATTTAGCACAGAATAGCACACTGATAATTTCTACGAGTGTCCTTCTCTGTCCCTAAACTCAAGGATTGAAAATATGGAACAGCAAAATTGGTTTAGAACAGAATAGCACACTGTCAGTTTCACTCACTGTACCTCTCTGTCCCTCAAATCAAGGATTGAAAATATGGTTCAGCAAAATAGTTTTAGAACAGAATAGCACACTGACACTTTCCCTCACTGTCCTACTCTGTCCCTCCCTACAAACAAGATTTAGCACAGAATAGCACACTGATAATTTCTACGAGTGTCCTTCTCTGTCCCTAAACTCAAGGATTGAAAATATGGAACAGCAAAATTGGTTTAGAACAGAATAGCACATTGTCAGTTTCACTCACTGTACCTCTCTGTCCCTCAAATCAAGGATTGAAAATATGGTTCAGCAAAATAGTTTTAGAACAGAATAGCACACTGACACTTTCCCTCACTGTCCTACTCTGTCCCTCCCTACAAACAAGATTTAGCACAGAATAGCACACTGATAATTTCTATGAGTGTCCTTCTCTGTCCCTAAACTCAAGGATTAAAAATATGGAACAGCAAAATTGGTTTAGAACAGAATAGCACACTGTCAGTTTCACTCACTGTACCTCTCTGTCCCTCAACTCAAGGATTGAAAATATGGTTCAGCAAAATAGTTTTAGAACAGAATAGCACACTGACACTTTCCCTCACTGTCCTACTCTGTCCCTCCCTACAAACAAGATTTAGCACAGAATAGCACACTGATAATTTCTACGAGTGTCCTTCTCTGTCCCTAAACTCAAGGATTGAAAATATGGAACAGCAAAATTGGTTTAGAACAGAATAGCACACTGTCAGTTTCACTCACTGTACCTCTCTGTCCCTCAACTCAAGGATTGAAAATATGGAACAGCTAAATAGGTTTAGAACAGAATAGCACACTGTCAGTTTCACTCACTGTACCTCTCTGTCCCTCAACTCAAGGATTGAAAATATGGTTCAGCAAAATAGTTTTAGAACAGAATAGCACACTGACACTTTCCCTCACTGTCCTACTCTGTCCCTCCCTACAAACAAGATTTAGCACAGAATAGCACACTGATAATTTCTACGAGTGTCCTTCTCTGTCCCTAAACTCAAGGATTGAAAATATGGAACAGCAAAATTGGTTTAGAACAGAATGGCACACTGTCAGTTTCACTCACTGTACCTCTCTGTCCCTCAACTCAAGGATTGAAAATATGGTTCAGCAAAATAGTTTTAGAACAGAATAGCACACTGACACTTTCCCTCACTGTCCTACTCTGTCCCTCCCTACAAACAAGATTTAGCACAGAATAGCACACTGATAATTTCTACGAGTGTCCTTCTCTGTCCCTAAACTCAAGGATTGAAAATATGGAACAGCAAAATTGGTTTAGAACAGAATAGCACACTGTCAGTTTCACTCACTGTACCTCTCTGTCCCTCAACTCAAGGATTGAAAATATGGTTCAGCAAAATAGTTTTAGAACAGAATAGCACACTGACACTTTCCCTCACTGTCCTACTCTGTCCCTCCCTACAAACAAGATTTAGCACAGAATAGCACACTGATAATTTCTACAAGTGTCCTTCTCTGTCCCTAAACTCAAGGATTGAAAATATGGAACAGCAAAATTGGTTTAGAACAGAATAGCACACTGTCAGTTTCACTCACTGTACCTCTCTGTCCCTCAAATCAAGGATTGAAAATATGGTTCAGCAAAATAGTTTTAGAACAGAATAGCACACTGACACTTTCCCTCACTGTCCTACTCTGTCCCTCCCTACAAACAAGATTTAGCACAGAATAGCACACTGATAATTTCTACGAGTGTCCTTCTCTGTCCCTAAACTCAAGGATTGAAAATATGGAACAGCAAAATTGGTTTAGAACAGAATAGCACATTGTCAGTTTCACTCACTGTACCTCTCTGTCCCTCAAATCAAGGATTGAAAATATGGTTCAGCAAAATAGTTTTAGAACAGAATAGCACACTGACACTTTCCCTCACTGTCCTACTCTGTCCCTCCCTACAAACAAGATTTAGCACAGAATAGCACACTGATAATTTCTACGAGTGTCCTTCTCTGTCCCTAAACTCAAGGATTGAAAATATGGAACAGCAAAATTGGTTTAGAACAGAATAGCACACTGTCAGTTTCACTCACTGTACCTCTCTGTCCCTCAACTCAAGGATTGAAAATATGGTTCAGCAAAATAGTTTTAGAACAGAATAGCACACTGACACTTTCCCTCACTGTCCTACTCTGTCCCTCCCTACAAACAAGATTTAGCACAGAATAGCACAATGATAATTTCTACGAGTGTCATTCTCTGTCCCTAAACTCAAGGATTGAAAATATGGAACAGCAAAATTGGTTTAGAACAGAATAGCACACTGTCAGTTTCACTCACTGTACCTCTCTGTCCCTCAACTCAAGGATTGAAAATATGGAACAGCTAAATAGGTTTAGAACAGAATAGCACACTGTCAGTTTCACTCACTGTACCTCTCTGTCCCTCAACTCAAGGATTGAAAATATGGTTCAGCAAAATAGTTTTAGAACAGAATAGCACACTGACACTTTCCCTCACTGTCCTACTCTGTCCCTCCCTACAAACAAGATTTAGCACAGAATAGCACACTGATAATTTCTACGAGTGTCCTTCTCTGTCCCTAAACTCAAGGATTGAAAATATGGAACAGCAAAATTGGTTTAGAACAGAATAGCACACTGTCAGTTTCACTCACTGTACCTCTCTGTCCCTCAACTCAAGGATTGAAAATATGGTTCAGCAAAATAGTTTTAGAACAGAATAGCACACTGACACTTTCCCTCACTGTCCTACTCTGTCCCTCCCCACAAACAAGATTTAGCACAGAATAGCACACTGATAATTTCTACGAGTGTCCTTCTCTGTCCCTAAACTCAAGGATTGAAAATATGGAACAGCAAAATTGGTTTAGAACAGAATGGCACACTGTCAGTTTCACTCACTGTACCTCTCTGTCCCTCAACTCAAGGATTGAAAATATGGTTCAGCAAAATAGTTTTAGAACAGAATAGCACACTGACACTTTCCCTCACTGTCCTACTCTGTCCCTCCCTACAAACAAGATTTAGCACAGAATAGCACACTGATAATTTCTACGAGTGTCCTTCTCTGTCCCTAAACTCAAGGATTGAAAATATGGAACAGCAAAATTGGTTTAGAACAGAATAGCACACTGTCAGTTTCACTCACTGTACCTCTCTGTCCCTCAACTCAAGGATTGAAAATATGGTTCAGCAAAATAGTTTTAGAACAGAATAGCACACTGACACTTTCCCTCACTGTCCTACTCTGTCCCTCCCTACAAACAAGATTTAGCACAGAATAGCACACTGATAATTTCTACAAGTGTCCTTCTCTGTCCCTAAACTCAAGGATTGAAAATATGGAACAGCAAAATTGGTTTAGAACAGAATAGCACACTGTCAGTTTCACTCACTGTACCTCTCTGTCCCTCAAATCAAGGATTGAAAATATGGTTCAGCAAAATAGTTTTAGAACAGAATAGCACACTGACACTTTCCCTCACTGTCCTACTCTGTCCCTCCCTACAAACAAGATTTAGCACAGAATAGCACACTGATAATTTCTACGAGTGTCCTTCTCTGTCCCTAAACTCAAGGATTGAAAATATGGAACAGCAAAATTGGTTTAGAACAGAATAGCACATTGTCAGTTTCACTCACTGTACCTCTCTGTCCCTCAAATCAAGGATTGAAAATATGGTTCAGCAAAATAGTTTTAGAACAGAATAGCACACTGACACTTTCCCTCACTGTCCTACTCTGTCCCTCCCTACAAACAAGATTTAGCACAGAATAGCACACTGATAATTTCTACGAGTGTCCTTCTCTGTCCCTAAACTCAAGGATTGAAAATATGGAACAGCAAAATTGGTTTAGAACAGAATAGCACACTGTCAGTTTCACTCACTGTACCTCTCTGTCCCTCAACTCAAGGATTGAAAATATGGTTCAGCAAAATAGTTTTAGAACAGAATAGCACACTGACACTTTCCCTCACTGTCCTACTCTGTCCCTCCCTACAAACAAGATTTAGCACAGAATAGCACACTGATAATTTCTACGAGTGTCCTTCTCTGTCCCTAAACTCAAGGATTGAAAATATGGAACAGCAAAATTGGTTTAGAACAGAATAGCACACTGTCAGTTTCACTCACTGTACCTCTCTGTCCCTCAACTCAAGGATTGAAAATATGGAACAGCTAAATAGGTTTAGAACAGAATAGCACACTGTCAGTTTCACTCACTGTACCTCTCTGTCCCTCAACTCAAGGATTGAAAATATGGTTCAGCAAAATAGTTTTAGAACAGAATAGCACACTGACACTTTCCCTCACTGTCCTACTCTGTCCCTCCCTACAAACAAGATTTAGCACAGAATAGCACACTGATAATTTCTACGAGTGTCCTTCTCTGTCCCTAAACTCAAGGATTGAAAATATGGAACAGCAAAATTGGTTTAGAACAGAATGGCACACTGTCAGTTTCACTCACTGTACCTCTCTGTCCCTCAACTCAAGGATTGAAAATATGGTTCAGCAAAATAGTTTTAGAACAGAATAGCACACTGACACTTTCCCTCACTGTCCTACTCTGTCCCTCCCCACAAACAAGATTTAGCACAGAATAGCACACTGATAATTTCTACGAGTGTCCTTCTCTGTCCCTAAACTCAAGGATTGAAAATATGGAACAGCAAAATTGGTTTAGAACAGAATGGCACACTGTCAGTTTCACTCACTGTACCTCTCTGTCCCTCAACTCAAGGATTGAAAATATGGTTCAGCAAAATAGTTTTAGAACAGAATAGCACACTGACACTTTCCCTCACTGTCCTACTCTGTCCCTCCCTACAAACAAGATTTAGCACAGAATAGCACACTGATAATTTCTACGAGTGTCCTTCTCTGTCCCTAAACTCAAGGATTGAAAATATGGAACAGCAAAATTGGTTTAGAACAGAATAGCACACTGTCAGTTTCACTCACTGTACCTCTCTGTCCCTCAACTCAAGGATTGAAAATATGGTTCAGCAAAATAGTTTTAGAACAGAATAGCACACTGACACTTTCCCTCACTGTCCTACTCTGTCCCTCCCTACAAACAAGATTTAGCACAGAATAGCACACTGATAATTTCTACAAGTGTCCTTCTCTGTCCCTAAACTCAAGGATTGAAAATATGGAACAGCAAAATTGGTTTAGAACAGAATAGCACACTGTCAGTTTCACTCACTGTACCTCTCTGTCCCTCAAATCAAGGATTGAAAATATGGTTCAGCAAAATAGTTTTAGAACAGAATAGCACACTGACACTTTCCCTCACTGTCCTACTCTGTCCCTCCCTACAAACAAGATTTAGCACAGAATAGCACACTGATAATTTCTACGAGTGTCCTTCTCTGTCCCTAAACTCAAGGATTGAAAATATGGAACAGCAAAATTGGTTTAGAACAGAATAGCACATTGTCAGTTTCACTCACTGTACCTCTCTGTCCCTCAAATCAAGGATTGAAAATATGGTTCAGCAAAATAGTTTTAGAACAGAATAGCACACTGACACTTTCCCTCACTGTCCTACTCTGTCCCTCCCTACAAACAAGATTTAGCACAGAATAGCACACTGATAATTTCTACGAGTGTCCTTCTCTGTCCCTAAACTCAAGGATTGAAAATATGGAACAGCAAAATTGGTTTAGAACAGAATAGCACACTGTCAGTTTCACTCACTGTACCTCTCTGTCCCTCAACTCAAGGATTGAAAATATGGTTCAGCAAAATAGTTTTAGAACAGAATAGCACACTGACACTTTCCCTCACTGTCCTACTCTGTCCCTCCCTACAAACAAGATTTAGCACAGAATAGCACACTGATAATTTCTACGAGTGTCCTTCTCTGTCCCTAAACTCAAGGATTGAAAATATGGAACAGCAAAATTGGTTTAGAACAGAATAGCACACTGTCAGTTTCACTCACTGTACCTCTCTGTCCCTCAACTCAAGGATTGAAAATATGGAACAGCTAAATAGGTTTAGAACAGAATAGCACACTGTCAGTTTCACTCACTGTACCTCTCTGTCCCTCAACTCAAGGATTGAAAATATGGTTCAGCAAAATAGTTTTAGAACAGAATAGCACACTGACACTTTCCCTCACTGTCCTACTCTGTCCCTCCCTACAAACAAGATTTAGCACAGAATAGCACACTGATAATTTCTACGAGTGTCCTTCTCTGTCCCTAAACTCAAGGATTGAAAATATGGAACAGCAAAATTGGTTTAGAACAGAATGGCACACTGTCAGTTTCACTCACTGTACCTCTCTGTCCCTCAACTCAAGGATTGAAAATATGGTTCAGCAAAATAGTTTTAGAACAGAATAGCACACTGACACTTTCCCTCACTGTCCTACTCTGTCCCTCCCTACAAACAAGATTTAGCACAGAATAGCACACTGATAATTTCTACGAGTGTCCTTCTCTGTCCCTAAACTCAAGGATTGAAAATATGGAACAGCAAAATTGGTTTAGAACAGAATAGCACACTGTCAGTTTCACTCACTGTACCTCTCTGTCCCTCAACTCAAGGATTGAAAATATGGTTCAGCAAAATAGTTTTAGAACAGAATAGCACACTGACACTTTCCCTCACTGTCCTACTCTGTCCCTCCCTACAAACAAGATTTAGCACAGAATAGCACACTGATAATTTCTACAAGTGTCCTTCTCTGTCCCTAAACTCAAGGATTGAAAATATGGAACAGCAAAATTGGTTTAGAACAGAATAGCACACTGTCAGTTTCACTCACTGTACCTCTCTGTCCCTCAAATCAAGGATTGAAAATATGGTTCAGCAAAATAGTTTTAGAACAGAATAGCACACTGACACTTTCCCTCACTGTCCTACTCTGTCCCTCCCTACAAACAAGATTTAGCACAGAATAGCACACTGATAATTTCTACGAGTGTCCTTCTCTGTCCCTAAACTCAAGGATTGAAAATATGGAACAGCAAAATTGGTTTAGAACAGAATAGCACATTGTCAGTTTCACTCACTGTACCTCTCTGTCCCTCAAATCAAGGATTGAAAATATGGTTCAGCAAAATAGTTTTAGAACAGAATAGCACACTGACACTTTCCCTCACTGTCCTACTCTGTCCCTCCCTACAAACAAGATTTAGCACAGAATAGCACACTGATAATTTCTATGAGTGTCCTTCTCTGTCCCTAAACTCAAGGATTAAAAATATGGAACAGCAAAATTGGTTTAGAACAGAATAGCACACTGTCAGTTTCACTCACTGTACCTCTCTGTCCCTCAACTCAAGGATTGAAAATATGGTTCAGCAAAATAGTTTTAGAACAGAATAGCACACTGACACTTTCCCTCACTGTCCTACTCTGTCCCTCCCTACAAACAAGATTTAGCACAGAATAGCACACTGATAATTTCTACGAGTGTCCTTTTCTGTCCCTAAACACAAGGATTGAAAATATGGAACAGCAAAATTGGTTTAGAACAGAATAGCACACTGTCAGTTTCACTCACTGTACCTCTCTGTCCCTCAACTCAAGGATTGAAAATATGGAACAGCAAAATAGGTTTAGAACAGAATAGCACACTGTCAGTTTCACTCACTGTACCTCTCTGTCCCTCAACTCAAGGATTGAAAATATGGTTCAGCAAAATAGTTTTAGAACAGAATAGCACACTGACACTTTCCCTCACTGTCCTACTCTGTCCCTCCCTACAAACAAGATTTAGCACAGAATAGCACACTGATAATTTCTACGAGTGTCCTTCTCTGTCCCTAAACTCAAGGATTGAAAATATGGAACAGCAAAATTGGTTTAGAACAGAATGGCACACTGTCAGTTTCACTCACTGTACCTCTCTGTCCCTCAACTCAAGGATTGAAAATATGGTTCAGCAAAATAGTTTTAGAACAGAATAGCACACTGACACTTTCCCTCACTGTCCTACTCTGTCCCTCCCTACAAACAAGATTTAGCACAGAATAGCACACTGATAATTTCTACAAGTGTCCTTCTCTGTCCCTAAACTCAAGGATTGAAAATATGGAACAGCAAAATTGGTTTAGAACAGAATAGCACACTGTCAGTTTCACTCACTGTACCTCTCTGTCCCTCAAATCAAGGATTGAAAATATGGTTCAGCAAAATAGTTTTAGAACAGAATAGCACACTGACACTTTCCCTCACTGTCCTACTCTGTCCCTCCCTACAAACAAGATTTAGCACAGAATAGCACACTGATAATTTCTACGAGTGTCCTTCTCTGTCCCTAAACTCAAGGATTGAAAATATGGAACAGCAAAATTGGTTTAGAACAGAATAGCACACTGTCAGTTTCACTCACTGTACCTCTCTGTCCCTCAACTCAAGGATTGAAAATATGGTTCAGCAAAATAGTTTTAGAACAGAATAGCACACTGACACTTTCCCTCACTGTCCTACTCTGTCCCTCCCTACAAACAAGATTTAGCACAGAATAGCACACTGATAATTTCTACAAGTGTCCTTCTCTGTCCCTAAACTCAAGGATTGAAAATATGGAACAGCAAAATTGGTTTAGAACAGAATAGCACACTGTCAGTTTCACTCACTGTACCTCTCTGTCCCTCAAATCAAGGATTGAAAATATGGTTCAGCAAAATAGTTTTAGAACAGAATAGCACACTGACACTTTCCCTCACTGTCCTACTCTGTCCCTCCCTACAAACAAGATTTAGCACAGAATAGCACACTGATAATTTCTACGAGTGTCCTTCTCTGTCCCTAAACTCAAGGATTGAAAATATGGAACAGCAAAATTGGTTTAGAACAGAATAGCACATTGTCAGTTTCACTCACTGTACCTCTCTGTCCCTCAAATCAAGGATTGAAAATATGGAACAGCAAAATTGGTTTAGAACAGAATAGCACACTGTCAGTTTCACTCACTGTACCTCTCTGTCCCTCAACTCAAGGATTGAAAATATGGTTCAGCAAAATAGTTTTAGAACAGAATAGCAGACTGACACTTTCCCTCACTGTCCTACTCTGTCCCTCCCTACAAACAAGATTTAGCACAGAATAGCACACTGATAATTTCTACGAGTGTCCTTCTCTGTCCCTAAACTCAAGGATTGAAAATATGGAACAGCAAAATTGGTTTAGAACAGAATAGCACACTGTCAGTTTCACTCACTGTACCTCTCTGTCCCTCAACTCAAGGATTGAAAATATGGAACAGCAAAATAGGTTTAGAACAGAATAGCACACTGTCAGTTTCACTCACTGTACCTCTCTGTCCCTCAACTCAAGGATTGAAAATATGGTTCAGCAAAAGAGTTTTAGAACAGAATAGCACACTGACACTTTCCCTCACTGTCCTACTCTGTCCCTCCCTACAAACAAGATTTAGCACAGAATAGCACACTGATAATTTCTACGAGTGTCCTTCTCTGTCCCTAAACTCAAGGATTGAAAATATGGAACAGCAAAATTGGTTTAGAACAGAATAGCACACTGTCAGTTTCACTCACTGTACCTCTCTGTCCCTCAACTCAAGGATTGAAAATATGGTTCAGCAAAATAGTTTTAGAACAGAATAGCACACTGACACTTTCCCTCACTGTCCTACTCTGTCCCTCCCTACAAACAAGATTTAGCACAGAATAGCACACTGATAATTTCTACGAGTGTCCTTCTCTGTCCCTAAACTCAAGGATTGAAAATATGGAACAGCAAAATTGGTTTAGAACAGAATAGCACACTGTCAGTTTCACTCACTGTACCTCTCTGTCCCTCAACTCAAGGATTGAAAATATGGAACAGCAAAATAGGTTTAGAACAGAATAGCACACTGTCAGTTTCACTCACTGTACCTCTCTGTCCCTCAACTCAAGGATTGAAAATATGGTTCAGCAAAATAGTTTTAGAACAGAATAGCACACTGACACTTTCCCTCACTGTCCTACTCTGTCCCTCCCTACAAACAAGATTTAGCACAGAATAGCACACTGATAATTTCTACGAGTGTCCTTCTCTGTCCCTAAACTCAAGGATTGAAAATATGGAACAGCAAAATTGGTTTAGAACAGAATAGCACACTGTCAGTTTCACTCACTGTACCTCTCTGTCCCTCAAATCAAGGATTGAAAATATGGTTCAGCAAAATAGTTTTAGAACAGAATAGCACACTGACACTTTCCCTCACTGTCCTACTCTGTCCCTCCCTACAAACAAGATTTAGCACAGAATAGCACACTGATAATTTCTACGAGTGTCCTTCTCTGTCCCTAAACTCAAGGATTGAAAATATGGAACAGCAAAATTGGTTTAGAACAGAATAGCACATTGTCAGTTTCACTCACTGTACCTCTCTGTCCCTCAAATCAAGGATTGAAAATATGGTTCAGCAAAATAGTTTTAGAACAGAATAGCACACTGACACTTTCCCTCACTGTCCTACTCTGTCCCTCCCTACAAACAAGATTTAGCACAGAATAGCACACTGATAATTTCTATGAGTGTCCTTCTCTGTCCCTAAACTCAAGGATTAAAAATATGGAACAGCAAAATTGGTTTAGAACAGAATAGCACACTGTCAGTTTCACTCACTGTACCTCTCTGTCCCTCAACTCAAGGATTGAAAATATGGTTCAGCAAAATAGTTTTAGAACAGAATAGCACACTGACACTTTCCCTCACTGTCCTACTCTGTCCCTCCCTACAAACAAGATTTAGCACAGAATAGCACACTGATAATTTCTACGAGTGTCCTTTTCTGTCCCTAAACACAAGGATTGAAAATATGGAACAGCAAAATTGGTTTAGAACAGAATAGCACACTGTCAGTTTCACTCACTGTACCTCTCTGTCCCTCAACTCAAGGATTGAAAATATGGAACAGCAAAATAGGTTTAGAACAGAATAGCACACTGTCAGTTTCACTCACTGTACCTCTCTGTCCCTCAACTCAAGGATTGAAAATATGGTTCAGCAAAATAGTTTTAGAACAGAATAGCACACTGACACTTTCCCTCACTGTCCTACTCTGTCCCTCCCTACAAACAAGATTTAGCACAGAATAGCACACTGATAATTTCTACGAGTGTCCTTCTCTGTCCCTAAACTCAAGGATTGAAAATATGGAACAGCAAAATTGGTTTAGAACAGAATGGCACACTGTCAGTTTCACTCACTGTACCTCTCTGTCCCTCAACTCAAGGATTGAAAATATGGTTCAGCAAAATAGTTTTAGAACAGAATAGCACACTGACACTTTCCCTCACTGTCCTACTCTGTCCCTCCCTACAAACAAGATTTAGCACAGAATAGCACACTGATAATTTCTACAAGTGTCCTTCTCTGTCCCTAAACTCAAGGATTGAAAATATGGAACAGCAAAATTGGTTTAGAACAGAATAGCACATTGTCAGTTTCACTCACTGTACCTCTCTGTCCCTCAAATCAAGGATTGAAAATATGGTTCAGCAAAATAGTTTTAGAACAGAATAGCACACTGACACTTTCCCTCACTGTCCTACTCTGTCCCTCCCTACAAACAAGATTTAGCACAGAATAGCACACTGATAATTTCTACGAGTGTCCTTCTGTCCCTAAACTCAAGGATTGAAAATATGGAACAGCAAAATTGGTTTAGAACAGAATAGCACACTGTCAGTTTCACTCACTGTACCTCTCTGTCCCTCAACTCAAGGATTGAAAATATGGTTCAGCAAAATAGTTTTAGAACAGAATAGCACACTGACACTTTCCCTCACTGTCCTACTCTGTCCCTCCCTACAAACAAGATTTAGCACAGAATAGCACACTGATAATTTCTACAAGTGTCCTTCTCTGTCCCTAAACTCAAGGATTGAAAATATGGAACAGCAAAATTGGTTTAGAACAGAATAGCACACTGTCAGTTTCACTCACTGTACCTCTCTGTCCCTCAAATCAAGGATTGAAAATATGGTTCAGCAAAATAGTTTTAGAACAGAATAGCACACTGACACTTTCCCTCACTGTCCTACTCTGTCCCTCCCTACAAACAAGATTTAGCACAGAATAGCACACTGATAATTTCTACGAGTGTCCTTCTCTGTCCCTAAACTCAAGGATTGAAAATATGGAACAGCAAAATTGGTTTAGAACAGAATAGCACATTGTCAGTTTCACTCACTGTACCTCTCTGTCCCTCAAATCAAGGATTGAAAATATGGTTCAGCAAAATAGTTTTAGAACAGAATAGCACACTGACACTTTCCCTCACTGTCCTACTCTGTCCCTCCCTACAAACAAGATTTAGCACAGAATAGCACACTGATAATTTCTATGAGTGTCCTTCTCTGTCCCTAAACTCAAGGATTGAAAATATGGAACAGCAAAATTGGTTTAGAACAGAATAGCACACTGTCAGTTTCACTCACTGTACCTCTCTGTCCCTCAACTCAAGGATTGAAAATATGGTTCAGCAAAATAGTTTTAGAACAAAATAGCACACTGACACTTTTCCTCACTGTCCTACTCTGTCCCTCCCTACAAACAAGATTTAGCACAGAATAGCACACTGATAATTTCTACGAGTGTCCTTTTCTGTCCCTAAACACAAGGATTGAAAATATGGAACAGCAAAATTGGTTTAGAACAGAATAGCACACTGTCAGTTTCACTCACTGTACCTCTCTGTCCCTCAACTCAAGGATTGAAAATATGGAACAGCAAAATTGGTTTAGAACAGAAAAGCACACTGTCAGTTTCACTCACTGTACCTCTCTGTCCCTCAACTCAAGGATTGAAAATATGGTTCAGCAAAATAGTTTTAGAACAGAATAGCAGACTGACACTTTCCCTCACTGTCCTACTCTGTCCCTCCCTACAAACAAGATTTAGCACAGAATAGCACACTGATAATTTCTACGAGTGTCCTTCTCTGTCCCTAAACTCAAGGATTGAAAATATGGAACAGCAAAATTGGTTTAGAACAGAATAGCACACTGTCAGTTTCACTCACTGTACCTCTCTGTCCCTCAACTCAAGGATTGAAAATATGGAACAGCAAAATAGGTTTAGAACAGAATAGCACACTGTCAGTTTCACTCACTGTACCTCTCTGTCCCTCAACTCAAGGATTGAAAATATGGTTCAGCAAAAGAGTTTTAGAACAGAATAGCACACTGACACTTTCCCTCACTGTCCTACTCTGTCCCTCCCTACAAACAAGATTTAGCACAGAATAGCACACTGATAATTTCTACGAGTGTCCTTCTCTGTCCCTAAACTCAAGGATTGAAAATATGGAACAGCAAAATTGGTTTAGAACAGAATAGCACACTGTCAGTTTCACTCACTGTACCTCTCTGTCCCTCAACTCAAGGATTGAAAATATGGTTCAGCAAAATAGTTTTAGAACAGAATAGCACACTGACACTTTCCCTCACTGTCCTACTCTGTCCCTCCCTACAAACAAGATTTAGCACAGAATAGCACACTGATAATTTCTACGAGTGTCCTTCTCTGTCCCTAAACTCAAGGATTGAAAATATGGAACAGCAAAATTGGTTTAGAACAGAATAGCACACTGTCAGTTTCACTCACTGTACCTCTCTGTCCCTCAACTCAAGGATTGAAAATATGGAACAGCAAAATAGGTTTAGAACAGAATAGCACACTGTCAGTTTCACTCACTGTACCTCTCTGTCCCTCAACTCAAGGATTGAAAATATGGTTCAGCAAAATAGTTTTAGAACAGAATAGCACACTGACACTTTCCCTCACTGTCCTACTCTGTCCCTCCCTACAAACAAGATTTAGCACAGAATAGCACACTGATAATTTCTACGAGTGTCCTTCTCTGTCCCTAAACTCAAGGATTGAAAATATGGAACAGCAACATTGGTTTAGAACAGAATGGCACACTGTCAGTTTCACTCACTGTACCTCTCTGTCCCTCAACTCAAGGATTGAAAATATGGTTCAGCAAAATAGTTTTAGAACAGAATAGCACACTGACACTTTCCCTCACTGTCCTACTCTGTCCCTCCCTACAAACAAGATTTAGCACAGAATAGCACACTGATAATTTCTACGAGTGTCCTTCTCTGTCCCTAAACTCAAGGATTGAAAATATGGAACAGCAAAATTGGTTTAGAACAGAATAGCACACTGTCAGTTTCACTCACTGTACCTCTCTGTCCCTCAAATCAAGGATTGAAAATATGGTTCAGCAAAATAGTTTTAGAACAGAATAGCACACTGACACTTTCCCTCACTGTCCTACTCTGTCCCTCCCTACAAACAAGATTTAGCACAGAATAGCACACTGATAATTTCTACGAGTGTCCTTCTCTGTCCCTAAACTCAAGGATTGAAAATATGGAACAGCAAAATTGGTTTAGAACAGAATAGCACATTGTCAGTTTCACTCACTGTACCTCTCTGTCCCTCAAATCAAGGATTGAAAATATGGTTCAGCAAAATAGTTTTAGAACAGAATAGCACACTGACACTTTCCCTCACTGTCCTACTCTGTCCCTCCCTACAAACAAGATTTAGCACAGAATAGCACACTGATAATTTCTATGAGTGTCCTTCTCTGTCCCTAAACTCAAGGATTGAAAATATGGAACAGCAAAATTGGTTTAGAACAGAATAGCACACTGTCAGTTTCACTCACTGTACCTCTCTGTCCCTCAACTCAAGGATTGAAAATATGGTTCAGCAAAATAGTTTTAGAACAGAATAGCACACTGACACTTTCCCTCACTGTCCTACTCTGTCCCTCCCTACAAACAAGATTTAGCAAAGAATAGCACACTGATAATTTCTACGAGTGTCCTTCTCTGTCCCTAAACTCAAGGATTGAAAATATGGAACAGCAAAATTGGTTTAGAACAGAATAGCACACTGTCAGTTTCACTCACTGTACCTCTCTGTCCCTCAACTCAAGGATTGAAAATATGGTTCAGCAAAATAGTTTTAGAACAGAATAGCAGACTGACACTTTCCCTCACTGTCCTACTCTGTCCCTCCCTACAAACAAGATTTAGCACAGAATAGCACACTGATAATTTCTACGAGTGTCCTTCTCTGTCCCTAAACTCAAGGATTGAAAATATGGAACAGCAAAATTGGTTTAGAACAGAATAGCACACTGTCAGTTTCACTCACTGTACCTCTCTGTCCCTCAACTCAAGGATTGAAAATATGGAACAGCAAAATAGATTTAGAACAGAATAGCACACTGTCAGTTTCACTCACTGTACCTCTCTGTCCCTCAACTCAAGGATTGAAAATATGGTTCAGCAAAAGAGTTTTAGAACAGAATAGCACACTGACACTTTCCCTCACTGTCCTACTCTGTCCCTCCCTACAAACAAGATTTAGCACAGAATAGCACACTGATAATTTCTACGAGTGTCCTTCTCTGTCCCTAAACTCAAGGATTGAAAATATGGAACAGCAAAATTGGTTTAGAACAGAATGGCACACTGTCAGTTTCACTCACTGTACCTCTCTGTCCCTCAACTCAAGGATTGAAAATATGGTTCAGCAAAATAGTTTTAGAACAGAATAGCACACTGACACTTTCCCTCACTGTCCTACTCTGTCCCTCCCTACAAACAAGATTTAGCACAGAATAGCACACTGATAATTTCTACGAGTGTCCTTCTCTGTCCCTAAACTCAAGGATTGAAAATATGGAACAGCAAAATTGGTTTAGAACAGAATAGCACACTGTCAGTTTCACTCACTGTACCTCTCTGTCCCTCAACTCAAGGATTGAAAATATGGTTTCAGCAAAATAGTTTTAGAACAGAATAGCACACTGACACTTTCCCTCACTGTCCTACTCTGTCCCTCCCTACAAACAAGATTTAGCACAGAATAGCACACTGATAATTTCTACAAGTGTCCTTCTCTGTCCCTAAACTCAAGGATTGAAAATATGGAACAGCAAAATTGGTTTAGAACAGAATAGCACACTGTCAGTTTCACTCACTGTACCTCTCTGTCCCTCAAATCAAGGATTGAAAATATGGTTCAGCAAAATAGTTTTAGAACAGAATAGCACACTGACACTTTCCCTCACTGTCCTACTCTGTCCCTCCCTACAAACAAGATTTAGCACAGAATAGCACACTGATAATTTCTACGAGTGTCCTTCTCTGTCCCTAAACTCAAGGATTGAAAATATGGAACAGCAAAATTGGTTTAGAACAGAATAGCACATTGTCAGTTTCACTCACTGTACCTCTCTGTCCCTCAAATCAAGGATTGAAAATATGGTTCAGCAAAATAGTTTTAGAACAGAATAGCACACTGACACTTTCCCTCACTGTCCTACTCTGTCCCTCCCTACAAACAAGATTTAGCACAGAATAGCACACTGATAATTTCTATGAGTGTCCTTCTCTGTCCCTAAACTCAAGGATTAAAAATATGGAACAGCAAAATTGGTTTAGAACAGAATAGCACACTGTCAGTTTCACTCACTGTACCTCTCTGTCCCTCAACTCAAGGATTGAAAATATGGTTCAGCAAAATAGTTTTAGAACAGAATAGCACACTGACACTTTCCCTCACTGTCCTACTCTGTCCCTCCCTACAAACAAGATTTAGCACAGAATAGCACACTGATAATTTCTACGAGTGTCCTTTTCTGTCCCTAAACACAAGGATTGAAAATATGGAACAGCAAAATTGGTTTAGAACAGAATAGCACACTGTCAGTTTCACTCACTGTACCTCTCTGTCCCTCAACTCAAGGATTGAAAATATGGAACAGCAAAATAGGTTTAGAACAGAATAGCACACTGTCAGTTTCACTCACTGTACCTCTCTGTCCCTCAACTCAAGGATTGAAAATATGGTTCAGCAAAATAGTTTTAGAACAGAATAGCACACTGACACTTTCCCTCACTGTCCTACTCTGTCCCTCCCTACAAACAAGATTTAGCACAGAATAGCACACTGATAATTTCTACGAGTGTCCTTCTCTGTCCCTAAACTCAAGGATTGAAAATATGGAACAGCAAAATTGGTTTAGAACAGAATGGCACACTGTCAGTTTCACTCACTGTACCTCTCTGTCCCTCAACTCAAGGATTGAAAATATGGTTCAGCAAAATAGTTTTAGAACAGAATAGCACACTGACACTTTCCCTCACTGTCCTACTCTGTCCCTCCCTACAAACAAGATTTAGCACAGAATAACACACTGATAATTTCTACAAGTGTCCTTCTCTGTCCCTAAACTCAAGGATTGAAAATATGGAACAGCAAAATTGGTTTAGAACAGAATAGCACACTGTCAGTTTCACTCACTGTACCTCTCTGTCCCTCAAATCAAGGATTGAAAATATGGTTCAGCAAAATAGTTTTAGAACAGAATAGCACACTGACACTTTCCCTCACTGTCCTACTCTGTCCCTCCCTACAAACAAGATTTAGCACAGAATAGCACACTGATAATTTCTACGAGTGTCCTTCTCTGTCCCTAAACTCAAGGATTGAAAATATGGAACAGCAAAATTGGTTTAGAACAGAATAGCACACTGTCAGTTTCACTCACTGTACCTCTCTGTCCCTCAACTCAAGGATTGAAAATATGGTTCAGCAAAATAGTTTTAGAACAGAATAGCACACTGACACTTTCCCTCACTGTCCTACTCTGTCCCTCCCTACAAACAAGATTTAGCACAGAATAGCACACTGATAATTTCTACAAGTGTCCTTCTCTGTCCCTAAACTCAAGGATTGAAAATATGGAACAGCAAAATTGGTTTAGAACAGAATAGCACACTGTCAGTTTCACTCACTGTACCTCTCTGTCCCTCAAATCAAGGATTGAAAATATGGTTCAGCAAAATAGTTTTAGAACAGAATAGCACACTGACACTTTCCCTCACTGTCCTACTCTGTCCCTCCCTACAAACAAGATTTAGCACAGAATAGCACACTGATAATTTCTACGAGTGTCCTTCTCTGTCCCTAAACTCAAGGATTGAAAATATGGAACAGCAAAATTGGTTTAGAACAGAATAGCACATTGTCAGTTTCACTCACTGTACCTCTCTGTCCCTCAAATCAAGGATTGAAAATATGGTTCAGCAAAATAGTTTTAGAACAGAATAGCACACTGACACTTTCCCTCACTGTCCTACTCTGTCCCTCCCTACAAACAAGATTTAGCACAGAATAGCACACTGATAATTTCTATGAGTGTCCTTCTCTGTCCCTAAACTCAAGGATTGAAAATATGGAACAGCAAAATTGGTTTAGAACAGAATAGCACACTGTCAGTTTCACTCACTGTACCTCTCTGTCCCTCAACTCAAGGATTGAAAATATGGTTCAGCAAAATAGTTTTAGAACAAAATAGCACACTGACACTTTCCCTCACTGTCCTACTCTGTCCCTCCCTACAAACAAGATTTAGCACAGAATAGCACACTGATAATTTCTACGAGTGTCCTTTTCTGTCCCTAAACACAAGGATTGAAAATATGGAACAGCAAAATTGGTTTAGAACAGAATAGCACACTGTCAGTTTCACTCACTGTACCTCTCTGTCCCTCAACTCAAGGATTGAAAATATGGAACAGCAAAATTGGTTTAGAACAGAATAGCACACTGTCAGTTTCACTCACTGTACCTCTCTGTCCCTCAACTCAAGGATTGAAAATATGGTTCAGCAAAATAGTTTTAGAACAGAATAGCAGACTGACACTTTCCCTCACTGTCCTACTCTGTCCCTCCCTACAAACAAGATTTAGCACAGAATAGCACACTGATAATTTCTACGAGTGTCCTTCTCTGTCCCTAAACTCAAGGATTGAAAATATGGAACAGCAAAATTGGTTTAGAACAGAATAGCACACTGTCAGTTTCACTCACTGTACCTCTCTGTCCCTCAACTCAAGGATTGAAAATATGGAACAGCAAAATAGGTTTAGAACAGAATAGCACACTGTCAGTTTCACTCACTGTACCTCTCTGTCCCTCAACTCAAGGATTGAAAATATGGTTCAGCAAAAGAGTTTTAGAACAGAATAGCACACTGACACTTTCCCTCACTGTCCTACTCTGTCCCTCCCTACAAACAAGATTTAGCACAGAATAGCACACTGATAATTTCTACGAGTGTCCTTCTCTGTCCCTAAACTCAAGGATTGAAAATATGGAACAGCAAAATTGGTTTAGAACAGAATAGCACACTGTCAGTTTCACTCACTGTACCTCTCTGTCCCTCAACTCAAGGATTGAAAATATGGTTCAGCAAAATAGTTTTAGAACAGAATAGCACACTGACACTTTCCCTCACTGTCCTACTCTGTCCCTCCCTACAAACAAGATTTAGCACAGAATAGCACACTGATAATTTCTACGAGTGTCCTTCTCTGTCCCTAAACTCAAGGATTGAAAATATGGAACAGCAAAATTGGTTTAGAACAGAATAGCACACTGTCAGTTTCACTCACTGTACCTCTCTGTCCCTCAACTCAAGGATTGAAAATATGGAACAGCAAAATAGGTTTAGAACAGAATAGCACACTGTCAGTTTCACTCACTGTACCTCTCTGTCCCTCAACTCAAGGATTGAAAATATGGTTCAGCAAAATAGTTTTAGAACAGAATAGCACACTGACACTTTCCCTCACTGTCCTACTCTGTCCCTCCCTACAAACAAGATTTAGCACAGAATAGCACACTGATAATTTCTACGAGTGTCCTTCTCTGTCCCTAAACTCAAGGATTGAAAATATGGAACAGCAACATTGGTTTAGAACAGAATGGCACACTGTCAGTTTCACTCACTGTACCTCTCTGTCCCTCAACTCAAGGATTGAAAATATGGTTCAGCAAAATAGTTTTAGAACAGAATAGCACACTGACACTTTCCCTCACTGTCCTACTCTGTCCCTCCCTACAAACAAGATTTAGCACAGAATAGCACACTGATAATTTCTACGAGTGTCCTTCTCTGTCCCTAAACTCAAGGATTGAAAATATGGAACAGCAAAATTGGTTTAGAACAGAATAGCACACTGTCAGTTTCACTCACTGTACCTCTCTGTCCCTCAAATCAAGGATTGAAAATATGGTTCAGCAAAATAGTTTTAGAACAGAATAGCACACTGACACTTTCCCTCACTGTCCTACTCTGTCCCTCCCTACAAACAAGATTTAGCACAGAATAGCACACTGATAATTTCTACGAGTGTCCTTCTCTGTCCCTAAACTCAAGGATTGAAAATATGGAACAGCAAAATTGGTTTAGAACAGAATAGCACATTGTCAGTTTCACTCACTGTACCTCTCTGTCCCTCAAATCAAGGATTGAAAATATGGTTCAGCAAAATAGTTTTAGAACAGAATAGCACACTGACACTTTCCCTCACTGTCCTACTCTGTCCCTCCCTACAAACAAGATTTAGCACAGAATAGCACACTGATAATTTCTATGAGTGTCCTTCTCTGTCCCTAAACTCAAGGATTGAAAATATGGAACAGCAAAATTGGTTTAGAACAGAATAGCACACTGTCAGTTTCACTCACTGTACCTCTCTGTCCCTCAACTCAAGGATTGAAAATATGGTTCAGCAAAATAGTTTTAGAACAGAATAGCAGACTGACACTTTCCCTCACTGTCCTACTCTGTCCCTCCCTACAAACAAGATTTAGCACAGAATAGCACACTGATAATTTCTACGAGTGTCCTTCTCTGTCCCTAAACTCAAGGATTGAAAATATGGAACAGCAAAATTGGTTTAGAACAGAATAGCACACTGTCAGTTTCACTCACTGTACCTCTCTGTCCCTCAACTCAAGGATTGAAAATATGGAACAGCAAAATAGATTTAGAACAGAATAGCACACTGTCAGTTTCACTCACTGTACCTCTCTGTCCCTCAACTCAAGGATTGAAAATATGGTTCAGCAAAAGAGTTTTAGAACAGAATAGCACACTGACACTTTCCCTCACTGTCCTACTCTGTCCCTCCCTACAAACAAGATTTAGCACAGAACAGCACACTGATAATTTCTACGAGTGTCCTTCTCTGTCCCTAAACTCAAGGATTGAAAATATGGAACAGCAAAATTGGTTTAGAACAGAATAGCACACTGTCAGTTTCACTCACTGTACATCTCTGTCCCTCAACTCAAGGATTGAAAATATGGTTCAGCAAAATAGTTTTAGAACAGAATAGCACACTGACACTTTCCCTCACTGTCCTACTCTGTCCCTCCCTACAAACAAGATTTAGCACAGAATAGCACACTGATAATTTCTACGAGTGTCCTTCTCTGTCCCTAAACTCAAGGATTGAAAATATGGAACAGCAAAATTGGTTTAGAACAGAATAGCACACTGTCAGTTTCACTCACTGTACCTCTCTGTCCCTCAACTCAAGGATTGAAAATATGGTTCAGCAAAATAGTTTTAGAACAGAATAGCACACTGACACTTTCCCTCACTGTCCTACTCTGTCCCTCCCTACAAACAAGATTTAGCACAGAATAGCACACTGATAATTTCTACAAGTGTCCTTCTCTGTCCCTAAACTCAAGGATTGAAAATATGGAACAGCAAAATTGGTTTAGAACAGAATAGCACACTGTCAGTTTCACTCACTGTACCTCTCTGTCCCTCAAATCAAGGATTGAAAATATGGTTCAGCAAAATAGTTTTAGAACAGAGTAGCACACTGACACTTTCCCTCACTGTCCTACTCTGTCCCTCCCTACAAACAAGATTTAGCACAGAATAGCACACTGATAATTTCTACGAGTGTCCTTCTCTGTCCCTAAACTCAAGGATTGAAAATATGGAACAGCAAAATTGGTTTAGAACAGAATAGCACATTGTCAGTTTCACTCACTGTACCTCTCTGTCCCTCAAATCAAGGATTGAAAATATGGTTCAGCAAAATAGTTTTAGAACAGAATAGCACACTGACACTTTCCCTCACTGTCCTACTCTGTCCCTCCCTACAAACAAGATTTAGCACAGAATAGCACACTGATAATTTCTACGAGTGTCCTTTTCTGTCCCTAAACACAAGGATTGAAAATATGGAACAGCAAAATTGGTTTAGAACAGAATAGCACACTGTCAGTTTCACTCACTGTACCTCTCTGTCCCTCAACTCAAGGATTGAAAATATGGTTCAGCAAAATAGTTTTAGAACAGAATAGCACACTGACACTTTCCCTCACTGTCCTACTCTGTCACTCCCTACAAACAAGATTTAGCACAGAATAGCACACTGATAATTTCTACGAGTGTCCTTCTCTGTCCCTAAACTCAAGGATTGAAAATATGGAACAGCAAAATTGGTTTAGAACAGAATAGCACACTGTCAGTTTCACTCACTGTACCTCTCTGTCCCTCAACTCAAGGATTGAAAATATGGAACAGCAAAATAGGTTTAGAACAGAATAGCACACTGTCAGTTTCACTCACTGTACCTCTCTGTCCCTCAACTCAAGGATTGAAAATATGGTTCAGCAAAATTGTTTTAGAACAGAATAGCACACTGACACTTTCCCTCACTGTCCTACTCTGTCCCTCCCTACAAACAAGATTTAGCACAGAATAGCACACTGATAATTTCTACGAGTGTCCTTCTCTGTCCCTAAACTCAAGGATTGAAAATATGGAACAGCAACATTGGTTTAGAACAGAATGGCACACTGTCAGTTTCACTCACTGTACCTCTCTGTCCCTCAACTCAAGGATTGAAAATATGGTTCAGCAAAATAGTTTTAGAACAGAATAGCACACTGACACTTTCCCTCACTGTCCTACTCTGTCCCTCCCTACAAACAAGATTTAGCACAGAATAGCACACTGATAATTTCTACGAGTGTCCTTCTCTGTCCCTAAACTCAAGGATTGAAAATATGGAACAGCAAAATTGGTTTAGAACAGAATAGCACACTGTCAGTTTCACTCACTGTACCTCTCTGTCCCTCAAATCAAGGATTGAAAATATGGTTCAGCAAAATAGTTTTAGAACAGAATAGCACACTGACACTTTCCCTCACTGTCCTACTCTGTCCCTCCCTACAAACAAGATTTAGCACAGAATAGCACACTGATAATTTCTACGAGTGTCCTTCTCTGTCCCTAAACTCAAGGATTGAAAATATGGAACAGCAAAATTGGTTTAGAACAGAATAGCACATTGTCAGTTTCACTCACTGTACCTCTCTGTCCCTCAAATCAAGGATTGAAAATATGGTTCAGCAAAATAGTTTTAGAACAGAATAGCACACTGACACTTTCCCTCACTGTCCTACTCTGTCCCTCCCTACAAACAAGATTTAGCACAGAATAGCACACTGATAATTTCTATGAGTGTCCTTCTCTGTCCCTAAACTCAAGGATTGAAAATATGGAACAGCAAAATTGGTTTAGAACAGAATAGCACACTGTCAGTTTCACTCACTGTACCTCTCTGTCCCTCAACTCAAGGATTGAAAATATGGTTCAGCAAAATAGTTTTAGAACAGAATAGCACACTGACACTTTCCCTCACTGTCCTACTCTGTCCCTCCCTACAAACAAGATTTAGCAAAGAATAGCACACTGATAATTTCTACGAGTGTCCTTCTCTGTCCCTAAACTCAAGGATTGAAAATATGGAACAGCAAAATTGGTTTAGAACAGAATAGCACACTGTCAGTTTCACTCACTGTACCTCTCTGTCCCTCAAATCAAGGATTGAAAATATGGTTCAGCAAAATAGTTTTAGAACAGAATAGCACACTGACACTTTCCCTCACTGTCCTACTCTGTCCCTCCCTACAAACAAGATTTAGCACAGAATAGCACACTGATAATTTCTATGAGTGTCCTTCTCTGTCCCTAAACTCAAGGATTGAAAATATGGAACAGCAAAATTGGTTTAGAACAGAATAGCACACTGTCAGTTTCACTCACTGTACCTCTCTGTCCCTCAACTCAAGGATTGAAAATATGGTTCAGCAAAATAGTTTTAGAACAGAATAGCAGACTGACACTTTCCCTCACTGTCCTACTCTGTCCCTCCCTACAAACAAGATTTAGCACAGAATAGCACACTGATAATTTCTACGAGTGTCCTTCTCTGTCCCTAAACTCAAGGATTGAAAATATGGAACAGCAAAATTGGTTTAGAACAGAATAGCACACTGTCAGTTTCACTCACTGTACCTCTCTGTCCCTCAACTCAAGGATTGAAAATATGGAACAGCAAAATAGATTTAGAACAGAATAGCACACTGTCAGTTTCACTCACTGTACCTCTCTGTCCCTCAACTCAAGGATTGAAAATATGGTTCAGCAAAAGAGTTTTAGAACAGAATAGCACACTGACACTTTCCCTCACTGTCCTACTCTGTCCCTCCCTACAAACAAGATTTAGCACAGAATAGCACACTGATAATTTCTACGAGTGTCCTTCTCTGTCCCTAAACTCAAGGATTGAAAATATGGAACAGCAAAATTGGTTTAGAACAGAATAGCACACTGTCAGTTTCACTCACTGTACCTCTCTGTCCCTCAACTCAAGGATTGAAAATATGGTTCAGCAAAATAGTTTTAGAACAGAATAGCACACTGACACTTTCCCTCACTGTCCTACTCTGTCCCTCCCTACAAACAAGATTTAGCACAGAATAGCACACTGATAATTTCTACGAGTGTCCTTCTCTGTCCCTAAACTCAAGGATTGAAAATATGGAACAGCAAAATTGGTTTAGAACAGAATAGCACACTGTCAGTTTCACTCACTGTACCTCTCTGTCCCTCAACTCAAGGATTAAAAATATGGTTCAGCAAAATAGTTTTAGAACAGAATAGCACACTGACACTTTCCCTCACTGTCCTACTCTGTCCCTCCCTACAAACAAGTTTTAGCACAGAATAGCACACTGATAATTTCTACGAGTGTCCTTCTCTGTCCCTAAACTCAAGGATTGAAAATATGGAACAGCAAAATTGGTTTAGAACAGAATAGCACACTGTCAGTTTCACTCACTGTACCTCTCTGTCCCTCAAATCAAGGATTGAAAATATGGTTCAGCAAAATAGTTTTAGAACAGAATAGCACACTGACACTTTCCCTCACTGTCCTACTCTGTCCCTCCCTACAAACAAGATTTAGCACAGAATAGCACACTGATAATTTCTACGAGTGTCCTTCTCTGTCCCTAAACTCAAGGATTGAAAATATGGAACAGCAAAATTGGTTTAGAACAGAATAGCACACTGTCAGTTTCACTCACTGTACCTCTCTGTCCCTCAAATCAAGGATTGAAAATATGGTTCAGCAAAATAGTTTTAGAACAGAATAGCACACTGACACTTTCCCTCACTGTCCTACTCTGTCCCTCCCTACAAACAAGATTTAGCACAGAATAGCACACTGATAATTTCTACGAGTGTCCTTCTCTGTCCCTAAACTCAAGGATTGAAAATATGGAACAGCAAAATTGGTTTAGAACAGAATAGCACACTGTCAGTTTCACTCACTGTACCTCTCTGTCCCTCAACTCAAGGATTGAAAATATGGTTCAGCAAAATAGTTTTAGAACAGAATAGCACACTGACACTTTCCCTCACTGTCCTACTCTGTCCCTCCCTACAAACAAGATTTAGCACAGAATAGCACACTGATAATTTCTACGAGTGTACTTTTCTGTCCCTAAACACAAGGATTGAAAATATGGAACAGCAAAATTGGTTTAGAACAGAATAGCACACTGTCAGTTTCACTCACTGTACCTCTCTGTCCCTCAACTCAAGGATTGAAAATATGGTTCAGCAGAATAGTTTTAGAACAGAATAGCACACTGACACTTTCCCTCACTGTACCTCTCTGTCCCTAAACTCAAGGATTGAAAATATGGTTCAGCAAAATAGTTTTAGAACAGAATAGCACACTGACACTTTCCCTCACTGTACCTCTCTGTCCCTACAAACAAGGATTAGCACAGAATAGCACACTGTCACTGACACTCTCCCTACCTATCCTTATTTGTCCCTAAACACAAGGAATCCAGGATTAGTAAAGGAAAATAATGACACTGTCCCTGCCTATGCTTCTCTTTCCCTGCTCCGGAACACACTACACAAGGCCGCCGCGCTGGCGGCCTTTTATAGTGTGGGGCGTGTACTAAACCCCCTCAGCAATAATTGGCCACAGGCATCCTGCCTGTGGCCAATCATTGCTCTCCTCGCTGCCGGCGCTGTGATTGGCCAAGCATGCGGGGTCACAGTGCATGCTTGGCCAATCACAGCGCCTGGATGACACTGCGATGGCGTAGTGCATTGTGGGCCGTTCGCGTCACTCGAATTTGGCGCGAACGGCCCAAATCGTTCGATCTTCGTCGAACGATCGAACAGCCGATGTTCGAGTCGAACGTATGTTCGACTCGAACACGAAGCTCATCCCTAGTCTGGTGTCACCAGTGACACACCTCCATCCTTAATAGTACAATGAAAATAAAGGTATCGCCCTTTGGGACTTTATATGAGGTGTGCACAATAGGCTGATGAAATTGACAAATATACAGTGGGTACGGAAAGTATTCAGACCCCCTTAAATTTTTCACTCTTTGTTATATTGCAGCCATTTGCTAAAATCATTAAAGTTCATTTTTTTCCTCATTAATGTACACACAGCACCCCATATTGACAGAAAAACACAGAATTGTTGACATTTTTGCAGATTTGTTAAAAAAGAAAAACTGAAATATCACATGGTCCTAAGTATTCAGACCCTTTGCTGTGACACTCATATATTTAACTCAGGTGCTGTGTTTGATTATACTGATTGGACTTAATTAGGAAAGCCACACACCTGTCTATATAAGACCTTACAGCTCACAGTGCATGTCAGAGCAAATGAGAATCATGAGGTCATGAGGTCAAAGGAACTGCCTGAAGAGCGCAGAGACAGAATTGTGGCAAGGCACAGATCTGGCCAAGGTTACAAAAAAATTTCTGCTGCACTTAAGGTTTCTAAGAGCACAGTGGCCTCCAAACTCCTTAAATGGAAGAAGTTTTGGGACGACCAGAACCCTTCCTAGAGCTGGCCGTCTGGCCAAACTGAGCTATCGGGGGAGAAGAGCCTTGGTGAGAGAGGTAAAGAAGAACCCAAAGATCACTGTGACTGAGCTCCAGAGATGCAGTCGGGAGATGGGAGAAAGTTGTAGAAAGTCAACCATCACTGCAGCCCTCCATCAGTCGGGGCTTTATGGCAGATTGGCCCGACGGAAGCCTCTCCTCAGTGCAAGACACATGAAAGCCTGCATGGAGTTTGCTAAAAAAAACACCTGAAGGACTCCAAGATGGTGAGAAATAAGATTCTCTGGTCTCATGAGACCAAGATAGAACTTTTTGGCCTTAATTCTAAGCGGTATGCGTGGAGAAAACCAGGCACTGTTCATCACCTGTCCAATACAGTCCCAACAGTAAAGCATGGTGGTGGCAGCATCATGATGTGGGGGGGGTTTTCAGCTGCAGGGACAGGATGACTGGTTGAAATCGAGGGATAGATGAATGCGGCCAAGTACTGGGAAATCCTGGACGAAAACCTTCTCCAGAGTGCTCAGGACCTCAGACTGGGCCGAAGGTTTACCTTCCAACAAGACAATGACACTAAGCACACAGCTAAAATAACGAAGGAGTGGCTTCACAGCAACTCCGTGACTGTTCTTGAATGGCCCAGCCAGAGCCCTGACTTAAACCCAATTGAGCATCTCTGGAGAAACCTAAAAATGGTTGTCCACCAACGTTTACCATCCAACCTGACAGAACTGGAGAGGATTTGCAAGGAGGAATGGAAGAGGATCCCCAAATCCAGGTGTGAAAAACTTTCCCAAAAAGACTCATGGCTGTATTAGATCAGAAGGGTGCTTCTACTAAATACTGAGCAAAGGGTCTGAATACTTAGGACCATGATATATTTCAGTTTTTCTTTTTTAATAAATCTGCAAAAATGTTAACAATTCAATATGGGGTGCTGTGTGTACATTAATGAGGAAAAAAAATGAACTTAAATGATTTTAGCAAATGGCTGCAATATAACAAAGAGTGAAAAATTTAAGGGGGTCTGAATACTTTCCGTACCCACTGTAAATACAATACAAACATTTATTGCAGAAATAATCACATATAAAAAGTAGCATAAACAAAGGCAAAGCTGATACAATTTGTACATGGTTAACGCTCTCATTGCATTAGAAATACATGAAAATACCACCCGGCGCGTTTCACGAGATGTGACTCGCTCTTCAGGGGTGGATGCATGTAGGATATATCTGGAAATTAATGACCAAAAAGGTAATGTAACACATAAATAACTGATGGACAAACGGTAAGAGGGGCCTTACAGAAAAAGAAAGGACCCCATACTCACCAATCGGCAAAGCCGATTCACCTAGGATGGCAGCAAAATATGCTTGGAAAGGGAGCTGAGGGAGCCGAGCCAACCAAAAATCCCGACCAAGGAACAATGGGAAGGCAGACATGGCATGGGTAGAAATTAGTAAACATGGAGGTCCTAAATAATCCATTCAGGTGTCAACTATAATATAATATGATATAATATGTATATAATTAAACATTGCTACATTGGCAAAAGAATTATTAAGTATATAATGGAATGCATGAGTGCATGTATAAACCAACCTGTTGCGATGGTAAGACGGATAAAGGCCAAGGAGGAATGTGTGCAAAACTGCAGATATGTGAAAGGGATGTCAAATATGGCAATCCCTAAAAGGAAAAGGGAAAATGTGAGGAAGTGTGAATAAAAAAAATAAAAATAAAAATAAATAAAACATAACCAGGCACAAGAGAGTGCATGAGAAGGATGAAAGATGTATACCCGTGTAGAATCAATAGCTTGATACATATTATATGCCACCCCATACATGGCGTTGGGGACGGAGCCCGCTGGAGCCCTTGCAGGGATTTCATTGGGAGAGCACACATGGCTGGGATTTCTTATTTAACCTCCCTGGCGGTATGATTCTGTCTGATTTTAGGTGCTGAAAGCGGTACAATTATTTTGCATGGAAATTTGGCGTTTTATACTGTAAGCCTGCAATTCTTAGAAATAACTCACTTAAATCTGTTCAAACCAGAGTCTAGTAGACATCCCGGGTATGATAAAGTTTTAAACACAAAATCATAAATTATCTTAAAATAAATAACTATAAATAATTATAACAAATAATAATATAAAAATTATAAAAATTATTCAATAATGTAATCAAATCAAAAACACAGAAATTTCAGTGTTTTATGACGAATCTCCCCTCAAATCGCTATCGCTTAATTCTGCAAGTGATTCTAATTTATTATCGCTGTTTTCTAGCTGGTCTAAAACCACTTTTGACATAAAGGGACACTTTTTGGTTGGTATGGACAATCTCCAAATTCCAGGCAGAAAAAACTGTATTTATAATATAAAAGTGCATGCAGGGCACTAGACAGACCACTAGGGACAAAGGGGATGTGTCATTTTTTTATACAGTACTGTAATCTGTAAGATTACAGTATACTGTATGTGTATTGTGTTTTTACTTTTTTGAATTTGGCGCTGATCTCCGCCCCCGTGCGCCGCAACATCGCAGGGAACGGAGCTTGGCGGCACTGTGTGTGAATCGAGCGAGGAGACAGCTCGCACACACTGCGGGGAGATATTGCAGGATCCAGGGGACAAGGTAAGTAACTCTCCCTGTATCCTGCAATGCAGCCCAAGTCTGGCTCGGGGTTACCGCTTATGGTACTGAAATCTTACCCCGAGCCAGACTCGGGAATACCGCCAGGGGGGTTAACTAATAATAACTAACTATTCAATTATGTGTATTGGAATATCCTTTCAAATTTGGCTGTTAGTGAATGTAACGAATAAGAATTTATCTGAAGTTACGAATTATCCAAAATAAAGAATGCCGTATCTAAACGGAACGGACCTAAATAATAATAAATAATATTAGTATTTTTTTTTAAATATTATTGTTATTTATTAATATTAATTCATTATGTTCCATTCGTTTACATAAGGCATTCGTTATTACGGATAATTCATAACTTTGGAGAAAATCATATTCGTTACGTTCACTAACAGACAAATTTAAAAGGAAACTCCATTACCTATAATTTAACAGTTAGTAATAGTTAATTTATTATTAGTTAGTTATTATTTCAGATTTTTGAATTTCCTGGTTTTTGTATTTTCGGATTTTGGTTTTTATTTTCGGATGTTCGTTCTTTAGAATTTTCGGATTTTCATTCTTATTTTTGAATTTCCGAATTTCCAAAATTTCGAATTTCGGATTTCCGAATTCTCGAATTTCTGAAATTTAGAATTTTCATATTTCCAATTTTCGAATTTCAGAATTTTCGAATTTAGAATTTCCAAAATTTCGAATTTCAGAAATTTTGAGTTTCCGAATATACGGAAAAAATCAGAAATTCGGAAATTTGGATATTTCCAAATAAGGCTCTTTTCACACTGGGGCGGGAGGTGCGTTGGCGGTATAGCCGGTATACCATCGGAATTGCGGCGGTATTCAGCCGCTAGCGGAGCGGTTTTACCCTCCGCTAGTGACCAAAAAAGGGTTAATACCGCCCGCAATGCGCTGCTGATTTCAATGGGCAGAAGCCGTGAAGGAGCGGTATACACACCGCTCCTTCACCGCTCCAAAGATGCGGCTAGCAGGACTTTTGGAGCGGTCCTGCTAGTGCACTGCTCCAGTGTGAAAACCCTTGGGTTTTCACACTGGAGAAACAGCAGCCGCTGTTTCAGGTCGGTTTGCAGGCGCTAATTTTAAACCGTCCCAGTGTGAATGGGGTCTTAGCGAATTTGTCTAAATTTGTTAAAAAACTAATTTGGAACTAAACAAATTGCACTTTCTATCAAAATTCACTATGAGTCATATGAAGTAGAGGATGGCTCAAATTCATCATTGTCAAGACCTGACCTGCACTGTTCCTCTCTGGTACCAGTGGCAGAAAATAAACACAGTCAATTTAGATACTATCTTGTGATACATCCCAGATTACCCTATGATCTGATGAACTTTCAAACTGGACAGTGGACAACATCAGAAAACAGATACTGATGGGTACTGGAGAAAGGAAGGTGTCACATATCTAGTCGAGGCTGAGCTGACAAGAGGGCTTTCCCTTACACCTCCGGTTCTGTTTCTTCTGGAGGCAGTATATACAGTTGTGCTCATAAGTTTACATACCCTGGCAGAATTTATGATTTCTTGGCCATTTTTCAGGGAATATGAATGATAACACAAAAACATTTCTTTCACTCATGGTTAGTGTATGGTTGAAGCCATTTATTATCAATCAACTGTGTTTACTCTTTTTAACCACATCAATACCAGGCAATTTCTGCCCAGGACAATTTTCAGCTTTCAGCGCTGTTGCATTTTGAATGACAATTGCGCGGTCATGCAACACTGGACCTAAACCAATTTGTTATAATTTTCTTCCCACAAATAGAGCTTTTTTTTGGTGGTATTTGATAACCTCTGGGGTTTTTATTTTTTGCTAAAGAAACTAAAAAAGACCAACATCTTTGGAAAAAAAAAAAAGTTTTTTTTTAAGTTTTTGTCAAAAAAAAATAGTTTTCTCCTTCACTGATGGGCACTGATGAGGTGGCACTGATGGTCACTGATGAGGCAGCACTGATGGGCACTAATGAGTTGGCACTGATATGGTGGCACTGATGGTCACTGATGAGGAGGCACTGATATGTAGAATTGATGGGCACTGATAGGCGGCACTGATATACAGCACTGATGGGCACTGATATGCAGTACTGATGGGGAGTGATAGGTGGCACTAATGGGCACTGACAGGTGGCTGTGATGGGCACTGACAGGTGGCTGTGATGGGCACTGACAGGTGGCACTGATTGGCACTGATATGTGGTACTGATTGACACTGACAGGTGGCCCTGACAGGTGGCACTGATGGGCAGCACTGATGATGAGGTACTGATGAGGTACTGACAGGTGTTACTGCTGGGCACTGTGCAATGTGATGAGCACTGATTAGCACTGTGGTGGGCTCTGATTGGCACTGTGGTGGGCACTGACAGACTTTATTATTGGGACACTGCTGGCAGCTGTTGGGCACTGATTGGCAGATGATGGGCACATCTGGTGGGGGCTGTGCTGATAATCAATGTGCTGATTATCAGCACAGACCTCCCCCTCTGACAGGGAGAGCCGCCGATTGGCTCTCCCTGTCAGCATGTATATAATAGAAATTTGAATTGAAGCTTTTAACCAGTGATTGATAGGCAATTTCCACTGTTTCCAGTCACATCCCAAATAAATTGAGAAATTTGAAAGAGAGTGCCCCTGGGATGGTGCGGACTGGAAAATAATATGGATTGCCAACACAAGTATAAAAAAGTAGAAAAATATTTATTGTACAAGGCTATACATAATTAAACAAAACAATGAGTTTAAAAACAAAGAACTGGCATGCAATTCTGTTTGACCAAATACATACAAACGCACTGTAGTAGTGACAGGCAAGTCAATACATATATGAGCGAGAGAAAACCAACATGTTTCGGACATTGGTAGCTGTATTCGTAGCAGCTTCCATTAAATTTCCTTCTTCAGGTTTAATGTATTGGTATACAGACAGTGGTATTTATCCCACAAAGAGTGATTGTCGTGCATACAAACACATTCGTCTCAGTTCAAGGCAGAGGAGCAAGCCAGTTGGAGGGACCATCCGGGTGATGTAGAGCCCAGCCAAAATATGATGCAAACGGGATTTCAGATAAGTAATCTCAGATATAACTCTTTGAAGAGATACCATATATCAACAAAGAGACGGTGGGCATACTGAAGAGGAACTCAAAAGCCCACCAAAACTCGCAGGGAGAGCCCAAATGGAGCGAAGACTACCGCAATCTCTTGAGGACTGTGAACACGGAAAACATCTGAATCCTGGCTATGCATAGGTAACCATCCTCACCTGTGATCTATTTTCTTGTAATTAGTGTGTGAGTATTGTGACAGGGGTCACTTTGGGCACAGGGTGAGCAAGAAAATAATAGACATTAAGAATATGTCTTAGATTGCTTTAAAATGGGACAGTGATATTTTTCCACAATATTCCCCAGGATATCTGTAAAGAACTATTTACTGTTTGATTATGAACTCAACAGGTTAACTGAAAAAGTGACTCCTTCATAATGTTGGGACACATACTGTTAGATGCTAATGTCACCAACTCCAGCCCCCCTGCCTGTTGTGATGTAAATGAATCTAGGATGGCTTCTGAGGATCTTTCATTGTGATAATTGGCACTGTATTGTGTAAAGAAGTCCTTTGATAATGGGTACTGTAGTTTAGGAGACAGTAAGGCTAGCCTAAAGGTCATGTGTCTGAGTCATCAGCTGTAGTTAATTAGCTCATGTAAATTAGGTCTGGTCAAAGGTGTATTGTCAGAGGAAAATGAGGAGAATGTAAGAACCTCCTCTCTGTGTGTATAAACTTTGGAGTTTTTCATTAAAGATTGTCAGACCAGCTGGAAACTTTATACAGAGTGTTTGTCTCGTACTTCTGGAAGAATTATTCCTATGGGAAGCGGTCGCCTGACTGTGGAGTGTCGGTAGTGGATGTGTGTTCAGGAGAGGGAATATCCTAAACGGCGTTAACCCCTTTCATACTTGGGGTGCCGTTACAAGTATAAAAGGTCAATGAGTTTCTGGACTCCTGACAGACCCTTGCATCTTTCATCCAGTGCTGCACTGATGTTTCTGGGGAAAGAAAAAGAATTGTCAAAGAATCTGCGGGAAAATTTAGTTGAACTGTATAAAACAGGAAAGGGATATAAAAAGATATCCAAGGAATTGAGCATGCCAATCAGCAGTGTTCAAACTCTAATCAAGAAGTGGAAAAGGAGGGGTTCTGTTGAAACCAAACCACGGTCAGGCAGACCAACTAAAATTTCAGCCACAGCTACCAGGAAAATTGTTTGGAATGCAAAGAAAAACCCATGTAGCGGACCCCTAAAATTGGGGTCGCTATGGTCTAAATTTAAGGGCAGCCTGAGCAATAGTTTAGCTCAGGTTCTCCAATTCTGCTTAGTTTGGACTCTGCTCTGCTGCAATGTTGCCTGGAGTATAGTTCCCCTTGTCCTGTGGGTGGCGCTGTTGCTCAGGTCTTGAGGAGAACCACAGGTGGCGTTACGGTGGCGTTGCAGTGTGGTTGGGTGTCCTCTTTTGGCTACCGTGTGGTGGGCGGGTTTTGCCTGCTGTGCATGCCGGGAGAGGGTACATAAAGGGCAGACGCCATGATCTGGGGTGATGTTCCGGGGGGGATTCCAAGGAGGAACCTGGTGGCGAAGTCGTGCCCTTTGGCCCTGCTGGCCGGGGGGGTGCGTGAACTGGTCGAGGAGTCTCGGGCACCTTTAGCCCGAGGCTGCAGAGTTCCGGGTAGGCCCAGTACCTTCAACTGGGTCTACAAACCAACCACTGGAGTCCCAGGGAACCCGAGGGAGGTGGCCCGCTCTGAAACAGAGGAAACCGGGGGAGGACCTGTCCGATGGATTGGTGAAGGAAGTCACGGTCTCGGAGGGGCCTGGTTGCCTATCAGAGGGAAGGATTCGTGAGTTGCAAGATAGCTCCTGTAGCGTGCCCCATTGGCACTGTGAGGGGGTTAGCTCGGCAGCGGGTGTGTGTGACCCCCGGGATGGGCTCCCCACACAAAACAGGCCCAGCAAACGGAGGTTGTGGTTTTCAAAATCAAAAAGGTGCGGTTTATTTTCTATTTACAGTGACAAAACACAGCAAAGCAAAAGAAACATAACCAAAATAAATCCTGGTCAAGTTGACCTCTGACTAAACATACAGGTTTCCTAACTAACAACTGGGATCAGCCTAGTGCTGTCCTAGTCCCTAAGTCCCTGGTTTAGTAAAAGTCCAAACAAATAGCCACACAGGCTTTGCCTCACCGCACAGGGGTTCACTCTCCCTAGACAGTCCACACAGGTCTGGTTCCAGGCATGAGCTAACACCTAATGAATCTGGGAGTTCTTATAGAGGCCTAAATGAGCTCACAAGCTTCAGCTGGCCTCATCAACTCCCTGTCTGTACGACGCCCCACACTCTCCCTAGAGGTATGAGTCATCCATGAGCCCACTAGCCTTAGCTGGGCCTATACAACTCTCCACCTAGTTGTATAAGTCAGCGTAAAGCCTGAATCTGGGCGAAATATATCTACCCCCCTGGATGCAACCAGGTGACTTTACCTTCCTGCTGTCACATACCCCCCCTCTTGTTTTAACCTCGGGGTTGGAACACCAGCAATCAGGCATTCATGTACTCGAGACAAAGCATCCACATTCCCCATTTGAACGCCAGGGCGATGCTTTACTGTGAAGTTGAATTCCTGGAGGGCCAGGAACCACCTATTCACTCTTCTATTTGTTTCCTTGTTTTGAGCCATCCACTTTAACGGAGCGTGATCCGTAACCATGTCAAAGTGCCTACCTAGCAGGTAGTACCGAAGGGAATCTAGAGCCCACTTCACCGCTAAACACTCCTTTTCAACGGTGGCGTAATTTACCTCATGGGACTTCAATTTCCTGCTGAGGTAAATGACTGGGTGCTCTTCCCCGTTCCAGACCTGGGACAATACTGCTCCTAACCCCACATCTGACGCATCACTTTGTACGACAAAGTCTTTAGAGAAGTCGGGTGAGTACAACACTGGCTGGCTACATAAGGCTTGTTTCAAGAATTGGAATGCTGCCTCAGCCTCGGGGGTCCATTTAATCATGACCGACCCTTTCCCCTTCGTCAGGTTGGTTAGGGGCACAGCCTTAGAAGCAAAGTGGGGAATGAATCGCCGATAATACCCAGCGATTCCCAGAAAGGCTCGTACCTGCTTCTTGCTGTTGGGACGTGGCCAACTCTGGATGGCCTCGACTTTGTTGAGTTGGGGTTTTATTACTCCCCTCCCAATGGTGTACCCAAGATATTTGGCCTCCTCCTGCCCAATGGTACACTTCTTGGGGTTAGCCGTAAACCCCGCTTCCCGAACAGAGTCCAGGACTGCTTGCACTTTTGGCAGATGTGAGGCCCAATCTGTGCTATGGACAATTACGTCATCCAGGTAAGCCGCAGCATACTTCCGATGGGGCCTCAGCATCTGGTCCATTTTCCGCTGGAATGTGGCCGGCGCATTCTGTAACCCGAACGGCATTCTTTTATATTGGAACGCCCCGTCTGGGGTTACAAATGCGGTTTTCTCTTTGGCCGACTTGGCCAGGGGGATTTGCCAATACCCTTTTGTGAGGTCAAGAGTCGTCATGTATCGGGCTGTTCCCAGCCGGTCGATCAACTCATCTATACGTGGCATGGGGTAGGTGTCAAATTTTGTAACTTTGTTCAACTGACGAAAATCGTTACAAAATCGCCAGCTCCCATCCGGTTTAGGCACCAACACGATGGGACTAGACCAATCACTTTGGGACTCCTCTATCACCCCTAAGTTCAGCATTTTCTGTACTTCCTCCCGTATTGCCTCCCGTCGAGCCTCTGGGATCCGATAGGGTTTTAACTTCACCCTTTCACCGGGCGGGGTAATGATGTCATGCTCTACCCCAGATGTTTGTCCCGGCAGCTCAGAGAATATCTCCTTGTTGCGAAGCACAAACTCCTTAACCTCCTGTTGTTGGGGTTGTGACAAGGTGGCTGCTATTCCAACCTCAGGAATCACGCAACCAGTTTGAGCTGGTGACCAAGTGTCTGCGACTAGGGACTCTCTATCCCTCCAGGCTTTCAACAGATTAACGTGATAGATCTGTTCGGGCTTTCGCCTTCCTGGTTGTCTGACCTTGTAATTCACTTCGCTCACTTTTTCCATTATCTCGTAGGGGCCTTGCCATTTGGCAAGGAATTTACTTTCAACCGTAGGGACAAGTACCAATATCCTATCCCCCGGGGAAAAGGTACGGGTCTTGGCTCCACGGTTGTACACTCTCTGCTGTGCCAACTGCGCTTGGGCCAAATGTTCCTTCACGATGGGCATTACCTGTGCAATTCGATCTTGCATCAGGGCGACATGCTCAATCACACTCCTGTGGGGAGAACTCTCAATTTCCCAAGTTTCCTTGGCAATATCCAACAGCCCTCTTGGGTGTCTCCCATACAGTAACTCAAAGGGGGAGAATCCCGTAGAGGATTGGGGCACCTCCCTAATAGCAAACATCAAATAAGGAAGTAAACAGTCCCAATCCTTTCCATCTCTATCCACCACTTTCTTCAACATTTGTTTTAGGGTTTTGTTGAATCTTTCAACCAGCCCATCGGTTTGGGGGTGATACACAGACGTACGCAATTGCGTCACTTTGAACAATTTACACAGCTCTTTCATAACCCGGGACATAAAGGGTGTACCTTGGTCCGTAAGCAGTTCTTTACAAATACCCACCCGGCTAAAAACAAGAGATAGCTCTTTGGCTATGGTTTTGGCCGAGGTATTTCGGAGAGGGATCGCTTCTGGATAACGGGTGGCATAGTCCATTATAACTAATATGTACTGGTGCCCCCTAGCGGACTTGATTATAGGACCTACCAAATCCATGGCGATCCTCTCAAACGGGACCTCAATGATGGGTAGAGGGACCAGCGGGCTACGGAAATGTGGCATCGGGGCCAACCTCTGACACACAGGGCAGGAGGAACAATAATTTTCTACGTCCTTCCTCACCCCCGGCCAATAGAATCTCTGTAATACCCTCTCTCGGGTTTTCTCTGTCCCCAGATGACCTCCAAGAATGTGCCCATGGGCCAACTCCAACACCAACTTCCTGTAAGGTTTGGGCACCACAAGCTGCTCAACGGTTTCTTCTGCCCTTTTTGCCACCCGATACAGTAGGTCCTTCTCTACGCTGAAGTATGGGTAAGTGCAGGTATTATCTGGGTTCACTAACTCGCCATCTATTTTCACTACGTTTTCCCGTGCCTTTATTAGGGCGGGGTCTTTCAACTGTTCTGTGGCAAAGTTTTCCCTGTGAACCTCAAGATCAGAAAACTCCACAGACGGTAGGTTTTCGTCTGAGGAGGTGGGCTCCTCTCCAGTTTCTTGAGTCTCCCCTGCCAATACTGATAAGGGAAATTCCGGAGAGTCCTCACCACTCTCAGGGGAGTTCTGGCTATCACATTCCTGGTACATAGGGGCACCAGTGAGGGGCTCAGGATCATCCCACAGTTCCCAGAACTTCGGAAAATCCCTTCCCACAATGGCGTCATGCGGTAACTGAGATACTAAGCCCACTGGATGAGAGAGGGTACCTTTGGGGGTCTCGAAACACACTGTAGTCACTGGATACTCTCGGGTGTCCCCATGCACACAAATAACAGCTACCTTGCTATTCCCAGAGACCTCTGTTTTAACTAACTCAGCCTTTATCAGGGTCACAAGGCTACCTGAATCCAGCAATACCACAACATTTCTACCATTAACACACATTTTGCATAAATGTTTCTCAGTTCCTCGAATGGCAGTGCATGCGACTGTCGCACACAGCGACTGACGTCTGCCCGTCAGAAAGTCACACTGCATGGGTTCCTCCACAACCGGGCAATTGGCTGCAATATGTCCCGCTTGCCGGCAGCGGTAGCAAACGATCCTTCTTGCCGCCTCTTGAGCCGCTGATTTCCCAGGCTGTTCTCGCCAAACTTGGGGTAGAGCTCCCACCCTCTCACTCTCTCCACCCTCACCCCTTGGAATCCTCTTATCCGCCCCTGGGGATGGTCTGGTCTTAGGGTGGAAAGTCCGAGTGTCTCTGGAAGAGGCCGTCAGGTTCTCTGTAGCCAAGTATTTCTCCACACGATCCACAAGACCATCGGCCGTCTCTGGGTCTCCATGGCTTACCCACTTTTGGATGGCAGTAGGAAGAGCTCTCAAAAACCGATCCATTACAACACGTTCCACAATCTTTGGTGCGGACAAAGTCTCTGGCTGTAGCCACTTTCTGCTCAGGTGAATGAGATCATACATTTGAGACCTGGGGGGTTTTCCAAGCTGGAAAGTCCAGTTATGCACACGCTGAGCCCGGACAGCCTGGGTGACACCCAGCCTTGCCAATATTTCAGCTTTTAGCATCACATAGTCTTTTGCTTGGTTAGGCTCTAGGTCATAGTAAGCTTTCTGCGATTCACCAGTTAACAGAGGAGCCACCAGTCCAGCCCACTGCTCCTCAGGCCACTTTTCTCTTTCAGCGGTCCTTTCAAATGTGGTCAAAAATACCTCTGGATCATCCTCTCCAGTCATTTTTGTCAATAAACGACTCACCCCAAAGGACGCGGTATTAGTGGGACGGCTTTCCTCACTGGTCTGCGGACGTTGCTGCATTACTGCTTCCATCTGTTGTTGTAGTCTCTGCTCTTGCTTCTGCAACAGGTCTATGAAGCGGGCCTCAGATTGCTGCTGGGCTCGTTGCTGAGCCTCCAGACTCTGTTGCAAAGTTGCGTTTGTCTGCTGCTGGGCTGCAAGGCTCTGTTGTTGAGCTGCAAGGCTCTTTTGCAAACCTGCATTTGTCTGCTGTTGATTGGCATTTGCTAGAGCCAGCTGCTTCAGTATCTCCTCCATGCTGGCTTAACAAAAAACTGCCACTGGTTCTCCACCAACTGTGAGGGGGTTAGCTCGGCAGCGGGTGTGTGTGACCCCCGGGATGGGCTCCCCACACAAAACAGGCCCAGCAAACGGAGGTTGTGGTTTTCAAAATCAAAAAGGTGCGGTTTATTTTCTATTTACAGTGACAAAACACAGCAAAGCAAAAGAAACATAACCAAAATAAATCCTGGTCAAGTTGACCTCTGACTAAACATACAGGTTTCCTAACTAACAACTGGGATCAGCCTAGTGCTGTCCTAGTCCCTAAGTCCCTGGTTTAGTAAAAGTCCAAACAAATAGCCACACAGGCTTTGCCTCACCGCACAGGGGTTCACTCTCCCTAGACAGTCCACACAGGTCTGGTTCCAGGCATGAGCTAACACCTAATGAATCTGGGAGTTCTTATAGAGGCCTAAATGAGCTCACAAGCTTCAGCTGGCCTCATCAACTCCCTGTCTGTACGACGCCCCACACTCTCCCTAGAGGTATGAGTCATCCATGAGCCCACTAGCCTTAGCTGGGCCTATACAACTCTCCACCTAGTTGTATAAGTCAGCGTAAAGCCTGAATCTGGGCGAAATATATCTACCCCCCTGGATGCAACCAGGTGACTTTACCTTCCTGCTGTCACAGCACCTATGGTCTTTATAATCTACAGGTGTTAGGAAGTTCTATATTCAGGAACTAAAGGATTCTGTGGCAGAGAATCTCCTGAACTTGTCCGTGAAGGGGACTAAAACTAAAGTGTCATGTTCGTGCTTCACTCCGGCTGCTAGAACTGTGAGAGGGATCTATCCGGGTGAGCAATGCCCACTCAGGCCTGAACCTATTTCCCTACCAAATCCCATTGCTGTTTTCAACCTTTTTCCTAAATTAGTTTCAAGCAAAAAAAATAAACTCATCTGTTGGAGTTTAAATACTGTCTGGACATCGGCCTTCTTTCGGGGAAGAATAGACTTTTCCCTACATTCTAGGGACAAGAACCAATGGAGGGAGGTAACTCGCTGCAGGACCCAAAATTGCAAGTACACCGCTCAACCTCTTATACCAGGAGGATACGGGCATGTGGCATGGGGTGCCTTTACCCCTGCAAGTGAAGGTAGGCAGGAAAAAAGGGCTTGTGTGCTACATCCACAAATAACATCAGGTGAAATACAGGACTCTCTGAAAACATGTGATGTGGCTGTTTCAAGATGCACAATAAGGAGGCACTTGAAGAAAATGGGCTGCATGGTCGAGTCGCAAGAAGAAAGCCATTAGTACGCAAATGCCACAAAGTATCCCGCTTAAAATATGCCAAACAGCACAGAGACCTTCTGGCACAAAGTCATTTGGAGCGATGAGACCAAAATTGAGCTTTTGGCCACAACCATAAACGCTACATTTGGAGACAACAAGGCCTATGATGAAATGTACGGAGGTGGATCTCTGATGTTTTGGGTATGTATGAGCTACAAAGGCACAGGAAATTTTGTCAAAATTGTTGGCAAGATGAATGCAGTATGTTATCAAAAAATACTGGAGGAACATTTGCATTCATCAGCCAGGAAGCTGCGCATGGGACGTACCTGAACATTCCAACATGACAATGATCCAAAACACAAGGCCAAGTCAACCTGTCATTGGCTACAGCAGAATAAAGTAAAGGTTCTGGAGTGGCCACCTCAGTCTCCTGACCTCAATATCATTGAGCCACTCTGGGGATATCTCAAACATGCAGTTTATGCAAGACAGCCCAATAATTTACAGGAACTGGAGGCTTTTTGCCAAGAGGAATGGGCAGCTTTACCATCTGAGAAGATAAGGGGCATCATCCGAAAATACCACAAAAGATTTCAAGCTGTCATTAATGTTAAAGGGGGCAATACACGGTATTAAGAACTGGGGTATGTAAACTCTTGATCAGGGTCATTTGGGTCATTTCTGTTGCCATTATGAATTAAAAAGAGTAAACACAGTTGATTGATAATAAACGACTTCAACCAAACACTAACCATGAGTGAAAGAAACGTTTTTGTGTTATCATTCATATTCTCTGAAAAATGGCCAAGAAATCATAATTTCTGCCGTGGTATGTAAACTTATGAGCACAACTGTAACAGGGCACAGAGTTGCACAGGTGCCTTGTAGGAGACCTTGGCTGGAAGAACCTTGCAGCAGGTGCCAAGCAGCAGGTGGACTGATGAGCTTGACAATGTGAAGACACAGCAGTAGGTGCAGAACCATGGATAGCAAGTAGGATACTCTGGCACTGTAGCAAGAACAGCAGGCACCAAACAGGAGGATGCAGGTTCTTGGGTGGTCAGACAGGCAAGAGTTGGTAACAGCCAGGCAGCAGGGATGCAGAATCTGGAACCAAAGCAGAGTCAGAGCCAGGCCGAGGTCAATATCCGGCGAGCAGAGAAAGGACCAAAGCAGCAGGCAGAAGGCAGGGTCAGGTCACAAGCCTGAATTAGCAATCGGGTATCAGGAACATGCAGGGTCAAAACAAGCAGGGTAGTACATGATCACTTCACAAGCGGTAGTCTCTGGAGCCACTTTAAATAGGCAAGTAAGTGGCAAGTATTCACACACGCTCACGCTAATGGGCATGCACGGGAGTTAGGGCAAGTCTAGTTGTCACTCAACTCAAGAATTATTATGAGCATGTGCACATCTTCGTGCATGACAGTGCATACAATTTCCCTGACAGAAGGTTTATATTAGGCCAAAGGAAACAAGACAGAGTCATGAGACCACAGTGCTGGCATAAAGAAGGGTCATGCTTTACTTATATGCATTGAACAGGATGCCAAGGTTGGGTCCTGGACGGGTGCTATATAGCACCAATATTTGGGTTATGGCCTCTTTAAGGGAAGTGTGGTAGTATTCAGGCGGTCACCCAGGATGGGTGAGGAATTCCCGGGAATAGACTTAATCAGGAGAGGACTGACTCGCAGTTCTCTGTGTGTTAATGGAGAGATATTTGGGACACGGAATTTCAGAGGCTCTTAAGTGATATTTGGGTGGAAAAGAGCCTCCACCCCTGACTACAGGGATTCCAGCACACACAGGGTTAAGAGCCTCCAGGAAGCAACTCTTAAAGACAGGAAGTAGTGCTAGGTGGGTCGGTGAGGAGGAGTTGGTAAATACACCTGTCTTGGAGAGCTGTGAGTCTGCTGGAGGCTGCTAAAAGATTCAACAAGGACTGTTAAAACCTTGGGGTGAAGACCCATCCACGAACTGTATGTGTATTTTTACTTTTACTTTGTGCTGAAGATAAGCAGACTTTATTTAGTATTTGTGTGCTTGTGTGTTGCTGGAAGCCTTATTTTGATTTGCTTGCTGAAAATAAAAGCCTTATGCCGTGTACACACGACCGTTTTTCTCGTTGAGAAAAACAAAAAATTTTCCATTTGACGAGAAAAACGATCGTCTGTGGGCATTTTGTCGTTTTTCTCGACGAGAAAAACGGCATTAAAAACTACGAGAAAAATTAGAACATGTTCTAATTTTTCTCGTTGTTTTTTCCGCCATTTTTTCCGCTGCAGTTTTCCCATAGGGAAACACTGCCGCGGAGCCCACAGACGGTCGTTTTTCTTGACAAGAGAAAAAATGACGTGAAAAACGACCGTGTGTGGGGAACAAGCCGTTCCCTCGTTTTTAATATCATTATTCACGGCGTTTTTTTTAACCGCCATGAATAATGATCGTGTGTACGCGGCATAATTGTTTAAAGTTTAACGGCTTTGCACTCGGTCTTGTGGAGCTACAATCCCCCAAACTCTACAGAATAAAATTTTACACAACAGGGTACCCTGCCTTGTCGGGTGTAATGCACATCCACACCTGTTATACTTGTAGATGCAGCAAAAACACAAGAGTGCACATTTATTACTTCTGAGAAGAGGCGTGACATTAAAACTCATATATCCCTACTAGGGATGAAGCCTCGTACACACGACCAAGTTTTTCGTCGTTAAAAACACGTCGTTTTTCTCGACGAGATTCTTGTCAAGCTTGACGAGATTCTTGTCAAGCTTTCCTTGCATACACACAGTCAATTCCAAATCTCGTCGTTGTTCTGCACGGTCACGTCCAGCACGTACGACGGCAGTATAAAGGGGAAGATTGATTTCAATGGCGCCACCCCTTGGGCTGCTTTTGCTGATCTCGTGTTACCGCGTTTGAAGTAAAAGTTTGGGAAGAGACGATTCACGCTTTTCAGTCTTCGTGCTTTCAGTTCGTTTTCTGCGGTTCAGTTTGTGCTTGTGGGTTCGTATATTGTCTTTCAGGGCGTGTAGGCAGGTCGTATCTGTTTTACAGTGCGTTCTTGCCCGTTCGTTTCAGAATTTCAGTTCATTCTTCATAGGCCTTGCTGTTCTAAAGTGCGTTCTGTTTAGTACGTTCTGATCAGACGACCGTTTCCTAGCCATGTCGCGGGTACGTTCTCGTCGTCGAGTTCGTGCTGTGCGGGCGCTTGGTGTTGGTCTGCTTGTCTTGGACCAAGACGAGTCCATGAACGGGGTGAGGAGGAGTTCATGGACCAAGAATTGGTTGCTCCAGCGGGACCAATTCTGCCATATGCCTCTGCTGCGGGAGATCGTGGAGAATAATCCTGAGGACTACAGGAATTTTCTGCGGATGTCTGACCCCGTTTTTCAGCATCTGTTGGCTTTGGTGTCCCCCTATATTACCAGGCAGGACACCATTATGCGGGAAGCCATCAGTGCTGAGCAGAGGCTCATCGCCACCTTATGTTACCTGGCGACAGGGAGAAGTCTGCAGGACTTGAAGTTCACGACAGGCATCTCCCCCCAGGCTCTGGGCCTCATAATCCCAGACACCTGTTCTGCCATTATACAAGTCCTGCAGGAGGACTATATTAGGGTAAGTTTTCTCCTTTAACATCACATTTTATGTATTTCATGTATGCTAATGTATTGTATTTCTTTCATCCTTCCCTAATTACCATGATTGTAATATGCTGAGAATGTCCCCTTTGTCCTCATGCATGCTGTAAGCTTTTAAATGCCTCTTTTTTTCTCCATGCATATTTCCCTTCACTAACCTCTCCAGCAGTGGCGGCTGGTGTTCAAAATGTTTGGGGGGCCAGCCCAAAAATTTACTAATTTAAAAACTACCATTTCCGTGACTGTGCCTATTAAACACCACCAGTTTGTCCCCTCAAATGCAGCCAGTTTGTCCCCTCAAATGCAGCCAGTTTGTCCCCTCAAATGCAGCCAGTTTGTCCCCCCAGCCCTGCACTTACCTTCCTCTGGTCTGCGCCGTCCTTCTTCCTCTATGTGGATGTGGGGAAGAATGGCCGGATGTCCGATGGGGGATCCTTCAGCCAGACGGAGTTTGCCCTCCGTCCCAGAGTGATGACCTTGCATTGCCACCGGATGCAGGGAATGCTGAAGGACTCCCCTTTGTTTTTTTGGCTGATGAAGCCTTCGGACTGGGACCGCATCTCATGAGGCCATTTCCCCAGAGGACCCTCACCCCGGAGAAGAGGGTGTTCAACTACCGGCTGGCCAGGGCCCGAAGAGTCGTGGAGAATGCCTTCGGGATAATGGCCAGCCGGTTCCGCCTTTTCATGACTCCAATTCACTTGGCGGAGTACAAAATTAACTACATTGTTTTCTGTTGCTGTGTGCTACATAACTTTCTTATCCAGAAATCCCAAAATTATATGGCCTCAATAGTGCCTGAGGCAGGACTTCAAACTGGCAATACCCTGCCGGGCCTAGAATCTGGCCGTCCTGGCTTGCCCCCCCCAAAATGAGGTTCGCCAGAAATATCTAGAATATTTCACGGGTAGGGGGGCAATTCCTATGCCAGGCCATGTCTGAATTTTTCGAGAGAAAGTACAAAATAAAAATCTGGTTTAATCTGTATTTTTTTTTTTTTGCTGCTCCTAGTTTGTCTTAGTGCATTTGTAGTGCCAAGTGTATTTTCCTTTAGTAAATAACAACCATTTTCCTAGTAACACCAAAAATATACACAAATAAGGTTATAGCGTATTTGAAAAAGAAGCTACACTTTGTGGTTGTTCAAACATTTTACTCTGTGCACATTCACACACATGGTAAATAGAACACTATATTTTTTGTTTTTGGCTGCCCAGAAACAGGCCTTTTTTTATAGGTAAGAAAATACAAAACCATCAGTAGCATCCAACAAACTACAACATTGTATACCTCTTGGCAATATGAGACATTCAATTTCACCAAAAATGACAGAATTTGGGGTATTGGCACCCCTGACCAAACCAAAATTTGAATCCTGATCCCTATTGTCAACATGTGCTATCTGCCATCAGGGGTGATCAATGGACAAGTTTTGGGGGTGCAACCCCTTCTTCATTTCACCTACTTGAGATGCGAGGAAGGGGTTGCACCCCCAAAACCCGTACATGGATATCCCCTGATGGCAGATGGCACATGTTGACACACTGTGTGCATCTTCAAATTTTGGCTTGATTGATTGTCTAAAAGCGTAATAACATTGGGGTAATAACAATATCAAAAAATAAAATGGGGTGTTTTGTGCCTTATTCAATTCGCCCCAAAACATCTAGGATGTCCTTAAAGGTTTGATCCATCACATTAATTCTTTGCATAATTGTGTCCAGTTCTGTACTACATTCCATCACTTGCTGTATGATTCGTAGGGCACTGTCAGCAGAGAAACGCATACTTTCTTTCCCCTACAACATTTTCAGCCCCTATAAAAAAAATACAAAAGGTATTATAACTCTGTAGGCCTACATCTCTTACCTGAAGCTGTGGTGACAGATACTGACCTGTTGTGGTGACCAGTTCCACCACGTCATCCACTTCTCCTTCCTCCACTTCTCCTTCCTCCACTTCTTCTACTTCCTCAACATCCTCAGGTTGGTGTTCTTGGTGAGGTTGGGGTTGTTTAGAAGGTGTGGGGTTCCTGTGCTTCCTGGAGTGGTGTCCTCCCAGTCTTCTCTCCCCTATGAGAATCAAACAAAAGGTATACTTAGCACACAGATATTTTCCTAAAAATAAATGAACATGATACGTTGCTTGGAAGTGGGGTACAAGTGTCTGTTTGGGATGAATTTCAAGCTGAAGACATTATTAGAAAAAAAAAGAATCTTGACTATTCACCTTTGGCTGACATTTTTTTACACATGGAGGCACCCCAAAAATGCACTGATGCACCTGTGTGGGGCACCCTAAAAAGATGGTTCTGGTGGCCCACACTATAGTGCTCAAGAGTCCAGATGTGGAAACAGCTGCTGAGTGTCCTCTCCTTTACACTGATTAAAGTTTGCATTTCATTCTCTTTCCAAACACATCATCTAGCCAACAATGTACTAACATTTATGGAATAAAAACAGGCATCTCTCTAAATTATTGGAACCCTGTAAAATCACAAAACATCGTATATAGTGGGCGAACGATGTGTCTGAAACGAACGATTACTGGGCCAAACCAAGTTTTAACGAGGACATTTTGTAAGGTACAATTGTAAAATGCAACAACATGGAGCAACATGCAAGTTAGGAAATACAATAATAGGAACACAGGAAAAGTACTTACTTTTTTCTAGCATTCTCTTAATGCTCCTTAACTGCTCCGGCTCCCTCAGTTTGAGGTCAGACCACCTCTTTCTAAGCTGCTCCTTTGATCGTTTCACCCCGAAATTCTTCTTCAGACTTTTCACTACTTTCTTCATTATTTTGGATTTCCTTAGATTAGGGTGGGTATACGGCCCATGCTTTGCATCATAATCCGACTCTAGCAATATGTCCACCATCTCCACCATCTCGGCGTAAGACATATTAGATGCCTTGAACCTCCTCCTTGATCGTGACGTTTCACGGTCTAGGCTGGTCTCCTCCTCGTTATTTGATGAATTAGCAGACACCTGCTGTGACTCCGCCATATCGTCTGCGCGCCGAAAGAGAAGGGGCGGGGAAAAGTTGATACTTTGAACGTCATGGGCGGGCGACGTGTGCGGAGTTTCACGCATGCGTGGTGAATATAAAGCAAACACACATGTGACGATACTACGTTCGGTGTGCGGAGAGAGGAGGAAAAGTGACGGACGTGAGAACGAAGGTATGTGATTTTTATACTTTGTGAAATCGGTGGCCTATAATGCCTAGAGATTGTTGGAGGATATATATGGGGAATCAGATTTACAGGAGGTTAGACTGTGTGACTGACATTCCTTTTTTTTGTCTTCTTTTTTGGCTTGCAGAAACAAAATGAATGCTTTTATCAGCGACCGTGAATTCCTGTCAGAATTTATAGACCGGGTAAGGGAGCTGCCCGCTCTGTGGGAGACCAAAAACCCCAGTCACAGGAAGAAAGGTGTGAGGAAAGCAGCGCTGGAGAGTCTGCTCCCATTTGTGCAGACCAAGGTACCCACAGCAACCACAAAACAGGTGGACAGTAAAATTGGGAGCTTGAGAGGCACATACAGGACTGAGCGCTTTAGGGTCCTGGCTTTTCAGAGGTCAGGAGCAGCAACATATGATGTCTATTTCCCGACTTTGTGGTACTACAGCAGGATGTCCTTTCTGAACGACCAGCTTGAGGCAAGGCCATCACTGTCCAGTCTTCCCCCCCAGACTTTCCTGCAGCCAACCTGAGCCTTCTCTGGAGCAAGAGGAGGCAGCCATCCTGGAAGATCCTGATTTGGACATCTGGAGCCAGGTATAGTATTTTCATTAAATGTCTTGTGAGAAAATGAATGCATGAAAAATAAGATAATATGTAAATCCCCCCCAAAAATTGGGAGCAAAAGGTGATCTCAATATCAATAGACAGTAGTGGGCCCAAAATTGGGGGAGAAGAATGAAATCTCATGGGGGTCATAATAATAGTCTTTTCTATTGATTTACATTCAATTTGCAACAGTCATGAGCTATAATTTGTGTGTAAATGATGAACCACAAACTAAAACTATGTCCCTTTTTCATACACAGGATGACATCAGCCAGGAGGAGGGTCTGGAAAGTGTCAGGTAGGAGGTGGCAGGGCCCACTGTGAGCCAGGAGGTGGCAGGGCCCACTGTGAGCCAGGAGGTGGCAGGGCCCACTGTGAGCCAGGAGGTGGCAGGGCCCACTGTGAGCCAGGAGGTGGCAGGGCCCACTGTGAGCCAGGAGGTGGCAGGGCCCAGTGTGAGCCAGGAGGTGGCAGGGCCCAGTGGCACACAGGAGGTGGCTGGGCCAAGTAGCAGGACCAGATTGCAGGTGCCTCCCATCCGCCTTCCTAAAAGATCCAGGAGGGACAGGAGCACAAGCGAGGCAGCAATGGCCCTTATTAGAGAGGCACATGCCACCCTCCAGGAGCCCACATCCCCTGAAGAGGCCATTGCCGGCCTAGTTGAGGCCAAGTTCAAGGTGATGAGCATGGAGCAACGCCTCCTATGCGAGCCCCTGCTCATCACCTTGTTGAACAAGGGGGTGATGGAGAGAATTACCCCCAATACGGCCATATGTGAGGTCGCCCAGCTATCCCAACCTCAATCTCCTCCTCCTCCTCCTCCACCTTCTTCTTCTCCTCCACCTCCTTCTCCTCCTCCTGACATGAGTACACCTCCAGTGCCACAGCCTCCAGCCACACGCAGAAGGAAGGCTGCAGGGAAGGCTTCAGGGAAGGCTGCAGGGAAGGCTGCCAAGAAGACCAGGAAGTGATGGCCTTGCTTCATTGTGGTCTGACAGAAGGCAGCCTGTTGTAGTACCACAGACTTTGGACATATATATCACCTGCTGCTGTTCCTGACCTCTGGGAGTCCAGGATCAGATTGTGCTCACAACTGTTGTGCTTCTCAAGCTCCCAATTTTATTGGCCACACAGGGTTGATGTGTGCTCTTGGGTCCCATGGATGCACAAATGGCTGCAGGTTCTCCAGCGCTGCCTTCTATTTATTTTGTTATAGACCAGAATAAATAGTTTTTATTTTGACAGTTAATACTTGACTATGTGTTTTTCTAATAATTATAAATTTAGCTTTGGAGTAGGCAGATACATTTTAACAAATAAAATAAAATAAAAGGGACAGATAACACAAAAAAATCTCCTTGAAGGTCTCAAAAAAAAATAAAAATAAAAATAAGGGGTAAACTTGACACAACAAAAATAATAAATAAAATCATGGAGATCACTATAAAATAAAGAAGCATTTAAAATGAAGATCTGAATTCAAAATTTAAAAAATATAATTATTAAGGAGATCTTGCTCGATATAATACAGCTAAATATTCATGAGATCAGCATGAAAAAGGTTTAAAATAGTTAGTCAGAACTCTGTGTGAATATCAGCAGCAAAACAAGTTCTTTATTTTTCATTATTGTAACATTCTAAAGAAGATTTAAATGCGCAACATTTAAACGATGCAATAATTTACAGCGGGACGAATGTGCTATATCCATTACGAAGGCTTGTTTTACCAGAAGAAGCGCTCCCGTCTCATACTTGATTCTGAGCATGCGTGCTTTTTGAAGACTCGTAAAAGCATACACACAAACGTTTTTCTCGTTGCAAAACAGGCCGACGAGAAACACAACGAGAAAATCGAGAATACTGATAAAGAAAAAAGAAAGCAGGTTCTCTATTTTTCTCGAAAAACAGAAGAAAAAATTGCGCTCAAGAATAAAAAGAAAATTATTACTGGCTAGCACCAGAATACATCAGTTGTTTGGTTATGTGCAGCTACTAGCCTGATAAACATGAACAGTGAAACATAAAAAGAAAAAATATAGTAGCGCTAAACTCAAAACTAAATTGGATGGACAAAGATTTGTCGTGCTCAATTCACCACACACATAAAGTGCATAAATCCCTTGATGGTAACCCCTGCACAAAAATATATTGGTGAACAAACCTCCAACCTAAAGACATATACCAAAAAAAACTAATTGGATATGAAAAGACACATATACATAATACAAAAAATGAATGAAATGAATGAATAAATGAATAGATAAATAATAAACAAACGTATAAATGAGTTCCAAATGTGACACACTGAAGCATCAATCCATATGTGCAAAATTAATAATATTAAAGTCCATAAAAACACCCGTGCAGAAAAGAAATTCCAGATTTCCACCCTGTTTGTCTGAAGAGTGACATCCACCACCATAATCAGATCAGCAGCTTACCGGAACTAGTTGGTCCCTTGTTACAGAGGACCTCAGACCGCATATGAATGATCCCAGTTGGTTGATAATGACTCTTATAGCCAGCTCTTCATTCAACACTTCCACAGTAAAAAGCAATAGATCCACAGTAGTAACATGCAAGAGAGGAGAAGGATAACTTGCTGGTGTAAAATCTTTGGGTTTATTTGCATAAAAAAGTAGATAAAAAACTTACAACAAAGTTGAAAGGTACAGCCTTAAGCTTGCGGTGCCGGCCGGACACCAACGAGCAAACCCGTCCTCAGAGATCGAGCAGTAAGGGGATGACGTCACCACGCCGCTTGGTCCGCTAGATCTCTGAGGACGGGTTTTAAAGGAATATTTCACTTTTATTGTTTCACTTTAAGCATTATTAAAATCACTGCTCCTAAAAAAACTTCAGTTTTTAAAACTTTTTTTTGCATTGATACATGTCCCCTGGGGCAGGACCCGGGTCCCCAAACACTTTTTAGGACAATAACTTGCATATAAGCCTTTATAATTAGCACTTTAGATTTCTCCCATAGACTTTTCGAATTTGCCGCGAACACCCCAAATTGTTCGTTGTTCGGCGAACGGGCGAACAGGCAATGTTCGAGTCGAACATGAGTTTGACTCAAACTCGAAGCTCATCCCTATTTTACACTATATTATATCATAATGAACCTATCCACCATAGTTCTGTTGTTCTGAAGTTAATACTGCATTATTGGGTTACATGCCCTAGGTCCTTTATCATGTTTATCATGCTGAGACAATTATGCAATATATTGTTTAGATGATTTCTATTGTGACCTATTTTATTAAATATATTATTTTACTGTTTTACCATGTGCATGTATGCCTTCTCTATTACAATTAACTATGTACATATTGGTTGGTTTATTTTACCTAGCAATGCACTTCATATAAAGTCCCACCATCCTTCCTATTCCAGGTTCTGTTCTGGGATTCGTTGGTTCCACTTGGGTCCAAAGAATAAGGAACTGAAGGTGTTTTGCCTCAGGTCACTTCTGAATCCAATCTGAAAATTGGAAGCTCTCTTTCTGATTTGTTAAATTCTGTTGCAATATTGGGTTTGAGAAAGATTTTTCTTTTGAATATATTGAATGTATATGTCTAATAATGAAAACTGCTGCTAGAAATCACTTTATTTCTGCATACTTAATTGACTTATAGACTTGTGTTTGAATTCTTAAAATGGCAGAATATTATTATTTTTTTAAACATTTCCAATGGTTAAAGTCTTTATCTAGTAGTTAGGTGATTCTGTGGTTAGTCGTGCTGACTGGAGAAGTATCTTCCCCCCTATTTACACCTATATCCAGATGTTCTATTTGAAGAAATTATTAATTCTTTGCATGGAAATCCTTGTTGTTTTAAAGAAACGCAGGAAGTCCTGGAATGATTCCAGAAGCTTTGCCAAGCCATCATTTTGGAGACACTTCTCTACCTTTTCACAAGCTGAAGGTTGGAGACACCTGTTGGAAAAGTCCCTGGGGAAAGCCTAGAGGAAAGAGCCATGATGCCAACCAAAAGCCTGAAAGTCCAGTGAACACCACGCGAGAGAGATCTGACGTGCCAGCCTGAAGACCGGGAGGTTGATTTATTTGTTTCTTTGCAACATCAATTCCAGTTTATCTGTGAATGTCAAGTTTTGTCCTTACTGAGAGCCAAGTTCTTAAAGGGTGGTTGATCTCTCCTGGCTACATGGATAGGTACAGAATATTTGAAGGTATTTTAGAAGTTACAAAATTAACTTGAGTGACATGAAGTGGACTTTGTACAATCTGGGAAACGTATGGACATTTGCAAGGCTCAATACAAGAGAGACCGTTTTGTTTTTATTTATGCTAAGGACTATTTATTAAGATAGGCCAATGCAATTATAGGAAAGCAATTCAGAATGATGCATATTGGAGGCAAGATTCATAATTGTCACTTTGTGACAAATGGGAGGAAATTGTTAGAGTTATGCTTTAAGTTAAGATTATACTGATATATATTTTAGGCCCCTTTCACACTGGGGCGGTGGTGGTATAGCACCGCTATTTTTAGCGGCGCTATACCGTCGGAATTGTGGCGGTATTCGGCCGCTAGCGGTGCGGTAATAACCCCCGCTAGCGGCCGAAAAAGGGTTAATACCGCCCGCAATGCGCCTCTGCAGAGGCGTATTGCGGGCGGTATTACCGCGGTTTCTCATTACTTTCAATGGGAAGGAGTGGTGAAGAAGCGGTAAACACACCGCTCCAACGATGCTGCTAGCAGGACTTTTGGAGCGGTCCTGCTAGCACACCACCTCAGTGTGAAAGCCCTCGGGCTTTCACATTGAGACTGCAGGGGCAGGAGTTTTCAGGCGGTATTTAGGTGCTATTTTTAGCGCTAAACCGCCTGAAAAACTCCTCAGTGTGAAAGGGGTCTAAAGTTGCATGGACAATTTCTGTAAAGGAATGGAGGAAGTTTCCTACCATTGTTATCTGACCTGTGAGAAAATTTTTGTTTGCATAATATTTTGCTATTCTAAGGTCTACTTTCCTAAGTTTATTTTTCCTGTTGCATATACCGTACATCTGTTTCTCTTATGTAAAGGCCCATGGATAATTGTTTCTTGTTAACTATTATTGTAAAGTACTGTTTCCTGTTATGCATGGTTATTTTGTTTATTGTATATAGAATATGACATGTATAGAATGAAAAAATGATATAGTAATATCCTTTTACATACTGTATTTAAGACTCAAAAATGTGGAATTAAAACTAAGTGACCATTCTCCATGCTCTTGTGTGTGGGTGTGTTGCTTCCAAGGCTGCCCTGAAGTCTAGACGTGTAGAATGGAAAGATATGCTGGCAACGGTTAGTACAGATTACATAGACAATATAGAAAGGGATAAAAAAGTTAACTTATGTAGCGGCCTCCTCTCTCTCCTCTCTCTAATAGCTTGTCTGTCTCTTGTCTAGGGTTCACCACGCCAAGCCTTCACCGCAGATGTTTGTGTGGTGTAAGCAAAGTTCTTTTTTTTACCTTCGGGTCGGTGTTCTGCACCTGGAACCTCCAAAGAGAGTTACCTTGAACAATGTCTGCCAGAAAACGAGCCCCACACCATTAAAGTCCAACACTCCTTTATTCTTCTCAATGCAAAAGTGAACACAATCAGTTGGACTCCCTTAGGGAACAGAACAGACAAGGAGGTGTGGATGCGAGTAGGCCCAGACACAATGAACTCTCCACTTTCCTTCCTGAAAGTGGGATGCGGTCTCCGAGCGAGGGGGAATTTCCTTCCAGGCGGTCTCCGATGAGAGGCCCACCTGTCACTGGCAATATGCTGCACCAGGTCTTCAAGCGAGTGTCTCCCACCGGTCCATTACGCCTTCCGGATTCGGGTACCCACTCCCGGGGTTCCTTAGGACCTCCTTCCCTCGCGGAACTCAGTGGTGGCCACTGAGCTCCAGACCTCCATTCCGAGTACCTCACCCCAGGCTAAAGGTGCCTGGGATGGAACACGACCTCTGAACGTCCTCTAGGCCTAAGCTGCCTAGAGGACCGACACGAACCACCACCCTCAGGCTGAAGGTGCCCGGGACTCGACTCCCGCCAACAAAAATGGCCGCCCCCTTTATACCCCCTCCCAGCAAGCATGGCGGGTTCCCCGCCCCACCATACAACCGCTGTGAGAGGCCAAAAAGAGGTACGCCACCGCAACGATGGCTCAACCCCGGGCCCAAAGTGACAGCGCCACCTGGTGGGCCCCGGGGAACCATACATCACAGTTTCCCCACCAGATTCAAAAATAGGGAAGCATATACCCGCTACATGTATCTAAGGGAATATGGATATGTACCATTAGCTTGTTATACAGTGGGGAGAACCAGTAACAAAAATCCAGAAAATCACATTGTATGATTTTTAAGTATTTAGCATTTTATTGCATGACATAAATATTTGATAAAGCAGAACTTAATATTTGGTACAGAAACCTTTGTTTGCAATTACAGTGATCATACGTTTCCTGTAGTTCTTGACCAGGTTTGCACACACTGCAGCAGGGATTTTGGCCCACTCCTCCATACAGAGCTTCTCCAGATCCTTCAGGTTTTGGGGCTGTCGCTGGGCAATACGGACTTTCAGCTCCCTCCAAAGATTTTCTAATGGGTTCAGATCTGGAGACTGGCTAGGCCACTCCAGGACCTTGATATGCTTCTTACGGAGCCACTCCTTAGTTGCCCTGGCTGTTTGTTTCGGGTCATTGTCATGCTGAAAGACCCAGCCACGACCCATCTTCAATGCTCTTACTGAGGGAAGGAGGTTGTTGGCCAAGATCTCACGATACATGGCCCCATCCATCCTCCCCTCAATATGGTGCAGTCATCCTGTCCCCTTTGCAGAAAAGCATCCCCAAAGAATGTTTCCACCTCCATGCTTCACGGTTGGGATGGTGTTCTTGGGTTGTACTCATCCTTCTTCTTCTTCCTCCAAACACGGCGAGTTTAGACCAAAAAGCTCTATTTTTGTCATCAGACCATATGACCTTCTCCCATTCCTCCTCTGGATCATCCAGATGGTCATTGGCAAACTTCAGACGGGCCTGGACATGCGCTAGCTTGAGCAGGGGGACCCTGCGTTGCAGGATTTTAATCCATGATGGCGTAGTGTGTTACTAATGGTTTTCTTTGAGACTGTGGTCCCAGCTCTCTTCAGGTCATTGACCAGGTCCTGCCGTGTAGTTCTGAGCTGATCCCTCACCTTCCTCATGATCATTGATGCCCCACGAGGTGAGATCTTGCATGGAGCCCCAGACCGAGGGAGATTGACCGTCATCTTGAACTTCTTCCATTTTCTAATAATTGCGACAACAGTTGTTGCCTTCTCACCAAGCTGCTTGCCTATTGTCCTGTAGCCCATTCCAGCCTTGTGCAGGGCTACAATTTTATCCCTGATGTCCTTACACAGCTCTCTGGTCTTGGCCATTGTGAAGAGGTTGGATTCTGTTTGATTGAGTATGTGGATAGTTGTCTTTTATACAGGTAACGAGTTCAAACGGGTTCAAATAATACAGGTAATGAGTGGAGAACAGGAAGGCTTCTTAAAGAAAAAAATAACAGGTATGTGAGAGCCGGAATTCTTACCGGTTGGTAGGTGATCAAATACTTATGTCATGCAATAAAATGAAAATTAATTATTTAAAAATCATACAATATGATTTTCTGGATTTTTTAGATTTCGTCTCTCACAATTGAAGAGTACCTATGATAAAAATTACAGACCTTTACATGCTTTGTAAGTAGGAAAACATGCAAAATCGGCAGTGTATCAAATACTTGTTCTCCCCACTGTATATCAGGCATATAAACCCTTTAGGTAGTTCTCATTTATCAGATTTGCAAATGAAAGCTTTGTTGCAGCTGTGTTACTGGCCATTTTCTTTTATTCTGTTGCAGTTTTCTTTCTGTTGCTGTATCTTGCATTTATCTGCTGTAGCTGGCTTTGACTGGGCTATTATTTGGTTCTCAGCTTTCTTCTGGGTGGGTGTCTGGGCTATGCCTGGGCCCATAACCTGTTAGAAATTCTGTATAAAGCCCTACAGAACAGACAGACGGTGCACAATTCACATGCGCTGTGCTGCTTTGCTGCAGACAGGAAACTTTATTATATAGAGAAAAGACATAGAGTTTATCATAGAGCAGCTACAAACTTATAAACACTGCCATCTACTGGTTGAAGAATATATCTGTACTAAATACTGATATTGATCTAGTTGTTGCATAAATTACAAATGAACATTGTAAACCAACACCTTTCCCTGCATTTTTCAGATATTTCAACTCTTATCAAGCTTATGACCGAATGTATCCATTGGACTTCAGCTTTTTTTCAACACTGGTCATGGGAAAAAATGGTGTTCACTTACACTGAATGATTTTCTTTGTGAAGGCAATATTGTTTATTTTATTAGTTATGTATTTTACATACATTTTTTACACTTTTTTTGGATGAATCTTATCTTAATGCAAATTTGCTCTTCTTATAATCTTGAAGACAAAAAAAAATTCTCAGTCCAATAGACATATTTGATTGTTCTCACACATATGTTAAAATAAACCTTTGACAACAAGGAGTGCGTCATTGTCATTGTCTACATTGTCAAGGGCATATTAATTATTGGCAGGACACCAAGACGTAAATGTAATTAACACATCACACATCTGCATTTTACTCTTTCGTTCATGGACCGACACAGCTTCTCTAGTGACATAGTGGGGTATTATCCATTAATTAGGAGTGACTAGGCAGAAAACTTGTAAAAAGTGTTGCATCACACCTTCTACAGTACCGCCCAAGGGGCGGACCCTCTGGTATATCCCCTCACTCTGCATCTCGCAGATCAGTTTTTTTTCTGTCTAGCAAGGAGTAGGACATGGCTCCCTTCGGGCCCATTGGTTTTGTTCTTTGTTCTTTGATAAACTGCCGACTGGGTGACAGGCTGGATCCTTGATCCTTGTAGTCCCCCCAATTCGCCAGTTCGGCCATCGAGCGTGTGCCGACCCTAGCTACGCGCTGGGTTTTCCACGACATACCCGTCACTCTACGGGTGGCCGGTGAGCCTACGCTCCAGGGCCTGCATCAGACCGCTCAGCTTCGGCTGACCTTACGGCCCAGTTGCAGTAGCCTGTCTGGTGAGCTTACGCTCCAAGGCTTGCATCGGACCACTCAGCTTCGGCTGACCTTACGGCCGAGTCGCAGCAGCCTGTCCGGTGAGTGTCGCGCTCCAGGGCATGCATATGATCGTTCCCTAGGGTCCAATCACAGCATGCCTGGCCGACAGTCACCTTCCGTGCGCGGATGATGATCTGTTGTGGAATGTCTTCCAGCAGGATACACGCAGGAAGGGTAAGTAGCTCCCCTGCTTTGGCAGGGTGACTTGGCTGGACATTCCTGGAGAGACCAAGTAAGTGGTTGTGGCCCATTTCTTTCCTCTCTCCCTGCCTTCCCTCTTCCCTGGGCTTTGAGCTAAGGTTGCTGGGTGCTGTGGGTCACCTAAGGGGTTCCATCTGGAGCTGGGCTGGCTGTAGCTGTCATTTAAAAAATGTCATTTTCTGCTTACCTGTGTGTGCTTTTCCCCCTTCATGCTGTCGGCGGCCATTTTGCGGTGGTCCATGCCTGTTTCGGCCTCAAGTGACTGTCCGGCGGCCATTTTCTTGTGGTTTCGCGCCTATATGTATATATCACCGCTCGGCGCCATTTTTTGTCGTTCACACCCGCTTTGGCCTCTATCGACTGTTCGGCGGCCATGTTTCCTAGGATTCACGCTGTATGTATGTTCGGCGGCCATCTTTTTGTGGTCCACGGCTGCTTTTGCCTGTCTATTCGGCTCAACGGCCATTTTATTAGAGCCCACAGTGTTTCCATACAGCCGCTTGGCGGCCATTTTGCGATAGTCTCCGGCCTCTAGGGTGCATTTGCACTGGCAAAAGATTCACAAGGAAGCGCTGATAAAGAATCAGACGGACACAGCAGCGAAGGGATAGCATCACAGGCGCAGCACACGGCAGCATAGCGGACCGTTCCAAGGGTGGTGAGTCCTCTGGGAGACCCTGCATCTCTGTATCAGCTAGGAGGGTGGCCTATTGATACCTTATATGAAACACCTGATTTGGCAGCTGGTGCCCCTGATGTATCTGTGGACGCTAGGTCTGTTGCCAGGATGGAAGCGGCACACGGGAACACAGGGGGTAGTAACGCCCCCGTCCCCTGCAATCTTCTGGGGATAATTCTGATGCAGAACCAGGCCCAGCTATGGCTCATGGCCCGGATTCTGATGCAGCAGAGACTGCAGACTGTGACCGATTGGACAGTGAGAATGCTCCAAGTCCAAGTCAGCACGCAAGAAGGCTTTGGTATCTGACCTGTTTACTGCAAATAGAGAATGCTGCAGAAGCAGCAGAGACACCGGTCCCCTTTGGGTTCCCTAAAGCCAGCCCGCACTGCTAAGGTGTTTCCTTGTGTGTCTTATATATTTTTTTAATCAAATCCTTTTTTATTCTTGTTTTACACCACATATAAAACCATACAACCATCATACTTTATGTATCACATTATATATATCAAATATCACAGCGATAATACATTCCACAATTCCTTGTTCCATTCTACACTTACATTCCCCCTTGTCCCTCTTCCCTTCACCGACTTCACTTTCAAACTCCCACCCTTAATGTGCTTCCACTTCTATCCATTGTTTCCACATGGTTTTGAATTTGTTGTTATTTCCCCTTTTAGTGTATATGAATTCTTCTTTGTTAATCATATCCTCTATCGCGTTCCTCCTTTCTTACACTGTAGGGGCGTTTACCGATTGCCATTTCTGCGCAATAAGTTTCCTTCCGTGGAACAAACACCTTGTAATTGCTGTTTTTTTGTCTCCTGCTACCCCCATTTCTTCCACGATGCCCAATACACATGTCTTAGCCTCTGGCTGCAAAGCAATCTCAAATACCACATTTATTTTTTCCACAATACTGATATAGCTTGGGGCACCTCCAGAATATGTGCATTAGGTCTCCCCTGTCGTCCCCACATCTCTGACATATTGCGTTCTGCCTCCTACCAAACTGGAACATTCTTTGAGGTGTGTAGTATGCTCTATGTATCAGAAAAAGGTGGGACACTATCTGCGAGGGGGACAGTGACACTCTGGATCCTGCTTCTAATATGCTTTTCCATTGCTCCCCCGACAGTGGGCCTACATCCCTCAACCATTTGTCCTTGTTTTTAGTGTCTAATTCCGCACCCTGGTCCACCTCTTCTATATGCCCGTACAGCTCTGAGATCATCCCTCTGCAGTCTTCTGCGTTTACCAGCTTGCGGAGAAGAGGCATGTCATTCCATGCTGGTGGGCCCTGTCCAAATTGTGCGTTCACCGCATGTCTAACTTGCAGGTATCTGTAAAAGGATCTATTTGGGACTGCATATTCTTCCCTTATTTCCTGAAATGATTTAATTCGCCCTGCTCTGAAGATATGTGATAGTAGGTGTATTCCACCTCTATCCCATTCTTCAATTTTTCCCATGGCTTTGAATTCTGTTAGATTGTTGTTATCCCATATTGGGTAAAATTCAGAAAATCCACTATATCCCAACATCCTCTTAGTGGTCTCCCAGCATCTTACCATCAGTTGAGCCGTGGGGCACCTTGAGCAAAAGGAGTCCGCCTCCATTGCCTCAACCATTGTGTCATGGCTGGTATCGTTCAGGATTGACCATTTTATAGCTTCTCTACCTGCGAATAAATTACTACCCCGCATATGCTGCATTTGTGCGACCAAGAAGTAGTGTCTCGGGTTTGGAAGTGCCACTCCCCCCTTCTCTTTTGGTTGCTGTAAGATTCGGAGGCGGATCCTAGCTGTTCTCCCCCTCCATATCAGTTCCCTGAATAAACTATCCAGTTTTTTAAACCAGTGTTTGGGAATCCATACGGGAGAGTTGTGCAGAATATACAGGATTTGCGGCATCCAAACCATCTTCACCAGGTTGCACCGACCAGCCACGGAAAGTGGGAGCCGGTTCCAAACTCTGCACTTCTGTCTCAGCTTAGTCAACAGAGGTACTAAGTTTCCATCTATGTACTGCCCTGGATCTCTTGTGACAGTTATTCCCAAATATTTCATTTGGTTCACAACTTTCACTTGAGTTATCTGGCGCAACAGTGGGTCTATCAGCAGGAGTGCTGATTTATCCCAATTGATTGTTAGCCCTGAAAATTTGCCAAAAGCCCCTATTATGCCCATCACTGTCACCAGTGAGGTCTGCGTATCCCCTAGAAAATGTAAGATGTCATCCGCATACATTGCGATCTTCTCCTCCCCCAGTCTCCTCCTAAAACCCTGTACTTCCGGGGATGCCCTTATGGCGATAGCCAGTGGCTCCAATGCTAGGGCAAAGAGCAGGGGCGACAACGGGCACCCCTGCCTTGTCCCCCTCTCCAACCGGAACCATTCCGAGCACTCGCCATTTATCCTCACCTTCGCCCTAGGGCTTTCGTACAAGATTTTTATCCATTGGATAAATTTAGGACCAAACTGGAATCCTACCAGCACCCTCCACAAGTAGTGCCACTCCACGCTATCAAACGCCTTGGTGGCATCCAAAGACAGAACCGCTCTGGACCCCTCTTCCTCTATTGGCAACTGTATGTTTAAATACGTTCTTCTTATGTTGGTACTTGTGGATCTACCTGGAATAAATCCAGTCTGGTCCGGGTGTACCAATTTTGAGACCAATTTATTTAGTCTCATTGCCAGTATTTTGGCTAGAATCTTCACGTCTGAGAACAATAAAGATATCGGCCTATATGAGGATGTCTCGAGTTGGTTTTTCCCCTCTTTTAGTAGAACGATAATTGTTGCTTCTGTCATAGACGCCGGTAGCTTCCCTTCCTCTGCCTCCCAATTAAATACCTCCCAGGAGTCCTGGGAGCAACTCCTTGCTGTAGGTTTTGTTTATTTCAATTGGCAGACCATCTGGCCCTGGGGCCTTTTGGTCTGCCATATTGGCTATCACCAGTTGTAACTCTTCCAGCGCAAGCGGTGCCTCCAGTCTCTCTTTGTCTTCCTCTGATAACTGGGGAATCTGCAGTCCTTCAAAAAAGGTCTCCATTTCTCCTTCTACACTGCTATGCTGCGTGATACTATACAACTGTTGATAGTACTTTCTAAAGACCTCTACAATTTCCAGGGTTACGCTCTTAATTTCCCCGTCCTTATCATGGATTGCTGGAATGACAGATAGGGGAGCGTTGGCCCTAGTTATTAGGGCCAAAATTCTGCCCAATCTCTCACCCTCCCCAAAAAAGGTCTGCTTTTGGAACAGCCTTTTATTTTCCGCCTTTCCCAACAGCAGCTATTTATACTCTTCCTGTCCTCTCAGCATTCTTTGTGTCTCTCCAAGGTTGGGTTTTCCATGTAGCTAACCTCTGCCCTTTTCACCTTTTCTTGCTGCCACCTCCTCGGAGCGTGATTGTTTTTTGATGAGTGAGATTTTCTGAATTAAAACTCCTCTCAGGAATGCTTTCAGAGTATCCCATATAACCCCCCCCCCCTGAAGCTGAGCCTTTGTTCAAAATTATAAACTCCTTTATACTAGCAATTATCGCCCCCGGCTCTTTAATTATTTCAAACCAAAATGGGTTTATCCTCCAATTCCTTTTGCTGTGGCCGCTACCTATCATGATTTCAAAAGTCACTGCTGAATGGTCCGAGATACTTCTGGGTTCGTATTCCACCCCCCCCACCTCCCCCAGTGCTTCTTCGTTGCAAAGTACAAAGTCTATCCTGGGCAGTGTCGCATGCGTTTTTGAGTGGCAGGAGAACTGTCTTTCCCCTGGGGTGTCTTCCCCTCCACACGTCCACCAGCCCCGTCTCCCCATAAAATTGGAGAAGGGGGCTGCCGGGCGTGTGGACGGCGAAGGCCCCGGCCGGGTATCTATCCAAATTTTTGTTCATTGTCATATTAAAATCCCCTGCCACTATAACAGGTATACCCGTCTTGTCCATAACAAATTCCATTAAGTCCCAGAATATCTCTGTGCTAAATGGGGGAGGGATATAAATATTAGCCACCACATAGTCCTTTGTCTCTATACGGCAGATAAGGAATATATACCGCCCCTTCGAGTCCACCTTGCTCTGCCTGCAGGAGAACACCAGTCCAGAATCCACCAATACACCTACCCCCCTAGAATAGGAGGTGTAAGTGGAATGGTATTGTACCCGGTATCTCTTATGTTTTAGTATGCTAATCGTCTCCCTGTCCAGATGTGTCTCCTGCAGGCACAGCAATATTACCCGCTTCCGCCATTGAAAAAATTGCTTGTTTTTTGACCGGGTCTTTTACCCCCCGGATGTTCCATGAGCACACCTTAATGCTTCTGGCTAGATTTGGGGTTTTCCTCCTATTTTCCCTATTATCTGTCATCTACCCCTTTTTTATCCCTGTTTTTACAGTGTACCACCATAAACTCCATGTACCTTGTTTTAAATTCTTTCCCTTCAAAAAATTATATGCTGCTTGTGGATTCCCCCTTATATGTGCTTGTGCCCCTCCCCAACATTCTTCCCCCACCCCCTTCCCCCGAAATCACACCTCTTCACCTGTTCCCATACCTTGCCCTCCCACCCACCCTCACCTCCCTCCCCCTTCTTTGCCCTTTTTGGGAGCCTTTTTGGGGACTTCTTAAGTGACCGTAACTACCCTTTAGGATGTGTTTTGCTATCTTTTCCCCCGTTGACCCTACCTTTAGTGTATTTAGGATCTCACATCCTATATCCTCATTCTCATATCCTATCGTGTCTTCCAACCATTCATGACAGTGTATATTCTTAGATCCCCATCTCTGTGCAAATCCCAGAAAATTCATAAAAAAATACACTTTGATCAACCCCATTTCTTTTACCGTCCCCCCTCCCCCCACCCATGACCAACTGTGTCCAAATATCCAAACGTGTATCGATGAGAAAAAAAAAAAAAAGGGTGATTAAGAGGAAAAAAATAAAAAAAGGTTATGAAACCCTCCTACTATAATTTCCCTTCATTCGCATCTAGCCATGATGTCAAATCAGCTGGTGTGCTAAAAAACATGTTTTCCCCCCTTTCTGTTACCCAAAAACTTGCTGGATAGAACATTGCGTATTTCACTCTATTTTGCATTAGTCTGCGTTTGCATTCATTAAATCCTGCCCTTTGTCTCTGAAGTTCGGGGGAAAAATCCAGATATATTGAGATTCTTGCGCCTTTGTGTTGTATTTCCTTCATCTCTCAGTCTTCCATAAATTTAGTGGGATGGTTGCCTTCACTTTTCTCGGGGAGGCCTAGTACCCTTATATTCTTCCTGCATAGTCTGTTTTCCATATCATCAATTTTACTGACGCACATGCTCAGCTGATCTCTCATTACTTTCATCTCTTTTCTCATCGGACTAACTTCATCTTCCAACTGGCTCTCCTCTAGCGCCGTGGTCCGAGTGCCAATTCCCTGTACGTCATGTTTAAGTGCAGACATGTCCTAATATCTTTCAGCTGACCAAAAATATCAGTTAATGATGACTTACAGTTATTTATTGCTTGGAAGATTGCTTTCATAGATGGCTCCTCCTCCACTGTTCCTGTGGTTACCTCCATTGTTTCTATCATTGCCTTTTTCTTTGTACCTGGATTGCTTACAATGGTTACTGGTGTCACTGGCGCTGATGCTGGTGCCTGACCTTGACTTTTTCTCGGGGTGTTTGGCTGTGACCCCCCTAATCCCCTTTTAGGAGTCTGACTAGCAGTGTGCGCCGGGATATGCGCAAATTTCTCCAGCTTTGCTGCGGCTGCTGCTTGGCTTGCCTTTGTCCCCCGCAAAGGCTGCATCTGGGCATGTTGCTGTATCCCGGTACTCGTGCATGCCCCCACTTTCCTTGTCATTACCGACAGTGTCCCCAGCATTGTAAACAAAAGGGAGGGGAGGGGGGGCACACAAAAAAAAGGGGGGGTAAGGGAGGACTGTTATTACTCCACTCCCCACCCACTATGGCACCCAAGCCTCTGAGACTCTATGCCTCCTACATCCGCTCCGCAGAGAGGGTACAGAGAGGGTACAGCGGGACACCCCAATTATCTGCCCCTTCCCCCAAAAGAAAACAGAATGTTCTCACCCAGCTGCGCCAACTGTCCAGTTTCTGCCAAAGGGATGAGCCGACACTCCTCATATGTGCTGTGTGTGCCGTGTCCCCTTCCCACGCCAGGTGCTGATCCCGGAGTTTATTGTTGTTGTCACTCCGTCGGGGGGGGGCAGCGGGGATCTCACATGCCACCGCCGTCTCTCCCTATTGCGGCGCGCTGATGTCCTGCGGGCCACTCGTTTGGCTTATCCAGCGTGTCTCCGAGTCCCTGCGCCTGTGTGTCTGCGCCCGCTGTCATTCCTCTCTGGGCATCCAGGAGCTCCCCAGCCGGGGGGTAGAAGTTAGTTGGGAGAGGAGCGTGGAGGGAGGAAGGAACTTTCTCACACTCTCACTCCCGCATCCCACATCCGCATCCGGTCACGCCCCACATCTTACACCTCGTGTGTCTTATATTGATAAGCTCTTGTACAAGGAGTGGGAAAAACCCACTGAGTTTTTTTACTTTTTTCAGCCCCAAAGATGTTTTTTATTTTTTTTGGGCGGTCCGATACCCCTTGAGGAGAGTTCCTGAAAGGATGGACCTCTCCTCCGATAGTGGACCCCCCTGTGTCCAGACTTAACAAGTTACCACGATTCCAGTGGAAGGGGGGCTCCTGTCTTCAGGGACACTCGCTACCTATACACAGTGGGGGACTCAGAGGTATGTCCAGCATGGCTGGATTTTTTATGATGCCTCAGACACTTACTGAGTAGGCAAAGATGCTACTCCAGGGGTTAAAAGCACGGGAGGCTCCTCCATACGAGGTACCTCTGGCCAAACAGTTGGTACAGGGCCTTGAGCCTGTCTGCGAGTCAGACTTGGATACTATCCCCTTGCTGTCTTGGACCTTGGGTTATGCGGTGGCGCTACGTCTGCGGACCAATCTTCCAAGAAGGCCCTTTTGGATCTGCCCTTTTAGGGCGACAGACTTTTTGGGGCCTCACTGGATGACATCATGTAAGATGCCACAGGAGGTAGGAGCACATTGCTTCTGCAATTCAAAGAAGGTAAGGAGCCACACCATAGGCTAGGGCCCCCCTTCACCACGCACAAACGGTCCCTTCGTCCGCCTAGTGCGGCAAGTAAACAACCTCAGGCTGATAAAGCGCCTGCTGAGGGACACAAGCGTCCCTGGGTTTGCAAGCCCAACCAAATTTTTCCCTCTTAACCGCCAGCTTGTCGGGAAGCCCTATATGGGGCGGTACAAGACCTGCTGATACGCAGGATAGCCTTCCTGTCTTAGTACAGGAACGGGTTCAGGGATTCTACTCAAATCTGTTCATAGTACTGGAGGGGGTTCGTCCAATCTTGGATCTCAGGACCCTCAACTGCTTTGTGAAAGTACAAAGATTCCGGTAAGGAGTTGGCGCTGCCCTCCATCCAGGGGATTTTCAGCATCCTTGATCATCAAGGACACATACTGCATGTCTTAATATGCACCAGGCATCAGAGATGTCTGCGTTGGTGGCCGGGGAAGACCACTACCAATGGTGGCTCTCCCCTTTGGCCTCGCATTGGCACCAAGGGTGTTCACCAAGGTGCTTGCCCCGATTCTGGCCCTACTAAGACAGCGTGGCTTTGCTATCAGGGGCAACTTGGATGATCTTCTGAGGGTCACTTCAAACTAAATTTAGAAGTGAGCGTGTCTATACCTGTCAGACCCTCCGATACTGGTTGGGTGCTGAACACTCAGAAGTCAGTATTGAAACCGTCCCAACTCCTAGTGTGTCTAGGGTTGATTCTGGACTCCTCAGAGGTGTACGTTTCTTTCCCCCTAGGGGAAAGTTGCAGACCCTTCGGGCTGCGGTGCGGCAGTGGACATCCCAAGGTTGGGCTGTCAGGCCACTTTTACAGGCGAGTCCTGGGCCTCATGGTAGCCTCCTTCGAGGCGGTACCATAGGCGCTATTTCACACGAGTGTTACAGAAGGTAAAGGTCAAGTGCCCTTCATCCCTGGATTATCAAAATCTGGGTGAGCCACCTAATCAGGACCTCCCTAGTTGGTGGCCCACTTCACCAGCATTCTGTCTGGGAAGTTGTTCCTTCTTTTTACTCGATAGGGGTCACGGCGGATGCCCGTCTTCCCGGTTGCAGAGGAGTCTGAAGAGCTCAGTCAACCTGGGTCGCGGGACTCCGGAGGAATCCCATTGCAGATCATTAGCCTGAAATTCGGGCCATCTGACTTTGTCTCTCTACATGGTCTCAGAGGCTACAAGGGCGTCCAGTCAGAGTCCAGTCGGACAAACACCACAGTGGTGGCATAGGTCAATCATCAAGGGGGAACAAGCAGCCCTGCTGCAGCATCGGAGGTCACTCACCTCCTAAGGGGCTCCCTTACCAGAGGGGGAAGCACGCCAGTCATATATCTCCTGACTTCTCGATTCAATCGGAAGGTATTAAGGTTTGTGGCCAGGTCAAGAGACCCATGGGAAAACACGACAGATGCGTTGATAGCACTGTAGAGTCAGTACCGACTGATCTAGGCCTTTCCTCCTCGGAAGCTCCTTCCTCATCTGCTTCATAGACTGGAGGCAGAGAGGATTACAATGGTCCCAATTGCTCTGAATTGGCCTTGGCGTCCTTGGAACGCCGATTTAGTGTGTCTGGTAGCAGGCGCCCTTTTGGCATCTACCGTAAGAAGGACCTGCCGTTGCTAGATTCCTTACGCCATACTGTCTTTACAGTCACTGGTTTGGGGGCATGGCTTGAGAGCCAGGTGCTAAGAGACCGGGACCTGTCAGACTCAGTGATCTCTACCATGAGGAGTGCTCGGCAATTATCCCCTAGGAAGATTACCATCGCATTTGGAAGACCTGCATATTCTATTGTGAGGAGATGAGGTGGCATCTGCGTACTTATTGGTTCCAGAGTCCTGCTGTTCTCAGCAGGGAACGGGCCAAAAAAATTTTTTTCTTTAAGTACAATTAAGGGGCAGGTATCTGCCCTGGCTGTCTTTTCAACGACCCCTGGTGGCTCACTCTCTAGTGAGAATGTTTGTACAGTGGGTTCAGCAGGTGGCCCCTCCGGGCCAGCCTCCACTACCTCCGTGGGGCTTGTGTAGCAGACGTCCTTTTGGCGTCTACCACTACGAGAGGACCTGCTGTCACAGGGTCCCATATGCCATCCTGCCTACAGTCGATGGCTTCAACGGCATGGCCTCTAAGTGTCTCAGAAACCACCGTTTGAGAACATCAGGGAGATTCCCTTGTTGACACTTTCCTAGAAAGTGGTCCTTTTGGTGGCTGTTATGCCAGTTAAGATGGGTTTCTGAAAGGGCAGCCTTGTCGTACAAGCCTCCCTATCTGATCTTCCACAAGGATAAGGGCAAGGCTCCTTATCTGATCTTCCACAAGGATAAGGTGGTGCTGCGTCCGCAGCCTTCGTTTCTTCCTAAGGTCGTGTTCCACCTTCCATCTCAAGGAAGACATTGTACTGCCATCCTTGTGTCCTCAGCTGTCGAATTCTAAGGAGACGACGTGGACATTGTCCAAACTCTGAGAGAATTCTTGTCTAGCACTGCTCCGTTCCGCAGTCTAGGCTCACTATTTGTTTCAGTGGCTGGTCCCTAGTAGGGCCCAGCGGTTTCGTCGGCCACCATAGGTGGATCCGACAGATTGTGATCAGGCTTACACCATGAAGGGTCAGGCGCCTCTTTCCCGGCGCAGTCGACCAGGGCAAAGGATGCCTCTTGGTTTACGTCAGTTAGACGGTTTTCTGAGCCGGCAGCCTTGTCATGCAAGGCTCCTTATCTGATCTTCCACAAGGATAGGTGGTGCTGCGTTCGCAGCCTTCTTCTTCCTAGGGTCATTCGACCTTCCATCTAGGAAGACATTGTACTGCTATCCTTGTGTCCTCATCCGTCGAATCCTAAGGAAACGACGTTGTAATTTTTGGACGCTGTCCGAGCTCTGAGAGCATCAAGCGTCTATTTTCACCAGGTGTGTAAGGCGGCGACATGCTCGTCCGTTCACACTTTCACTAAACTTTACAAGTTGATGTGTGTGCATCTTCGGATGCCTCTTTCGGCCGCAAAGTTTTGCAGGCGGCTGTTTAGAGTTGCAACTTCTCTGTTGGAGGAGTGTTGTTTTGTGTTTTGGGGTGAAGTTTACTTTTATGCTGTTACCACCCCTCGTTTTTTTCTTTGACACTGCTTTGGGACGTCCCACTATGTCAATAGAGAAGCTGTGTCGGTCCATGAACGAAAGAGTAAATAGGATTTTTTGCTCACCGTAAAATCCTTTTCTCTGAGTTCATGGACAGACACAGCACCCACCCCTCCTTTTAAGTTTGTACTGCTTTTGACGAACTGATCTGCGAGATGCAGAGTGAGGGGATATACCAGAGGGTCCGTCCCCTGGGCGGTACTGTAGAAGGTGTGATGCAACACTTTTTACACGTTTTCTGCCTAGTCACTCCTAATTAACTGATAATACCCCACTATGTATATAGAGAAGCTGTGTCGGTCCATGAACTCAGAGAAAAGGATTTTACGGTGAGCAAAAAATCCTATTTTTTCAAAATTAATTCCTGGCGTTTTTTCTTTGAGCCCCATTCACACTATCATTTAAATTAATGCAACATGTTTTTATGCGTTAAGGTGTTTTGTAATGCAGCTTAATGTGGAAAAAATGTATCTGACCTTTTTATCTAATGTAGAGCACCACAATGCTTGGCATGTGGTACTCTGCAGTGTGGGTGCATCGTCCACTACTGTAATTTTGTGTTGGGGTGCCACTCAAAATTCATGGCACCAGAAAATACTATAGCGCAGTTCAAAAATTACCATTAATTTTCCCACATGTTACCACAAACAGGAAAATGCAAATATACCCTTAAACTAATTCAAGTACTTTCTGTGAAAAAAATAAAAAGTACATTTTTTTACGATACTTTGCCAAGTAAATCCAAATTTAACTTTAACACCCAGTCATGCGCAGAGGTAAAGTATAGGAATTTTGTTTGCACATGCTTTTATGATGGAAGACAATAGAGCATTAGTGAGTTAGATGAAAAATGTACTCAACCCCCCTGGCTGATACTCAGGAGTCAAATAAGTCTAAGCATGATAAAAGGATCATCCAGAGCTGGATCTTAGAGGTAATTGTTTTTAAAATTATCTAACATCTTTCTTTTTTTTAAACTGATTGCTAATCCATTACAATAACAATAAAAACCTGTTTAGTTATCTGAGTTAGATCTATGTTCACCATGCATAAAAGCTTTGCAGAGTTGCATTTGGCAGATAAGTCCTTTCTGAGAAGGCATAGATTACATTCTGACCTTTTAGAAATAATGGTGGTAAAAGTGATAATTATTCCTTCACACAAAAATAAAAATATTTAAATGTCTAGAGGAAATCCTGCAAATTGTTTTCTTCCTCTGCTCTAATCTCTCAAAGGAGATAAATGACAGTGCATCTTTCAGATAGATTAAGTTGGCCTAAGGATTAGGCCAATGCAGACTTCTGCAAATGCTTTTCTTTTAATACATATAAGGCAGGTGGTTTTTACTTGGTTCTCAATATTCTATTTTAACCCATTCATAAAATTCTAGAATTGTCTGCACATCACCGTAATAATAGCTAAAAAGTTACAATGCAGTTGTCAACAGTACTGTACAGTGTAAAGAAAAAACAATGCAATCTGCTTTCACTGCCAGAGCTGTGTGAATAACAGACATGTCTATAATTACCTGTAAGAATTGTTCAAATCAAGTCATAGGAGACTGAAATGAATGCATTCTTGCCTAACAGTCCTAGACAGATGGACTTTTCAAGTCCATCCAAATCAAGCAATAGAGAAAATAAATTCATAGAAATCCTCCATATGCAGAATCCTATAGTCACGGCTAATCCAGAGGAAGGAAAAAAATACCTATAAAGCATGGTCCAGATTTTTCCAGTGGGGAAAAAATTTCCTTTGTGACCCTCTGGTGATTTTACCTGTAAATAGTAATACCCAGTTATATTCTGTGCAGTGGGAAAAAAATCATTTGTGATCCTGTGGTGATTGTACCTGTGATTAGTAATACCCGGTTATATTCTGTGCATTTAGGAATGTATCCAGCCCTTTTTTTTAAAACAATCTTTATTCATATAAGTTCATGGATCTAATAAATTAATTTACAATTCAACAGTCATGTGCACTAATCCTCTGCCTAGAGTCCGTATATTATAATAAATAACTTTGCAGTGCAACAAATAAATAAAGTCAATTACTCCTCCAATCAAATTCCTTTGATCCTCATCAGTGCTTCACCACTATTCACACCAACTGCTAACCTAGAAAAATTACCTACAATTAAGTTAGTTCTCCACTTTACAATAATTTTCAAAGAAATGAGAAGACGATCATTGTGCAGTATATTAAAACTCACCCCTTAATATAAAAATAAAAATGATAAAACACTCACAAATTGTCATGTGCCTGGATAAGTTTAAACTTGGGTACTACCGCTTCTGTGCTGCAGCTTAGTTCCTCTGCCACTGGGGAATCGAGTAGTTTAAGCACATATTCTGCTTGGTGTTTCTGCTCTTGGGACTCTCTAGCTCCCTCTGCCTTCCAGCTGCAGTCAATCAGCAATCAAGCTCAGCTTTGTAAATTGTGTGAGTTCCTGTGCTCTGTGCCTGTTTGTTGGATTTCTTTCCCTTGGTGTGTGATATACTGCTAATCTACTGAACTTCTGGACTTTGACCTCTGCCTGTTTCCTGGATTACTCTCTCTTTGCCTGATGATTCTACATTACTTTGCCAGTCTGTGTATGACCCTGCCTGCCTCCAACCATGCTTCTGGATTCTGACTTTGTACCTTGCTGTCAAGATTTGTTGTTAACCTGGCCTGCCTGACTACACTAAATGCCTCAACCTCCAGTCAAAGCTCCACTCTGGACTTAACCTTTTACAGGTATGAAAAAAAACTGAAGGATAGCCAATAGCTCACTGGGGTATAAAAGCTGGGAGAGCTAACACAGCGTCCCTTAGACCGCTGACTTTCTGGTAAAGTGTGATCTGAGTAATCAAAAATAAAACATATGAAGGGAGAAGGTGAAAAAAGAGAGCTCACCTAAAGTAATTACTAAGGATCATGCAGCTTATAGACAAGGGAGCTTTAATTACACAAAATATCAAATAGTAATCCAAAAATCACTGGATAAAAATTCCCATCACCAACACCTCAGTCAAGATTAAAAAGAGACAATGTTGTCTGGTTCAAGATGCAGCTGCGTCATTCATATCCACACACATGCACATATCAACATAACAGCCCTGGGGTAATAAAAAGACTGACACTAATTAAAGCTCCCTTGTCTATAAGCTGCATGGTCCTTAGTAATTACTTTTGGGTGAGCTCTCTCTTTTTTCACCTTCTCTCTTCATAACATTTTACAGGTACCTTACACAAATATAGTGCACCTAAATCCAGTGCACAAATGTATGGTCACTTTAATATCAAAGTATTGCCCCCTTTACGGTTAAGCTCCGGTAACACATTGTATGAGAAAGCTGGAAAACTTAATGACGTCAGGCAGCTCTGCCACTGATGTGTTTCTTCATGTGACTCATGACTTCTTCAAAGAGAAAAGTGTTGTGATGTCTAACCAAGAGTTATATACCTGCCCATTGTTTATATGGTAACCTAGCAAACAGTGCCATATTGAAGACCAATTACTGAAGCTGCTATACTGGAACAAAGATGGTGACAAGTTGGAGACCAATTGCTTTATATGCAATTATTAAAATTATGTAAAATAATAAACCTTGCACTCCAATAAAAGCTGTAATATCTCATTGTAATAAAATACATAATTCTTTATAAATAATTAGATTCCCCACACTAAATGAAAACATAATAAAATACTAAACTTACTATGGAATTTTATAAAAACCTTGGCTAAGTAAACCAGGACATAAGTATCAAGCCTCGTACACACGGCCGAGAATCTCGTCGGAAAAAAAACAACGTTTTTCTCGACGGGTTTCTTGTCAAGCTTGACGAGATTCTTGTCAAGCTTTCCTTGCATACACACTGTCAATCCAAAATCTCGTCGGTCTAAAAGCGCGGTGACGTACAACACGTACGACGGCAGTATAAAGGGGAAGTTCAATTCTCATGGCGCCACCCCTTGGGCTGCTTTTGCTAATCTCGTGTTAGAAAAAGTTTAGGAAGAGACGATTCGCACTTTTCAGACTTCGTGCTTTCAGATCGATTTCTGTGGTTCAGTTGGTGCTTGTGGGTTTGTATCTTGTCTTTCAGGGCGTGTAATCAGGTCGTATCTGTTTTTCAGTGCGTTCTTGTCCACTCGTTTCTGATTTTCAGGTCGTTCTTCATAGGCCTTGCTGTACTTCAGTGCGTTCTGTTTAGTTTGTTCTGATCAGACGACCGTTTTCTAGCCATGTTGCGGATACGTTCTCGTCGTAGAGATCGTGTTGTGCATCGTCTTTGTGTTTCTGTTGGTCTTCTTGTCTTGGATCAAGACGAGTCCATGAACAGGGTGAGGAGGAGTTCATGGACCAAGAATTGGTTGCTCCAGCGGGACCAATTCTCTCACATGCCTTTGCTGCGGGAGATCGTGGAGAATAATCCTGAGGACTACAGGAATTTTCTTCGGATGTCTGACCACGTTTTTCAGTATCTGTTGGCTTTGGTGTCCCCCTATATCACCAGGCAGGACACCGTTATGCGGGAAGCCATCAGTGCTGAGCAGAGGCTCATCGCCACCTTACGCTACCTGGCGACAGGGAGAAGTCTGCAGGACCTGAAGTTCACGACAGGCATCTCCCCCCAGGCTCTGGGCGTCATAATCCCAGAGACCTGTTCTGCCATCATCCAAGTCCTGCAGGATGACTATATGAGGGTAAGTTTACTCATTTAATATCACATTCTATGTATTTCATGTATGATAATGTATTGTATTACTTTTATCCTTCCCTAATTACCAGGATTGTAATATGCTGTGAAAGTTCCCTTTGTCCCCATGCATGCTGTAATTTTTTAAGTCCTTTTTTTGGCCTACATGCATATTTCCCTTCACTTACCTCTCCAGCATGCTCTCCTGGGCCCAAACTCATCTAGCCTAGTCTGTTAACAATGTATTTTGTCAGCTCCATTGTAGCGCTCCCCCACCCCCCTCAAATGGTTTCTAAAGTCTACATTTTCCAGAATTAGATTTTTGGGGGGTCCCAAACTCATCTAGCCCCCCCCAAAGAAAAACAATGGGCCATCAGAGGGGGGTGAGCAATGTGATAATTGTTCTTTATATTTTTAATTTTAAATAATCCTTAAACAAAATGTTATACTGATGTTGGCCAAGAATGTTTTTGTATAATCTGCTTGCAATGTTATTTGCATAAGTACTAATATTTTTTTTTCTTGTTTGATTCCCCAGCTTCCTTCCACGCCACAGGAATGGCAGACTGTGGCATCGGAGTTTGCCAGGCGGTGGGACTTCCCTAACTGCGGTGGAGCCATTGACGGGAAGCATGTCCGCATCGTGCCACCACCCCGTTCGGGCTCCTTTTTTTACAACTACAAGGGGTTTCATAGCATTGTGCTGATGGCGGTGGTGTCAGCACAGTATGAATTCCTCTATGTGGATGTGGGGAAGAATGGCCGGATGTCGGATGGGGGAGCCTTCGCCCAGACAGAGTTTGCTCTTCGTCTACAGAGTGATGACCTTGCATTGCCACCGGATGCAGGGAATGTGGAAGGACTCCCCTTTGTCTTTTTGGCTGATGAAGCCTTTGGTCTGGGTCCGCATCTCATGAGGCCTTTCCCCCCAGAGGACCCTCACCCCGGAGAGGAGGGTCTTCAACTACCGGCTGGCCAGAGCCCGAAGAGTTGTGGAGAATGCCTTCGGGATAATGGCCAGCCGGTTCCGCCTATTTTTAACAAGTATTCACATGGCGGAGTACAAACTGAACTATATAGTATTTTGTTGCTGTGTTCTCCACAATTTTTTGCGCAAGCAATCGCCAACTTATATGGCCACAGTTGGGCCTGAGGCCGGACTTGCAGCAGACAATGCCCTGCCGGGCCTCGAACATGTCCGTGCTGGCTTGCCCCCCCAAAGTGCCCGTGCAATCCGGCAGAACTATGTGGACTATTTCATGGGTAGGGGGGCTATTCCAATGCCAGACAATCTTTGATAGTTTTTACTATTTACCCAAAAAATTAATAAATAATCTGAACCTTAATTTTGTATATTTTCTTTGTTTTTATTTTAGCTGTCTGTTAGTTTTTCAAAGTCTACTTGTAGTGCCAAGTGTATTTTCCTTAGTAAAGACCAAACATTTCACTGGTAACAACAAAACTAAACACAAAAAAGGTTATAGTGGATTTTAAAAATAGAAGCCACATTTTTTTGGTATTTCCATGTTTTTTACTCTGTGCACAATCACACATGGTCTTTAGAACATTTTTGGTGTGTCTACTGTTTTTTAAACACATTTTTTTGTTTTGACCTAAACTGGCAAATTTTTTTGGTTATGAAATTACAAAAATTCTCCTAAACATACCTCAAAATACAACAATGTAAACCTCTAGGCCAGGGATATGCAATTAGCGGACCTCCAGCTGTTGCCAAACTACAAGTCCCATGAGGCATAGCGAGACTCTGACAGCAGCAAGCATGACACCCAGAGGCATGATGGGACTTGTAGTTTTGCAACAGCTGGAGGTCCGCTAATTGCATATCCCTGCTCTAGGCAAGATCTCAGATCTTCAATTTTTCAAAAAAGGGCTATCTGCCCTTCCTAAGATGGGGGCAACCCCTTCTTCCTTTAACCTACGTGAGTTGTGAGGAAGGGGTTGCACCCACAAAACACGTTCATGAAGATCCCGTGATGGCAGATAGCACATGTTGACCCACTGTGTGCATCTTCAAATTTTGTCTTTTTGTAAAAGTGCTAAAAAAGTAACAAAAAACTTAGAAAAAAAAGGGGGGTTTTATTCTATTCGCCCCAACACATCAATGATGTCCTTAAATGTATTATCCATAGCATTCATCCTTTTCTTCATCAAGTCCAGTTGAGTACTACAATCCATTATTTGTTGGATGATTCTTTGTGCACTATCACTGGAGAATCGAGGAATTTCATTAACATGTTCATCCCCTAAAATAAAAAAAATCATAAAAATCTGCATGCCTACATCTCTTGCCTGAAGCTGTGGTGACAGATACTGACCTGTTGTAGTGACAAGTTCCACCACCTCATCCACTTCTCCTTCCTTCCACTTCTCCTTCCTCCACATCCTCAGGTTGGGCTTGTTGAGGAGGTTAGGGTTCTTTAGAAGGTGTTCCTGGGCTCCGAGGAGTGGTGTCCTCCCAGTCTTCTCTCCCCTATGAGAATTAAACAAATGGTACACTTAGCACACACATATTTGAAGTCATAAATAGGTAGATGAAACATTGCTTGCAAGTGGGGTACAATTGTCTGTTTTGGCACAGTTCCAAGCTGAAGACAAGATTTTTGAACTTAACAAAGCTGGAATACTGACTGACCTTTTTGTGAAAATGTTCTCACATGGGCCCCCCCCCCCAGTACCCACTGTAGCACCTGTGTTGGACACCCTAAAAAGGTTGTTCTGGTGGCCCACACTATAGTGCTCCTGTGAGTGCAGATGTGTAAACAACTGCTGAGTGTCCTCTCCTTTACATTGATTCAAGTTTGCATTTCATTCTAGTTACAAAAACATCATCTAGACAACAATGTCATAACATTTATGGAATCTAAACAGACATTTTACCAAAAATTAAAAAACATGGATATTGACAAATCATCGTATGTAGTGTGCAAACGATGTGTCTGTATCGACCAATTACTGTGCCCACTAAATTTTTTAAAATGTCATTTTAGAATATACAAGAGTAAAAATCAACAACATGGAGCAACATGCAAGCTGTGAAATACAACAATAGGGACACAGGAGAAGTACTTACTTTTTTTTAGCATTCTGTTAATGCTCCTTAACTGCTCCGGCTCCCTCAGTTTGAAGTCAGACCACCTCTTTCTGAGCTGCTCCTTTGATCTTTTCACACCAAAATTCTTCTTCAGACTTTTCACTACTTGCTTCATAATTTTGTCCTTCCTTAGATTAGGGTGGGAATACGGCCCATGCTTTGCATCATAAATCAGAATTGTTCAATATGGCCACCATCTCCGCCATCTCCTCAAAGGACATATTAGATGCCTTGTAACGCCTCCTTGTTCGTGACGTTTCCCGCTCCGGGCTTGTCTCCTCGTTAGAATTCTCAGAATTCGCAGACACCTGCTGTGACTACGCCATGTCGCCTGCGAGCCGAAAGAGAAGGGGCGGGGAAACATCGAGAAAGAACGTCATGGGCGGGCGACGTGTGTTACGCATGCGTAGTGTATATAAAGCTAACACACATGTGACGTACCTACGTTCTGTGTGCGGAGGAAGGAGTTAAGAGCGCCGAACGTTAGACCGAAGGTAAGATTTTAACTTGGTACATCAGTGGCCTATACTGCATAGAGATTGAACAGGCATATATGGGCATAAAGATTACTCGAGTTTAGAGTGTGATTGACATTTGTATTTTTGTCTGGTGTTTTGTCTTGCAGAAACAATGAATGTTTTTCTTGAAAAATAATTTCTGGCCGAGTTTATAGATCGGTTAAGGGAGGTTCCCACTCTGTGGGAGACCAAAAACCCGATACACAAAAAAAAGGGGTAAGGAAAGCAGCACTGGAGAGCCTGCTCCCATTTGTGCACACCAGGATGCCCAACGCAACCATTGAGCAGCTGGATATAAAAATTGGGACCTTGAGAGGCACATATAGGACTATGCGCAATCGGGTCCTGGCTTCTCAGAGGTCAGGAGCAGCAGCAGAGAAGGTATATGCAGGGCCGGCCCTACCATGGGACCAGATGGTACCATTGTACCAGGCGGCACTTTCAGGGGGTCGGCAAGGCTGTGAGCAGAAAAAAATCTATCCACAAAATGTAGCTGTAAAACTTGTATGACCCTGTTGCCTGCCTAATTTAAGGATTATGCGCTCCTGCTCACTGCTCTGGGGCAGCAGATGCACCCCTTTCTAGGCTCCCTTCTTGAGTTCCTATGAGTCTCCCCCCCCCCCTGGATCGGAGCTGGTACAGTCCCAGCGAAAGTGCATGTGGGCGGAGCAGGGAGAGAACCTCACACTGCAGCATCGATCTTTGGTTCCCGCCCAGCACACAGCAAAGCGCTCCTCCTCCAGAGCAGAGTGAAGGTGTGTAAATCACGGATTACAGGCTGGATCCTCTTCTACTGTGAGTCCCGACTGCTCTGCATTCCATATACTGTGATTATAAACGTGCCCTGAACTTTTCACTGCAGGTTTATTGAGAGTAAAATTCTTAAACAGGTTAGGAATTAGTGTGACATTTCAGGTGCTACATACTGTAGATGTAATCCACATACACATTATATCTTCTAAAAATAATGATTTTTTAATAAGATATAATGTGTATGTGGATTACATCTACAGTATGTAGCACCTGAAATGTCACACTAATTCCTAACCTGTTTAAGAATATAACATTACACAGCAAAGGATGTGATTTCTTATCCCAGCCCAACTTCAAGAAAGGCCACTCTTGCAGTGTGGGGGAGGGGGGAGAAGGGGGGCACTGTATAGTCTTTTTTTACTTGATTCTATGCTTCAGCCAGCTCCAATGCTCTCCTCCTCCTCTCTATCACATATAGAGGAAGATTAACCCTGTATGGTCCAAATTGGAGGCTGGAGTGTGACCACTGTCACTCCTAACTGACACAGGAGCTGCAGGGGACCAGTAACAGAACTGCAGAGAGCCCGCTGAAGCAAAGTACAAGGTAAAACTGAGTACACAGATAAGAATTCATTGGGTTCAGCAGGGGCTGAATTTTTGATCGATGTGTAACCCTCTCTGTTAGACAGAAACCGATTGTTATATCCACTTCTGCTGGAAATCCTTGTACAATTAGCTGTTTGCAGCCAAACAGAAGCAGTGCTGATCAGTGTATTTTGATAGGGGAGAGTCCCTGCTGTCAGAATACAATGTCCCAGTGAGGGGGAATTCCCACATCCAACCAACTTGTGTGGATGGAGGAATCTGTCAGCCACTTGCTTGAGCCCCATCTCGATCCAGCAATGTGCACAAGAGCACTTGCTCTCTAGTGCAGGTGTCTCCAAACTCTCTAAAGGGCCAGTTTACTGTCTTTCAGACTTCAGGGGGGCCGAACTGTGCCCAGTGGGAGTTAACAATGTGCGATCTGGTGTCGTTGGGAGGAATAGTGCCCCTTTTTTTGTCAGTAGAAGGAATTATGCCCCATCATTGGTGTCATTGGCAGGAATAATGCCTCAAGGGCCAGATAAAGGAAAGCAAAGGGCCACATCCGGCCCCAGGGCCACAGTTTGGAGACCACTGCTCTAGTGGACTGTTTTTTTATAGTGCACTTTAATAGTACTTTGCACTGTGTGTTTGATTTGCAGCACTGGGAGTTTGGTAGTAACTCCAAAACCAAATTGTGTACAAATGAACCATAAGAATTGGACTAGAGTTATTTGAATATTTGGGAGTTATTCACATTATATGTTATAGTATTTTACATTTTTTATTTACAGTTCCCTCACAAAATGTTTTTGCAGCACAGGGATTTTGGTCCCACATGTGATATGTAATTGAATATTTATGAGTTGTTCGCATTATATGTTTTGGGATTCGCCCCCTCATAATTTTGTTTGCAGCACTGGTATTTTGGTTCCATATTCATGTGCTATATATTTCACTTGGTCAGATTTGATAATGACACATACACTAAATTTGATATAATTTATAGGGGCTACTGCTATGCACTAGGGTGTATATACTCCTGGTCTCTGTACTCTGCAGTTTACCGCTCTTGACTTCTGCACATTGTATATTACTGTACATACTCTATATATATATATATATATATATATATATATATATATATATATTTGTGTGTGTGTGTGTGTGTGTGTGTAAGATAATTGGTCATGGGGGGGCGCAGCTTGGCATGTTCGCCCTGGGTGCTGGTTGACTTTGTCCCGGCACTGCCCCCTGCACTGTGAGGCAAATTGCCGCCCGCCAGCCCGATCCGCCCGCTCCACTCCCCGCTGCACTTCAAGCATTTTTATTATTAATTTTTTTACTAGTAATGGCAGTGATCTACGACATTGCGGTGGACAGGTCGGACACTTTTGACACATTTTTGGGACCATTGACATCTATGCAGCGATCTGTGCTATAAAACTGCACTGATTACTGTGTAAATGTCACTGTCTGGAAAGGGGTTAAATGTGTTCCCTGGGAGGTGTTTCTAACTGGGGGGGATTGGACTGACTGGAGGAGGAGAGAGATCTCTGTTCCTAATCACTAGGAACAGCAGATCTGTCTCTCCTCCCCTGTCAGAATGGGGATCTGTCTGTTTACAGTGACAGATCCCCGTTCTGGCTCTCTGTGGAGCGATCGTGGGTGGCATCGCGGCCGCCGGCCAAGCACAGGTCCTTTTATACTCCTATATACATGTATAGAGCCATGACAGGTCCTCTTTATACTCCTACATACATGTATAGAGCCATGACAGGTCCTCTTTATACTCCTACATACATGTATAGAGCCATGACAGGTCCTCTTTATACTCCTACATACATGTATAGAGCCATGTACGGTCCTTATTATACTTCTATATACACATATAATGCCATGACCGGTCCTCTTTATACTCCTATACATGTATAGAGCCATGTAAGGTCCTTATTATACTTCTATATACACGTATAATGCCATGACAGGTCCTCTTTATACTCCTATACATGTATAGAGCCATAACAGGTCCTCTTTATACTCTTATATACATGTATAGAGCCATGACAGGTCCACTTTATACTCTTATATACATGTATAGAGACATGACAGGTCCTCTTTATACTTCTATATATATGTATAGAGCCATGACAGGTCCACTTTATACTCTTATATACATGTATAGAGACATGACAGGTCCTCTTTATACTTCTATATACATGTATAGAGCCATGACAGGTCCACTTTATACTCTTATATACATGTATAGAGCCATGCCAGGTCCACTTTAGTTATCATAATATAAAATAATGGATGTGGGGGCATTTTGGTGGGCGTGATTTTTTTTTGGGGGGGGGGGGGGGCAGCATTTCATTCTTGGTACCAGGCAGCACAATGTCTTGGGCCGGCACTGGGTATATGTCCCACATTTGTGGTACTACGACAGGTTGGCCTTTCTGAATGACCACATTACACTGAGGGAATCACTTTCCAGCCTTCCCTCCAGCCTTCCCTCCAGCCTTCCCTCCAGCCAAGATGATCCTTCTCAGGATCAGGAGGAGCCTTCCATCCTGGATGAAGACCCAGATCTGTCCGTCTGGAGCCAGGTATAGTCTTTTCAAAACATTTATTGTGAAAAAATTAATGCTGTAAAATAGATGTTAAGATGGGAACAAATTTAGTCAATCAAGAAAAAGTGTTTGACATAGCAATAGACAGTAGTGGGCAAAAAAGTTAGGGAGATGAATGCAAAATGATGGGGGCATAATGAGAGTACAAAAAAATATTTGAAATTCTATTTGCAACAGTCAGGAGCTGAACATTGTGGGGGTTCTTTACTAAAAGCAAATCCACATTGCACTACAAGTGCAAACTACAAGTGCAAAGTGCACTTAAAATTGCACTGAAAGTGCCCTTGGAAGTGCAGTCACTGTAAATCTGAGGGGTAGATATGAAATGAGGGGAAGCTCTGCTAAATGTAATTATCCAATCATGTTCAAGCTAAATTTCAGATTTTTATTTTCCTTGCATGTCCCCCTCAGATCTACAGCGACTGCACTTCCAAGTACACTTTCAATGCAATTTCGAGTGCACTTGTAGTTTGCACTTGGAGTGCAAAGTGGATTTGCCTTTAGTAAATACCCCCCTGTGTGTGATTGATGAAAACAAACTCTAAATATGTCCTTTTTTTTACACAGGAGGAGGTCAGTCAGGATGAGAGGCAGGAAAATGTCAGGCAGGAGGAGGCTGGGGTTAGTGGCAGAGAGGAGGTGGCTGGTCCAAGTGGCAGAGAGGAGATGGCTGGTCCAAGTGGCAGTACAAGGTATCAGGTGCCTCCCATCCGTATGCCACCAAGAAGGGCCAGGAGGGATAGGTCTGTGAGTCAGGCAGCACTGGCACTTATTAAAGAGGCACATGCCACCCTCCAGCAGCCACCAACCCCTGATGAGGGCTATGCGGCATTGGTCGGCATGAAAATGGCCCAGATGCCAACGGAACAACGGCTACTATGTGAGCCCCTGCTCATTTCCCTTTTTTAAATAAGGGGTTGATGGGGAGACTCACTGACACCACTGTCATTTGTGACCACGGCCATCCTCCTGCACCTTCTTCTCAACCTCCTCCTTCTTCTTCTCCTCCACCTCCTTCTTCTCCACCTCCACCTCCTTCTTCTCAACCTCCTCCTTCTTCTTCTCCTCCACCTCCTTCTTCTCCACCTCCACCTCCTTTTTCACAACCTCCTCCTTCTTCTCCACCTCCACCTCCTTTTTCACAACCTCCTCCTTCTTCTCCTCCACCTCCTTCTTCTCAACCTCCTCCTTCTTCTCCACCTCCACCGCCTTCTTCTCCACCTCCACCTCCTCCTCCTGACATGAGTACACCTCCAGCCAGGCGGACAAGGAAGGCTGCAGAGAAGGCTGCAGGGAAGCCTACTAAGAAGGCTGCAGGGAAGCGGAGCAAGAAGACCAGGAAGTGATTCCATTGCTTCAATGTGGTCTGACAGAAGGCAGCCTGTTGTAGTTCCACAGACTTGGGACAGGTATCTAACCTGCTGCTGTTCCTGACCTCTGGGAGTGCAAGACCAGATTGGGCTCACCAACGTTTGTGCTTCCCAAGGTCCCAATTTTTGTGTCCACACACAGTTGCACAAATTACAGCAGGCTCTCCAGCGCTGCCTTCTAGTTTGTTTATTCTTATTTTCTCTACCAGAATAAATGGCATTTATTTTTACAGTTAATACTTGCCTCTGTGTTTTTATTAAAGCTAAATATTTAGCTGGTGAGTAGGCAGGTAATTTTCAAAAATTCTAAAGCTAGATTTTAAATGGGACAGAACACCAAAAATCTCTTTGAAGGTCAAAAAATAGAAGATAATTATTTAATTGTGTTAAATTTACACAGGATAAAAAAAAATGGAGATCACTAGAAATTAAATACGATTTTAAAATGCATATCTGAATAAATTTTTACAAAATGAAAAAAAAAAATTAGATCTTGCTCGCGAAAATAAAATAACATATTCATGAGATCTGCATTCAGAAATGTTGCAAAAAGTTAGTCAGAACTCTGTGTGAATATCTGCAGACAAAAACGATCATTATTGTACCATTCTAAAGAAGATTTTAATGTGCAGCATTTAAACGATGCAAAAATTGTTAACGCGTGACGAATGTGCTATCTCCATTACGAACGCTAGTTTTACAAGAAGGTGCGCTCCCGTCTCATACTTGAGTCTGACCATGCGCGGTTTTTGAAGACTCGGAAAAGCATATACACGAACGTTTTTCTCATCCAAAAACAGTCTGACGAGAATCACGCAGAGAAAAAATTAGATTCTGACGGTGGTCTTTTTTCTCGTCGAGATTTTGGCCAGTTTTCTCGCCAAGAAAGCATACACACGAACGGTTTTCTCGGCAAGAAAACCGGTCGTGTGTACGCGGCTTCTGAGGAAAAAATGCAAGAGATTCTAATGACTTTAAATATAATCAGGTTTTCAAGTGGCAAACTTCTGTAAATGAGATCATTTCCACTAACACAACCCCAAAGAAGGAGATGAGGCTGTAAAAAAGGAAATAAAAGGAGAACAGTCTGTAAAGATAATAAATTAATAGGAATGAAAGGAGTAGAGAAATAGAATGGGAAAGGGACTCTTACCAACAGGAAAGGAAAAAACATCAGGAAGCTCCAAGGACACCTATATGGATTGATTATAGAGGCTAGGGATGGTCCCGATGTTCGAGTCAAACATAAGTTCAACCTGAAAATTGGGTGTTCGTTTGTTCGCAGAACAAACAAATATATGCAGCGTTCGCGGCAAATTCGAGCTCCCCCTATGTGAATGGGTATGAGGTACATTGATGGGAGGCCTCCCGGCAACTACTGTCCCTTGGTTGTGACAGTGTCAGGAGAGTACTTACCGAAGCAGAGATGCCGAGAGCGGTTCACCCTTGCGACTAGGCGCACTCCGCCCCCTGGAGTTGAGACAGGGAGAGGATGGTACGAAGTGGCACAGGCTACCACGGAAGGAAGACTTGCGTAGAGGTCCTCTGTAGAGAAGGGCAGCTGTGCGATGACTGGGGGTCGCAGGACAAGAGTTCCACAATGTCCAGATCAGACCGAGGATCAAACACAGGAGGCCAAAGGCAGATCCGGGTACAGGCTGAGGGTCAAGGACTGGAGACAAGAGGCTGTTTCCCTGACAGTGCCCCCCCCCCGAGGGGCGGCCTCTGGACGCCCAAACTGGACATTAACTCGGGGTGTTCCTGATGAAAGGCTTGGAGCAGTCGTGGAGCATGTAAATTTCTATAAGGTTCCCAGCAGTTGTCTTCAGGGGGATACCCCTTCCATTTGACTAAGTACTGGAGCTGTCTACCCCTTTTCCTACAACTCAAGATAGACTCCACCTCAAATTCATTTTCTCCGTCCACTTCGACCGGAGGAGGAGGTAGTTCTTGTCTCCCAGAGAAGGGACTGGGGATGACAGGTTTCAGTAGGGATGTGTGAAATACTGGATGTATTCTGTAGGACTTAGGCAAGGCTAGTTCGAAGGCCACAGGGTTTACCATCCTTTTGATTTTGAAGGGACCTATGAACCTTGGCCCCAGCTTTCATGAAGGGAGAGGTAATCTGAGGTTGATGGCTAATAGCCAGACTTCTTCACCAACCTTGAAAACTGGATTTGATTCTCCTTCCTTCCTTTGTCATAATACCTTTTTTGTAGTTGTCCTGGGACTTTTGCATGCTTTCCTGAATCTTCAGAAAGTTTTGGTGTATAGAAGCTATCCAGTCCTGTACAGCAGGGACAGATGTCTCGGGGAAGGTGTCGGGGAGAAAGGAAGGATGGAACCCGAAGTTCACCCAGAAGGGTGACTGGTTGATAGCTGTGTGAATAGAGTTATTATACGCAAACTCAGCGTAAGAGTAGACCAGTCATCTTGGGAGCCAGAACAAAAACAACGGAGATACTGCTCCAACGTCTGATTCGTTCTCTCCGTCTGGCCGTTGCTTTGAGGATGGTAGGCCGAGGAGAGACAAATCTTTATTTCCAAGGATTTGCAGAGTTCCTTCCAAAACTTGGAGGTAAATTGGACACCTCTATCCGAGACGATGCTCTTAGGTACACCATGAAGTCTTACTACTTCTCTGAAGAAGGCATTGGCCGTGTCGGAAGCGGAGGGAGTACCCACCATGGGCAGGAAGTGGGCCATTTTAGAAAGGCGGTCGACAACGACCAGAATAGTGGTGAATCCCCCCGAAGCAGGTAAGTCGACAATGAAGTCCATGGAGTCTTCTGCTCTTTGCTGTTCTGGGACGGATAAAGGTTTAAGTAAACCCCAGGTCTTGGTTTTGGGTCCCTTGCTATGTTGGCAAAGGGTGCAAGACGAGATAAAGTCCTTACAGTCCTGTTTCCAACCTGGCCACCAGAAATAACGGGAGATCAATTCGGCAGTCTTCTGGGTTCCGAAGTGGCCTGCCAACTTGTGCTCATGGAAGGTTTTTAGGGTGAGTAATCTCGCTTCCTGTGGGACAAAAATTTTGCCATGAGCCCAGAGCAGATCATCGTAACTTTCCAGAGAGGGTACTTCTGAGTCAGTATAATGACTGGAAGTTGATTTGATGGAATTTATCAGGTCAGTTTGGGTAATTAAGAAAACATTTTGCGGAGACAAAGACGGTGCTAGGTTCGGATACCTGAGGTGTTTCGAGGAACATCCGAGAGAGGGCGTCTGCCTTTCCGTTTTTGGAGCTGGGTCTGTAGGATATGTGGAAATTGAACCTGGAGAAGAAGAGAGCCCAGCGGGCTTGTCTGGGTCTCAAACGTTTGGCTGACCTGAGGTACTCCAGGTTTTTATGATCAGTAAAGATCATAACGGGATGAGAAGCGCCCTCCAGCAGGTATCTCCATTCTTCCAAGGCGAACTTAATGGCCAGTAATTCTCTGTCACCTACATCGTAGTTCCTCTCAGGCGTACTTAATTTTCGAGATGTGAAAGCCACGGGATGTAAAAGGGCCTTGGGACCGTGTCTCTGGGAAAGAATGGCCCCCGTGGCTGTTTCGGAGGTGTCAACTTCCAGTACAAATGGCAGGGCTGAGTCTGGGTGCCGTAAAATTGGTGCAGAGATAAACAGAGTTTTTAGTTTTACAAAGGCTTCCTGGGCTTCCTGAGACCACTGGAAACGGTTGTGTTGGGGTGTGAGTTGAGTAATAGGTGCCACAATCGCTGAAAAGCCAACAATGAATCGCCTGTAAAAGTTAGCAAAACTTATAAACCGTTGCACTCCCTTCTTGTCACTTGGGGTCGGCCACTCCTGAATTGCATTGATCTTTTGTGGGTCCATTGCAACCCCGTTGGTGGAGATGATAAACCCCAGGAACTGCACCACAGTTTTTTCAAAGTCACATTTTTCCGCCTTGAGGTATAATTTATGTGCTCTGAGGATGGCAAGAACTTTTTTGACATGGACTCAGTGCAACTCAATGGTGGAGAAGAAAATGAGGATATCATCCAGATACAGTACTAGGAAATTGTCAAGGTACTCTCGGAAAATATCATTTACTAGATGCTGGAAAGTGGCCCGGGCGTTGCACAGTCCAAACGGCATTACCAGGTATTCGTAATGTCCAAACCCGGATCTGAAAGCGGTCTTCCACTCATCCCCAGCACAAATCCGAATGAGGTTGTAGGCTCCTCGCAGGTCAAGTTTGGAGAAGATTCGGGCGGATCGGAAACGCTGAAATAACTCTGGGATAAGTGGCAGCGGGTATCAGTTTTTAACAGTTATTTTATTTAATTCCCAGTAATCAATGCATGGCCTCAGAGAACCGTCTTTTTTTTCCCACAAAAAAGATACCAGCTCCAGCTGGTGAGGAGGAAGGATGGATGAAACCCTTCTCCAGGTTCTCATCTATGTAGGTTCTAAGGGCTTTCAACTCCGTCTCGGACAGTGGAAAAATGCGGCAAAAAGGGACCTCAGAGTCGGGTAACAAGTCAATGGGGCAGTCATAAGACCGATGAGGTGGTAGACGGTCAGCCTGTTGTTTGTCGAAAACATCTCTGAACTCAAGGTATACAGAGGGAACATGTTGAAGGTTGTCAGGTGCGGGGGAGACAGTTAGGCAGGCAGTGGGAACCGGAGTACCACAATGCCGAGAACAGTAATGGGAAGAGAAGGAGACCTCTTTCTTGTTCCAATTTATTTTGGGTTCGTGGGCCTGCAGCCAGGGGAGCCCCAAAAGGATGGGGAACATAGGAGAAGGGATAAGATCAAAGCGCAGAAGCTCCTGGTGACCAGAGTCTGTGGTGGTCAGAATGGGATTGGTCTCCTGTGTGATAAGTCCAGAACGGGGAAGAGACCCGTCGGCCAGATGTACTTGTAGGCTTTGCTTCTTGGCCTGAAGAGGGATGTGCAGTTCCTGTGCTAGCGAGGTATCCAGGAAGCAGCTACAGGCTCCAGAATCAATTATAGCTGGCAGGCAGATTACTCTTTCCGCTAACTGTAAAGAGATGAAGAGAGTAACGTAAGTCCGAGGCACACCAGTGACTTGGTAATTCATAATAAAATGTGGAAAAGACTTACTGGGCCTCACAGGGCAGTTACGAAGGAAGTGGCCTGCATTCCCGAAATACAGGCACAGGTTGGCTTGGCGCCTGTGTTGCTTCTCCTTCAGGGTAAGGGGGGCACGGACCAAACCAAGTTGCATGGGTTCGCCTTCAGGAGTAGGAGTGGCCGGAGGAGCCACGAAAGGCGGATGAATGGGAGTCGGTTTAGGAAGCATCCAGCTGGGACGAGGAACCTGGAATCTCTCTGAGCGCTGCTCCCGCATGGGCCTGCCCAATTTAGTGGCTGACTGGATCAAGTCCTCCAAAGTAGCGGGGGTTTCCACCCTGGCCAGCTCATCCTTAAGAACTTCTGACAACCCCTGATGGTACTGGTACTTGAGGGCAGGTTCATTCCAGCCAGTGTCAGCTGACCATTTACGGAACTCAGCGGTATAGTCCTCAACTGGCCTCCGCCCTTGGGACAAGTTATGCAGGATGGCCTCAGCCATGGCTGTGCGTTGAGGATCGTCATAAAGCTGTGCCATGCTTTCAAAAAAGGTATCAATGGAATTCAATATAGGACTTCTCTGTTCCATCAGGCTGTGGGCCCAAGCTTGTGGTTCATCGGCCAAGAGGGAGATAATGAACCCTACTTTTGCCACTTCAGAGGAGAAAGTCCTGGGCTGTAGGGCTAGGTAAAGAGAACAGGCATTCTTAAAGGCCTGGTATTTCTTGCGATCGCCTGCAAATCGCTCCGGTGTAGGAACTCTAAGCTCTGGGAGGGCCATTACCACATTTGGACTTGAAGAGGCCCCACTGGCGGGTGCAGGAGCTGTGACTGTTGGTGAAGGTGATCCGGAAAGTTGCTGGAGGCGACCGTCAATCCGGTTGTAGCCTTCCTGCAGCTTCTGAACCGCATCAGTAAGAGCTGTGACTTGCTGGCACAGGATATCCAAAGGGGAACGCGGTCTGTCGGCCTCTGACATCTGGCTGGTTTGTACTGTCAGGAGAGTACTTACCGAGGCCGAGATGCCGAGAGCGATTCACCCTTGCGACTAGGCGCACTCTGCCCCCTGGAGTTGAGACAGGGAGAGGATGGCACGAAGTGGCACAGGCTACCACGGAAGGAAGACTTGCGTAGAGGTCCTCTGTAGAGAAGGGCAGCTGTTCGATGACTGGGGGTCGCAGGACAAGTGTTCCAAAGAAAGTCCAGAACAGACCGAGGATCAAACGCAGGAGGCCAAAGGCAGATTCAAGTACAGGCTGAGGGTCAAGGACTGGAGACAAGAGGCTGGTCCGGGTCACAGGCAGGAGGTCAAGCACTGGAGACAGGAGACAGGTCCGGGTCACAGGCAGAAGGTCAAACACAGTAGACAAGGCAGAGTCCATAGGCAAGCCAGAGGTCGGTGCAGGAGAAGAGCAGAATGGTCAAGGTCAATCCGGGTCACAACAGGTAATCAGATGCAGGAAACAGGAAGCAGAACACAACAGGAAGCTGAAGACAAACCAGCAATTCCTCTGAGCACTTGCACAGCTTTTATAGACAGCCAGGAAGTCATGTGATGCGTGCACTAAACAGCTGAGTGTTTCCCTGACAGCTTGTTTGCTGCCATCTAGTGTTCAATGTATAATATGTTTCCCTGACAGACAGCTGTCATATAGGCCAAGGTCAGGGCCACCTGGTAATGTAACCGAGTGACCCGCCCCCTTCTGACATCATGTGACATCATGTGATGTCAAAGGGGGGCAGGGTCATCTGGTTACATCAGAAGGTGGCCCCGCCCTTGCCTATATAACAGCTTGCTACCGCTGTACCCCACATTGCTTTTATTACTTTTACCTTTTTTTTTATCACGTGACATTTTTTATTTGTCTTTATGCTGTTAAGACAAAAATGTATTCAATAAACCTTGATCGGTTATATTGACCTGCACTATCTGGAGTTTTTCTTTTTTCTCCCACCCTTGTGTCCACTTTTGGAACGATTTGGAACCTGTACGGTCGGAGGGACTACCATCGTGTGAGCTGACTATTCATCATCTCGCTCAGGCACCCAGGTCATCTAGTTCCATCTTCTGGTCACGGCGACCATCAAGCTCGATTGACCCACTGTCATATGACAGGTGTGTCCACGGTTTCCGGTAAGAGTACCCGACTGTATCTACTGTGCCCTTCTTTTGTGTTTCCACCATCAACATTTGGGTCCTATGGTCCTTCCATGCTGTGACGGTGTTATCCATGAATAGACATCCTCTTCAACATTTTTGGACTATTTTATGTTTAAATCTTGCATTCATTCTATATTCACTCATAGGGGTATGTTCCTCAGTTCCCATGGAGGATAGCTCATATCAGAGCTCACCCATTGGAATGGACTGTTCATGAACTCTATGTATTGATTTATATTCACTGTGGTTATCATTGTATCACATATTTGAGCTACAGACCATTTCTTTATATTTGTATTGTAGCGCTGCACTATTTTTGAATTCATTTTGTCTTTTGCTTTGTTTGTTTGAGTGCTAGCAGCTTCTTACCACTCCTGGTTTAGCGCAGTTTTTTCACTTATATATATAACAGCTGTCACAGCCAAGAGACAGCAGTCACCGGGAGGCCTCCCATGGAGGCAGAGTTTTTTTGCCTTTTTTATTTATTTTTCGGGTCCATTGGGCGGCGTGATTAAAGATGGATTTTCATCACGAGACACTTTTTTTTTCTATTTTAATAAAGGAAATGTCAAAAACTGTCTATTGTGGTTTTGATTTTTTGACACATTTTTTGGTGAATGGGTAGGGGTACATAGTACCCCATACATAGGGGGAGCCGGGATAAGCCCCTCACCTGCAGACCCTGACAACCAATGGCAAGTGTTGTCGGGAAGAGGTCCTTGTCCCCATCACCCCAAAGCACCCTCCCAATGTTGAGGACATGTGGCCTGGTATGGTTCAGGAGGAGGGGTGCTCGCTCGTCCCCCCCTATTCTATCCTCCAGGCTGCATGCTCAGATAAGGGTCTGCTATAGATTTGGGGGGGACCCTACGACAATTAAAAAAAAAATTCCCCTTAAAATCCATACCAGACCCAAAGGGCAGTTTTTGCCCTTGATTTTTTATCTATATTGCCGGGATCTGGCAATACATTACAGCCACGAGAAAGTTTAAATTAAATTTTTTCCTTTTTGAAATTTAATTTAATTTTGCTGCGGCACTGTTCTATACATTGCACAGATGCACCACTTTACAGGCAGACTAAAGGGACCCCCAGCCATGATATTTAAAGGAATATTTCATTTTTATTGTTCCACTTTAAGCATTATTAAAATCTCTGCTCTTGAAAAAATAGTTATTTTAAAACCTTTTTTTGCATTGATACATGTCCCCTGGGGCAGTACCCACGTCCCCGTACACTTTTTACACTTGCATACAAGCCTTTAAAACTAGCCTTTTTAGATTTTTCATGTCCCATAGACTTTAATAGGGTTCACATGTACGCTCAACCTTTTTACCTGTTTGCATGTTCTGGTGCAAATCGAACTGGGGGGGTGTTTGGCTCATCCCTAATAGAGGCATTAGATCAGGATATAAAAGAGGGGGGGGGGGTTACAGAGGACCACCAAGGAGAGGAAGAGAATTCCCCAGATATAGATAAGATAGAGCACCTCAAGGAAGAAAGTGCCCATATAATGTTTCCCCCCCCCAATGAAGGAATATGGCAATTATACACCATCTAGAGCAGGGGTCTTCAAACTACGGCCCTCCAGGTGTTCAGGAACTACAATTCCCATCATGCCTAGCCGTCTAAAATCTAATGGGTGTAATGTACTGGAGATTTAGTAGACTAAATACGACTAAAACTAAAATAATTGCAAAAGACTAAAATGGGACTAAAACGAAAATGCCATTTTAGTCCTAAGACTAAGACTAAAACTAAATCGAAATTTGCTGCCAAAATTAACATTGGTAATAACAGAATTTTTTTTTTTTGATTTGGGCAACCAATATACAGAAAATCAATTTCCTAGATTTAGAAATTATGATAAATCAGGGAAAACTCTCTACAAAATGAATTTTGCCCCTCCACGTAAACTCAATAAGTTTAACACCTTTGTCGATATACACAAGTATATTAGAAAAATTAACATCCAACGCTACATCACTTCAAATCCCACCAGAAATGTAGCAAGGGCAGCTACTTCAGGCACTGTCCATTCGGGTTTAGCTAACCCCTCACTTTTTAACCCTCCTAATCAGCTGGCCCCAGCATTGAATATGTTTAGGGATTTGGTCCTTCAGGATTTGGCTAAGTTACCCCATAAAAAAATTACTAACAATCCGCTACCCAGTATGGGCCTCAAAACCCTATGTGACAACAAAGATCTTGTCATACGCCCCGCCGACAAAGGCGGAGGCATAGTTTTGTTAGATAAAGCCAGCTCTATGGAAGAGATGTATAAAATTTTGAGCGATCAAGACACCTATAAAGAAATATTAAGTAACCCAACTTTCAAATATAAGAAAAAACTGACCAGTCTCATCACTAGAGGTTTGGATTCGAAAATTTTGAACCATAAAGAGAAGTCGTATTAGCTCCCAGAATTCCGATTATATATTATTTGCCCAAAATCCATAAGGATTCACTCCATCCCCCTGGGCGTCCCATTATTAGTGGGATAGATTCTATTACGTCCCGGATAGGGAGATATATAGATTTCTTTTTGCAGCCCTCTGTCAGAGCAATGCCATCATACCTTAAGGATACTAAGGATGTTATCAAACACCTTATGTCCATATCCTTTGAGGGCGAACTTACCATGGCTACGGCGGACTTGGCATTTCTTTACACCTGCATCCCTCATCACAGGGGTATGGAGGCTGCTCAACAATTTTTAAACAGAGACCTCACGTTAGCTGCACCTTAGGTAAATTTCATTATGGAACTACTAGAATTCGCAACTCAACACAACTATTTTTGGTTTGATGGACATTACTATCTCCAACAGAAAGGAGTCGCAATGGGAGCGAAATTTGCGCCAAGTTTGGCCAATCTGTTCATGGCCAAATGGGAGGAGGATGTCGTCTATGCCCTGCAAGACCCACAGCTTTTGCTCTGGGCCAGGTATATTGACGACATCCTCCTCCTATGGACTGGCACCTCCCAAACACTGGAGAATTTCTTCTCAGTGTTAAACGACAATGACAGAGGTATTATCCTTACGTATAAATCCAGTCAGTCCACCATTAATTTTTTGGATTTACTAATCGAAAGATCAGGACAGCAGTTTAAGTTCAGTACATACTTTAAATCTACTGACCGAAATGGATTTATACCCACGAACAGCTGTCATCATAAGTCGTGGCTCAAATCGGTTCCTAAAGGTCAATTCCTGCGACTCCGCAGGAATTGTACTGAAACTGATACGTTTGTGGCACAAGCCAACGTATTAAAGGAAAGATTTCTTGAAAAAGGGTATAACCGAGAAGACCTTGAGAGTGATCTGAGGCAAGTGTTGGACATAGAAAGATCCACACTACTCGAGGATAGACCACCTAGAGAGGGAAATTATACTTTTAAGTGGTCTTTTCTCACTACTTTTTCCACTCAACATAGGCAGATTAAAGCCATTTTTGAACAACACTGGGGGATATTGAGAAATGATAGAATATTGGGCCCGTTAATTCCTGAAAGACCAAAGGTAATATACAAAGGATTACCCTCTCTCCAAAATAAGATTGCACCCAATATCATTAATCCCCCCATTAAAGCCTCCTTTTTTCATAATTGGACGGGTTATTATCCCTGTAAAAAATGTGTTGTTTGCCAATATAATACATGTGGTAGAAAGTCTACAAAAGAGTTTAAATCCTCAGTGACCAACAGAGTTTACCCTATTAAACAGTTTTGTACATGTGCTACAACTCATGTTGTATATTTGCTGACCTGCCCATGTGGCAAACAGTATGTGGGTAGAACTATAAGAACGTTTTCAGCTAGAGTGTCTGAACATATTAGCAAAATAAAACTTGGGAGTATAAAACACACCGTCCCCAGACACTACCATCACCATCATGCTAGAAATCCTAGTGGTACTCAATTTTTAGTCATTGACCGGTTTGTGGCTCCATGGAGGGGAGAAGCCACTACCAGGGGAGTATCTAGGTTAGAAACGTTCTGGATATATGAGCTCCAGACCCACCACCCACTAGGAATGAATATAGAGTGGGATATTAATTCTTTCATTAATCTGTCCTGAGTGACAGTTATCAGGGTACGACTTCTCTTGAATATTTACATTTTCCATTGTTATTATAATTTTATATTCATAGTAACGTGTATTTACATATTATTTGTTTATACACGTTTTTTTAATATATATATATATAACCATTTTAATTTTCATTTAATTCAAATTTATTTTATTCTATATTTGAGGCATAATCATATATGCATGAATATTGTTAAGATGGACTTGTGTGGCAAGAGTTTACATTGCAATATGTTTTGTGAAAGATTGGTATATTTTTCTTTATATACGTCTGTTTATTTACCAGTTGTTATGAGTGTTTTATTAATTTGTAGGCGACATACATATCGCCCTGACCGCTAGTAATTCAGTTAGTTACGAGGTTTGTTCATTTACAATCTCTCTTTGTGTGAGATGATAAAGCCAGCCATTGGCTCCGATTCTAGCCTATACACACCAATGTACTAGTGTTGTTTCCTTTGGAGGCGCGGCTTTACGTCACGCCGTAATCACGCCCTGTCTACATGGCGAGATATGTTAGTTTACCTTCCTGGTTGCGCCATGTGACGTACGACGGACGTGACGTTGCGGCGCTGCTTCCGGGTCTCGCTTTCATAGCGAGGCTTGGATGCCGCTCTGTGCCACAATGAGGACGCTACAGCAGGATATGAGGTAGCGGTCCCATAGTGAGGCTTGGATATGTATGCGGCGATGTCAGAATATGTGACACGCCGCTTTCATGCATATACTCAGCCAGTAACAGTAATTTAACACTAGAGTATACAAATTAGTTTAATTACTCGTTGACCACACAAGTAACATCAACTTCAAACTAATTTTAAACCAATTTTTTGATTAAAGAACTGGAAGTGATGTAATGGTGGGTCACTTCCGGGATCATAGAGGTCATTTTTGTCTATTTAGTGCGATGCGTGGAGGACAGAATCCATACCCCAGATGATGACTGATTAGTCGAAACTAGTCGGGTGGATCTGTCTACACGTATCGCTTTTGTTCCTGTATCTATGCCTTTTATGCCATCGCAAATGTGAGTGTTTTATTGTTACTCCTCTTTTTATATTAAAACATTTCCATACGGTATCATGCTATGTGAGTTTGTTTTTCACTTTCATACGTACCAATATGGATATCAAGCCTTTTTATACACCTACGAATATGAAATCAACATACTAGATGTCTTGTCTGATTGAAGTGGAATAACCAAGCCCCTCAGACTCCAGATTATCTACATTGGGTTTGTTAACCCCCAAAGCTTTTCTCGACTTGGTAGGCGTATGCCTTTCCTAGTCTGAGATTTCCGGTAAGCCTCCTTCAACTCACTCTTGGTGGCGGTTCTCACAAGCATTCCTTATTTGAAATACAAGTTTATCTTAAATGAACACTTTTTACCTTTTTGGATGGATCTTCACTTCACTTTCAAGCTGATGAACGTTTTTCTTTGATTCACTTTAAATATTTTAGTTGTCATAACTAATATTTATCACAATATCACTGCAATGTTCTTGGTTTATGTATAAATTTATGATTCATTCATTTTACATTGTTTGGGTTTGCACTGGTTTTGATCTAGTGCACACTTTCATCACGTTTTAGTCACTTTTATGTATAGTTTAACAGTGTACATAGATCAACAAAATTAGCGCTACTCTTACACCCACATTTTCTTATTGCTTTGTCTATAGCAGTGTTGGCGGCTGTTTTTGTTCCTTTTACTTATCTCAGCGCAGTATATCCTCCCCATTTAATGTATAAATAAAGGGATATGAAAAAAAACTTAATTGAAGAACAAATCAAACAAGTGCAAAAGGTGAATAGGAGTAAATTATTAAGGGATAAACAGATAAATATACAATATAGAAAGGCCCACACTCTGAGAGTTTGAGTAGTTAAATCTGTGATAGACCTCTAGTTAAAAATAGTCAGTCCCTTTTCAACTTAAAAGGTTTCTTTTCCTGTGGCAGGTGACAGGCTTGTACAAAAACTATAGGCAATCTCAGAAGGAGAAAAAAGTTTAGATCTGAGGTAATGAGGAAAGAATATGAAATAAAGGATTGTATTACTTGTGATTCTGAAGGAGTGGTGGACTGTATTCATTGTCCATGTGGTTTACAGTACATTGGACATACTAAGAGAAAATTGGAAGAGAAAACAATACAGGAACACATATATAATTGTCAAGAGGTTTGAACAATTAATTGAGTCAGCAATAGTGATCACGTAATCGATCGATGTATAACAGTGCCTCCAATATCAAAATAAATTATCAAAAATAAATCAGCTGACCAATTAATTATTCCTGAGATCCATTGCCCTATGCAGATATTCTTTTAAGCACAATAAAATTGGGTGAAAGTATGGATTGTGAAAATAGAAAAATAAATAAGGATTTCTTTTACAAACACCATTAACAGTCAAAGTAAGAAGGGGACACAGACAATGAAATGATCTTCACAATGAATTACCTAAGGTACCCAACTAAAACATATGTACTGTATGCACTAAATTAAATCAAATAATGAATTTCCTCTCGCAAACAACATAACCATTTATAAATGTGGTAGACAATAATCTGCGTTTGACAGATTAAAACCCTTATTCTCCAGCAGAAAGAATAAAGGTCTTCAATCTATCTGTGGGTTGTGCGAATATAGCAATAGAAAGAAAAATGATCTATTTCTAGATATTATGTTATGGTGAGTAGAATATCAAATTACTCAACAAAAAGTATTCCAATTGGAATATTAATCAAACAGAAAAAATATCTAATTATAACACACTGTTAGTTACCCTCCAGATAGATGAAAGGGATCACTTGGGCGCGAAAGATGGCTGCTGACCAAACCCTCAAGAGGGCATCCAATGAGTGGAGATTGACCAAGCTTAAGATGGAGTCTATCTTTCAAAATGGTATCTATCAAAGATGGAGGATGTGTGTCCCATGATGTCTGAAGGTGGATGATGTTTTCAAGATGGGAGCTGGGTGTATGATAATTTGTGATGATGATTGAGCTTTCTTATTCATCTACCAAAAACAATACCATTTAGGAACCCTCCCAGACAATGTAGTTTGTACTATTTACTTGCTTCTCATTGGTGGATCATATTATTGATTAAAAGTACGCTTGTACAATCAATAACTGACTTGGCCACTAGATGGCACTCTGAAAATAGAAATCCCTATATTCAGGTTTTCAGGGATCAACTGAATTGATTGGATCCAATCTTTGTAAAGATCTAAATATGTTATTTCATTCAGAATATATGTAGTTATCCCCCCCCCCCCCCATGGTTTTGGCGGCATTAGTCGTGATTTTTTATTTTTGGTATAACAGCATTTACACCTAAAACCTTTGCTACAGGGATGGAATTATTTATACAACAATCCATGTGTAAAGTACATGGTCATGGAGTCTGACGTGCAGAGGTAGGCCTCTCTTACAAAATTGGAAAAGAGGAAATAATACCGCGCTGACAAAAACACAATACGTAAAATGAGCAGCAGCTAGACAGTGAAAATACACACTAGTAGTAAACAGCAAGGGTAGTAGCCGCACTAAGTTGACCTATAAATAACTTATACCAATGAATAAAGTGATCCTAAATATAAAATAGTTGTGAAAAAACAGTGATATGACACCAGATATTCATTGAAAAATAAACAATCAACACAGTGAAATAAAAAATTGAGTGAAGGTGACAAAACAGTCCAATATTGAATGTAGATCAAAAAATTGAGGGGTCATGCATAAGTTGAATATCATCAACACAAGAATCCACCACCAGAGAGTGCTGACACCTTAAGGCAGTGTTTCTCAACTCCAGTCCTCAAGGCGCCCCAACAGGTCATGTTTTCAGGAATTCCATCAAATGAAACAGCTGTGGTAATTACTAAGTCAGTGAAACTGATCAAATCACCTGTGAAAAATAATGGAGAGCCTGAAAACATGACCTGTTGGGGCGCCTTGAGGACTGGAGTTGAAAAACACTGCCTTAAGAAATGCAAGCTTACCAAATGGCAAGCAGAATGAGCTTGCGGCTGTAAACCCCAGCCAGGACCTTTCTACTCAAGCCCGCTGCCTTTACTGCGGGTTTGAGGAGAAAGGCCCTGGCTGGGGTTTACAGCCGCAAGCTCATCCTGCTTGCCATTTGGTAAGCTAGCATTCCTTAAGGTGTCAGCACTCTCTGATGGTGGATTCTTGTGTTGATCATATTCAACTTATGCATGACCCCTCAATTTTTTGATCTTCATTCAATATTTTTATATTTATTTCATATTATTCATATTATTTCATATTATATATTATTATATATTATTATATTCATTTTATATTTTTTATTTCACCGTGTTGAGTGTTTATTTTTTAATGAGGCCTCTCTTACAGCTTTGGCTCAGAAGCCCTGGTAAGGCCACAGGAAGTGACGGAGCACAGTGTCTGTAAAGTCTTCTGCCAGCAGATGTGCGTTGTGATGTGCAAAGAAGACGGGTGGGATGCACACAGACAAAAGGACCGGGCTGGGGGCAGGCACAGGTCAACTAGGCAGGCCAAGACAAGGTCAAATAGCCCAGGTTGGCAACGTTTGAGCAGACAGAGACACAGAGAGCAGGCAGCAGAATATTTAGGAACTGGGCTGGCGTCAGTAACAGCAAGACAGATCGTCCAAGGGAGTAGGCAGAAGAGTAGTCCAAGGGCAAGCCAGGGGTCGTTACGGGCAGCGTTCAGGCAGAGTCAGGTATAGCAGAGGTCAGGAACAGAGGATCAAAACACAGGAACAGATTCACAGATGCTTAAGAGCGGATAAGACCAAACTGCACTTTTGAGTTCTCAGATTACTGTGCATACGAGAATGCAAACATCTTCCCTGACACCATGTAAAATATTAATTATACTCCTATCGCCATTTTACTACTGATCTAAACAACAACATGATAATATTATGAGTCCTTTTTAGATAACATGATATCTTGTATATATATCAATTAACAATATCTTGATACTTTAATCTTTTCCAGTCTTTTTCTAAAATGTCCCAAAAGTATCAGCTTTTATTTTATAAAATATTGAAATATATATAATTTCATTCCCTGCCTTTAAAACGCTTTCACAAAGCTTCTAGAAAGCTGACTTTTTGGGTAAAAGTTAACCATTGGGAACATGGTACATGTTCCACCTCAGTGGCTGCTGGTGCTCAAAATTTTTGGGGGGGCGCAAACAAACTGAAAAAATAAAATAAATCAATTGCCGCCACTGTGCCCATTAAACGCAGCCACTGTGCCCAAACGCCACCAGTTTGCCCCCTCAAATACAGCCAGTTTGTTTCCATATACAGCCAGTGTGCCCCCATATATATACAGCCAGTGTGCCCCCATATACAGCCAGTGTGCCCCCATATATATATATATATAGCCAGTGTGCCCCCATATACAGCCAGTTTGTCCCCATATATATAGCCAGTGTGCCCCCATATACAGCCAGTGTGCCCCCATATATATAGCCAGTGTGCCCCCATATACAGCCAGTTTGTCCCCATATACAGCCAGTTCCCCCCAAATGCAGCCAGTTTGGCCCCATATACAGCCAGTTCCCCCAAATGCAGCCAGTTTGTCCCCCATATACAGCCAGTTCCCCCCAAATGCAGCCAGTTTGTCCCCCATATACAGCCAGTTCCCCCCAAATGCAGCCAGCGTGTCCCCCATATACAGCCAGTTCCCCCCATATTCAGCCAGTTTGTCCCCCATATACAGCCAGTTCCCCCCATATTCAGCCAGTTTGTCCCCCATATACAGCCAGTTCCCCCCATATTCAGCCAGTTTGTCCCCCATATTCAGCCATTTCCCCCCATATTCAGCCAGTTTGTCCCCCATATTCAGCCAGTTCCCCCCATATTCAGCCAGTTCCCCCCATATTCAGCCAGTTTGTCCCCCATATTCAGCCAGTTCCCCCCATATTCAGCCAGTTTGTCCCCCATATTCAGCCAGTTCCCCCCATATTCAGCCAGTTCCCCCCATATACAGCCAGTTCCCCCCAAATGCAGCCAGTTTGTGCCCCATATTCAGCCAGTTCCCCCCAAATGCAGCCAGTTTGTGCCCCATATTCAGCCAGTTCCCCCCAAATGCAGCCAGTTTGTGCCCCATATTCAGCCAGTTTGTGCCCCATATTCAGCCAGTTTGTCCCCCAAATGCAGCCTGTCCCCCCCCCCAGCCCTGCACTTACCTTCCTCGGTCCGCACCATCCTCGATGTGTTCTCCCGCCCTCGATGTCGCTTCAGCCAATCAGGTTACCGGTAACCAGATCCGGTGAACCTGATTGGCTGAAACCTCCACACAGTCTTCTTCCAGGAACGCACCCCCGTGCGTACCTGGGAGGAGTTTTTGGAAGCCGAATACAGCCTGAGAGCTGTATTCGGAAAGCCTATCAGAGCCAGCGGCTCTGATAGGCACTTCCAAGTTCCACCCACCGCCGGCCGCCGCTCTAATTCATATGGCCGGCGCTCACCAGGAGGCCGGCCATATGAATAGTGGGCAGCGGTGACAATACATAGATTCATGCAATGCATGAATCTGTGTATTGTCTTTCAGTGGCGGTGCGGGAGCGAGAGGGGGCGGCGCTCCGGCGCCCTCTATGGACGCACCGCCACTGTTCCACCTGTTTTTAGGGTGTACTATGTACAATGTCCAGCTTCTAGAGCTGCTCCCTGACCCCTCTCCCCCCCTGACAACAGGCTGGGGATCGTCGCCCCACACCCTTTATTTGAAAACAGCCTGGCTTTACAGGGCTCCACCCACATGACCGTGTCACTCAACAGCCTTTGCAGCTGCCGCATTGTAGTTCTTAATCAGTGGCGTAACTAGAGACTTCAGGGCCCCGGTGCAAGAAATCATGAAGGGCCCCCCCACCACCGAAAAGCCTGATTTTGATACTTAATTTTTTTACACTGTACAACAAAGGGGGACTGGCCATATCACCAGGGATTTCACATAAATGAAGCAATACATCAGTTGCTGACCCTATGAAGCAATCATAGAATCAATTAAATCTGACCTGGAGAATGGGATCAGTAACAGTGCTGGTGGGGAGGAGGGATGGGATTAGGGTTGCCACCTTTTCTTCAAGCCAAACCCGAACACTTTTGCGGTGCACGGAATTTTTTTTGTACTACGCACTATAGGATTGTAAAATACCTGGGACACCTTTTGGGTTACCCAAAGAGAGTAGTAATGAGGTGTGCTACAATGAACAGTGGCTGTGGCCAAATTGCATTAACAGTGGGGGGGTACTTAAAGGGGCATGGTTAAATAAAATAAAAAAAGCATTAGTGTACCCATAAAATATGATTCAATTAATAAAAGAAATGTCAGTTAAAATATGAAACTAGCCTACCTTAAAAGTGGACGCTGTCAGTCAGTAGCGCAGTGGAAGCAGTGGCGGATCCAGGGGGGGGCAACAGGGCAATTGCCCCCCCGAGACCATCTGTCACACTCACTTGCTTGCTCTGGTTTTTTTTTTTTGCGCCTGATCTCACGAAATTTGGGGACCCGGTACCGGCTGGCCATAAGACCCCTGGACCCCAAACGTGGCACACATGTAGCCCCATGTCTTCTCTACAAGTGTGCAAAGTTTGGTGTCTGGGGGACCTACGGCCGGGGAGTACTGATTTTTTAAACCCGGGCACCCCTTCTATAGACTCCAATGTTAAACGGTCATTTCTCTGGTGATTTTGCGGACCCCGTACTGGCCGGTCGTAGGTTCCCTGAACCCCAAACTTGGCACACATGTAGCCCCATGTATCCTCTACAGGTGTGCAAAGTTTGGTGTCTGGGAGACCTAGGGCCGGGGAGAACCGATTTTTCAAAGCCGGGCACTCCTTCCATAGACTCCTATGTTAAACATCAGTCTAGTCATGGGCACAGTGAAGCATGGGCACAGTGAGGCAAAGTGAGGCACAGTGAGGCACAGTGAGGCATGCAGATGGACACCCTAGCCTTATACTCGAGTCAATAAGTTTTCCCAGTTTTTTGGGGTAAAATTAGGTGCCTCGGCTAAAATTCAGGTCGGCTTATACTCGAGTATATACGGTACTTGTTCTGTGGCTGCCGCTGCCTCTTTGAGTCTCTCTCTCAGTTTCTCACATCAGCCGATCAGCGGCGCCGAGAGAGAGACTCGTCCAATGTAGTTATGCGGCACACTGACACGATACCAGGAGCGGAGGAGGAGGTGGGTGGAGCCTCTTCCCTGCACTCATTGCTAACGCTTGGGCCGCTTGGCGTCTAACAACAAATGACGTCAGTGAGTCACGTCGGGCCACTCCACTTGCGGCGCGGTTTGTGGGCGGGCGGCGCGGTTCGTGGGCAGACCGTGCTGCTCAGGCAGCGCAGGTGAGATTGAGAGAGCAGGCTCAGTGTGGCAGCTGGCCAATTAGCTAGCCGGGAGCGGGGGAGCAGAGAGATGAGATCATCTCTCACCGCCCGTGCCTGCCCTGCATTCCTGCAGTGACTTCCGCCCTCACTGTGCAGGCAGCAGAGAGATTACATTATCCCTCTGCTGCCTGACTCTGGGAGTCTGGGACACAGCAAGAGACAACCAAAACTACACCTTAGCAGGCAAGTTAGTGACAATCCGCAAGGTGTGGCAGGCGACGTGGCAAATGACAATCTGCAAGGTGTGGCAGGCGACGTGGCAAGTGACAGTCAGCAAGGTGTGGCAGGCGACGTGGCAAGTGACAATCCACAAGGTGTGGCAGGTGATGTGGCAAGTGACAATCCACAAGGTGTGGCAAGTGACAATCCACAAGATGTGGCAGGTGACGTGGCAAGTGACAATCCGCAACGTGTGGCAAGTGACACTTTCAGGGCTCCCACTAATTGCATCCGCAGCCACCCCCCTTAGTACCACCGCAGCCACCCCCCAAGTACCACCGCAGCCACCCCCCCTCAAGTGCCACTGCTACCACCCCCCCTCAAGTACCAGCAATGGTACTTGAGGGGTGTGGCAGCGGTGGTACTTGAGGGGGGAGGGGTGGCTGTGGTGGTACTCGAGGGGGGGTGGCTGCGGTGGTACTTGAGGGGGGGTGGCTGCGGTGGTACTTGAGGGGGGGTGGCTGGGGTGGTACTGTGGTACTTGAGGGGGGTGGCTGCGGTGGTATTTGAGGGGGGTGGCTGTGGTGGTACTTGAGGGGGGGTGGCTGCGGTGGTACTTGAGGGGGGGTGGCTGCAGTGGTACTTGAGGGGGGGTGGCTGCGGTGGTACTTGAGAGGGGGTGTGTGGCTGCGGTGGTACTTGAGAGGGGGGGGTGTGGCTGCGGTGGTACTTGAGGGGGGGTGTGGCTGCGGTGGTACTTGAGGGGGGGTGGCTGCGGTGGTACTTGAGGGGGGTGGCTGCGGTGGTACTTGAGGGGGGTGGCTGCGGTGGCAGTGGTGGTGCCATCCTCTCCCATCACCACCTGTGCCTCTTACTGATCCCATCCCCCCACCACTGATCTCATCCTTATCCCCCCCCATCACCTCTGTTGTAGAAGTAATGGGGGGGATAGGGATGATGAGATCAGTGGTGGGGGGATGGGATCAGTAAGATGAGGCACAGGTGGTGGAGGTTGGTATCGATTGCTGAGCTGAACTCTGTCACTTGATTGACTTACCGTCAATCAATCGATTCCCCGGGAATTCCGTTCTTTAGGTCACTGTGTGTGCCTTCTCCCGCCAGGATGAAAATTCCGCCACTCTGCCTTGCCTCATGCTGCCTGGGTAGATGCCGGGAAGGTACTCCACGGTGACGCTGCCATAGAGGGGAAAGCTCCCCCCCTTCTCGCATTTTTCAGAGTCCGCCCCGCCTCACACCTCTGTGTCTCTGGATAGGTGGAGGCGGGGGAGGGGTTGGAGGCAGTCCACAATCTTAGTCAGTGAGAGTGAGTGCTGCCTCAGCTGCCCTGCTCTCTGCATTGTCTGTCGTGAGTCAGCGGCGGAAGCATGCCCCGCGACTGAACGAACAGCACGCAGTGCGCGCCACACACAGTCAGTGAGTGACCGACAGGTGGGTGGGCCATTCACACGGGCGGTGGAGTACACGGACAGGTTGCGGGGCCCCCCGGAATTGGCGGAATTACAGGGCCCAGTCGCAACTGCGACTGTTGCGACCCTGAAAATTCCACCACTGTTCTTAATTAGGGTTGGGCAAATGGTTTGGCCTGAACATGAGTTCGCCCATTCAACAAACACCTGAATTATCAGGGAGTTTGACCGTTTGTTTCGGCCCACCGAATAACCACAATGCTCTGAGCCGCTGCACAGTGCATTGGAATCCCTGATTGGCTGAAGCAATGAAAGCTTTGCCCAATAAGGGCACAGAGCACTGTCAGAGCTATGATTGGATGCTGTCATGATGACTCTATCCAATCATGGCTCATTGCTCTTAGTCCCACCCCACACTATAAAAGTATTATTTTAATGGCGGCCATTTGTAGTGTAATATCGGCGTGAAGAGAGATAGAACATGGCGTTTAACGCAGTATAGTTCAGTGCGTTACTGCAAGTTTAACACTGTATATTTCAATGTGTTACGTGCCGTTTAACACAGTATATTTCAGTGCGCTACTGCAAGTTTAACGCCGTAAATTTCAGAGTGTTATGTGCCCTTTAACGCAGTATATCTCTTTGCGTTAGTGCACATTTAACACAGTATATTTAAGTGCGTTACTGCAAGTTTAACGCCGTACATTTCAGTGCGTTACCTTTTGTTTAATGCAGTATAATTCAGTGCGTTACTGCAAGTTTAACGCTGTATATTTCAGTGCGTTACGTGCCGTTTAATGCAGTATATTTCTGTTCGTTAGTGCACATTTAACGCTGTATTTTTCTGTGCCTTATTGCGCATTTGATATATTGCAGTGTGTCAGTGCAGTTTTACTGCAATATATTTTAACCACTTCAACCCCGGACCATTTGGCTGCCGGACCATTTGGTGCGATTCGGCACTGCGTCGCTTTAACTGACAATTGCGCGGTCATGCAACATGGCTCCCAAACAAAATTGACGTCCTTTTTTTTCCCTCAAATAGCTTTCTTTTGGTGGTATTTGATCACCTCTGCAGTGTTTATTTTTTGTGCTATAAATAAAAATAGAGCAACAATTTTGGAAAAAAAGCAATATTTTTTACTATAATAAATATATATATATATATATATATATATATATATATATATATATATAAAAAATCCTCAGTTTAGGCCTATACGTATTCTTCTACATATATTTGGTAATAAAAATCGCAATAAGCGTATATTAATTGGTTTGCACAAAAGTTATAGCGTTTACAAAATAGGGGGTAGTTTTATGGTATTTTTATTAAAAAATGTTTTACTAGTTATGGCGGCGATCTGCAATTTTTTATCGTGACTGCAACATTATGGCGGACACATTGGACACTTGACGCTAATTTGGGACCATTTACAATGCACTGATTACTGTATAAATGTTACTGGCAGGGAAGGGGTTATCCAGTAGGGGCGGGGAAGGGGTTAAGTGCGTCCTAGGGAGTAATTCTAACTGTTAGGGGGCGTGGCTTACTGTGACACGTCACTGATCGCTGCTCCCGATGAGAGGGAGCAGACGATCAGTGTTGTGTCACTAGGCAGAACAGGGAGATGCCTTGTTTACAAAGGCATCCCCCCTTTCTGCCGTTTCGTAACCTGATCGTGGGACACCGGCGGACATCGAGTCCGCGGGTCCCACGGGCACGGTCACGGAGACCACAGCGCGCGCTCCCGCTAGGCGACAGATTCAAAGCAACGTATATATACGTTGCTTTGCCTGCCCGTGCCATTCTGCTGACGTATAAGTGCATGAGCCAGTCGGCAAGCGGTTAATGTATCAGTGGAGTGTATCTGTGTAGTAAGTACTCAAGTTAAAGTGCACCAAACACCACTTTCCAGTGATTAAAGTGCATCCATGTACACATTTCCACATCTTTATTACATTTTGTTAATAAGCACCCCCCCCCCCCATCATGTCTGGGAGGGCAACAAGAAGAGGCAGATGTTCCCATGGCACTGTGAGGGGGCCAGCAGCATATGTGTCCACGGTCAAAGGTGGACCTGGTCAGTCCTTAGGCAGGGCATTATTTCCTCTGTTCAGTGATGTTGCCCGTGCTATCCAGCCACAGTATCCAGAGGAGGTGGTGGACTGACTAGTGCTCAGTCTACTGCAGTTGCCAGAGTGGATAAACCTGCCTCCTTGTCCATAGCTATTCCTGCCAAAGGCCCAGCATGGAGGAGTCAGCTGAGTTATTTGAACACAGCATCAGCCACTTTCCTTGACGATGCGCAGCCATTACTTGATTCAGATGTTGGTTCTGAGGTTGAGGATGGCAGGAACATGAGCCTACAGAGGGGGAGAACACTGGTACACAAATTGTCAGTCTTGTTCCCCCAGCCGCAGCATATTGCCAAGTTATCTCCAGTGGTAATGAGGATGGAGGAGATGATGAGTTCACTGATGTGATTTGGGTGCTGGATAGAGCAGAGGAGGAAAGTGAGGGTTAGGTACAACCTCAACGAGGCAGCCATCATGAAAGAGTAAAAATAAGCCACCCTATTCCATCACATTGTGGAGCTGTTATCTCCCACAGCTCAGCTTCATGGGCTTTTTTTAGCACATGTGCAGCCGATCAAACTGTTGAAATTTGCAAACTTTGTCCCAAGCACATCAAGCGTGGCAAAAACACCAGCCTTTTGGGTACCACATGCTTGATAAGGCATTTAACCTCCCAGCACTCAGCCTATTGGCAAGAGCACCTGAAAGCCACACAAGGGGCACAATTCTGTTCCTCCTCCTTACTCACATCAGTCTGCCCCCTCTATGACCTCTCAGGAGCCTCCACTGACAGGGATGATGGTATAGCGCAAGGTGTCTCAGGTCCTTGCAGCACATCTGCCAGTAGCACACCACCAGCTGTAGACTATAGCCGACAAATTTCTCTGCCCCATCTGTTGCAGCTAAAAAAAAAAAGTCAATGACACTCACATGCCCAGCGTCTAAATGCAGTCTTATCAAAGATGCTGGCTCTACAACTTCTGCCTTTCCATCTGGTGGATTCTTCCCCCTTCTGTGAATTTGCAGAATGTGCTGTACCACAATTACAGGTTCCCAGTCGCTATTTATTTGCATGTAAAGCCATTCCAGCTCTGTACCATCACATGGAAGGCAATGTTGTAGCATCTTTGGGCAAGGACGTCAGCCACGAAGTCCACATTACTGCTGACACGTGGTCCAGCAAGCATGGTCATGGATGATATATTTCATTCACAGCACACTGGGTAACTCTGCTTGCAACTCGGAAGGATGCACGACAGGGCTCAGTGCTGCAGCTTGTTGTGCTCCCATGTCTCCATTCAACTAGTGGTGATGATACGAGATTTGTCAGCTCTACCCCTTCCTCCACCACCTCCTCCTCCTCCTTGCCCTCCACTGCGGAATTGTCCTATGAACCACAAGTACCCCCTAAGCCAGGGATATGCAATTAGCGGACTACAAGTCCCATGAGGCATAGCGAGATTCTGACAGCAGCAAGCATGACACCCAGAGGCAGAGGCATGATGGGACTTGTAGTTTTGCAACAGCTGGAGGTCCGCTAATTGCATATCCCTGCCCTAAGCGTTCAAGGGGCTATTCAATGAGTCAGGCTAAAAGGTGCAATGCAGTGCTTCAGCTGGTGTGTCTAGGGGACAGGAACCACACGGGAGAAGAGATTCTTGCAGTTCTGCAAGGGCAGGCCCAGAGGTGGTTCACACCACACCAGCTGGAGCCAGGAATGGTGATGTGCGATAATGGCACAAACCACCCGTTTGCGCTTAGACAGGGAAAGTTGATACATGTGCCATGCCTGGCACATGTCCTTAATTTGGTGGTGCAGCATTTCCTAAATGGTTGGGAGATCTGCTAAAGCAGGCCAGAAGAATCTGTAGCTATTTCAGGCGGTCATACACAGCCAGTGCTTGGTTGGCTTAAATTCAGCGGGAATTCCACCTGCCCGTAAACCGCCTAATTTGTGGCAAGCCCACCAGGTTGAACTCGACTTTGGCAATGCTGCAGCGGCTACTAGACATGTGCGGTTCTTTTCGTACGAATTGAAAATTCGTATGAATTTCCAAAAATTCGTACATTCGTAAGCATCCGAAATCCGAATTGCTATGCTTCCGAAATACGAAATTTTGTTGACGAATTTCGGATCCAAATTCCGTTACAACGGAAATGTGACTGGTGTTTTGTTGACCAATCAGAGGTTTTCTTCTGCTGCTGAGTGAGGGTTGGGAAAATTACCTTTTTTAATTTGGGAGTGGGAGACTGGTACTGGTAGTCGATGGGAGATTCAGAATCGGACAAAATAAGAATGTTCGTTAATATCGTTTTATTATTGTCATAATAATTACGATTATTCGTTATGATGAAGTTAAAAACCCAGGAAGTCAGCACAGCACAAGGATGGTGGGAGCCCCTTATAATGAGCACAGCAGGGGTACAGCCCCAGGAGGAAGTCAGCACAGCACAGGGATGGTGGGAGCCCCTCATAATGAGCACAGTATGGGTACAGCCCCAGGAGGAAGTCAGCACAGCACAGGGATGGTGGGAGCCCCTCATAATGAGCACAGTTTATTGACGGCGCACATGTCTAGTGGCTACACACACAGCAGAGGGCCGTCAATGAGTACCTGTGAGAGTTTGGCACACTGACAGGCTCAGGCCGGCTCGGCTTGCACTGTACTGTCACCATTTGAGGAGACACAAGGATGGTGAGCCGTGACAATGCATGCATCAGCCACGATAATCATATATTATTTTTTTTATAGGGGAGGGCTAAATTTTCCTCTCTCATCCATTTTTGTAGGGTTATGCCCCATACACACGATCGTTTTTCATGCCATTAAAAATGCAATTTTTTAAAATGGCCATTAAAAATGATCGTGTGTATGCTCCAGAGCATTTTTAACGACGTGAAAAACGATAGTGTGTATGCTTTAACGACGTGGAAAAAAAACGTGCATGCTCAGAATCAAGTATGAGATGGGAGCGCTCGTTCTGGTAAAACTAGCGTTCGTAATGGAGATAGCACATTCGTCACGCAGTAACGGACTGAAAAGCACGAGGCTGAAAAGCGCGAATCGTTGCTCAACAAACTTAACTAACATGAAGGGTGGCGCCATTCGAACTGAACTTCCCCTTTATAGTGCCGTCGTACGTGTTGTACGTCACTGCGCTTTGCTCGAGCGTTTTTTTTAATGATCGTGTGTACGCAAGACAGGCTTGAGAGGAAACATGAAAAAAAATGACAAGAAAAACGTCGGTTTAAAAAATGGCATGAAAAATGATCGTGTGTATGGGGCATTAGGGGCAGTGGCTGCTTCCAAGTTCTGGCAATTGCTTTCCTAGCCATATAGAGTGTTTCTCTGACAAAGATTGCAATATACTTGTCAAGTTCCACATGAGATAGGAGGCCTAAGAGACAGCTTAGGATCAAGAGTGACTGGAGTGCCCATATCGTCATGCAGGACATGAACCACTTGGAGCCAGAAGGTCTGTATCACAGGGCAGGAAACATATTAGGAGAAAATTTTTACCAGATGCAGCATAGTGTAATGGAAGCAAGCTATCCTATGTGGAGTGAGATAGGCTCAGTGCATAATGTACAATTGCATTAACCGATCAGGTATTCTGGGGGAAGCTAGTGTAACTGTGTCCAGTATTTCATCCCAATCATCGTCGTCAATAATGCCAAGATCCTCTTCCCATTTAGTTTTAACAGTATATGCTATTGCTCTAACACTTGTTAGACGTATCATATTATAAAGAGTGGATATCAATTTAGTAAATTCAGTTTCCAGTATGACTTCCAAAATAGAGGGGGTAACCAAAGACGAATATCCCGGGCTAAACTGGGTTTGTAGTGCGTTTCTCAGTTGAAGATATCTGAACAGTAGTTGGTTAGGAAGCGAGAATTCGTTGTTCAGGGTTTGAAAAGTTTTAGGTCCATTTGAGGTCATAACCTGATGCAAGTATATTATACCAAAGGTGGCCTATTTATTTGGGTCGGAGACTGACAAAAGTTCGGGTAAATCATCATTAAACCAAAGAGAGTTATGAGAATGGGGAGAGAATATCTTTAACTTATTCAGACGGACCGCCCATATGCGTTGGTGGTGGGAAGCCATGTCATGAGCATGACTGGTGTGAGTAATATGTGGTGTATTGTACATTATAACTTGAAGAGGGGTGTGTGGTGGTTGTATAGGTTTCCCACAAACGAATAGTTGGTATCGCGTGAAGTTGGAATTAGCAAAGTAGTAGAAGTGTGATGCCTGGGAAGCCAGATAGTAGTCATGGTAGTTACGCTCCCCTAGCGTAGATGGATTTTTTAGGGTGTGTCGGGAGAGTTTGTGTCTACCTTGTCCCCAGATAAAGAAGTTTAGTATAGAGTCCAAGATTTTGAAGAATTTCCAGGGCACAAAGAGTGGGGCATGCCATAGCAAATATAACATTTTGGGTAATAAAATCATCTTGACGATGTTTTATGCAACAAATAACTCTGAGCGAGAGTCTTGCCCAGGTTTGAATCTTAGCTTTGTCAAAGCGTAAAGGGGTTCTATGTTAACAGGTAGGTAGTCTTGTAGAGTTCTGGTGACCATGACTCCTAGGTACTTGATGAATTAAACTCTGGCTAACGTTGGGGGCAGATTGGTGGAAGGAGAGGGGAAGTGATCGAGGGGTAAGATCTGCGATTTGGCCCAGTTTATGCGTAAATCTAAATGTTGTCCTATACATTTTATCATCCTAAGGCATAGTCCAGAGTCCACACCAGCAAGCGTGTTTACATTGTGATCAGCTGTGATTGGACACAGCTGATCACATGGTAAAGGACCCCTGTGATTGTCCCTTTATCCCGATCTGTGATCAGCTGTGTCTGAAGGACACAGTGATCACAGAGCATGCCGGATGCACGCCACAGCAATAGATGCCCTCCCAGAACTGGAGGACCGCACTGTAGCCATCATTCGGCTATAGCTTGGTCCACAAGTGATTAATTCTCTTTGTGGTGATCACAGGAATAATATCACACAGACACTGATTGGAGGAATGAATGACTTTATTTGTTGCACTGAAAAGTAATTGATTATAATATATGGACACTAGGCACATGATTAATGCACATGATTGTTGAATTGTAAAGTCATGGACGGACTTATATGAATATATATTGTTTGGAGTCTGCATTAGGGGATAGTTGTACTGCACACTTTTTTAAGTAGTATGTGTAGCACACAGACCCCTTTACTGCCGTCCTCCATTCGCAGTCGGGTACAGCTGCTACTTGCCCGGTATCCCCCCTTGTGTAGAGGGGCGAGCGGTGTTATTGTTTGGGTCTTGCAGCAATTACCTCTCTCAAGTGGATCCCTTTTCTCCGTTGTCTAGGTAGAAGTTCCTCAGAATAAGGCCGATGTCAACACAGGAGTAAAACCCAAGCAGCAAGGTTTTATTCCTTATATTTGCAGTAAACTTGAATAGAAAGTAGGAAAATGAGAGAAGTAGGGGGATAAGGTTAAGGCACACAACACTTAAGACACAGTGCAACTCTTTCGTCGCCACTCAAGCCTGAGTGGGTATTGCTCACCCGGATAGTCCCTTTATGAGCGGTCCTAGCAGCCGGGATGGAGCACGGATAAACGGTTCAATAGTCCCGAACCTCCCAGCCAAGCAATAATGAGAGAAACCTTTGTACCAAATTGGTATATTGCAGGGCTTATGATAAAGATGATGGATCCCTCTTTAGGCGAGTTTCCAGGCCTCTTCCCGAGACAGCAGTACCATCGCTAGTCTCCTCTGGGACTGATCCTCCCATTGGTCTCCTTTCCTAAAGGTGGGCTCCCTACAGGTGGGCAGCCTGGGATCCTTCTCCAGTTGTAGGCCTTAGCTGAAGGTGCTGGGCCTACCAGGTAGCGATGTAGCCTCAGGCTGAAGGTGCCCGAGCCCCAAAAACACATGCGTACCTCGTGCCATACGGGCCACGAGGCGCACACACAGGACCAATGTGTCCCCTGGAACGAACTCCACTTGCGTCTGCCCCTTATGTACCCTCTCCCAGCATGCACAGCGGGTAGACCACTCCCACTGCACGGCTGCCGAGAGAGGACACCCAAGGTGTTGTGATACCCCTCTTGTGGTTCAACCTGAGCCGGTGGTGACAGTGCCACCCACAGGCACCAGGGAACACTACTACCAGGCAGCATCACACCCAGAGCAGAAGCAATTTAGAACAATCGATTGGTCTGAGCCCAACTACTGGCTCAGACCACCCCTAAATTTACACATAGCGCCCCCAAATATGGGGGGGGGCGCTACATATGTAACATATTCAGTTTATATACAGAACATATTCACAATATTGGTATACTGGTATGATTTGTTGTGCTGCACTTTTTTAATGTATACATTTAGAGGGTACACATGATAGTGTTTTAGCTGCTACAAAGAAGAGGTATTTTGTTTTTTTTGCAATTTAGCATTGGTAGCGCAGATAATACATTTTGTTTTTATTTAGTTTGTGAAAGATCCTTTATACTGGGGAAAATAATGTCCCTTTGGAATGGAAGAGATAAGTGGTTGGTGTGTCCTCTGAGAGATACGGCACCTCATCCCTTTTAAATTTGTGAAAAAGGAAGTAGGGAATGTGGGATTATGACGGTGCCAGAAAAAACATCAAATAGTGTATTGTTTAAAAAAGGTAATTTTATTAATACATCCAAATATTGACACAAATATATATATAGAAAGAGTTGAATTCCCGGGAAGTCCCGTGAATTTGACTGCATCAAGAGTATGAATCCACCGGGTTTCCAATTGTAGAAGTGCTATGTCTATATTCCCTCCACGCACATGCGGAGGCACATGTTCCAAAGCATAAAAGGTAACAACAAGCAGTCAAATTCCCGGGACTCAATGAATACATTAGTTACAAATCCTTTCTATAGAATTTTCTTTCTTTCTTCTTTTGGTCTACGATTTTCCCATTGCTCACCCTGTGCCATCTTTTCCCTATTTTGACCATTGACAATGTCCCTTTTAATAACTAGGGAACCACCGAGTTATCTTATTTGTTTATCTATTATTCATTATTGATCCATCATTGTTTTTGAGTAATTATTTTATTATTGAATAATGGAACTTTTTCTTTACTTAGCTTGTATTTAATTTGTTAGGCATATAGACTATTTTTGTCTCTAATATTTTCCTTTTTTCTTATTACTGGATTATTATTATTATTATTATTATTCATAGAATTTTCCCCTCTTTTTCTAGGTGTGCACATCGTTGCGTGGATGGTATGTGACCCTTTGTGGAATACGTTGCCCCTTTAACATCTGTGGAGGTAATGGTTGAGGATGTGGGCCGCTCTTTGGCATTATCCTCTTGGATGGTTCTCATCGTCATCGGGGGTCCCTTGGAGCCTCTGATTAGTGTCTGTATGGACACCCAAGGGCTGGTGTATTCACACCTTGCCCGCTTGTTAGCCACGCTCGTCTTTTGCGCCGCTGTAGTATCCCCACATCCCCGTCACTCCATCTCGTCCGTCCCGGCCTGGTGCGCATGACGCAACCACGTCCTCGACGTTCTAGTGCTAAGCACTATGGGCAATGTAGGCCTTTGGCGTTGCGACGCATGCGCGTTGGCTATCCTACGTCCGCTGCCGCCGGGCGACGTTTACGTCAGGCGGCTGGGTGGTCTATTTAAACCAGCCTAGGACAGCTTATGTTGTCCATGGCTGTGGGGCGCTGCTGTTGGATACGTGATCACTTTAGGTAATTATTTACACCTGTATTGCTACTTTGTATTTGCGTTTACTGGCCACTTTAGTTTTATTTGATTTATTTCAGATCAACTGTCTGATACATTTTTATTATTTTTCGTTTAGGCTTCTTTGCCTCTTGTTAGCATCATTGATCTTCAGTATAATTAACTCATCCACGGGATCTTTGGCTCCATACAGGGCCATTCTTTGTCTCTGGTTAGAGATAATTAGTAGATACCATTCAGGTGTCCATCTCTGATGAATCAACCTTTTTAACGCTGAACATTTTTCAACATGCTATATTTGATTAGGTAAGCCTATATATCATATAATTCACTTTTTGGATCTGGTCATTTGGTTCATCTCTTTAGTTGGATGACATAGATATTTATTTATTTTATATCAGTCAATAAAGTATCTCTATTTTGTTGTAGATGATCACGGAAGTTCCTTACTGTGATTGGGTTTTCACACATACCTCTTAAAACAGCGCCCCACTACATATTTTCTTCTGTTGTTTTTACCAATACAATTTCTGGTAGGTATAGGAGACTATGTTAGTCCCCCAATGGGTTGTCTATTATTTGCGGCACTGTTAAGTGTTGCAATAGTCACCCTTTGTTAATATATTTTAATTTTCATTTCAATTTTGTGTCTTTTATTTTAAATAACCACCTACAGGCACCTATGATCGGTGGACTCCCACTAGGCACCCTGGTGGCATTTTGATGCGCCTTCCTATGGGAATTGTCAGGTTGGTGGCCCACGTTTGTTCCTCTTCCTTTTGCCTGCTGGTCACGTTTTCCACTTTTGGCCACATAATTCCCCCCCCCCCCCTCTCCGGGCAATGATGTGCAATTTACTAATATGAATTTTTGTCTTGTTTTGTTTATAGATTTGTTTGTAACTGTACTGTACCTCTCTTCACCCCCGATGAAGCCAATGAATTGGCGAAACATGTTGGGTTAGCCTTGTGATCTAGTGCATCATGTGTACAGTATGACATGTTCAACTCTTTCTATATATATATTTGTGTCAATATTTGGATGTATTAATAAAATTACCTTTTTTAAACTTTACACTATTTGATGTATTTTCTGGCACCGTCATAATCCCACATTCCCTACTTCCTTTTTTACAAATGTCCCTTTGGAGTCTATACCTCTTTTAATTCAAGAAAGTATTTTGGTTGCCTTAGAAAATGCAGCTTGGCAGTACATACTAATATTAAGTCTATGATCCACCAAAACACCCAGATTCTTCTTAATAATGACTCTCCCTGTTGTTCTTTTCCTAGAATATATGATGCATGTATGTTTTTAGCCTCTAAGTACATAGGTTTACATGTATCAATAATGTTGGGCGAACAATTTGAGCCAAGCAAAAAGTTTACCTCGAACATTGCCTGTGCGCCTGGTCGGCGAACAACGGAATTCGCGGGTGGCTTGGTGGGATGTTTGCCCGCTGAGCGCTCCACAATGCACTGCACCCTTCACATTGCATTCTAGGTCCCTAATTGGATTAAGCCTGGCAAGCCTCGCCAATTAGGGTGTCAGAGCCCTGATTGGACAAAGCGATGATGACTTTCTCCAATCATGGCTCAGTGCTCATAGCCCCACTCCACATTATAAAAGGTAACTTCCCATAGAAATCTTGTACAGTATGTTGGAGTGCATATAGATAGAGCAGGGCTCAGTTTGCTACTAGCAAGTTAGTGTGTTCACTTATTGTGACTTTGAGTGTAGAGTTAGTGTAGTGTTAGTATAGTGTTTGAGAATAGTGTGTCAGTGTAGTGTGTTAGTATAGTGTGTTAGTGTAGTGCAGTGTTTAACTTCTTCCCACCTAGCCAATGCACATAAACGGCCTGGTGGACACTTCGCCTTTCTAAGTGGATGTACAGGAACGTCCCTCAGAACAAGCAGCGATGCGATCCCAATGCACTCATGTCCCCTGGACACGACACATCTCCGATCAGCAGAAGGGCTCTGAGATTGGCCCTTCTGATCACATGATGGCTGTGTCCAATTACAGCCATTGTGTGATGTAAACAGAGCCGTCTGTCAGTTGATTGGCTCTGCTTCTCCTCACACAGAGCCTGTCAGTGAGGAGAAGGTTAGCCAGTCTGTGTTGCCGGCGGGAATCAGTGAGTGTACAGCACTTTACACTCACTGATCACACAGCAAGTGTCCCCAAAAAGTGTACCCACACAGTATCCCTACACAGTGCCCCCACACAGTAAAACACATCTGTCTCAGTGATCAACATCTGTGCACATCAACCCCAGTGATCAACATCTGCGCATATCTGTCCCAGTGATCAACATCTGTCATCTGCGAACATCTGTCCCAGTGATCAACATCTGTCCCAGTGATCAACATCTGCACAAATCTGTCCCAGTGATCAACATCTATTGAATAGGGTAATTTTGTGGGTAGTTCCATTGTCCTGGTGCTCTAGGGCCTTCAAAATGTAATAACTAGTCAGGAAATTAGATGTGTAATTTCCACAGACTGTGTAATAGTCTCACACATGTGGTATCGCCATACTCAAGACGAGTAGCAGAATGTATTTTGGGGTGTATTTTTTGCTATGTATATGCTATGTGTTAGATAAATCTTTAAAATTGACGACTTTGTGTAATTAAAATGCGTTTTCTTTCCACATTTTTCAAAAACTTGTGGAAAAAAATGACATGTTCAAAAGACTCATTATGCCTCATAGAATATACGTTGAGGTGTTTGCTTTCCGAAATGGATTTCAATTTTGTGGGCATTTCCATTGTCCCTGTGCTCCAGAGCCTTCAACAGTGTGATAGGTAGTCATGACATTAGATGTGTAATGTATGCTCCTAGAATGCCTGAAGGTGCTACTTGGATAAAAAAAGTCTTACACATGTGGTATCACCATACCCAGGAGGAGTAGCAGACCGTGTTTTGGGGTGTAACTTGTAAATATGCCAATTTTATGGGGAAAAAAATATAAAAATGTCTTCAATTCACTATGCCTCTTAACAAATATTCTTTCCAAAAAGGGGCCATTTGGGGAACATTTTTACTGCCCTGACATTTTAGGGCCTCAAGAAATAAGATAGGCCATTAGAACATCAGGATTGATCAATTTGCAATTAAGCGTAGCATAGCTTGTAGACTTTTATATACTCTTGAACAGGCCCAGACTGGGAGAAAGAATAGGCCTGAGCATTTTAGACTGAGCAGCCTATGGCATATTTCCCAGCCCCTTCCCCAACCTCCATCCTCATGGAGGTGAAGGGGACCAGAAAAGAGCACAGAGGGGGTCGTAGAGCATAGGGGGGCGGAGAGCACGAGGGGTTGGCAGAGAGCATAGGGGAGAACGTGAGGGAGTAAAGGACACTGTGGGGGTTATGTGAGCACAAGGGGGACTGGATTGCACTGGGGGGGAGTCTGAAAGCACAGAAATAGGGGGCTGAAGAGCATGGGGGGGAGCTGAGAGCACTGGGGAGAGCTGAGAGCACCGGGGGGCTGGAGAGCACAGGGGGAAGCCAGAGAGCACTGGGGGGGGTGGAGAGCACATGGGTGGGGGGAGCTGAGAGTACAGGGGGGATAGCACTGGGGGGGAAGTCAGAGAGCACTGGGGGGATGGAGAGCACATGGGGGGAACTGAGAGCATGGGGGGAGCCTGGGAGCATGGGGAGGAGCTTAGAGAAAAGGGGTGGGGGAGTCTGAGAGCACTAGGGGGCTGAAGAACACTTGGGGGCTGGCGATCAGGGGGGGCACTGGGGGGGAAGTCAGAGCACTGGGGGGATGAGAGCACATGGAGGGGGAACCTGAGAGGCTGGGGGGGTCAGAGAGCACTAGGGGGTGGAGAGCACATGGGGGGCCTGAGAGCCGGGGGGGTCAGAGAGCACTGGGGGGTGGAGAGCACATGGGGGACCTGAGAGCCTGGGGGGGTGGAGAGCACATGGGGGACCTGAGAGCCCGGTGGGTCAGAGAGCACTGGGGGGGGGGTGGAGAGCACATGGGGGTACCTGAGAGCCCGGGGAGGTCAGAGAGCACTGGGGGGGTGGAGAGCACCTGTGGAACCTGAGAGCCCGGGGAGGTCAGAGAGCACTGGGGGGGTGGAGAGCACATCAATCTCTCCATCTTCCTCCTGCAGCCTCTGAATGCATGCGGGAGAGAGAGGAGGATAAACTTCAGTAGAATAGAGAGATTGATTCTTCTATGCAGCCGCCCCGCCGCTCCTCCTATCCAGGCGCACAGGGTGCTTACCTACTTACCTACTTTCTGGTCCAGTGTCTCCTCCAGATCCCCTCCCGCATCATGATCACAGATCGCCTGACCTGTAGGTTCCGCCCCCCCTGGCCTAACGGCAGAACGGAACTGGCTGGGGGGCCACAGAGAGGCCAGGTGAGCGGCGCGGGCTCAAGGAGCAGCCCAGCTGCTTTGGCCATACCAGGCAGCACATGTGTCCCGGCGGCCCCAGCCCACCGGCAAGTGCCCAGTGTGCCCTATGGCCAGTCCGGGCCTGCTCTTGAATAACTTTTACACAAACCAATTATCATACACTTATTAGGATTTTTTTTTACCAAAGACATGTAGCAGAATACATTCTGGCCTAAATTGATGCCAAAATTTGATTTTATTGGATATTTTTTAAAACAGAAAGTAGAAAATATATATATTTTTAAAAAAATTCTCTTTTTTTTTGCTTATATTGCAAAAAATAAAAAACCCAGTGGTGAATAAATACCACCAAAGAAAGCTCTATTTTTTTGAAAAAAAATCTGAAAAATTTCACTTGGGTACAATTTAGCATGACTGAGTATTTGTTATTTAACCACCTCAATACAGGGCACTTATACCCCCTTCCTGCCCAGGCCATTTCTCAGCTTTCAGCGCTGTCACACTTTGAATGACAATTGCGCAGTCATGCTACACTGTAACCATGTGAAATTGTTATCATTTTCTTCACATAAATAGAGCTTTATTTTGGTGGTATTTAATTACCCCTGGTTTTTTTTTTTTTCCTAAAACAAAAAAAAAAAAAAGACCAAGAATTTTGAAACAAAAAAAAGTTTTTCTTAGTTTCTGTCAGTAAATTTTGTAAATAAGTAATTTTTCTCCTTCACTGATGGGTGCTGATGTGGTGGCACTGATGAGGCGGCACTTATGGGCACTGATGAGGCGGCACTTATGGGCACTGATTAGGTGCCACTGATGAGGAGGCACGAATATTCCGCACTTATGGGCACTGATAGGTGGCACTGATGGGTGGCACTGGTGGGCACTGTAGTACACAATGGCTATGAATGGATTACATTCCTAAAAAGAATTGCTTAAAACAGTGACCATCACTGTGACCATCACTGTTACATGCAATCATAGTGTTAAAAAAAAATACCACTTACCTCCCCAGAGTAGCACAGCGTCACTATGGTAACATTGCACTGCTCTGGTCACAGTATATAACAAATAAATATAAAATAAAGGTAGAAAAATATATAAAATAAAGAAAAAATGTTTAATAAAATCCAAACTTTTTAAATTAATTTTAAAGCGTGACTCCACTTCTGTCGAGAATTTTTTTTCCCTCTGGGTGAATGTACATTACATGGATTTTAACAAGCTTTGTTGCAGATTTCTACCTTTTGTTATTCTGAAGAAATCCCTGTGTGTTTGTCTGTATCCATTTGGGAAAGTGAGTCTAATGACAAAAGGAGGGCACTAATTGGGGCCCACCTGCGTGAGACTGTGGCCAGCACACACCAGGATAATTAGGTGTAGCTAGGCAAATGTGCTGGTTTGTGTCACTAATTTTATATTTCAGGTGTGTACTGGCCAATAGAACTGAATGGAAGGTTCTGGCTGAACCCAGTCGGCCTATAAAGAGGCAGCTGCAGTGGGGCTTATTCACCTTCCCCCCCCTGGAACGGATCAACAGGACGAAGTGCTGCCGGTTTTTCAGACACCATACCTGTCAACATGGAATCCCTAGTAAGACAATTGCTGAACAAAGCCAGTGAAGATGGAGGCGAAGCCTGGCTGCGGCGCTGTCTGGAGACAGCCACCGGGAGTGAGGAAGATGCCGAAGCGGATGTGGTCACATCGCACAGGAGAAGTGCCGGCCAGTGGGTAGACGAACCGGAGGTCAGCGGGTGGCAGCACCGGAGCACAGCCCCCAGGAGAGCCAGCCCAGCAGCAGTAACGACGGTGGACGCGGCGGCAGAGGACAACATGGCGGCGGAGGATGACGACGGACAGGCGGGCCCCAGCCGCCGCTCAGGAGTGAAAAGGCGGACCGGCTCACGATCACCTGCATTCAGCAGTCGGCGGGGCGCTCCGAAGAGGCCCGCAGCTCCTGAGGAGAAAAGGGAGCCTTCCCCTGCACAAGCTCGCAAGTTGCCCACCGCTGGTAAGGACCCTGCACAGCCAGCATTTCGCCGGGCAAAGGAGGATCAAGTCACGGAGGTTCCAGGTCACAGTCTGCTGCTGGAGGGGATGGCTCAGCAAAGGGCAGAGCATCCCCCAGTGGCTGGTGAGTGTAATCAACTTGCTGCTGTTAAAGTTATAATGGATTCTTTGTCATCGCTTGTTAAATCACTTTCTCCTCCTGTTAACCCTGTCTCTGCTAAACCTTCTCTCCTATCCTCTGCTCATGTGTCTCTGTCTGCTCCCCTGCAGGGATCTGTGCAATCTGGTCTAAGCAATATGGGTACTAATGTATTATCCTTTGAACATAGCTTGCCTGAAACACATATGAAAGAAGTTATGCCTTGTGAAATTTCCCCATTAGGCTATCATCTGGGGTTACCAATTAAGGAGAAAATATGGAAAGGTGATTTTGTGGACATATTATCACTTCTCCCTGTACAAAAAGACTCTGGATTTAAAACAGATAGAAGGGGAGAGGATAAGCAGGAGGATGATGCCCAGGTCATTTCACAATTGGCTGCAGGCATTTTTTATATATTCTGGGGTTGTGGCCGAGAAGCACCCTAATTTATGCTGGGGGCTTTTTCAACATATGGACCACATTCTGGAAGCATATAAAAATTTTGGGGGGCTGGGGTGGTTCTTTTATGATGAAGCCTTCTGGCAGAAATTGGCCATTCATCCCTCACTTTGGTGGGGTATGAAGGACGTGGGCTTGTGGCTTAATTTAATGGTGTCTCAGAAACCCCCCATGCCCAGGCAGAGTCCTGCTGCCCCGAATGGTCCGGCTCAGTATAGGAAAGGATGCTGTTTCGCATTTAACGAACAGCAATGCCATTGGAACGCCTCCTGCAAGTACAGACACGAGTGCTCTTTTTGTGCTGGGGCACATCCAGTAGCAAAATGTTTTAAGAAAACTGCTGCAGGATCCGCGCCAGGGCAGAGGGATATTTTTTCCAAAAGCCCGCACTCCAGTGAGGCTGGAAAAAATGCGCCCGTGGCTGGAGTTATACCCAAACAGGGAGAGGGCCCTGGCACTCATTGAGGGTTTTTCTCAGGGTTTCCCATTACCCCCTTTTGCTGGGACGGTCTGCACGTTGGTGGATAACCTTAAATCTGTTTCCAATTTTCCCCAGGTGGTAAGGGACAAGGTTTGGAAGGAGATTGATGAAGGGCGGGTGGCAGGACCCTTTCGGGTACCCCCATTTAAGAATTTTCGTTTATCACCACTAGGGGTAGTCCCCAAAAAGGAGCATAATTCTTTCCGTTTGATCCATCACCTGTCTTTCCCCAAGGGACAGTCTTTGAATGATGATATTGACATATCATTGTGTTCTGTTTCTTATGCCACTTTTGAGGATGCAATTGGCAAAATTAGATCGTGTGGTCCTGGGGCACTATTGGCCAAAGCGGATGTGAAGTCAGCTTTCCGCCTTTTGCCCATCTCTCCTGAAGCCTTTAATTCACTGGGTTTTCATTTTGACGGTTGTTTCTTTTTTGATAAATGTCTCCCTATGGGTTGTTCTTTGTCGTGCGCTTACTTTGAGGAATTTTCCACGTTTTTACATTGGGTCGTTTGTATGCAGTCAGGGGTGCACATTGCAGTGCATTACCTGGACGATTTTTTATTTGTTGGGCCAGCGGAGGATGTGCGTTGTGCCAGTTTGTTGGGCACTTTCCGAGCAGTGGCTCAGTCATTTGGTGTCCCATTAGCCGAAGAAAAAACATGCACGCCAGTTTCCTCTTTGGAGTTTCTGGGGATACATATTGACACTGTGAGGGAAGAGTTCAGTTTGCCTACAGCTAAGATTGTAAAATTAAGATTTTTACTAGCACGATTTTTGAAGGCACCGAAGGTACGTTTGAAGGAATTACAGTCCTTATTGGGTATGTTGGCGTTTGCATGTCGGATCATGCCGGTAGGTCGAGTTTTTTCACAACGTCTGGCTTTGGCAATTTCTGGTTTAAAATCCCTGTATGCCCATGTTCGCTTGACTGCTGCATTAAAGGAGGATCTGGGGGTATGGGCCCGGTTTCTGGACTCCTATAATGGGCGCTCCTTCTTTCAAAGTGAATTTGTTTTTGCCCCTGACATGAAGTTGTTTACGGATGCGGCAGGTTCCAAGGGTTTTGGGGCCATCTGGGGATCCCACTGGTGCTGTGCAGCCTGGCCTGACTCCTGGGTCAGCCTGGGTGCCACCAAGAATATAGTCTTGCTCAAGCTTTTTCCGGTTTTGGTGGCATTAGAATTATGGGGCAAGTCTTTTGCGAATTTGCGCATTTTAGTGGAGACTGATAATAAGGGTGTGTTATTTGCGGTCAATTGCCTTTCTTCAAGCTCCTTATGGGTGGTCAAAATATTACGGCAGATTGTATTTTTGTGTCTCAAACACAATATTTGGCTAAAGGCTAAATTCACTCCTGGAAAATTGAACACAGTTGCTGACTCATTGTCCCGTTTTCAGATGGACCATTTTCGAAGATTGCTGCCAGAGGCGGACGCGGAAGGCGCCATGTGCCCGGTTCATTTATTTTTACTGATATGAGCATGGCCGTTGAAGCCATCAGAGGTTCGGTGGCACCCAAGACTTGGACAAGCTATTCTGTATCCTGGCAGAAGTGGCTGGCGTTTGCAAGTAATTCAGGTCTCAGGGGGGACGTACCGACATATGAAACAGGGGGAAAAAGGGGGTATGCCTGATTCACATAGAGCCAATATAAATTATTAATACCAAAGGATAGATGCGTCTGATAAAGGACGGGATCCTCCTAACCAAATGTCAACTGGAAAAAATGCAGGGGAAAGGGAAGGGAATTGGGACAAGGCCCAATGAGACGGTTATACGGTGAATCAACCACTATTCAATTGGTATTGAAAAAATAGAAAATACTTTATTGTTGTATGCTAATTGAACACATATCATCCTAATAAAATACATAGAATCATAAAGGAGAAAGGTTTCTCACATATAATAACACACTAGGATAAAAGAATATAGACATGGAAAAAACTTAACACAGTGCACTGTTGGAAAGAATTAAAACGATGACCAGAGTGGACTAGGGCCACCCGCTCTACTACTCCTTTAGCCTGGCTGAGAATGAGCATTCAATATCCGGACATGAATGATGTCTTATATAAAGGCCTACTAATCATGCTACATGAAATAACAACTGTAAATAATGCTCACTGCTGTCTAAACAAACAGATCAAACAGAAACATATGGTGGTAGCTGCTACAGATAGGTAGCTTCTTAGATCAAAGTCCAATCCTGAACTTGTATCAAGCAGATATGGTTGAGATTTAACAGTGTTCAACAGATATGTAGCAGGCTCTATGTACCTGAGAATGTGCTTGTAATTGATAGTAAAGAAAATGGCAAAGAATATATGCCTAATCAATGAGCACCTATCATATTGCACGTCAAGGTATCACATAGAGCTCCTGTAGGGGAAGGTCTGTTGTCGGCAGTCTCTGAAAAGGCACTGTAAATAGACCCCAATGCACGCCAGATATGATGTAATTAGATTGCATAGAAGATGGTAACCATATAATGATTAGCTGGCTTACCCATCCATGGCAAAAGACCGGCGATCTTGCTGACTGTAGGGTCTTTGTATGGCCGTGGCTGCTGGGGTGAGAGGAAGTCTCTGAGCAGTGTGGCTATTGTGGTGCTGCTCCTGGAAGCGAGGATCACTTCGGCTTGTGTAGATCTCCTGTGTAGACGGCGTCTCTCCGTCAGGTCACGTGTTGCCGCTATAGCGTGCGTAGCAGTAGACGTTTGTCGGCTCCAGGCAAACGTCTACTGCTACGCACGCTATAGCGGCAACACGTGACCTGACGGAGAGACGCCGTCTACACAGCAGATCTACACAAGCCGAAGTGATCCTCGCTTCCAGCAGCAGCACCACAATAGCCACACTGCACGGAGACTTCCTCTCACCCCAGCAGCCACGGCCATACAAAGACCCTACAGTCAGCAAGATCGCCGGTCTTTTGCCATGGATGGGTAAGCCAGCTAATCATTATATGGTTACCATCTTCTATGCAATCTAATTACATCATATCTGGCGTGCATTGGGGTCTATTTACAGTGCCTTTTCAGAGACTGCCGACAACAGACCTTCCCCTACAGGAGCTCTATGTGATACCTTGACGTGCAATATGATAGGTGCTCATTGATTAGGCATATATTCTTTGCCATTTTCTTTACTATCAATTACAAGCACATTCTCAGGTACATAGAGCCTGCTACATATCTGTTGAACACTGTTAAATCTCAACCATATCTGCTTGATACAAGTTCAGGATTGGACTTTGATCTAAGAAGCTACCTATCTGTAGCAGCTACCACCATATGTTTCTGTTTGATCTGTTTGTTTAGACATCAGTGAGCATTATTTACAGTTGTTATTTCATGTAGCATGATTAGTAGGCCTTTATATAAGACATCATTCATGTCCGGATATTGAATGCTCATTCTCAGCCAGGCTAAAGGAGTAGTAGAGCGGGTGGCCCTAGTCCACTCTGGTCATCGTTTTAATTCTTTCCAACAGTGCACTGTGTTAAGTTTTTTCCATGTCTATATTCTTTTATCCTAGTGTGTTATTATATGTGAGAAACCTTTCTCCTTTATGATTCTATGTATTTTATTAGGATGATATGTGTTCAATTAGCATACAACAATAAAGTATTTTCTATTTTTTCAATACCAATTGAATAGTGGTTGATTCACCGTATAACCGTCTCATTGGGCCTTGTCCCAATTCCCTTCCCTTTCCCCTGCATTTTTTCCTACCGACAGAAGGTGGCCTGCTTGCTTTTGTGGCATCCCTAATGGGAGCAGGGTTTTCCTACAGTCATATAATAAGATCTATGGCGGGCATCTCCTTTTTCTGCCGTTTGAAGGGGTTGCCGTCTTGTATGTCTTATTTTTCCATAAAACAGGTGTTGAAAGGCTACAAGAGGAGAACCTTTGTTGCTGATAACAGAAGGCCCATTTCTTTATCAATACTGTCCGATTTATGTGCCGGGACTACCTTGGTGTGTGACTCGCCTTACGAGGCTCTATTATTTAAAGCTGCTTTCGTGCTGGGATTTTTTGGAGCATTTCGGATTTCGGAACTGGTGCCAGATTCTAAATATGGACGCTCGGGCATACGCTCGGAGCATGTAGTTCTGGAGCAATCTGAGGTTCACATATGGCTACAACGTTCAAAGACGGAACATTATGGTAAGGGGTCATGGATCACTTTAAAAGCTCAGCTCAATGAGGAGTTATGCCCAGTATCGGTGGTTCGCCAATACCTGGCAATTAGACCGCAGGGTCATGGGCATCTTCTTATACACACAAACCGGTTACCTTTGTCCCGCTATCAATTTAATTTTATCCTCCATAAGTGTCTGGGGTTGATGGGTTTACAGAACCTAAAATTCTCTTCCCATTCTTTTCGAATAGGGGCAGCCTCGGAAGCCGCTAGGCATGGGTTACAGGATTTGGCTATTAAGAATATGGGGAGGTGGAGGTCAGATTGTTTCAAATTATATATACGTCCTAACTTGTTTGTTTAAATTCCAGACTTACAACGCACTGTGTGGATTCTGGGACATTCCTTTGTACATTGGGCACATAAGAGAGCGGCTCAACGGCCTTATACGGTGAACTTATCCTTGCAGCCAGAATCCTTCAGGTTATTCTGGAAGGGGGTGCGCGGTCTCCAGTGGTATAACTTATATTTTAATTTAAATAATTTGTTTCAGGTATGGCCTCCTCCCTCAATTTTGGTATTGCATTTAGGAGGAAATGATTTAGGGAATCTCAGGACTTTAGACCTTTTGTTTATGATCAAACGTGATCTTCATCGTTTTCATTCAACTTCTCCGGGTACAGTTATAATTTTTTCCGAGATTATTCCCCGCCTTTCTTGGCTCTCCTCTCCCTTGAGGAGAGTGATGGAAAGGATGAGGAAGCGGGTGAATAGGGCTTTAGAAAAATACATGCCCACTATTGGTGGGCTATCTTACCGCCATGTTGACCTGGAGGGTGGGGTCCCGGGGTTTTACAGAACTGATGGGGTTCACCTTTCAGAGATCAGCGTGGATCTGTTTAATTTGGGTATACAGTCTGGTATTGAAATGGCCGCGGTGGTGGGGATGGGCCGGACTTGAGGCAAGCCGGCCGGTGGGGACTGTTTGATTCAAATGATGGTGGTGTTTACTGGTTGCCCGAGTTCTAATAACTGGGCAGAACAATTTGGTTATGGTGATGATAATATATTTTGGTGATTTTTACTGATTAAAATGTTTAAGATGGTAAAAACCAATAAAGGTACCGTGGCCAATAATATTTGCCAAAATTAAATGGTGTGTTGTGCTTATTTATTAAATATTAGAGTAAGTTATGGGTAAGGTGGGTGTGTGTGTGGCCTACAGTCTCATGACAAAAGGAGGGCACTAATTGGGGCCCACCTGCGTGAGACTGTGGCCAGCACACACCAGGGTAATTAGGTGTAGCTAGGCAAATGTGCTGGTTTGTGTCACTAATTTTATATTTCAGGTGTGTACTGACCAATAGAACTGAATGGAAGGTTCTGGCTGAACCCAGTCGGCCTATAAAGAGGCAGCTGCAGTGGGGCTTATTCACCTTCCCCCCCTGGAACGGATCAACAGGACGAAGTGCTCCTGCCCCCCCTCCCCTAGTCGCGGTTACCTTTTATGTGGTATGAGTCACCTCGGTTTTCCGGGGGGGACTGTTTGATTCAAATGATGGTGGTGTTTACTGGTTGCCCGAGTTCTAATAACTGGGCAGAACAATTTGGTTATGGTGATGATAATATATTTTGGTGATTTTTACTGATTAAAATGTTTAAGATGGTAAAAACCAATAAAGGTACCGCGGCCAATAATATTTGCCAAAATTAAATGGTGGGTTGTGCTTATTTATTAAATATTAGAGTAAGTTATGGGTAAGGTGGGTGTGTGTGTGGCCTACAGTCTCATGAGTGTGGTTTCATAATTATCAATCAGCTGTGCCTGCATCCCTTTAGATGTGATTTCCCGTTGGGAGTATCTCACCAAAAATTACATTTTTGTTGCAAGGGGATGCCTGAAATCTGACTTGTATCTTGAGGCAGACTTCTGGGGAAATTGGTGAGATAATCACACAAGCAGAAAATGATGTTTCTGGGGGGGGGGGGGGGGGGTGCGAACAGAACTCCTCCAGGTAGCCAAATTGAATTGCATTTTCAGAAAAAGGAAAGGTAATTTTTAAGAACATTCAATTACAATATAACTTGTGTCGCAATTGTATATTATTTTGTCTTTATTTGATATATTTTCTTCCCATGAAAGTGGAGTTACCCTCTAAATACTGTAACCCAGTCAGTATCCCGGATTATCACCATATCAATCATATGATGACGTTGTACTGCTCTGGTGACTGACAGTATGTAAAAAGAAAAAGGGGGAAAACAATTATTTTCTTAATTTTCCCAAAAATTTAGACAAAAAATTACAACTTCAAAAAACTCACTGTGCATCTTACAAAATACCTCTAATTGTCTACTTTCCAAAAGGGGGTAATTTGGGGGGTATTTGTACTGTCCTGGCATTTCAGGGCTTCAAAAATGAGATCGGTACAGTACATCAGGACTGATCAATTTTTGAATATATATACACCATAGATTGTGGACTCTATAATGTTCACACAGACTAAATAATATACACTGATTTACATTTTTACCAAGCAAATGTATCAGAATACATTTTGGCATATATTTATGAAGAAAGATTTAGTTTTTTTAATTTTATAACAGAAACTAAGAAAAACATATATAGTAAAGAAAAAAAAATAAAAATAAAGAAAAACTGTGGTGATTAAATATCAATAAAGCTCTATCTGTCTCAAAAAATGCTAAAACGTACATTTGGATACAGCATTGCATAAGTGAGTAATTGGCATTCAAAGAGTGACAGTTCTGGAAGCTGAAAATTTAAAGGGGTTGTAAAGGTTTGTTTTTTATTTTCTAAATAGGTTCCTTTAAGCTAGTGCATTGTTGGTTCACTTACCTTTTCCTTTGCTTTCCCTTCTAAATCTTTTTTTTCTTTGTTTTCTTTGTCTGAATTTCTCACTTCCTGTTCCTCCTCAGTAAGCTGTTCAGTAAGCTGTTCTGGCTGACTCCACACCACTTGGATGATGGTGTGAAGTTTAGTGAGGAGAAACAGGAAGTGAGAAATTCAGACAAAGAAAAAAAAAACATTTAGAAGGTAAATCGAAGGAAAAGGTAAGTGAACCAACAATGCACTAGCTTAAAGGAACCTATTTAGAAAATAAAAAACAAACCTTTACAACCCCTTTAACTAAGCAGGAAGGGGGTGAAAGTGCTCAGTGTTGAAGTGGTTAATGCAATGTGTTCTGAAGATTAATGCATTCTGAGTAATGTTTTTATTGTATTGCTGTTTTCATTGGTACTGTCCTTTTTACTGTCTTTTCATTTTGTCTTCTTCATTGACTTCTTCATTGCAGAAGCAAAGCATTTAAATGAACTTTGCATTGTTACCCCAGAGATGGAAGGCAGAAATTAATGACTTAAAAATATTAGAATTTTAATAGTCTGCTTGTACAGTATGTATGAAGTTGGGGTTTTACACAGCTTTCACACGGCATCTACCTATGGTCCTCTGGAATATGCAGCATGTCTCTATAGGTTAATGGGGTTCGCTATGTATTCACTGTGTTATATTGTGTTATTAATACTGACTGTCTGTAGTTTATAAGGCACATAAGCAAAGTAGAGCTTTTACTGAGACTTCACTATACACTGTGCATACATTGTGATAAGTATACACATTTATGTGCACAGGAACTTCTGGGGCTAAATAGTACAACTGGCAGTCTGGGCAACAAACAAATTAGGCTTGCAAGAATGCCAAAAGAAAAACCAGAGACTTGCTGAGAATCATGTTTCAGCACTTAGGACAGAAACAACCCCAGTGGAAGAATTCTACTGGGAAGTATAGCTGAAAGACTATTCTTGACTCCAGGCATTAAGCAATTAATGGAATAGTGGTCTTCAGAGAGATGGTAGCAATTAAAACTGGCAAAATAAACGACCTGTTAATAAGGGAAGGTTCACAGGGAATAACTTATGACAAAGATCGGCATTATAGCATGAACTGCAAGAGAAGAAACGTACAGGGAAATGCCATTTCTGTTTATGTATAAGTAGAGGTTGAACTAGAACAGAGATAAATGTGTAATTTTTATTGAATTTTATTCCTTAGAGTATAAAGTTTTGTAATTAATTAGTCTATTGTTTACTAATTTGCATGTGTGTTTGTGTACATGAATGAATGTATGTATGCATGCATGTATGTATGTGTGAGTGTGTATATATTCAGTATAAATAATATATAATATTGTAGCATACCTCCCACCTGGGCAGTGTAGGATAACCTTCAAGATGGGGTGGCAGGCTAGCATTTAACATCTCGGGGTGCATCTTAGTCTTATTGTGGACTAAAAACATTTAGGAGCCAGTCACTTTTGTCTTTCTTATAGTTTATTCACTCAATAAAGAGGGATAGGGCTTTCTAGTAGCATCAAAGTAAACAGTGACACTTTTAGAGCAGGTTTCCAGCAGTAATTGGTCCTTTTATCCTATGCAAGCAGTCACAGATACCTTATAGTGTTGAGGAATGAGGTCTCCATGCAAAGTCAATTTACAGCTGCTTGTCTCAAGCAGGTACTGTAGCCATCTTCCATAAAAGGTTTTCCCAAGGATGCCCTCATACACTAGTCATCTCCCAGATTCTTTTAAAGATGCTCCATGCAGGTAGTCATCTTCCTGATTTCTCCACAGATGCTCCACACAGATAGACATCTCTTGCACTAGCTCTTTATGGTTATGCCCTCCAGCAAGGCAGCTTAAAGCGGGGTTCCGGGCAGTTCATGTGTCTTCCTGGATTTCCAGAGAGAGGTGCATGCTGGGTAACCAGCATGCACCTCTCGATCTCGCGCATGCGCAATAGAACGACGCTCGTAGCGCTGTTAGTTGAAATAATGCGATTTTTCAGCAGAGTAAAGCGTACAGACTCCTGGGGAAATTATGACACTCATTTCCCAGGAGGCCAGGCGGCTTAGGAAGGGAAGAAGACCCACCATGGTCCAGGAACTAGGCAGATTAGCAAATCTCCCTAGTAACAGCAATTTCCAGGAAAGTTTTTTTTTTTTGACAAAATGTTTTATTTTACATTACAGGGAACCTATTAAAATAAAGTTTAATTTTAGGGTGGACCTCCGCTTTAAGTTCTTAGGCCTTAGCACATACCTATGACTTGGGAACGGCCCGAGAAGAAAACACCTATTTACAGTGGCATACTCAGGAGCAAAAGACTAGATAGGAAGCACCAAGACCACTTTTAACAGTGGTTTCCTATTCAGGCCAAAGCCCAGGAGGAATGTCCTTTCTAAAAGGTTGCTCCGGATATTTATCCCCTTCCCTCAGCACATATCATTGGACCAAAAACCATCAGTGAATGGCTAGGAGAGATAAATATTCACAACTCATACGTTGTTACTTCTCACACTAACTAAAAGAGACAACTTAACAGCAGCAGGCATAATTAATTAATGTCCTGAGCTTAAGAGAATCCTAGTGATCACAGAAAATATAAACAAAGCTCAGACTAGTTACAGCCTAGCTGCAAACATTACTAAATTTAGCTAGGGACACTGAAGATTAACCACTCCCCCCCCCCCCCCCTTCCTGCTCAGGCCAATTTTCAGCTTTTAGCGTTTTTTCAATTGCGTGGCCATGCAACACTGTACCCATATAACATTTTTATCATTTTTTTTCACACAAAGAGAGCTTTCTTTTGGTGGTATTTAATCACCACAGTTTTTTTTATTTTTTATCTTTTTTTGCTAAACATACAAAACAAATAAAAAAAAATAAAAAATGTCATAGTTTGTTATAGAATTTTGCAAACAGGTTGATTATCTCCTTCACTGATATGCGCTGATGAGGCTGCACTGATGGGCACTTATAGGCTGCACTGATGGGCACTGATGAGGTAGCATTAATGAGCAGCACTGATGGGCACTGGACACTGATAAGTGGCAAGGATGGGCACTGATGAGGCGGCACTAATGGGCACTAATGAGGCTGAAATGATAGGTATTGCAGAGAGAAATTGGTCATGGGACTTTGAATGAGGCGTGTCACAAATGAAAAAGTAACAATGTAAATCGAATAGAAGGGAACGTGCACATGACGCCGATGCATGGGAGGACACCCCCCACCCGCATCCAGAGATGGGGATGGAGAGGGGAGGTATTCACTTGGGATACATTCACTTGAGGCAGGACACATTTTCAGATACAAGCACTTTGTCACATTTACTCATTACACTTTTTATATGTGTACATTTATACTTTTAGATTCAGTGTGGATCGGGTGTGTACTCCCACCTTCAACTCACATTATGACTTACTGGTCATCTGGTTCGTTGCATCACTGCACTCTTGCTTGGGTTACAGTGTGCAGGCTCAGAAACGGCGTTGTAACACTTCCGGTGACGTCAGACGCCGATGTGGTCCACGAGCGCCCCAGACCTCTCCTCTGTATTTCTATCTAAGACACAGATGCACAGAGCCGGCAGATGGCTTTCTATGGGTTTCTGAGTGACACAGCCTGTTGAACCAGCGAGCAAGGAGACACACCGCTGCAGGATTTTCCTCATGCTGATAGTTTTTAACCTCAATGTGAGTGTTTTTATTTACTGTACCATAAAGTTTCTACAGTTCATACTTAGAAGGCGCCTCTTTCTTTACCCTTTTTCTACATGTTTTTGTGTGTTTCTGCTATCCTGAAGAGGCCTGCCCTGAGTTATGGACCGTTTCTTTTTCACCCCTGGATATCACCATCCATCTTGCACGGTTTGTGCTCTCCCCTGATCCACACCCATTACAATAACAGACTCAGGTTCTCTGGCATCATTTGAACTATAGTTTGCGCCAGAACCACCCCCATTTCCATTGCTTTGGATGGGGGGCCCCCGTCTCAGCCCCGGACCTAGCATTGTATCCGCCGTCCTCTGTTTCTCCTATCAGTGGCTGGGCCAGCTTTCTGAGCTGGCATGTGAGTGTGAGATTCCTTGCCCCTTTTTTTTTTCTAAACCTAGGTAACTTTTTACCAATACACAATTTTTCATTTAAATCTATATCTATTTGTGGCATTGTACTCCTGACGAGTGGACAAATCCATGAAACGTCTGTAGAGTTCACATCATGCCCTCAATCTCTCGATTTCCATAAGGAACACTCATCGTGTACCTATGTTTGCAAACATCATTATGTATTTATCTCTATGAATTAAGCTTTATTTGTTATTTATCATGTTTCAGCTTAGAATGGCTTTTTTGGACCAGTTCTTATACCAATTGTTTTTTTGTACCTTGAGATAATGAAGTGTTTCAGCTTGTAAAATAAATATTTTTACTTATGTACCCTTCTATGCAATTTACATTGTTTCTTTTTCATTTGTGACACGCCTCATTCACAGTTCCATGACCAATTTCTCTCTGCAAAACATGTAACTAGGGATGGAGGCTAACACTCTGTTTTTATATGCACTGATAGGTAGCACTGATGGGCACTGATAGATGGCACCTATGGGCTCGGATAGGAGACACTGAAGGGCACTGAGAGGTGGTACTAATAGGCAGCACTGAAAGGTGGCACTGATGGGCACTGATAGGTGGCACTGATGGGCACAGATAGGCACTGGTAGGCAGTGATAATAGGTGACACTGATCATGAGGCACTGATTGGCAGCACTGATGGATACTAATTAGCAGCACTGGTGGGCGCGGATGCGTTTTAAGGGGAGTTCCCCTCTTCCTCAGAGCCAAGTTTGGATGCTGCGTAAAGCCCCATACACACGGTTGGACTTCCATCGGACTTTTCCCTGGATTTTTGTCCGAACAGAGTTGGACGGGCACACCCATAGCATACACACCACAGGACTTTTCTGCAAACTTTCCCAAAACTTTTTGCAACATCACGTGGTTTTTCTGCTCTTTTCTGCCCTTTACCGCCACCCTTTGGTCAACTTCTGCTATTGTTGGTTGATTTTAACATTAGTTGTTTTGTCCATCGGACAAAAGTCCTATGGTTTTCTGTACAGACGGTCGGACTTTGCTCCATCGGACTTTTGTTGGCCAAAAGTTTGTCCGTTTGCAGACCCAACTTTTGTCCGATGAAAACAAAAAACAAAACAAAAAAGTTTGTCCGATGGAGCGTACACACGGTCGGATTGTTGGTTCAACTGGCTCAAAATGAAGTTTGTTGGCCAAAAGTCCTACCGTGTGTATGGGGCTTAACTGATCATTATATAGTGTTCAAAAGAATTACATGCTGTCACATGATGTCCCACTAGAGGGAGGCTCCTCCCATATGGGAAGGTATAATGATACCTAGTACAAAACACATGAACCATTACACAATTTGCAAGACCAAGTTTTTCTGATGGTGGACTTTACTGGCACCCACATGAGACAGTATACAAGTTCTAAAATAATATCAAACTTTATTTACAATCTTTTAAAAGTAACACCATCGCATAAATACATTAATCTAAAATCAATTATCACTTGGGACCAATATACAGACACCTCTTTCTGATAGATTTACACTCAAAAACATGGAAGAGAGGTGTGTGTATTCTTGTCTGCTGGTTGATGTGTTTTGCTAATTGCGTAGCTTCCTCAGGACCAACTTATAGAGTATCATATTCTGCTAAATGCAACAAAAATCTATTCATTTATTACACTGCGGAGGAAGTTCCCCATCAGGTCCGCTCAGCCAATGACGTAGGCGGGGTCTGACATATGAGGGGGCGGACCTGATGGGAAACTTCCTCTGCAGTGTAATAAATGAATAGACCCACCCCTTCTCACGTTCCGCATCTGGTCCGCTTAGCCTTACACCTACGTCATTGGCTGTGCGGACCTGATGGGGAACTTTAGAAGGGGCGGGTCTATTCATTTATTACACTGCGGAGGAAGTTCCCCATCAGGTCCGCTCAGGCTCAGCCAATGACGTTTCGTGTGGACAGCGCTGGACATCGGATCACCGTGGGACACTGGATTTCATCGCTGGAATGTTTTTTTTTTTAAATTTTATTTTTAAAAAGGGCTTTCCCAATGGTGTCAGTGTTTTTTTTTACAATTTGTTACACTTTCTTTGTGAAATGGTAGGGGTACAATGTACCCCATTACCAATTCACATAGGGGGGCCGGGATCTGGGGGTCCCCTTTGTTAAAGGGGTCTTCCAGATTCCGATAAGCCCCCTGCCCGCAGACCCCCACAACCACCGGGCAAGGGTTGGGGGTATGAGGCCCTTGTCCCCATCAACATGGGGACATGGTGCTTTGAGGGGTCACAGACCCCCAAAGCATCCTCCCAATGTTGAGGACATATGGCCTGGTACGGTTCAGGGGCTCTCTCGTCCCCCCCATCTTTTCCTGCGGCCTGCCAGGTTGTGTGCTCGGATAAAGGGTACGGTATGGATTTTTGGGGGAACCCCATGACATTTTTTTTAAATTTGGGGTGGAGTTCCCCTTAAAATCCATACCAGAGCTGAAGGGCCTGGTATGGATATTTGGGGGGAACCCCACGCATTTTTTTTAAAATTTGCGGCAGGGTTCCCCTTAATATCCATACCAGACCTGAAGGGCCTGGTAATTGAATTTGGGGGGACCCCCACGCATTTTTTATTTTTTTTTATCAATGACTTTCCTATGTATTGCCGGGAGCCGACAATTCATTATAGCCACGAGTGAGTTTTAAATGTCTTTTTTTCCTTCAGAAATTACACTTTGTGCAGGGACAGTTCTAAGCACGGGAAACAAGCGCGACTTTACAGGCATACTATACACCCCCCCCCCCCTGGGTACAAAATTTAAAGGAATATTTCACTTTTATTGTTTCACTTTAAGCATTATTAAAATCACTGCTCCCGAAAAAACTGCAGTTTTTAAAACTTTTTTTTGCATTGATACATGTCCCCTGGGGCAGGACCCGGGTCCCCAAACCCTTTTTAGGACAATAGCTTGCATATTAGCATTTATAATTAGCACTTTTGATTTCGAACGTTCGAGTCCATTGTATTTAATAGGGTTCTAAATTTCACGCAAACTTTCTGTCTGTTCACAGGTTCTGGTGCGAACCGAACAGGGGGGTGTTCGGTTCATCCCTAGTCACAAACCTTGGACTCCTGAGGAGTTTGTCCACCCGTATTAGCTTACCTTGCCCGGTACCAGCACGATCCTAGATCCCTCAGAGCACCCAGTCATTAGCCGTAACTCAGTGTAGGGTAAATTGCATAAAACTTTATTGAAGAACAAACACAAGGATATAACTCTGAGGCCCCGTTCACACCTATGCGAATTGGTTGCGGCTTACACCGCATCCAATTCGCATAACATTATAAAATACATTGATTTCAATGAGGCTGGTTCACATATGTGTGATGAATTCGCACTGCGCATTGCCGAAAAAACGTGTGCGTTCTCTAGGCATTGCGGTGCGGCTCAGGTGCGAATTCAGGCCCATTATGTTCTATGAATACAAACAATATTCGCGCTGCTAACACATGTAAGCAGCTACAATACCTGTGGAAAAAGTAACAACAAAGAATATACAAAAAATGTAGCGCTATGCTTAATAACAATATAAGACACCCAAGTGCTCAAGGTGACTAGATCACAATGGATCTAATAATGAGTCCCGATATATGAAAATGCAAAACACAAAAAAGAAAAGTCTTTGATGACAAGACCGTGAATAAAATTGAAACTGTCCGGTTCAAAAATGGTGAATGTTCAAAGTATTGAGTGACTTGTGACGTGACCACCACCACATGAAAGGGAGGCTTACCGGATGGAGTAGACCCTGTACACATACGTGTAGAGGGTCAAACAGGCTTAGTATGTATATATCCGTACATATGAAATCCCAGCTAGCACTGCACACATATGTATCCGAGATCCAAACTCAAGGATGACACCAGATATCCAAGCCCAATAGATGGATGAAAATGGCTCACATGGAAATCATGTAGAAGGAAGAAGGAGAGGGCACATAGCGTAATAACGTAAAGGATATTTAATAAACGTAGGTAAGTACACTTACATTCAATCCATGAACATAGCGCTTTGCAAAACACTCAGTGGCAGCAGTGGAGTCACCCGACGCGTTTCGCAAAACCTTGCATCGTCTGGGGTATACCTCCACTGTTGCCTGTATGCTATTTATAGGTTTCAAGGACCTCCCCTCTGGTCTGCCCATTGTAACAGTACTTCCTGAAAAATCAAAAATGGCGCTGGAGCGTGCGTTCCAAGCCTCTCTATGAAACCCCTACATAGAGTGTTGCTACATCCTCATAAAGGGAAGCTGAATTGACCAGATATGGGGGATACCTCTAAATGAATCCACATCGGTAACCTGCTCACCTATGCTTGATGCAGGGCTAAACCAACCTGTCTATGGAAACCCTCATGGAAAGAAGCCGGATATCGATCGCCACGATCATGGCGCTACACTCAAGCCACATGATAGACTCACGTGACCGTCATGTAACATCACATGACTATCGCAAAACGTCACATGACGTACGGACGTCGCGCCTCACAGAGACGGCGCGATTGCGTCATCAACCGATGGCGCGGCGTCCCCGGAACTGAGGCTCCACCTGGTTGGTATATAGGCTGCGCTGTGCTCCACCGCCGTAAGAAGCACGGAGCGTGAGACGCAGCCAATAGCAGGGATGAATTAACTATGAATGGTCCGCGGAGATATAACAAATCTTCCACTTCGGACCAAAGATGTGGAATCAATAGATGGAAACAAAGCAATAAGAATGCAATTGTGACCACCTACTACAAACATAGAATTGATTTTTAAAGTTCAACTCTAAAAAAACATCATAAAATTTTTTAATACTGAATATAAAATATATAAAATTATATAAAATTAGTGTTGGATGACAAAAAAGGGGAGTGAACCTTATTAGCATCAAATCACAGTGTGTATAAATAAGACAACAGTCTCATACGTGACTATAAGTGTCCCATTGACAGGGACAAAACCTCCCCCTCCCAGATGAATCACAGAAGGGAGCCCATAAGCCCCAACAGTGGACTATCCAATGGGCAAACCAGAAGGTGATCCCAATCACAACACACAATATCGGATGCAGCTATACATAACGTATTGAATGCATTAAAAAACATATATCATAAAATAAATGTACAAAAAAACTTTGTGTTAAAAGGTGAAATTTGATCCACAATCCAATAGAAACAACCATTACTAAGATTGGTCAATGAAGGAATTGATATCCCATTCGACATTTAAACCGGACGGCCTGTGCGTCTGTAGTTCATATATCCAGTAGGTCTCCAGCTGGGACACCCCTCTAATTTTGGGGGCACCCCTCCAATGAGGAATAAAGCGATCAATGATCAAAAATTGTGTACCAGCTGGATTCCTGCTGTGATGTAACCTATAATGTCTAGGCACCGTATGATTAACATCACCCCCTAAAATTAATGAAACATGTTCCCCCACTCTGACCGAAAAGGGCCTGATGGTACGACCTACATATTGTTTCCCGCAAGGGCAGGTGATAAGGTATACAATATGTGTGGTGGAGCATGTACAAAAATGTTTGATCGGATATGACTTCCCTGTGTTGGTAGACCTGAACTCTAGTGTTTTAATTCTTCCAGATGTGTTGTATCTACACACACTACACTTCTTACAGGGATGATAACCTACCAGTTGGTGAAAAAAGGAAGGACGTACTGGGGGGTTGATGATATTGGGTGCTATTCTACCCCGAAGGGTAGGTGCCCCTCTAAAGACGACTTTGGCCTGGTCCGGTAGAACTGAACCGAGGATATTATCATTTTTCAAAATGTCCCAGTGCTTCGCTATGATAGCTTTCACTTGTTTATGCTGTAGGGAGAAGGAAGTGAGCATTGCCCATTTAAAGGTGTTGTTGGGTTCGCCTTTCTGTTTAACCTCCAACAAAGAACGCCTGTCAGTCTCCAGTACTTGTCCGAGATCTCTATCGATACTGATAGGATCATAACCCTTATCGATAAAACGTTGTTTGAGGATCTCGGCCTGAGTCAGAAAAGTGTTGACATCACTGCAGTTCCTCCTCAATCTGAGGAACTGACTACGCGGGACTGACTTAAGCCAGGATTGATGATGACAACTGTCCTGTGGAATGTACCCATTCCGATCGGTTTTCTTAAAGTGTGTTTGAAAACAGAACTCACGATCATGGATACTAATTTCCAAATCTAGGAACTGGATCTTCTCATGGCTGGCAGTATATGAAAGGGAAATTCCTCTATCATTGGCATTTAGATGGTCCATGAAGATCTCAAGTGATGCCACACTGCCACTCCATAGGAGGAGGATGTTGTCAATGTACCTAGCCCAAAACGCCAAGTGTTGGGTGTCATAGGCATAGACGACATCCTCCTCCCATTTGGCCATGAAAAGGTTGGCCAGACTGGGGGCGTATTTAGCCCCCATGGCCACACCTCTCAGCTGGAGGTAAAAGTTGCCATTAAACCAGAAGTAACTACTTCTCGTTGCGAACTCCAACAATTCCATAATAAAAATCCTTTGAAAGGGAGCTAAAGTCTCTTCCTTCTCCAAAAAATACTGTACAGCCTCTAACCCCTTACTATGTGGGATACATGTATAAAGCGAGGCTACATCAGCTGTCACCAGGATGTAGTCACCTCCTATATTCACATCCTGAAGTTTTCTGATAGTAGCCCCGGTGTCCACCAAATAAGATGGTACACGTCTGACCAACGGTTGGAGATAATGGTCAATGTAGCGGCCAATTCTGGATGTAACGGAATTGATCCCGCTCACAATTGGACGACCGGGTGGGTGCACGGGATCTTTATGGACCTTCGGTAAATAGTAAATTGTCGGTATCCTAGGGACAGTAGGGACCAAAAACGCCTTTTCTTTTTTGTTTAAAATGTTTCTAGAGAAACCGCTGTCAACCAAGCTCTGAAGTTCAGTTTTGAACCTAGAAGTAGGATTGGAGGACATCTGTAAATAGGTGTTAGGCTCATGTAGGATTCTGAACATTTCTTTTTCATAATCAGATCAGTCCAGAACCACTATGCCTCCACCTTTGTCTGCAGGGCGAATTACCAAGTCCCTGTTAGAACACAGGGACTTGTGGCCCACACTGGACACAGTTTGACGAGAACCTCGTCTCTCTGGAATTTCTGACAAGTCCTTCAGTACTAGATCTCTGAAGATACTGACAGAGGGTGCTACGGGAACGGGGGGATTGAACAACGATGGGTTGGATAGACCCGACTGTACCGTCCCAAACGCAGCTGCCCTAGCCTCACTCACAATGGGATTAGTGATGAGGTACCGTTGTATATTGACCTTACGAATATACTTTTGTAGGTCGATAAAAGTACCGAACTTATCAAGTTTCTTAGGGGGGGCAAACTTGAGACCTTTGTCCAAAACTGATAATTCTTCAGGGGTGAATTCCTTAGTACTTAGGTTAAAAACGCCCTGGCCTTTTAAACTCTCCTTCTTTTTCCTTTCCTGAACTCTCTGCCCCCCTCTGGTCCCTCTCTTGGATCTAAACCTCTTTTGTGAGTGTCTCGTACCTCGTGAAAATCCCTGTGTATTATGGTTTTGTGAATTGGAATGGCCGGGACTATAATAAGAAGGTTCGGGAGGGTACCTAACACGTGTATGATAGCTATCATCACGTATCTCACCCAAAGGGGTAAATCTATTGTGGGTGGAGACGGGGGGGACCATAATATGGTGTGTAGTCATAATGGGATGATGGAACAGTTCTTTGTCGAGCTGGAGAGACATTATATGAATAGTCTTCATACCCATGATGACGTGGACCACTATGATGACGTGAGTGACCTCTAGATGAACCTCTGGTCCCTCTTGTCCCTCTAGATTTCCCCCTGCCCCGTTGGTGAGTGGGGGTATGAGGATTTCTAGATGGAAATGCTCGAGCAGGGCCCCCTTGTGAACTGAACACAGGGGCTGGGACACTGGGTGCAATCACGGACTGGGTCAGTGAAGGACCATTGGTAGAAATCTGGACAGAACTACTTGAGGAGGGGGCAGAATCCATCTCCACTCCAAAGGATGTTAGAAACAGCTTCTGCCATCCAAACACAGTATTGTTCCTATAGTCCCCAGCATCCCTGGAGTATTTCTTATGCTTTTTTAACTTCTGATCTCTATCCTCTTTCTCAAGATGGTTCTGTAGGCTAGTAGATAGAGAAAGATACTCAAGAGATTGTTTATGTGAAAAAAGTTTCTCCTTGAGTTCTTTAATTTCTCTATCTAACTCCGTTAATCTAGCCTTTTTTCTAGAGATCAGGACACCTAAAAATTTGATCCCGGCGTCATTGAAATAGTTAAACCAGGAATCAATCTCTGAATCTCCCTGCTGGGGTTGAACCTCCCAACGGAGACTTCTGGGAACCATACGATCCACTATGTATTGCTCCAGAAAGACCAAGTCCCATTGTAGATGTAATTCCGTGGACATAACATTTTTTAGTCTGGTGAATAAATCTCCTATCTCAGTGTCACTGATGGTGGTAGAAAACACACCTTCAGTGTTAACAGTGCGAGAAGCTCTGTAATCAAATACATCCATGGCTGGGTGTGTAATGATCAGAGTGAGTAGCTGCAGCAAATATACAAAATCCAAAATAGAACAAAAATACAAACAATATTCGCGCTGCTAACACATGTAAGCAGCTACAATACCTGTGGAAAAAGTAACAACAAAGAATATACAAAAAATGTAGCGCTATGCTTAATAACAATATAAGACACCCAAGTGCTCAAGGTGACTAGATCACAATGGATCTAATAATGAGTCCCGATATATGAAAATGCAAAACACAAAAAAGAAAAGTCTTTGATGACAAGACCGTGAATAAAATTGAAACTGTCCGGTTCAAAAATGGTGAATGTTCAAAGTATTGAGTGACTTGTGACGTGACCACCACCACATGAAAGGGAGGCTTACCGGATGGAGTAGACCATGTACACATACGTGTAGAGGGTCAAACAGGCTTAGTATGTATATATCCGTACATATGAAATCCCAGCTAGCACTGCACACATATGTATCCGAGATCCAAACTCAAGGATGACACCAGATATCCAAGCCCAATAGATGGATGAAAATGGCTCACATGGAAATCATGTAGAAGGAAGAAGGAGAGGGCACATAGCGTAATAACGTAAAGGATATTTAATAAACGTAGGTAAGTACACTTACATTCAATCCATGAACATAGCGCTTTGCAAAACACTCAGTGGCAGCAGTGGAGTCACCCGACGCGTTTCGCAAAACCTTGCATCGTCTGGGGTATACCTCCACTGTTGCCTGTATGCTATTTATAGGTATCAAGCACCTCCCCTCTGGTCTGCCCATTGTAACAGTACTTCCTGAAAAATCAAAAATGGCGCTGGAGCGTGCGTTCCAAGCCTCTCTATGAAACCCCTACATAGAGTGTTGCTACATCCTCATAAAGGGAAGCTGAATTGACCAGATATGGGGGATACCTCTAAATGAATCCACATCGGTAACCTGCTCCCTTTCAAAGGATTTTTATTATGGAATTGTTGGAGTTCGCAACGAGAAGTAGTTACTTCTGGTTTAATGGCAACTTTTACCTCCAGCTGAGAGGTGTGGCCATGGGGGCTAAATACGCCCCCAGTCTGGCCAACCTTTTCATGGCCAAATGGGAGGAGGATGTCGTCTATGCCTATGACACCCAACACTTGGCGTTTTGGGCTAGGTACATTGACGACATCCTCCTCCTATGGAGTGGCAGTGTGGCATCACTTGAGATCTTCATGGACCATCTAAATGCCAATGATATAGGAATTTCCCTTTCATATACTGCCAGCCATGAGAAGATCCAGTTCCTAGATTTGGAAATTAGTATCCATGATCGTGAGTTCTGTTTTCAAACACACTTTAAGAAAACCGATCGGAATGGGTACATTCCACAGGACAGTTGTCATCATCAATCCTGGCTTAAGTCAGTCCCGCGTAGTCAGTTCCTCAGATTGAGGAGGAACTGCAGTGATGTCAACACTTTTCTGACTCAGGCCGAGATCCTCAAACAACGTTTTATCGATAAGGGTTATGATCCTATCAGTATCAATAGAGATCTCGGACAAGTACTGGAGACTGACAGGCGTTCTTTGTTGGAGGTTAAACAGAAAGGCGAACCCAGCAACACCTTTAAATGGGCAATGCTCACTTCCTTCTCCCTACAGCATAAACAAGTGAAAGCTATCATAGCGAAGCACTGGGACATTTTGAAAAATGATAATATCCTCGGTTCAGTTCTACCGGACCAGGCCAAAGTCGTCTTTAGAGGGGCACCTACCCTTCGGGGTAGAATAGCACCCAATATCATCAACCCCCCAGTACGTCCTTCCTTTTTTCACCAACTGGTAGGTTATCATCCCTGTAAGAAGTGTAGTGTGTGTAGATACAACACATCTGGAAGAATTAAAACACTAGAGTTCAGGTCTACCAACACAGGGAAGTCATATCCGATCAAACATTTTTGTACATGCTCCACCACACATATTGTATACCTTATCACCTGCCCTTGCGGGAAACAATATGTAGGTCGTACCATCAGGCCCTTTTCGGTCAGAGTGGGGGAACATGTTTCATTAATTTTAGGGGGTGATGTTAATCATACGGTGCCTAGACATTATAGGTTACATCACAGCAGGAATCCAGCTGGTACACAATTTTTGATCATTGATCGCTTTATTCCTCATTGGAGGGGTGCCCCCAAAATTAGAGGGGTGTCCCAGCTGGAGACCTACTGGATATATGAACTACAGATGCACAGGCCGTCCGGTTTAAATGTCGAATGGGATATCAATTCCTTCATTGACCAATCTTAGTAATGGTTGTTTCTATTGGATTATGGATCAAATTTCACCTTTTAACACAAAGTTTTTTTGTACATTTATTTTATGATATATGTTTTTTAATGCATTCAATACGTTATGTATAGCTGCATCCGATATTGTGTGTTGTGATTGGGATCACCTTCTGGTTTGCCCATTGGATAGTCCACTGTTGGGGCTTATGGGCTCCCTTCTGTGATTCATCTGGGAGGGGGAGGTTTTGTCCCTGTCAATGGGACACTTATATTCACGTATGAGACTGTTGTCTTATTTATACACACTGTGATTTGATGCTAATAAGGTTCACTCCCCTTTTTTGTCATCCAACACTAATTTTATATAATTTTATATATTTTATATTCAGTATTAAAACAATTTATGATGTTTTTATTTAGAGTTGAACTTTAAAAATCAATTCTATGTTTGTAGTAGGTGGTCACAATTGCATTCTTATTGCTTTGTTTCCATCTATTGATTCCACATCTTTGGTCCGAAGTGGAAGATTTGTTATATCTCCGCGGACCATTCATAGTTAATTCATCCCTGCTATTGGCTGCGTCTCACGCTCCGTGCTTCTTACGGTGGTGGAGCGCAGCGCAGCCTATATACCAACCAGGTGGAGCCTCAGTTCCGGGGACGCCGCGCCATCGGTTGATGACGCGATCGCGCCGTCTCTGTGAGGCGCGACGTCCGTACGTCATGTGACGTTTTGCGATAGTCATGTGATGTTACATGACGGTCACGTGAGTCTATCATGTGGCTTGAGTGTAGCGCCATGATCGTGGCGATCGACATCCGGCTTTTTTCCATGAGGGTTTCCATAGACAGGTTGGTTTAGCCCTGCATCAAGCATAGGTGAGCAGGTTACCGATGTGGATTCATTTAGAGGTATCCCCCATATCTGGTCAATTCAGCTTCCCTTTATGAGGATGTAGCAACACTCTATGTAGGGGTTTCATAGAGAGGCTTGGAACGCACGCTCCAGCGCCATTTTTGATTTTTCAGGAAGTACTGTTACAATGGGCAGACCAGAGGGGAGGTCCTTGATACCTATACATAGCATACAGGCAACAGTGGAGGTATACCCCAGACGATGCAAGGTTTTGCGAAACGCGTCGGATGACTCCACTGCTGCCACTGAGTGTTTTGCAAAGCGCTATGTTCATGGATTGAATGTAAGTGTACTTACCTACGTTTATTAAATATCCTTTACGTTATTACGCTATGTGCCCTCTCCTTCTTCCTTCTACATGATTTCCATGTGAGCCATTTTCATCCATCTATTGGGCTTGGATATCTGGTGTCATCCTTGAGTTTGGATCTCGGATACATATGTGTGCAGTGCTAGCTGGGATTTCATATGTACGGATATATACATACTAAGCCTGTTTGACCCTCTACACGTATGTGTACATGGTCTACTCCATCCGGTAAGCCTCCCTTTCATGTGGTGGTGGTCACGTCACAAGTCACTCAATACTTTGAACATTCACCATTTTTGAACCGGACAGTTTCAATTTTATTCACGGTCTTGTCATCAAAGACTTTTCTTTTTTGTGTTTTGCATTTTCATATATCGGGACTCATTATTAGATCCATTGTGATCTAGTCACCTTGAGCACTTGGGTGTCTTATATTGTTATTAAGCATAGCGCTACATTTTTTGTATATTCTTTGTTGTTACTTTTTCCACAGGTATTGTAGCTGCTTACATGTGTTAGCAGCGCGAATATTGTTTGAATTTTTGTTCTATTTTGGATTTTGTATATTTGCTGCAGCTACTCACTCTGATCATTACACACCCAGCCATGGATGTATTTGATTACAGAGCTTCTCGCACTGTTAACACTGAAGGTGTGTTTTCTACCACCATCAGTGACACTGAGATAGGAGGTTTATTCACCTCACCAGACTAAAAAATGTTATGTCCACGGAATTACATCTACAATGGGACTTGGTCTTTCTGGAGCAATACATAGTGGATCGTATGGTTCCCAGAAGTCTCCGTTGGGAGGTTCAACCCCAGCAGGGAGATTCAGAGATTGATTCCTGGTTTAACTATTTCAATGACGCCGGGATCAAATTTTTAGGTGTCCTGATCTCTAGAAAAAAGGCTAGATTAACGGAGTTAGATAGAGAAATTAAAGAACTCAAGGAGAAACTTTTTTCACATAAACAATCTCTTGAGTATCTTTCTCTATCTACTAGCCTACAGAACCATCTTGAGAAAGAGGATAGAGATCAGAAGTTAAAAAAGCATAAGAAATACTCCAGGGATGCTGGGGACTATAGGAACAATACTGTGTTTGGGTGGCAGAAGCTGTTTCTAACATCCTTTGGAGTGGAGATGGATTCTGCCCCCTCCTCAAGTAGTTCTGTCCAGATTTCTACCAATGGTCCTTCACTGACCCAGTCCGTGATTGCACCCAGTGTCCCAGCCCCTGTGTTCAGTTCACAAGGGGGCCCTGCTCGAGCATTTCCATCTAGAAATCCTCATACCCCCACTCACCATCGGGGCAGGGGGAAATCTAGAGGGACAAGAGGGACCAGAGGTTCATCTAGAGGTCACTCACGTCATCATAGTGGTCCACGTCATCATGGGTATGAAGACTATTCATATAATGTCTCTCCAGCTCGACAAAGAACTGTTCCATCATCCCATTATGACTACACACCATATTATGGTCCCCCCCGTCTCCACCCACAATATATTTACCCCTTTGGGTGAGATACGTGATGATAGCTATCATACACGTGTTAGGTACCCTCCCGAACCTTCTTATTATAGTCCCGGCCATTCCAATTCACAAAACCATAATACACGGGATTTTCACGAGGTTCGAGACACTCACAAAAGAGATTTAGATCCAAGAGAGGGACCAGAGGGGGGCAGAGAGTTCAGGAAAGGAAAAAGAAGGAGAGTTTAAAAGGCCAGGGCGTTTTTAACCTAAGTACTAAGGAATTCACCCCTGAAGAATTATCAGTTTTGGACAAAGGTCTCAAGTTTGCCCCCCCTAAGAAACTTGATAAGTTCGGTACTTTTATCGACCTACAAAAGTATATTCGTAAGGTCAATATACAACGGTACCTCATCACTAATCCCATTGTGAGTGAGGCTAGGGCAGCTGCGTTTGGGACGGTACAGTCGGGTCTATCCAACCCGTCGTTGTTCAATCCCACCGTTCCCGTAGCACCCTCTGTCAGTATCTTCAGAGATCTAGTACTGAAGGACTTGTCAGAAATTCCAGAGAGACGAGGTTCTAGTCAAACTGTGTCCAGTGTGGGCCTCAAGTCCCTGTGTTCTAACAGGAACTTGGTAATTCGCCCTGCAGACAAAGGTGGAGGCATAGTGGTTCTGGACAGATCTGATTATGAAAAAGAAATGTTCAGAATCCTACATGAGCCTAACACCTATTTACAGATGTCCTCCAATCCTACTTCTAGGTTCAAAACTGAACTTCAGAGCTTGGTTGACAGCGGTTTCTCTAGAAACATTTTAAACAAAAAAGAAAAGGCGTTTTTGGTCCCTACTGTCCCTAGGATACCGACCATTTACTATTTACCGAAGGTCCATAAAGATCCCGTGCACCCACCCGGTCGTCCAATTGTGAGCGGGATCAATTCCGTTACATCCAGAATTGGCCGCTACATTGACCATTATCTCCAACCGTTGGTCAGACGTGCACCATCTTATTTGGCGGACACCGGGGCTACTATCAGAAAACTTCAGGATGTGAATATAGGAGGTGACTACATCCTGGTGATAGCTGATGTAGCCTCGCTTTATACATGTATCCCACATAGTAAGGGGTTAGAGGCTGTACAGTATTTTTTGGAGAAGGAAGAGACTTTAGCTCCCTTTCAAAGGATTTTTATTATGGAATTGTTGGAGTTCGCAACGAGAAGTAGTTACTTCTGGTTTAATGGCAACTTTTACCTCCAGCTGAGAGGTGTGGCCATGGGGGCTAAATACGCCCCCAGTCTGGCCAACCTTTTCATGGCCAAATGGGAGGAGGATGTCGTCTATGCCTATGACACCCAACACTTGGCGTTTTGGGCTAGGTACATTGACGACATCCTCCTCCTATGGAGTGGCAGTGTGGCATCACTTGAGATCTTCATGGACCATCTAAATGCCAATGATAGAGGAATTTCCCTTTCATATACTGCCAGCCATGAGAAGATCCAGTTCCTAGATTTGGAAATTAGTATCCATGATCGTGAGTTCTGTTTTCAAACACACTTTAAGAAAACCGATCGGAATGGGTACATTCCACAGGACAGTTGTCATCATCAATCCTGGCTTAAGTCAGTCCCGCGTAGTCAGTTCCTCAGATTGAGGAGGAACTGCAGTGATGTCAACACTTTTCTGACTCAGGCCGAGATCCTCAAACAACGTTTTATCTATAAGGGTTATGATCCTATCAGTATCAATAGAGATCTCGGACAAGTACTGGAGACTAGTGATGAGCCGAACACCCCCGGGTTCGGTTCGCACCAGAACCCGCGAACGGACCGAAAGTTCGTACGAACATTAGAACCCTATTAAATACAATGGATGCGAACGTTCGAATTCTAAAGTGCTAATTATAACGACTATTATGCATGTTATTGTCCTAAAAAGGGTTTGGGAACTCGGGTTCTGCACCAGGGGACATGTATCAATGCAAAAAGAAGTTTTAAAAACGGTTGTTTTTCGGGAGCAGTCATTTTAATGATGCATAAAGTGAAAAAAAAAAAGTCAAATATTCCTTTAAATATCGTACCTGGGGGGTGTCTAAAGTATGCCTGTGAAGTGCCACGTGTTTCCCGTGTTTAGAACTGTCCCTGCACAAAATGACACTTCTAAAGGAAAAAAAAGGCATTTAAAACTGCTTGCGGCTTTAATGTAATGTCTGGTCCCGGTAATATGGATGAAAATCTTTAAGAAAAATGGCATAGCTACCCCATGACCCCCCCCCCACCCCAGCCCATTACCAGCCCCTTTGGGTCTTGTATGGATATTAAGGGGAACCCCGCACATAAAATAAAAAAGGCCCTATATACTCTGAACAGCCGTATACAGGCGGTGCATACAAGACAGGGACTGTAGGTTTGTTCTTATGTAGAATCTGTTTGTAATTTTGAACAGGTACATTGTTTAAGTGTAGCTCCAGCCCAAAAATCTATTTTTAAACTTTTTGGAAAACATAGGTAAGGGTTATCACCCCTGTAACATTTGTTTTGCTGTCTGTGCCCCTGTTCAGAAAATTTCACCTCACTTTCCGTCCCAATGACAACTGTTTTTGAAATGTGGTGTTTTTCTTGAAACAAGGATTGGTGATAAAGCATCAGTACAGAGGAGACACCTTTCTCCCATATTAATTCTTACAGGAGAGAATTTTCCTTCCTAGGGGTAGATTTCCTCTCACTTCCTGTTGTCTTCTTGCGTTTGCAAGTAGGAGTCGTTTGTAAGTTGGATGTTTGAAAGTAGGGACCTGCCATATATACTCTGCAGAAATAGGCCCCTTAGTTGTTGGTGTTGGCACAACACTGTAAGCACTCACAGTTACTCTTGGTTGGTGCTGGAACGCCCTGCTGTCAACTATTATATCAGGAATTGTAATTACATATAATTGTTGAACAGTGGTAGTAAAAATTGGGCCTTTGATGGTGGTGCTGGTGCCACAACACTGTAAGCCCTGACAGTTACTCTTGGTGGGTGCAGCAATGGGCCCTGCTGTGAATTATTAGATCAAGAATTGTAATTGCATGCCCCTGTTGAACAGGGGCTGAAAAATTGGGCCTTTCGTGGTGGTGGTGGTGGTGGTGGTGTTGCCACAACACTGTAAGCCCTCAGAGTTACTCTTGGTGGGTGCAGGAATGGGCCCTGCTGTGAATTATTAGATCAAGAATTGTAATTACATGCCCCTTTTGAACAGGGGCTGAAAAATTGGGCCTTTCGTGGTGGTGGTGGTGGTGGCGTTGCCACAACACTGTAAGCCCTCAGAGTTACTCTTGGTGGGTGCAGCAATGGGCCCTGCTGTGAATTATTAGATCAAGAATTGTAATTACATGCCCCTGTTGAACAGGGGCTGAAAAATTGGGCCTTAGGCACTGGTGGCACAACACTCCAACCCCTCACAGATACTGTACTTGGAGCACAGCAATGAGCCCTGTTGCAAAGTATTGCTTCAAAAATTGTAATGACACGCCCCTGTTAAACAGGGGCTGAAAAATTGGGCCTTAGGCACTGGTGGCACAACACTCCAACCCCTCACAGATACTGTACTTGGAGCACAGCAATGAGCCCTGTTGCAAAGTATTGCTTCAAAAATTGTAATGACACGCCCCTGTTAAACAGGGGCTGAAAAATTGGGCCTTAGGCACTGGTGGCACAACACTCCAACCCCTCACAGATACTGTACTTGGAGCACAGCAATGAGCCCTGTTGCAAAGTATTGCTTCAAAAATTGTAATTACACGCCCCTGTTAAACAGGGGCTGAAAAATTGGGCCTTAGCCACTGGTGGCGGCACCCATAAACAAAAATGATCTTCCAAGCTATCATCATCAATCGTATCATTGAGGACTCGGAGGAGGAGGATAGCCAGTCAACATAACAGCACAGGCACTCAGCATCAGCATCAGTCTTGAAGGGATGTGACATGTTAAAATCAATTAGTCTGTTATATCAGCATCAGGTGTGTGGTAGCTGGTGGTGATCCAAGACTGGTTCATCTTGATGAAAGTCAGTCGATCAACCGAGTCGGTGGACAGGCGCACCCTGTGATCCGTGACAAATCCTCCAGCAGCACTGAATGTGCGTTCCGAAAGAACGCTGGATGCAGGACAGGCCAGTAGCTCAATTGCATACTGTGCAAGCTCTGGCCAGTGATCCATCCTCAAGACCCAGTAAGCCAGAGGATTTTCGGTGGGGAAGGTGTCCAAGTCTGACCTTGCCCCTAGATATTCCTGCACCATGTTTATCAGACGCTGGCGATGGTTGCTGGAACCGATCATACTTTGGGGCTGCGGACTAAAGAATTGTCTGAACGCATCGGTCAGACGGCCACCTTCCCCACCGCTCCTTCTTTGACTGGCCGAAGCCTCAGCAACTCGTTGTCCAGGACCAGGAGTTTGTAACCTCCCAGTCTCTGGGAACGCGTTGCACAGACCTTTCTGCAAGGCCTCCCGGAGTTGTCTCATCCTCTGCTCCCTCTGCGACGGTAACATAAGGTCCGCAACCTTACCCTTGTACCGTGGATCAAGGAGAGTGGCCAGCCAGTAATGGTCCCTCTCCTTGATCCGAAGAATACGAGGATCCTTCCGCAGACTTTGCAGGATCAGGGAGGCCATGCAGCGTAGGTTTGCTGAGGCATTCGGTCCGGAGTCCTCTGGGTCACTAAGGACGACATGATCCGCAGCCACCTCCTCCCAGCCACGTACAAGTCCACTGGTTTCTTGGGACTGTAAATCATCCCTAAAAGACTGCTGCTGATGATGCTGAGTGCCAGCCTCCACCTCCATGCTGACACAATCCTCCTCCTCCTCCTCCTCCTCCTCCTCTTCCTGTGCGATGGGTGGGACAGAAGGAACACTGTCTGGGTAAAGGGGGCCTTGAGAGGCAAGGAAGTCCTCCTCTTCCTGCCTCTGTTCTGCCTCAAGTGCCCTGTCCATTATTCCACGCAGCGTGTGCTCCAACAGGTGGACAAGAGGTACAGTGTCACTGATGCATGCACTGTCACTGCTCACCATCCTCGTGGCCTCCTCAAATGGTGCCAGGACAGTGCATGCATCCCTGATCATGCCCCACTGGCGTGGAGAAAAAAAACCAAGCTCCCCTGACCCTGTCCTGGTGCCGTAGTCGCACAGGTACTCATTGATGGCCCTCTGCTGCGTGTGCAGCCGCTGCAGCATGGCCAACGTTGAGTTCCACCTGGTGGGCATGTCACATATAAGGCGGTTCTTGGGCAGGTTCAACTCCTTTTGCAGCTCAGCCAGGCGAGCACTGGCATTATAAGATCTGCGGAAATGCACACAGACTTTCCTGGCCTGCCTCAGGACATCCTGTAAGCCCGGGTACCTGCCCAAGAACCGCTGCACCACCAGGTTAAGGACGTGAGCCACACAGGGCACATGGGTCAGTTGTCCCTGTCGGAGGGCGGAGAGGAGGTTGGTGCCATTGTCGCAAACCACCATTCCTGGCTTAAGCTGGCGTGGCGTCAACCACCTCTCGGCCTGGCCCTGCAGAGCAGACAGGACCTCTGCCCCAGTGTGGCTTCTGTCCCCCAAACACACCAGCGCAAGCACGGCATGGCATCTTTTTGCCTGCGTACTTGCGTAGCCCCTTGAACGGCTACGGAGCACCGCTGGTTCAGAGGACAAAGCACAGGAAGAGGCCATGGAGGAAGAAGAAGAGGAGGGGGTGGAGGAGAGAGGTGTGTCACAACCAGTAGTAGCATTTTGGAGGCGTGGCAGTGGAACAACCTCCAACACTACTGCACCTTGTCCTGCATCCTTCCCAGCTGCCAAAAGAGTGACCCAATGGGCCGTGAAAGAAAGGTAACGTCCCTGTCCATGCCTGCTGGACCATGAGTCAGCGGTAATATGCACCTTACCGCTGACCGCCCTGTCCAGCGAGGCCAAGACATTGCCTTCCACATGCCGGTAGAGAGCCGGAATAGCCTTCCGTGAGAAAAAGTGGCGTTTGGGAACCTGCCACTGAGGAACCGCACATTGCACAAACTCACGGAAGGGGGCCGAGTCTACCAACTGAAAAGACAGCAGTTGAAGCGCTAGCAATTTAGCCAAGCTAGCATTCAACCGCTGGGCATGTGGATGGCTGGGAGTGAACTTCTTTCGACGGTCCAGCAGCTGGGGCAGGGAAATTTGCCTGCTAGAATCGGACGTTGGTGTACTGCTAGCAGAGTGGCCGCAAGTACTTGGCTGTGACACACCTAATTCTACACCTTCATTCCTCTCAGTGCATGTTTCAGAGAGGACTGAAGTTATAGTGGGGTTGGAGATCCCAGCTGATGCGGTGCAAGGAGAGGTCCGCTTTGTTCTTTGGTGTGGGTCTTTGAGGTAGGCTTGCCAACGAGCTGCATGGCAGGTCAACATATGTCTGGTCAGGCATGTGGTACCCAAGCGGCTGATGTTTTGGCCACGCGATATACGCTTGAGACATATGTTGCAAACAGCAGCTGTGCGATCTGATGCACTAGCCTCAAAAAAGGCCCACACCAAAGAACTTTTTGAATGACGGGCAGAGGCAGCGCCCTGCACAGGCGGAGCTCTGCGGTGTGATTCCGTCGGTGTACTGCCCTTACGCTGGCCACCAAAGGGCATCCTGCCTCGTTGGAGATGTGCCTCCTCCTCATCCTCCTCCTCCTCCTCTCTCCTATTAGGCACCCACGTGGAGTCAGTGACCTCATCATCCCCTCCCTCCTCATCACTGGAGCCAATCTGGCAGTATGCTGCAGCTGCTGGAACATGACTGCCAGATTGGTGTCCTTCTTGAGCATCCCCTCTGTCTGCTCTCACGCTACTGCCTTCCTGTAGCTGGGTTTCATCATCAGACCCTTCGAAACGCTGGGCATCCTCCTGGAGCATGTACCCAACACTGTGCTCAAACAGTTCGGGGGACTCCTCAGGAGGAGGACATGGTGGGTCTAGGGAAGGAGTGACTGATGATGAGTCTGACATTGATACCAGGGAAGAGGACGCTTTGGCAGCTGCTTTGCCAGTACCCTGAGCCTGGGTGAGAGAGGATGAGGAGGAGGAGGAGGGCTTGGTCATCCACTCTACCAAGTCTTCGGCATGATGTGGCTCAACATGTCCAGCTGCCGAAAAGAAGGACAAGCGTGTCCCATGGCCATGTGCTGATGACAATGCACCGCGTCCACGACCAGCACTGTTGCCCCCAGACACAGAGCCTGCTTGCCCTCTTTTATTGCCTCCTGACTGTCTGCCTCTCCTTGTTTGCCTTCCAGACATTCTAATAGATGGCCTGCAGGGAGATGGGAAAAAAGCAATAAGGGCTACCTTCAGGTGTCCTTCTCTGTCCCTTTACTTAAGGATTTCTAAATATGGTTGAGGATGATTGCTTTCGCACAGAATAGCACAACGACAATTTCCCTGACTGTCCAAAAAACAAGGATTTCAAAGATGGTTGATGAGGAATGCTTTAGCACAGTATAGCACAAGGAGAATTTCCCTCACTGTCCTTCCCTGTCCCTACAAACAAGGATTAGCACAGTAAAACACACTGCCACTCTCCCTACCTATAGTTTTCTGTCCCTATAAAAAATGTTTTTTTAAAGATGGTTGATGATCAATGCTTTAGCACAGTATAGCACAAGGAGAATTTCCCTCACTGTCCTTCCCTGTCCCTAGAAACAAGGATTAGCACAGTGAAAGAAACTGACATTGTGCATTGTGGGCCGTTCGCGTCACTCGAATTAGGCGCGAACCGCCCAAATCGTTCGATCTTCGTCGAACGATCGAACAGCCGATGTTCGAGTCGAACGTATGTTCGACTCGAACACCGAGCTCATCCCTACTGGAGACTGACAGGCGTTCTTTGTTGGAGGTTAAACAGAAAGGCGAACCCAACAACACCTTTAAATGGGCAATGCTCACTTCCTTCTCCCTACAGCATAAACAAGTGAAAGCTATCATAGCGAAGCACTGGGACATTTTGAAAAATGATAATATCCTCGGTTCAGTTCTACCGGACCAGGCCAAAGTCGTCTTTAGAGGGGCACCTACCCTTCGGGGTAGAATAGCACCCAATATCATCAACCCCCCAGTACGTCCTTCCTTTTTTCACCAACTGGTAGGTTATCATCCCTGTAAGAAGTGTAGTGTGTGTAGATACAACACATCTGGAAGAATTAAAACACTAGAGTTCAGGTCTACCAACACAGGGAAGTCATATCCGATCAAACATTTTTGTACATGCTCCACCACACATGTTGTATACCTTATCACCTGCCCTTGCGGGAAACAATATGTAGGTCGTACCATCAGGCCCTTTTCGGTCAGAGTGGGGGAACATGTTTCATTAATTTTAGGGGGTGATGTTAATCATACGGTGCCTATACATTATAGGTTACATCACAGCAGGAATCCAGCTGGTACACAATTTTTGATCATTGATCGCTTTATTCCTCATTGGAGGGGTGCCCCCAAAATTAGAGGGGTGTCCCAGCTGGAGACCTACTGGATATATGAACTACAGATGCACAGGTCGTCCGGTTTAAATGTCGAATGGGATATCAATTCCTTCATTGACCAATCTTAGTAATGGTTGTTTCTATTGGATTATGGATCAAATTTCACCTTTTAACACAAAGTTTTTTTGTACATTTATTTTATGATATATGTTTTTTAATGCATTCAATACGTTATGTATAGCTGCATCCGATATTGTGTGTTGTGATTGGGATCACCTTCTGGTTTGCCCATTGGATAGTCCACTGTTGGGGCTTATGGGCTCCCTTCTGTGATTCATCTGGGAGGGGGAGGTTTTGTCCCTGTCAATGGGACACTTATATTCACGTATAAACAAGGATTAGCACAGTGAAAGAAACTGACACTCTCCCTACCTATAGTTTTCTGTCCCTAGAAAAAATGTTTTTTTAAAGATGGTTGATGATCAATGCTTTAGCACACTATAGCACAAGGAGAATTTCCCTCACTGTCCTTCCCTGTCCCTAGAAACAAGGATTAGCACAGTAAAACACACTGACACTCTCCCTACCTATAGTTTTCTGTCCCTAGAAAAAATGTTTTTTTAAAGATGGTTGATGATCAATGCTTTAGCACAGTATAGCACAAGGAGAATTTCCCTCACTGTCCTTCCCTGTCCCTAGAAACAAGGATTAGCACAGTGATACACACTGACACTCTCCCTACCTATAGTTTTCTGTCCCTAGAAAAAATGTTTTTTTAAAGATGGTTGATGATCAATGCTTTAGCACAGTATAGCACAAGGAGAATTTCCCTCACTGTCCTTCCCTGTCCCTAGAAACAAGGATTAGCACAGTGAAAGAAACTGACACTCTCCCTACCTATAGTTTTCTGTCCCTAGAAAAAATGTTTTTTTAAAGATGGTTGATGATCAATGCTTTAGCACAGTATAGCACAAGGAGAATTTCCCTCACTGTCCTTCCCTGTCCCTAGAAACAAGGATTAGCACAGTGAAAGAAACTGACACTCTCCCTACCTATAGTTTTCTGTCCCTAGAAAAAATGTTTTTTTAAAGATGGTTGATGATCAATGCTTTAGCACAGTATAGCACAAGGAGAATTTCCCTCACTGTCCTTCCCTGTCCCTAGAAACAAGGATTAGCACAGTAAAACACACTGACACTCTCCCTACCTATAGTTTTCTGTCCCTAGAAAAAATGTTTTTTTAAAGATGGTTGATGATCAATGCTTTAGCACAGTATAGCACAAGGAGAATTTCCCTCACTGTCCTTCCCTGTCCCTAGAAACAAGGATTAGCACAGTGAAACACACTGACACTCTCCCTACCTATAGTTTTCTGTCCCTAGAAAAAATGTTTTTTTAAAGATGGTTGATGATCAATGCTTTAGCACAGTATAGCACAAGGAGAATTTCCCTCACTGTCCTTCCCTGTCCCTAGAAACAAGGATTAGCACAGTGAAAGAAACTGACACTCTCCCTACCTATAGTTTTCTGTCCCTAGAAAAAATGTTTTTTTAAAGATGGTTGATGATCAATGCTTTAGCACAGTATAGCACAAGGAGAATTTCCCTCACTGTCCTTCCCTGTCCCTAGAAACAAGGATTAGCACAGTGAAAGAAACTGACACTCTCCCTACCTATAGTTTTCTGTCCCTAGAAAAAATGTTTTTTTAAAGATGGTTGATGATCAATGCTTTAGCACACTATAGCACAAGGAGAATTTCCCTCACTGTCCTTCCCTGTCCCTAGAAACAAGGATTAGCACAGTGAAACACACTGACACTCTCCCTACCTATAGTTTTCTGTCCCTAGAAAAAATGTTTTTTTAAAGATGGTTGATGATCAATGCTTTAGCACAGTATAGCACAAGGAGAATTTCCCTCACTGTCCTTCCCTGTCCTTAGAAACAAGGATTAGCACAGTGAAACACACTGACACTCTCCCTACCTATAGTTTTCTGTCCCTAGAAAAAATGTTTTTTTAAAGATGGTTGATGATCAATGCTTTAGCACACTATAGCACAAGGAGAATTTCCCTCACTGTCCTTCCCTGTCCCTAGAAACAAGGATTAGCACAGTAAAACACACTGACACTCTCCCTACCTATAGTTTTCTGTCCCTAGAAAAAATGTTTTTTTAAAGATGGTTGATGATCAATGCTTTAGCACACTATAGCACAAGGAGAATTTCCCTCACTGTCCTTCCCTGTCCCTAGAAACAAGGATTAGCACAGTAAAACACACTGACACTCTCCCTACCTATAGTTTTCTGTCCCTAGAAAAAAAGTTTTTTTAAAGATGGTTGATGATCAATGCTTTAGCACACTATAGCACAAGGAGAATTTCCCTCACTGTCCTTCCCTGTCCCTAGAAACAAGGATTAGCACAGTAAAACACACTGACACTCTCCCTACCTATAGTTTTCTGTCCCTAGAAAAAAAGTTTTTTTAAAGATAGTTGATGATCAATGCTTTAGCACACTATAGCACAAGGAGAATTTCCCTCACTGTCCTTCCCTGTCCCTAGAAACAAGGATTAGCACAGTAAAACACACTGACACTCTCCCTACCTATAGTTTTCTGTCCCTAGAAAAAATGTTTTTTTAAAGATGGTTGATGATCCATGCTTTAGCACAGTATAGCACAAGGAGAATTTCCCTCACTGTCCTTCCCTGTCCCTAGAAACAAGGATTAGCACAGTAAAACATACTGACACTCTCCCTACCTATCCTTCTCTTTCCCTAAACTAAAGGAATCCAGGTTAAGCAAGAAAAAAAAATGTCACTGTCCCTGCCTATGCTTCTCTTTCCCTGCTCCGGAACACACTACACTAGGCCGCCGTGCTGGCGGCCTTTTATAGTGTGGGGCGTGTACTAAACACCCTCAGCAATAATTGGCCACAGGCATCCTGCCTGTGGCCAATCATTGCTCTCCTCGCTGCCGGCGCTGTGATTGGCCAAGCATGCGGGGTCACAGTGCATGCTTGGCCAATCACAGCGCCTGGATGACACTGCGATGGCGTAGTGCATTGTGGGCCGTTCGCGTCACTCGAATTAGGCGCGAACCGCCCAAATCGTTCGATCTTCGTCGAACGATCGAACAGCCGATGTTCGAGTCGAACGTATGTTCGACTCGAACACCGAGCTCATCCCTACTGGAGACTGACAGGCGTTCTTTGTTGGAGGTTAAACAGAAAGGCGAACCCAACAACACCTTTAAATGGGCAATGCTCACTTCCTTCTCCCTACAGCATAAACAAGTGAAAGCTATCATAGCGAAGCACTGGGACATTTTGAAAAATGATAATATCCTCGGTTCAGTTCTACCGGACCAGGCCAAAGTCGTCTTTAGAGGGGCACCTACCCTTCGGGGTAGAATAGCACCCAATATCATCAACCCCCCAGTACGTCCTTCCTTTTTTCACCAACTGGTAGGTTATCATCCCTGTAAGAAGTGTAGTGTGTGTAGATACAACACATCTGGAAGAATTAAAACACTAGAGTTCAGGTCTACCAACACAGGGAAGTCATATCCGATCAAACATTTTTGTACATGCTCCACCACACATGTTGTATACCTTATCACCTGCCCTTGCGGGAAACAATATGTAGGTCGTACCATCAGGCCCTTTTCGGTCAGAGTGGGGGAACATGTTTCATTAATTTTAGGGGGTGATGTTAATCATACGGTGCCTATACATTATAGGTTACATCACAGCAGGAATCCAGCTGGTACACAATTTTTGATCATTGATCGCTTTATTCCTCATTGGAGGGGTGCCCCCAAAATTAGAGGGGTGTCCCAGCTGGAGACCTACTGGATATATGAACTACAGATGCACAGGTCGTCCGGTTTAAATGTCGAATGGGATATCAATTCCTTCATTGACCAATCTTAGTAATGGTTGTTTCTATTGGATTATGGATCAAATTTCACCTTTTAACACAAAGTTTTTTTGTACATTTATTTTATGATATATGTTTTTTAATGCATTCAATACGTTATGTATAGCTGCATCCGATATTGTGTGTTGTGATTGGGATCACCTTCTGGTTTGCCCATTGGATAGTCCACTGTTGGGGCTTATGGGCTCCCTTCTGTGATTCATCTGGGAGGGGGAGGTTTTGTCCCTGTCAATGGGACACTTATATTCACGTATGAGACTGTTGTCTTATTTATACACACTGTGATTTGATGCTAATAAGGTTCACTCCCCTTTTTTGTCATCCAACACTAATTTTATATAATTTTATATATTTTATATTCAGTATTAAAACAATTTATGATGTTTTTATTTAGAGTTGAACTTTAAAAATCAATTCTATGTTTGTAGTAGGTGGTCACAATTGCATTCTTATTGCTTTGTTTCCATCTATTGATTCCACATCTTTGGTCCGAAGTGGAAGATTTGTTATATCTCCGCGGACCATTCATAGTTAATTCATCCCTGCTATTGGCTGCGTCTCACGCTCCGTGCTTCTTACGGCGGTGGAGCGCAGCGCAGCCTATATACCAACCAGGTGGAGCCTCAGTTCCGGGGACGCTGCGCCATCGGTTGATGACGCGATCGCGCCGTCTCTGTGAGGCGCGACGTCCATACGTCATGTGACGTTTTGCGATAGTCATGTGATGTTACATGACGGTCACGTGAGTCTATCATGTGGCTTGAGTGTAGCGCCATGATCGTGGCGATCGACATCCGGCTTCTTTCCATGAGGGTTTCCATAGACAGGTTGGTTTAGCCCTGCATCAAGCATAGGTGAGCAGGTTACCGATGTGGATTCATTTAGAGGTATCCCCCATATCTGGTCAATTCAGCTTCCCTTTATGAGGATGTAGCAACACTCTATGTAGGGGTTTCATAGAGAGGCTTGGAACGCACGCTCCAGCGCCATTTTTGATTTTTCAGGAAGTACTGTTACAATGGGCAGACCAGAGGGGAGGTCCTTGATACCTATAAATAGCATACAGGCAACAGTGGAGGTATACCCCAGACGATGCAAGGTTTTGCGAAACGCGTCGGGTGACTCCACTGCTGCCACTGAGTGTTTTGCAAAGCGCTATGTTCATTGATTGAATGTAAGTGTACTTACCTACGTTTATTAAATATCCTTTACGTTATTACGCTATGTGCCCTCTCCTTCTTCCTTCTACATGATTTCCATGTGAGCCATTTTCATCCATCTATTGGGCTTGGATATCTGGTGTCATCCTTGAGTTTGGATCTCGGATACATATGTGTGCAGTGCTAGCTGGGATTTCATATGTACGGATATATACATACTAAGCCTGTTTGACCCTCTACACGTATGTGTACAGGGTCTACTCCATCCGGTAAGCCTCCCTTTCATGTGGTGGTGGTCACGTCACAAGTCACTAAATACTTTGAACATTCACCATTTTTGAACCGGACAGTTTCAATTTTATTCACGGTCTTGTCATCAAAGACTTTTCTTTTTTGTGTTTTGCATTTTCATATATCGGGACTCATTATTAGATCCATTGTGATCTAGTCACCTTGAGCACTTGGGTGTCTTATATTGTTATTAAGCATAGCGCTACATTTTTTGTATATTCTTTGTTGTTACTTTTTCCACAGGTATTGTAGCTGCTTACATGTGTTAGCAGCGCGAATATTGTTTGTATTTTTGTTCTATTTTGGATTTTGTATATTTGCTGCAGCTACTCACTCTGATCATTACACACCCAGCCATGGATGTATTTGATTACAGAGCTTCTCGCACTGTTAACACTGAAGGTGTGTTTTCTACCACCATCAGTGACACTGAGATAGGAGGTTTATTCACCAGACTAAAAAATGTTATGTCCACGGAAATACATCTACAATGGGACTTGGTCTTTCTGGAGCAATACATAGTGGATCGTATGGTTCCCAGAAGTCTCCGTTGGGAGGTTCAACCCCAGCAGGGAGATTCAGAGATTGATTCCTGGTTTAACTATTTCAATGACGCCGGGATCAAATTTTTAGGTGTCCTGATCTCTAGAAAAAAGGCTAGATTAACGGAGTTAGATAGAGAAATTAAAGAACTCAAGGAGAAACTTTTTTCACATAAACAATCTCTTGAGTATCTTTCTCTATCTGCTAGCCTACAGAACCATCTTGAGAAAAGAGGATAGAGATCAGAAGTTAAAAAAGCATAATAAATACTCCAGGGATGCTGGGGACTATAGGAACAATACTGTGTTTGGGTGGCAGAAGCTGTTGCTAACATCCTTTGGAGTGGAGATGGATTCTGCCCCCTCCTCAAGTAGTTCTGTCCAGATTTCTACCAATGGTCCTTCACTGACCCAGTCCGTGATTGCACCCAGTGTCCCAGCCCCTGTGTTCAGTTCACAAGGGGGCCCTGCTCGAGCATTTCCATCTAGAAATCCTCATACCCCCACTCACCATCGGGGCAGGGGGAAATCTAGAGGGACAAGAGGGACCAGAGGTTCATCTAGAGGTCACTCACGTCATCATAGTGGTCCACGTCATCATGGGTATGAAGACTATTCATATAATGTCTCTCCAGCTCGACAAAGAACTGTTCCATCATCCCATTATGACTACACACCATATTATGGTCCCCCCCGTCTCCACCCACAATATATTTACCCCTTTGGGTGAGATACGTGATGATAGCTATCATACACGTGTTAGGTACCCTCCCGAACCTTCTTATTATAGTCCCGGCCATTCCAATTCACAAAACCATAATACACGGGATTTTCACGAGGTTCGAGACACTCACAAAAGAGATTTAGATCCAAGAGAGGGACCAGAGGGGGGCAGAGAGTTCAGGAAAGGAAAAAGAAGGAGAGTTTAAAAGGCCAGGGCGTTTTTAACCTAAGTACTAAGGAATTCACCCCTGAAGAATTATCAGTTTTGGACAAAGGTCTCAAGTTTGCCCCCCCCTAAGAAACTTGATAAGTTCGGTACTTTTATCGACCTACAAAAGTATATTCGTAAGGTCAATATACAACGGTACCTCATCACTAATCCCATTGTGAGTGAGGCTAGGGCAGCTGCGTTTGGGACGGTACACTCGGGTCTATCCAACCCGTCGTTGTTCAATCCCCCCGTTCCCGTAGCACCCTCTGTCAGTATCTTCAGAGATCTAGTACTGAAGGACTTGTCAGAAATTCCAGAGAGACGAGGTTCTCGTCAAACTGTGTCCAGTGTGGGCCTCAAGTCCCTGTGTTCTAACAGGGACTTGGTAATTCGCCCTGCAGACAAAGGTGGAGGCATAGTGGTTCTGGACAGATCTGATAATGAAAAAGAAATGTTCAGAATCCTACATGAGCCTAACACCTATTTACAGATGTCCTCCAATCCTACTTCTAGGTTCAAAACTGAACTTCAGAGCTTGGTTGACAGCGGTTTCTCTAGAAACATTTTAAACAAAAAAGAAAAGGCGTTTTTGGTCCCTACTGTCCCTAGGATACCGACCATTTACTATTTACCGAAGGTCCATAAAGATCCCGTGCACCCACCCGGTCGTCCAATTGTGAGCGGGATCAATTCCGTTACATCCAGAATTGGCCGCTACATTGACCATTATCTCCAACCGTTGGTCAGACGTGCACCATCTTATTTGGCGGACACCGGGGCTACTATCAGAAAACTTCAGGATGTGAATATAGGAGGTGACTACATCCTGGTGACAGCTGATGTAGCCTCGCTTTATACATGTATCCCACATAGTAAGGGGTTAGAGGCTGTACAGTATTTTTTGGAGAAGGAAGAGACTTTAGCTCCCTTTCAAAGGATTTTTATTATGGAATTGTTGGAGTTCGCAACGAGAAGTAGTTACTTCTGGTTTAATGGCAACTTTTACCTCCAGCTGAGAGGTGTGGCCATGGGGGCTTAATACGCCCCCAGTCTGGCCAACCTTTTCATGGCCAAATGGGAGGAGGATGTCGTCTATGCCTATGACACCCAACACTTGGCGTTTTGGCCTAGGTACATTGACGACATCCTCCTCCTATGGAGTGGCAGTGTGGCATCACTTGAGATCTTCATGGACCATCTAAATGCCAATGATAGAGGAATTTCCCTTTCATATACTGCCAGCCATGAGAAGATCCAGTTCCTAGATTTGGAAATTAGTATCCATGATCGTGAGTTCTGTTTTCAAACACACTTTAAGAAAACCGATCGGAATGGGTACATTCCACAGGACAGTTGTCATCATCAATCCTGGCTTAAGTCAGTCCCGCGTAGTCAGTTCCTCAGATTGAGGAGGAACTGCAGTGATGTCAACACTTTTCGGACTCAGGCCGAGATCCTCAAACAACGTTTTATCGATAAGGGTTATGATCCTATCAGTATCAATAGAGATCTCGGACAAGTACTGGAGACTGACAGGCATTCTTTGTTGGAGGTTAAACAGAAAGGCGAACCCAACAACACCTTTAAATGGGCAATTCTCACTTCTTTCTCCCTACAGCATAAACAAGTGAAAGCTATCATAGCGAAGCACTGAGACATTTTGAAAAATGATAATATCCTCGGTTCAGTTCTACCGGACCAGGCCAAAGTCGTCTTTAGAGGGGCACCTACCCTTCGGGGTAGAATAGCACCCAATATCATCAACCCCCCAGTACGTCCTTCCTTTTTTCACCAACTGGTAGGTTATCATCCCTGTAAGAAGTGTAGTGTGTGTAGATACAACACATCTGGAAGAATTAAAACACTAGAGTTCAGGTCTACCAACACAGGGAAGTCATATCCGATCAAACATTTTTGTACATACTCCACCACACATATTGTATACCTTATCACCTGCCCTTGCGGGAAACAATATGTAGGTCGTACCATCAGGCCCTTTTCGGTCAGAGTGGGGGAACATGTTTCATTAATTTTAGGGGGTGATGTTAATCATACGGTGCCTAGACATTATAGGTTACATCACAGCAGGAATCCAGCTGGTACACAATTTTTGATCATTGATCGCTTTATTCCTCATTGGAGGGGTGCCCCCAAAATTAGAGGGGTGTCCCAGCTGGAGACCTACTGGATATATGAACTACAGACGCACAGGCCGTCCGGTTTAAATGTCGAATGGGATATCAATTCCTTCATTGACCAATCTTAGTAATGGTTGTTTCTATTGGATTATGGATCAAATTTCACCTTTTAACACAAAGTTTTTTTGTACATTTATTTTATGATATATGTTTTTTAATGCATTCAATACGTTATGTATAGCTGCATCCGATATTGTGTGTTGTGATTGGGATCACCTTCTGGTTTGTCCATTGGATAGTCCACTGTTGGGGCTTATGGGCTCCCTTCTGTGATTCATCTGGGAGGGGGAGGTTTTGTCCCTGTCAATGGGACACTTATATTCACGTATGAGACTGTTGTCTTATTTATACACACTGTGATTTGATGCTAATAAGGTTCACTCCCCTTTTTTGTCATCCAACACTAATTTTATATAATTTTATATATTTTATATTCAGTATTAAAAAATTTTATGATGTTTTTATTTAGAGTTGAACTTTAAAAATCAATTCTATGTTTGTAGTAGGTGGTCACAATTGCATTCTTATTGCTTTGTTTCCATCTATTGATTCCACATCTTTGGTCCGAAGTGGAAGATTTGTTATATCTCCGCGGACCATTCATAGTTAATTCATCCCTGCTATTGGCTGCGTCTCACGCTCCGTGCTTCTTACGGCGATGGAGCGCAGCGCAGCCTATATACCAACCAGGTGGAGCCTCAGTTCCGGGGACACCGCGCCATCGGTTGATGACGCGATCGCGCCGTCTCTGTGAGGCGCGACGTCCGTACGTCATGTGACGTTTTGCGATAGTCATGTGATGTTACATGACGGTCACGTGAGTCTATCATGTGGCTTGAGTGTAGCGCCATGATCGTGGCGATCGACATCCGGCTTCTTTCCATGAGGGTTTCCATAGACAGGTTGGTTTAGCCCTGCATCAAGCATAGGTGAGCAGGTTACCGATGTGGATTCATTTAGAGGTATCCCCCATATCTGGTCAATTCAGCTTCCCTTTATGAGGATGTAGCAACACTCTATGTAGGGGTTTCATAGAGAGGCTTGGAACGCACGCTCCAGTGCCATTTTTGATTTTTCAGGAAGTACTGTTACAATGGGCAGACCAGAGGGGAGGTCCTTGATACCTATAAATAGCATACAGGCAACAGTGGAGGTATACCCCAGACGATGCAAGGTTTTGCGAAACGCGTCGGGAGACTCCACTGCTGCCACTGAGTGTTTTGCAAAGCGCTATGTTCATGGATTGAATGTAAGTGTACTTACCTACGTTTATTAAATATCCTTTACGTTATTACGCTATGTGCCCTCTCCTTCTTCCTTCTACATGATTTCCATGTGAGCCATTTTCATCCATCTATTGGGCTTGGATATCTGGTGTCATCCTTGAGTTTGGATCTCGGATACATATGTGTGCAGTGCTAGCTGGGATTTCATATGTACGGATATATACATACTAAGCCTGTTTGACCCTCTACACAAGGGATATGAAATTAGCGGACCTCCAGATGTTGCAAAACTACAAGTCCCATCATACCTCTACCTCTGGGTGTCATGCTTGCTGCTGTCAGAGCCTTGCTATGCCTCATGGGACTTGTAGTTTGGCAACAGCTGGAGGTCCGCTAATTGCATATCCCTGCTCTACACGTATGTGTACAGGGTCTACTCCATCCGGTAAGCCTCCCTTTCATGTGGTGGTGGTCACGTCACAAGTCACTCAATACTTTGAACATTCACCATTTTTGAACCGGACAGTTTCAATTTCATTCACGGTCTTGTCATCAAAGACTTTTCTTTTTTGTGTTTTGCATTTTCATATATCGGGACTCATTATTAGATCCATTGTGATCTAGTCACCTTGAGCACTTGGGTGTCTTATATTGTTATTAAGCATAGCGCTACATTTTTTGTATATCCATTATGTTCTATGGGCACGCATCTGATTCGCACATGTGTTGCGTTCTGAACAGGGATCTTGAGGGGGAACTCCACGCCAAATAAAAAAAAAATGGCATGGGTTCCCCTCCAAGAGCATACCAGGCCCTTAGGTCTGGTATGGACTTTAACGGGAACCCCTACACCGAAAAAAACGGTCCATAGCAGACCCAAAGTCCATAGCAGACCCTTATCCGAGCACGCAACCTGGCAGGCCGCAGGAAAAGAGGGGGGACAAGAGAGTGCCCCCCTCCCTCCTGAACCGTACCAGGCCACATGCCCTCAACATGGGGGGTGGGTGCTTTGGGGCAGGGGGGCGCACTGCGGCCCCCCCTCCCCAAAGCACCCTGTCCCCATGTTGATGAGGACAGGGCCTCTTCCCAACAACCCTGGCCGTTGGTTGTCGGGTATGCGGGTGGGGGGCTTATTGGAATCCAGGAGCCCCCTTTAATAAGGGGGCCCCAGATCCCGGCCCCCCACCCGGAGACAGTGATGAGTCAACATCTCCAGGAGAGAAGAGGGAAGAAGGCGACGAAGAAGACGACGAAGAAGACGACGAAGAAGACGACGAAGAAGATCGGGCCCCAGCTAGCAAAAGAGCTGGAAGAAGATAGCCAGGGTTGTCGGGAAGAGGCCCTGTCCTCATCAACATGGGGGCAGGGTGCTTTGGGGTGGGGGGGCCGCAGGTCTGCTATGGACTTTGGGGGGACCCCCACGCCGTTTTTTTCAGCGTAGGGGTTCCCGTTAAAGTCCATACCAGACCTAAGGGCCTGATATGCTCCTGGAGGGGAACCCATGACGTTTTTTTTTTTTTTATTTGCCATGGAGTTCCCCCTCATGATAACAGCGGCGAGACTTCCCAGGTCGGCAAGTCCACAGCTAAAAACGCAATGGAACCGCTGAACAACTGATTGCCAACTTGGCAAAGACTCCAAGCTCAAAAACGCAACGCATAGGTGTAAACCTAGCCTGAAGACAATCCCCCCTCCTTGTTGGCATAGAGACACAGGGTGGGATAAACGTTACATCCAATCACATCACGCACAGGTACATTCAAACTTATCAACACATCTATAAAAAAAATGTTTGTTTTGATATTGGAGCTGGGGAGTGGTTTAGTGTAGGCTGGTGACTCACAGGCAGTGTCGCTTCTTGGTTACCTCCCTCTGGCTTTGAGAAGATTCTGGAAACAGAGGAGGGGAAGAGAGGTGGAGCTGTCTGGGGTGTGTTATGAAGCCCTCACCAATCCCATACTAGGATTGGCAGGGGGCAGGCCTCCTTAAATACCTTGGGTCAGCCCAGCTAGGGAGAATTTGTTCAGGTGGAAGAGCTTAGACATGGAGAGTTAGGCTGTCAGGGCCTTGGAGGGAACCTCCCAGTCTGGGGGGGTAACCTTGGGCCGGGGCTCGGAGCTGTAAGGGAACCCCTCCATACAACCCAAACGTGGGGTGTCCTGAACAGGAGAAGGAGAGGACAGTGGGGAACTCTGCCAAACAGGACCAGTATCTGCTCCTTTGTGCAAGGAGGAATGGGATGAGCATTGCCAGAGCTATCCAAAATGACCCCCAGCAGGCCACTGGTGTGAATGTCTCTGACCAAACAATCAGAAAGAGGGTGGCCTGAGGGCCCAATGTCCTCTAGTGGGCCCTGTGCTCATGGCCCGACATCGTGGAGCTCGATTGACATTTGTCATTGAACACCAGTTCAATGGCGCCCTGTGCTTTTCACAGATAAGAGCAGGTTCATCCTGAGCACATGTGACAGACGTGAAAGGGTCTGGAGAAACCACGGAGAAGGTTATGCTGCCTGTGATATCGTTCAGCATGAACGGTTTGGTTGTGGGTCAGTGATGGTCTGGGGAGGCATATCCATGGAGGGATGCACAGACCTCTACAGGCTAGACAATGGCACTCTGACTGCCATTAGTTATTGGGATGAAATCTGTGGACCCATTGTCAGACCTTACGCTGGTGCAGTGGGTCATGGGTTCCTCCTGGTGCATGACAATGCCCAGCCTCATGTGGAGTATACAGCCAGTTCCTAGAGGATAAAGGAATTGATACCATTGAATGGCCCCCATGCTCGCCTGACCTAAATCCAAAAGAACACCTCTGGGACGTTATGTTTTGGTCCATCTGACACCCCCAGGTTACACCTCAGTCTGTTCAGGATCTTAGTGATGCCGTGGTCCAGATCTGGGAGGAAATACCAAAGGACACCATCTGTCATCTCATTAGGAGCATGCCCCAACGTTTACAGACATGCATACAAGCACGTGGGGGCTATACAAACATGGGGGCTATACAAACTACTAGACTTTGAGTTGCTGCAATAAAATTTCAGCAAAATGGACTAGCCTGCTGCATCGTTTTTTCACGTTGTTTTTCAGGGTGTCTTTGGATTCAGCCCTCTGTAGGTTGATAATTTTAATTTCCATCAAACAATGTTGCCTCCTTGCGCTCCTAACACATTATCCAGTCCATATAAGTATCGATATACAGCATGATTTTTTCCCCATTGAGATCTAATGTGTATTTAACCACTTCAGCCCCGGACCATTTGGCTGGCCAAAGACCAGAGCACTTTTTGCGATTCGGCACTGCGTCGCTTTAACTGACAATTGCGCGGTTGTGCGACGTGGCTCCCAAACAAAATTGACGTCCTTTTTTCCCCACAAAAAGCTTTCTTTTGGTGGTATTTGATCACCTCTGCGGTTTTAATTTTTTGCGCTATAAACAAAAATAGAGCGACAATTTTGAAAAAACAGCAATATTTTTTTACTTTTTGCTATAATAAATATCCCCACAAAATATATAAAAAAAATTAAAAATTTCCTCATTTTAGGCCGATACGTATTCTTCTACATATATTTGTTAAAAAAATCGCAATAAGAGTATATTAACTGGTTTGCGCAAAAGTTATAGCGTCTACAAAATAGGGGGTAGTTTTATGGCATTTTTATTCTAATTTTTTTTTTACTAGTTATGGCGGCGATCTGCGATTTTTATCGTGATTGCAACATTATGGAGGACACATCGGACACTTTTGACGCTATTTTGGGACCATTCACATTTATACAGCGATCAGTGCTATAAAAATGCACTGATTACTGTATAAATGTGACTGGCAGGGAAGGGGTTAACCAGTAGGGGGCGGGGAAGGGGTTAAGTGTGTCCTAGGGAGTGATTCTAACTCTTAAGTGATGTGTCACAGTAAGCCACGCCCCCTATGAGAGGGAGCAGACGATCAGTGTAGTGTCACTAGGCAGAACAGGGAGATAACTTGTTTACAAAGGCATCCCCCCGTTCTGCCATTTCGTGACCCGATCGCGGGACACCGGCGGACATAGAGTCCGCGGGGCATACGGGCACGGTCATGGAGAAAACTATTTTTTTTTGCTCAGTTTAGGCCGATACGTATTCTTCAACATATTTTTGGTAGAAAAAATCGCAATAAGCGTTTTATGATTGGTTTGCGCAAAAGTTATAGCGTCTACAAAATAGGGGATAGTTTTATAACATTTTTATTAATATTTTTTTTTTACTAGTAATGGCGGCGATCAGCGATTTTTATCGTGACTGCGACATTATGGCGGACACATCGGACACTTTTGGTGCTATTTTGGGACCATTCACATTTACACAGCGATCAGTGCTATAAAAATGCATTGTTTACTGTGTAAATGTGACTGGCAGTGAAGAGGTTAACCAGGAGGGGGCGCTGAACGGGTTAAGTGTGTCCTAGGGATGTGTTCTAACTGTAGGGGGAATGGGCTACGTGTGACACGACACTGATCACCGCTCCCGATTACAGTGTCCTTGTCCCTAGGCAAAACGGGGAAATGCTTGTTTACATTAGCATTTCCCCGTTCCTCCTCTCCGTGAGACGATAGCGGGACCCGCTGTCAGACTCACGGAGCACGTGCGCCCACAACCCTGGGCCTTAAAGGCGACGTAAATATACGTCGATATGCCCAGCCGTGCCATTCTGCCAACCTATATAGTTGTGCAGTGGTCGGCAAGGGGTTAAAGTGTTTCTTTCATTTTTTTGAGCAGTGTAAAAAGGTGGCATTAAATGATGGGTAAATTGCATAGGGAACTCCAAGTAAATATATCTTAAATATATATATATATATATATACACACCTTTTGACTTCTCTTATCACAAGGAGCTATGTATATCCCTCTTCAAAGATGACATCAACAATGGAGCACCATCCCTATGATCAGGCTCCAAACAAATTTCCAACAAGATGTCTAGAAGTAAAACAAAGGTAGGGAAGGAGATAACTTCATAGCCTGGTGATGGACTCCGAGGCGGGCACCACCGTAGTGCTTGCGGGGGTTATAAGTACGCTCCTCCACATGTCCTCTGTCCTTTGGCGGCAGATGGACACAGTATCTGACAGGCAGACGACCCCAGGGGTAAGACAGCATCCTGTGGTTAGCAGTGTAATGGGTGTTTGTACTAATAGAAAGGGTTAGATTGACAATCTCCTTCCCTACCCTTGTTTTACTTCTAGACATCTTGCTGTTAATTTGTTTGAACACCTGACCATAGGGATGGTGTTCCATTGTTGATGTCATCTTTGGAGAGGGATATACATAGCTCCTTGTTATAAGAGAAGTCAAAAGGTATACAGTATATATACAGTACCTTGAAAAAGTATTTATACCCCTTGAAATTTTCCATATTTTGTCATGTTACAACCAACATTTTTTAAGTATAAGCAAGGGAATTGTATAGTACAGTATGTAAGTAAGTTTGGACGTCTTGTTGGGTATGGGTACATTGTGATATGTACAGGTCGCTATAGAAGCTTTTAAATTTGGCCACGACTAAGTTGTCTAGCTTTCTCATTATATAGTTGCGTAACAGTACGGGCCTGTAGTTTGACCCTATGAAGGTTATCATGAGAGGGGTGTGCGTTCTATGTCTCTTCCAGCTCTTTCAGTTTAGTCAAGGTCAGTTGTATCACGATAAAGGATGTGTATGATTCCACGCAAAGGAGAAAAATATCAGCAAGGGAAAAAGTATATATAATATAATATGGTAAATCAAGAGAACTGCTGCCTCTACAGATTACTACCACCTAGGTGGAGTAAATGAATGAAGGAGAAAAATAAGTAGGTGTGGCGCTGTTCAATGGAATATAATTGACTCTCAATGTGGTGGTGATGTAATGTGGGTGTGAATGTAACACCAGTAAAAAATTAGCAAAATTATGACAAATAAATTATAAGTGAACATAAACATGTGCATATAAATAAGCAATAAATAAATGAATACAACATTTAAAAAGTTAAACTCCTATTGAGCATTCAAATCAGTCCAGAAAAGATACTAATTAGATATTCAAAAAAGTACTAATTAGATATTCAAAAAAGTCCAAAAAGTGCTTGTGCTGGTGAAAAGTGATCTCTAATGTAAATGATCTCTGGATGAAATAAATTCAATTAATAGAGCATTCAAAACAGTTCAAGAAAGTGCTTGTGCTGGTGAAAAGTAATCACTGTTCGTTTTCCCTCTTCACAAAGGGATCACAGCAAGTGTGGCTTATTCGTGCTCCTAATGTGCACACACTCACCGGAATTTTCCTCCCCGCTTGGGGTATGTAGCATTCACAGTATATGCCACTGTTTAGCAGCCTATGAGGTATCCCATCCTGCATGTCTTGGTGGCACTCCAATTGATTACCATGTAAAGGAGAGATGGACCCCAATAGTGTAATACTGATAGACTATTTATTAAATAAAAACGTAGAAACGTACTCACATTTTGCAAAAGTATAAAAAGCATGTGTTGCTGACACTAACGCCGCTGCCCGGAAGTGATGCAAGGACGCACGTTGACTCCGCCCTATGCGTTTCATCACTCTGACGTCATCTGACGCCTGTGGATGTAGTGCGCTAAAGAATTTAGGAGTGGATTGAGTTGCAAAATGTTTTTCTTGAAGGCATAAAATGTGTGTCTTCCTAGTAGAAAAGGAGCAGAAAGCTTTGGTGCATTTTGTGGAATATTGAGTCCCTGTACATTCAGGGATATTATATTTAAGGGGGCCATGGGATTATGAATTTGTGAAATATAATATCTGATAGTCCTGAGCAATATTTGGAAAAACCTGCCTTCGGGGAAGGGGGGATAGAAAGAAAGAGAATGGCAAGATCATGAGGCAAGTAAGAATCATAGATATCAAATATGTTAGGTTAAACATATATGTCCCTATAACCTGGTAGTTGGGGGGAGAAAAAGTCACCCTCCAAGGATACATTGCTTACTATCAGTTGTCCACTATTAATATGAACTAACCTAGGGTAGCAAGCAGGAAACGCAGAGAACTATCCCAGAGGATAAGGAAAGCCAATTACCAAAACATTACAAGGGTATGAGATAGGGATGGGCTATCTGTTCAAGTCGAGATGAGGCTGAACAGCGAACAATTTGTGGTGTTCACGGCAAATTCGAAAAGCCGTGGAACACCCTTTAAAAGTCTATGGAAGAAATCTAAAGTGCTAATTTTAAAGGTTAATATGCAAGTTATTGTCATAAAAAGTGTTTGGGGACCTGGGTACTGCCCCAGGGGACTTGTATCAATGTAAAAAAAAGTTTTTAAAACGCCCAATTTTTTCGGGAGCAGTGATTTTAATAATGCTTAAAGTGAAACAATAAAAGCGAAATATTCCTTTAAATTTCGTACCTGGGGGGTGTCTATAGTATGCCTGTAAAGTGTTTATAACACAAAATGACATTTCTACAGGAAAAAAAGTCATTTAAAACTACTCGCGGCTGTAATGAATTGTCGGGTCCTGGCAATACAGATAAAAGTCATTGAAAGTCATTGAAAAAAAAAAATGCGTGGGGGTCCCCCAAAATTCCATTACCAGGCCCTTCAGGTCTGGTATGGATATTAAGGGGAACTCTGCGGCAAAAAAAAAAAAGCGCGGGGTTCCCCCCAAAAATCCATACCAGACCCTTCAGGTCTGGTATGGATCTTAAGGGGAACTCCGCGCCAAAATAAAAAAAAATGGCGTGGGGTTCCCCCCAAAAATCCACACCAGACCCTTATCCGAGCACGCAACCTGGCAGGCCGCAGGAAAAGAAGGGGGGACTAGAGAGCGCCCCCTCCCCTCCTGAACCATACCAGGCCAAATGCCCTCAACATGGGGAGGATGTCACTGGAATCTCTTTTTTCTTTTTTTCTTTTTAATAAAGGACTTGTCCCAAACTGTGTACTGTGGTTTTTAACATTTTGACCCTTTTTTTGTGAAATGGTAGGGGTACAATGTACCCCTTACCAATTCACATAGGGGGGCGGGATCTGGAAGCCCCCTTTGTTAAAGAGGGCTTCCAGATTCCGATAAGCCCCCCGCCCGTAGACCCCCACAACCACCGGGCAAGGGTTGTGGGGATGAGGCCCTTGTCCCCATCAACATGGGGGCATCCTCCTCATGTTGAGGGCATTTGACCTGGTACTGTTCAGGAAGGGGGGGCACTCTCTCATCCCCCCCTCTTTTCCTGCGGCCTGACAGGTTGCGTGCTCGGATAAGGGTCTGGTGTGGATTTTTGGGGGAACCCCACGCCATTCTTTTTATTTTGGTGCTGAGTTCCCCTTAAAATCCATACCTGACCTGAAGGATCTGGTATGGATTTTTGGGGGGAACCCCACGCCATTTTTTTATTTATTTTGGTGCGGATTTCCCCTTAAAATCCATACCAGACCTGAAGGGCCTGGTAATGGAATTTTGGGAGACCCCCACGCATTTTTTTTTTCAATGACTTTCAATTACTTTTATCTGTATTTCCGGGACCCGACCATTCATTACAGCCACGAGTAGTTTTAAATGACTTTTTTTCCTTTTAGAAATGTAATTTTGTGCAGAGACTGTTATTAACACGGTAATCACGCGCCACTTTACAGGCATACTATAGACACCCCCCAGGTACGAAATTTAAAGGAATATTTCACTTTTATTGTTTCATTTTAAAGGGGAGTTCCAGCCTTTTTTATGTTTATTTAAAGTCAGCAGCTACAAAAAGTGTAGCTGCTGGATTTTAATAAACAGACACCTGTTCCACTGTCCAGCGACGTGGCCGAAATGAAGCTTCGCTCCTCTCCCCCCTCTCTCCGCCAGCGCCTCCATTCTAACTGTGGGCACCCAGCCATGACAGCTTTCGGCTTCACGGCCGGGCACTCACTGCGCATTTTCCAGCGGCGCTGGGCAATCTGAGTGGACAGGCGATCGCCTGGGACCTGTCACGTGTCCCAGGTGATCGCCTACAGGAAGGGGGCTGCCTTAGGCGATATGACGAGTCGCCTAAGCGGTCCCTGGGCGGAGGGAGGAAGTGGGACAGGAAGTCCCACTCCTACTGAAGCCCCCACTCCCCCCAAAAAAAATTACATGCCAAATGTGGCATGTAAGGGGGCGAGGAGTGGTTTAAGCGGAAGTTCCACTTTTGGGTGCTCCTGAAAAAACTGCAGTTTTTAAAACTTTTTTTTTTGCATTGATACATGTCCCCTGGGGCAGGACCCGGGTCCCCAAACACTTTTTATGACAATAACTTGCATATTAACCTATAAAGTGGTTGTAAACCCGTTTAAAAAAAAAAAACACCTGCAAGACAAAGCCATAATGAGCTAGTATGACTAGCATACTAGCTCATTATGCATCACTTACCTTAGATCGGGGCCCCCGAAGCCATCCTCGTCTCCCCCTCCAGCCACAGCCATCGCTCCACAGATACCCGAAAGGTTACTTCCCGGGTATCGCCGCTCCGGCCAATCACAGCGCCGCTCCGGCGCTGTGATTGGCCGAAGCGGCGAAGACGTCACTCCGCGCATGCGCGCGGGTGCCGTCAAATCTGGCAAAGCCGGATTTGTGAATGGAGATTTTGACTGAATGCACCGTTGTCTACGGCGCGCATGCGCCGTAGACATCGGTGCATGTCTTTTTTTGCAAATATCTCCTAAACCGTGTAGGTTTAGGAGATATTTATTGCACCTACAGGTAAGCCTTAATCTAAGCTTACCTGTAGGTGCAAGTTGCATAAGTGGGTTTACAACCACTTTAAAATTAGGACTTTTGATTTTTCATGTTCGTGTCCCATAGACTTTAACGGTGTTTACGTGTTCTGGATGCGAACCGAACAGGGGGGTGTTCGGCTCATCCCTAGTATGAGATAAAACCAGGATATATTAGTGCAAACAAAAACTGTAAATGTTAATAATCCTGGATGGGATTATTAACTACTTGCCAACCGCTTCACGGACATCACGAACATACGTCGGCAGAATGGCTCGTGTGGGCAAAGCAACGTACCTGTACGTTGCTTTGAAAATCCCGCCGTGCGGGCGGAGCTGCAGAACAGGGGGATGCCTGTGTAAACAAGGCATTTCCCTGTTCTGCCTAGTGACAGGACAGTGATCTACTGCTCCCTGTCATTGGGAGCAGTGATCAATGTCCTGTCACTGGTAGCCCAGACCCCCCACAGTTAGAATCACTCCCTAGGACACACTTAACCACTTCCTCGCCCCCTAGTGGTTAACCCCTTCCCTGACAGTGTCATTTACATAGTAATCAGTGCATTTTTATAGCACTGATTGCTGTATAAATGGCAATGGTCCCAAAATAGCGTCAAAAGTGTCCGATGTGTCCACCATAGTGTCCGATGTGTCCACCATAATGTCGCAGTCACAATAAAAATCGCAGGTCGCCGCCATTACTAGCAAAAAAAAATTATTAATAAAAATGCCATAAAACTATCCCCTTTACCAAAAATATGTAGAAGAATACATATCGGCCTAAACTTAGAAAGAAATTATTTTTTTTAAATATATTTTTGGGGGATATTTATTATAGCAAAAAGTAAAAAATATTGCTTTTTTTTAAAAATTGTCGCTCATTTTTTTGTTTATAGCGCAAAAAATAAAAACCGCAGAGGTGATCAAAAACCACCAAAAGAAAGCTCTATTTGTGGGAACGTCTATTTTGTTTGGGTACCACGTCGCACGACTGCGCAATTTTCAGTTAAACCGACCCAGTGCCGAATCACAAAAAGTGCTCTGGTCAGGAAGGGGGTAAATTCTCCCGGGCTGAAGTGGTTGAGCAAGATTCCAAACTGAAATATAATAGATAAACATTTTTGAGAAACGGTAACATAAAAAAATCTTTTTTTTTAAATCAAATCAAAAACTCAATATTAACCACCTCCCTACTGTGCACGAAAACCCCCTTCCTGCCCAAGGCATTTTTCAGCTTTCAGCGCTGTCACACTTTGAATGACAATTGCGCGGTCGTGCGACGTGGCTCCCAAACAAAATTTGTGTCCTTTTTTTTCCCACAAATAGAGCTTTCTTTTGGTGGTATTTGATCACCTCTGCGGTTTTTATTTTTTGCGCTATAAACAAAAGAAGAGCGTCCAGTTTGGAAAAAAAACACAATTTTTTATTTTTTGCTATAATAAATACCCATTTTTTTTTTAAATAAAATTTTCCTCAGTTTAGGCCGATACGTATTCTTCTACATATTTTTGGTAAAAAAAAAAATCGCAATAAGCGCGTATTGATTGGTTTGCGCAAAAGTTATAGCGTGTACAAAATAGGGGATAGATTTATAGCATTTTTTTTAATTTTTTTTATTAGTAATGGCGGCGATCTGCGATTTTTTATTGTGACTGCGATATTGCGGCGGACACATCGGACACTTTTGACACATTTTTGGGACCATTCACGTTTATACAGCGATCCCTGCTATAAAAATGCATTGATTACTGTATAAATGTGATTGGCAGGGAAGGGGTTAACCACTAGGGGGCGGGAAGGGGTTAAATATGTTCCCTCAATGTTTTCTTACTGTGGGGGGAGGGGACTGACAGGGGGAGGTGACTGATGGTTGTCCCTATGTACAAGGGACACACCATCAGCCTCCTCTCCCTCACAGGACGTGGATCTCTGTGTTTACACACAGAGATCCACTTTCCTGCTCGTTTCCCGGGCAATCGCGGGTGCCCGGCGGCAATCGCGGCCGCCGGGCACGCGCACCGGGGCCTTGTGAACGCGGCGGAGAGCGCGCACCTTCTAGCTCGTTTTAAAGGGAGGACGTCATATGACGTCCTCCCAGAACGAGAGTGTCCTCCGCCCGCCGTCAATTGACAGTGGGCGGTGGACAAGTGGTTAATATATCAAAAATAAAATAATAAAATAATAAAATGTAAGAAAAAAATAAGAAATAATTGTAGGAGAGATAGGGGCCATCATAAGGCCATAAGACAGATAACCAGTGTATGTTGGCATATTCTACTAAGCATTGGGAAACAAAAAGACCACAGCCTATTGAGGCTATTAATCCGTTGGACAGGATCTGGATCTGGGGATCTGAAACAACCTCTTTTATTTGAACTTTGTCGTTACATAGTTACATAGCAGGTGAGGTTGAAAAAAGTCCATCAAGTCCAACCTATGTTTGTGATTATATGTCAGTATTACCTTGTATATCCCTGTATGTTGAGACCATCGCCTGTGGAAGTGAATTCCACATCCTTGCCACTTTTACAGTAAAGAACCCTCTACGTAGTTTAAGGTTAAACCTCTTTTCTTCTAATTTTAATGAGTGGCCACGTGTCTTGTTAAACTCCATTCCGCAAAAAAGTTTTATCCCTATTGTGGGGTCACCAGTATGGTATATGTAAATTGAAATCATATCCCCTCTCAAGCGTTGATTCTTCCTTGCTAAGGTAGGCGACTTGTGTGCAGATGAGGAAACAGGTCTACTACACAAAGTTTCTGTATTCTGTAATGGATCCATCAGATGTATGTCTTGAACAGTATTTTGTAATTCAATCACAGAATGACAATTATATTTGGAACAATGATATAAGAACCGGACTGAAAAGGGAAAGCCCCATTGGTAGGATATTTGGTTTTGTTGTAGTACTTGAAGCAGAGGTTTCAAGGTCCATCTTTTATTGATTGTTAACTGCGACAGGTCAGCAAAGAGTTAAGATAATTGTGAACTTGGAAGATTAGAAACTCTTTTCCTCTTGCTGCAGACAGAAGTTGTTCCTTTGTGTGATAAAAATGAAACTTCACAAAATGATAACCAGAGGGGGGCCTCAGGTTTTTATGTGGTCAAATCTCATTTCAAGGCGTTCGAATAGAATGGCTGGTTGTAATTCTAGGAATAGTGCTAACATTTCGACCTGTAAATCTATCACAGATTCAGGAATACCTCTTATGCGTAGATTTCAGGGTCTTGCTCGGTTTTCATAAAACTCCAAATGGGTCTGCAGCATTAAATTTTCATCTATGAGATTTTCAATCTCTGCTCTATAGTTCACAGTATAATTTTCCATGTCATCAACAAGTGTTTCAAGCTCTGAGAAACGACGGCCCAGCTCTCTAACTTCTTTAGTGAGACTAGTGGTTATGTGGTCATAAGTGTGATCTAATTTAATTGTTTTAACATTGCCTGGCATATATGTTCACTCTGAGAGGAATCTTCCCGACACACAAAATCCCATTCTTCTTCTTCTGAATTGTTCAGTACCTGTGGGTTTGCCTTTAAGGCTCTCACAGCGCTGCGTGAGGTAGCTGAGGAGAATGTCGGCAGCGCCATTTTAGCTATAGAATGGGACGGTGTGTTTTTGCTGTTTCTCTTTCTCATATTCCACAGAGGATCACTTGTAGCGAAACTGCCGGCTCCCTGAACTTAATGGACACAGGTAGGTACTATTTGTGTGCGGGTGTCTCGCGAACAGCTGCTAATATAAGGCTTTTACCTTCCCCTGACAAAGGAGCTTAAGGCAGGCATGTCTGCTCCACTTAGCTCTGCCCACTTCCCCAATACCACCTTTTTAAATATTGTATATACTCGAGTATAAGCCGAGTTTTTCAGCACATTTTTTTGTCTGTGTCCATCTTTAAATTTGTGCACCTGATCCCAGCCAGCCGTATATCTCCTGGATCCCAGACTTGGCACAAATGTAGCCACACTCTTCCTCTACAAGTGTGCAAAGTTTGTTGTCCGGGGGATCTACGGCCGGTGGGCACCGATTTTTCAAATTCGGGCACCCCTTCTATAGACTTCCATGTTAAACGTTAATTTCTCCGGTAATTTTGGAGACTTTGTACCAGCCTGCCCTAGGTCCCCTGGGCCCCAAACGTGGCACACATGTAGCCCCACTCTTCATCTAAAAGTGTGCAAAGTTTGTTGTCCGGGGAACCTACAGCCAGGGAGCACCGATTTTTCAAAGCCGGGGGACCCCTTCCATAGACTCCCATGTTAAACGTCAGTCTAGTCACACAGCGCCGGAGATCAGGTAGGGAGATTGGGCACAGTGAGGCATGGGCACAGTGACAGTGAGGCATGGGCACAGTTAGGCATGGGCACAGTGAGGCATGGGCACAGTGAGGCATGCACATGGACACAGTGAGGCAAAGTGAGGCACAGTGAGGCATGAAGATGGACACCCTAGGCTTATACTCGAGTCAATACATTTTCCCAGTTTTTTGTGGTAAAATTAGGTGCCTCGGCTTATATTCGGGTAGGCTTATACTCGAGTATATACGGTAATTAAACTACAGTTTGGGATGCATGTTTCCATCTATCAGTAGAATTATTCTCCTCTATTAAGACCTGTTGGGTGATACTGACCCTTATCTTTGAATTTTAGGAACCACTATGTATATATTGGGTAGTACATTTTATATACATCCATATATATCATTACATCTGTTGATCTCTATCTATGCATGCCTGCCCCATACGTTGGCACTATTTGGTTTTAAATGTTTTTTTTTTTTATCTCTATAAGGGTGCGGGGTTTACCTATGTTATTACATCCTTTATATAGTTACCCTGTGTCTGCCCACCAGACGTTGTGTGACATTTCCGCCATATCATATGTGAGTGTTTATTTAATACTACACTATGAATGTCTCATATATTAAAAAAACTCTTTGTATTTATAATAAGTGATATGTATTTTTGTTGCAGAAGATTATACTCTATATGTTGGTCCTGAGGAAGCTACTCAATCAGTGAAACGCATCAACCAGCGGATGAGAATACACACACCTCTACTCCCAAGCATTTTAATGTAAATCTATCAGAAAGAGGTGTCTGTATATTGGTCCCAAGTTGGACACTTGTATCATATGACAATTTGTGATAATTGATTTTAGATTAATGTATTTAGGCGATTGTGTTACTTTTAAAAGATTGTAAATAAAGTTTCATATTTCTTTAGAAAACTTGTATTCTGTCTGCCAGTAAAGTCCACCATCAGCAGGACTGGTTCTTGCAAATTGTGTAATGTTCAAAAAATCGCATGTGGCACAGATAGAGGTCTCCCTCTTTAGCTCATAAACCATATCACAGAAATATATGAAATTAGGTGCAAACTCAGTGTTGAACCTAAGAGGTTAATCCTTCGCATTGTGTAAAAAGGCTGTTTGATCCTGTCTTCTCTGATCCTCCCTTTATTCCACTGTCCCCAATCCATCTTCTGACAGTACAGAGCCTTGGGGGCAATCTGCACAAGCTCAGTTTGGTGGGCATTGCTAGAGAGTTTTTTTTTTTCTTGGGAGGGTGCATGTGATCAGCACAGGGCCAATCAGCACGGTCCGGACAAAGGGCCAGGGCCAGTCAGACAGTCAAGGACAGTCAGAGTAGAATGAAAGCTCCTTCTGCAAGCTTTAACCTGACACCGATAGAAGTTAGACTGATATATACTGCTGATAAGAAAGGATATTTAGCAGTTTATATTTGCTAAAATAATTGAATTTCCATGTTCTGTGTACTGTGGGAGATCATATATAGAGAATACAGGGCCCTGGGTTTATTAACATTTTAAAGAATACTTTCTGCAATTTAAACCTCCTTTCTTCTAACCTCAAACTGTAGCCAGGTGTCCTCTTCAGAGATCTTAGGGTAAACAGTTTATTACAAGGTACCTGCACGTGAGCAGTATTGTTACCTTAGACACTTTTTTACACCATAACAGACTAAGTTTAAAGGATACATTTAAAAAAATTATTTTTTAACGGCACATGTAAATGTGACCACCTAAGTTTACATGATCTTATCAGTGTGTGCTAATGTTTTAAAAAACCTTGATCAATGTGTATAGATTTTAAGTAAAATGTGCTTAATGCATTGACATGGCATGCTGCATCATCTGCTTAGTATAGAGGAGAATAACTGTGCTTTATTGCTTCTTTTATCTTACTACATGTCTAGAAGTCTGGTCATAATGATATTAAGGGCTCTTTCATACAGGTGGCTAGGGGGCAGTAAAAAGAGGCAGTTGAACTGAATTTTTACCACCCCTTGCCTGCCCAGATAAAATCCACTTTTGCAGCTGGATGGACCTGTAAACATGCCACAGCAGCAATGGCAATTGTACCAGAGTTTGGCAGGTGGCACAGCATGTCAAACATGCCCATTAAGCTCAACGACTCGCAGTGAAGTATTTTATTACAACCCCCCTTTTCTTGGGTAATAAAATAAAAAATGCAAGGTTGCCTCCTGAACACCTGGCCGCCACAGCTCTATCACCCGCTGAAAAGCAATCCACTGCAGATTGCTTTTCAGAAGACAGTAGACATTGCTCCTGTGTGAAACAGCTCTTGGACGGTACTCCCATCCATGCTTCCCATCTAGGTTACTCAATAGAATTCCTCCATTTCCCTATTCTACTTTCTCTCCCTCCTCCACTCATTACCAACAGTATTAAAAATATAGCACTGAATATTCATATGGATCATGCCGCTGATGTCTTAGTGGTCTTCTCCTGTTCACATTGTATGGTATTTTGCATTATATACACAGGGTTTGTCCTTGTGCCACTTAATTGTTTCCATTGTTACCTGTATATTGATACTTCAGCCCCCTGTTTTTGATATGCACTGTAATTGGTCCGATGCTGTTTCATAAATAAAGAATGCATAAGAACTATAAACTCTCTTTATGGAAAACATCATTCAACTATAGAAAAGTACAATTGTGAAAGCCACATCAAAAATCACATCTAGTGTACATTGCAATAGTAACACAAAATGTGTACCAAAAATACACCATCAATTTTGTCACAGATTTGAGAGGATACTACAGTATATTGGGTATGGACTCAGCGATGTAGAACTGGGGTTGAAGTAAAGTATTTCTTAAATTATTCAAGAGTCTGCATTGCTACTGGGAACCACACTTTGGTAAATTCAATTAAAAGCCCTGGTTCACAGTGGTGCGTTTTGACATGCGATTTGACGTGTCAAATCGCATGTCAAATCGGCGGCAATTGGCAGCAATGACACCATCCCAATTGGTGCAACGCTGCATTTGCGGCACTGCACCGATTTCAAAAAGTAGTTTCTGTACTACCTCTTGCGATTTCGGGGTGCAATTTTCATTGTCATCTGTGCAGAAACCCGCACAGATGTCTGTGAAATCGCTGCCGAAATCGGGACTGACATGCAGGAGTGAAATCATATGAGTTCAGCTGAACTCGCACGGCTTCATTTCCGCAGCTGTGAACCAGGGCTAAACTGGTAAATTTTTAAACCACGCCTATGGAGATTTTTAAGTACCAAATTTTGTCGCCGTTCCACGAGCGTGCGCAATTTTGAAGCATGACAGGTTAGGTATCAATTTACTTGGCGTAACATTATCTTTCACATTATAGAAATAAATTGGACTAACCTTACTATATTCTTATTTTTTTATTAAAAAAAGTGTATTTTTCTTTTCGTCCATGGACGACACAGCTCCTTAATTCTTGACAGTTGGGTTATGTTCCTGTTCTATAGGAGAGGGCTAGGCAGAACATGTTAGATATTTAAATACTTTAACAGAGTTGAACAGCCCCGCCCTGCAGTCAGCAGATCATTTTTTTCTGCCTAGTAGAGGAAGAGGACCTGGCTCCCTTTGGGCCCAGGGTCCGGAAGAAATTTTGTTTTTTTATTATTATTTTTTTATTTTCTTTTAAGAAATCTTCTATCAACTGCCGGCTGGGTGACAGGCTGGATATTATAGATCCTTGTAGTCCCCCCAGTCCAGCCATTGAGCGTGAGCAGGTCTTAGCCACGTGCAGGGTCGGCCACGACATGCCCCATTGCTCCAGGGGTGGCCGGTGAGCTTTGCTCCAGGGTTAACATATGGCCGGACTGCTTGCTGTCTCAGTCACAGTGGACCGGGCCGACAGCTACTCCTTACTGCTCGGTTGTAGGTCTGTCAGGAACGCACCAGCAGATCCTCGCAGGGATGGGTAAGTACAGTTCCTCCTGCCTTGGTGGGATGGAACAGCTGGGCATTCCTAAGGGGGTCATTTGGGGGTTCTCTTGCCCTCCCCTCTCTCCCTCTGTCACCCCTTTTTTCCTCCTCCCCTTGCGGGGCTCGCTGCGACCAAGGGAATACCTGTAGGGGGGCTCCAGGTCCCGGCTGGGGGCTGTGGGGGTGTCCAGGCCCGCTCTCTGTGGGGGGGTAGTTGTTTCTCACAGAAGCCTCCGCTGCGGCCTTCTCGTCCACCTCGTTGTTTGGCTGCCATTTTGGAAGCGCCGGTGCCATTTTTCAGGTGCCTGTGATTACTATTGAAAAATTCCATTGGCGGCCATTTTGCCTTGGCCGCGCTGTGATGCAGGTCCGCATTGCGGGCGACCATTTTCTTGTGGTCCGCACTCTTTCTCTGAGGCGCTCGGCGGCCATTTTGGAATGGGTTTTGGCCTCTAGTGCTGGATGGCTTCCTGAATGGCGTGAAAGGCGCTATTCTCCTCACAGAGTTCCTCAGACACACACTGTGTGTGGATAGAGAGTAGGCAGCGGCGTTGAACAGTCTCTTGCTGGGCGGTGAGTTCCCTGGGAAACCCCCCCCCCCCGTCAGTGCAGCAAGGAGGGTGGACAAATTTTGTGTCAGATATCTTGACTAAGTCCCTAAGGGCTGTCAGTGGGCAATATGGAGTCAGAAGCTGGCGTTTTTTCCCCAAACATTCCAGAGGCAGCAACCGGTTACCATGGACGCTTTGTCGGCAGTCCTGGAGTCATTTGTTGCCATGGTGCCATGGTGGAAGCGGCATGCGGGCACAAGGGGGGTATGCGGGCACAAGGGGGGTACTAAGCGCCCCCTCTCCCCGCCATCTCCTGGGGAATGTTCTGACGCAGACTTGGGCCTGGCTGCGGCTCAGGACCCCGGTTCTGGTGTGTCAGAAGATGTGGACCAGGACCTTCCCAGTGAGGAGGACCCCTCGTTCGGGTCAGCTCAAGATAGGGCACTTGTAAGTGCAATTATCCATGCTGTGAGGGACACTCTCAAGCTGGAAGATACAGCTGGGACTTCCACAGCAGGGTCTGTCCCTTTCGGGTCGCACAAACCGACCCGTTCTGTTAAGGTTTTTCCTTATGTTGATTTCTTTGACAAGTTCATAGATAAGGAATGGGAACGGCCGCAGAGGTCCTTTGCGGTCCCTCAGCGCATGGCGGTCCGTTATCCATTTGAGGAAAGCCTTTTGAAAAAGTGGGCTTCTCCTCCAGTCGTTGATCCCCTGGTCTCTCAATTAAATAAAGTAACCACTATCCCGGTAGAGGGGACCCTTGCCTTTAAGGACCCTACTGATAGGAGGTCCGAAGCGGTGACCCGCTCCATGTTCATCATGCTGGGGTCAGCATTGCAGCCTATATTGGCTGCAACCTTGGTGTCTCAGACACTCACTGAATGGGCTAAAATATTGAACCAGACAGTGTAGGAGCATCAGCTCCCTCCTGAATGTGTGTCACTGGCCGAACAGTTGGTTCAGGGACTTGTGTACGTCTGCGATGCAACCCTGGATGCGGCCCCTTAATCTCCCGGGCTTCAGCATCTACGGTGGTATTGCACCGCCTGATATGGCTAAAATGCTGGTCCGCTGACCAAGCTTCAAAGAAAACTCTGGCAGACTTGCCTTTCAAGGTTGGGAGGCTTTTTGGTGCCTCACTGGACGACATCATTAAAGATGTCACTGGAGGTAAGAGCACACTTCTCTCTCAGTCCACTAAAGGAAAAGAGCCATAAGCTGGGGCCCTCCTTACCCACACAGAAGCGGCATTTTCATCAGTCAGGACCTGCTGGCAGACCCTCCCAAGCGGAAAAAGGTCCAGCTGGGGGACAGAAGCGTCCCTGGGTGTGCAAGCCTAACAAGCCAGCAAGCAAGCCTGCTTCCGCATGAAGTTTTGCCCCCACCCGACTCCTGGGTGGGGGGACGGCTTCGCGGGTTTGCAGCTAGGTGGACCTCCCTGCTCTCTGACCAGTGGGTCTGCGAGGTGGTCACTTCGGGGTACAAGATAGAGTTTCTTTCTTGTCCACCAAACAGATTCTTTCCCTCAAATCTCCCTCTCCTTCTGGCTCGTCAGACAGCCCTGCTGGGGGCAGTGCAAGACTTGTTGAGGTGCAGGGTAATCATACCCGTACCACCGCAGGACAGGTTCCAGGGTTTCTACTCGAATCTATTTGTGGTCCCAAAGAAGGACGGAGTCCTTCCAGTCTTGGACCTCAAGGCCCTCAATGCCTTTGTAAAGGTTCAAAAGTTCCGGACGGAATCGATTCATTCGGTGGTTGCTGCGCTCCATCCGGGGGACTTCTTGGCATCCCTGGATATCAGGGATGCATACTTGCATGTCCCCATCTGCGTCAGGCATCAGAGGTTCCTGCGCTTTGCGATCGGCGAAGACCACTATCAATTCGTGGCTCTTCCCTTTGGCCTAGCGTCGGCACCAAGTGTTTTCACCAAGGTGCTCGCCCCGATTTTGGCTTTGCTGAGACAGCGTGGCATTGCTATAGTGGGCTACTTGGACGATCTTCTTCTGAGAGCTGCTTCAAGCTCAGAATTAGAGGAGGACATGTCTATAGCCAGTCAGACCCTCCGGGAGTTTGGTTGGGTACTGAACCTCCAGAAGTCGGTGTTAGTACCGACCCAGCGCCTAGAGTACCTGGGGTTGATTCTGGACTCCTCAGAGGCCAGAGTCCTTCTTCCTTTGGAAAATTTGCAGACACCCCAGACTGCGGTGAAGTTGTTCCCGCAAATGGTCGTCTCTCCGTTCTTGCATGCAAATCCTGGGCCTCATGGTAGCCTCTTTCGAGGCGGTGCAGTTTGCCCAATTCCACACTTGGGTCTTGCAGAAGGAGATTCTTTCCAAATGGAACAAATCTCCATTGTCTCTGGATCGTCAGATTCAGATAAGTCATCTTGTTAGGGCCTCTCTGAGTTGGTGGCTGAGATCCCTGGCTCTTCGGTCCAGGAAGTCGTTCCTCACCTTCCATTGGACTGTGATCACAGCGGACGCCAGTCTGACCGGTTGGGGGGGAGTCTGGGGGGTTCAGGCGGCCCAGGGCCGCTGGACTCCGGACGAATCCCAATTACCGATCAATGTCCTGGAACTCCAGGCGATCAGGCTGTGCCTCTCCAAATGGTCACAGAGGCTAAGAGGACGTCCAGTCAGGATCCAGTCAGACAACGCCATGGCAGTGGCATACGTCAACCATCAAGGAGGAACAAGAAGCTCGGCTGCAGCGTCGGAGGTCGCTCACATCCTGCAGTGGGCGGAAAGGAGCGTGCCGGCTCTATCGGCAGTTTACATTCCGGGCGTGGAAAACTGGCAGGCGGACTATCTGAGTCGCCAGATGCTGGACCAAGGGGAATGGTCGTTACATCCGGAGGTTTTTCAACTCCTTTGCCGGAGATGGGGCACGCCAGACGTGGATCTCCTGGCTTCTTGACTCAATCGCAAGGTGTTGAGGTTTGTGGCCAGGTCCAGAGATCCCTGGGCAGACGCGTCAGATGTGTTGGTGGCCCTGTTGGGTCAGTATCGGCTAATTTATGCCTTTTCCCCACTGAAGTTGCTTCCTCGTCTACTCCGCAGAGTAGAGACTGAGGGAATTCCAGTGATTCTAATCACCCCAGATTGGCCCAGGTGTCCCTGGTACACCGACCTCGTGCGCCTGGTGGCGGATGTACCCTGGTGACTGCCAATGCGGGAGGACCTTCTCTTCACCCTGCTTTACAGTCGCTGGCTTTAACGGCATGGCTATTGAAAGCCAGGTACTAAGGGACCGAGGCCTGTCGGATTCGGTCATTTCAACCATGTTGAGGGCACGGAAGTCTTCTTCTAGGAAGATCTACCATCGCACGTGGAGAGCCTACATCTCTATGTGTGAGGAGATGGAGTGGCATCCACGTGCTTATTCGGTTTCCAGGATCCTGCTGTTTTTACAGCACAAAGTAGATCAGAAACTTGCCTTAAGCACCATTAAGGGGCAGATTTCAGCCATAGCTGTTTTCTTTCAGCAACCCCTGGCGGCTCATTCAGTGGTGAGTGGTGGTCAGTGGTGAGTACGTTTGTGCAAGGTCCTCCGGTGCGACCACCACTACCTCCGTGGGATTTGAATCTGGCGCTCTCGGTGCTTCAGAAACCTCCTTTTGAGAACATCAGGGAAATTCCTCTTTTGACGCTCTCTCAGAAGATGGCCTTCCTGGTAGCCATCACATCCGTTCAGGAGGGTTTCTGAATTGGCGGCCTTGTCTTGCAAGTCCCCATATTTGGTCCTCCTTAAGGATAAAGCGGTGCTACGCCCGCAGCCTTCCTTCCTTCCGATGGTGGTTTCGGCCTTTCACCTGAATGAGGACATTGTACTTCCTTCCTTGTGTCCTCGGCCATCGCATTCCAAGGAGGTTGTGCTGCATTCTTTAGATGTGGTACGTGCCTTGCGGGGGTACTTGTCGGCTACGGCTCCGTTCCGGAGGTCTGACTTACTGTTTGTGTCGGTGTCTGGTCCGCAGAAGGGCCTGGCGGTCTCGTCGGCCACCATTTCTTGGTGGATCAGGCAGATCATCATCCAGGCCTATGCCCTTAAGGGGCGGGCGCCTCCCTTTCCTGTCATGGCGCATTCGACCAGGGCAATTGGTGCCTCTTGGGCTTTCCGACATCAAGAATCTGTTTCATAAGTGTGTAAGGGGGCGACATGGTTGTCCCTTCACACCTTTTCAAAGTTTTACAAGGTTGATGTGAGTGCATCTTCGGATGCTAGCTTCGGCCTCAAAGTTTTGCTGTTTGAGGTTGCAACTCCTCCATTGAGGAGCTCTGCTTGTTTGGGGTGAAATTCGTTTTTTGATTGCTGTTCCCACCCCTCGTTTTTTGACACTGCTTTGGGACTTCCCAACTGTCAAGACTAAAGGAGCTGTGTCCGTCCATGGACGAAAAGAGAAAATATAATTTTTTGTACTCACCGTAAAATCCCTTTCTCTCTCGTCCATGGACGGGCACAGCACCCACCCCTCCTTTTTTGGTTTGTACTGCTTTTTTACGAACTGAGCTGCTGACTGCAGGGCGGAGGGTTATGTCCGGAGGGACCGCCCCCTCTCCTATAGAACAGGAACATAACCCAACTGTCAAGAATTAAGGAGCTTTGTCCGTCCATGGACGACAGAGAAAAGGATTTTACAGTGAGTACAAAAAATCCTATTTTTTTCCCCCAAAAACTGCGCTTGTAAGGCCGTGTCGCAAATACGGTGTAACATAAAGTAAAGCAACGATCTCCTTTTATTCTCTAGGGTCTCTGCTAAAAAAAAATATAACATTTTTGGGTGTTCTAAGTAATTTTCGAGCAAAAAAAATTATTTAACTTGTCAACAACAAGTGTCAAAAAAAGGCTTGGTCCTTAAAGAGGAGGTCCACCCAAATTTTTTTATTAAAAGCCAGCAGCTACAAATACTGCAGCCGCTGAATTTTAATAAATGGACACTTACCTGTCAAGGGTGCCTGCGATGTCAGCAGCCGAAGCCGAGCAATCACTCGTCTCTCGGCTGCCCCCGCTGCCATCCTCGTTGAGGGAATCAGGAAGTGAAGCTTTGCGGCTTTACTGCCCGGTTCCCTACTGTGCATGCGCGAGTAGCGTGGTGCGTTTTCAGTGGTCCCAGCTGTCTCCTGGGACCAGTGTGTTTCCCAGAAGACAGCAGGGGAGATGGGAAGTGGAGTGACTCCCGTGGGAGTCTATTCCCGGAAGTGGGTGCAAATACCTATATTATACAGGTATCTGCACCCCCCTCCCCCCTGAAAGGTGCCACATGTGACACCGGAGGGGGGGTTCCAAAAAGTGGAGGTTCACTTTTTGTGTGGACCTCCGCTTTAAGTCGCTACGCTGAGACACTATTCTCACACACTATACTAACACTAAACTAACACTCTACACTCAGTCAAATGTTATGTAAAGCTGTGCTAAACACTGCACTACACTAACACCAGTACATGGTGTGCTGGGTGTGCCTGGGCTCACCCTAATCACCTAGTGCGCATTAGAATTATTGCTCTGTGTGGCAGCGGGGAGATCAATGTGCCAGGGCCATAGATATGTAGACATACACACGCATGTGTGTTTGAGCTTTGGGGTGCACACCCAAATGCAAAAAACTGCACACACCTATGACTAACATACTACACAGACACACTATTGTCGCACACTATACTAACAATAAACTAACACTCTGCTCTCAAGAATCACAATAAGTGAACAGTAAACACACTATATGCTAGTAGAAAACTGAGCCCTGCTATCTCCACTCCAACACACTACAAGTGCTGGCTATGGGAAGTTAGCTTTTATAGTGTGGGGTGGGACTATGAGTACTGAGCCGTGATTGGAGAAAGTATTCATCACTTTGTCCAACCAGAGCTCTGACAGTGCTAATTGGTGAAGGCTTTTTCCAATTAGGGCCCTAGAATGCACTGTGAAGCGTACATCCCACTGAGCTACATGCAAGTTCGGGAGTTTGCTAAAAGGGCAAACAGCCGAAGTTCGGGCCAAACTTATGCTCGGCTAGAACTGTTCACCCATCTCTAATAGGGATGGGCTGAATGGACCCCTGTTCGGTTTGCACCAGAACTTTCGAACACCGCAAAAGTTTGGACCCGAATAACGAACCCCATTAAAGTCAATGGGACCCGAACGTCAAAATTCAAAAGTGCCCATTTTGAAGGCTTATATGCAAGTAATTGAGATTACAATGGTTATAGGAGGCCGGGTCCTGTCCTGGGGGACATGTATCAATAAAAAATTTTTTTGTGAAAAACGGCATATTTAAATAAGCAGTGATTTTTTTATTTTTAAAGTGAAAGCATAAAAATGAAAAATTCCTACCAATATAGTGCCTGGGGGGTCCCATAAGTCTACCTGTAAAGTGGCAGATCTATACCATGTCTAGAATCTACTGCAGCAATAATTGCATTTATAAAGCCCAAAAAATATTTTTCCTGCAAGCTGCCTTTACATTGCTCAGCAACAGCTGGGGAGCCAGTGTGTACGATGAGGCCACAATGTAGTGCACTGGGAGCAGGATTAGTAATTTTTTGGATACATTCTGGTGTCACTTTGACTTTGGATAGAAGTAACGGGTGCATAAAAATTGGTCTTTGGATGTCGGTGGCACCTTTCCACCATAACCCTATAGAGGTGATCTTGATGAAAGCAAGAATTGGCCTTGCTGTAGAAAATTACAATGATATGCACCTGTCAAACAGGTGCTGAAAAATTGGTCTTTGGGTGTCGGTGGTGCCTTCCCACCGTAACCCTATAGAGGTACTCTTGATGAAAGCAAGAATTGGCCTTGCTGTAAAAAATTGCAATGATCTGCACCTGTCAAACAGGTGCTGAAAAATTGGTCTTTGGGTGTCAGTGGCGCCTTTCCACGGTAACCCTACAGAGGTAATCTTGATGAAAGCAAGAATTGACCTTGCTGAAAAAAATTGCAATGATCTGCACCTGTCAAACAGGTGCTGAAAAATTGGTCTTTGGGTGTCAGTGGCGCCTTCCCACCATAACCCTACAGAGTAGTGGTTCTCAACCTTTCTAATGCCGTGACCCCTTGATAAAATTTCCCAAGTTGTGGGGACCCCTAACACTAAAATTATTTTCGTAGCGTGGGTTGTCAGCTCCCAAGGCAAGACAAGTAATTTGCGCCCCTAACCCACGGACATTTAGCTTTCCTTGGTTCCTTTCCACTCGTACAGTATTAAAAACCCTTATGGTACAGTACAATTTAGGATGTTCTCCTTTCTTTCCCTTTTATCTCTCTCTATCCTAATTTCTTGTTTTTTTCCCCCCATCCCTCTCTCTAGCCATCTTTTTTGTTCTCCCTTATTCTTTCTCTCCCTTTTTCGTTGTTCCTCCCCCCTCTTTTCCTCTCCCTTCCATGTCTTCTCTATTTTTATTCCTTCTCTTACTCCTTGGTGGGAGGTGGGGGAATGGAATGAGTGGCAGTGCTGGCGGGAAATTGGGATGAGTGGCAGTGCTGGTGGGGGATGGGATCAGTGGCAGTGCTGGGGGGAGTTCTGATGAGCCAACTTAGGTGCTCTTGAACAAGGTCATCTGCTGATCTGAGAACTGTAGTGGGGACTTTTAATGGCAACTCTAATCACAGGTAGGGATGAGCCGAACACCCCCCCAGTTCGGTTCGCACCAGAACTTGCTAACAGGCAATAAATTTGCTCGAACATCCGAACACCGTTAAAGTCTATGGGACTCGAACATGAAAAACCGAAAGTGCTACCGTATATACTCGAGTATAAGCCGACGCGAATATAAGCCGAGGCACCTAATTTTACCACAAAACTGGGAAAACTTATTGACTCGAGTATAAGCCTAGGGTGTGCCTCACTTTGCCTCACTGTGTCCATGCCTCACTGTGCCCATGACTAGACTGACGTTTAACATGGGAGTCAATGGAAGGGGTGCCTGGCTTTGAAAAATCGGTGCTCCTCGGCCGTCCCCCCGACAAGAAACTTTGCAAACCTGTAGAGAAAGAGTGGGACTACATGTGTGCCAAGTTTGGGGTCCAGAGGACCTACGACCGGCCGATACCGGGTCCCCAAATTCACCAGAGAAATTACCGTTTAACATGGGAGTCTATGGAAGGGGTGCCCGGTTTTGAAAAATCGGTGCTCCCCGACCGTAGGTCCTCCGGACAAGAAACTTCGCACACTTATACAGGAAGAGTGGGGCTATATGTGTGCCAGGTTTGGGGTCCAGGGGACCTATGGCCGGCCAGTACCGGCTCCCCAAAGTTCGGGAGATCAGGCGCAAAAAGGTGACTCGAGTATAAGCCGAGGGGGCACTTTCAGCACAAAAATTGTGCTTAAAACTCGGCTTATACTCGAGTATATACGGTAATTTTAAAGGCTTATATGCAAGTTATTGCCATAAAAAGTGTTTGGGGACCCGGGTCCTGCCCAGGGGACATGCATGAATGCAAAAAAAAGTTTTAAAAACTGCTGTTTTTTCGGGAGCAGTGATTTTAATAATGCTTAAAGTGAAACAATAAAAGTGAAATATTCCTTTAAATTTCATACCTAGGGAGTGTGTATAGTATGCCTGTAAAGTAGCGCTTGTTTCCCGTGCTTAGAACTGTTCCTGCACAAAGTGTCATTTCTGAAGGAAAAAGGTCATTTAAAAGCACTCGCGGCTATAATTAATTGTCGGCTCCCGGCAATACAGAGAAAGGTCATTGATAAAAAAATAAAAATAAATGCGTGGGGGTCCCCCCAAATTCAATTACCAGGCCCTTCAGGTCTGGTATGTATATTAAGGGGAACCCTGCGTCAAATAAAAAAAAATGACGTGGGGTTCCCCCCAAATATCCATACCAGACCCTTCAGGTCTGGTATGGATTTTAAGGGGAACACCACGGCAAATAAAAAAAAAATGGCGTGGAGTTCCCCCAAAAATCCATACCAGACCCTTTATCCGAGCACGCAACCTGGCAGGCCGCAGGAAAAGAGGGGGGGGACGAGAGAGCGCCCCCCTCTTGAACCGTACCAGGCTACATGCCCTCAACATGGGGAGGATGCTTTGGGGGTCTGTGACCCCTCAAAGCACCATGTCCCCATGTTGATGGGGACAAGGGCCTCATCCCCACAGTCCTTGCCCGGTGGTTGTGGGGGTCTGCGGGCGGGGGGCTTATCGGAATCTGGAAGACCCTTTTAACAAATATGTGAATTGGTAAGGGTACAATGTACCCCTACCATTTCACAAAGAAAGTGTAAAAAATTGTAAAAAAAACACAGAGACACTGTTGGGAAAAGTCCTTTATTAAAAAAAAAAAAAAAAGATTCCAGCGGTGGTAATCCACTCTCGGTATCCTGCGATGGATGCTCTCATCTCCGGAGTCCAGCGGTGGATGTTCTCCTCTCCATCCAGGTCCAGGCTCCAGCGATGAGATGCCCAGCGCAGCGCATCCTGTCTCCGAGAATGACGCGGCTTCAGCCAGTGACATCTCTTATGTAGCTGAGGGCGGGGCCACCCGTCACGTTACCCCATCCCTCTCTGACGCAAGGGGAAACCCGGGCTTCCCCAGGGACGTGCGGGTAACCCCGTCCCCCTCTGATGCAACGGAAACCTGCGTTACATCAGAGGGGGGCGGGGTCACCCGCACGTCACTGGGGAAGCCCCAGATCCCGACCCCCCCCTATTTGAATTGGTAAATGGTACATTGTACCCCTACCATTTCACAAAGAAAGTGTAAAAAATTGTAAAAAAAACACACAGACACCGTTGGGATAAGTCCTTTATTAAAAATCCCTCCATCCCCCTCTGACGCAAGGGGAAACCACTGCTTCCCCAGTGACGTGCGGGTGACCCCGCCCCCCTCTGATTCAACGGAAACCTGCCTTACATCAGAGGGGGGGTGGGGTCACCCGCACGTCACTGGGGAAGCCTGGGTTTCCCCTTGCGTCAGAGGGGGTCGGGGTCACGTGACGGGTGGCCTCGCCCTCAGCTACATAAGAGCTGTCACTGGCTGAAGCCGCGTCAATTCCCGGGGTGTCTCCGGTGGAGACAGGATGCTTGGTGTTCCTCGCTGCGCTGGACATCATCGCTGGAGCCTGGACCTGGATGGAGAGGAGATCATCCACCGCTGGACCCCGGAGAGGAGAGCATCCATCGCAGGATACCGAGAGTGGATTACCACCGCTGGAATCTTTTTTATTTATTTTTTATTTTTAATAAAGGACTTTTCCCAACGGTGTCTGTGTGTTTTTTTTTTAATTTTTTTACACTTTCTTTGTGAAATGGTAGGGCTACAATGTACCCCATACCAATTCACATAGGGGGGGTGGGATCTGGGGTCCCCTTTGTTAAAGGGGTCTTCCAGATTCCAATAAGCCATCCGCCCGCAGACCCCCACAACCACCGGGCAAGGGTTATGGGGATGAGGCCCTTGTCCCCATCAACATGGGGACATGGTGCTTTGAGGGGTCACAGACCCCCCAAAGCATCCTCCCCATGTTGAGGGCATGTGGCCTGGTACAGTTCAGGAGGGGGGGCACTCTCTCATCCCCCACTCTTTTCCTGTGGCATGCCAGGCTGCGTGCTCGGATAAAGGGTCTGGTATGGATTTTTGGGGGGAACCCCACTTATTTTTTTTTAAGTTTGACGCAGGGTTCCCCTTAATATCCATACCAGACCTGAAGGGCCTGGTAATTGAATTTGGGGGGACCCCCAAGCATTTTTTTTTTTTCATCAATGACTTTTCTTTGTATTGCCGGGAGCCGACAATTTATTATAGCCGCAAGTGCTTTTAAATTACCTTTTTTCCTTCAGAAATTACACTTTTTGCAGGGAAACAAGCGCTACTTTACAGGCATACTATACACACTCCCTAGGTACGAAATTTAAAGGAATATTTCACTTTTATTGTTTCACTTTAAGCATTATTAAAATCACTGCTCCTGAATAAACTGCAGTTTTTAAAACTTTTTTTTGCATTGATACATGTCCCCTGGGGCAGGACCCGTGTCCCCAAACACTTTTTATGATAATAACTTGCATAACTTGCATATAAGCCTTTAAAATTAGCACTTTAGAATTCTCCTATAGACTTTTACAGGGTGTTCCGCGGCTTTTCGAATTTGCCGCGAACACCACAACCACGGGCGAACAGGCAATGTTCGAGTCGAAGCTCATCCCTAATCACAGGTAGTGTTACTCACTGTGTCTCAGACTTTGTGGTGTCTCGTAGCAGTGACACTTATGCCGCAATCAGGAGATAGGGTCTCCTCCAGCCCCTCCCTCTTCACATTCCTCACCAGTCAGCTGACCTCTAGTCTCTGCCCCCCAGCCATGCCGTGAACTGAATGAGCGGCTGCAAAGAGGCTGAGTGGACGGCCGCAGGCTCCAAGAACAGCCCAGCTGGGTGGCCACAGGCTCCAAGGACAGCCCTGCTGGGCGGTTGTTAAAAGGCTGGGAGAGCAGTGCGGGCTTCAGGAACAGCTCAGGATTCATCATTTGACCCCCGAGGGGGTTCCGAGTCCGACCCCCAGGTTGAAAACCACTGCTATAGAGGTAATCTTGATGAAAGCAAGAATTGGCCTTGCTAAAAAAATTGCAATAATTTGCACCTGTCAAACAGGTGCAGAAAAATTGGTCTTTGAGTGCCAGTGGTGCCTTCCCACCGTAACCCCATAGAGGTACGCTTGATGAAAGCAAAAATTGACCTTGCTATAAAAAATTTCAATGATAGGCACCTGTCAAACAGGTGCTGAAAAATTGGTCTTTGGGTGTTAATCGTGCCCATGAATGCTATACCAAAAACATTCTTCCAGATGAAATGATCTAACACCGTCAAAGCTAGGCAGCCTCAAAGTCCTGTAGAGATTCCACATCCCATAAAGACTTAATCAGTGACATCGGCATCAGGGGCTTCATAGTTGGTAATCCAGGACTGATTCATTTTTATAAAAGTCATATAAAATGGTCCACGGAGTCTGTGGACAGATGCGTTCTATGATCAGTAAGGAAACCTCCTGCAGCACTGAATGCCCATTCTGAAAGCACGCTGGATGTAGGGCAGCCCAACAACTCAAAAGCATACTGGACAAGTTCTGGCCAGTGGTCTATTCTCATGACCCAGTAAGTCAGTGGATCGTCAGCTGGAAAGCTCTCCATCTCTGTTTTGGCCTTGAGGTAATTGTCCACCATGTGATGCAGACACTGCCGATGGGATGTGGAAGCTGACAGCCCTGGGCGGCGAGGCCTAAAAAAAATCCGAAATGCCTCACTTAGGTGGACGCCTTCTCCAACGCTCCACCCTTGACCAACAGAGGACTCAAAACTATGTTTTCCACTACACTGTAACCTACTGGAGTCAGGAAAAACGTTCAATAAAATCCTCTTTAACATGTCCTTAAGAGATTTTATCTTCTGCACTCTCTGTGGGGACGGGATGAGTTCTGAGACATTCCCCTTATAACGGTGATCAAGGAGGGTTGCCAACCAGTAATCATCCTTCTCCTTTATGCCACGTATTCTTGGGTCCTTTTGCAGGCTTTGAAGCATGAGGTTGCCCATGCGCCTCAAATTTGCAGAGGCTTGAAAAGCAGACTCCTCGGGGTCACTCAGGATGACAGCATCAGGAACTTCCTCCTCCCAGCCACGTACTACTCCCAATGGTCCTGGGGTTGGAAAGCCATCGCTTACAGATTGACACATGTCTTCCTCTTCTTCAAAGCCTATGAAAGTGCCAGAATCCTCCTCCTCATCCTCCTCCCCTCTCTCCTCCTGTGTGTTCTGTGACATAGGAATGATGGTGTCTGGATAAAGTGGGCCTTGAGAGGAAAGGAAGTCCTCCTCTTCCTCCTGCTGCTCTGCCTCAAGTGCCCTGTCCATAATACCACGCAGAGTCTGCTCCAGCAGGAACACAACTGGGATTCTGTCACTGATGCATGCACTGTCACTTCTCACCATCCCTGTGGCCTCCTCAAATGGTCATAATACAGTGTATGCATCCTTAATGATCAGCCATTGGTGTGGGGAAAAAAAGCTGAGGCGGCCTGAGCACAGGTACCTGGCACAGGTACTCGTTGACAGCCCTCTGCTGCATGTATAGCTGCTGCAGCATTCCCAAAGTTGAGTTCCACCTGGTGGGCATGTTACAAATCATGTGGTTTACGGGCAGGTGGAATTCCTGCTGAATTTCAGACAACCAAGCACTGGCTGTGTATGACCACCTGAAATGGCTATAGACTCTTCTGGCCTGCTTTAGTACATCTTGCAACTCTGGGTACGTACTTAGGAAAGGCTGAGCCACCAAATTGAAGACAAGTGCCAGGCATGGCACATGTGTCAACTTTCCCTTACTAAGAGGGACAGGAGGTTTGAGCCATAATCGGACACCACAATTCCTGGCTCCAGCTGGTGTGATGTGAACCACCTCTGGGCCTGTCTGTGCAGAGCTGCAAGAATTTCTGCTCCGGTGTGGTTCCTGTCCCCTAAACACACCAGCTGAAGCACTGCATGGCACCTTTTAGCCTGACTCTGGGAATAGTCCTTTGAAGGCTTAGGGGGTACCTGATGTTCATAGGACAATTCTGCAGAGGAGGGCATGGAGGTGACAGAGGAGGAGGAGGAGGGGGTCAGGGCCGATCCTAGGCGGGTGCCTCGGGTGCAGTTCACCCAGGCGCCACAGAGATGGGGGCGCTCAAGCGCCAGAGTGCTCCCCTCCCTCCTCTCCTTGTTGGTGTCCGAGCCGAGGCTGCTCCCTCCGCCAGTCACCGCTGCGGCGCTGCCGCTGTATTTCCTGCCCTAGTCTGCCCCCCCACCCTCCTGTCAGAACAGATCGAGCGTCTGTCTCTGTTCGGAGAGAGACCGCGCTGTGACATTGTTGGGGGGGGGGGCGGGGCGGTCCGTGCCGTGCAGTGCCCGTCATGTGAGAGGATTCTGACATCTGACCCCATTCCTGCTCGTGTCTTCTGTCACTGTGCAGTGTCGATGTGATCCTCTCCTGTCTGAGTGTCACTGCCCACAGTGCCCAGTGCCTCTGTACAGACCGGAATGTGCTTTGTAGATAAATAAGGTAAATGAAGTACGGTAATCTTTCCAGCATGACTGCACACTGATAACTCCTCACACCCGGCACTTTTCTTCTCTCATTCAGCTCTCACTACACTCGCAGCCCCCCTCCTCCCCCTTCCTCCTCGGCATTTCCCGGTCCACAATCTTTTCATCTACTAGTCTTGTTAACCCTCTGTATGCTCTAGTCTGCAACTGTCACAGCCTCAGAATCCTGCCAGCATGCCATTCATTCCTCATTGCTCCTTCATCCTGCCAGAACTTTTGTCCTTTACTTCACTGCAGGGGCATAACTACAGTGGTTGCCATTGCAACCCAGCCTGAGAGGAGGGGGGGCATCATACAGAGGAACCAATGCCTTCCATGTTCTTTCTGCAGCCACTAAATGCCTGCAAGAAAGAGGAGGAAAAGTGGTCATTCAGGAGTTGCAGGAAGAACATGGAGGGCATTGGTTCCTCTGTATGCCGCCCCTCCTCTCCAGCTTTTTCTGCCTGTGGGCCCCTCAGCTTTCTCCTGGCACTTCTGTGATCTTCCCCAGCAACTTCTCTGCTCTCTCCCACCCCACCCCCTACTGTAATCTGCCCCCCTGTGCTCTTCTCTGCCCCCCCCTGTGCTCTTCTCTGCCCACCCATGCTCTTCTTCTTCCCCCCCCCCTGTGCTCTTCTCTGGCCCCCCCCTGTGCTCTTCTCTGGTCCCCCCCTGTGCTCTTCTCTGGGTCCCCCCCTGTGCTCTTCTCTGGGTCCCCCCCTGTGCTCTTCTCTGGGTCCCCCCCCTGTGCTCTTCTCTGGGTCCCCTCCCCCTGTGCTCTTCTCTGGGTCCCCTCCCCCTGTGCTCTTCTCTGGGTCCCCTCCCCCTGTGCTCTTCTCTGGTCCCCCCCTGTGCTTTTCTCTGGTCCCCCCCCTGTGCTCTTCTCTGGGTCCCCCCCTGTGCTCTTCTCTGGGTCCCCCCCGTGCTCTTCTCTGGGTCCCCCCCGTGCTCTTCTCTGGGTCCCCCCTGTGCTCTTCTCTGGGTCCCCCCCCCCTGTGCTCTTCTCTGGGTCCCCCCCCTGTGCTCTTCTCTGGGTTCCCCCCCTGTGCTCTTCTCTGGGTCCCCCCTGTGCTTTTCTCTGGTCCCCCCCTGTGCTCTTCTCTGGTCCCCCCCGCTCTTCTCTGGTCCCCCCTGTGCTCTTCTCTGGTCCCCCCCTGTGCTCTTCTCTGGTCCCCCCCAGTGCTCTTCTCTGGTCCCCCCCCTGTGCTCTTCTCCGGTCCCGTCCCCCCCGTGCTCTTCTCCGGTACCCCCCCTGTGCTCTTCTCTGGTCCCCCCCTGTGCTCTTCTGAGGTCCCCCTGCTGTTCTCCTTTATCCTGCCATTCTCCTGTCACCCTGTACTGTCTCCTGCCCGCCCCCCCCCCAGCTCTGCCAGGTTCCCCCCTCCCCTCTTCCACCGGCTGCTGTGGGGAATATGTAAGGATGGAGAGCAGGGAAGGCTTCCCTGCCTGAAATGACAGAGTAAGTTATCTGTACTAATCACTTACTCTGACCATCTCCTGTACCATGTCTGGGGGCTCTTTCTAACAGAAGCCCCCTCTGTGTGCATCAGAGAGACTCCCCTCCAGGTCTCATTAGGGTACGCTCTTCCTGTATTTTCTTTATTGTTAGAAGATCATGGGAGGATCCCAGGGAAACAAAGACTTCTTAGGGGAGCATCTCTGTGTTTGAGTCGTTGCCATAGAAACATGTGTAAAGGGGAGGAGTTTGTAAGATGACCACGCCCATGTGGGGGCGCCAGAAATATTTCTGCACCCAGGCGTCTGTGACCCTAGGATCGGCCCTGGAGGGGGTAGAGCTCACAGGTCTGGAATCATCACCACCAGCTGTATGGAGACGTGGGGGCACAACAAGCTGCAGCACTGAGCCCTGTCCTGCATCCTTTTGAGTTGCAAGCAGCATTACTCAGTGTGCTGTGAACAAAATATATCGTCCCCGCCCATGCTTGATGGACCACGTGTCAGCAATAAGGTGGATTTTACGTCTGACTGCCTTGCCCAACGATGCCAGAACATTCCCTTCCACGTGATGGTAGAGAGATGGAATGGCCTTACGTGAAAAGTAGTAGTGACTGGGAACCTGACATTGTGCGAATTCACGAAAGGGGGGCAGAATCCACCAGGCTGAAACACAGAATTTGGAGAGCCAACAGCTTTGAAAAGCTTGCATTCAGACGCTGGGCATGTGGCTGGCAGGGACTGTATTTTTTTTTTCTGCTGCAGCAGATGGGGCAGATAAATTTGCCGGCTACAGTCTACAGCTGGTGGTGTGCTGCCAGTAGATGTGCTGCTAGGTCCTGGGACACCATGTGCTATACCATCATCCCTGTCAGTGGAGGCTGCTGAAAGGTAATGACTCGGTATCGCAGGGGCAGACTGAAGTGTGTAAGGAGGAGGAGGAAGAGGGACAGATTTGTGCCCCTTTTGTGTGTCTTTTAGGTGCTCTTGCCAATGGGCTGAGTGGTTGGACGTTAAATGCCTCGTTAAGCATGTGGTACCCAAATGGTTGGTGTTTTTGCCACGTTTGATGTGCCTGAGACACAGTTTGCAGATAGCAACAGTGCGATCTGCTGCAGATGTGCTGAAAAAGACCCTGACAGCTGAGCTTTGGGGAGTGGGCCAGGAGATAACAGCTGCAGAATGTGATGGAATAGGGTGGCTGCTCTCTACTCTTTCTTGATGTCAGCCTGCTTGGAGTTTTGCCGCCTCAGCTTCAGTTTCCTCCTCTGCTCTATCTGGCACCCAAGTCGCATCAGTGACCTCATCATCTCCATCTTCATCATTACCACTGGAGACAACTTGGCAATACGCTGCGGCTTGGGGAACATAAATGCCAATTTTTCTACCAGTGTTTCTCCCTCTCTCTAGGCTCATGTTCCTTTCATCCTCAACCTTAGAATCAACATCTGAATCCAGTAATGGCTGAGCATCATCAAGGAGCAAGTGACTAACGCTGTGGTCAAATAACCCAGCTGACTTCTCAATGGCTGATGTTGGGTCTATGGCAGGAATAGATGTGGACAAGGAGGAAGGTTTATCCACTCTGGCAACTGCAGGGGATTGCACACTTGTCTCTGCTTTAGGGATGAGCCGAACACCCCCGGGTTCGGTTCGCACCAGAACCTTCGAACGGACCGAAAGTTCGCGCGAATTTTCGAACCCTATTCGTTATAATGGACGCGAACGTTCGAAATCAAAATTGCTAATTACAACGGCCAATATGCATGTTAATGTCATAAAACAGGTTTGGGGACCCGGGTCCTGCCCCAGGGGACATATATCAATGCAAAAAGAAATTTTAAAAACTAAAGTTTTTTCGGGAGCAGTCATTTTAATGATGCATAAAGTGAAAAAAAAAAAAGTGAAATTTTCCTTTAAATATGGTACCTGGGGGGTGTCTAAAGTATGCCTGTGAAGTGGCATGTGTTTCCCGTGTTTAGAACTGTCCTTGCACAAAATGACATTTGTAAAGGAAAAAAAGAAGCCATTTAAAACCACTTGCGGCTTTAATGTCATGTCTTGTCCTGGCCGCCATATGGCTGAAAATCCTTGAGAAAAATGGCATGGCTACCCCATCACCCCCCCCCCCCCCACCCCAGCCCCTTTGGGTCTTGTATGGATACTAAGGGGGACCCCGCACCCAAAATAAAACCCTATACCTACAACCCTATATACTCTGAACAGCAGTATATAGGTGGTGCAAACAAGACATGGACTGTAGGTTTGTTCTTAAGTAGAATCTGAACAGGTACATTATGAAGTGTAGCTACATCCCAAAAAAATCAATTTTTAAGCTTTTTGGAGAACATAGGGAGGGGTTATCACCCCTGTAACATTTGCTGTCTTTGCACATCTGTTCAGAACATGTCACCTCACTTTCCGTCCCAATGACAAATGTTTTTGGAAAAGTGGGGTTTTAATTGAAACAAGGATTGGTGATAAAGCATCAGTAGAGAGGAGATACCTTTTTCCCAAATTAAATCTAACAGGATAGAATTTTCCTTCCTAGGGGTAGATTTCCTCTCACTTCCTGTTTTCTCTTGCCGTTTGCAAGTAGGAGTCGTTTGTAAGTTGGATGTTTGAAAGTAGGGGCCTGCCGTATATACTCTGCAGAAATTTGCCCTATTAGATGTTGGTGTAGCCACAAGACTGGTGGGCACAGGAATGGGCCCTGCTGTGAGTTAATAGATCAAGATTTGTACTTGCATGCACCTGTTGAACCGGGCAGAAAAATTGGGCCTTTGGTGGTGGTGGTGGTGGTGGTGGACGGTGTTGCCACAAGACTGTAAGCCCTCACAGTTACTCTTGGTGGGTGCAGGAATGGGCCCTGCTGTGAGTTATTAGATCAAGATTTGTAATTGCATGCACCTGTTGAACAGGGCAGAAAAATTGGGCCTTTGGTGGTGGTGGTGGTGGTGGACGGTGTTGCCACAAGACTGTAGGCCCTCATAGTTACTCTTGGTGGGCGCAGGAATGGGCCCTGCTGTGAACTATTAGATCAAGATTTGTAATTACACGCCCCTGTTAAACAGGGGCTGAAAAATTGTGCCTTAGGCATTGGTGCTGGTGCCACAACACTGCAACCCCTCACAGATACTGTACTTGGAGCACAGCAGTCACACCTGTTGCGAAGCATCTTTTTAAAAAATTGTAATTACACGCCCCTGTTATACAGGGGCTGAAAAATTGTGCCTTAGGCACTGGTGCTGGTGCCACAACACTGCAACCCCTCACAGATACTGTACTCTGAGCACAGCAATGAGACCTGTTGCAAAGCATTGCCTAAAAATTGTAATTACACGCCCCAACAGGGGCTGAAAAATTGTGCCTTAGGCACTGGTGCTGGTGCCACAACACTGCAACCCCTCACAGATACTGTACTCTGAGCACAGCAGTCACACCTGTTGCGAAGCATCTTTTTAAAAAATTGTAATTACACGCCCCTGTTATACAGGGGCTGAAAAATTGTGCCTTAGGCACTGGTGTGGTGGCATGGATCATTGAGGAGGAGGAAGAGGATAGTCAGTGAACATAACAGGACAGTCACTCAGCATCAGCATAGGCAGTCTTGAAGGGATGTGACATTATAAATTATTCCGTTATATCCGCTTCAGGTGTCTGGTAGCTGGTGGTGATCCAAGACTGATTCATTTTTATGAAGGTCAGTCGATCAACCGAGTCGGTGGACAGGCGCACCCTATGATCGGTGACAAATCCTCCAGCAGCACTGAATGTGCGTTCGGAAAGAACGCTGGATGCAGGACAGGCCAGTAGCTCAATTGCATACTGTGCAAGCTCTGGCCAGTGATCCATCCTCAGGACCCAGTAAGCCAGAGGATTTTCGGTGGGAAAGGTGTCCAAGTCTGACCTTGCCCCTAGGTATTCCTGCACCATGTATATCAGACGCTGGCGATGGTTGCTGGAACCGATCATACCTTGGGGCTGCGGACTAAAAAATTGTCTGAACGCATCGGTCAGACGTCCACCTTCCCCACCGCTCCTTCTGCTACTGACCGAAGCCTCAGCAACTCGTCGTCCAGGACCAGGAGTTTGTAACCTCCCAGTTTCTGGGAACGCGTTGCACAGACCTTTCTGCAAGGCCTCCCTGAGATGTCTCATCCTCTGCTCCCTCTGCGACGGCAAGATAAGGTCCGCAACCTTACCCTTGTACCGTGGATCAAGGAGAGTGGCCAGCCAGTAATGGTCACTCTCCTTGATCCGAAGAACACGAGGATCCTTCCGCAGGCTTTGCAGGATCAGGGAGGCCATGCAGCGTAGGTTAGCTGAGGCATTCGGTCCGGAGTCTTCTGGGTCACTGAGGATGACATGATCGCCAGCCACCTCCTCCCAGCCACGTACAAGTCCACTGGTTTGTTGGGACTGTACATCATCCCTAAAAGACTGCTGCTGCTGATGCTGAGTGCCAGGCTCCACCTCCATGCTCACACAATCCTCCTCCTCCTCCTCCTCCTCCTCCTCTTCCTGTGTGATGGGTGGGACAGAAGGAACATTGTCTGGATAAAGGGGGCCTTGAGAGACAAGGAAGTCCTCCTCTTCCTGCCTCTGTTCTGCCTCAAGTGCCCTGTCCATTATCCCACGCAGCGTATGCTCCAACAGGTGGACAAGAGGTACAGTGTCACTGATGCATGCACTGTCACTGCTCACCATCCTCGTGGCCTCCTCAAATGGTGAGAGGACAGTGCATGCATCCCTGATCATGCTCCACTGGCGTGGGGAAAAAAAGCCAAGCTCCCCTGACCCTGTCCTGGTGCCGTAGTCGCAAAGGTACTCATTGATGGCCCTCTGCTGCGTGTGCAGTCGCTGCAGCATGGCCAACGTTGAGTTCCACCTGGTGGGCATGTCACATATTAGGCGGTTCTTGGGCAGGTTCAGCTCCTTTTGCAGCTCAGTCAGCCGAGCACTGGCATTATAAGATCGGCGGAAATGCACACAGACTTTCCTGGCCTGCCTCAGGACATCCTGTAAGCCTGGGAACCTGCCCAAGAACCGCTGCACCACCAGGTTGAGGACGTGAGCCATACAGGGCACATGGGTGAGCTGCCCCTGTCGCAGGGCGGAGAGGAGGTTGGTGCCATTATCAGAAACGACCATTCCTGGCTTAAGCTGGCGTGGCGTCAACCACCTCTCGGCCTGCCCCTGCAGAGCTGCCAGAACCTCTGGCCCAGTGTGGCTCCTGTCCCCCAAACACACCAGCGCAAGCACGGCATGGCATCTTTTTGCCTGCGTACTCGCGTAGCCCCTTGTACGCCTACGGAGCACCGCTGGTTCCAAGGACAGAGCACTCGAAGAGGACATGGAGGAAGAAGAAGAGGAGGGGGTGGAGGAGAGAGGTGTGTCACAACCAGTAGTAGCATTTTGGAGGCGTGGTGGCGGAACAACCTCCAACACTACTGCACCTTGTCCTGCATCCCTCCCAGCTGCCAATAGAGTGACCCAATGGGCCGTGAAAGAAAGATAACGTCCCTGTCCATGCCTGCTGGACCATGAGTCAGCGGTAATATGCACCTTACCGCTGACCGCCCTGTCCAGCGAGGCATGGACATTGCCTTCCACATGCCAGTAGAGAGACGGAATCGCCTTCCGTGAGAAAAAGTGGCGTTTGGGAACCTGCCACTGAGGAACCGCACATTGAACAAACTCACGGAAGGGGGCCGAGTCTATCAACTGAAAAGGCAGCAGTTGAAGTGCTAGCAATTTAGCCAAGCTAGCATTCAACCGCTGGGCATGTGGATGGCTGGGAGTATACTTCTTTCGACGGTCCAGCAGCTGGGGCAGGGAAATTTGCCTGCTACAATCGGACGTCGGTGTACTGCAAGTACTTGGTTGTGACACACCTAATTCTACACCTTCAGTCCTCTCAGAGCAGCTTTCAGAGAGGACTGAAGATATAGTGGGGATGGAGATCCCAGCTGATGAGGAGCAAGGAGAGGTCCGCTTTGTTCTTTGGTGTGGGTCTTTTATGTGTGCTTGCCAACGAGCTGCATGGCAGGTCGACATATGTCTGCTCATGCTTGTGGTGCCCAAGCGGCTGATGTTTTGGCCACGCGAGATACGCTTGAGACAAATATTGCAAATAGCAGTGGTGCGATCTGATGCACTCGTCTCAAAAAAGGCCCACACCAAAGAACTTTTGTGATAACGTGCAGAGGCAGCGCCCTGCACAGGCGGAGCTCTGCGGTGTGGTACAGTTGCTGTGCTGGCCTCTAGCTGGCCTCCAGGGGGCATCCTGCCTCGTTGGACATGTGACGCTGCATCCTCCTCCTCCTCCTCCTCTCTCCCTTCAGGCACCCACGTGGAGTCAGTGACCTCATCATCCCCTCCCTCTTCACCACTAGAGCAAACCTGGCAGTAAGCTGCAGCTGGTGGAACACTACTGCCAGATTGCTGTCCTTCAGCATCCCCTCTCTCTGCGCGCACACTACTGACTTCCTCAAGCTGGGTATCATCATCCGAGCCTTCGAATTGTTGGGCATCCTCCTGGAGCATGTACCCAACACTGTGCTCAAACAGTTCGGGGGACTCCTCAGGAGGACATGGTGGGTCTAGGGAAGGGGTGGCTGATGATGCCATTGAGTACGCGTTGGCAGCTGCTCTGCCAGTACCCTGAGCCTGGGTGAGAGAGGATGAGGAGGATGAGGAGGGCTTGGTCATCCATTCTACCAAGCCTTCGGCATGATGCGGCTCCACATGTCCAGCTGCCGAAAACAAAGACAAGCGTGTCCCATGGCCACGTGCTGATGACGATGCACGACCACGTCCACGGCCAGCACTGTTGTCTCTAGAAACAGAGCCTGCCTGCCCTGTGTTCTTGCCTCGGCACGCTCTGCCTCTCCTTGGCGGTCTTCCAGCCATTGTAGTCGGTAGTGTATATAGTATAAAAAATAGAACTCCTATGTGTGCTCACAACACACTGTAGGTCCTATGGGTGCTGACACTAACACACTATAGGTACTATGTGTGCTGCTGACAAGAAAATATAGGAGCTCTGTTTGCTGCCACTAACACACTAGAAGTCCTATGGGTGCTGCTGAGAAGAAAATATAGGAGCTCTGTTTGCTGCCACTAACACACTAGAAGTCCTATGGGTGCTGCTGAGAAGAAAATATAGGAGCTCTGTGTGATGCCACTAACACACTAGAAGTCCTATGGGTGCTGCTGAGAAGAAAATATAGGAGCTCTGTGTGATGCCACTAACACACTAGAAGTCCTATGGGTGCTGCTGAGAAGAAAATATAGGAGCTCTGTTTGCTGCCACTAACTCACTAGAAGTCCTATGGGTGCTGCTGAGAAGAAAATATAGGAGCTCTGTTTGCTGCCACTAACACACTAGAAGTCCTATGGGTGCTGCTGAGAAGAAAATATAGGAGCTCTGTGTGATGCCACTAACACACTAGAAGTCCTATGGGTGCTGCTGAGAAGAAAATATAGGAGCTCTGTTTGCTGCCACTAACACACTAGAAGTCCTATGGGTGCTGCTGAGAAGAAAATATAGGAGCTCTGTTTGCTGCCACTAACACACTAGAAGTCCTATGGGTGCTGCTGAGAAGAAAATATAGGAGCTCTGTTTGCTGCCACTAACACACTAGAAGTCCTATGGGTGCTGCTGAGAAGAAAATATAGGAGCTCTGTGTGATGCCACTAACACACTAGAAGTCCTATGGGTGCTGCTGAGAAGAAAATATAGGAGCTCTGTGTGATGCCACTAACACACTAGAAGTCCTATGGGTGCTTCTGAGATGAAAATATAGGAACTCTGTGTGATGCCACTAACACATTAGAAGTCCTATGGGTGCTGCTAAGAACAAAATATAGGAGCTCTGTGTGATGCCACTAACACACTAGAAGTCCTATGGGTGCTTCTGAGATGAAAATATAGGAACTCTGTGTGATGCCACTAACACATTAGAAGTCCTATGGGTGCTGCTAAGAACAAAATATAGGAGCTCTGTGTGATGCCACTAACACACTAGAAGTCCTATGGGTGCTGCTGAGAAGAAAATATAGGAGCTCTGTTTGCTGCCACTAACACACTAGAAGTCCTATGGGTGCTGCTGAGAAGAAAATATAGGAGCTCTGTTTGCTGCCACTAACACACTAGAAGTCCTATGGGTGCTGCTGAGAAGAAAATATAGGAGCTCTGTTTGCTGCCACTAACACACTAGAAGTCCTATGGGTGCTGCTGAGTAGAAAATATAGGAGCTCTGTGTGATGCCACTAACACACTAGAAGTCCTATGGGTGCTTCTGAGATGAAAATATAGGAACTCTGTGTGATGCCACTAACACATTAGAAGTCCTATGGGTGCTGCTAAGAACAAAATATAGGAGCTCTGTGTGATGCCACTAACACACTAGAAGTCCTATGGGTGCTTCTGAGATGAAAATATAGGAACTCTGTGTGATGCCACTAACACATTAGAAGTCCTATGGGTGCTGCTAAGAACAAAATATAGGAGCTCTGTGTGATGCCACTAACACACTAGAAGTCCTATGGGTGCTGCTGAGAAGAAAATATAGGAGCTCTGTTTGCTGCTACTAACACACTAGAAGTCCTATGGGTGCTGCTGAGAAGAAAATATAGGAGCTCTGTTTGCTGCCACTAACACACTAGAAGTCCTATGGGTGCTGCTGAGAAGAAAATATAGGAGCTCTGTGTGATGCCACTAACACACTAGAAGTCCTATGGGTGCTGCTGAGAAGAAAATATAGGAGCTCTGTGTGATGCCACTAACACACTAGAAGTCCTATGGGTGCTTCTGAGATGAAAATATAGGAACTCTGTGTGATGCCACTAACACATTAGAAGTCCTATGGGTGCTGCTAAGAACAAAATATAGGAGCTCTGTGTGATGCCACTAACACACTAGAAGTCCTATGGGTGCTTCTGAGATGAAAATATAGGAACTCTGTGTGATGCCACTAACACATTAGAAGTCCTATGGGTGCTGCTAAGAACAAAATATAGGAGCTCTGTGTGATGCCACTAACACACTAGAAGTCCTATGGGTGCTGCTGAGAAGAAAATATAGGAGCTCTGTTTGCTGCCACTAACACACTAGAAGTCCTATGGGTGCTGCTGAGAAGAAAATATAGGAGCTCTGTGTGATGCCACTAACACACTAGAAGTCCTATGGGTGCTTCTGAGATGAAAATATAGGAACTCTGTGTGATGCCACTAACACATTAGAAGTCCTATGGGTGCTGCTAAGAACAAAATATAGGAGCTCTGTGTGATGCCACTAACACACTAGAAGTCCTATGGGTGCTTCTGAGATGAAAATATAGGAACTCTGTGTGATGCCACTAACACATTAGAAGTCCTATGGGTGCTGCTAAGAACAAAATATAGGAGCTCTGTGTGATGCCACTAACACACTAGAAGTCCTATGGGTGCTGCTGAGAAGAAAATATAGGAGCTCTGTTTGCTGCCACTAACACACTAGAAGTCCTATGGGTGCTGCTGAGAAGAAAATATAGGAGCTCTGTTTGCTGCCACTAACACACTAGAAGTCCTATGGGTGCTGCTGAGAAGAAAATATAGGAGCTCTGTGTGATGCCACTAACACACTAGAAGTCCTATGGGTGCTGCTGAGAAGAAAATATAGGAGCTCTGTTTGCTGCCACTAACACACTAGAAGTCCTATGGGTGCTGCTGAGAAGAAAATATAGGAGCTCTGTTTGCTGCCACTAACACACTAGAAGTCCTATGGGTGCTGCTGAGAAGAAAATATAGGAGCTCTGTGTGATGCCACTAACACACTAGAAGTCCTATGGGTGCTGCTGAGATGAAAATATAGGAACTCTGTGTGATGCCACTAACACATTAGAAGTCCTATGGGTGCTGCTGAGAAGAAAATATAGGAGCTCTGTTTGCTGCCACTAACACACTAGAAGTCCTATGGGTGCTGCTGAGAAGAAAATATAGGAGCTCTGTGTGATGCCACTAACACACTAGAAGTCCTATGGGTGCTGCTGAGAAGAAAATATAGGAGCTCTGTTTGCTGCCACTAACACACTAGAAGTCCTATGGGTGCTGCTGAGAAGAAAATATAGGAGCTCTGTGTGATGCCACTAACACACTAGAAGTCCTATGGGTGCTTCTGAGATGAAAATATAGGAACTCTGTGTGATGCCACTAACACATTAGAAGTCCTATGGGTGCTGCTAAGAACAAAATATAGGAGCTCTGTGTGATGCCACTAACACACTAGAAGTCCTATGGGTGCTTCTGAGATGAAAATATAGGAACTCTGTGTGATGCCACTAACACATTAGAAGTCCTATGGGTGCTGCTAAGAACAAAATATAGGAGCTCTGTGTGATGCCACTAACACACTAGAAGTCCTATGGGTGCTGCTGAGAAGAAAATATAGGAGCTCTGTTTGCTGCCACTAACACACTAGAAGTCCTATGGGTGCTGCTGAGAAGAAAATATAGGAGCTCTGTTTGCTGCCACTAACACACTAGAAGTCCTATGGGTGCTGCTGAGAAGAAAATATAGGAGCTCTGTGTGATGCCACTAACACACTAGAAGTCCTATGGGTGCTACTGAGAAGAAAATATAGGAGCTCTGTTTGCTGCCACTAACACACTAGAAGTCCTATGGGTGCTGCTGAGAAGAAAATATAGGAGCTCTGTTTGCTGCCACTAACACACTAGAAGTCCTATGGGTGCTGCTGAGAAGAAAATATAGGAGCTCTGTGTGATGCCACTAACACACTAGAAGTCCTATGGGTGCTGCTGAGATGAAAATATAGGAACTCTGTGTGATGCCACTAACACATTAGAAGTCCTATGGGTGCTGCTGAGAAGAAAATATAGGAGCTCTGTTTGCTGCCACTAACACACTAGAAGTCCTATGGGTGCTGCTGAGAAGAAAATATAGGAGCTCTGTGTGATGCCACTAACACACTAGAAGTCCTATGGGTGCTGCTGAGAAGAAAATATAGGAGCTCTGTTTGCTGCCACTAACACACTAGAAGTCCTATGGGTGCTGCTGAGAAGAAAATATAGGAGCTCTGTGTGATGCCACTAACACACTAGAAGTCCTATGGGTGCTGCTGAGAAGAAAATATAGGAGCTCTGTTTGCTGCCACTAACACACTAGAAGTCCTATGGGTGCTGCTGAGAAGAAAATATAGGAGCTCTGTTTGCTGCCACTAACACACTAGAAGTCCTATGGGTGCTGCTGAGAAGAAAATATAGGAGCTCTGTGTGATGCCACTAACACACTAGAAGTCCTATGGGTGCTGCTGAGAAGAAAATATAGGAGCTCTGTTTGCTGCCACTAACACACTAGAAGTCCTATGGGTGCTGCTGAGAAGAAAATATAGGAGCTCTGTTTGCTGCCACTAACACACTAGAAGTCCTATGGGTGCTGCTGAGAAGAAAATATAGGAGCTCTGTTTGCTGCCACTAACACACTAGAAGTCCTATGGGTGCTGCTGAGAAGAAAATATAGGAGCTCTGTGTGATGCCACTAACACACTAGAAGTCCTATGGGTGCTTCTGAGATGAAAATATAGGAACTCTGTGTGATGCCACTAACACATTAGAAGTCCTATGGGTGCTGCTAAGAACAAAATATAGGAGCTCTGTGTGATGCCACTAACACACTAGAAGTCCTATGGGTGCTTCTGAGATGAAAATATAGGAACTCTGTGTGATGCCACTAACACATTAGAAGTCCTATGGGTGCTGCTAAGAACAAAATATAGGAGCTCTGTGTGATGCCACTAACACACTAGAAGTCCTATGGGTGCTGCTGAGAAGAAAATATAGGAGCTCTGTTTGCTGCCACTAACACACTAGAAGTCCTATGGGTGCTGCTGAGAAGAAAATATAGGAGCTCTGTTTGCTGCCACTAACACACTAGAAGTCCTATGGGTGCTGCTGAGAAGAAAATATAGGAGCTCTGTTTGCTGCCACTAACACACTAGAAGTCCTATGGGTGCTGCTGAGAAGAAAATATAGGAGCTCTGTGTGATGCCACTAACACACTAGAAGTCCTATGGGTGCTGCTGAGAAGAAAATATAGGAGCTCTGTTTGCTGCCACTAACACACTAGAAGTCCTATGGGTGCTGCTGAGAAGAAAATATAGGAGCTCTGTTTGCTGCCACTAACACACTAGAAGTCCTATGGGTGCTGCTGAGAAGAAAATATAGGAGCTCTGTGTGATGCCACTAACACACTAGAAGTCCTATGGGTGCTGCTGAGATGAAAATATAGGAACTCTGTGTGATGCCACTAACACATTAGAAGTCCTATGGGTGCTGCTGAGAAGAAAATATAGGAGCTCTGTTTGCTGCCACTAACACACTAGAAGTCCTATGGGTGCTGCTGAGAAGAAAATATAGGAGCTCTGTGTGATGCCACTAACACACTAGAAGTCCTATGGGTGCTGCTGAAAAGAAAATATAGGAGCTCTGTTTGCTGCCACTAACACACTAGAAGTCCTATGGGTGCTGCTGAGAAGAAAATATAGGAGCTCTGTGTGATGCCACTAACACACTAGAAGTCCTATGGGTGCTGCTGAGAAGAAAATATAGGAGCTCTGTTTGCTGCCACTAACACACTAGAAGTCCTATGGGTGCTGCTGAGAAGAAAATATAGGAGCTCTGTTTGCTGCCACTAACACACTAGAAGTCCTATGGGTGCTGCTGAGAAGAAAATATAGGAGCTCTGTGTGATGCCACTAACACACTAGAAGTCCTATGGGTGCTGCTGAGAAGAAAATATAGGAGCTCTGTTTGCTGCCACTAACACACTAGAAGTCCTATGGGTGCTGCTGAGAAGAAAATATAGAAGCTCTGTTTGCTGCCACTAACACACTAGAAGTCCTATGGGTGCTGCTGAGAAGAAAATATAGGAGCTCTGTTTGCTGCCACTAACACACTAGAAGTCCTATGGGTGCTGCTGAGAAGAAAATATAGGAGCTCTGTTTGCTGCCACTAACACACTAGAAGTCCTATGGGTGCTGCTGAGAATAAAATATAGGAGCTCTGTGTGATGCCACTAACACACTAGAAGTCCTATGGGTGCTGCTGAGAAGAAAATATAGGAGCTCTGTTTGCTGCCACTAACACACTAGAAGTCCTATGGGTGCTGCTGAGAAGAAAATATAGGAGCTCTGTTTGCTGCCACTAACACACTAGAAGTCCTATGGGTGCTGCTGAGAAGAAAATATAGGAGCTCTGTTTGCTGCCACTAACACACTAGAAGTCCTATGGGTGCTGCTGAGAAGAAAATATAGGAGCTCTGTGTGATGCCACTAACACACTAGAAGTCCTATGGGTGGTGCTGAGAAGAAAATATAGGAGCTCTGTTTGCTGCCACTAACACACTAGAAGTCCTATGGGTGCTGCTGAGAAGAAAATATAGGAGCTCTGTTTGCTGCCACTAACACACTAGAAGTCCTATGGGTGCTGTTGGGGTGCAATGCTGTGCTAACAGCACTGCGGTTGGTACTACTGCAATACTGTACTAACAGTAAGCACGCACCAGACTAATCCCCAGCAGCAGCTAATAACACACTAACTGTGCAATCAGCAGCAATGAACGATCAATGACTTAGGTAGCAATGGTTTAGCAAAGAAATAGCCAATGGTTTAGCAAAGAAGAGCAAATCTTTCAGTATCAAGCAAAGACAGAATCAGCAGACTAATCTCTCCTAAAGCCGGAACTCATGTGACCGGGGCCGATGGCGTGGCAGCCTTTTAAATGGTGGGGCGTGTACTAAAGCCCCTGAGCTGTAATTGGCTACAGGCGTCCTGCCTGTAGCCAATTATTGCTCTCCGAGTTTCGGGAGCTGTGATTGGCCAAGCATGCGGGGTCACAGTGCATGCTTGGCCAATCATCAGCCAGCAATGCACTGCGCCGGCCGCGCCGGCCGCAATGCATTGCGGGGCCGCTCGCATCACACGAATGTGATGCGAACGGCCCAAATAGTTCTGGGCTCGACGAGCGAGCGAACGCCCGATGCTCGATTCGAACATGGGTTCGAATCGAGCACCGGGCCCATCCCTACTCTGCTTGTGTGACAGAGGATGAGGAGGATGAGGAAGGTTTAGTAAGCCAGTCCACCACCACCTCTGCATGCTGTGGCTGGATAGCACGGGCAAAATCACTAAACAGGGGAAATGATGCCCTGCCTGAGGACTGACCACCACATCCACCTTTGCCTGTGGACATATTTGTTGCTGGCCCCCTTACAGTGCCAAGGGAACGTCTGTCTCTTCTTGTTGTCCTCCCAGACATTATTGGGAGGGAAGGGGCGGTGCTTATAAGCAAATGTAAAGAAGAAGTTGAAATCTGTACGTAAATGCACTTTAATCAATGTAAAGAGGTGTTTGGTGCACTTTAATTTGATTACTCACACTACACAGACACACTCCACGGATACACTATAATATACTGCAATATAATGCACCAAACGTACAGTGACGCACAGAACTATATGGCGTTAAACTGGCAGTAACGCACAAAACGATATGGCGTTAAACTGGCAGTAACGTACACAGAACTATATGGCGTTAAACTGGCAGTAATGCATTCAAAACTATATTGCGTTAAACTGACTTTAACTAAGGATGAGCCAAACACCCCCCGTTTGGTTCGCACCAGAACTTGCGAACAGGCAAAAAATTTGAACACGCGAACACCGTTAGTGTATTAGACACGAACATGAAAAAACAAAAGTGCTCATTTTAAAGACTTATATGCATGGTATTGTCATAAAAAGTGTTTGGGGACCCGGGTCCTGCCCCAGGGGACATGTATCAATGCAAAAAAAGTTTTAAAAAGGGCAGTTCATTACAGCCGCGATCAGTTTTAAATTACTTTTTTTCCTTTAGAAATGTCATTTTGCTGTGGGACTGTTCTAAACACGGGAATAATGCGCCACTTTACAGGCATACTATAGACACCCCCCAGGCACGAAATTTAAAGGAATATTTCATTTTTATTGTTTCACTTTAGGCATTATTAAAATCACTGCTCCCGAAAAAAAACGTCAGTTTTTAAAACTTTTTTGTGTTGATACATGTCCGCTGGGGCAGGACCCGAGTCCCCAAACACTTTTTATGACAATACCATGCATATAAGCTGTAACGCTGAGCGCTCCGGGTGTCCCATCCTTCCCGGAGCGCTCACGGCGTCGGTCCCCCTGCAGCGCTCCGGTCAGCCCCCCTGGCCGTGGGCGCTGCTCTGTTACCGGCGGGGATGCGATCCACGCGGCGGCACATCTCCGTCCGCGGATCGCATCCCATCCTACTCACCATCCCCCTCCTGCTCCTTCCCGGCACGCGCGGCCCCGCTGCGCTCTAGGGCGCGCGCGCGCCGGCCTTCTGAGATTTAAAGGGCCAGCGCACCATTGATTGGTGCCTGGCCCAATTACTGTGTGCATACCCAAATCTGATATAAACCCACTTCCCCTTCCTGTCCTTGCCGGATCTTGTTGTCCTAGTACCCTGTGGAAGCGTTTTGTGAGTTGCCTTGCCTGTGTATCTGACCTGCTGCCATTGTCTCAGACTACGAACCATTGCCGCCTGCCCTGACCCTCTGCTACGTCTGACCTTGCCTCTGCCTAGTCCTTTTGTACCGCGCCTATCTCAGCCGCCAGAGAGGTGGAGTCGCTACTGGAGGACACGACCTGGTTGCTACCGCCGCAGCAAGTCCATCCCGCTTTGCGGCGGGCTCTGGTGAAAACCGGTAGCTGCTTAGAACCGGTCCCTCAGTACGACCCGTGCCATCCCCTCTCTGGTACAGAGGATCCACCTCCTGTATCCCCACTAGCCGTCAGTCCGGCCCGTGACAGTAGATCCGGCCATGGATCCCGCTGACGTGCCGCTGCCTAGTCTCGCTGATCTCACTACCGTGGTTGCCCAGCAGTCGCAATTGATTGCCCAACAAGGACAGCAGCTGTCGCAGTTGACCGCCATGATCCAGCAGCGTCTGCCGCCACAAGCTCCAGCATCTTCCCCTCTCCGAGCTGCCGCTACTACCTCGAGGATCCGCTTGTCTCTTCCGGAGAAATTTGACGGGGATCCTAGGATGTGCCAGGGATTCTTGTCCCAATGTTCCCTGCATCTTGAGATGATGTCAGACCAGTTTTCCACAGAACGGTCTAAGGTGGCATTTGTGGTCTGTCTGTTGTCTGGGAAGGCCTTGGCCTGAGCCACGCCACTCTGGGACCGCAATGACCCTGCTACAGCCACCGTTCAGTCCTTCCTTGCTGAGGTTCGTAGCGTTTTTGAGGAACCAGCCCGAGCCTCATCCGCTGAAACCGCCCTGCTTAACCTTGTCCAAGGAAACTCCTCTGTGGGCGAATATGCCATACAGTTCCGCACACTGGCCTCAGAGCTAGCCTGGAATAATGAGGCTCTCTGCGCGACCTTCAAGAAAGGTTTATCCAGCCACATCAAGGATTGTCTGGCCGCACGAGAGATACCCTCCTCCCTGACGGAGCTCATCCACTTAGCTACCCGCATTGACATACGCTACGTTGAAAGACGCCAAGAGCTTCGCCAGGAGAAAGATCTTGTTCGCACCAGGCGTTATCCGCGCCTGGCTCCTCTCTTCCTGAATCCAACGCATCCTGATACTATGCCTTCCGTCGAGGAGGCCATGCAGGTGGACCGATCTCACCTGACCCTACAAGAGAGGACTCGCCGTAGGAATGAGAACTTATGTCTTTATTGTGCGAGCTCTGAACATTTCCTAAAGGACTGCCCTATTCGTCCTCTACGTCAGGGAAACGCCCGCACCTAGTGAACGTGGGAGAGGCGTTACTAGGTATGAATTCTTCCTCTCCACGTCTGACTATTCCTGTGCGGATTTCCCCTTCTGCTGGCCCCCCCTTCTCTGCGGTGGCCTTCCTGGACTCTGGTTCTGCAGGAAACTTTATTGAAGCCTCTTTCATCAACAGGTTCAACGTTCCTGTTATCCGTCTCATCAAACCCTTCTTCATTTCCTCTGTAAATGGAGAGAATCTGGATTGTACCGTGCGTTATCGCACCGAACCCCTGCTCATGTCCGTTGGTGTTCTTCACCAAGAAAAAATGTAATTCTTTGTTTTGCCGAACTGTACTTCTGACATCCTTCTTGGCCTACCCTGGCTCCAGCGCCATTCTCCTACCCTCGACTGGACCACTGGGGACATCAAATCCTGGGGCTACTCCTGCCACAAGCATTGTCTTAAGTCTGTACCCACCAGTCAAGTTCCCATCGCTACTCCTTTGCCCGGCCTTCCCAAGGCTTATCAGGACTTTTCTGATGTCTTTTGCAAAAAACAGGCGGAGGTCTTACCACCACATAGACCCTACGACTGCCCCATTGACTTGCTCCCAGGTACTACACCACCCCGTGGCAGAATTTACCCTCTCTCCTCTCCTGAAACCAAGGCCATGACTGATTACATACAGGAGAACCTCAAGAGAGGTTTTATTAGGAAATCATCTTCTCCAGCCGGAGCGGGGTTCTTCTTCGTTGCCAAGAAGGACGGATCACTACGCCCTTGCATAGACTATCGTGGTCTCAATAAAATCACTATTAAAAATCGCTACCCTCTGCCTCTCATCTCGGAGCTCTTTGACCGTCTGCGCGGAGCAAAAGTTTTTTCGAAATTGGACCTCAGGGGCGCTTATAACCTCATCAGAATCCGTGAAGGAGATGAATGGAAAACCGCATTTAACACCAGAGATGGTCACTTTGAATATCTCGTCATGCCATTTGGACTTTGCAACGCTCCTGCAGTCTTTCAGGATTTTGTCAATGAAATCTTTCGGGACGTACTGTATACCTGTGTGGTTGTCTATCTTGACGACATCCTAATCTTCTCTACCAACCTTGAGGAACATCGGCTCCATGTCCGTCAAGTGCTCCAGCGCCTCCGCGTAAATCATCTTTATGCTAAATTTGAAAAATGCCTTTTTGAGCGCAGCAGCCTTCCTTTCCTAGGTTATCTGGTCTCAGGACAAGGCCTTCAAATGAACCCTGACAAGCTCTCCGCAGTCTTGGATTGGCCACGCCCCTCTGGACTCCGTGCTATCCAAAGCTTCCTTGGATTCGCCAACTACTATCGTCAGTTCATACCCCACTTCTCCACCATCGTTGCTCCTATAGGGGCACTGACTAAGAAAAACGCGAATCCAAGGTCCTGGCCGCCTCAAGCGGAAGAAGCCTTTACTCGCCTTAAGACCGCCTTCTCCTCTGCACCTGTCCTGTCTCGACCAGACCCCATAAAGCCGTTCTTCCTTGAAGTTGACGCCTCCTCGGTAGGAGCCGGAGCTGTTCTTCTTCAAAAAAACGCTAAAGGAGGAAACGTCACGTGTGTTTTTTTCTCTAAAACCTTCTCCCCTCCTGAAAAAAACTATTCCATAGGTGACCGTGAACTGTTGGCCATCAAGCTGGCATTAGAAGAGTGGAGACATCTCCTGGAAGGATCCCTTCACCCTATCTCCATCTACACTGACCATAAAAATTTGTCCTACCTTCAGTCCGCTCAGCGCTTAAATCCTCGCCAGGCCAGGTGGTCATTGTTCTTTGCCCGGTTCTATTTCCAGATCCATTTTCGTCCCGCAGACAAGAATGTCAGGGCTGATGCCTTGTCCCATTCCTCCGATGCCTCTGAAACTGGGACTCCCCCTCAACACATCGTACCCCCTGAGTGTCTGATTTCCTCTGCTCCTGCTTCTCTGGTGCCAGTTCCTCCAGGAAAAACTTTCGTTCCTCCATGCCTTCGTCTCCAGATACTCAGGTGGGGCCATTCCTCCCATCTAGCCGGTCACGCTGGGATCAAAAAATCCATACAATTGATGGCCAGACACTATTGGTGGCCTACCCAGGAAAAAGATATGACTGACTTTGTATGGGCCTGCACTATCTGTGCACGTGACAAGACTCCACGCCAGAAGCCTGCAGGTCTTCTCCTTCCTCTACCTGTGCCTGAACAACCATGGTCCCACATTGCCATGGATTTCATCACGGACCTTCCTTTGTCTCATAGTAACACTGTCATCTGGGTGGTCGTTGACCGCTTTTCGAAAATGGCTCATTTTGTCCCGCTTCCTGGTCTGCCTACTGCACCTCAGTTGGCGAAGCATTTTTTTCTTCAAATTTTCCGTTTCCATGGGCTACCCTCACATATCGTCTCTGATAGAGGCGTTCAATTCATCTCAAAATTTTGGAGAGCTCTCTGTACTCAACTAAAGATTAAGTTGAATTTTTCTTCCGCTTATCACCCGCAATCCAATGGACAGGTGGAGAGAGTTAACCAGGTCCTTGGTGACTACTTACGACATTTTGTCTCCGCCCGTCAAGACGATTGGGTCGACCTATTGCCCTGGGCAGAATTCTCATACAATTTCAAGAACTCTGAATCGTCCTCCAAATCACCTTTCTTTGTGGTCTACGGCCGTCACCCATTGCCCCCCCTCCCCATCCCCACTTCTTCTGGAGTTCCTGCCGTGGATGAATTAACTCAAGACTTCACCTCTATCTGGAAAGAGACTCAAAAGTCGCTATCACTGGCCTCTGCCCGCATGAGGAGACATGCAGATAAAAAAAGAAGAATTCCTCCTGTCTATGTCCCTGGTGACAAAGTGTGGCTCTCCTCCAAATATGTTCGGTTTCGGGTACCTAGCTACAAGCTGGGCCCTCGTTACCTCGGACCTTTTAAAATCAAAAACCAAATCAATTCTGTCTCTTACAAACTCCATCTTCCTCCTTCTCTTCGTATCCCCAATTCTTTTCATGTGTCCCTTCTCAAACCCCTCATTCTTAACCGATTTTCCCCCAAGGTCACTGCTCCTGCTCCTGTCTCTGGTTCTTCCGATGTCTTCTCGGTGAAAGAAATCCTTGCCTCCAAGGTCATCCGAGGTAAAATATTTTTTTTAGTTGATTGGGAGAACTGTGGTCCTGAAGAGAGATCCTGGGAGCCTGAGACCAACATTTTAGACAAGGAGCTCATCCGTAGATTCTTGGGTTCCAAGAAAAGGGGGAGACCTAAGGGGGGGTACTGTAACGCTGAGCGCTCCGGGTGTCCCATCCTTCCCGGAGCGCTCGCGGCGTCGGTCCCCCTGCAGCGCTCCGGTCAGCCCCCCTGGCCGTGGGCGCTGCTCTGTTACCGGCGGGGATGCGATCCACGCGGCGGCACATCTCCGTCCGCGGATCGCATCCCATCCTACTCACCATCCCCCTCCTGCTCCTTCCCGGCACGCGCGGCCCCGCTGCGCTCTAGGGCGCGCGCGCGCCGGCCTTCTGAGATTTAAAGGGCCAGCACACCATTGATTGGTGCCTGGCCCAATTACTGTGTGCACACCCAAATCTGATATAAACCCACTTCCCCTTCCTGTCCTTGCCGGATCTTGTTGTCTTAGTACCCTGTGGAAGCGTTTTGTGAGTTGCCTTGCCTGTGTATCTGACCTGCTGCCATTGTCTCAGACTACGAACCATTGCCGCCTGCCCTGACCCTCTGCTACGTCTGACCTTGCCTCTGCCTAGTCCTTTTGTACCGCGCCTATCTCAGCCGCCAGAGAGGTGGAGTCGCTACTGGAGGACACGACCTGGTTGCTACCGCCGCAGCAAGTCCATCCCGCTTTGCGGCGGGCTCTGGTGAAAACCGGTAGCTGCTTAGAACCGGTCCCTCAGTACGACCCGTGCCATCCCCTCTCTGGTACAGAGGATCCACCTCCTGTATCCCCACTAGCCGTCAGTCCGGCCCGTGACATAAGCCTTTAAAATTAGCACTTTTGATTTTCATGTTAATCTCCTATAGACTTTTAAACGGTGTTCCGCGGCTTTCGAATTTGCCGCAAACACTGTATAATGTTCGCTATTCAGCGAACATGCGAACATCGGGCTCATCCCTAACTTTAACGCACACAGGACGATATTGCTTTAAACTGGCAGTAGTGCACACAGAATTATATGGCGTTATACTGGCAGTAACGCACACAAAACTATATGGCGTTAAACTGGCAGTAGCGCACACACAGCGATATGGCGTTAAACTGGCAGTAACGCACACAGAACTATATGGCCTTAAACTGGCAGTAATGCATGCAAAACTGTATGGCATTAAACTGGCAGTAACGCACATAAAAACATATGGCGTTAAACTGGCAGTAACACACACAGAACTATATGGTGTTAAACAGGCAGTAAGGTACGCAAAACTATATGGCGTTAAATCGACAGTAACGCACACAAAACTATATGGCATTAAACTGGCAGTAACACACACAATACGATATGGCGTTAAACTGGCAGTAAAGCAAACAGAACTAATTGGCGTTAAACTGGCAGTAACACACGCAAAACTATATGGCGTTAAACTGGCTCTAATGCACACAAAACAATATGGCGTTAAACTGGCAGAAACACACACAGAAGTAAATGGCGTTAAACTGGCAGTAACGCACACAGAAGTAAATGGCGTTAAACTGACAGTAACACAATCAAATAGACAGTGTTTAACCGTCATTACACTTACGCTATCTGAACATCCCTACTCTAGCTATACACTAATGTCAAGATTACTGACACGGTCTCACTACACTATACTGAAACTATATGAGCTGTCCCTACTCTACACTAATGTATGTTTGAATGACACGGTCTCACTACACTACAGTGAAGCTATCTGAGCTGTCCCTATTCTAGCTGCACACTATGCAAAGCTGAATGATGGTCCTCCTCACTACACTCACACTATCCCTAGACTGATACTAAACTAATATTCTACACTGACAATTGAAGCAAAATAGCACAGTATAGCACACAAACTAACTAATAGCACTGAACAGAGCCCTGTTCTATCTCTCCCCATGCCAAAATCACACTGGAAATGGCTGCCATTGAAAGACTACTTTTATATACTGTGGGGCGGGAATGAGCCATGATTGGGTAAAGTCATGATGACAGTGTCCAATCATGACTCTGACAGTGCTCTGTGCCCTGATTGGCTGAAGCTTTCACTGCTTAAGCCAATCAGGGCTTGCAATGCACTGCTCAGTGCCGCAATGCATTGTGGCTGGTTCGGGTTGGGCGAACACATGGTCGAACGACCCGTTTATTCAGCTGTTCGAACTTATGCCCGGCTGAACTGTTCGCCCATCCCTAATCTCTAATAAGGCATATGGCTATCACAGCAAAATTTTCACACCATATTCAAACTGCAAAAGGACCAAGAGGGCAGGGTTGTAAAGATTAAGATCAGTCCATAATTTAGGTAAGAGACTTAAAAAAACAAATAAACATCACAATAATTTTAAGAGAGTTAAGCCTCGTACACACGATCGGATATCCTATGGATTCTAATCCAATGGTTTTGTCCATCGGAAATCCGATGAAGCTGACTTCCATCAGTCTTGCCTACACACCATCAGTCAAAAAACCAACCGTTCCAAACGCGGTGACGTAAAACACTCAGATGAGCCGAGAAAAATTAGGTTCAATGCTTCTGAGCATGCGTCGACTTGATTCTGAGCATGCGTGGGTTTTTTATCCGATAGACTTGCCCATAGACGATCTGAGTTTTCGATCGGTTTTTTATCCATCTGAAAAATTTAAAACATGTTCTATTTTTTAAAACCGATGGAAAAAAGACCGTTCGGTCCCATACACGATCGGTTTGTCTGATGAAAATAATCCATCGGACTATTTTATCGGTTAAACCGATCGTGTGTACAGGGCTTTACAGATGGATGTGAGGTAGCAGTAATATGCAAGGTGATCAGTGTTGTTAAAAGTGAATGGTGGCCACATGGTGGAATTCCTATTTCTGCTCTTACCATGACAATGATATTCTTGCAGGCATTAATATCCACATGTAAGAAATTTCTCGTTTGAATGGCACAAGGTGGCAACTAGAATCTAGTGAATAATGGTGGCTTGAGTGTGCACAAGTGCATATGAGAAACAAGGACAACGTTATGGCTAGGGATGAGCTTCGTGTTCGAGTCGAACATACGTTCGACTCGAACATCGGCTGTTCGATCGTTCGACGAAGATCGAACGATTTGGGCCGTTCGCGCCAAATTCGAGTGACGCGAACGGCCCACAATGCACTACGCCATCGCAGTGTCATCCAGGCGCTGTGATTGGCCAAGCATGCACTGTGACCCCGCATGCTTGGCCAATCACAGCGCCGGCAGCGAGGAGAGCAATGATTGGCCACAGGCAGGATGCCTGTGGCCAATTATTGCTGAGGGGGTTTAGTACACGCCCCACACTATAAAAGGCCGCCAGCACGGCGGCCTAGTGTAGTGTGTTCCGGAGCAGGGATAGAGCAGCATAGGCAGGGACAGTGACTTTTATTTCTTTCTTGCTTAACCTCGATTCCTTTAGTTTAGGGAAAGAGAAGGATAGGTAGGGAGAGTGTCAGTGTGTTTTGTGCTTGTGCTATATTGTGCTTAAAAAAAACATTTTTTCTAGGGACAGAAAACTGTAGGTAGGGAGAGTGTGTCAGTTTCTTTCACTGTCAAAGTCCTTGTTTCCAGGGACCTGGAAGGACAGTGAGTGAATTCTCCTTGTGCTATATTGTGCTTAAAAAAAACATTTTTTCTAGGGACAGAAAACTGTAGGTAGGGAGAGTGTGTCAGTTTCTTTCACTATCAAAGTCCTTGTTTCCAGGGACCTGGAAGGACAGTGAGGTAATTCTCCTTGTGCTAAATTGTGCTTAAAAAAAACATTTTTTCTAGGGACAGAAAACTGTAGGTAGGGAGAGTGTGTCAGTTTCTTTCACTGTCAAAGTCCTTGTTTCCAGGGACCTGGAAGGACAGTGAGGTAATTCTCCTTGTGCTAAATTGTGCTTAAAAAAAAATTTTTTTCTAGGGACAGAAAACTGTAGGTAGGGAGAGTGTGTCAGTTTCTTTCACTGTCAAAGTCCTTGTTTCCAGGGACCTGGAAGGACAGTGAGGTAATTCTCCTTGTGCTAAATTGTGCTTAAAAAAAAAACATTTTTTCTAGGGACAGAAAACTGTAGGTAGGGAGAGTGTGTCAGTTTCTTTCACTGTCAAAGTCCTTGTTTCCAGGGACCTGGAAGGACAGTGAGGTAATTCTCCTTGTGCTAAATTGTGCTTAAAAAAAACATTTTTTCTAGGGACAGAAAACTGTAGGTAGGGAGAGTGTGTCAGTTTCTTTCACTGTCAAAGTCCTTGTTTCCAGGGACCTGGAAGGACAGTGAGGTAATTCTCCTTGTGCTAAATTGTGCTTAAAAAAAAACATTTTTTCTAGGGACAGAAAACTGTAGGTAGGGAGAGTGTGTCAGTTTCTTTCACTGTCAAAGTCCTTGTTTCCAGGGACCTGGAAGGACAGTGAGGTAATTCTCCTTGTGCTAAATTGTGCTTAAAAAAAACATTTTTTCTAGGGACAGAAAACTGTAGGTAGGGAGAGTGTGTCAGTTTCTTTCACTGTCAAAGTCCTTGTTTCCAGGGACCTGGAAGGACAGTGAGGTAATTCTCCTTGTGCTAAATTGTGCTTAAAAAAAAACATTTTTTCTAGGGACAGAAAACTGTAGGTAGGGAGAGTGTGTCAGTTTCTTTCACTGTCAAAGTCCTTGTTTCCAGGGACCTGGAAGGACAGTGAGGTAATTCTCCTTGTGCTAAATTGTGCTTAAAAAAAACATTTTTTCTAGGGACAGAAAACTGTAGGTAGGGAGAGTGTGTCAGTTTCTTTCACTGTCAAAGTCCTTGTTTCCAGGGACCTGGAAGGACAGTGAGGTAATTCTCCTTGTGCTAAATTGTGCTTAAAAAAAACATTTTTTCTAGGGACAGAAAACTGTAGGTAGGGAGAGTGTGTCAGTTTCTTTCACTGTCAAAGTCCTTGTTTCCAGGGACCTGGAAGGACAGTGAGGTAATTCTCCTTGTGCTAAATTGTGCTTAAAAAAAACATTTTTTCTAGGGACAGAAAACTGTAGGTAGGGAGAGTGTGTCAGTTTCTTTCACTGTCAAAGTCCTTGTTTCCAGGGACCTGGAAGGACAGTGAGGTAATTCTCCTTGTGCTAAATTGTGCTTAAAAAAAACATTTTTTCTAGGGACAGAAAACTGTAGGTAGGGAGAGTGTGTCAGTTTCTTTCACTGTCAAAGTCCTTGTTTCCAGGGACCTGGAAGGACAGTGAGGTAATTCTCCTTGTGCTAAATTGTGCTTAAAAAAAACATTTTTTCTAGGGACAGAAAACTGTAGGTAGGGAGAGTGTGTCAGTTTCTTTCACTGCCAAAGTCCTTGTTTCCAGGGACCTGGAAGGACAGTGAGGTAATTCTCCTTGTGCTAAATTGTGCTTAAAAAAAACATTTTTTCTAGGGACAGAAAACTGTAGGTAGGGAGAGTGTGTCAGTTTCTTTCACTGTCAAAGTCCTTGTTTCCAGGGACCTGGAAGGACAGTGAGTGAATTCTCCTTGTGCTATATTGTGCTTAAAAAAAACATTTTTTCTAGGGACAGAAAACTGTAGGTAGGGAGAGTGTGTCAGTTTCTTTCACTGTCAAAGTCCTTGTTTCCAGGGACCTGGAAGGACAGTGAGGTAATTCTCCTTGTGCTAAATTGTGCTTAAAAAAAAACATTTTTTCTAGGGACAGAAAACTGTAGGTAGGGAGAGTGTGTCAGTTTCTTTCACTGTCAAAGTCCTTGTTTCCAGGGACCTGGAAGGACAGTGAGGTAATTCTCCTTGTGCTAAATTGTGCTTAAAAAAAACATTTTTTCTAGGGACAGAAAACTGTAGGTAGGGAGAGTGTGTCAGTTTCTTTCACTGTCAAAGTCCTTGTTTCCAGGGACCTGGAAGGACAGTGAGGTAATTCTCCTTGTGCTAAATTGTGCTTAAAAAAAACATTTTTTCTAGGGACAGAAAACTGTAGGTAGGGAGAGTGTGTCAGTTTCTTTCACTGTCAAAGTCCTTGTTTCCAGGGACCTGGAAGGACAGTGAGTGAATTCTCCTTGTGCTATATTGTGCTTAAAAAAAACATTTTTTCTAGGGACAGAAAACTGTAGGTAGGGAGAGTGTGTCAGTTTCTTTCACTGTCAAAGTCCTTGTTTCCAGGGACCTGGAAGGACAGTGAGGTAATTCTCCTTGTGCTAAATTGTGCTTAAAAAAAACATTTTTTCTAGGGACAGAAAACTGTAGGTAGGGAGAGTGTGTCAGTTTCTTTCACTGTCAAAGTCCTTGTTTCCAGGGACCTGGAAGGACAGTGAGGTAATTCTCCTTGTGCTAAATTGTGCTTAAAAAAAAACATTTTTTCTAGGGACAGAAAACTGTAGGTAGGGAGAGTGTGTCAGTTTCTTTCACTGTCAAAGTCCTTGTTTCCAGGGACCTGGAAGGACAGTGAGGTAATTCTCCTTGTGCTAAATTGTGCTTAAAAAAAACATTTTTTCTAGGGACAGAAAACTGTAGGTAGGGAGAGTGTGTCAGTTTCTTTCACTGTCAAAGTCCTTGTTTCCAGGGACCTGGAAGGACAGTGAGGTAATTCTCCTTGTGCTAAATTGTGCTTAAAAAAAACATTTTTTCTAGGGACAGAAAACTGTAGGTAGGGAGAGTGTGTCAGTTTCTTTCACTGTCAAAGTCCTTGTTTCCAGGGACCTGGAAGGACAGTGAGTGAATTCTCCTTGTGCTATATTGTGCTTAAAAAAAAACATTTTTTCTAGGGACAGAAAACTGTAGGTAGGGAGAGTGTGTCAGTTTCTTTCACTGTCAAAGTCCTTGTTTCCAGGGACCTGGAAGGACAGTGAGGTAATTCTCCTTGTGCTAAATTGTGCTTAAAAAAAACATTTTTTCTAGGGACAGAAAACTGTAGGTAGGGAGAGTGTGTCAGTTTCTTTCACTGTCAAAGTCCTTGTTTCCAGGGACCTGGAAGGACAGTGAGGTAATTCTCCTTGTGCTAAATTGTGCTTAAAAAAAAACATTTTTTCTAGGGACAGAAAACTGTAGGTAGGGAGAGTGTGTCAGTTTCTTTCACTGTCAAAGTCCTTGTTTCCAGGGACCTGGAAGGACAGTGAGGTAATTCTCCTTGTGCTAAATTGTGCTTAAAAAAACATTTTTTCTAGGGACAGAAAACTGTAGGTAGGGAGAGTGTGTCAGTTTCTTTCACTGTCAAAGTCCTTGTTTCCAGGGACCTGGAAGGACAGTGAGGTAATTCTCCTTGTGCTAAATTGTGCTTAAAAAAAACATTTTTTCTAGGGACAGAAAACTGTAGGTAGGGAGAGTGTGTCAGTTTCTTTCACTGTCAAAGTCCTTGTTTCCAGGGACCTGGAAGGACAGTGAGGTAATTCTCCTTGTGCTAAATTGTGCTTAAAAAAAAACATTTTTTCTAGGGACAGAAAACTGTAGGTAGGGAGAGTGTGTCAGTTTCTTTCACTGTCAAAGTCCTTGTTTCCAGGGACCTGGAAGGACAGTGAGGTAATTCTCCTTGTGCTAAATTGTGCTTAAAAAAAACATTTTTTCTAGGGACAGAAAACTGTAGGTAGGGAGAGTGTGTCAGTTTCTTTCACTGTCAAAGTCCTTGTTTCCAGGGACCTGGAAGGACAGTGAGGTAATTCTCCTTGTGCTAAATTGTGCTTAAAAAAAAACATTTTTTCTAGGGACAGAAAACTGTAGGTAGGGAGAGTGTGTCAGTTTCTTTCACTGTCAAAGTCCTTGTTTCCAGGGACCTGGAAGGACAGTGAGGTAATTCTCCTTGTGCTAAATTGTGCTTAAAAAAAACATTTTTTCTAGGGACAGAAAACTGTAGGTAGGGAGAGTGTGTCAGTTTCTTTCACTGTCAAAGTCCTTGTTTCCAGGGACCTGGAAGGACAGTGAGGTAATTCTCCTTGTGCTAAATTGTGCTTAAAAAAAACATTTTTTCTAGGGACAGAAAACTGTAGGTAGGGAGAGTGTGTCAGTTTCTTTCACTGTCAAAGTCCTTGTTTCCAGGGACCTGGAAGGACAGTGAGGTAATTCTCCTTGTGCTAAATTGTGCTTAAAAAAAACATTTTTTCTAGGGACAGAAAACTGTAGGTAGGGAGAGTGTGTCAGTTTCTTTCACTGTCAAAGTCCTTGTTTCCAGGGACCTGGAAGGACAGTGAGGTAATTCTCCTTGTGCTAAATTGTGCTTAAAAAAAACATTTTTTCTAGGGACAGAAAACTGTAGGTAGGGAGAGTGTGTCAGTTTCTTTCACTGTCAAAGTCCTTGTTTCCAGGGACCTGGAAGGACAGTGAGGTAATTCTCCTTGTGCTAAATTGTGCTTAAAAAAAACATTTTTTCTAGGGACAGAAAACTGTAGGTAGGGAGAGTGTGTCAGTTTCTTTCACTGTCAAAGTCCTTGTTTCCAGGGACCTGGAAGGACAGTGAGTGAATTCTCCTTGTGCTATATTGTGCTTAAAAAAAACATTTTTTCTAGGGACAGAAAACTGTAGGTAGGGAGAGTGTGTCAGTTTCTTTCACTGTCAAAGTCCTTGTTTCAAGGGACAGAGAAGGACACCTGAAGGTAGCCCTTATTGCTTTTTTCCCATCTCCCTGCAGGCCATCTATTAGAATGTCTGGAAGGCAAACAAGGAGAGGCAGACAGTCAGGAGGCAATAAAAGAGGGCAAGCAGGCTCTGTGTCTGGGGGCAACAGTGCTGGTCGTGGACGCGGTGCATTGTCATCAGCACATGGCCATGGGACACGCTTGTCCTTCTTTTCGGCAGCTGGACATGTTGAGCCACATCATGCCGAAGACTTGGTAGAGTGGATGACCAAGCCCTCCTCCTCCTCCTCATCCTCTCTCACCCAGGCTCAGGGTACTGGAAAAGCAGCTGCCAAAGCGTCCTCTTCCCTGGTATCAATGTCAGACTCATCATCAGTCACTCCTTCCCTAGACCCACCATGTCCTCCTCCTGAGGAGTCCCCCGAACTGTTTCAGCACAGTGTTGGGTACATGCTCCAGGAGGATGCCCAGCGTTTCGAAGGGTCTGATGATGAAACCCAGCTAGAGGAAGGCAGTAGCGTGAGAGCAGACAGAGGGGATGCTCAAGAAGGACACCAATCTGGCAGTCATGTTCCAGCAGCTGCAGCATACTGCCAGATTGCCTCCAGTGATGAGGAGGGAGGTGATGATGAGGTCACTGACTCCACGTGGGTGCCTAATAGGAGAGAGGAGGAGGAGGAGGATGAGGAGGAGGCACATCTCCAACGAGGCAGGATGCCCTTTGGTGGCCAGCGTAAGGGCAGTACACCGACGGAATCACACCGCAGAGCTCCGCCTGTGCAGGGCGCTGCCTCTGCCCGTCATTCAAAAAGTTCTTTGGTGTGGGCCTTTTTTGAGGCTAGTGCATCAGATCGCACAGCTGCTGTTTGCAACATATGTCTCAAGCGTATATCGCGTGGCCAAAACATCAGCCGCTTGGGTACCACATGCCTGACCAGACATATGTTGACCTGCCATGCAGCTCGTTGGCAAGCCTACCTCAAAGACCCACACCAAAGAACAAAGCGGACCTCTCCTTGCACCGCATCAGCTGGGATCTCCAACCCCACTATAACTTCAGTCCTCTCTGAAACATGCACTGAGAGGAATGAAGGTGTAGAATTAGGTGTGTCACAGCCAAGTACTTGCGGCCACTCTGCTAGCAGTACACCGACGTCCGATTCTAGCAGGCAAATTTCCCTGCCCCAGCTGCTGGACCGTCGAAAGAAGTTCACTCCCAGCCATCCACATGCCCAGCGGTTGAATGCTAGCTTGGCTAAATTGCTAGCGCTTCAACTGCTGCCTTTTCAGTTGGTAGACTCGGCCCCCTTCCGTGAGTTTGTGCAATGTGCGGTTCCTCAGTGGCAGGTTCCCAAACGCCACTTTTTCTCACGGAAGGCTATTCCGGCTCTCTACCGGCATGTGGAAGGCAATGTCTTGGCCTCGCTGGACAGGGCGGTCAGCGGTAAGGTGCATATTACCGCTGACTCATGGTCCAGCAGGCATGGACAGGGACGTTACCTTTCTTTCACGGCCCATTGGGTCACTCTTTTGGCAGCTGGGAAGGATGCAGGACAAGGTGCAGTAGTGTTGGAGGTTGTTCCACCGCCACGCCTCCAAAATGCTACTACTGGTTGTGACACACCTCTCTCCTCCACCCCCTCCTCTTCTTCTTCCTCCATGGCCTCTTCCTGTGGTTTGTCCTATGAACCAGCGGTGCTCCGTAGCCGTTCACGGGGCTACGCAAGTACGCAGGCAAAAAGATGCCATGCCGTGCTTGCGCTGGTGTGTTTGGGGGACAGAAGCCACACTGGGGCAGAGGTCCTGTCTGCTCTGCAGGGCCAGGCCGAGAGGTGGTTGACGCCACGCCAGCTTAAGCCAGGAATGGTGGTTTGCGACAATGGCACCAACCTCCTCTCCGCCCTCCGACAGGGACAACTGACCCATGTGCCCTGTGTGGCTCACGTCCTTAACCTGGTGGTGCAGCGGTTCTTGGGCAGGTACCCGGGCTTACAGGATGTCCTGAGGCAGGCCAGGAAAGTCTGTGTGCATTTCCGCAGATCTTATAATGCCAGTGCTCGCCTGGCTGAGCTGCAAAAGGAGTTGAACCTGCCCAAGAACCGCCTTATATGTGACATGCCCACCAGGTGGAACTCAACGTTGGCCATGCTGCAGCGGCTGCACACGCATCAGAGGGCCATCAATGAGTACCTGTGCGACTACGGCACCAGGACAGGGTCAGGGGAGCTTGGTTTTTTTTCTCCACGCCAGTGGGGCATGATCAGGGATGCATGCACTGTCCTGGCACCATTTGAGGAGGCCACGAGGATGGTGAGCAGTGACAGTGCATGCATCAGTGACACTGTACCTCTTGTCCACCTGTTGGAGCACACGCTGCGTGGAATAATGGACAGGGCACTTGAGGCAGAACAGAGGCAGGAAGAGGAGGACTTCCTTGCCTCTCAAGGCCCCCTTTACCCAGACAGTGTTCCTTCTGTGCCACCCATCGCACAGGAAGAGGAGGAGGAGGAGGAGGAGGAGGAGGAGGAGGAGGATTGTGTCAGCATGGAGGTGGAGGCTGGCACTCAGCATCATCAGCAGCAGTCTTTTAGGGATGATTTACAGTCCCAAGAAACCAGTGGACTTGTACGTGGCTGGGAGGAGGTGGCTGCGGATCATGTCGTCCTTAGTGACCCAGAGGACTCCGGAGCGAATGCCTCAGCAAACCTACGCTGCATGGCCTCCCTGATCCTGCAAAGTCTGCGGAAGGATCCTCGTATTCTTCGGATCAAGGAGAGGGACCATTACTGGCTGGCCACTCTCCTTGATCCACGGTACAAGGGTAAGGTTGCGGACCTTATGTTACCGTCGCAGAGGGAGCAGAGGATGAGACAACTCCGGGAGGCCTTGCAGAAAGGTCTGTGCAACGCGTTCCCAGAGACTGGGAGGTTACAAACTCCTGGTCCTGGACAACGAGTTGCTGAGGCTTCGGCCAGTCAAAGAAGGAGCGGTGGGGAAGGTGGCCGTCTGACCGATGCGTTCAGACAATTCTTTAGTCCGCAGCCCCAAAGTATGATCGGTTCCAGCAACCATCGCCAGCGTCTGATAAACATGGTGCAGGAATATCTAGGGGCAAGGTCAGACTTGGACACCTTCCCCACCGAAAATCCTCTGGCTTACTGGGTCTTGAGGATGGATCACTGGCCAGAGCTTGCACAGTATGCAATTGAGCTACTGGCCTGTCCTGCATCCAGCGTTCTTTCGGAACGCACATTCAGTGCTGCTGGAGGATTTGTCACGGATCACAGGGTGCGCCTGTCCACCGACTCGGTTGATCGACTGACTTTCATCAAGATGAACCAGTCTTGGATCACCACCAGCTACCACACACCTGATGCTGATATAACAGACTAATTGATTTTAACATGTCACATCCCTTCAAGACTGATGCTGATGCTGAGTGCCTGTGCTGTTATGTTGACTGGCTATCCTCCTCCTCCGAGTCCTCAATGATACGATTGATGATGATAGCTTGGAAGATCATTTTTGTTTATGGGTGCCGCCACCAGTGGCTAAGGCCCAATTTTTCAGCCCCTGTTTTACAGGGGCGTGTAATTACAATTTTTTTTAGCAATAATTTGCCATAGGGCTCATTGCTGTGCTCCAAGTACAGTATCTGTGAGGGGTTGGAGTGTTGTGGCACCAGTGCCTAAGGCCCAATTTTTCAGCCCCTGTTTAACAGGGGCGTGTCATTACAATTTTTGAAGCAATACTTTGCAACAGGGCTCATTGCTGTGCTCCAAGTACAGTATCTGTGAGGGGTTGTAGTGTTGTGCCACCAGTGCCTAAGGCCCAATTTTTCAGCCCCTGTTCAACAGGGGCATGCAATTACAATTCTTGATCTAATAATTCACAGCAGGGTCCATTGCTGCACCCACCAAGAGTAACTCTGAGGGCTTACAGTCTTGTGGCAACGCCACCACCACCACCACCACGAAAGGCCCAATTTTTCAGCCCCTGTTCAAAAGGGGCATGTAATTACAATTCTTGATCTAATAATTCACAGCAGGGCCCATTGCTGCACCCACCAAGAGTAACTGTGAGGGCTTACAGTGTTGTGGCACCAGCACCACCATCAAAGCCCCAATTTTTACTACCACTGTTCAACAATTATATGTAATTAAAATTCCTGATATAATAGTTGACAGCAGGGCGTTCCAGCACCAACCAAGAGTAACTGAGTGCTTACAGTGTTGTGCCAACACCAACAACTAAGGGGCCTATTTCTGCAGAGTATATACGGCAGGTCCCTACTTTCAAACATCCAACTTACAAACGACTCCTACTTGCAAACGAAAGAAGACAACAGGAAGTGAGAGGAAATCTACCCCTAGAAAGGAAAATTCTCTCCTGTAAGAATAAATATGGGAGAAAGGGGTCTCATCTGTACTGATGCTTTATCAGCAATCCTTGTTTCAAGAAAAACACCACATTTCAAAAACAGTTGTCATTGGGACGGAAAGTGAGGTGAAATGTTCGGAACAGGGGCACAGACAGCAAAACAAATGTTACAGGGGTGATAACCCTTACCTATGTTTCCCAAAAAGTTTAAAAATAGATTTTTGGGCTGGAGCTACACTTCAACAATGTACCTGTTCAAAATTACAAACAGATTCTACATAAGAACAAACCTACAGTCCCTGTCTTGTATGCACCGCCTGTATACGGCTGTTCAGAGTATATAGGGCCTTTTTTATTTTATGTGCGGGGTTCCCCTTAATATCCATACAAGACCCAAAGGGGCTGGTAATGGGCTGGGGTAGGGGGGGGGTCATGGGGTAGCTATGCCATTTTTCTTAAAGAATTTCATCCATATTACCGGGACCAGACATTACATTAAAGCCGCAAGCAGTTTTAAATGGCTTTTTTTTCCTTTAGAAGTGTCATTTTGTGCAGGGACAGTTCTAAACACGGGAAACACGTGGCACTTCACAGGCATACTTTAGACACCCCCCAGGTACGATATTTAAAGGAATATTTGACTTTTTTTTTTTCACTTTATGCATCATTAAAATGACTGCTCCCGAAAAATGACCGTTTTTAAAACTTCTTTTTGCATTGATACATGTCCCCTGGTGCACAACCCGGGTTCCCAAACCCTATTTATGACAATAACATGCATAATAGTTGTTATAATTAGCACTTTAGAATTCGAACGTTCGCATCCATTGTATTTAATAGGGTTCTAATGTTCGTTCGAACTTTCGGTCCGTTCGCGGGTTCTGGTGCGAACCGAACCCGGGGGTGTTCGGCTCATCACTAGTTATGGCAACTCTTCAGTGTTAGTATCTGGCAAACTTCAGCCATAAGTCATAAGTCAATAATACAAGGCAACATTTAGCCTTTGTAAATACAGAGACTGGTCACACAATACATAAAAAAATATTCAAAAGGCAAAAGAAAGACATGTCAAACACGTGTATATGTAGAAAAAGCTTAACTCCAGGCACACAAGCTTTCATTTATATATATTCCTCAGAAAGGAAGAATATAAATCCACTTTGCGTGCACCAGATGTATTTATAAACTCAGATACTATCTTTTGTAGGACTACACCTGAAGAAGCCAGTTGGTAGACTGGGTTCTCTGTTCTTCTGCCTCAACTTTGAAAACAACCTCAGCCCTACTAACACACCGGGAGCACCAATGTAGATACCCTGCACACAACTAAAGTTTGTTGAAGGGCAACAAAGCTAATAAAGGGTCTGGAGGACATTAGTTATGAAGAAAGGTTGCGAGCACTGATGCTTTAGAGGGGATTAGATTTAAATTTACAAATACCATACTAGTGACCCAATAATAGGGATAAAACTTTAAAAAACATAAAAAAAGGTTTATGGAAGTAGTGTCCTCTCACAATACAGCAATAGAGATCTCACTGTTCAAATGTCAGTTCACTTATGGATCTTCCTGGAAGAACTCTGGTCCTCAGCATACAGCCGCAGGCTTGTGACACGTTGATGTGTACACAGGAGCAGTGATGTGCACACCTCAGTCTCCTTGCAGCAAAGAGAGAGTCCCTCGGTATTCAGCCTGTGAAAAATATAACTGTCTCTCTCTTTATACTTGGTTCACATTGGGAATTGTAGTCCAATAGTCCCTTAAATGCCATAGTAAAGTTTCTCTCCCAAACATCATCTCCCACTATTCATTGCTGCCATCCATCAAATCTCTTGAGCTCCCTCTGCTTGTCAGCTCCCCCTGGCTAATGGAGGTGAGGTAGTGTTAACCCATTCAGCTGAAGTCCATTTCAGCACAGTTTCCTAAATCACTCTCTGCCTCTAGCCATACATCTAGCTACACTTGTAAAAGCAGTAATGACATCTCTGTGCTGTACGTAGCCTGTGCAAAGAGCAGAACTGTGGGAGGAACCCAGATGCTTCACCCACCACAGGCTGCATGCAGAGATCTACAGGAGGGGGCGAATACAAGACCGGTCACCCTGTACAAGAAGAGAGAGCAGCAGTGACTGTTTTTTATTATAGGAAGCTTCTGGACAGAAGCAAAGTTTCACACTATATTACTGCAGAGATCTAGAAGAAATACACAAAGCACGCTGAGGTTTCAAAAACATGCAGGCATAAAATTGAATTATCTGACTACCATACTTAGGTATGTTTCATAGCATATACATATTTCTGGAGCTTTCATTTTGCAGTTCAGGTGGCAATACTAACCGATAATATGTGCACAGGTAATCATATTACATATTTGTGAGGTCCATGTATCACCACAGTTTTTACAAAGCCTTCATCCTGAAGTTAAAACAAAAACATAACACTACCTAAGCCACATAACTAGTGACACTTACACATAAAACACATCATTCCAAATTAGCCATTTAATGAAAGGGTACACTTTGCTAGTAAAAATGAATAAATTAATTAAAAACATGAAACTATTTAAAAATGTATTTGAATGTAAAGTTCCAGCCCTTAATAATGTATGAAGTATTTCCAGTTTTAATGTGGCACATTTTAATATTACGTGTAATAATAAAAATGGTAATGTCACCTTTTGCATACCACACCTTGAAGAATGAGGACTTTGGTGTCTTTGGAATTATCCTTGTGCAAATGGTCAAGGCTAAAGCTGTAACTAAGATCTCCTTCGAAGAAATAAAATGAACTCTAATCAGCCTTTAAATACCTACCTAACATTACATAATTGTGTTAAATGTTGTACATTTGAGTTCTGAGGCATAGCCTGAGCCATTAAAATGTTTTGGCTAATTTAGGCCAGATGGTGATTTCATCTCAGTTATTTCCTGAAACATATTTCAGTTTAATTTGCAAGTGGCTGTTAATGCATAAATGTAGGTAGCCTTCTTCTGTACTGGTTTCTGCAGGTTGCTGATCTGTTTCCGTTTAGATGATTTTGAGAGTGTTCTTTTACTGTATTCCAGCCATTGAATTAAGACGTTCTTGTGATATTTTCTTCATTATTCAGCAGTCGCAAAACAAAGACTGTATAGAGCCAGAAAATGCTTTACAAGTGGCTTTGGCTTGTAATGAAAAATAGAGAGGAAAGACATAAAAAACTAATAAAGGCACTTATCTTTGCATTTGCATTATAAGTAGAAATGAATAACAGCTATATTCTAAGTCTTGACAATGAAAGAAAGCGCGTTTGCACTTTTTTCACAGTTCTTCCATTCAGCTTGCAGTTATTAATAAAACTTTATAAAAATCATTTCTGTGGAAAGAATAAGGGATGTTTCTATCACCAGGACCAGACTTCCACTGCTGGAGGCTACAGGCACATTTTTGGCACCCAAAGTAAAATCGCAAGGATCATCCTCTTTTTCAGTATTTTACCCTATTAGTGGCCTGGCTTAGAATATTGGAGCAGCTGTTATAATAAGAATTCATGTAAAATTAAAGATTACATCAAACCAAAAACACTTTCTTTTTATTTTGGCTAGAACTGGGAAGAATAAGAACCGGTTATGTTTTTACTACAATTTGAGGCTCCATTAGAAAGATTTCCATTTACTTCCTGAACCAGACGACAACAGTTTTCCAGGACAGGAGAGCAGAGAAAATCTACAGAAGGGATACAAACACATTAATAAAAAGTGTACAGGGAGTTCTATCTTTCCCCTATTCTTCTAAAAAAAGTATTAGTAATATCTAACTGTTTTGCTATTTTAGAGTTACGTTTGCTTCCTGTTGTCAGAAGGACAGAATGTTGGGGGAAAATCTCTTTACAGAGCCCTCAGACAGCAGTTCTGACCCTTCCTCACTTCATCCAAGACTAACAAAAAATTTTAAGCTGGTCATACACTTGAAGTCTATATTAGATGATTGCCATTTCTTTTGATGAGAAATATATACAGTATGCCTAATATTTTTTGCAGCAAAACTCACCTTGATGCCAATGTAACCTATTGTGGCTAATATTAAATCTGGCCCTGATTATCACAAAGTAGATACAAAACTTATGCAGTGGCTATGTATGTAGGTAATTAAACATATGTAGCGGGGTCTTCAGATTTAGTGGGATACACCTCGGGGTAGTGTGACCCAGGTGTGTAATTATGTCAGGGTTTAGACCCCTTTTTTGTTATTCGTGGAGGATTGGGGGATGTAATATTCTCCTTTGCCTGTGGGTGGCGGAGTACCTACAGGCTTCAGGTAGAATCGCCACCACAGTGCTACCCTTCTTTGTCCCTTCCTGGAGATGGTACGGCTGGGGCGGGGAACCTGCCGTGGTGTTGATGGGAGGAGATAAAATGGGGAGACGCCCTCGCCACGAGGTCTTCGGGGATCATCTCTTCACGCACCCAGGCACCTTCGGCCTGGGTGCGGGCGGTTCAAGGTTCCGGCCTAGGCGCCCTAGGCCTGGCCAGAATGAAGCTGGGATTCCATCCCAGGCACCTTCAGCCTGGGATGAGGTACTATTGAGGAGGCCTGGGACCCAGTGACTCTGACTGGGTCCCGCAAGGGTGAAGTGAGTCCAGGGCGCCCCTTGCGAGGGGACCCGCATCTGAGGTGAGGAGGCTGGGGAGGTCGCCCGTCCGAAGATTCCGGTGCAGCGTCAACCCGGTGACGGATGGGCCTCCGGTAACCCTCTTGGAGGGCATCTTCCCCTGATAGGGGCTGCAACGCAGCGGAGGTATTCGAATTAAGACTCCTGCAACCCTTGGTCATAGCACAGGGGGTGTAGGGACCCAGATCAGTATAGTGCCTCGACCTGCTCATCCCACCGTATCCTGTCATCGCATTGCCTGTATGTGGAGATACGAAATAAAACCAACAGTTGGACTGTGATCGGTGTATGGACTCTGTTAATGAGAGCAAAGTGTGGTTTCTGCACAACAGACTCGGTACATGCCCAAGACACACCGACCCGAGGAAACATCAGATATTGGCCTTCACCTCACCCACAGTTATGGGGAGGACATGGGCCGTAGCGCACCTCACTCTGTCGCGTGACATACTCTCTCTCTATGTCAGGGGTAGGTAACCTTACAGAGCAGGGACGTGTAGTCAGGGGAGGCAGGTGAGGCAGGGCCTCATCTGCCATGAACATTAAAAAAAATATATAAAATTGGGGGGTATACAACCCAAGTGCTACCCCATCACTGGGGCTCCTATGACCTATGGTTCCAGAGATATGGGGCTCCTTGCGCAGCCTGTCAGAAACTAAATACAGAGCGGCCACTGTAAATACAAGCTGACAAACTGTTTGCAGCAGACCGAGAGGATGAGCTCACAGTGCCTCTTAATTCTTGTCAGAGGCACTAAACTCAATAAACAGCTTGGAGTCTTGGACCAATGGAAAAGTACCATTGGTCCCAGCTGTCTAATAAAAATGCTGCAGTGGAGGCAAGCCTCTCACTGCAGTGTCATAGAAGGGGCATGTGTCTAAAAGACAATTGCTCCCTTCCAACCCATCCCTCTTAACTACAAGGAAAAAACATGTGTTTATGTGTATAAGATTTACCCACAATCCCATGTTTTTCTCACACAGTTAAGAGGGAGAATGAGAATCTGCTGCCTGCTGAAAAGGTAGTGTTATTCAAGCTAAATCCAGTGGCGGCTGGTGCTCAAATTTTTTGGGGGGGCGCAAACAAACTGAAAAAAAAAATCATCAATTGCCGCCACTGTGCCCATTAAACGCAGCCACTGTGCCCAAACGCCACTAGTTTGTCCCCAAATGCAGCCAGTTTCCCCCCCATATGCAGCCAGTTTCTCCCCCATATGCTGCCAGTTTCTCCCCCATAATACAGCCAGTTTCTCCCCCATAATACAGACAGTTTCTCCCCCATAATGCAGCCAGTTTCTCCCCCATAATGCAGCCAGTTTCTCCCCCATAATGCAGCCAGTTTCTCCCCCATATGCAGCCAGTTTCTCCCCCATATGCAGCCAGTTTCTCCCCCATAATACAGCCAGTTTCTCCCCCATATGCAGCCAGTTTCTCCCCCATATGCAGCCAGTTTCTCCCCCATAATACAGCCAGTTTCTCCCCCATAATACAGCCAGTTTCTCCCCCATATGCAGCCAGTTTCTCCCCCATAATGCAGCCAGTTTCTCCCCCATAATGCAGCCAGTTTCTCCCCCATATGCAGCCAGTTTCTCCCCCATATGCAGCCAGTTTCTCCCCCATATGCAGCCAGTTTCTCCCCCATAATACAGCCAGTTTCTCCCCCATATGCAGCCAGTTTCTCCCCCATATGCAGCCAGTTTCTCCCCCATATGCAGCCAGTTTCTCCCCCATAATACAGCCAGTTTCTCCCCCATATGCAGCCAGTTTCTCCCCCATATGCAGCCAGTTTCTCCCCCATATGCAGCCAGTTTCTCCCCCATAATGCAGCCAGTTTCTCCCCCATAATACAGCCAGTTTGTCCCCCATATACAGCCAGTTTGTCCCCCATATACAGCCAGTTTCTCCCCCATATACAGCCAGTTTCTCCCCTATATGCAGCCAGTTTCTCCCCTATATGCAGCCAGTTTCTCCCCCATATGCAGCCAGTTTGTCCCCTATATGCAGCCAGTTTCTCCCCCATATGCAGCCAGTTTCTCCCCCATATGCAGCCAGTTTGTCCCCCATATGCAGCCAGTTTGTCCCCCATAATACAGCCAGTTTCTCCCCCATATACAGCCAGTTTTTCCCCCCAGCCCTGCACTTACCTTCCTCGAGTCAGCGCCGTCCTTCTTCCATCCTCAATGTCTTCTCCCGCCCTCGATGTCACTTCAGCCAATCAGGTTACCGGTAACCAGACCCGGTGAACCTGATTGGCCAAGGAACGCACCCCTGTGTGTCCTCTCATTAGATATTTAGAAGCCGATTACAGCCCTCAGGCTGTAGTCGGGAAGCCTATCAGAGCCTGCTGGCTCTGATAGGCACTTCTAAAGGCCAATCAGACGCTGTGATTCAGATGGCCGGCGCTCAAGGGGCCGGCCATCTGAATAGTGGGCGGCAGCAATACATAGGTTCATGCAATGCATGAACCTATGTATTGTTGTGAGTGATGGCCGGGCGCAGAAGCGAGCGGTAGCGGCGCTTCTGCGCCCACTATGGTCGCGCCGCCATGTGTGAAAAAAAGACATAAAAAAAAACTCTTAAAGGGCCCGTTTTTTTTGTTTTTTTTTGGCGACCACAGGAGGGGGGGCGGCGCCCGGGCGCCCCCTATGGACGGGCCGCCACTGGATAAATCATATATTTATATGCTATATGGTATAACATAATAATTTATTATTTATCTATTTACTGTAAAATTACTGGTTGAAAGTTATAACTTCAAACATCAGTAATTTGTCTGTTAAGCCACCTGCTTGAGTACAGATTTTGAAAATATAGTAAATTACCTTAAAAAAATATATAATAATTATTTGTATATTACTTATGGTAATTAACCCCTTGCCACCCAGGCCAATTGCAGCCTCAGCTTACCTGTGCCCACCATTGCAGCCTCAGCTCACTGTGCCCACCATTGTAGCCTCAGCTCTCCGTGCCCACCATTGCAGCCTCAGCTCACTGTGCCCACCATTGCAGCCTCAGCTTACTGTGCCCACCATTGTAGCCTCAGGTCACTGTGCCCACCATTGCGGCCTCAGCTCACTGTGCCCACCATTGCGGCCTCAGCTCACTGTGCCCACCATTGCGGCCTCAGCTCACTGTGCCCACCATTGCAGCCTCAGCTCACTGTGCCCACCATTGTAGCCTCAGCTCATCTGTGCCACCATTGTAGCCTCTGCTCACTGTGCCCACTATTGCAGCCTCTGCTCACTGTGCCCACCATTGCAGCCTCAGCTCACTGTGCCCACCTATGTAGCCTCTGCTCACTGTGCCCACCTATGTCTGCTCAACTGTGCCCACCTATGTAGCCTCTGCTCACTGTGCCCACAATTGTAGCCTCTGCTCACTGTGCCCACCTATGTCTGCTCAACTGTGCCCACCTATGTAGCCTCTGCTCACTGTGCTCACCTATTTAGTCTTTGCTCACCTGTGCAGAGAATCGCCCCGGGGAAGAGAGCATGGAGGAAGAAAAAAGCCGCGGGATTACAGTTAGAGCGGATATTGCGCTGTTACAGCTGAGTTTACATGACAATTGCCTCCGCTCCGCTCGTGCTTACACACAGCCCTGCCTCCTGACCCCGCACCTGTATCAGATAGACAGAATGCCAGTCCAATGCTGGGACGTGTTCTGTCTATCTGATACAGGCTCGGGGTCAGGAGGCGGGGCTGTGTGTAACCACGAGTGGAGCGGAGGCAATTGTAATGTAAACGAAGCTGTAACAGCGCGCTATCCGCTCTGTAATCCCGCGGCTTTTCTCTTCCTCTATGCTCTCTTCCCCGGGGCGATCGATGGGAGAACGGCTCCCGTTCAAGCCCCCATTCCGGTGGTACCCGCGCCTCCCCCCCCCCCCCCACTCCCAGGCAGCCCAGCTATTCGCCAGAAACAATTTTCCACACAAAATTCGAGTAGGCGAGTGCAAAAAATTTGAGGGCTGCCCTATGGAATAAAATGGTGGTCGTTGCAACTTTTTATGTCGCATAGGATTTGCACAGCAATTTTTTTTAAAGCGTTTTTTAGGGGGAAAAACTGTTTTGTAAATTATACAAAAAAATCGGGCTAACGTTGGTGTTGTTTTTTCTTTTAATTTACAAATAATTTTTTTGTATAATGTGAAAGATGATGTTACGTAAATAGATACCTAACATGTCACACTTTAATCAATTACGGACCGCACGCCGCTATTATACGGCGGCTCTTTAAAGTGGAATATCGTTGTTATGACAGCAGCTAGCTGCCATAATCCTGGTATCCACTTCTTCAGCGGGCAGTCCGCTTTCAGATAAAAGTGGTCTCAGTTGTGGATTCCCTGCAAGATCACTTTTATCGGTGGCGGGAGAGGGCCCTCCCCTCTCGTCGCGCTCCGGTGCCCTCCGCCACTTACCGGAGGCGATCGCGTCCTTTCCCCTGCTTGGCATGGAGCTAAGTGAGGGGAAGATGGCCCCCACCCGGCTCCATACAATTGCAGAGCAGAAGCAAAGTCAAAACGTTCCGCCCATAGCTCTTAAAGGGACTTTTTTTTTTTCAAACAACATTTTCTCAATTTTTTATTGCATTTTTGTGTAAATATGAGATCTGAGGTCTTTTTGACTCCAGGTCTCATATTTAAGAGGTCCTGTCATGCTTATTTTCTATTACAAGGGACGTTTACATTCCTTGTAATAGGAATAAAAGTGGCACATTTTTTTTTAAAAAGAACAGGGTAAAAATAAAACATAAAATTGTCTTCTATGGAGATTTAGAAGTACTGAAGTTTGGCGCCATTCCACGAGTGTGCGCAATTTTAACCACTTAAAGTGGTTGTAAACCCTCTCTGACCACTTGCACCTACAGGTAAGCCTAGATTAAGGCTTACCTGTAGGTGCAAGAAATATCTCCTTAACCTACACGGTTAAGGAGATATTTGCAGAAAGGACTGCACCGATGTCTACGGCACATGCACGCCGTAGACAATGGTGCAGGTGCACTAAGCGTGCCGGTTTTATCAATGGGATAATGCCGGAACCGCGTGCATGCGCGGGGATCGTGCCCGTCACGCGCACATGCGTGGGAGTGACGTCATAGCCGCTCCGGCCAGTCACAGCGCCGGAGCGGCGATACACGGAAAGGACTCGTAGGCAACATGGCGGCAGCGGCGGAGGGGAACGAGGAGCGCTTTGGGGGCTTTGATCTCAGGTAAGTCATTCATAATGAGCTAGTATGCTATGCATACTAGCTCATTATGCCTTTCTCTTGCAGGGTTTTATTTTTCAGAAAATAAAAAAAGAGGGTTTACTTAGAACCCCCAAACATTATATATTTATTTTCTAACACCCTAGAGAATAAAATGGCAGTCTATGCAATACTTTCTGTCACATCGTATTTGCAGTCTTATAAGTGCACTTTTTTTGGAAAAAATTATTTTTTTTAATTAAAAAATAAGACAACTGTAAAGTTAGCCCAATTTTTTTTTTAATTGTGAAAGATGATGTTATGCCGAGTTAATTGATACCCAACATGTCATGCTTCAGAATTTTTTAATGCGCCCCGTCCCAACGAGCTTGCATGCAGAAGTGAACGCGTACGTGAGTAGTGCCTGCATATGAAAACGGTGTTCAAACCACACATGTGAGGTATCACTGCTATCATTAGATCTAGCCCTAGACCTCCTCTGTAACTGAAAACTGTAGAATTTTTTAAAACATCGCCTATGGAGATTTTTAAGGGTAAACGTTTGTCGCCATTCCACGAGCAATTTTGAAGCGTGACATGTTGGGTATCAGTTTACTCGGCGTAACATCATCTTTCACAATATAAACAAAATTGGGCTAACTTTATTGTTGTTTTTAATTCAAAAAAGTATTTTTTTCCCCAAAAAGTGTGCTTGTAAGACCGCTGCGCAAAAACGGTGTGACAGAAAGTATTGCAATGACCGCCATTTTATTCTCTAGGGCAGGAGTAGGCAACCCCCGGCACTGGTGTTGCAAGCGGCACTCAAAGCCTCTTTTGCCGACACTCGTCTCCCTCCCCATCAGCTGAGCAGCGCAGGGAAGTGTCAGTGAGACAATTAATGCATTCCAATTTCAGAGTTCCCCATGCCGCACCTGCACTGAGGGGGAGGCACTGTGCCACCACACATAGTAAAAGATAAGAAACATTGTTTGGCTATCTAACTTTGCTGTAGTTGTGATGGGGAAGAGATTGAGTGCAGTTCTGCTGGGGGGGGGGGGGGGGTGGGCGGTCCCTGTTTCCAGGAGGAGGAGGACTGTCATTGGCCATTGCTAAAGCCAATCACAGTCCTGTTAGCCCTGTCCACCATCTGGAGAAAGATGACTCTCTTGAACCCCTGCACTCTGTGTCCCTTTAAGCCACAGCCAGTATTCAGTGCAATGAAAATCACACCCAACTTTTGCTGCGGCGCTGAGTGCAGCAATTTTTCTCAGCTGCGGGGGCCCAACTTATGATCCTGCACACAGGCCCACTGCTTTCAGAAAATGCCCCTGACCTGAGCTCATCATTGCGCATCCATTCCAGGTGCTTGTATTTAACATCACATACAAGCACGTGGGCTGGATGCGAGAGTTGGATGAGCAGAATGAGTGTGCCAGGACAGGTAGATGTGTCTCCTTCCTTTTACCACTCTGCATATCGCGCATATCATAGATGAGAAGAGGGTACAGCAGTGGAGCAGATGAGCAGGAGGGTACAGCGGTGGGGAAAATTAGCAGAAGGGGCTCAGAGGTGGGATAGAAGAGCAGGAGGGTACAGCAGTGGGGCAGATGTGCAGGGAGGTACAGTGGTGGAAGAGATGAGAAGGTGCTTCAGCAGTGGGACAGATGAGCAGGGGGTATAGTGATGTGGCAGATGAGCAGGGGGTTCAGTGTTGGGCCAGATGAGAATGGGGTTACAGTGGTGGGACAGATGAGCAGGGGGGTTCAGTGTTGGGGCAGAAAAGAAGGGGGTTCAGTGTTGGGGCAGATGAGAAGGACGAGTAGAGCAATGGGGCAGATGTGAAAGGAGGTGTAATGGTGGGACAGATGAGCAGGGGGGGACAGAGGTGGGGCAGAAGAGCAGGGGGTACAGAGGTGAGACAGATGTGCAGGAGGTACATTGGTGGGGCAGATGAGAAAGGTGGTTACAATGGTGGGGCAGATGAGCAGAGGGGTTCAGTGTTAGGACAGATGAGAAGGTGATTCAGTAGTGAGACAGAAGAGCATGGGGATTCGATGGTGGAGCAGATGTGCAGGGAGGTACAGTGGTGGGGCAGATGAGAAAAGAGTACATTTATGGGGCAAATGAGCAGCGGGGTTACAGTGGTGGGACAGAAGAGTAAGGGGGTACAGTGGTGGGACAGAAGAGCAAGGGGGTACAGTGGTGGGACAAATGTGCAGGAGGGTACAGTCGTGGGAGGGATGAGAAGAGGGTTCAGCAGTGGGACAGAAAATTAGGGGGGTACAGTGGTGGGACAGATGAGCAAGGGGGGGTTTAGTGTTGGGCCAGATGAGAAGGGGGTTACAGTGGTGGGAAAGATGAGCAGGGGGGGTTCAGTGTTGGGGCAGATGAGAATATGGTTCAGCGATGCGACAGCAGAGCAGGGGGTACAGCAGTGGGACATATGAGAAGGGAGGTACAGCGATGGGGCATATGTGAAAGGAGATGTATTGGTGGGACAGATGAGCAGGGGGTTACAGTGGTTGGGCAGAAGAGCAGGGGGTACAGAGGTGGAGCAGATGTACAGGGGGGTACAGTGGTGGGGCAGAGGGGAAAGGAGGTACATTGGTGGGACAGATGTGTAGGGGGAACAGAGGTGGGACAGATGTGCAGGAGGTACAGTGGTGGGGCAGATGAGAAAAGTAGGTTACAGTGGTGGGGCAGATGAGCAGATAAGTTCAGTGTTAGGACAGATGAGAAGATGGTTCAGTGGTGAGACAGAAAAGCATGGGGAAACGGCGGCAGAGCAGATTTGCAGGGAGGTACAGTGGTGGGGCAGATGAGAAAGGGGCAACATTGGTGGGGCAGATGAGCAGGGGGTTACAGTGGTGGGACAGAAGAGCAGGGTGGTACAGAGGTGGGGCAGATGTGCAGGGGGTTACAGTGATGGGGCAGAAGAGCAGGGGGGTACAGTGGTGGGCAGATGTGCAGGGGGTTACAGTGGTGGGACAGAAGAGCAGGGGGGTACAGTGGTGGGGCAGATGTGCAGGGGGTTACAGTGGTAGGGCAGATGTGCAGAGGGTTTCAGTGGTGGGACATATTTGCAGGGGGGACCGTGATCTGAGGTGTAAAGGTGGAGGAATTGGGGCTGATCTGAGGCGTGAGAGTGCAGGATGTTAATTTCTCACTACTACTCAAGTTGTTTACAGCATTTACTTTAAAAAAATCCTTTTCGTGATTAAGACTTGACATTTTTTTGTTATAAAATCGGCACTCTCAATTTCTTTGAAAATATTTTTCAGAACACTGTGCTCAAAAGGTTGCCTACCCCTGCTCCAGGGTGTTAGGAAAAAATATATAATGTTTGGGGATTCTAAATAATTTTCTAGCAAAAATAGCTTTTTTAACTTGTAAACAACAAGTTTGAAAAATAAGCCAGGTCCTTAAGTGGTTAAAATTGCGCACACTTGTGGAATGGCGCAAAACTACAGTACCGATAAATCTCCATAGGAGACGCTTTACATTTTTTTACAGGTTACATGTTTAGAGTTACAGAGGAGGTCTAGTGCTAGAATTATTGCTCTTGCTCTAAGGATCGCGGCGTATGCAACCTGTGTGTATCTGGCTCTGATACTAGCCAGTGCCTCACCAGCCACTGACCTCACCGCATGTCCCTGTTACAGAGGTGGAGATCTACCTGAACAACATGGGAGAAGTCAAAGATCACCAGTCACAGTGTCACCTCCTCGCACCTGATTTAGGCCGGGTTCACACTATTTCAAATTGGATGCAGGATCTCTGCATCCAATTTGCAATAGCAGGAGAATGTGACCAGCTCTCTGTGGACCTGAAACGGTGAACCAGGACACCTGCTGGAAGCCGCATCAGCATCCAGTGTGAACCGAGCCTTAAACTTCTAATTGCAGGACTACTGTGTCGCAAATGCATGCATTGCACAGCCATCATGGGTTTAAATCAGGTGTTGGGAAGGCAACATATCGCCTCCTCACCACCTATCAACACACACTTGTATCGCTTTTCAGAAGAGCAGCAGGATATAATAGAGGTGCAGCAAACCCACAGTAAAGCTTCAGATGCACTGCACTGCACCCTTGGTGTTGTTAACTGCAACACATCAGTGTGAAAGCAGACCTATACTATAATGCCTAATGTATTGCTTCACACTGACCTGAAGATCTCTTCTTTCCTGCTGCTGGCACCACTCAGGTGAGGTGCAGTTGGTATCACTCCACATGGGACAGGAGCCAGCACTACAGAGGAGGCATCAGCTTATACGGCTCTTGCTCCCTTCTACAGCTCTAACTTTACAAGTAGTGTTTCCGCATTGCACTCTGTTTGATGCTCTGGAATGGCAGGTCAGCAAACCTAGACCGAGATCTACTGGAAACCTGTCTCCGATCTACTGGTAGATCGCGATCTACGGGTTGCTGACCCCTGCTCTGTGTCTATCACCTTTAACCACTTGCCACCCAGGCAAATTCTGACATTTCTCTCCTACATGTAAAAATCATAATTTTTTTGCTAGAAAATTACATAGAACCTCCAAACATTATATATGTTTTTTTTAGCAAAGACCCTAGAGAATACAATGGCGGTCTTTGCAACTTTTTATCTCGCACGGTAAATGCGCAGCAATTTTTTAAACGTGTTTTTTTTGGATAAAAAACTTTCAAGCTCAATTTTTTTGCATAATGTGAAATATGAAGTTACGCTGAGTAAATAGATACCTACCGCTTCAAAATTGCACACACACGTGGAATGGCGCCAAACTTCGGTACTTAAAAACCCCTGTAGCGGCCTCCTCACTCCCCTCTTTCTCTCGTCTTGTCTCGTCTCTTGTCTAGGGGTATCTTAGAGGGGAGGGAGCGGGGACACCACGCCTGGATTCCACCACATGTGTCAGTGCGGTATAAGCAACGTTCTTGTATTACCTTCGGGTCAGTGCTGTGCACCTGGATCCTCCCTCCAAGAGTCACCTTGAACAATGTCTGTCAGGAAATGAGCCCCACACCATAAAAGTTCAACACTCCTTTATTCTTCTCGAATGAACACAATCAGTTGAACTCCCTTGGTAGGAACAGAACAGAAAAGGAGGTGTGGATGCGAATAGGCCCAGACACAATGTAGTTCTCCACTTTCCTTCCTGACAGTGGGTTACGGTCTCCGCATGAGGGGGGATTTCCTTCCAGGCGGTCTCCGACGAGAGGCCTCACCTGTCACCGGCAATATGCTGCACTGGGTCTTCAAGTGAGGAGCTCCCCCCGGTCCATTGCGCCTTCCGGATTCGGGTACCCACTCCCGGGGTTCCCTAGGATCTCCTTCTCTCGCGGAACTCAGTGTTGGGCACTGAGCTCCGGACCTCCATCCGAGTACCTCACCCCAGGCTAAAGGTGCCTGGGATGGAACACGACCTCCGATTGTCCTCTAGGCCTAGGCCACCCAGAGGACCGACACGAACCACCGTCCACAAGCTGAAGGTGCTTGGAACTCCGACCCCGTGACAAAGATGGCCGGCCCCTTTATACCCTCTCCCAGCAAGCATGGCAGGTTCCCCGCCCCACCATACCACTGCCGAGGGAGGACAAAAAGGAGGCACAGCACACAGCAATGATTCAACCCCAGCCCAGGGCGACAGCGCCACCGACTGGGCTGCAGGGAATTACACACCACTGATGCCTCTGCCAAGTTCAAATTTACACCCGGGAAAGTACATACCCGCTACACTCTCCCCCTGGTCATTTGACACTGGTCCCCAGTGTCTGGAGTAAATCATGCCCTCAACGGCTGACATAATCCAATCCAGAAACTGACTAACAATTGTACAAAAATGTAAAACTTTAGAAAAAACTATCAAACTGAAACATTGCGTCTGAGCCCTGTAAAGAAAAGGGAATAAAGACAAGAGAAAACAACAGCATTGATTCATAACTTTGAATCACATATTCACATTTGACTTTTCCCCCTCCATCCTGACTAAGACCCACCCCATTCTCAGTGGACTTGATGGGATGTTCTCCTGCAGAGAGAAATGAAAGGATTAACACATATAACCCTGACACCTGTATTCGTGTAATGGAAAAGAAACTTCTCCGAGAAGAAATCCCTTTTCTCCAAAGAGTGAGTGCATGAAAAGTGTCTTAACGTTGCGCAACACTGCCACCTGGTGACAGCACCGTGGTAACTGCACTCGTGGAACTTTCCTCTTTTCCTTTGGCCCTATCTACCCCAGAGTCCATAATATCTTGCAGGAAAAGTGAAGAACAAACAGGAACAGTTCTTATTCCTCTGGGCACAAAAGCAACGGGCCCCAGAAAGTTCAGCAGCATGACAAGAACGGAGTCTCTTTTCTCCTACAGGTAAAAGCGGGGATGCGGCAGAACAAGTGGTTTCAAGTGCTGATCCATGGTCTCCAGATGATACTCCACATCTTCTCCTTCTTTGCGCCGGATCAACACTTTATCTGCATGGATGTGTCGTCCCAACATCCATTCTGCCTTGCAGTCTTTAAAACGTTGAGAGGCCTTTGGAGAGCATGCCAGGTACCTGCGGGCGTGGGGAACCTGAAGGTGGGTCCACACAAAGTCATTGTACCAGCGCTCCCGGCACACTTCCACCTCATACAGCAGTTCCTTCGACAAGTATGGATACTCCCATCCATAATCTGCAGCAACCTTCTGGCCAAATAGCCGTTGTAATCTCGCCAAAGGAGGCATGGTGGCTTTGTCCCCTTCGCCAGGCAACACTATCGAGTCCGGGTGGCGAGGGACCTTGATCACATCTGATCTGGGCATAGGCGCCCGCAGCAACTGTCTCTTTTCCCCGGCCTTCGGCACAGATGGCACCGGGGATGTAGAAGCAGGCTGGGGACAGGACCTCTCTTCAGGCGCTGGTGCCTCCACCCGGGGTGTACTTTCCCCTGTTGACATGGGTGGATCTCTGATCCTCCGAGATGAAGCGAGAGGTATTTTGTCCCAGCCCTTCCCGGCAAACAAATCGTCTATGGCAACGTCGTCTCCCATATCCGAGAGCGACTCCAGGTCAGAGGTGTCACACTCCTCCGCGGGTATGTAGCCGGTTGTAGAAACGGAGCCACCACCTCCCGCGGATTCGCTAGGCCATGACTTCCCGACACCTCCGCCCACACACCAAATCTCTCCGCCTGGCTTACCTCGGCCTTTACTTGAAGCGGGACGTCCGGAACTCTTGTCGACGGATCCATCCAGGCCGGGCGTAAGCGGGCGAGACGGTCCACCACAACCGCTGGTCGGGGCTACCATGCCGGTCTTTCTCTTCGGTGGTGGACGCTGTGAGATCGTGGCGACCGAGTCAGCATCCTCGGATTTCTCCCGTTGTGGTTTTACGACCTCCTCCGCGGTCGCCGCAGTGTGCGTAGGAATGGCTCTCACAGCAGTGATTCCTCCTCTCTGAGTGGTGTTGCCCGCAGCACGGACGGGGTAAATGGTTCTCGGCCTCTCAACCGCCGGATCCACTTCGAACAGGAACTCCCCACAGGCCTCACATCGCCCGAATGGCTTCAGCTGGCACACCAGTCCCGAACAGCAGGGACAAATCACACCCAGGGCCTCAACGTCCATGCATGAGTACAGGGCGAATCGACCCCTTGGCTTTAGCCGGATCCCCGTATCTGTTACCGGAGCAGCAGCAGTCAATGTCGTGGTGGAAGGGTGAACTGGAATCCACGATAAATGTCCGAACATGGCGACCTGTTGCTGATCCATCGCACACTGCAAAGTTTTTGCGCCAATGTCCCACGTGTAGTCCTTCACACGTATTGGACTCCTCCCCTTTGCTCCAGTTCGCTGGCTTTTCTTATTTTCTGTGGCTGAGTCACGCCCACGAACTAAGCGATGGGGGTGTGCCTGGTGGGGCAGTGCAAATAGAAGCCCCCACGTGTAGTACTTCTCACGGCTGAACTTCCCCCTTTTTCCACTCTTCTGCGCGGGCCTTTCCCTTCACTGGGTCATGTCCACGACTTCGAGCAGGGATGCACTTCAGCCAATGAAGGCCTGCCTATTCGCTTAACTCTTCCAACAGACACGTTCAATACTGTGGTGCACAAACACTATACCGGACCCGAGCCCCCACGTGTAGCGGCCTCCTCACTCCCCTCTTTCTCTCGTCTCGTCTTGTCTCTTGTCTAGGGGTATCTTAGAGGGGAGGGAGCGGGGACACCACGCCTTGCTTCCACCACATGTGTCAGTGCGGTATAAGCAACGTTCTTGTATTACCTTCGGGTCAGTGCTGTGCACCTGGATCCTCCCTCCAAGAGTCACCTTGAACAATGTCTGTCAGGAAATGAGCCCCACACCATAAAAGTTCAACACTCCTTTATTCTTCTCGAATGAACACAATCAGTTGAACTCCCTTGGTAGAAACAGAACAGAAAAGGAGGTGTGGATGCGAATAGGCCCAGACACAATGTAGTTCTCCACTTTCCTTCCTGACAGTGGGTTACGGTCTCCGCACGAGGGGGGATTTCCTTCCAGGCGGTCTCCGACGAGAGACTCACCTGTCACCGGCAATATGCTGCACCGGGTCTTCAAGTGAGGAGCTCCCCCCGGTCCATTGCGCCTTCCGGATTCGGGTACCCACTCCCGGGGTTCCCTAGGATCTCCTTCCCTCGCGGAACTCAGTGTTGGGCACTGAGCTCCGGACCTCCATCCGAGTACCTCACCCCAGGCTAAAGGTGCCTGGGATGGAACACGACCTCCGATTGTCCTCTAGGCCTAGGCCACCCAGAGGACCGACACGAACCACTGTCCACAAGCTGAAGGTGCTTGGGACTCTGACCCCGTGACAAAGATGGCCGGCCCCTTTATACCCTCTCCCAGCAAGCACGGTGGGTTCCCCACCCCACCATACCACTGCAGAGGGAGGACAAAAAGGAGGCACAGCACACAGCAATGATTCAACCCCAGCACAGGCGACAGCGCCACCCACTGGGCTGCAGGGAATTACACACCACTGATGCCTCTGCCAAGTTCAAATTTACACCCGGGAAAGTACATACCTGCTACACCCCCATAGGGGACGCTTTAAATTTTTTACTGGTTACATGTTTTGAGTTACAGAGGAGGTCTAGGGCTAGAATTATTGCTCTCCCTCTAACGTTTGCGGCGATACCTCACGTGTGGTTTTAACACCGTTTGTTTTTATATTGGGTGGGACTTAAGCATGCGTTCACTTCTGAGTTGCACACACACGAGGACAGGGGCACTTTAAAAAATATATATATATTGTTAATTACATTTTTTTTTTTTTTACCCTTTTTTAAACAAATTTGTTTTTGTTCACTTTTATTCCTATTACGAGGAATGTAAACATCCCTTGTAATAGGAATATGGCATGATCGGACCTCTTTACAATGAGATATGGAGTCAATAAGACCCCACATCTCACCTCTAGGCTGGGACAGCTGAAATAAAAACAAAACAAAAAAACAAACAATCTCAGCTTCCCAGCCGAGGCGGCGCCGTTTGTTTGAATGCAGAGGCCGGGCGTGATGTCATAACATCGCGCCTGTCCTCCGACAATCATAGAGACTCCGGTCTCCACCTGGTCCGCCGGAAATCTCTATGGTAAACATTCGGGGCTGGTGGATCCTGTCTCCGACTCACGGATCACAGTGATGAGTCGGTAGAAGCACCGGAGGGCGGCAGGAAGGGGGGACGTCCCATCTCATCACCCATAAGAACGATCAAGCGGCTGACCTGCTGCTATGATCATTCTTATGGTGTAGGGAATCGCCGGCTGAAAAAGACAATATCTGAATGATGCCTGTAGCTGCAAGCATCATTCAGATATACCCGCTCAAAGTCAAGGACGTCAAATGGTGGCCGGCGGACGGGAAGTGGTTAATACATATTGGGGAACATTTACTAAAACTGGTGCACACAGAATCTGCTGCAGCTGTGCAAAGTAATCAATAATAGGATTTTTATAACAGCTTACCTGTAAAATCCTTTTCTTGGAAGTACATCATGGGATACAGAGCACCATAGTCATTACTATGTGGGTTATACGCCACCTTCAGGTGATTGGACACTGGCATAATCAAAGAAAGGAAGTCGCCCTCTCTATAACCCCTCCCATATATATAAATATCCCAAAGAGAGGGGAGGGACATCTGTGTCCCGTGATGTACTTCCAAGGTAAGGATTTTACAGTTAAGCCTGTTATAAAAATTCTATTTTCTTTATCGTACATCACAGGACACAGAGCACCATAGTCATTACTATGTGGGATGTCCCAAAGCAATGCCATCTGAGGGGAGGGAGACACAAAATAAAGCAGACCGCCACCAGACGCGAGGACCTATACTGCTGCCTGCAGTACACTGCGCCCAAAGGCGGCATCCTCTTGCTGACCTACATCCACCTGGTAGAACTTAGTGAATGTATGTACCGACGACCAAGTTGCGGCCTTGCAAACCTGAGCCATGGAGGCTTGGTGACACTGCCCAAGAAGCACTTACTGCCCTGGTAGAGTGTGCTCTAGGTTGAAAATGTGGAATCTTTCCTTTTAAATCATAAGCCTGAATAATAACCTGACAAATCCATCTAGAAATAGTCGATTTTGACGCTGCCTGCCCGTCCTGGGGCATCTGGCAGCACAAGTAAAGCGTCAGTCTTCCGTATCTGAGCAGTTGCTTTCAGATAGACCTTAACCACTCTCACTATATCGAGAGAGTGTAATAATATTTCTTTTGCAGGACGGGGTTCTGGAAAAAACGAAGGTAGGGAAACATCTTGGTTCATATGAAAACTATATACTACCTTAGACAGAAAGGATGGGTGAGGACGCAACACTACCTTATCCTTATGAATAACTAAGTATGGCTCTTTACAAGAGAAAGATGCCAACTCTGAAACTCTTCTTGCGGAGGTTACCGCAACCAAAAATACCAACTTCCTTGTCACAAGGATCAAGGGCAAAAGGCTGTCCTTGTAAAGCCGACAAGACTAGATTCAAATCGCACAGGCACAAGGGCGACTTTACCGGCGGATTTAAAAGTGTTACCACTTGTATAAAGGCCCGGACAAAAGCAAGCGGCCTTTGGAAAAATACTGACAAGGCCGAGACCTAACCCTTGATAGTACTCAAGGCTAGCTTTGAATACACTCCTAACTGTAGGAAGGCAAGAACTCTACCTATGACATACTTCCGAGGATGCCACCTTTTGATTTCACACCAGAAAACATAGGCCTTCCAGAACCTATAGTAAATGGCCCTAGATGCTGGTTTTCTTGCATTAATTAGGGTAGTTACCACTGAGCCTGAAAGCCCCCACCCCTTTAGAATGTGGGTTTCAATAGCCAAACCATCAAACTTAGCGTTTGTAAGGAAGGATGGAACACCGGCCCCTGCGAAAGCAGGTCTGGCCGAGACGGAAGAGTCCAAGGACCCCACCACTGCCATCTTTACGATCTCTGCATACCAGGATCTTCTGGGCCATGCCGGGGCCACTAGTTTTACCGTCTTCCATTCTACTTTGATCCTGCGAAGAAGCCGCAGTAGCAGCTGAACTGAAGGGAATGCATAAATCAGTGAGAACTGATCCCAAGAAGTCAAAAAAGCATCCGTCCCGCAAGCGAGTAGATCCCTTGTTCTTGATACAAAGATGTCCAACTCCTTGCTGAACCTGGATGCCAATAGGTCTACGTCCGGGGTACCCCATTTCTGGCATATGGCCCAAAAAATGTCGGGATGTAGAGACCACTCTCCCGGGAGCAGTTGTTGGCGGCTCAAGAGTTCTGCCTGCCAATTCTCCACTCCCGGAATGAAGACTGCAGATAAGCAAGATACATGTTCTTCTGCCCAAGCCAGAATATGGTTCATCTCCTTCTGGACCGTGCAACTCCTGGTGCCGCCTTGATGATTGAATTGGCATTGTCGGATTGAATCCTGACAGGACAATTCCGTAACCTGTCCGTCCAGGCCCTTAACGCCAGACGTGCTGCCCGAATCTCTAGAATGTTGATGGGCAAGGTTTTCTCTGACTTTGACCACTTCCCCTGGATATTGTTCTCTTCCAGGACTGCTCCCCAGCCCAAGAGGCTAGCATCCATCCAAATTCTGCAAATTTTTGGTTATCAAGCACCAACTGAGACTCTGGCGCACCCTTGGGGCCAGATACATTGGGTAATCCAAAGCTTGGGTCTTTTTGTTCCAAGCAGACAGAATACTGTTTTGCAGCAGTCTTGAATGAAACTGAGCATAGGGAACTACTTTGAACAAAGCTACCATCTTCCCCAACAACCTCATGCAAAGGCGGATGGAAGGACCCTTCTTTGTCCTGACCGTATGAACCAGTTCTCTTATAGTGCTGACCTTTGTCTGAGACAAAACACCCTTTTTTGGGCTGTGTCTATAACCAAACCCAAGTACTCCAGCCTTCTTACTAGTCGTAAGGACGATTTCTCTAAGTTGAGAATCCAACCTAGATGTTCTAGATACTTGACCGTGCTAACCACATTCTGATCCAACCGTGCTATGGACTGATCTATCAGCAGCAGGTCATCTAGGTATGCCATTACCGCTATACCCTAAACCCTTAGTCTTGCCAGAAGTGGAGCCAGAACCTTTGTGAACACTTGAGGCACAGTAGCCAACCTGAAGGGTACAAACTGAAAGTGCCGCTGTTCTACTGTGAACCGCAGGAACCTCTGGTGGGTGGGAAAAATTGGCACATGCAGGTATGCATCCTTGATGTCTATAGATGCTAGTAGTTCTCCTCCCCACAGGGTGGCCACTACTGACCAAATTGATTCCATGCAAAAAGAGCTGATGTTTAGGAACTGATTCATACCTTTAAGATCTAAAATTGGTCTGACATCTCCATTCGGTTTTGGCACCGTGAAGAGATTTGAGTAAATCCCCATGCCCTGCTCTTTTGAGGGGGTCTCTATGATCACCCCTTGAGACATCAACCAGTCTAGCGTTTGAAATAAAGACCCTTTATTTACTGGGTTCTTGGGAACGTTCGATTTTAGAAAGCGAGACTACGGGAATTCTCGAAACTCTAGCTTGTATCCCAGAGATACTGTGGAGATGAACCATCTGTCCTGGATCTCCTCCCGCCAGGCTCCCGAGAACTGCAGAAGCCTTCCCCCCACTCGCTCGAGCGGGGGCGCCCCTTCATATGGAGGCCTTGGGATTTTTGCCCCCAGGGCTTTTTCTGGCCCTGAGCTTGGTTTTGAGGCCTCCCTCTTGGACCTGATGGCGGAGGCCGTCGCGACTGCCTGGAGGCTGTTTTAATGAAGGATGTCTACTCCTTCTTTTAACTGGAAGAAGGGTACTCTTTCCACCTGAGATCTTTTGGATGTACTCAGAGGAGTAGCTTGAAGCTTGTGGGCCCCGATGCAAAAGTTGAACTGGGCCCTCCACCCACTACCACCCACCAATTCCACCGTGCGTGCAGATACACCCACCGCAGGCCAAGATACTCAAAGTGGCTTAAGAGTTTTAAGTTCCCAGAGTTCCTCCTTACATCAGAGAACAGGGATCACCGCTGGAGAATCAGAGGATGGGATCACCCCTGGCAGGTCACTTGGCAGAGCTCCTTTCCCATCCCAGCACTGTATACAGCCCCCCCCCCCCACCCACACTACACAGGGCTGAAATCCCATTCCTTTACACACAGTCTGTCAGCCTTCACAGGGTGTATCTGTTTTTTTGTTACTGTTCTGACCTGTGAAATTCTCTGGTCGGAATGGCAGTGTAGTCGCAGTAGGCAGATACACCCTGTGCAGATCGTGGCTGACTTGCTGTGTCAAAGGAATGTGATTTCAGCCTTGCCGAGGAGGAGCAGTATAGAGTGCTATAATGGGAAAGGAGCTCAGCAGCCGAACATAGCATCCAGGGTGGGGGGTGGTGGTTAGGGGACTTTGGGGGGGTGGGGAACAATTTAGATCTGGGGGAGCAAAGCCATGGGACACAAAATCTGGAACCTACAGCCCCTCGTGAGGTGTTAAGGGGTTTGTTTTGAAGATAGATTTGAATGTATCGTCACACATAGTGGTATTGTGGATACATAAAATGTGTGTGTGCCACGTCCTATGAAATTTTGAAAAAGGAAAATTTTGGGGGACTTTGGACTTTGTAGGCACAAATTAACAATGGTAGTTTATAGAAAAATATAACAAATTTATTAAAGTACATAATACATTAAATGAATAAAAATGGACCTCTATAGACAGAACACAGATATGTCCATGGACACTATAATCGCAAACACTGAAGGGTAGCCAAAACAATAGCAGAGCCTGAGGGAGGAAGACCTCTCCATGAACATACGATCCTGAAGGATGGCTAGGTACCGACAGTGAGAGATGTAGTTGTTGCAGATAATAAGGTCCAGAGCTTTAACATGTTTCACGTGAAGGCACGCTTCTTCAAAAAGCAGAACATAAATGACTAATAGAGGAAAATACAACGTATTAGAAATACTAAAAAACATATTTATACAAGTTCACATAGAGAAATAGGCAATATTGTCTAGATATTCATGATCCAAAAAGAGAGTAGGCGTCATAGAGAACAACAGAGAGACATGGGCAAATAAAGCTCCAAAAAGGACAGAAACACTCCATGGGGGCGTGGTAAACAGTTAGAACATATAAAGGTATATTAGATTATATAAGTACAAAGTTAAATAATGATTACAGCCAACACACCCAACCAAAGAGTAAATAAATAAATGAGTATATTTTAATTTAGCCTAAAGAAATTTATTTAGTGTAAAGAACCTAATGGGTAATCCTATGTTGTACATATAAGCATACATTTGCATATACTCACAGGGAGAGGTGTCTAGCTTGAATTTCCATAGATGAAATAGGTTGGATCAACCCTCAAAAAACGAACCCCTGTAAAATAGTGGGAGAAGGGGGAAGGAAAAGAGGGGGAAGGAATAGGAGGGGATGGAAAAAGAAATGGGGAAAGGACGAGGGGAAAGAGGGAGGGGGGAGAGGGGGAGGGAAATCTCCCGGAAGGAACTTGAGAACAGCCGCGCCGATAGTAGGAGGTGAGATCAGGCGAATACTAAACTAAGATGAAAAACAAATTGTATAGACCATATAAATTGTGCACTAAAGCACTTACCCGAAACAAAATAGGTTGAACTAAAAGTCAACAGATGTTCCAGAATAATCGTCAATAGATGACCCGTATACACATTCAGAAGGATGTATTGATATTCAAATAGTGATCATAGAGGAGCATAATGAATGATTGAGGCGGTAGGTAAACTTGACCAAGAGAGGGAGTCTGCACATTAATATAGAAGACAGATATAAGCCATCAAGATATTGCACCGAAGACAAATATTTTAATGGAAAGCGGTATATGATCGCAGAATAAGTTAAAATAAAAAGCAACATCCTTACCAAATAACCAGCAGGTGAATGCTGACCAATGGTGATAAGAATTATGCCATAAACAGCTGAGATCACAGCTGTAGTGCAAATAGACGCTGAGATATAAAGGAGATCCTCTAGAAAGATAAGTAACATTAGCTAACCAAATAAAAAAGAACAAAACTGAGATAAAAAAAAGGAATTAAAGAATGCAGCCTGCAGAAAAGCACCTACCTATAGTAACGGCGCGGCTGAAAGCGGAGTAACGGGGAGATCCCAAGTGAGGGTAAATTGTGCAGCACGCTGATAACAGCGTGCTTAAGTAGCCACGTCCCACCGCGTCCGTCAATCAGCCCGGCGCTGCCGGGGTGACGTCATCCGCGTCGGCCAGAACACCAGAGCGCTGCGTGAGCCGTGCACACCAATGGATAACATATCCATGATGAGCGGGCTTAGCGCAAGTGCAGTGTAACCAGCCCGCTCTCAGGAGCCAAGGGAGCCAAGGGAGCCAAGGGAGATGCTCCCTCGGAGCCAGGCTGGAAGCGCCACCAAACCCAGGGAAGGGGAGGGGATGGGGGGGGTGGATGAAATGGGATAATAGGTGCCGCTGAGCGGCCGCATGGATAGTAAATATGTCCGAGAGGGGTGCAAGTCCCACATCCAATGCTGTTAATACAACACCAGCTGTCATAATTGGATCAGAGTAGAACAGATACAATATAGAATAAGAGATACAGTGGGGCAAAAAAGTATTTAGTCGCCACCAATTGTGCAAGTTCTCCCACTTAGAAAGATGAGAGAGGCCTGTAATTGTCATCATAGGTAAACCTCAACTATGAGAGACAAAATGTGGAAACAAATGCAGACAATCACATTGTTTGATTTGGAAAGAATTTATTTTCAAATTATGGTGGAAAATAAGTATTTGGTCAATATCAAAAGTTCATCTCAATACTTTGTTATATATCCTTTGTTGGCAATGACCGAGGTCAAACGTTTTCTGTAAGTCTTCACAAGGTTGTCACACACTGTTGCTGGTATGTTGGCCCATTCCTCCATGCAGATCTCCTCTACAGCAGTGATGTTTTGGGGCTGTCGCTGGGCAACACAGACTTTCAACTCCCTCCAAAGGTTTTCTATGGGGTTGAGATCTGCAGACTGGCTAGGCCACTCCAGGACCTTGAAATGCTTCTTACGAAGCCACTCCTTCGTTGCCCGGGCGGTGTGTTTGGGATCATTGTCATGCTGAAAGACCCAGCCACGTTTCATCTTCAATGCCCCTGCTGATGGGAGGAGGTTTGCACTCAAAATCTCACGATCCATGGCCCCATTCATTCTTTCATGTACACGGATCAGTCGTCCTATTCCCTTTGCAGAGAAACAGCCCCAAAGCATGATGTTGCCACCCCCATGCTTCACAGTAGGTATGGTGTTCTTTGGTTGCAACTCAGCATTCGCTCTCCTCCAAACATGGCGAGTTGTGTTTCTACCAAACAGTTCTACTTTGGTTTCATCTGATCATATGACATTCTCCCAATCCTCTTCTGGAGCATCCAAATGCTCTCTAGCAAACCTCAGATGGGCCCGGACATGTACTGGCTTAAGCAGGGGGACACGTCTGGCACTGCAGGATCTGAGTCCCTGGTGGCGTAGTGTGTTACTGATGGTAGCCTTTGTTACGTTGGTCCCAGCTCTCTGCAGGTCATTCACTAGGTCCCCCCTGTGTGGTTCTGGGATTTTTGCTCACCGTTCTTGTGATCATTTTGACCCCACGGGGTGAGATCTTGCGTGGAGCCCCAGATCGAGGGAGATTATCAGTGGTCTTGTATGTCTTCCATTTTCTAATTATTGCTCCCACAGTGCATTTCTTCACACCAAGCTGCTTGCCTATTACAGATTCAGTCTTCCCAGCCTGGTGCAGGTCTACAATTTTGTTTCTGGTGTCCATCGACAGCTCTTTGGTCTTCACCATAGTGGAGTTTGGGGTGTGACTGTTTGAGATTGTGGACAGGTGTCTTTTATACTGATAACAAGTTCAAACAGGTGCCATTAATACAGGTTATGAGTGGAGGACAGAGGAGCCTCTTAAAGAAGAAGATACAGGTCTGTGAGAGCCAGAAATCTTGCTTGTTTGTAGGTGACCAAATACTTATTTTTCACCATAATTTGCAAAAAAAAATATTTCCAAATCAGACAATGTGATTGGATTTGTTTCCACATTTTGTCTCTCATAGTTGAGGTATACCTATAATGACAATGACAGGCCTCTCTCATCTTTTTAAGTGGGAGAACTTGTACAATTGGTGGCTGACTAAATACTTTTTTGCCCCACTGTATATATACATTGCAAAAAAGCACAATTCTCAAATTCATATGGCCATGTGTGCAGCTACATAAAATGCGCCACCACAGATGGACATACCGTTGGATATAAATATATGTCTGCAGCAGTATAGGAACTATAATTACTGCTGTAGACAAAAATAAAGAAGTATTTATTAACTCCCAAAATAAGAAATGGACTATTGAAGGACAAAAAGTGGGTCATATGGATAGAATCAGGAATGAGCATGCAGATTAATAATTAACAGGTACCAGTTGAGAAATGGTGTGAATTAATTAAGAATGATGGGAGAGTTATAAAAACGGTTTGTAAGAATGAGCTTCATTAATGCCAGGGGCGCATAATGCATTCAAACGTTCTATCCAGAGGATTTCTCTGCAGAGTATCTGTTTATCCCAATTGCCTCCACGTGGATCCCGAGGGATCACTGCAAGAGCAATAAACGAGATCAAGGAAGTATCGAATCTGTGGTAGAGATCTAAATGTCTACTAACAGAGGTTACCATTTTACCTCCTGCTGAATAGTACACATGATCTTTGATACGAGAGCGGAATTGTCAAATCGTTTTCCCCACGTAGAAAGCCTTGCATTGGCAAGACATCAAGTATACTACACCTTGGGTATCACAGTTGGCATGAAAATTAGGTGTAAAAGTTTCGCCATTGGGGAGTATGAAACTAGTACCATTGTTAATCCATGGGCAAAATGCACACTTGCCACACTTTGTGATACCATATCATTGGAATGCGAAAAAGCTGAATAGTGGCTAGATGTCAATTTGTCACGAAGCGATCGTGATCTTTTGAAAGTAATGTCAGGTTTCCAATTGATATATTTTGAAAGGATGGGGTCATCTCTCAGCAATGACCAATTGTTGGTTAGTACATTGCGTAGCTCGTGATGTTGACTAGAGTATCGAGTGATGAACCTGACCAATTGGTTCGTGTTATTGGTTTTGGTCTTGTAGAGTAACGAATTACGCGGCTGGCGTAAGGCCTTGTTACATGCCTTACGTAAAAGAGATTTTGTGTAGCCACGTGCTCTAAGACAGCTATGAGTAAGCATCAATTCGTGACGTGAAATGCGTTAGCCACCCTTCCCTGCATGCACACTATCTGCATTTGTTGTTTTGGATTTATGGATTTATTTTGAATTTGGATTTCTTACTTGAAATTTTGGAATAAATAACTGTCTATACAGAGTGCGGCAGTCCAGGGTTTCTTTTTCTCCCATGCTCTAAGACGGTCTCGTAGTAAATTTGCCTGTATTACAAAGTCCTTTGTATGCGTACAATTGCGACGTATGGTATGCTTCGGATAAGGCTTTCGGGGTGGGCACTGGCTGCATGCAAGATAGTATTTCCAGCTGTTTCCTTCCTATACAGCGTGGATGCAAGGCAACCATTAATATCTTTCGAGATCGTTAAATCCAGGAAGGTAATAAGGTGATCATCGCATGAGAAAGTGAATTTAAGATTAAAATAGTTGGTATTGAGGGTCTCCATAAATGTTTTGAGTAAGGCACGAGTACCCGTCCAGATTATAAATATATTGTCGATATACCTTAGCCAGCACAAGGCATGGCTAGTGTAGACCGACAACAACTCGTCTGCAAAAAGGTCGCGTTCCCACCCCTCCAGGTACAGATTGGCGTAGGTCGGGGCACAACAGGTGCCCATGGCCACGCCCTGTACCTGGAGGAAGTGGGACTCTTTAAAAATAAAACAATTTCTGGTCAAAATGAATCGTAGTAATGAAACAACAAATTCACAGAAATCCCAATGATAGTGATCTTGTTCATGAAGAAAGGTTCGCGCCATCCCGATGCCCTGCTCGTGAGGGATGCTCGAGTATAAATCCTCGACATCCAGTGTCACGAGCAGGGCATCAGGAGGGACGACCATATCCTCGATCTGTTTAAGCAGGTCTAAGGTGTCACGAGTATAGGATGGGAGTGCAAGCACGTGTGGCATGAGTATGGAGTCTACAAATCTACTAGCATTTTCGGTCAGGGAACCAATCCCTGACACTATAGGTCTACCAGGAGGAATGAGGGGATGTTTATGGATTTTAGGGAGGGCATAGAAAGTTGCCAATCTAGGGTTACGTGTATTCAAAAAGTTGTATAAATCCTGATCTATTAGGCCTTTTTGGTGAGCAGAACCTATGATATCAAGATATTCAGTTTTAAATTGGTTAATACGTATCTCACTGATACCTATATACCATTCCTTATTGTGAAGGATATTGAATACCATGTCTCATAGTTGGACTTGGTCATAAGGACCACATTGCCGCCTTTATCGGCTGCCTTAATTTCCAAATCTGGATGGTTTTTAAGGCGAGATATAGCTTGAGATTGAATGGGTGTAAGATTTGAATTAAAGAAGAAATTTGAAGTTGCTTGATATCATTTATGGTGCTCAGCAAGAAGGCCCAAATGTTGGGGTTGGAAGTTAAGTCAGGAAACCGTTGGGATTTAAGTTTAAATTTACTTTTACAAGTTGCGCCTGTATTCATGGCTGCACTAGTAGTACCAGAAGATTGAGTGGGAATTACAAAGCCATCAGTTGACTCACTTTCATCTAGAAGTAGCATTAGGTCTCTGAGGACCCTAAAGTCCTCCATTGTGAAATGTTTTACTTGTTCAGAGATTCGTTTATCCTGAATGGCACGTCCGCGGTCACCATCAAAGAGAAATTTATAGGTTAAATTGCGTGAGAACAGATACAAATCTTTGATGGTTTCGTATTTATCTAAATTCATGGACGGGCAAAAACTGAGACCATGTTTTAAGACGTCAAGTTCATCTGATGAGAATGCATAGGGGGTTAGATTAATAACATCCAAATTGGGTGTTAAGTAGGTGGGAGGGGGTTGGGGGGTAACTGAAAATTAGACATAGAGGCTGGAGTCTGTGAAATATGTACATCCAAGGTGCTTTGGCGTTGACAGTGTTGTAATTGGGTCAGCGTTTGTGCATTCTCGAATGAGGGATTAGCTCTGGGGATCGGTGTATTAGGTTCACCTATCGTATGGCTGCATGACGGGGCAGGGGTGGAATTAGGGCCTTGTGTGTGAGAGCTAAGTATTTGGATTGCTTGAAGTGCAGTATCTCCTAGATATCTAGTTTGTGGAGGACCTCCACCAGCATTAGATAGAGAGTTAGCTTGTATCGCGTTGTGTTGTAGTAGAGCTCTGTCTACTGTAGGAGGGCGTTTTTTGGAAGAGTAAGGTGTATGAGACCCACCACCAAGATCCCGCTTACGTGTTCCAGAGTTGGCAAAGGAGTGCGTAGCGTTACCACGTGTAGAAGAAGGCTGTGAAGGAAATAAGGAAGAAGAATCAGATTCAGTGTCTTCATCAGTAGTAAAGTTACTGTTGCGATTTTTAGGCATGCGGAAATTGGATCTTGAGCCTCTATGTTGGGCTGATGCCTGCCACCGGTAGGCAAAACCTTCCATAAAGGCTAATCTGTCTTTCGATAGTTTATTTTGTTTCTTGTATATTATATCTTTTGTAATTTTAGAAACAAAATCTTTGATTTCCTGCCATCGTTTGGTGTATTTGGCATGAGCTTTGATATGTTCATTAGTGGTTTGTAGTGCCACAATATCCTGATCCAAGGTAATTAGCTCAGATTGATATTGTGTAACTAAAAGTTTCATTAGCTCAGTACTACACATTGTCAGATTTTTTTCCCATAGTACTTTAAATTCTGGGGTTACATTTTGGAAAGAAGGATACACCTGGACTCTTAAGCCTAAAGGGCTAATATTTTCCCGTATATATTTGTTCAAAAATTCAATATGCCAATATAGGTTGGCCTTTTTTTTAATGAGATGTTTCATTTTAGCCATAAATTGATTGATCCCAATTTCCTGTTCATTATCCACATTGCATTTGATCTGGATATCAGACATATAGCCAGACCAAGCTGCACCCACAAAGTCCATAGTCAGAGATTGAAGGTACCAGAAAGAAAAAAAGCCGTGCCGTTACTATAGGTAGGTGCTTTTCTGCAGGCTGCATTCTTTAATTCCTTTTTTTTATCTCAGTTTTGTTCTTTTTTATTTGGTTAGCTAATGTTACTTATCTTTCTAGAGGATCTCCTTTATATCTCAGCGTCTATTTGCACTACAGCTGTGATCTCAGCTGTTTATGGCACAATTCTTATCACCATTGGTCAGCATTCACCTGCTGGTTATTTGGTAAGGATGTTGCTTTTTATTTTAACTTATTCTGCGATCATATACCGCTTTCCATTAAAATATTTGTCTTCGGTGCAATATCTTGATGGCTTATATCTGTCTTCTATATTAATGTGCAGACTCCCTCTCTTGGTCAAGTTTACCTACCGCCTCAATCATTCATTATGCTCCTCTATGATCACTATTTGAATATCAATACATCCTTCTGAATGTGTATACGGGTCATCTATTGACGATTATTCTGGAACATCTGTTGACTTTTAGTTCAACCTATTTTGTTTCGGGTAAGTGCTTTAGTGCTAAGGATGTTACCTTTGACATTGACACAATTTATATGGTCTATACAATTTGTTTTTCATCTTAGTTTAGTATTCGCCTGATCTCACCTCCTACTATCGGCGCGGCTGTTCTCAAGTTCCTTCCGGGAGATCTACCTCGCCCTCAATCCCTTCCCTGTTCTTTCCCTCCCCCTCTCCCCCCTCCCTCTTTCCCCTCGTCCTTTCCCCATTTCTTTTTCCATCCCCTCCTATTCCTTCCCCCTCTTTTCCTTCCCCCTTCTCCCACTATTTTACAGGGGTTTGTTTTTTGAGGGTTGATCCAACCTATTTCATCTATGGAAATTCAAGCTAGACACCTCTCCCTGTGAGTATATGCAAATGTATGCTTATATGTACAACATAGGATTACCCATTAGGTTCTTTACACTAAATACATTTCTTTAGGCTAAATTAAAATATACTAATTTATTCATTTACTCTTTGGTTGGGTGTGTTGGCTGTAATCATTATTTAACTTTGTACTTATATAATCGAATATACCTTTATATGTTCTAACTGTTTACCACGCCCCCATGGAGTGTTTCTGTCCTTTTTGGAGCTCTATTTGCCCATGTCTCTCTGTTGTTCTCTATGACGCCTACTACCTTTTTGGATCATGAATATCTAGACAATATTGCCTATTTCTCTATGTGAACTTGTATAAATATGTTTTTTAGTATTTCTAATACGTTGTATTTTCCTCTATTAGTCATTTATGTTCTGCTTTTTGAAGAAGCATGCCTTCACGTGAAACATGTTAAAGCTCTGGACCTTATTATCTGCAACAACTACATCTCTCACTGTCGGTACCTAGCCATCCTTCAGGATCGTATGTTCATAGAGAGGTCTTCCTCCCTCAGGCTCTGCTATTGTTTTGGCTACCCTTCAGTGTTTGCGATTATAGTGTCCATGGACATATCTGTGTTCTGTCTATAGAGGTCCATTTTTATTCATTTAATGTATTATGTACTTTAATAAATTTGTTATATTTTTCTATAAACTACCATTGTTAATTTGTGCCTACAAAGTCCAAAGTCCCCCAAAATTTTCCTTTTTCAAGGGGTTTGTTTTAGCAATTTCTGAAGGTTTCTCTGTCAGTGTTGAGAGATGTTGGGGGAAGGTCACCTCCAGGAAGTGTGTGTCTTTTCCCCAGTTGTCATGGAAGTGGGGTAAGCAGACATCCCCTGGTGGGGGGTACAGAGAATCCCAGCTGGTGACTAGGAGACACAGAGCAGTGTCTTACCTTACCAGTGACATCAGTCCCATCGTGGCTACAGGACGGCACTCTCCTCCTCTTAACTCACTGAGCTTGGTTACCATTCCATGTTGCCAGCAAACAGCACAGACACTTCCTCATCCTGGACTGTTCTCACCCCATGCTCCTCTCCATTCAGGAAATGGCTCACAGCTTCTCCCCAGCCAAAGAGAACAGAGGGGTGTGGACTGTGGAAGGCATAGTGGAAGCCCAGTACTGGAGTGTGGCTGTGGGGCCCTTGGGCAGATCGTGGCTGGATTTTGTGGAGGATATGATAATATAACAGGGAGGCTGCAGGGGCTCCCTGGGGTTAGGGGTGGGGTTGCGATTGTGACCCCTGCAACCCCTTATGCTACGCCCATGGATGTACTTATCCAAATCATCCCCAAACAACCGTTCTTCATGAAAGGGAAATCCAGCCAATGGCTTTTTTCATGACACTTCAGCTGACCAATGCTTAAGCCACAGAACTCTCCACATGTGTACAAACAAGAGAACAAGGCGTGACGCCTGATGAATAGAATCTTTAATAGCGTCAACCGCAAAACATAAGGCCCTTGGCAGCTCCGCTAGGTCCAGAACCTCCTCCCCTTTGACAACCTGCTTAACTTTGTCCTTTAGAGATTGACAAATGCCTATTGCTGCTACTGCAAGCTGTGCCACTGCACCGGCCACAGCAAAAGAGGCTTTAAGCAAAGATTCCAGCCTTTTATCAGCTGGATCCTTAAACACCTGGAAATTGTCCACTGGACAAGTGAGACTCTTATTCAGAGAAGAGATAGCAGCATTTACTGATGGCACACTCCATTTCTTAATGAACTTTTCCTCCATAGGATAAAGAGGAGAAAATCTCTTGGGAGGAAGAAAATGCCTGTCTGGATGATCCTAGTCAGCATATGAGCTGTTCCAGCAATGGGTGCATAGGGAAAGCATGTGAACCCTGAGGAGGTTTTAGAGAACCCAAAGAGGAGATAGTAACTTCATCTGTCTCTGCTAGGGGTAACTTATATCCAGAACGGACTGCCTCTGTAAGGCAGTCCTATTGCCCTATCCTATCGCCCTTCCTCCCAACCTGGGAGGAGGATGCGAACAAATCAGCTATCTTCCCTTCCAAACCAGCTAATGCTGCAGCCAAATCGTCTTTAGTGACGTATGCAGAGGCTGGAATGTTGGAAGTAGCTACAATGCCTGATAAGTAGGGATGAGCTTCGAGTTCGAGTCAAACTCATGTTCGACTCGAACATTGCCTGTTCGCCCGTTCGCCGAACAGCGAACCATTTGGGGTGTTCGCGGCAAATTCGAAAAGCCACGGAACACCCTGTAAAAGTCTATGGGAGAAATCTAAAGTGCTAATTTTAAAGGCTTATATGCAAGTTATTGTCATAAAAAGTTTTTGGGGATGCGGGTCCTGCCCCAGGGAACATGTATCAATGCAAAAAAAAAGTTTTAAAAACTGAAGTTTTTTTGGGAGCAGTGATTTTAATAATACTTAAAGTGAAACAATAAAAGTGAAATATTCCTTTAAATTTCATACCTAGGGGGGGTGTATAGTATGCCTGTAAAGCAGCGCTTGTTTCCCGTGCTTAGAACTGTCCCTGCACAAAGTGTAATTTATGAAGGAAAAAAGTCATTTAAAAGCACTCGCGGCTATAATGAATTGTCGGCTCCCGGCAATACAGAGAAAAGTCATTGATAAAAAAAAAATGCGTGGGGTCCCTCCAAATTCAATTACCAGGCCATTCAGGTCTGGTATGGATATTAAGGGGAACCCTGCGTCAAATAAAAAAAAAAATTACGCGGGGTTCCCCCCAAAAATCCATACTAGACCCTTTATCCGACCACGTAACCTGGCAGGCCGTAGGAACCGTACCAGGCCACATGCCCTCAACATGGGGAGGATGCTTTGGGGGTCTGTGACCCCTCAAAGCACCATGTCCCCATATTGATGGGGACAAGGGCCTCATCCCCACAACACTTGCCCGGTGGTTGTGGGGGTCTGCGGGCGGGGGCTTATCGGAATCTGGAAGACCCCTTTAACAAAGGGGACCCCCAGATCCCGGTCCCCCCTATGTGAATTGCTAAGGGGTACATTGTACCCCTACCATTTCACAAAGAAAGTGTAAAAAAATAAAAAAAAACACACAGACACCTTTGGGATAAGTCCTTTATTAAAAAAACTAAAAAAATTCCAGCGATGGTAATCCACTCTCGGTATCCTGCGTTGGGTGATCTCCTCGCCGGGGTCCAGCGATTCCGGAAATGCTGCTATCCCTGAAGAAGATTTTATTGTAAACTCACATATTCAAAACGCGTCAGTCCTAGCAGCTTGGCTACCTCCAGGTTCCATTCCTGGGGTTCCTATACAGTCATTGTTGTGATTGATATGATTATGTACTTCATGTACCATTGTTTTTATTTCCACCACTCTGTGGTTTTCATGTTTGTTATGTAATTGTAATACTGTATATACTCGAGTATAAGCTGACCCGAATATAAGCCGAGGCACCTAATTTTACCACAAAAAACTGGGAAAACTTATTGACTCGAGTATAAGCCTAGGGTGTCCATCTGCATGCCTCACTGTGCCTCACTGTGTCCATGTGCATGCCTCACTGTGTCCATGCCTCACTGTGTCCATGCCTCACTGTGCCCATGCCTCACTGTCTCCATGACTAGACTGACGTTTAACATGGGAGTCTATGGAAGGGGTGCCCGGGTTTGAAAAATCGGTGCTACCCGGCTGTAGGTCTCCCAAACATAAAACTTTGCACACTTATAGAGGAGAAAGGGGGCTACATGTGTGCCACGTTTGGGGTCCTGGGGACCTACAGCCGACCAGAACCGGGTCCCCAAAATTTGGGAGATCAGGCGCAAAAAGGTGACTCGAGTATAAGCCGAGTGGGGCATTTTCAGCACAAAAACATGTGCTGAAAAACTTGGCTTATACTCGAGTATATACAGTAAATTATATATATATATATTTTTCTACATTTTCTATACCTCTTATCATATTATTTATATATCTAGTTTCATTGCCCTTAAAATCCTATTTTTCCTTGAGGTCATTTCCTTTGTACAATTCATTATAGCCGTGAGTGCTTTTAAATTACTTTCCTGGTGCCTCCATGGCAGCATACCTGTGATAGAGCTCCGCCTCGACTCCTCCTTCAGGACTAATGAATAGCATAAATTAAAGGCATAGCCCCTCCCCCAATATTCTCCTTTTTTTCCTCATACCTTCTTGTGCTGGTGAAGAGTAGCAGTATGTCCATACCTTTGCAGTCGGCAGCGTCCGCCGGCTTTAGCCTTTCCCGTGCGCAGTCCCTGTTCTTGGGCCGCTCACAGCGCTGATAAGACTGGGAACCCCTCTGTGGATCTGTTGGGGTCATTTCGCAGAGTTTCCTCACAGGAACGCAGTCTGCTATCACATCCATGATGAATGCAGTGGAAGTCGCAAAAGGATCAGCTCCATCTTCCTAGGCTGGTGGTTTCCATTTTTTATTACAGGCATTTGTGTTTTTCCCCTTTCTTTTCCTCTCTTCCCCTCCCCTCCCCTTTCCTTTGCTTGTTAGGCTCCTTCAAAATGATTGTTGTCTTACTTTTTTGTTCCTTTAAAACTGTGCAACTGGATAGGGCAGGTGCCTCTCTGTGCAACAACATTGTGGTGCTTATTTCGGGGGGCTACAGGTGCTCTGTACGTCCCGCCAGGTAGGAGAGTTTCACGGCGCGGCGTCCTCGCCACCGTCTGTGCATGCGCGATTCGGGAGTGATACAGAGCCATAGTTTCTCGGCTCTCTGTACTGGGCGACGCTGGATCTTCTGCGCGTGTGCATGCACGGTCGCTTGGTTCAGTGGCGGCCATCTTGGATTCTGGAAAGAAGGCTAGATTTGCCCTTTTTTCAATCAATTCCAAATGGTGGTTTATGGGATTAGCCCACGCAC